>JALMGJ010000004.1:0-1200000 GCA_023362775.1 Charina bottae | reverse complement strand
GGCAAAAGCCTGGCACCCACCAAGCACCCTCAGCCATACCACGAGGGAACCTTGAGATCCCACTGTTGACTGCAGGGGAAAGATCCCCCTTCTTACTTGCTCCCAAAACAGGCAGTGGCCTCCTGGGAGTTGCACCCACTTCCCCCCATCCCACCCCCGCTTAGGGGAAGAGCGAAGACGGAAACCGTCCCTCTGCAGCCTCTGCCTCTATTTCAATCTGAGCGGGCCACTGGTTTTGTGCTATTTTCCCTTCCATTTTTCAGCTGCCTGGACCGTCCCCATGGGCAGAAACATCCAATAACGGTATCAATAAGAAAAAGTTATCATCATTAAACCCTCTCCTAATCTCGTGCAAATGACCCACAGAAGACACACCCCCTCTCAGCAGCTATAAACACCAGCAGGAAGACACACCCTCCACTTGGGCACAGAGAGAATCTTCTAGCTGTGCTCCTGTCCTCTGAAGATGCCAGCCACAGCGGGGAACCAAAACTGCCAGAACACGGCCACACAGCCCGGAAAACCCACAACAACCATCAATAACAAAAAGAATTGTCTTCCATGCATGGTCCAGACAGGGGAAAGAGACCTGGTTCTACACGAAAGTGGAACTGGATGCCAATCAGACGCCAGAAACAGAAACATTCACAAAGGGGGAGAACATCTCCACTTCCCCAGGCTTCAGTTCAAGGAAGAAAGTTCCAAGCCAGGCAGCAGCACAACATCGCCAAATAAGACTATCAAGATGCTTAACCGCATCTCTCCAGGGCCTTGCAGGGAAAAGAGGACATTAGCATCATAAAGAAAGCTGTTAAATTAGCATAACAAACCCCTAATAATTAATTACTGCTAGTGTGTTTCAGCTTTGCATAGGAGAGACACAAACTCAATTCCAGGGGCCAAAAATAGACCTGCCAGCCAACTCAGGGTCAGGCGCGGCTTCTCTGGCCACGTGGTTCTGGGTTGGATCCATGCAATTTTGCTGTCCTGCTTGCATAACCATGGTTTACTGAACGCACAGTGTCCTGGCTAGGCTCATAAACGTAAATCCGCTCTCCTGCGGATGTTCTCGTCTTTGTTGCAATTCGATGGATTACAAAATGCGGAAAACGTTGCCTGCTCCGTCAACTGACTGGGCAAATGGATTGACCGGTGAAGAACTTTGGAGAAGCTGGTTCTGCCTGGGTGGGAAGACTCGGCCCTCTGGAATTAAACCCGGCCCTGAAGACGGTGCTCCCTCCCTCTCCGCCCACACTCGACCGACCGCGTACGGTGTTCTTCTGTTTAACGCCGTCTGTAGACACGGAGCTGCAGTTATATGCCCACTTTGAAATGTGCTTCTTAAATGTGTTATTGTTACTTTTGGCTTTCTGTATCACTTTGCATCGTTTTCCTGTCTCTTGAAATGTTGCATTAAAATAACACAAACAATAAAGAAGCAGAGTGTATTAGATGGGGAAAAAACAAATCGAGTCAGTTAACTCCTACTTGCCAGCTGCTGAGCCTGCGGGGGTACAGAAGACGCAAGTTCCTCCAAGAACAGGCCACAAAAGATGGCTAGCGGGCCAGATTCGGAGCGTGGCTCGTTCAGAGCGATCGGTCGCGCTGACCGCTTCGCAGGCTCCGGACCGCCTCCGGCAGAGCTCCCGATTCCGGTCCCGGAGACCCGCGCTTGGCGGCTGAGGCGCCTCTCCGGGGAAAGGCCGGCGCCCTCCTGGGTTTGGCTGAGGCGGCCGGCGCTACCCCGCGGCACGAGCCCCGTCCTCAGCAGGCCGCCCTCGGCCTCCGGGCAGACCAGCGCGATCCCTTCCCGGGGGGCGCAGAGCCCCGCCGCCCTCGCCAGGGCAAATGCAGCCGGCTCACCCCCGGGCGCCCTCCCTCTCCGCGCGAGGGGCTTCGTCTCCGGTTCCCAAGCCCTCGGCCGGGGCTCTCCCGGCGGAGGGCCCCCGCATCCCGGGACGGCGGGCGCCCTCGCTCGGCGCGTCTCCCGCGCTGCGGGGACCCAGCGCGCGGGCGGCGGCGGCGGCGGCGGTGGGAGGCCGGGCGGCGGCGCGGGGCCAGCCCGTCCCCCGACCGAGGGCCGCCCGGCTGAGCGGCCGGAGCGCCCGCGGGGGCAGAGGAAAGCCGCCAGCGGGACCGAGCGGCTCTCCTGCCCGGCCGTCTCCGCGGAGGGTGGGACTCGGCGCTGCTGCCTCCGGGCGGCCTGCCGGCCCCGCTTCCCCCCGCGCGCACAGGCGAAGGCGAGCGCAGCGCCCGGCCCGAAGGGAGGAGCTGCTGGCCAGCGCCCGGGCGCCCGCCCGCCCGCCCGCCTGGCAGGAGGGGCCCGGCCCCGCCTCTCTCCCTGCCATCCCGCCCCCCGCGCGGGGCGGGGCGGGGCGCCGGGCGGGCCGCCTCCTGGGTGGAGGCGCTGAAATAGGGGCGGGCGGGCACGCGCCGGGTCCGCCAGGAGGAGGGAGGTCTCGGCCAGGTAGAGCAGCCCGATGCGCGGCGGCGGCGGCGGCGGCAGGCGGAGGCGGAGGGCGTGAGCCGCGGAGGGCGGGCGGACGGACGGCGGGCGGCGGGCAGGCGCCTTTCTCCGCGCAGAGCTGGTGCCGCTGCCCCATGGCCACCCGGGTGCTGAGCGTGAGCGCTCGCCTTGGGCCCGAGGAGCCCGTCTTCGCGCAGCTCAAGCCGGTGCTGGGCGGCCGCGAAGGGCCGCTCTTCGCCGGGCCGGCTCCCGAGGAGCTGAAGCCGCTGCCGCCGCCCAGCGCAGCGGCCCGGATCCCCGGCGAGGAGATGGTGCAGGTGAGGGAGCGCCCGCGGCGGGCAGCGGCGGCAGCGGCTCGGGCGGGCTCCGGCGCCGGGCTTGGGCGTGTCCCGGTTCGGCCGGGGCTGGGTGGGGTCGGGCGGGCGAGGCGGCGGCGGCGGCGGCGGCGAAGGGAAGGAAAGAGAAAGTGGTCCGGGGGGCGCCGAGCGGGCGCTCCGGTCTTCCGCCTGCGTGCGCGCAAAGGGGGCTCAGCCTGCCCGGGAGCGCCCGCTCCTTTCTCCGGGCTCGCCTCTCGAGAAGGCTCGGGCGGCGCCCGCCGGGTTGAGCAGCCGCTCCTCCCGGCGCCGGCCCCCGCCTCGCCGCTTTCGGACCTGCGGGCTGCCCGCGGCCGGGCTCCTTTTCCCGCACGTGGCCGGGCGCGGGGAGCGGGCGCACGCGGGCTGGGCCGGGCCGGGCCGAGCCGGGCTTCCCCGGCGCGCTGCCCCTCCCTGCGGCGGGCGGCAGCTGCCACCTGGTGCCCTGCCCGGCCGGGCGGAGGCGGAGCGGCCGGGCCGGCCCGCGCGCCCACGCAGTCATTTTAGACGGGCCGGAGGGGCGCGCTCGGGGGCTGCGCGGCTGCCCTTTGCAAGCGGATCCGCGGCCGACAGCTGGCGAGGCTAAAGTGGGAAGCGCCCCGCGGGGGACGGCGGGCCCGCCAGCAGGCAAAGCAGCCTCCGCCGGCCCTCCTGCTCCGGGGAGTCTCCTGCCTTTCCCGGATGGGCGACGGCCGCTTTCGCCCTTCTTTTAGCGGCCGCGGACCAGGCGGCGAAGAGGCAGGTGGGCCCCCCGGAGAGCGGCGCCCGGGCTGGGAAGCGGAGCGGCGGCGTTTGCGCGCGGCTTGTGTTGGACCAACCCCCCCCCCCCCCCATGAAGGTACAGGGAGAGGCGCAGAGGGAGGGGCAGGTGCTCAGCCGCGTTTCGGCGAGACCCCCCCCCCCCCCCCGCAGCAGCTCCGCTGGCGGTAAACAAGCGCGGCGGAAGCTCCGCGGCAAGTTGCGGCAGGTCTCCCCGCGGCGGGCGGGAGAGCGGGCGGGGCTGGTCTGGCGGCCCTCTCGGAAGGGCTGCGGGGCTTCTGGGCGGGGGCGAAGAGCAAGGCTGCGGGCGACGGGGCCCCGGAATCCCTGGACCCGCGCAGCGCCGTTCCCTCGGGGGTCGGGCCAGGGTGGGGCCGCGGTCGGCGGTGGGCGGCAACAGCCCCTCGAGCCCGCGAAAGGCCGGCACCGCAACGGGGCCCCGCTGAAATCGCCCTCCGCGTGCTGCGCCCTCCTGGCGAGAAGCCGCTGGTCGGGCCGGGCTTCAGGGTCCTCCGCGTGCCTGCCCGTGCCCTACCGCGAACCAGCCAGCAAGTGTGTCCCGCTCGGCGGCGGCGGCGGCGGGAAGACGATCCCGCCGGTGCCTTCCCTGTCGCGGGTGGGAATCCCCTTGGGACGGAGGACCCATTCCAGGAGGGCCTGCCCGGGCCCCCGGGGCCAGCCTGGGAAAGTGAAAAGCTGAAAGTGAAACCTGGCCAAGTTCTAGGTTCTCAGAATCGGGCTTCGTTCTGGGTTCTCAGAAACCCAAGTGTTTGGAAACTCATAACTAACTTGTTTCGGGATGTTTTCACACCTGGCTGTTTGCATCCTCCATGTAGGAAAGTTGCTTCTACCTGCTCTACAAGAAGCCCCCCCCCCCCAAGTTACACAAATGTAGTCCTACAGTTTTCTATTTGCCTTTATTTCCTTCCCACATATAAACATTTATTTTCTATTTATTTATTTATTGGAAAAAAAACCCACAACCCTGAATGGCTGAAGATGCCTAACCGACTGAGCCAGCCTGGTGTCTGCATTCTTGGAAGCCTTGATTAAAATTCCCCCTGATGAAATGCAGAAAATGGCACGCTGTACTTTTTTAGAGCTAAACGTTTTGCCACCCAGTTGTATCACTTGCTATAATTAGGCTTCAAAGATAACATGTCCAGTATTTTAATTTTCACTTTAGATTCTTGCATCAAAAAGCTTTAATTAGTTATTCTTATAATATAATTCATCCTGTCGCTGCTCCTCCTTGTCAATCTGAAGTCCTCCTTATCTACATCTCAGCCGGCTCTTCTTGAAATAACCTTCAGGAAAACTTTCCCTTTTGACTGGATGATGAGCCTGTTTTTCTTGGGACTGTTCTTGGCAAACTTGACTCAAGACCTGAGCAATTCCTGAAAGCGAGTCCCGCAGGTGAATTTTGTCTGGGAGCTGAATCTGTGTTGCTGCTTCTAACCGAGGAGTAGACTGGGGCGTCTTTGGCTAGCTTCAGGGTGCATTTCCCCCATTCCTGAGCAAGCAGAAAACAAAACTTTGCCTCTATGGATTAGGAAGATTGCCTCCCAGATTGAATTTGAGGGTGGCCCTTCCAGAGCAGGGCATAGTTTGCAAGACATCTCGTCCTGGGCAGGACTTTTGTAACATGTTGGGGTTCATAACGGTTCCCATCTGTAAGCTTATCTGTCTCTCTCTCTCTTGTTGGCTGATCTTGTTCCCATTCAGACCCGATGCGAGATGGAGAAATACCTGGCCGCCCAGCTCCCTCCCGTGCCCCCCCTCGCAGAGCACAAGAAGTACCGCCGGGACAGTGCCTCCGTGGTGGACCAGTTCTTCACCAACAGCGACGGGGTGCCGTACAGCGTCAACATGAACCTCTACATGCCGGACCTGACCCAGCTGAGGACGGGCCTGTACAAGGCGCAGCGGGCCCCCGTAACCCACATCAAGACGGAGCCGGGGGCCGCCTTCAGCCACCAGAGCGACCCGGCCCCCGCCGCCCCCAGCGCCCCCCAGGCGCTCCCCGAGTTCACGAGCATCTTCAGCCCCCACCAGACGCCGCCGGACGTGAACAGCCTCTTCATCAAGCAGGAGCTCTCTGCCCCGGAGCTGAGCCTCCCCCTCCCCGCGACCCCCCAGCAGGGCCAGCTGTACCAGCTCCTCAGCGCCCCAGATCTAGACCTGCCGAATGCGCCCCCCCAGGCCGCGGGCATGGACTCCCTGTCTTCCCCCATGGCGGGCCTGAACAGCCTGTCTTCCGCCATGCCGCAGACCCCCATGAAGCAGTTCCACGGGGGCCACCCCTGCACCTACGCGATGCCCGGTCCGTTTCTGCAGCAGCAGGCCACTTACTTCCCCCCTTCCCCCCCAAGCTCGGAGCCCGGCAGCCCCGACCGGCAGGCGGAAATGATGCAGAATTTGACCCCTCCTCCGTCTTACGCTGCTACGATAGCCTCCAAGCTGGCCATCCACAATCCGGCGTTGACCCCCAGCCTCCCCATGAATTCGCCAAGCATCCCGACGGTCAGATACAATCGGAGGAGTAACCCGGACTTGGAGAAGAGGCGGATTCATTACTGTGACTACCCCGGTAAGCTTGAGAAAAGCAAGCGGGTTGCCGTCAAACATGGGTAGCTAGCGCCTTTCTGGAAACCCTTCCAGATGTTTTGTTTTCTTTCTTTCTGCTTTTGTGCAACATACATAGGGAAAGATCATCTGATCTGCTGTGATGTAGCATTTATGTATGTTTAAGAAGAAAAACGTTTAATAAAATAATTACACCTTAAGCATATGCAAGGGTTGAATGTAAATGTATGCCAGCGGTGTGGGCCGGCATTCCACCTCGGAGCACGTGTACGTCCCCATGAGCTTGTTGGCTGAGAATGATGGGAAATGTAGTTCCCTCACCTGGGTGGGGAAGACTCGCTGTGATGGCTGCTTGAAGAGAAGGGTGCTCGCCCTTTTCTTCATGTTTTGGAGCAAGGGCATCCTGCCTGCAGGCAGCGTTTTTGCTCCTTGATGTCTGTTTTCCGCGTTTTAACTAGAAATAGCTTAAGACAAAGAATGAGTGTCTTCCCAGAAAGATAACAGATTTTGTTATTTATTAATAACTGATTCTGTTGAACATGCAGCTTATAGAAGAGGTGGGTAAAATGCGAGAGGCATAACTGGAAAATGGAAGATTCTTGATTGATTAATTCAACTCAGAAGTTTAGGAAGGTGAACGCATGGAGCTGAAAATTTAGGTGTGGTTGATTGTGATGTGTGTGTATCGCTAGTAGCTATCTTTTTGCTCTGTGCAGAAGCTGGAAATTGGAATAACTTTCTTAAATAAATTACTACCACCAGTTAGAACTGCCAGCAGCATTTCAGTTTTATGCTGAGCGAGTATTAATGTTTCCTAGACATAGATGCACTTGACACTTAACTTCTCTCTTTGATTTTCTGTCTTAGGTTGCACTAAAGTCTACACGAAATCTTCCCACTTAAAAGCACACCTGCGAACTCACACTGGTACGTGGTTTTACGGTGGTTATGAATTTCCTATAAATACAAGTTAGCCATCCCGTGTTCTCTGCTTTGCTTGAAAGGTTGAACTTGGGTTGCTTCAAACTGAGAGTTATGAATCAGCCACACTGGTTAATAAAATGAAAAGGGACACTTTTAAGCATCTGGAAATAAAGAGGCTCAGTTTGAACAGGGAATAAACGCCCTCGTGGAAGCCTTATTCCTTCCCACCCCCAGACCCTTTCCAGCTGAATTATGCTGCCGTTTAATGGAGGCTGTCATCTGCTTCCATGCATCAAACCTTGGTTTAACTCCATTAAAGCCAGGATCCTGTAATGTGAACTTGAAGGTTAGCCAGTAGAACTTTTGAGGACACCTGCTTACGGTCACTCTGCAAATCTTAGAGGCCCCTATCCTCATTCATTTTCATAAAAATACATTTCGGAGCAACTTTTTCCTGCCCAGCAGCCAGCTTTCTGCTCAGCGGTAAGGCATACATCAAATTAAATAAGCGATAAACATTCTTTTCAGTTGGGTTTCAAGATAAACTCTGCTTGCTTTCTTAAGTTGAGTGACCACGCTTGGTATGTGATCGACTTGATAAGTCTGTTCTGAGATTGTCCTGTATGTATGGTCAATGTATTGGCTCTCGCTGGCTGTAAACACGATTTGGAGGCTCCGCAGCTCCCGTCTCGTGATGGACCTTGTTTGGTGGAGGTAGAAGAATAGATGCCCTTTGTGCCAACGGGTCAGGAAATGTGGCCAGTCGATTCTGAATATGTTCACAGGTGGTTGAGTTAGTCTTTGGCATAAAACGCTTTTCAAACCAGACGGCTTTTAGGTGGTGCTTTGTGGGGACATTCCTTTGCATGGAAAACAGACTAGATTCATTCTCTGTAACATGGGTAAGATCAGCCAGCGGAAGCCTCTGCCCAGCGTAAGCTAACGACTCATTTGATCTAAAGCTGCTTTGAGGGCCTTTACCTAGAATGCTGCCGTTTAAAGTGCTTTAAAACATTTGAGCGATAACATTGAATCTTTGTTTCTGCTTTAAAACATTTGAGCGATAACATTGAATCTTTGTTTCTGTGGCAAAACACGGTTGAGCTACCAGAACGGCTCCGTTGCTGTAGCTGATAAATGCTGGACTTGCAGCTGAAATCGCCTCCCTTCTCCCTCCTTGTAAAGAGATGAATCTGGTTTTTAAATTGGGGAAAGATCTGAGTCTTGCTTCCTCTGTGGAACAAGGGCTGGCATTCAGTGTTTGCTCATTGTTGAATGACTGAAATATCTCCGGGCAAAAAGAGTTACTATGGAAATGAAGTTTTGATAAACGGAGCAGTTATCTCTCAAAGGAACCATAAGGGGAGGGAGGGGAGAGAAAAGATTAAAAGCGACTGTCCTAAAGCAAGTTTTCCAAAGGGCCGTAAAAGGTTGCCTGCCGTACTGGCCCAGGGAGAGCCACGATTCCTCCCCCCCCCCCAGTGATTTCGTTAATCTGGGCTCGCTTTGCTGAGGACTTTTGGTGGGGTTGCTGTTGTTCTAGTTGCTGTTGAAAATTTAAGATTCTTCATCCTCAGGTGAACGTGCTTCATTGGCCTAGACCTGCAGAGGAGGCCACTATGAATGAGTTCAATAAACCATGGTTTAAAAATCCCAGTCTCACTGATCTGGGTGGGCCGTTCATTCTTGCCTTACATGAATTGTCAGAGCGGGGTCTGTTCCCTCCTGTTATGCCCAAATGAATAAAAGTCCAGGAATGGACGTCTCTCTGAGAAAGTGGAGGAGCGAAGTTGGACCTGCCTCGTTGGAGCAGGATCTATTCCAGGGCCACTTGGCTTGCGGATGGCTTCTAGAATTCAGGGGAAGACTTCTCCCGTCTCCCATCTCCCATTCTCCCCATGGCAATCATGGGGTGGGGGCTGAAACCTCCGTTTTTGGCACCACGGTCCGCAGTGTGGCTCTTGGCCTAGTCCCAGAATTAGGCGTGGGAAACCTGTGCGTCTCCCATTTTTTCTGGACTGCAGCTCCCATCATCCCCAACCAATGGCCACGTCGTCGGGGCAGGAGCAATTTCATAATAAGCGTGGTATTAAATAAAAAGTGCTACAAGCTTTTCCTTCCCCGTGGTTACTATAAATATTTGGGTGCAAAATGTAGTAACGTTTTTCTCAACTTGAAAGTTGTGTAATGCGTTCTGAAAAACCTTGTTTAAAGAGTTGGCTAAAAATAAATAAGCGTGATGGGTTGGGTTGTGCTAGCAGCCTGGCAGACTAACTGTTGGAATGCTAAAATGCCTTATTTTCCCCCAATTGTGTTTGATCATGCATTAATTTGAAGTCATCCAATACGTGCGCGAAACAGAAATGCTCCAGAAAAAAACTATGATTGAGCTGACACATTATGTGAAAGGCTATTTAGTTCAAGCTTGGCTTTTTAAAGTAAGCCACCGTGTCTGTTTTTTCGCAGCTAGCACAGTAAGCCATAAACTTTGATTTGCAAATTATTATGGCTGTGTTGACGCTACACCCAAATCCAACTGCATTATAGATTAGCGGTGTGTGAATCCTGCCTCTCTGCAATACAGTTTTTGCCTTCAGGGTGTGGTCGTGGTAAAGATAATTTGTATAGTCCTGCGCTCACCGGCTTGGGCTTCTGATGGCAAATGATACCCATCTGTCCAAGTGGGCTGCAACTCCGCGGGTACCCATGGATTATATTATAAATGGGGAAGCATCGTGCAGAAAAGGATGTTTTCTAGGAGATAATATGAGCTTTAGAATAAAGCTTGATTTAGTCGTTTCCAACAAATGCCAATTTGTTCAGCGTACTTGCTTGGCTTAACTTTTTTTTTCTTGCAGAGGGAAAAAAGGGGTTCTTAATGAACACTGTAACTTGAAAGCTTTCATAAATGTAGGTCATGAAATGCTGTACAGGTTATTAAAGTTTTGTGTGATACTCTCTCCAATCTCCCAAGGGCTTTAGCAGACCTGTTTATCTGGCTCAACCTGTTCTGTAGTATCTGTGGAGGTCCAGTCGTAGTTTTCGGTCTTCCGAACAATTCCTGTTAAACCTACTGTTATCCGCCCTTCTTGGCAGTCTGTCATTTCGGGTTTTTTTAGAAAAAATAATTAAGCCCGCAGCAGCGATCGACATTTTTAGAAGTCGGAACAGAAAGCGCGCTGCCTTCTTGGTATTAGAAACCCTGCACCTTCTCGTAGTCTTTATTTAGTGACCTGTCTCCACCTGAATAGCTTTCAGTGAGTTTAATGACATTCCTTTCAGAGCAAGCGCCAAGCGCCAAGAGGAGGAATGTGGGCCGTGGCCTGCGTCTTCATTTAGTCTGGAGCAGGCGGGCAGGATTATGGACCGCAGGACATTGAGACCCTATAGATTTGCAGCTTGCTTGGCCTGGGGATGCAGCCATGTCCTGTGTAGAGGCACCTGGACTGCAAATGTTTTCAACTGCTTTCTGTCTCTGTTCCTCAAGAGACATACGGTCCAGGGAGTAGAAGGAACTGCGTCTCCCCTCATCCTCAGCCAGCAGAGTTGAGGTGGCTGGAGGGTGATGGGCATTCATCAGCATATCTGAAGGGCTCCAGGTTGGGAATGGCTGAGTAGGAAGCTCCCTTTCGGAGTCAGGCCACAGCCCTCATCAGGGAAAGAAGTTGGATTTTGGCGGTGTCTTGAGCGGGGCTGTTTGGAAATTATTGTGCGTTTCCAAAAGTGTGTCCAAGTTAGTCACTGGAGCAAATAATTGCTTTCTTGTCCTAAAACGGTTCTCTTTGCCAAAGATTGCGTGCGGCTATACCTAAGGCCATGGGTGTAAGAGCTACGGCTTCAGGAGTGGCAGGGCTTGGCCAGACTCTGAAGTCACCCAGAGCTGTGGCTTGTTTAACTCTGGTTTAGAGTCCCACTCAGTTTGAGTCACTTGCTAGACCAAGCTAAGATAAATCCTATGAGGGCTTAGCGTGACGTGTAAACCGGCCGTTGGGTAACTTTTGCAGGGCTCTTGGGCTTGAAGGTTTAAATAGAAGCCATGAAGCCCCATTGGGCCCAACAAGAAAACAGTGCAAGGAATTGGGTGTTCCTGTTCCCCCTTACAAGCAGTCGCCTTACACTCAGAGCCTCGAGCTGCTAAAGAAGGTCAGTTGAAAAGAGAATTTAACAATACAATTAATACAATTAATCCAGAGCTACTTGATGCCTAGGGTGGCCATGAACAAAGAAGAGCCAGTTTCTCAATCTGAAATTATGATTATGATTTAAATTTATATGCCACCTGAATCCCAGCGAAATGCACTGGCAAGAGGGGAAGGCTGGTTGCGTGGTGTTCTGTTGTGTTCCTCACACCTGCCGAAGCTCCATTTTGAGTGCTGCTTTTTAACCTGCCTTCAGACTTGCAAGTTATGGGGCACCCAGCTGCCCCCCTCAAGCCAGTGCAGTTTGGAAAACATGGGTTGGAGCCCCTTTTGGCCCAGTCAAGTTGAACTTAAGCCTACGATCAGCAGTAGCTGGTTTACTACATTGAAACAAGCCATCTTAGGGCGTAACGGAACTGTGGATAATGCATTACCCTTCTGGAACGTCTTACCCTCCCATTTAAAATGGGCTGCCTTTTTAAAAGAACTAAGAGGGCTTTATTTTTTCCCTCTAGTTGATCTGAGAAGAACCAGCATGGTCAGTGGCAATCCTGAGTCCTGATAAATGCCTGCTGCAAAAATTCCTCTTGCACCATAAATGCTTTAGATCCTGGCATTATCTGTGAGAGACTTGATGTCAGCTTACTTGCCAGAAGCCACACAAAGGCTGTCGGTGTTGGGGGGCGTGTTTAAAGTTAACTTTTGCACAGCGGAGCACCCAGCAGGAGACAGCCCTGATCTCGAAAGGCTGGAGGGGTGGCTGGCACCCTTCAAAGGAAACTCTAATGGATCTTGAACAGAAATGATGCGGCCAAATTCTGGCTTATTAGCTGACTTTAAAAATAGCTCCAAGAGGTGGACGCTTTTTTCTCTCTTGGTCCTCAGAGATTGAGCTATCCAAGGTTCCAGGGGCTGTTCAGCTAAGCGACAACATTGGTTCATTTTCAGTCCAAGCTTCTTGTGGGCTTCAAAAGGTTTACCGGTAGTTCTTGACTTATGACCGCAATTGGGACCGAAATTTCTGTTGCTAAGTGAGGTGGTCGTTAAGTGAGTCACGCCTGATTTTATGACCTTTTTTGCCATGGTTGTTAAGCAAATCCGGCTTCCCCCATTGACTTTGCTTGTCGGAAGCCGGTTGGGAAGGTTGCAAATGACCATCACGTGATCCCAGGACACTGCAACTGTCACAAATACATACCGGTTGCCAAGCGCCTGAATTTTGATCACGTGACCGCAGGGACACTGCGGCGGTCGTTAAGTGTGAGGACTGGTTGCAATAACTTTTTCCAGCACCATTGTAACTTCAAGCGGTTGCTAAATGAACGGTCGTAAGTCGAGGACTACCTGTATACATCCTGCAGCTGTTAAATAGCTTTGTGAAATTGAGATAAATATTGCAGGAGGTTTTTATGAGTGAAATTCTTGAATTCATGAGCTAAATACAGGTGTGAATTTAAGTGCTGCCTGGTGTTGATGGGCTAGTTTTGAGATCTTGGTCCTTCTGCTTTCTTTGACACTGCTCCGTGGAACTTCTGCCTTCTTCCCCTCAGTCATCTGCGGGGTGTCCCAGGGCCCAGTTCAGAGGAGTTGCAGGCGAGTTAGTGGGGGCTTCTGGGCCTGTTGCAGGCGTGTTCCCCCCATCTGTCACCAAGCCCTCCCCTCCCCTGAGATGTACTTCTCTGCCCCATCGCTTCTCACCTTGGGAAGGAAGGGGCAGCCAGATCCATTGAGCCATGACGCCTGATTGCAAATCTTAAAAACTAACAAGTCTTCTATAAAAGTTTGAAGTGACTTTCTTGAAGTTGTTTCTGGAAGCATGCAGAGAAGGAGGAAAAGAGGTATCGGGCCCCTAAAAGAGGCTGACCTTAGGAAAGATACGGGCTAAAGGAGGCTGAAGAACTTAAAATCCTCATCCCACCATGCAGACTGGTCAGCATAAATACGGATTCCTTGTTGGACAGGCCATCCCTTATTTTCAGGACCAAAGTGGTAACATGCATATATCTCACTCACTCCAGAACGAGCGGTCTTCAGAAAAAGTTGCTATCGCGTGAACCCAAGATAATTTTCTTTAAAATGCATTCTGGCTTTCCTTCCCTGTGAATAAATGTCTGTAGGCAGCAGTTGGATGCATTTTAAAGTCGCTTGCAACCCTCCCTCCCTCGGCAATTAAAGCCTTGGCTTGTGCATTTTCACGTGTTTTCTGTCCTGTCCGTTCGGGCTGACCGTATTTCTTTGACAGAGTTCTTTTGATTTGAGGCAGGATGGGCCCAACTCAAGAAAAGGCACCAACATGGGCCATGAGAGATAAATGCAAAATAATGTTTCACCCTCTTGGGCAGCTCTGGAAGGTGGTCTGGCTTCTTGGCGTGCAGCTGGGGCCGACCTGTTCTGATCTTGAGCAGAAAATAAGATGCGTTCAGGTTGCAAGAGGTCCCACCCTGTAAATGCTTCCTTTCTTTTAGGACCGTATGCACATGCATGGGCTTCTGTTGTACAGTATGAGTCATTACCTGTGTCAGAATCCAGATTCTCTATCTCTGTCTCCTGGAGGTCGCCCACTTTCTTAAGTCTCCCGGGTGCCTTGCAGAGGCTTTGCCAACCCCTTTCTGTCTGGGGGACGAAACGGCTGCCAAGAACTCAGTAGTTAACCATTGCTGTTGTTGGCTTCACATAGACGTGATCGTGCCAGCTCCGAGATTTTTTTCAGTTCTTACAACTGACAAAATTTTGTTTTTAATTAAGTGCCCAATATATCTCCTGAAAGAATGTCACTTGCTGCCCCAGAGGGATTAAGCAAGCTTCAGTTCGAGGTATTTGATGCCTGATAAGGAGGATGATTCTGAGCTGTAAACACAGCCGCTTCTGAAAGATGCTTGTGTGCACGCATCTGGCTCCAGCGTTGCAACTGACGCTTTCCACAGTTTGCTTAGCATCTCCGTAAGTGGGACTAATTTTAAAACTTTTCTTTGCCAATTGAAACTTTATTTCCCGAGCTCTTGTTTTAAAGCAAATGTTCCTTCCATGTTTTTTGAGTAGTCACACTGTAGGTAGAGATGAAGATCCAAAAAACCCAGATCCAAGTGCTGAAAACCTTGCCAGTGCCAACCAAACGGCCATGAAACAGTGACTGGGCCTTTCCGCTTCAGCGCTTTTTGCCAGACTAACCCTAACCCTAAGTTAAAGTTCTAAGAAGTGGGCATAATGCTGTTGCCGCCCCAAAGGTGGAGTTTTAAAGACAGAATGGGATTTATGTTGGTCTAGCTCGACTTAAATGTGTGGGTAGCCATGGGGCAACTGTTAATAGCCTGTCCTCCTCCTTTTTCCACATACAGTAATCACTCTGTTAGGCAGAAATTAAAAAAAACAGGATAGATCTTACAGGTAAAGCTAAATTATTTTTCCCCAGGCCAAACACAGTGTTTCTATTCTCTTGGCTGGGCACACTGCAATATTCCCCTGAAATTAGACTCAGAGCAAAATCCGATCAAGGACCTCGTCCTCCATGGCTAACGATGCGTCCAAATGAACTGCTGTTGTCACACTTTTGGGACCTGCATTATTTAAATGTGTTTCTTGAGGTGCAGCCCACGATCCACAGCCTTAGTGCTGAGTCTTTAACAACAGAATCTCTTCTGTTAAATCTGGGCACACTCTGCGACCCCCAGCGCAGCCCACCGCGTAGCCTAAAGCGGGCTCAGGGGTAGGTTTCAATCTGGAAGTGCCATCCTTGGAGCCTGGAGAACGAAAGTGGCAGCGGGACCCTTTCCCGTATGGAGGAAAACGTCTCTCTCTATTCTGAGCTTATCCTACTCAGGCCAGACAGTGTGGGTTGGTGGCAGACCCTCTTTTTAAAAACGGACAGCCTCTTCTGCCTTGGCGTGTGAGGAGGAAGACGTGGACATTCCAGAAGTGGGCTTCTCGGAGAATCCCAGGCTGTTCAACGCTACATAAAGCCGGAGGTGGCTTTCCATTGGCTTGGAGGGCCAGCATGCCTGCGTCTGTGGGAGCCCAGAGGCAGGTCTGCATGCGGCCACCTGCTGCTGCTCCACAGCCCAGACCCTAATCCATCAAATGGAGAGGAGGAAGTGAGAATAAGCTCCATGATTCCCTCCTGTTTTTGCCTCCTTTTTCAGTTGCCAAATAGCTGTAGTAAATGTTTTTATTTGCTTTTATGGGTGTGAAAGTGGCTTTACCAGATGGTCCTGATAAAAGCGGGTAAAGCTTCCTTTCTCTGTCTTATGCCTGGGATTAACAATTTGAGACTATGTCACATAACTTGCAGGGTTTGGTCCCTTGACCCCTTGGCCATTCTCCAGGAGGACGTCCCATTTCAAAGTTGCAGAAACCCCGCAGAGCTGCTGAGTTGAGCAAGAACAACCTCCTAGGCCAGGAGGTTCAGATAATTCTTTCTCCCTCCCTCGGTCCTCTGCATCTGAGGGCCGCCGGGCCTCTGATGGCCTTGCTGGTGACGGGTACGGGAACTCTTTTGGCTAATATGTCATTTGCTCCATTATAAAGAGGGAATGGCTCTGCGCCCCACGTAGGTTTCTGTCCCAGTCTAAGCTATGGACAGCAGAAATATTTTCCTTGGCTCTTCCTCGTTTTTACCTGCTCATGAAAGTAAATCTGGACTGCTCCCGTTCTTCTGGTCTTTGCATTAGAATTTACTCCTGAAGTGTGTGTGTGTGGTGTCTTGGCCCATTTTGGTGCCAAAAGGAGGGCACGGAGGGGACCCGCCGCTATCACCTCTTGTGAGGAAGAGTGGACCGTGTCAGGGTTGGGGGGTCCTCAGGACTTGGGGCGGTAGAGAAACAAGAACTGCTCCCACTTCAGAAAACTCCCTGCCAGCCTCGGAGACCCCTGTGGTAGTGCCATCCCAGATCATCTCCAGGGTCCATAAAAAAACCGGGGGGGGGGGGGTGTTCTTGGACCTTCGCTGAACACAGTCAAACGAGGCCCCTGCTGTGCACTGTATGCCTGCAGTGCTGGGAATCGGGAGCTTTGGGGTGTGAGCCAGATGGAACCAAGGAATCTGGAATTAGGAAAAGGTATAATAAAGGAAGGCCGGTTGGGGGGGGGGGAGAAACAGATACAGGTGATGCGGTCGCTCCGTTGGGTGGAGAAACTTAACGGGTGGCGGGAAGGGTGCACCATCTCCCCCCCCCCTTTCTGCTCTTTACAGAGCGTTTCTTAGTAAAATTCTGCTCTGTTTGCATGCATGAGTGTTTGCTTTAAGCCTGAACTTCCCTTCCGCGCGCCCCTCCCTAGGAAACAACACTGTGCCAGCTCGGGGATCTATTTTAACGTGCCCTTTTTCACGTTTTAAAGGAAAGCGCAGGAGTCGCCCGGCGGTAGCGGAAGTGGCGACCAAGCCTGCCCCGGGCAGGGGCCTCCTAAGACTGGGCAGAGGGTTTGCCGCCTGCCGGTGGGCAGCGCAAGAGGGGGCAGCGGGGATTCCCGTGTGGTGCAACCCAGAGCTGCTTCAGAGGTTCAAGCCCTCCCCTTCCCCAGGAGCAGGAACAGGTCTCCCAAATAGGGGCGCTCTGCTGTTCTGCCAAACCCGCACAGGCGTCGCGCCGGATTTTCAGAATCTCTTGCTCTGGTTCTGGTTCGGCAAGGAGGCACGGGAGTGGCGCTCGAGCAAGGCTTCCGTGCTGCGGGGTTGAGTCCTGCCCAAGGGGGAGGCTTAATGGCCTTGGTCTCTGAAGCAGCCTCTTATCAGCTTTTCCCAAGATGGGGTCATTCGTAGTGCTGCAGACTCCCAATTCCCTGGGGGTCCACGCATCGGTTATACTGGTTGGGGCTCATGGGAGCGGTGATCCCGGGGACCTGGAGGGTATTGGCTTGAAAATGCTGGTGCACCAGCTAGAGTGCAGTTTCTTCCAGCGGCAAGAGATGAGCTAACCTATATTTTATTAGGAAGGGGGAAGGGAAGGGAAGGGAAGGGAAGGGAAGGGAAGGGAAGGGAAGGGAAGGGAGGGAGGGAGGAAGGAAGGAAGGAAGGAAGGAAGGAAGGAAGGAAGGAAGGAAGGAAGGAAGGAAGGAAGGAAGGAAGGAAGGAGAGAGAAAAAGCTGCAGGATCCTCTAAAATAGACCTCATTTCAAAGAGGTGACTTCCCCACCTCTCTCTCGTTTCTTTGTGGCACGCGTGTGATCAGAAAGAGTCTAGTCTTCAGTGGGTGTCCCTTGGTGGTCTCTCTTCCAGGGAGCAGCTCCGCTTACCTTCTGACCCCCAGAAGAGCTGGCAGGCTCTGCCCCCGACGGAGACCAAAATCCGCCCAGGAGTTGTGCTCAGAGTTGGAGCCAGCTCTGCTTTTCTTGGTCCCCATTCATGCATGACGTTAGGCCGTGAAGTGGCTTGTTTGTGGCCGGCCATACGTGAGCTCCCACTCCTGGGCTCATAAAGAAGGATTGACTTTTCTGGGATGGGGCTGCACATCCTGAACATGCCAAAAAACATTATAGTGACTGTAGCTTGAATCATGTCAACTGGATTTCTATTTTCTCAGTGGAAACGTTTCGCTCCTTATCCAAGGAGCTTCTTCAGTCTGAGCAAAGTTAGTAAAGTTAGTAAAGTTAGTTGCTCAGACTGAAGAAGCTCCTTGGATAAGGAGCGAAATGTTTCCACTGAGAAAATGGAAATCCAGTTGACATGATTCAAGCTACAGACTGTTCCACCTGGATGACTGAGAACCTTCATAGACATATTATAGTGACTGTTTCTTTGGTGCTACGTGAAATCCAGTGTCTCCCCGACCTTCGAACCAGGATCTCTGCTGCCCAGTTTTTCTTCATGTCAAAACTGCCCCACAAGTAGCTGCTACTACAAATGCCTCTCTTCCCCCCCCCTCCTCATATAGGGTTCAAAACTATGCAGATGCTCTCAACCATAATCGAGCTGGGATTTCTGCGTGTAGGGCTTTCTTTTTTTAATTGGAGATTTCTAGCTCCCATGACAACATCCATTGTTGATAAAACAACATCCTAGCCGAAATTATGGTATAATTATAGGGCAAAGCATGTAACGTATTTTTAGTCTCTCTTGGCATGGCTCAGAAGCTGAAACCGAGCATGGTCAGTATCATAGCACCAAGGAGATATTTATGGGCTAGATACTGTTTGGCGAAGGAAGATCTGCTCGCAAGGCAATGCATTCTGCGCTCTTCCTCCAAGGATACGTTACAAAAAAAGGATATGTGTTATTAGTAACTTCAGTATTTGCAGTATAAGTAGAAGCTGGTCAAGATAGCTTATTTTTTTTCCTCCCAGTTTCCTTTCCTTATCTTGTTCGGTTCAGTCTTGTTCTAAACTGATTCCAAACTAAATGTTGGTGTTCAACCAAAAGTTTTACTAAATGTATTCCACATGCCTTCTAAATTTTCATTTTAAAAATAAAAATAAATCTGCATGCAAGAAGGGATGCATATGAGCGATGTCGAGGACTGGAAATACATTTTGTGATTGACTCAAGCCTAACAAAATATTTGAAATCTGCGAGATTGGATGAAGATGATGCAAAAATCCAATTAATGTTATGAAAAAAATAAGTTCTGTTGAAACATAACTTAAAAGGACAGCAGTTCTGTTTTCCCAGAAGTGATGTGTATAATATTTCTGGCTCGGGAAGAAAGAACTGAAGTGTTGCTGCTTCGCCAGGAGTCGGTACCAGCTTCCTCCATGCTGTTTTATTTGAACAGTGTTGACATTTTAACAAACCCCGAAGAAGCTGCTCTGAAGCGAAGGATTCTGCTCATGTTCTTCAGAAGTTTTTAGAAATCCTTTTACAGTGCAGGATCTGTTTGAATGCGAGACACCATGTTCCAGCACGTTGCATTTGATGACCAATTGCATTCTCGGGTTTCACGACCTCTCAATGCTCATTTTCAATTTCTGGAGGAGAATCAACTATTTTCTGAAACTTTGCAGCTTCTGTATTTCGTGCAAACGTTAAGTTGAGCGACTCTTGCAGCACTGAAATAAAGAATTCAGTGTCTCTCTGCTGTTTAAGCAAGTAAATGTTGTTAACCAGGGGTTCCTCTGCCCCTTAAATCTCAGCATAATGAATAAATGGAATAAGCTTTAAAATAACTTAAAACAGTTCTTACGTTAGAACGCGTGCCAAATATTTTTCTTCACCCAATGACAGGGAAATATGTGGAAATGCAAGACAGATACAAACAAGATACAGTACGTTTTCTGCTTTATCTCAAGATTTTTCATTTCCTCCCTTCCCTTAAATCCACCACTCTTAACTTCCTTTTAAGAACATCCTCGTGAGCATTATCCCTGGTTACCTAAAGGAACTTCACCCTTGGGGGATAATGGGACTGGTAGTTCAAGGTCTGTGGAGGCGATCTTAGATGCAAGGCGAAGCAGGCAAAATTATCCGCAGCCCACGTTAGGTGCAATTTCGAGAGAGAGGCTCCTAAGCAGAATGTGGTGGCAGCTTGTTTAAGCATTGGGACCTAATGCTTGGAGATCCCGATTTAAGGGAAGGAACGCTTAGTTGGCACAGCTCGTTGTACTAGATGTTAGTATCTCAGGAAATGTCCCGTTTTGCCTTTTTCTTACCGCTTCGGGCTGTGGCTTTTCTCAAGCGCTTCCAAATATCCAAGGTCAAACTACATCTTGCTATAAAGTTATAAAGCGTACTACATCTTCCCTCTCCCTCTTGGAAAAGTGTATAAATTTTATTGCAGAACTTGTAGCCAGAAAGTTAAAACCTGCATGAAAGTTGGGGGTGGGACAGTTAAAAAAAAAAAAAGCAGTGAGAAGGTGATTTGGAGAGCAGAAGAACGACAAGGGACGAACCACTTTTTTTGTGCAGAAAACACAACGGCTACTTCACAACTTTCTGTTAAAACCCTTTAATATCCAATATTTGAGGATTCTCCTTTCTTAAGAAAAACAAATCTCAACAGACTAGTTCTGTTATTCTCCAAGGATCTGAACTGGTCAAAGTGTTCTCCAGTATCCAGAAACCTTTGCTAGGAAGGAGTAAAACCTGAAAACGGGAGAAAACAAAGAGAAGGGGGCATTCTTTGTGTTATTTGGTGTTTGCGTGCCATATTTGGATTGATTCAATTCTTGTTTCAGCTGATGTTCCCTCCAGGAGAGTACCTCAACCAGAGAGAGACAGAACAGTGCTCCTGAGTGAGAGAAGATTTGTTTGTAGCCTCCAAGGAAAAGCTGCTTTTTACCGTCCCAAGCGTTAGGAAAATTTTCTTACTAGATAGGTAGGCGCTGTACAGTAAAACCTCCTGATTTGTGCTGATTAAGATGAAGTGTAGTTTAGTTTTTTGGCAAGCATCCGAAACGTAATTGGCAAATCCATTCAAGTGGGCAGATTTTTGTGCAATGCCAACAACTCCCTTTTATGGAACAATGTACGTTCCTTTTAGATGCGGAGCTAAAGGTGGCTGATTGTGTTTCAAGCAGACGGAGTCGCTCCCGAAGGTGCTGGTGGTGTTTTGCTGTTTGGTCCACTCCCACCATCTTCCAAAGCTCTAGGAAACCAGGATGAACGCTGATCTCAGGGTACTTTGAGTTGGCCAACCCAGTGGCAATTGGCCGACCAATCCACCGTGAAGACCCTTTTCTATAAAGTTTGCACGTGTCGTATTCCAGAATTGTTCTCTTTTCAGTTGGGGCACGGTGACGCAGAAATAAGTTCCCTTGGAGAAAGCGGGGTGTGCTTCTGAGAAGATGCACCCAGGGTGTGTCTGGGTATAAAATCATGGCTGGTTGGGGAATTCTGGGAGTTGAAGTCCTCGCATCTTAAAGTTAACACAGTGCTCCCATCTTCTCCCTTCCTCCTTTTCAAAAATAAAATTGTAAGTGCTACAAGGCGGGAACACGCTGCGTTGGCTCTGAGATTTACTACGCGGAGAAATGCTTTCTGTATTTGGAAAGCGTGTTTTTCTGTTTGTGTTTTATAATAGAGAGGAATGATGTGGGTGTGTTGCAAATGGTTTTGTGTACGTTGAAGTCTGTGGTGGGGGGATTAATCATTGGAACTGGGGGGGGGGGGTTGCAGTTTTAGCCTGCAGATGGTAGACTTGAGAGATGGCCAGCCAACCGGTCCCTGTGCTTGGAAAGCAAGCAGGTCAGGTTCTAACTGGCCTTGTCTCTTTTTCTCCGACATGTCGGTTTCAAGGAAATTGTTCCTGTGAACTTCCCACTTGCAGATTGCCGCTGGCGCAGCCTAGCAAGATTTACCACCTCGTGCATTTTTTCTGAGAGCTAAGTCCAAGTTCAGAGCCGTCGAGCAGCCCCGGATTTGACAGTTACAACTGATAAAAGAGCTTAGGGTGTGTTCGTGCTTTATCGTTATGCACTCCGTAAACCGTGGAAATGGCCTGAGAGCGTAGATTTACATGAATGAAGTTTGGCCACATAAATAACATTTTCTTCGGGTCACATTGAACAGGGCCCTTCACTCTTCCGAGGAGACGTTTCATTCCCTGCCTCCAGTTTCTATGAATACTCTTCCATCATTTCCACAAACAGAGTTATGAATTTTATAGGTATGTTTAAAAATATCCCACTTAGGCTTCTAAATTAAATACCCATATATTTAGCTATCTGTGACAGTATGTTCCAAACCGACTGCGTAAAGCCGTGCAATTAAATCTATATTGGGCAGTTACATAAATCTGTGGTCAAAATTTCCAAGGTGTTAAGTATCCTACGTGCCAGCTGAAGCCACAGATAATTCAGGTGCCGATCACCTTGGAGCAGTGGGTGAGTTGTGCTGGAGCGAAGTGTTTTTTGCAAATAAGCCTACGCTTGATAAATTAGTCGTGTTAGTCAATGTTTTCCAGAAAAGCTGGTTTTTAATGTAATAAGTCACTGGATCTCAGAATAATAATAATGATAATAAAGATTGTCTAAGCCTTAGAGCAGTGTTGCTCAACCTCAGCAATTTTAAGCTGTGTGGACTCCAGCTCCCAGAATCCCCAGCGTTTGCTGGGAGAACATGTAGTTCAGCCTTAACTGAGTCCGTAGCTGTGATTTCTTTCTGCTCTGCCCATTAACCCGTGTTTTACTGATCTCACTGATAAAACACCATTGTGTCTGGCCATTGGTTTGGAGGCAACTCCCAGCAGAGCTGGCTGGGGAATTCTGGGAGTTGAAGTCCACACAGCTTAAAGTTGCTGAGGTTGAGAAACACTGCCTTAGAGGGATAAGAATGAACTGCTTTTTCCCATGGAGCTGTGATTGCAAAGGGCCTCCAGGTATTTTTATTTATTTATTTGTCAAATTTCTCTGCCGCCCATCTCGTATACGACGACTCTGGGCGGCTTATAGATAATAAAATAACAATCAGTAAAAACACTACAATATAATATCAATACAAGTATAAATACACATAAACGCAAAGTATAAAAAATAGAAAAATATAAAATATAAAATTCCAGATGGCAAAAGGATCTTATCCTTGGTACCATCACGGTGCCAGCAACCCCCATGAATGGCTATCCCCCCTCCCATCCCAAGCGAGGTGGCATAACCATGTCTTCACCCCTTCTGGAAGGCCGGGAGAGTGGGGGCCTGCCTTACCTCCGGGGGTAGCTTGTTCCAGAGGGCGGGGGCCACGGCAGAGAAGGCCCTCCTGGACCCTGCCAATCGGCAATCCTTCATGGACAGGATCCGTAGCATGCCCTCTCTGTCTGACCGGGTGGGACGGGTCGATGTCACAGGGGTGAGGCGGTCGTCCCTCAGGTAACCTGGACCCATGCCCTGTAGGGCTTTAAAGGCGATAACCAACACCTTGAATTGGACCCGGAAGCAGACTGGCACCCAGGCAGCTCGCAGAGCAACTGTGTTATATGTGCCCTCCTTGGGGATCTCAAAACTGCTCCAGTCGGTTGTGAACAAATCCCATGAGAGCCAGTGAAACAAGTCGAAGTCATAACTGGTTGCTTTTTATGAGGCTTAACGTTTCCTCTGTTTTAACTTGTTTTACTCCTTCTAATGGGGCTTAGTCACAACAGGTTTTAGCCAGGCTGTGACCTGTTAGGTTCACATCCTCTCCTTTCCCAGATGTCTTTTCCTTTTACTACTGCTTGGAGTTCTGTGTGTGTTCACTCTTTCGGCCCTGCCTCCCTAGTTCTTTCAATCTTTGTTGGATTTTCCAAGTAAAACACATTTTGGCTGCCATGATGTTTGTATTGTTGAAGAAAACTTGGGGTGGAAAGGATAGAGAGTATCCTTTGTGTCTCTATGTAACACCAAACATGGAGAGCAAGCTTTGTTTGGTTGGGCTTTGAGGCATCTTCTAAAATGGCTGCCACTACATGTGTTGCACCAAAAGGAAGGCAGGACCCTGCGTATCCTGGGAGAACATGTAGTTCAGCCTTACTGAACTACAGTTCAGCTGTGATTTCTTTCTGCTGTGCCCGTTAACCCGTGTTTTACTGATCTCATTGATAAAGCCCCATTGTGTCTGGCCATTAGTTTGGAGACAGATTTCCATAGGATCTATTAAGGAAGCTGAAGACTATCAAATAAAAGATTAATGCCCCAGCAGTATCTCAGTTGGCCAATTATACTCTCTCAGGAAGATGCTTGTAAAGAAGAGTTGCTGAGGATCCAGCGGGAGAGAGGGCTGCTGTCATCCTGCTCAGTTTTTCTGGCCTTCTCAGAGACATCTGCTGGTCTTTGATTCCGTCGTGAATCTGTTACCTGAACTAATGTGTCCATATTGCACAGAGCAGCTTGAACTGTGAAGGCAGGCAGAAATCCTGGAGAAGATTCTCCAGGGTCCTTAAGCGGTCCAGGTCTCCTTTATCCTGGTTTCTCAGACCCTGGGACAGACGTTTCAGGCTCTGTAGGAAGGAGGTGTGCTGTAGCTCCTCATTGCAATTAATATGGCAGTCTGGATGTTGGTGTGGCCTCGAGCGGTGTAGGGAGAAACAGTGCTGCTGTACCTCCTGTGCTGGGGGAACGCCTGGGCAGCCCTACACGTTACATACAATGAGGCGGGAATGCAGAATGTGCCGAACGACTCTGGTTTGGCGTAACACCATATGGCCCCTCTGGTTTGTAACTCTTGGTTCTTGGCTTCAGGTGTTATGTGAACCCAATCAGTTTTGGCTTACTCCACCAACCATGGCTTAGTATAGTAGACAAACTAAGTTTCACACACTGTCCCACACCAGTGCCATTTAAGACGTTTCTTGCAGCCAGCCGAACAGGATGTAAGGGAGCCACGGCCTCTTTCCAGGGATTCTGGTGTGGAGCAGGAGTCAGCTCTGGATCTTGCAGGTCGACCAGGGGATACTGACGGGCTCTTTTTCTGCCTTTTTCGATGTTCCCAGGAGAGAAGCCATACAAATGCACTTGGGAAGGGTGCGACTGGAGATTTGCTCGCTCGGACGAGTTGACCCGCCACTACCGGAAGCACACCGGCGCCAAGCCCTTCCAGTGCGCCGTCTGCAGCCGCAGCTTCTCCCGCTCCGACCACCTGGCCCTGCACATGAAGCGCCACCAGAACTGAGCTGCGTCGCCCGCGAGGCACTCGGCATCTATGCAACGTCCCAGCGGCCCAAGTACCTTCACCTCCAGTTAGAATTAGCTAAGGGTTTGGCTGCGTACGAACTCTTCTCCTTTTTAGAACCAGAAAAAAAAAATGATGATAGAAGAAACTGGAAATGTATATTTTGTATATTTATGAGGAAACAGGGAAGATGCTGTCTTGGAAGACATGGATTGTTTTATTGCTTTAATGCCCTGTGACTTACGCTTTGTATCTTGGACTTAGTCCTACAGGATCCATCTCAGGGCCGCCTGTCGTGACATTTTGCAGATGTGGGGGGTTGAGGGGTTCTGGGGGGGCAAAAGGGGGCTCTCTGGATTGTCTGTGCGCCCTTGGGTCGATCCGTGGCGGAGCAGCCCCGTGGGCCTGCAAGCCACCGTTCTCGGCCAACAGCGTACGTCTGTTTCAATCAGAAATGTTGCCAGGATAAAATGAAACGAAAGAATAGTTGCGGCTGTTCCCGGCTTCTTTCTCTCCCCTTGCCCCTCCGGTTGTGTGTGAGCAGAAAGGAAGAGAAAAGGAGAGCGTTTGACCAGCGTCTGTGGTTTGGTGTGGCCACAGAACCCAGGACTGTCATCCAACTTCAAAGCAGTTCTGGGGGTTGGCTTTCAGCTCCTGGTTTCTTCAGCCAGGATAAGCTCTAACCGCTCTCTTGAACTCATCTGCACAAAGGGAGGGGAGAAGAAAGAGTAAGTGGCCCCTTTCCCTCCCCCATCGGGTCCCTGAAACCGTGGCTCTTCATCTCAGGGACGTGCGGGTGCAGCGTGGCCATCCAACCACTGAGTCACACCCAAAAGACAGCCGAATATTCATCTCTTTGGGCAAAGAGATCCTCGTTCCCTCCCTCCACCCTGGGAATTTTGTGCACTAGTTTTGCACAGAGTAAATGGCAATTATAATCTGGCAGTTAATTGAGGTAAGGCAGATAAAAATGTGTGGCATGAATGTGCCTCCCTCGTGTTTGCAAAATGCAACATGGGAAACGTGTCCCTAAATTTAAGTATTATATCTGAAAAGCTGTGTTATCTATAATTTTAGAATCCTGACCAAAACACTCTTACTCGAACAAGCAGTGTTTAAAAAAAACAACACCTAATTTAATTTGAATTGACAGCCAAATGAATCCAGAGGACAACCCACAACTTATTTTCTGTCAAAACTTTACTGGATGTTTTAATACTTGTTATATTTTATATATTTTTTTCTGTGGAGATGAAATACATATATATATAGATTAAATTCATAAATAGCCATAGAACAAAATGTTCCATATGTTGCATGTCTATCATGACAAAGATTTTGTAAATATGCAAATCAGCTTTTAATGTTTTATCCCAAAAGAAAGTTCTAGAAATCGGTTAGGACAAGCGGTGGGCATCTGACTTGTGTGACGGTTCAGTATGCCACATCGAAAATTCAGTTCCCAAATACCTCTCAAAACGGTACCACCTTTGTTTCATTTTACGGGCCTGCCACTTGGATCTGCTTTCCTACAGATCCGATGCAGTGAGTGCTCAACGTTTAGAATCAACATGTCCCCGATTGTATAAAAGGACAACGGTTTTCCATAATGTGAGCTGTTCAGCAACTGTCAGAAGCTTTAAATAACAAGAGGCTCTAATTCTAATGTTAAACGTTTTCCTATAAGCTAAACTTAGTACTGCTTTGAAAAGAAGGATTTAGAACATGATTTTAGAATATCAGAACACTAAGCTGGTTGAACGCTAGTGTAATGCCATGTGAATGTTGCTCACCCCGATTCCATATGCGCCATAGACCTTTGAAATAACTTCTTATTGCACTCCTGTTGCTCAATTGCTGTTGGGGAATAGAAAAGGAAGCAGATCCGGGTTGAACTGCAGCCAGTTGATATTCATAAGACCATGCTTCTCAGCCTCAGCAACTTTAAGATGTGTGGACTTCAAGTCTCAGAATTCTGGGGTTTGAAGTCCACACATCTTAAAGTTGCTGAGGTTGAGAAACGCGGCATCTTGTTAGAAACGACCGTTTCTCTGCCACCTGGTCATCTGGATTTCTGCAGGCCGGATCTGGTCACCCTGGAGTTGGGTCCCTTGGCCCATCTTTGGCTAAAGGAAATTTCACCGTTTGGGGTCTTCCCTTGGTGTTAACAACTCATTTGCACAGCAGTTACGTTTACATTTTAATTACACCTTTTTCCTCTAAAAATTCACAGTACCTTTTACCTTGCGAAAAGCTGCAGTCTCCCAGACCCAACTATGTACGAATACCCAGACATCTAGAGGCTGCCAGCTTTGATCAGGCTACGCCCGGGAGCCCTTGGCAGCCCCACGATGCCTGCACATACTTAAATTCCTGCTTGAAGCGTCTTCATTTCATTCTGCTTAGACGCTCCTGCTTAGATCGGCTGCTGAACAGGGGCCCCATAAAGCCCCTGAAAGCTGAAAAATGCCCACAGGGACTCCCAGCTGTGGAGAAGAGGGGGCACCCAGATGGCATGGGAAACCAAATCGACTGTGAAGTAGTGCCAGCCTTTGAACGTGGGGATGGAAGCCCTGTGCGTTTTGACTACTTGTCTTCAGGGGTAATGAAATTACCCATTCTCTTGTTTTAAAATCATCTGTTGATTTAAAATATAAATTAAATGGTGTCTTTCAAACTAATTTAAATATAGCATTAGATTCATAGGCTGTTGCTAACTTTTTCAGGGGCAGGCATGGAAGCAGCTTGCCCGCAAGGAGCTAGCTGGAGATTTAATCTCAGTCCTTGTTCTTAGACACAAGTTCGATGGTTCCTCCACCACTACCCTTCTTTATATATTTATTGAGAAGTAAATCTGTTCGTTTCTTCATGGAATAAGGAACAAACAGGTTCATTCACCCAGCACTTCCTGGTCCTCTGGACTTAAGAGGGACAGAACCATGTATGTGCTTAATGCATAGGTGTGTTAACTCAAAGCTTAAGTCCCATGGAGTTCAGTGGGCCCATTTCCTGGCAAATTTAATTTTAGTCTAACTGGAACCAATAAGAGCAAACAGAATTATTTTGTAGCCTGGATTTACAAAGGTAAATCTTGGATGGATTTTTGCTCAACTGCCTTTTATTGGCTATTTTCACCTACTGTATAAGGTCCAGGATTTGTTTTAATTGTGGCTTGTTGAACAAGCCAGGAGGAAGCCCCAGTCAGTCCTGTAGTCTAGCAAAGTAACAATGACTTATTGGGACATTGCCTAGTTTCTTTTCATTATTATTATTATTATTGTAATTATTATTATTATTATTATTATTATTAATATACATACTGTATGTGAAACACTAAAACAGTCCAGGAATAAGCTATTCTGACATAGCAAGCAGGATTTGTAAGCCAGCCACCAACCGTGGCTTCAGGTCATGGTTTCTTGCAAGCCAAGCAGTATTTTCTTTAATCACTTTTTCGTTTTTGTTATTACATTAAGCCAACAACAGCTGAAACAATGGCCTAGAATTGTGAGCTAACTAGCCTTCCCTCCAAGTAGAGTGTCCAGAAAGGATGACAAATCACTCATGGCTGGTTTTTGTTGTTGCCTTTTAAAAAGCTGTCTTTTTAACATCCAGACCAGGTCAATGATTTGGCCAATAAGTATTATCAATGGACGCTCTGAATAACAGAGTGAGCTTTAGAACAGCGCTCTAAAGAGCATTTTTTTAAAGCAAGAGAATGTGTCAAGTTCTTTCTCTTGAAGACTCACTTTTGGAACATGTGGGAATCTTAATTCAGTCCTATAAACAGTCCAGATGGCACCCTTTGGAGGTTTACCGCTCGGATAGGCCCGTGTGCACCTGCAGAGCAGAAAATAAGTTTTGAGAGAGCACAATCAGAGTTGTTGGTTTTTGAGTCTTGAGTTGCACTCATGGCAGAATTTAACGTTTTGAGTGGAGCATTGGAGATCTTTTCTGTGGACAAAGTCCACAAGATAAAAAAGTGGGGTTGTGGCATCCCCCCCCCCTCCTGCTTGACTCTTCTGCTGAAGAAGCCCTACTCTTCTCTTCAAAAATATACCCAAAATTCTGGAAGATATTTTGAGGTTAAAGCTATTTGACATGGAGTGTTGTCCAAGCCTGTTGAGTCATGTTGCTGCAACCTTCCTGAAGAAGAGCCAAAAGTCCTGTGTTTCATAGGAAAAAGTTAGCACTAATCTGGATGACCATTACCGGACATCATCATGATAACCCTTAGATACTTTTTTCAGATTTCTCCAGAAAGAGTTAGAAATCCACAAATTTTAAGCTTTAACCTTTGTTGGCCCAAATCTTTGGTTCCTAGTATCTGATGAAGTGTGTAAAATTAGAGGATCCAACTGTACAATATAGTTAAATGATTTGCATCATAAATAAGCAATTCAGGTGCATCCTGTGAAAGGATCCTTATGATCAACTCTGCTTATGTACCAGTTTTTCCCCTTCCTAATGTTTGATCAACAAGCTGCTCCAGAAACTCTGGATCACAAGACAACAGAAGAACACTCAGCCTGTGTTAGTACAACATCCGCAACCATAAACCATGGATTATAAAACAGAATGGGTAAGCCAGAACCAAATGAACTTCATGGGTTGTGTGAGAATGGCCATCGCATCAAACCACAATGTAGTTCTTTTGTTTTGGCTTAACACGTCCTATGAACAGAGCAGTTGTGAACCTGGCTTCAGTCTGCTAATTTGTTAACTCTGGTGTAACCCAATATATGTCTCTCTTGAATCACGTCTTGTTGGGTTCAGTTGGACGTTCTCACTGGGGGTATGTGTTAGATTGCAGCTATAGCCTCACCGGGTTGAAGGTCTTGAGAGCTGATCCTTTGCCCCCAAGGTTCGGCCTAGGGAGTGGGACCCTCCTTTCAGGCATAGCGATGGCCCTGGGCGTGGTGGCTCAGCGGGTAAGACGCCAGGCTTGTCGATTGGAAGATTGCAAGTTCAGAGGTTCGAGACCCGAGACCCGCATGACAGAGTGAGCTCCAACCTAGCAATTCGAAAGCATGCAAATGCAAGTAGATGAACAGGTACCACTTCGGTGGGATGGTAACAGCGTTCCACGTGCACCATGCCAGCCACATGGGAAGCGCCTTCGGGCAATGCTGGCTCTTCAGCTAACAAATGGAGATGAGCACCGGCCTTTAGAGTCGGACATGACTGCACAAATGTGCGGGGGGAACCTTTACCTTTTATGGCCCTGAGGGTGAGGACAGGGCAGTTTGTAACTTGTACAGTTCTCAAAAGTCATCTCATGGGCAGAGATGGACTTGCTGGATCACAGCTATTAAACTGTAAAACCATGCTGTCAACCAAAGGGTAAACATCAAATAACTGACATGCCAAAAAAAAAAAAAAAAAGCTCAACAGCAAAACTTTGTTCAGACTAGTGTTTGCATCTTTTATTTATTTTTGTGGTATACGGTAGAAATATTTTAGGAAACAATTTTCCACAGACTTGATAAATTAAAAATGGTTTGTTATAGTTTTTTTAAGTGTTCCTCTAAATTGTAAATAGATGATGTACATAATTTTTGTAAGGCTTCAAATGTTTAATCCTAAAAAAAACCTACAGAAACTCAAGCATATTGGTTGCTGTTTTGCTGACTTCTCTTCTTCCCTTTCCTTATTTTTTGTATGGTGACATATCCTATGCAAATGATCAAGCAAACAGCGGTATCATTGTTAAAAGATATTGAAATGGTTTATATATAAAAAGACAATTTTTTGACAATAAAAAGTGCCTAAAAATGTGGGTGTGTAGGTCTTTGTCCAGATACATGAGAAAATCGCTGTGTGTGTACACTTATGTGTGTGTGTGAATACATATAATTATTTGTATTTAAGGGTTTTGAAACAACTTGGTTCATCAGGTGTAACAATTCTTTTAAAGAAGAACTTGTCTTTTAAGAGCAGTGATTTCTGGACTTCTGGGCAGATGGTTTAGTAATCTCCTTCAAATTTAATTAGGTTCCTGACAAATTTATGGGCGCGACCCTGTAGTTTCCACAACAAGAGGATGGAAGTGGTTTCCCGCTGCCAGCTTCCAGGATGTTTTTTCAACTTCCAGGTTCCAACCTAGAGTCCTGGGATTTCTGGTGGTTTCCCATGCCACAATTAACCAGGTCCCACCATTCAAGGACTCGCCAGGTGCTAACATGAGAATTCAAACAAAGATTCCTGTGAGTTCAGAGTTCTCACAGCTGGCCAGCACCCACCTTGCATGTCGCTAAAAATCCTTCCTAGTTATACAATGTGTGAAATCTGGCATGACTCCATTCCAGCGTGGCTTGTAACATGGTAGATTTCCATCTTTGGTGGAAAAGGAAATTCAACTCGGATCCAGCATTCTTAAAGGGGTGAAGGGGGACATTCCATTGCCCTGAATTCTCCCAGGAGATGGGGTTTGGTTTGTTCTTGTTTTCATGGGCTAAACTTTGCCTCTAGGCATGTAGTTGCTGACAAAAGGCTTCCATTTATCCAGCAGAGGGATAAATGCTCATCCACCATGCTGTTAACCACATGTGCCTCACGCCAAGACCAAATGAATATTCCACGTAAGAGGAACATCGGAAGTAATCTACAAGCCAGACCATTTTGAAGAAGAAGCATCCAAAGAATATAAATTAAAGACACCTTTGTGTGGAGCTCAACTCCTGAGGACAACATGGCTATGGCCATGAAGTGCTCTTGGCGAGAGTACAAAAGGGGCTTGCGATGGTCTCCTCCCATCTCCTCCCAGAAAACGTTTCTAACTTCCCAGTCGAGCCTGCAGGTCTTGCATTCCCAGATCTATGGCTTTAGACCAGAATTTTTCCCAGCCCTACCTGGAGAAGCCAAGGATTGACTTGGAAATCTTGCATGCTAATTCCATGGAAAGTCATGAAACCATGGCCCATCCCAGTCCTGTCATGGAGAAGGGTCGTTCTACTTAGTTGGCTACAAAAGAGGCTAAACAGCAGAGGAGTTCCTGACCCTTCCAGATCTGAAAGCTTACACAGTCCTGAAATGCACTTGGCATTCCTTCCAAGGCTGGTAGGTTTGAGAAGCAGCAAAGCTTATGTGAACAGTTGCTCAGGGTGGAATTCTGTAATTTGGATGCCTCTGTTGAAAATACCCAACTCACAGATTTCATTCTCTTCAATTGGTATCACAGATTTCATCTTTCAAGTAAGTGGAATTTCAGCAAGGGGAATCCCTGCTTAATTCTTTAGACACTTGCAGTCATACCTCAGAAGGCATTCCCACAAACATGCAGGTCCCAGGTTCTTGGCTGGTATCAGGGAACCTTCCTGAAAGGAAATAAAAGTATTTATTTTTATTTATGGTCTGCAAAATTGTTGGCTTTTGCTCATGTCTTTCTTGCTACTAGTGCAAGGCCGGGCAGATCAAACACAAGGTCCACAACTTTTGGACACTGCCAGGAAAATGAGCAAATCAACCTGAGGTTGTGGCACCCCATTTGTTCGCTTGGTTGCGAAGACATCCTGTGTTGTGTGTGCAGTCTTTTCAGTGACACAATCTTTTCTTGGTTGCGTGTCCAAATCCTGTGGGAAAAACTTCAACTATAGATTCCAAGTTGCTGAGTCTCCTCAACCCACAGAATATAAATGAAGTCTGTTTGGGAGTCTTGAGATTTTAGCTGTTTTAGTTAAACAGCCCACCCAACAGTTGTGCCGATATGATCCTTAGAAGGATAAATGGTTTTTCCACATTTGGGAATGCTGTAATTAGCTCTGGATCTGGCAGGTTTTTAATGCATTCTTCCGCTAACAGCAGAACATAATCTTGGATATCTGCTGTGAGAGTTGGCCATTTTCAGCGAGGTCAGAGCATTTTCAGAACAGGAGTTTCCAAATCTGGCCAAGCTTCATCAATCCATCCGGAAGAGACCTGCATGGGTGCCTCTTATCACTGATTTGAGGCAGAGCAGCCAGGAAATGGGGGGTATCTGTTGGAGCAGACCCCTCGGTTTTGTTCTTTCAACCAAAAATGATCCTGGCCAGGAATCAAAGAACGACTTGAAGCTCACAAAGTGAGATCTGAGGGTTTTGCTCTTGAGCCAGAATCCTCTTGCACATCCATGCCACAACAGATTATCCTTATCAATTCCCCAGATTTAGCACTACAGAATGAGACAAACCGAACTCCCTCCATGCCAGGAAACTGGCAAGCTTCCTTTGGACAGAAGCAGACAGACTTCACACTGATAGGTTATGTCTTTATTCAAGCCTCAAGACCCAGTTTGAATCAAGCGCTCAAGAATTCAGCTATAGATGGTCTGTGCTCACATGACAGACTTGCTAATGATTAGCTTGATCATGATTTATCCATCGTGATTTACCCTGATTTTCTGAATTCAAAAATTACAGTAACCATTAAACTAACGGCACAATTGCTGCGGCTACTTTGTTTGTGGCTGCTTTTCATGACAAGGCAGCCTCAGAGGATGAAGAAAACATCAACCTGGGAATTGGTTTTCAGTACCAGAGCTAAGTTCATCACCCTATTGTTAGAAACCATGCTTACCTGATAGACCTATAAAGTATGATCAAATTATCTTTTGGTATGCCAGTTAACAGTATAATCCTATGCACAGTAGAACATACTTCCGAATAAAGAGAATAAGATAAGAATAAGACAGGAAGAGGAACTCTTGGGCTGTACCGTCAAGTCATTGACTTCTGACATGTTCCTGTAGCTTTTTTGGAAATAATATGGAAGCGTTTGGCTTCTGCCTTCCTCTGGGATATTGGTGGATTTCCCAGTGTAGCCCATCCAAACCCTAACCAGTCTGATCTTGCTTAGCTGTAGTTGTAAATATGATTAACAGTAACAGGTGTCATAGCATAGCAAGCCTTCCCTAGGTGTCTTTTGTCCTTCATTGCTTAATACTCCCTGGGTAAATAAGATGCATAAGAACCATAAGGAAGGCTGAGCGAAGGAAGATAGATGCTTTTGAACTGTGGTGTTGGAGGAAAATTCTGAGCGTGACTTGGACTGCAAGAAGATCAAACCAGTCCATACTCCAGGAAATAAAGCCAGACTGCTCACTTGAGGGAGTGATATTAAAGGCAAAACTGAAGTACTTTGGCCACATAATGAGAAGACAGGATACCCTGGAGAAGAAGCTGATGCTAGGGAAAGTGGAAGGCAAAAGGAAGAGGGGCCTACCAAGGGCAAGATGGATGGATGATATTCTGGAGGTGACGGGCTCGACCGTGGGGGAGCTGGGGGTGGTGACGGCCGACAGGAAGCTCTGGCGTGGGCTGGTCCATGAAGTCACAGAGAGTCGGAAGCGACTGAACGAATAAACAACAAAAATAAGATGCATAAAAAGCCAGAGAAGCAGATTTCAGCTAAAGAATAAAAGAAAGTTTCTTGAAACACATGGTTACCTGGGAACCCAGTTTATAAATAGCCCCTTTTTAAAAAAATAATGTAACACAATTTAGTGACGCAATTAAAATTGTCTGGACATGAAAACACATTGACCCTTAGACCAGCCAAGCACATTTTAGTCACATTTAGAGTAAATGATGAACAATGAACGCTGGGATTCCTGGTGGATGCTAGTCTGATCCAGGTCCAATCCACAAGGCAATTGAACAGGCATTTCCCCCATGAAAAAGATGGCAAATCTTTGCTGGGTGTGTGACCAACAGCTCTCAGGGTCACCGCAGGTGGGGAGAAGTTTAAACCTGCTGTTTTCATTTGTGTTCACATGCAATTTCTTCTCTGCACAGAAAACAGCTTCAAAATAATACTTTTCTTTAGGTCTCTATCAAGGAAGAAAGGTTGCACTCTCTCCTACCAGCTGCAATTTCAGCCATGATCTGCACACTCTGAGAGAGGGGGAGCAGGAAGGGATCGTGTTTAATGCAAACCTGCATCTAAGTCGAGGTCTACTTTAGTCCTGCCAGAGAATTAATATGATTTTCCACACTGAATAATAGGCTTTCTCTACACAAATCTCGCTTTCCAAACTCTGTTCGAGATCCTGAGATTCATCCCCCTCCTTTTCCATCGGAAAAAAGACTTAGATCTACTCAGCCTTTGGAGGAAAAGAAAAGTTCACACAAATGCTAAATACCCCTGGAGGGGGAGGGGTGTTACTTCATCTTTGAAATATTAACAGCCGCAATCAAATGAAATGTGAGCATTTGCAGAGGACATACCATGCCTGCGGACGTTTCAGCTAATTTCTGCGATATAAAAGGGCTTTTCAGCAGTCTCCAAGAAGCAAATCCTCACAAAGAGGAGAGAAACCTGATTATCAAATGATGTTAGCTGGTGCCATCTGCAAATACATCCGTCACGGTGATTGCAAATGCTATTTTGTCTGAGCTGAAAGGCAGAGGCTGGGGCTGTCCACAAATCTACCCGCTGCTTAGGCCCCGGGCCAGGCTTTTGCGACCTGGAGCTCTCCAAGGGTGCCCCAGACCCTCTGGGGGCCCCAGGGGCAGGAGGCAGCCTTAAGGCTGGACACGAATGCCTTCTGCAAGACGGAGATCCCTGTCACTGCGCTACTTAAGTATCCTCAGACAGGAGCTGGACCCCCAAACGCTGAGTCCGACGCCCATTCACACAGAAGAAAGTCTCGCCCCATTCAGTGGGGCTCCCTTCTGAATGGGGCGCCCAGGGGGCTGGTGGATGCCTCAGTCCATTCACGCGTCAACCAGGGCAGATAACTGACTTTCACGTCGTTGCTTTGTGCGGGATGGGGTCCACTGCTGAAAGACCTTTGCATCATTGGTGGGCAAAGTAAATGGTCTTGACTCACACAGACTTGACAGGCAGATTCCTGACTCTTTTGCTCATTAAATATAACATCCCCCAACTGTCATTGGAAAAGGAATGAGCCACAGGTATTCCAGAGAAAGGGCACTGTACATTCATTAATGAAAATCTGGACTGAGCCAGTGGCCCCTAAATCAGTGGGGCCCATCAGTCAAAAGACAGGCTCATTTTATTGCTTAGGGGTCACTTCCTTAGACGTTGTGCCCCCCCACTCCCGTCCTTCTCATAAGACAGAGACAGATGTGCAATATGGGACCTCCCTCCCTCCCTCCCTCCCTCCCTCCCTCCCTCCCTCCCTCCCTCCCTCTCTCTCTCCCTCTCTCTCTCTCTCTCTCTCTCTCTCTCTCTCTCTCTCTCTCTCTCTCTCTTCATACAAATTATTTTCTAATTTGGCACTAACCCAGACTCTGACTTAGCTTGATTTTGAAACCAGGATTTGATACAGATTCACAATCAGATTAAGAGGGAAGCTAGCCAACCTTTTTTTTTCCCATAAATTTTATACATGCACAATAACCAGGGGGAAGGGCTGTAGTCTAACGCTAAGATGTCTGCAGAAGATCCTGCATTTTGACCAGGCACCTTAGGAGATAGTCATCTCTGAAACACTTGGAACCTCTTGCTCATTCAGAGTAGACAAATGGATGATGAGAACCAACGATCACATTAGGATCAGGCATCTTCCTACGTTTCCATGTATCTAACCAGACTTCATTTCTAACTCTCTCTCTCACATGCACTATGTTTATCTATCATGATATTTATATTTAACCAGCCTTCTGCCACCCAGTGCCTTTCAGATGTGCCAGCAAACATGGACAGCTGGAAGTTCTGGGAGTTGAAGTCGGCCCAGCGGGGGAAGACCACAGGAAACCATGTGTAAGACTGACAAAGCTAATAAGGATGGTCCACTTTGGGTCATTCAGCCATGATCCATTCATTTGGAGGGGTCTGTGTAGGTCTATAAAGCCAAGAATATACAGTATGTCGATGGCCTTCCTTGGCTCCAGCACTTTGGCTGGTGGATCTTATTGCTGAACGAGAAACATAAGACATGGAGGGTCAGGTGGGGCTAAACCTCAGGAGGTGAAGAGAGGAGCCAGGGAAGGTGTGAGGATTCAGGTTCACACTGGAACTGGGGCTGAACCTGGGAGCACCAGCTGTGCTGGCCCAAATGAGAACCTGCAGAAGGGAGGTGTCCTCCTGCTCGTGACAGATGGGGCAGGTCAGCTGATCACCTCTGGCCAGGACTCCCTGCTGAGGGGCTGATCCTGGCCTGCTGTTCCTGCTCCAGTCCTGCACAAGTCTTCATCTCAGAGTAGGCCATTGTAATTACAATTTTGATCATCTGCAGCTCATCGCTGGCTTCCCTGCCTGGGGATGATGGCGAGGGGGATCTAATGGACAACATGCATCTTTGTGAAAAGCTGATCATTTGACTCTGAATGTACCAAAGGGGTGTCAAAGTTGGATTCTGGTCAGGCGAGAGAAGGACGATGGAGCGGCTGACCCTCAGGATGACTTCAAGAGAAGGTGGAAAGTGGGAGGAGGGTGTCACCTTCGCATAGAATATAGAAGACGTTTCCTTTTAAGAAGGGGAAGAAAAGGAGCAGCTTCTTTGAAGCCCACAGTTTTATGATATCTTCGTCCTTGGGAGCTGAACAGTAAAGATGACTTGAGCCGCTTCAGGCTTTAGCAAAATTATTACCAACGAAAGGTGGAGGAGAGATTTATCGGGAAGCTGGAGTGGCCATTAAAACATCAAAGGCGCTGTGTGGCTTGAGCTTTACTTGTCACTATGAAGATTATTTACTGTAGGAAGATTTGGGTCCGTTTATAGTTAACAGGGTGATATTAATGGGCAGGCTTGAGTATTTAGAGGTACCTTTTCTCCGGCCCTTCCAATGCTAACATGAACCCGCGATTTCATGACTTACCTCCCTGGAAAAGCACAAAAGGGAAGTCCGATCGTGACCACAGAAAATACCCCACAAGGAGCAATCCGGTCTGTGGTTTCTTGAGCGGACGGGTTTTTGCTGGTGGGCCAGGATCCGTCCTCCATTCTCCTGCTGCGTTCTGGGCACATCCCACCCCAGGGGTTGAGTCTGAGGGCACAAAGGGCTGTCTGAGCTTAGGACCGAGAGATCTCTGCTCTTCTGTCCAAGGGTCCTGCCTCCCCCGGCCTAGTGCCTCAGCTAACCTTCTTCCATTAAAAGCAAATCTGGTTTTGCAGGGCACCATTTTTATTGTCGTTTTAAAAATCAACCATGATCTTCTTTTAACACATGTCTGGTTTTATTATTTCTTTTTCTATTAAACTATGAGCACAGTACCATGTCACTGAAAGAATCTTACATTGCTATAGTCTTACAATGCTTCAATGTGATTTTTTTTTAAAGATAGGATATTCCCCCCCCCCCAACCAACCAAACCTGTTTAAGCAGGATGGTGAATGTGGGTGCCATGATGATTTTATGGCTGAGCAGGATGGTGACCCATCTCTTGTCTCCAGCCTTTATCGTGTCTTCTTGGAAGGCTTTTCAGAAGTGGGATTTTCCAACTTTGGAAAGAGCAAGAAGGTCAGGAGGGACCTCGGTTGGCAGATGTCCTCCTGCGAGGCAAGAGAGTCATCTCTGAATCTTTGAGAGTTGTGGGATGTGGCTTGTCCTCAGGAGATCAGTCAAAATGTCCCTGAATTTCTGGATGATGTATTTTTAATTACAGTGAACCAGACATGAGCCTGTGTTTATGAAAGGTAGAAAATAAATACTTTAAATAAGCAGCATTACAATGAATGAGGCTTTTGAAGTTTGGTTGCATTGCTTAATCATTACCAGTTTGCAATTGCATTGTTATTTATTTATTTATTATTTTATATCCCGCCTTTATTATTTTTATAAATAACTCAAGGTGGCGAACATACCTAATACTCCTTCCTCCTCCTATTTTCCCCACAACAACAACCCTGTGAGGTGAGTTGGGCTGAGAGACAGGGACTGGCCCAAGGTCACCCAGCCGGCTTTTTCACTTGTACAAAACATAGTTCTCTATCAGGAGCGTCCACAGAGAGTGGGTCCAAAAAGTCAAGATGGCAGCCGTAACCATACGATCAAATCACGTGATTGTGGCCACCATCTTTATTTTTTGACCCCTTTGGGGACACCCCTCTTCTCTAGGCCTGCCAGAGAACTGTGGCTCCTGGCAGCATAAAAACACTTTTCTCCACTCCACTTTTTTTGGCATTATGTTTGCACTTTTTGTTGTTTCTATTGTGTTGAACACTGTTTTTGTGCAAATGACCTGGAATCCTTTCTTCCAATAACATTAATATAAATAAGCATTTAAGTGCTTATTTTCCAATAACATTAATATACATTTTTAAGAAGTACAAGGTTATTTCCTTTGTGCCCAGTTGGCTTCCAGTATGATATTCATTCCCAGCATTCATGGCTCAATAGATGGGTCCCCACATTTATCTGCTCCTGCTGGTAACCCGCCGTAGGCATGAAAGCCAGCTGGGTGACCTTGGGCCAGTCCCTGTCTCTCAGCCCTAGGAAGGAGCCAATGGCAAACCAGGAGACTGAGTTCTAGACCTGCCTTAGGCACGAAAGCCGGCTGGGTGACCTTGGGCCAGTCACTCTCTCTCAGCCCTAGGAAGGAGCCAATGGCAAACCAGGAGACTGAGTTCTAGTCTCGCCTTAGGCTTCAAAGCCGGCTGGGTGGCCTTGGGCCAGTCACTCTCTCTCAGCCCAACTCACCTCACAGGGTGGTTGTTGTGGGGAAAATAGGAGGAGGAAGGAGTATTTGGTATGTTCACCGCCCTGAGTTATTTATAAAAATAATAAAGGCAGGATAGAAAACAAACAAACAAACAATAGATATAAAGAATATAATTTAGTCCATACCCCCTCTATTCCCTAAGACTGGGGTCAAGCATTTGTCTAGTGCAAACCTCTGCATGGCCACTTGATGGCTGCCAAGAGGCCCTCGGTATTGTGGGGGTCCCTCGCTGCCATCTAGTGCTGTGCTGGGGTTCTGCAGCCCGGCTCTCCCGGCCCTGTTCATTATCAGCCAGCCTCAACTCGTAGCAGATAAAGAGTAACTAATTGTCATCCGAGCATTTCTTCAAACTTAGCAACCCCTTTCAACAGCTCCTTATTATGCCAATAAATCATGGATGATAAGCAGAGCTGCCTTTCTAAGGTCTGGCTGAAAAAGAATCAATAGACGTTTCTATTACAAGCTCAATTTACAATGGAAATCAGTGGGGCCTGCACTGAAATAAATCAAACACTAAGGATGAATAGGCTGTAATTTTTCTGATTAACAAATGTTTTGCTTGTCATAAGTTCTTAAGAGCTGCTCTTAGCTTTTTAAAGGACTGAAACAGGTTTCAGAAAGTCCATATTGACATTGGAGAGTTAAGCACACACACACACACGCACACGCACGCATGCACGTCCACCTGCAGCTATTCCTCCTGCCACAGAAGGGGATATTGTCTTGAAATGCCTTTTGTGCTGTACCTTTCAAAGCAGGCACAACCACAAAACAAAGCAAAAACAAAGCTTGCAGAAACCTCAAAGTGTTGCTGTAGAAACATATCCAGGGCAACAAATCACACATCCTTGCTGAAATAAAAAATAAAAAATGGAAGTCAGGTTTTACTCCCGGAAGTCAAAAATTTACCAAAAGAAACTCCCATGGCTAACATCCAAAGCAAACTCCCCAAATCAAACAATGAAACCTCCCTAATTTTCACCTCTTCCTGCTGCAGAAGATTCAGGGGCCTCCGCGGGAGGGTCAAGAAAGTCAAGATGGTGGCCGCAACAACGTGATTGAATCCCCGCCCTTTTTACGTGCATCACTGTCACAGCCGCCATCTTGGCCTTTTTGATCCAAGAGGATTTCATTTCATTTTGCATTTGTTTATTTTATTTTACTTTAGGAGTCCAGCCTTTCCCACCAACCCTCGCACATTTGTACAGCTCTATCCCTGCATACATTGGGCCACTTGGAAATTAAACCACGGAAATCAATGTCCCTCCTGAGAACGTTGGATAGGGCTGACAGGTTGATCAGGCTTCAAGGAAGAAGATAAATGCAGCTATCTGGAAATACAAAACCTTTCTGTATTCCTCAGAAAAGCTGTGACAAATGGCTGGGTCTACAGATGTGGTGAGGAAGCCATTCTGTGCAACCGGAATTAGTGAATTTTTCACCAGGTAGGTTAAGAGGAGTGCGATGTCCTGAAATGATACTTGAACGATGGGCCAATGTCAACATGTTCACGCATCAACGTTTGCACAGTTGAGACGAGGGATGCCACGCGCATCACAGCATCACTGCCCAAAGGATGCAAGTTGCAAAATCCGCATCACCTGCGTGATGACATCGTAACAAACATATCATGACATCATAACGAATGTTGTCATGGCTCCTCCCAGAGTCTATGGAGAGCACAGAGATTCACAAGCAGGACAGAGGCTAGGACATCTGGGGGAATAATTTATGTATCCCATTGTTCTCCCTAATAATTCTTGCCTATTTTGTTATACTGAAAATGCACTGTAAGCCTTCTCAGAACTCTAGTTGGAAGGCAAGACAAAGAAACTACAACTCAATAAATAAACAAGCAAACGACTGGTAGAGCTAGGATACCAGCTTGGCCTTTTTTTGAACATGATGTCACCAGCCCGCCTAAAATTAGATCAAAATAGTTTTGGATAAACATGCAGCTGTTTTCTATTTACAAACAGTTTTGCCAGCTTGACAAAGTACAGCACATTATAAATTATAGGTGCTGTGGGTTACTTCTGACAGACATTTAAAATGAGTGATTCACTTCAGTCTTGGTCATCAGAGAAGAAACATTCATCTTTTGGAAACCGTTTTCTCTATTCCAGCATTGAGGCACAGAGCAATCCCAGGTTTGATTATGAGCTGCTCAGTTTTGACATCATTAGCAACTGTGGGAACAACAACAAGAACTTCCCATTAGAAATATTGTGAAGAGACGGCAAGTCTCCTTAAAAGGGGCTCTCGGGGTCATTCAAGCGCAGGAAAGCTATTTTCTCTGAGAAGTGCTTTTTCTTGAGCAACTCTGGAAAGGTGGTCAAGACCTTTTGCAATCCTAAATTCCTGTTTTTTTTAAGTGACCAAAGAGATTAAACCTTCAGTCCCTTAAAGTGAGGCATAGAAAGCTTTTTTATTTATGTAAACTAAAGATGCATTGCTTCCTAGGTCAAAAGCCCCCTCAGAATGGCTCACAATTAAAATCAGAAAAATGCAGCCCACATAGCACAAAACCTGGATCTAATACACATCTGCAACTGAAAACCTGGATCTAATACACATCTGCAACTGAAAAATGGCTGGGTTGCCAGGTCCTTAAAATCAACTTGGAAATAACAGGTGTTCAAAGCTTGTGGAAAGCTAACCTATGAATTGATGCTTTCGAGCTGTGGTGCTGGAGAAGACTCTTGAGAGTCCCTTGGACTGCAAGGAGGTCAAACCAGTCAATCCTAAAGGAAATCAACCCTGACTGCTCATTGGAAGGACAGATGCTGAAGCTGAAGCTCAAATACTTTGGCCACCTAATGCGAAGAGAGGACTCCCTGGAAAAGACCCTGATGCTGGGAAAGACTGAGGGCAAAAGGAGAAGGGGACAGTAGAGGATGAGATGGTTAGATAGCATCACCGATGCAATGAACATGAATTTGAGCAAACTCCGGGAGACAGTGGAGGACAGGAAGGCCTGGCGTGCTATGGTCCATGGGGTCACGAAGAGTCGGACACGACTAAACGACTGAACAACAACAACAACAAAAACCTATATGAGAGCTCACTCCACCTACGTTGGGCCAGAGCCACCATTGAAAGAGTCCCTCTGACTTCTGCATCTTCCCAACGGAACTTCACGTGGGACCTGTGCAGGGCTTGGAGTTGTGTCTACAGTCCCTCAAAGAAGCTGCTCCAAACTCACCCAGAACTTCATGGAGGGGCCAGAAGTTTGAACAAAGCCCAGAAACTCTGCCTGGCAACGCCGAATTAGGGTTCCATTTTCCAGTCACTTGCTGTATCCAACCAGCCCAGCAGGTGTGTTTGCATTCACATCTCTTTTAAATTGTCTTCCAAGACAGCTCCAAATCTGGTAAGTGGCAAAGCCAGGGTTGCTTGCTAAGCAATGGGTCGCATTATTTCCTTTCCATTTATATTGGATTATATTTAAATAATCTTTAAAATCTTGCTGGCATCGTTCCAGAAATATAAACCTAGACTTCTTATATTGAGCCTTGATCTTACATTATTTGTTATTTTTTCTGGTAGCACAGTAACTGAGATGGGGGTGGTATTATAGTTTGCTTTTCATTTAACCTCAGAGCTAGTTGTTTATGAGCCATTAAAACTTTAATTAATAACAAATGTTCTATTAGTGGATAATAGGGGCTACATACTTGTTTCTCTTTCAACAGGTACCTTTGCAAAACGTTTCTGTTCTTCATTTGGGTGATGCTGATCGTAGCGTCTCAAAGATGATGGCTTCTTCTTACGTTTGGTTTGTACTTTTTGAAGCAGATGGAGAACAATCCTTTGGATGAGCAATTAAATGCTTTTATATTATTGTTTTCATGCACATTTGTTCACAGACTCCAGGGCCAGTGAGTGTATCTGCACACATAAATGCGCTTCTTGTATTAACCATGAAGTCAAGTCAGATGCTTATGGAATTGATATTCATTCAATCAATGTCTTTTTAAAAGGGGGGGGGGGATAATTGCCTCAAGCACCACATACGGAGGACACCCCTCCAAAATATAATTTAGTATTTGCAGTGATTAGATGGAACAATGTTTTTATTCAAAGCAGAATAGCTAAAATATAATGGCAAGAGTTATCCTAGTGTTTCTAGGATTCTCTGCATCCTTTTGATTGCTGGTCTGTTGACTTCAATGGACAAAAAACAATGGAGGAGAACTATGAGAAGAAATTGGGGAGGTGGGTGTGTCTGTCCCTGGGCCTCTTGGGGTCTTAATATTTATTCCCTTCTATGTTGGAACCTGCAAGTGCACTGCCAGATGACAGCTGTTGTACCATACTGCCCCAGGTGGCATGCAGGGTTTCTCATGAAGCTGTGCTGTCAACTCTGACTGCTGTTCAACTAAGGTAAAGCAAAGGCAAAGGGCTCAGGTATTCTTCCAAGTTAAACAGAATGCCATGGTTAAAATGGAGACCTTTCGATGGGAGGCTGGGACAGAAGATGAAATGCAAGAGGTGGACAGAGGTGGAATTGAGGGCAACTGTGGCCTGATATTCCTTAGTGAAGGTGATATGACCTCAGGGAGAAGAGTGGATCCTGTGGGTTGTACATGGCCAAAGGTGTGGGCTGCTTTTCCTTGTGTAGACTCTCACATCTACTGTAAGATAGCAGGTTAAAAGAATTAAAGAATTGATTAAAGAATTTTGATGGTAGCTCTGAGTTCACATTACAATGACAGAGCTTGTCTTTTCGCATTGAAGATGTTGCCTAGCCTGGCAAAGAAACGTCTGCAAGGAAACAACAAGGCTCAGAGGGCACTAAGGACTCCACAGTTCAACCCTGAGCTACAAATATTCTCTTCGATTGGTACCACATATGGGCGTCAAACGCTCCAGATAGCATGCAAATGGGAGAAATTTGCAGGTAGGCAAACCTCCACCAAAGAACAGCTGTTCTTTCTGCATGAATGCCTACGACAGCATGCCCTGCCCGCCAGTGTCAGATACAAACCTCCAATAAAATGCACAGCTGGATGGAAGATAGCGCAACAAAGTGGGCGAGAAATGATACGGCTAATGATCATGGACGCCCACCTCAAATTAAACAAATATCAACACACTATAGACAGCCTCAAGGAACAACTAGAACAGACTAACTCGGTCAATCAACCAAGCAGCAAACAACAGCCCAATCAAGGTACTACCAAGGAGAGAACAACACCCCCACCAACACAGGCAGGACAAGCCAGGGTATATAAACAGAGAGCAAGTCCCACTCCCTTTTCGCACTGAAGATGTTGCCTACCCTGGCAATGAAACGTCTGCAAGAAAACGACAAGGCTCAGAGAGCACCAAGGACTCTACAGAGCTTGTCTGTTTGTTTTGAAAAATCATGATATGGAATTAATGAAATTGCACAGACCTAATGAACCAGAGAATGAGACTGGATGCCATGAATGAGCCAAAAGGATTTCCACTGGACACTTTTTTACATACGAGACATGATTCATGAAGTTCTGCTAAAGCTTAAGCATGTACAGTATAATGCTCCTCTTGCTGAAAGCAATTTGGTGCGATGCAGGCAAAGGACTTCCTTTTGGGCAGCAGCTTCTGTCTCGGAGTGGAAATAGGATGCTTTCAAAAATTGCTTACAGAGTTATGATCAGTGCTAGTCAATGCTTGGCAGCAGGCCCACCAAAGGAAGCTTTGTTGGAGATTCAGGACTGGTTGAACGTTAGGAGTGTATCTCAAGAGCTACAGGTTGACCGTGTGCCACAGGAAGTCTATTTCTATGTACTGTTACTAAGGGCCTTAATACTTCTTTCAACACTTTTTTGTTTGGTTCTAGTCATAAAAGGAGATCAAAATAATGTGTTGGCAACACCTCCCCCCCCCTTCCTGTACCAACTTGCTTACTGTAATGCGACTCTATCTTGGTGTGCTAGCCGTTGAGTGGAGTTTTCCCGGGACAATGTCCCTCCTCTCCAAACACCCCAAAACCCCTGACCAATTATCTATCGCTCAAAGGCTCTACCGTATCTTCATCCCTGTAGGATGTTTTAAAAAGAAGACGACCTGCTCAACCGTTCCTTTTTAAGGGAGGGGTCTCGAAACCGTTCCCATATTTGACGTTGCAATGCATGTACACAAGGGTGGGGCTTTGACTGCATGGCTGTGGCTGCCATGTTGACTTTTTTAACCCTCTGAGGACACCCCTGTGCTTCTACTAGGCCAGCAAAATTATCTCATGCATGTTAAGAGGATTCATCCCTTTCCTCTCCAGGATGGGAATTACTACCAAGGCAAAAAATAAAAAAGCAGGACCACGATAAAGACCAGTTACCAAGGGGACCCTACTCCTTCCCCCCAGAACGGATGCAGCGCACAGAGCTGCTTCTATGGATGGAAAAGAGTCCATCAGCAGCTAAATTAGCGAGGGAGGGTTTCCTAAAAAGTTTTTAAAACTTGAGGCTGGACTGAATGCTTAACCGTCTAAGCCTTTTTTTCTGACACCCTTTGCCTTGTGTTCAGACTCAAAAGACTCCAGGCTCAACTGCTGAGAAACGTTTTGCCTTTTCCTAATTGGCCGGCAAGTGGGTGTAATTCCAGACCCCGATTAAGGCCCACAGAAGAGAAGAATGACTGCTTGGCCCTGATCTCTGCAATGCCTGCCTAGATCTTTGTTTCCACTGTTTACCAACAGAGTCCCACAGTCAACAGAAACACGACTCCTCATTAGCTTGACTCGGTCGGACTGCTATGACAAATACAAAGAAAGCTAATGGCCTGGATGTGTATGTGTGTGAGTGATCAGAGTGGAAAAATCGTTCTCCTGAAAGATACTTATGCAAAGCCAAACCCTTCTGAATACTTGGATATAAAGTTGGATGCATTTGGGGGAGTGAAGGAAAAGGAATAGGTTTCAAGAGCCCTCGCTAGGGGGATGGTTTCTTTTGAGCAGGCGGGAATGTTGTGTTATACACTTGCCCATGAACGCACACCCAGACAGGGCTCATTTCATTCACTGGATGTCTCTTCGGAGGTATTTCTGCAGATCTGTCACCCAACCTGTTGAATGAGAGTGTGATATATTTAGTAGGGGGGAGATCCATTACTTATGGCTAACAGAGCTAGTGTTATGCAGGCATCTATGTTCTCTTGGGGAGGAGTTAGAGAAGACAAAGTCTGCCCTGATCCTTTGGGGGTGGGGGGGGAGGAGACAAGCTGTAGAAAATAAGCTGAGATTGGTTCAGTGAGGTGATCATGCTTGGCTTGATTCTTCAGGTTGTTATGTCATGGGCAGGATCCCCACAAGGGACTTGTGTCAAAACGGAAGTCCTAAGGGCAAGCTTTAGACTGCCTCAATGATGGCAGAAGATGCCACAGGTCACAAACAGGCAGACCATCTCTCTCAGTATAATCAACACCAGCCTTTGCCAGCCTGATTCTGCTGTTCCCAGCCATTTGGAAAAATGAAACAGGCTATCGAATCTCACCCCAAGATATTGCAAAGAAAATCTACTCAGTCATGGGACCTCACTGGGTGATTTGGACCACTGTTGGTCTCCTGTTCCAACCTATCTTGCAGAGTTAATTTTGTGTAGATAAAATTAGAAGGAGGAGTATTATAATACCACCTTAAACCCATGGAGCAGTGGAAAGAGATGCATCTACTGAACAAATAAATTATGCCAGAAAATGACAAAAGGGAAGCCAAGCTGATCAACATCATAATGAACATCCAGTGATAGTGATATACTTTGAATCAAGTTCTGACATGGACATTTCTTTATAATCATCAGAATGAAGTAGAGAAAAGTGTGGCTTTTCTTTCTCCCTAGAATAGGGTGTAGGTTGGCTGAGACATTATACAACAGCTTGTAAAAGTCAAAAACACCAGCTCTCACATCTTTTATGTTGCATGCTTCCAAGGGGCAGAACAAGGGTGTCCCTTTTGTGTTCATAACATCTATGAATGTGCAAGTGGAGAGCAGGTGCTCCTGAGCAAAGCCAACGCAGTGAAATATACTTTTGACTGAACAGTGCTTTACTCCAGTGTACTAACAGGGAACACATCCACACGCTTTGTTACTGTTAAATAGTGCTTGAACATAAACAGTCTTCAGCCAGTGTTGATGGGACTAAGTCTGAGTGAGTCATTCTATATTTTCAGTGGCACCGTGCCCATAGCTAGATTAGTTATGGGGTGGAAGAAAATCAGGCAACGTTCACAGGAGCACTGCCAGATGTGTGACAATTCTTAAATTTCTTTACTCATCGTCAGCACCATAGGCAGCAAAGGCCAGTCTATGAAGAGCGGGGAAGCACTGAAGACCTTCTTACTTACTCTAGGCAAAAAAGAAAAAAAGTTGATCCGCATGCAACAGGGCCCAGGCCGCCCTCCCAGCCCTACAGATCCTCGTCTTTCTGCGCTCGGTGGAAAGGCCTGGTTTTCATTCTACTGACTTGATTGGCAGGTTTCCTGACTGTATAGCCCGCTGCTTCATACGGACAGGTCAGATGGTGAGAAAGCTAAGGTAGGCCCGGCAGCTACGATCTTAATAATTATTAGGGTTTTAAAAACACATTCCATCTGATTATCTAAATTTGATCTCCCCGTTCTGATATTACTCTCCATTTTTGATGGGCTTTGTTTTTTTTGCAAATGTTCTTTCAGACCTTGTAAGGATAATCAGGATTCACACTTGCTTATCTATGGGAAGAGGCCTTAAAGCAAAATTTGGTAAGGATACATCTGGAATTTAAGCTGGACCACCTTGTTAATGGTTCAAAACGCCATCCTCTGAAACCCAACTGCCTTAAAGACATCTCCCTTCAGCGTTTGACATCTTGCATTCGCTCTGCCACTGTATACAGCAGTGCTCCCCAACCTCTCTGGCACCAGGGACCGGTCATGGAAGAAAATTTTTCCATGGACCGAGGTGGGTGGGGTTTGCAGGTGGAAGCCAATCACGCGCACTGGGGAGCGGCGTTTGCAGGCGGGAGCCAATCGCGTGCACCGGGGGGGGGCGGGGTTTGCAGGAGGGAGCCCTGCGGCCCACTTCCTAACACTAGTTAGAAATGATCTGATGGATGAATACGTTCCTTTCAAGGGAGTAAAACCAGTCAGTCAAAATATCCCAGGAGTAATTCCAGCGTTTTGGTTTTCCTACATGCACCTGTTTACTTCAAGAACCAAAAAAGATATTGTTAGGGTATGTGTTGAGTAGAAAGTGGGAGGATAGTTCAGATGAACATTTTGTTCTTGGGCCTCTCGGAGTCTCTGACTTTTAGGACGTGGCTGATACACAAAGCATCTCCAGTTCAATTCTGGCTTTCCAAGTGGGCTGCGCAAGATGCTGTGCAAAATGTGGGAAAGCCGGTGCTTTTCCTTTCATTCGTCCAACATTTCTGGACTCTGGACTTCAGAGAGCCCCAAAGTCGGGAAGGCAGAATAGACAATACTGAGCAAGCTGTATTTAAAAAAGGACACTCATTTGAGGACATTAATGTTCACATTTTAGACAGAGAAGATAGGTGGTTTGAGAGAGGGGTCAAGGAATCCATTTATGCCAACTTGGAAAATCCTTCCTTGAATAGAGGTGGGGGCCTCAGGCACAACCTTTCCCCCATCTTCCTTCCTGCTTTGCCTTCTGTGCCTAGGAAGATTAAGACCATTTCGCAAGCTCAACAGCAGCAGGGTAATCTTAACGATCCTCCTTTAGATGATAAAGGGACTTAGAAATAAACATCTCAAAATAACCATGACCTAGCCCCAGGTGCAAGGTCACACAGCCACCTTAGAAACATATTTAAGGATTCCCTTACTAACTTTGCTCAGACTGAAGAAGCTCCTTGGATAAGGAGCGAAACGTTTCCACTGAGAAAATAGAAATCCAGTTGACATGATTCAAGCTACAGACAAGTCCACCTGGATGACTGAGAACCTTCATAGACAGACCCACAAGCTGGGCTAGTGTTCTGAATCAATATGAGGCAGATGCTTTGTTTCCTCTTATTTTATCCTCAAAGGGGAGACATCTGCAACGTGTTGTAAAGGACCCCCCCAGTTGAAGAGCCCTGACATGCCACTGCTATCACAAGCTGGTTATGAGCTTCCTGGGACACCAGACTGGCTCTTAGTAGAAGCAATGTTTTTAATAAACAGATCAGGATATTGAATGAATTACTGAATATACAGAATTCTCTATGCTTTGGTTAGTTCTGATATGTGCCTATAAGGTACCAGGGGTATTTTAAAGCTTGCTAGCAATTAAACTATTGAAACAGATACAGTATTGTAACTCACTGAGCTAGATCTTACACAAGTAAAAATAAATGCCGACGCCCATTTAAAAACACAAAAACACATACCAAAACTAGACAAACTGGCTGTTAAACTACCTATCTTGTTCCATATAGTCATTAAAAATCCTGCCTTTATCATGATTGGCATAAGGATCAAAGTTTTTTTAAAGAATCATAAATAATGAAATAAGACACACAGTGGAAATATCTGTAGAAATAAGTTACACAGGTGATAATTTTAGAAGATAAAAATGACTTGAACATAATTTTTTTTAAATAAAAAGGAATGCAAATTCATAAGAAGTGATGACAGAATTGGCTCTGAAGCTGTTCTTCATTTGAGGAGATTGCAGAGTAAGTCTGTTAATATATGCAGTTGGCTCAGCACAACTTTTGACTGAATAGTTGCACTGTATGAGTAAATAACAGATAATACTGAAGATGGGAACAGAGGTGCTCAAGGCCTTAACCAGAGGTTTCGCAACATATGGGCTGTAATCTATTATCATTTCAGATAAAGGATCCCAGTTCACCTCTGAAAAATTCTGCTCATTCCTTGATAATGTCCTGAGGGGTATATCCCATCAGCCCCTTTTCATCCTGTAACAAATATTCAGAGTGGTTGGGTGGTCAGGACCACAAGATATCTATATTAATGCAGATTACTGAAGCGATGGTCATCTGGCATGGTTTTGCTTGGTATTTCTTTTCGTTGATCAGCTTGGTGCTGAGATTCTATGGTCCTGGTGTGAGAAAGTAACAATATGTGTCTGAGAGAAGAAGCAGTGGTCTGACCATCAGTGGTACAAGTGCTGATGATGCTGAAAAAGGAGGAAGATGGCAGAAGCTTGTGAAGGGAACGGTGCCCATATTATTGGGAAGGCAACTAAGAATACAAAGGCAGCAGACAGTGGAGAACAGGGAAAAGAAACAGGGATACAAGTGATGAGGGACTGAAGTGTAAAGACAAGAACAGAAGGAAGAGCTGGGAACTGTGGGAGTTTATGGAGAATTGGTCAGAAATCATTATTCATATTAGGAATGAGACTGCTCTCTTCTGCTCCCAAATCCATCTACTAGATCTGAGAGGAGACTTTGCAAGGTCAGTTAGTGCGACCCATGGATTACTGTACAAATTCTGCACACAAAAAAGGACCTGTTAATGAACATGAATTCATATGCACCCTTACTTAATTAAAACTAACCAAACGTAAGAGTGAGCACTAACTAATATGGTGATAGTATTTCAGGTGGAACCTGATGATCAGCGTCTGTCTTTGCCTCTGGCTGTGCTGGGTTCTACTGCTCTAAAGTGATGATGATTCCTACTATTGTGGCTGAAGCTATAGGACCACTGTCCCACTTGGGTCAGATGCAATAGTCATGAGTTGTGTTGACATATGGATGGAATAAATGAGTAATTTCCATTTATTTATTCTTTTCAATTTCTATCACCGCCCATCTCCCCCAAAAAGGGGGACTCTACCATGTCCATAAGTTTTCTCTAAACGTCTCGACAATGTTCAAAATGTGATAGCGGGCCAAAAGCCAGTCCAGAAGAGTCTTGCCTGGACTCCGACAATAAAAGTACTGGTTGCTGCTTCTGCCACCAACAAAAGTTGCGCTAGAACGAATCCCTGGAAATATCAGGGTGTTGTAATCCAGTGGCGTGGGTATTGTGTATTGGCCTTGCTGTGCTTACCAAAATGTGATTTTTTAAAATCTGCTTTCTTATATGTAGCTTGAATCATGTCAACTGGATTTCTATTTTCTTAATGGAAACGTTTCGCTCCTTATCCAAGGGGCTTCTTCAGTCTGAGCAAAGTTGGTAAGGGAATCCTAAATATGTTCCTAGGTAGCTGTGTGACCTTACACCTGGGGCTAGGTCATGGTTATATTGAGATGTAATTTTTAAGTCCTTTTATCATCTAATGGAGGGTCGTTAAAAACACCATGCTGCTGTTGAGCTTCTGAAATGGTCTTAATCTTCCTAGGCACAGAAGACAACACGGGGAGGAAGATGGGGGAAAGATTGTGCTTGAGGCCCCCACCTCTATTCAAGGAAGGATTTTCCAAGTTGGCATGAATGGATTCCTTGACCCCTCTCTCAAACCACCTATCTTCCCTGTCCAAAATGTGAACATTAATCTCCTCAAATGAGTGTCCTTTTTCCTTTAGATGAAGATAAACTGCTGACTCTGGTCCTGTGGTGTTACTTCTCCTGTGTTGGGCCATCCTCCTGTACAAAAGTTGTTTGGTTTCTCCAATGTAGAGTTCAGAGCACTCCTCACTGCACTGGATTGCATACACTACATTGCTTTTCTGAAGAAGCCCCTTGGATAAGGAGCGAAACGTTTCCATTAAGAAAATAGAAATCCAGTTGACATGATTCAAGCTACAGACAATTCCACCTGGATGACTGAGAACCTTCATAGACATACTGCTTTCTTATATTTTTGCTGGGTTTTTTTTTAACTGCATTGTATTTCGTTCTTGCATTGTGAGCCACCCAGAGTCATTTGGAGTCAGGCGGTGCCTAAATCCAATAAATTAAATCAATGATTGCCTCCATCCCCAAGCACTGTGCTTTCTGTTCTTGTTCTGCTGGTAAGTTCAGCTGCATAGCTAGTAGAAAAAGGACCACAGGGAGACCTGCGATAATAGGTTCAGTCCCCATATGCCAAGTAGATCCGAAGCCTTGGAGAAACTCTGAGCAGCTTACAATACAATAGAATTAAAATTCATAATGAAATCCCTCTATTATGAATTACAAACAATCTGATGTGTTATTATTTGGGACACTGTAGTATGTTTTTATGCATCCTGAAGAGCCAGATCTTTGGAAATGTAATGAGGAGAGTTGGTCCTTATATCCAGGGGAAGGTTGGAGGGAGCCATCACCGAAAACGCTCAGCTACAGGGTCCCTGAGATGCCGGTCCCTTGGTAGTAGGACTCTCAGCAAGAGAGCAAGATGACCTTGACAGAGATATGCAAACTCCATTGCCAAGGCAACAAGGGTTATAACATATTTTAAGTCCAGAACATCCAGTGAACATCCAGAAGTGGCTCAGAGAGACACCTCCCTAATTCACTGACCTGTAAGAAGGAGGAGGAGCTCCAGCACAGCCAGACTTGTGAGGATCTGTTATGACAGCCAATCTCAATAAAAGTAGTTCTAGCCTTCCTGTGGAGCTGATTTCTTGGCCTGGTCTACCTAGGAGAGCTGTCCCTTTCTGATCTCACAGACATGCTGATTCCACCTGGAGAACACCTGAGCCACGTAGGGCTTTAAAGGTGACAACCCGCGCCTTGAACTGCACCTTGGAAGGCAGCTGGCGACCAAAGCAGATCCCCAGTAACAGTGCTCCATGGGTCACCTTGGTGGATGCTGCACGCTGAACCAGCAGAGGTTTCCAAGCATCTTCAAGGTGAGCCTCATGCGCAGCAAGTTGCAAAAACTGAGCCATGAGGTGACAAGGGCGTGATCAATCTGGGATCTATCAGTCATTCTGAATATACTGTGCCTTCTGTCTGTTCCTTATTATGCAACCTGCTCAATTTAATATTCAATATATAGGCGTTATTGTGTTTCCTCCACCCAGAAAAGTCATGTTCGCAGGTAAGGAAGTGGTGGCAAGAGACAGCTTGTCCGGGTCTTTGAATGAGACTGGACATCGGCCTCCCCTTGGAAAGTCAAGCTGCCATCCATGGCATTCCATGGCAAGGTTTTTAAGCGTTTCGCTATAATGACAGACACAAAAGCTTGGGTGTGCCTACCTGTGCAACTCAATGCTTGGTATTTGTTTGTATCTTTTTCCTTCTTGAGAAAAAATAGGTGGAAATTTTCCCCTAATTTGATCTTTTCATCCCTTTAGTGTGTGGGTGGTTTGAAGCCAGGCCAAGTTGTACCAAGAGTGTTGTACATGAAAAGACTGAACATGGCAAAACATGTCTAAGACTGCTGTGGTTGCAAGCAGGAGCAAAACAGGTAGAACTGTCCCGGGAGACCCAGAGTGAAATTGATTTGGCACGCATGCCATTGGCTTGAACGCTTTCCCAGTTCTCTTTGGCTTTATGACACTTTTGAAGTAATTACGCAAAAAGGTTTGCATTCCACCTGGCCAATTGCTACACCAGAGACTTCCTTTCCAGAATGGCTTTTGAAACAGCAGAAAGTTGTTTCTTCAGTCTCGCGAGAGGCTTCAGCTTCACTGCTCCAGCTCCCCTCCTTCGTTCGGCTAAAGCAGTGTTTCTCAACCCTGGCAACTTTAAGACATGTGGACTTCAACTCCCAGAATTCCCCAGCCAGCCTCTCAATTTATTCTTAAGTTTATTCTTGCACTCTTGCCCGTAAATGATAAAGAAGGGGAGGAAAAATTTTATGCCGGAAAAAATGAATCTGGATCCCCTGTTCTGGACTGGTTTAAGAGGGGGTGGAGATGAAGGGCAGAAAAAGAAGGATTATATTGATCAATTATTTGCTGGTAAAGTAGTTAAGCCAGGACTGTGTTGTGAACATTGTTCCTGTCTCCGCATGGCCTCCGTCTTCACTTTTGCCCAAGAGGTGACTCCGTTCATCTTCCCGGGAGAGGGAGGGCCGTGGAGGAGAAGGAAGGGAATATTTCCAGGCACCCTCAAAGGATCCTTCAGTCAACTGGAAGCATGTCAGGAGTTAAAAGCAACTCATTCCAGCTCTGGGTTATTTTTGAGGTGTGTTCTTAGAATATGCCTTGCGTCTTATATTTTGGAAAGGATAAAAAGAGCAGCAAGTCTCAGAATGAAGAATTCAAGAGATAAACACATTATTTATTCTGTGTTTTCACAGGGATCATTTTATGTTATGAGATGTATTTTTTTGCAACAACACTCTTTAATCAAGTCTATGATAATAAAAACCTGTATAAATATTATGACTCCCCTAGATCAATTCATTGCAGGTTTAATCATAAGTGAGCTCATGAGCCTCAAAGGAGCTTCCAGTCTAGGGAAGATGGTTAGGATTGCAGTTTAATTTTAGGATTGGGGGTATCTTTTTCACCCTCTTTCTGCCAAATAAATTCTACTGGTAATAAAAGAACAACATCCAAATTAATATGTGTAATTGCAGGATGAAAAGTTTGGCTCACTGTCAGTCCTAGATTTCTGACATTTTGAAAATCCGGGTTTGGTGGGTCATTTACTCCTCAGCCCTCCAGGTGCCTGAAACGCAACTTTCAAAGTCCTTCCTAGTTTGAAAAAGGCTGCACCAGTGGAATACCTTCTTCTTGGGGAAATGTCTAAAGTGTTGGAGATTCTGGCAAATCCAGCATGTCTCATCAGCATATGGATGGCTGCTCTAGGATGCAAGCTCTCCATGCTTTTTGAGGAAGCTGTTTGTGGCCACTCCCACTTCCTCTTCCTCTCTCTCTGATTCTTCCATCAAGGAGGAAGCAGCATGTGGCTGCTCCTCTCCATGGAGAGGCCATGTGCTAGGCCTCAAGCCCCTTTCTACACAAATCTCTTGCAGCAAACAGGGCAAGAGGTATAAACTTTAGGGAACAGGAAGAAGAAATGGAACATCATTTATCTACCAAAATGCTGTACCTGCAATGAATAAACGTAAGGACTCTTTTGTACTTACTTTTCATATCTGCCATGTCTAAGCGTGCATTTCTTTATGCTTGGGTGGGCTAAGGGTGTAAGATCTCTATAATATGCTCATGGGCTCTGTTTTTAAACAATATTCTTTTTCTGTGCATGAAATTTGCAGCTCTGCTCCATTTCAGTAGTTCTAACAGACTGCTAAATGAGCTTCATAAAGCAGATCCAAGGTGTCAGGATGAATGAGAGGGGGCCTCATCCAAAGTATAACATGCTATTTGAAAGGGTCAGGTGGGATCCTATTTTCTCCACTGGGGTAAGATGCAATGAGAAGAAAGGATCCATGTGCAGGTGTGGTGCGTTTGTGTGTCCACAAAAGCACAGTCTGCCCCTCATAGTCCTAAGAAGACACTTGGCATTATGTGGCTGCAACCTCTCTGAACTGCTGCTGGCCAGCTTTGCCAGGGGCAGTCGGCTGCAAATTGGATATTGCCTGATTCCAGTTGTGTGAGGCTTTGCTGCAAAATCCCCTTCCTTCCTTCCTTCCTTCCTTCCTTCCTTCCTTCCATCCATCCATCCATCCATCCATTCATCTTTTCAGGTGCTTTTGCACCACTTCAAGGGTCTTATAACTGTTCTGATAAACACGCTCATAATCAACCGCTATCACACGGAAACCACAGCAGTTGGTAGCACCTAACCAACTTTGGCTGACCTCTGAAAAGCAGGGCAGGCCATATTAGGGCAGGCCAGCTGGGCAAGTCTAATGGCACAGTGGGATCCCCCACCCAGGTGTGGGAATGGGGGCAATTAAGAGTCTGAGGCCTCTTGAACCAGTTTCTGTATGCTGAAAGACTTACTGGGGTGATGAGGACCGCTAGTGGTTATGGGCTCGGCCATTCACATCTCATTCTCATTTATCACCTTTCTTATCGTTCAGGCAATTATCTAACAAGAAGACAAACTAGGAAATGATAAGGCAGCTAACATGTTTGCCCTTCTCAAAACCAGCTCTGTGAGTGAACTTTCCCTTCCTCTGCTGCACATGCATGTCTACGAATGAGTCATAATATTCACAATCCAGCCTGCAAACTGAGTTCTCTTATGACACCCGTTGCTTCGTTTTCATTCCTGAGTCCTTCACTGATGATGAAATTTGATAAATAAAAAATAAAAAATTATGTAAACATTTTGTGTGTGTGTGTGTGTGTGTGTGTGTTTCTCTGAGAAGGTCAAATGGCTATGCCCAATTCCGATCTTGTTTTCAATAGCTGTCTTCCTCAGTCATTCCAAAGACAGGTGATCCTCTCGGGTTTCTAACCCTTTCCTTTAATTTTAAGACAATGTTTAAAAAGGTAAGTGTAAGGAAAAATGCACAGAGAAGCTTCCTAGCCTGGTCCTTCTTTCAGATGTTTTGGTCAGCGAGTGTTGGGCCCAGAGATGGTTTGCAAGCACCTGCTCTTCTTCTTCTTCACAGGGAAATGGGTCCTTGTATCATTCCATTTTTCTCAGCTAACTTTATTCCATGCCAAATTGTTGTGAGGGTAAGATGGGAAACCCCTTGAAAAAAAGATGGGTGACATGGCCATCCTTACTAATTGATAGATTTGAAATATTCACATGTTGCCTTTGCAAGCTTGCAAGGCAACAAGCCAGAAGATAAGCAGAAGAGACAGAAGAAAACGTGGGAAGGTGAGAAGGTTCAGAACCAATATTTTAATCCCCCTCCTCCTCCATCTTTTTCTAGCTTACTCAGTGAAGTAATGGTTGCCAAAATGGCTTAAAATTTGTGATAAAAACTACCTTATAGTGTTTGAGATGTTCCCATTATTTCTTCACATGATAGTCCACAGATCAGTGACTTTGTGGAGGTGCTTCTGTAGTTGCAGTCTTCTGCTGCTGCAAAGAACCAACCTGCACGTAAGAAGGGATGGAATGGCTCCTCTGTTGAGAAAGGAGGGTGTGGGACAGCTGTGGGCCTTGGCAATTCCTCCTTTTAGAAAATGTCAGTCAGTGACAAAAGAAAAACCTGCACTTCTTCTCTCTTGTTGCAGAAGATCTGTTTGATTAGAGATTTTGCTTCTATCTGTGCTCCTGCCCTCTGAAGATGCTGGCCACAGATGCTGGCTAAACGTTAGGACCCACAACTTCCAGGACACGGCCACACAGCCCGGAAGACCCACAACAACCATCGAACTCCGGCTGTGAAAGCCTTCGACAATACATTGCTCTGAATATTGTTTAAAAGTTATTTTTCACAATAACTCAATAGCGATGATGTACCTGATTTTCTGATAATCATATATTTAGACCTTTACATATATTATACATATGTAAAGTATGTATTTTTTTCCCTGTACAATCGTGTCCGATTCTCGGAGACTGCCTGGACCAGCCCCTGCGGTTTTCTTGGCAAGGCTTTTCAGAAGTGGTTTGCCATTGCTTCCTTCCTAGGGCTGAGAGAGTGTGACTGGCCCAAGGTCACCCAACTGGCTTTGTGCCCAAGGCGGGACTAGAACTCACCGTCTTCCGGTTTTGTAGCCTGGTGCCTTAACTACGACACCAAACTGGCTCTCTAAAGTATGTATAATACTTTACATATTAGACATTAATAGCTTCAGAAAAGTTACTCAATTAGCACAAAGTTGATTTTAGCTCTCACTGCCTAAAAACACTTCAAAAGTAGTTAGACATTTGACTACTTTGTGCCAAGTGTTTATTATACTCACCTGTTAAGTAAGTTGCAATAAAACTTCTGAAATCAATTCACAATCTTCTACAGTATGTTCCAACACTACCGCCACCAAAAGACAGGTCTTGAAATGTCCTGGACTTTGATGAGCATGGAGAAGAAAAAGATAGAAGTAATGTTCTTTTTGGTCAAATGGTTTAGGTGGACTGTTTAAATGCCATACCTTATTTTAAAAAGCAATGTTTTGATTATATTCCTTTTTTTAAAAATGTGATTAGCAAGTGAGTTATACTGTAATTACTATTATTACTATTGTTATTTAATCAATTTGTTGTTGTTTATTCGTTCAGTCGCTTCCGACTCTTCGTGACTTCATGGACCAGCCCGCGCCAGAGCTTCCTGTCGGCCGTCGCCATCCCCAGCTCCCCCACGGTCGAGTCTATTTAATCAATGGGTCTCCATTAAAGAGATGGAGTTATCTTAGGAGCCTTGTCTCTTAAGTGCGGCACTTATTTCAGCCTTTGTGGGCCTACAGCTGTGCGATGCTCTTCGATATCATGTTCAGAAGTTGGATCTACTCCAGAATATGCGGTTGTAGGATGGAATCCTAAGCATCTAGAAAAGTACAAAATAGTGGTGTTTACTTACTGAGAGATAGAAGTCAGTGACATAAGCATGAGAACTGGAAACGTTTCTCATCCAGAGAGACCAGTGCAAGTTGGTTCTTGCAAGACTTTCCCACCTAAACCTTTGTAATTATGCTGCTCTCAGATAGAAACATTGTATCGTTTGGACAAATCTCATCAACCCAACAATTAATCCAGCAATACTTCCAAGCAAACCTTCCAATCAGTGAAGAGCCGTGGTTGTGGTCTACATATTTCTGGTGCACAAAGGAAGTAGTCTACTCTGCCGTGTGGCTTTCCTGATGACCCAGTCGGTGGCAAGTGTTAATGAGAAATAATAATTAATCTACGCCCTCTTAGAATACTCTGTGCAGCCAATAGATTTGGAAGAACTTCCAGAACATGACAGAAGGAAGACTATGTCATGAGAACATGACAGAAGGAAGACTATGTCATGAGAACATGACAGAAGGAAGACTATGTCATGAGAACATGACAGAAGGAAGACTATGTCATGAGAACATGACAGAAGGAAGACTATGTCATGAGAACATGACAGAAGACACTAATAATTAGTATCAGGGTGGAGCACCCACTACAAATTGCTGTAAAGCAATTAAACTTTGGCTACTGTCCAAATACAGTCAACCTTTCCAGGCTCAGCACCAAGGACCCCAGCCAAGGAAGGAGACACTTTTGACAGAAATCTTTTTGTCTTTTGCCAGACTGAAGTAAACCTCTTCAGGCAGAGAGCAAGCTTTGTGGGTCCTTCAAAAAACCCCAACCTTATTTAAAATGAAAGGAGACCAACAGTAAAATGCCATGGTATTGGCCAACAGTGACAGAAGACACCTTTCTCGATTGCTGGCATAACCCCAACCCTAACCCTAACCCCAACAGATCTTTAGCTCTGTCCACATGGTTTTCTTGGCTTGGTTGCATCAGGACTTTCCCCTGAGCAACCCCGAATCCATTTCCAGATCCCCATCTTGACAACCCGGCTGAATTCACCATCACAGCAAGTCATACTTTATATCGGTTTCCAGAAGGGCCCTGGTTTTGTGTCTGATGTAATCAAAGGGTAGACCTAGCAGCAAGTTTTTCTTAGGGGAAATAGTTTTTTCAACATTTTTTCTTCGTAGGTAAACAAAAGTACACATCTTGATGCTGCTCAGAAATATGGAACGCACAAGATGGATTTAGGCAATCGTTTTCTCCTAACATGTTGAGTAATGATTCCACATCTCAGAATCAAATCAGGGTGACTTCTTCAGAAAGGCAGGTCCTTGCTGAGGATTCTGGGAGTTGAAGTCTACACAACTGGCAGTAGCCAGTTTGGAAAACCATTGTCTTGAATGTGGGCAGGAAGTGAGTAGAAATAAATCTCTGTGCTGTCATCTCTTATATTTTCTCTTCAGTGGATCTGAGTAATGTGATTTAGTCATTTTCCATGCTGAAACTAACACGAACATTTCCCAGAAAAGTTTTCTACTTCCCTAGACAATTTGTAAAACTGAATTTCATATCCAGACTTAAACTTTCTAAGTGAAATTCAGACCTCCATCTGCATTTCATTTGGACTTAGGTGTGCCATCCATTTTAATAAGACTTTATTTTTAATTTTCAATGTTGTATTAGAAATCACAATATTACGTAATGAGTTGGACTACACTATGTCACTTGATATTTACTTTGACAGTAATAGGTTTTATACAGTGAAGCAAATTACTGAAAAAAACATCCACCTTGCCAAACACCTGAATTGTGTAATATTATTCCCTTTGGCCTGGACACCTTCATCTCCTTTTATAGTTTTCCTTCACCTTTGCCTTTACTGGTAGTCCTCGATTTATGACCACAATTGGGATTGGAATTTCTGTCGTAAGTCATTGCGGTCATAAGTCGACTCATCATGTGACCGACCCGATTTTATGACCATTTTATGATGGTCATTAAGTGAATCATGAGTCATTAAGTGAATCCAGCTTCCCCAATGAGCATTTTTTGCCAGAAATCTGTTCTTTCAAGTCTCACCACCGTAACTGAGTCCCTCCACCTTGCTGCTGGTCATCCTCTTCTTCTCTTTCCTTCCACCTGTCCCAGCATCAGAGCCTTCTCCAGAGAGCTGGGTCTTCGCATCATGTGTCCAAAGTAGAAAAATTTGAGCCTGGTCATTTGTGCCTCCAGGGAGAACTCTGGGTTGATTTGTTTGATGATCCATTGGTTTGTTTTCTGGGCTGTCCACAGTATTCTCAGGAGTCTTCTCCAACACCAAAGTTCAAAAGCATCAATACACTTCCTATCCTGCTTCTTTAAAGTCCAACTTTTGCTTCCATAGAGTAACACAGGGAATACCATGGCTTGCACGATTCTGATCTTTGTAGGTAGAGACACATCACAGCATCTGAATATCTTTTCCAAGGTCCTCATGGCTGCTCTACCTGTGAGTTCTAGTCCCACTTTAGGCACGAAAGCCGGCTGGGTGACCTTGGTCCAGTCCCTGTCTCTCAGCCCTAGGAAGGAGCCAATGGCAAACCAGGAGACTGAGTTCTAGTCCCGCCTTAGGCACGAAAGCCAGCTGGGTGACCTTGGGCCAGTCCCTGTCTCTCAGCCCTAGGAAGGAGCCAATGGCAAACCAGGAGACTGAGTTCTAGTCCCGCCTTAGGCACGAAAGCCAGCTGGGTGACCTTGGGCCAGTCACTCTCTCTCAGCCCAACTCACCTCACAGCGTTGCTGTTGTGGGGAAAATAGGAGGAGGAAGGAGTATTAGGTATGTTCGCCACCTTGAGTTATTTATAAAAATAATAAAGGCGAGATAGAAAATAAATAAATAAACAAATAAGTAAATAATCTTCCCAACAAAAATACATAAGTTTGGGGTACCACCCTGCTTGTTTCTGAGCCATTCTCATGACGTGTGGTGGAATTTTCACGTTAATAAGTGCACTTTAAGACTGGATCCTTAGGATGAAATCCTTCTGAATGTCTCCATTTAGCACAGCACATATTAGCATGAACAAATTAAAGCCACAAATCTTGGGGAATATCTCAGCTGAATTTTTAGGGGGAAGCTATCTGTTGATACTTTATTTTATCACCCAGTGAGCTGTTGTGTGTATTTGGCAGCTAAGGCTGCTTTTGCGTTAAGAAAAAAATTACATTAATATTGACTTGATTGCCTGATAAAAGCTATGCTAGAAGAGAATATTGCAAAACCTCAGAGGTTTGGCATGTTTTTCTATGTGGGTGGAAAACTGTGTGGTAGCCAAGCAAGAATGAATCATGAGGCTCTAACATAAAGAAAAAAAACACTAAAAGATAAAGTTTTTTAAAAGATGACAGCTAAAATAACAAAGCTTGTAGGTCTTTGCAGGCAGATGCAATGCACAGAGAGTGATATGTGGCAGTACAAGATGAGAAAGACGTCTCTTTAGTAATCCCGTACCCTTTCTTTCCTGGTATTGCAGAAGGTGATCTGAAATGGCTTTGCTTTTCACACCCAAGAATAGTTCCTGTGTATTATTAAATGCTCCTACATCAACGGCTGCAAGGGTGACAGGAACCGGCCTTCTCCATTCACGTCTCTTGGGACCGCAGCGAAGATTAATCCATCTGGAGGACGTGAAGTTGGGAGCGGCTGCCTGAGGAGCCCCCCTGGGAAACCCTGCTGAATCCTTGCATGTCTGAATGCGCTTTCAGAAGAGGCAGAGGGGTGGAAAGGGAGGAGGGGGCCCTAACAGCTGAATGGGCAGGACGTCCAAAGGAGAACCCGCGACGGCTCATTGAATGGGCACGGCCGGAGACACCCAAGGCACGTGTTCCGTGTTCCATGTTTCAGCTGAGATGGGTGTGATCCTTTGCCCACCTGACTACAGATAGATGACTGAGACTGAGATGGAAGGCAGTGCCGATTATGGAGTCCTAGTACCCAAAAGAGATGGCACCAGTGTTTATGTTTTGATATCTTCAGAGATAAGCCTTACTATTGCCCTTCTACCTGCCTGTCCGGACTCTGCTTTCCAGGAGGAACAAGGCTCAGTCGGGCCTTGCAGGGTTCTCTCTGCGGAGCGCAACTCTTCTTCCCAGCACCACTTGGGTCTGGCCCGGTGTGCTTCAGTGGGGCGTTCCCTCCAAAGCCCACCGTGAGGAACCAGCCATGCCGGTAGCACAAGAAACCTTGGTAGAACTTGTAAAACTCGCACCTGGTTAGTGCTTGAATGAGACAACCAAGAAATCCAGAGGACTCTGGAAAAAGACAAAGGCACACCACCTCCACAGTGCTGCAAAAACGTGTCAGTGAAGCGAGCAGGAACTGAGCGTGACTGGAAACAAGGATTACTTCATGTCTCGGTACATAATTCAGGAGAGGCATCCCAAGATCCATTGCACCCCTGGATGTGTTGTGATGACTGTTTCTAAGATTCCCAATTCCTCCTTTCTGGTCCCATGAGATCCAGAGACGAACAGGTTAGGGAAAGCTGCTAGAAAAAGTTCTAAAGACTTCAGCCATGAGGGACTCAGTTTATGTATCTGCAGCCTACCCTGCTTGGGTCCCTTTCCAAAGAACTCCGGCTCTGTACTATTTTGAAGCAACTTTTCCTGCTTTTCCTGTTTCACATGAAAGAACTGGGGATGTAGCAGCTTCTCCACGGCAACTCCCCCCCCCCACTTTAGCATGAGTACATTCAGTTCTTTTGAACTAAGCATAAAAGAGATAATTGAACAATTAAGTGTTTTTGTTTTTTGAGAACACGGGTATTAGAATAAATGAGCCTGAACTGTCAGTGAGTAAGTTTAGAGTAAAGATCAGAACAATTCCAAGCGTCAGAAGAATGAAATTCTAGACCATTCTGCCTAGAGGAACTGAGGGAGCAAAGGAATTAGCTCCATGTGTTTGTCAAATGTATTGCAAAGGTAAACAATCCGTTGAGTGGAGCCCAACTCCTAGGTTTCTTGGCAGTCTTGTGGCAAGAGCTTGCTGTTGCCTTTCTCTGTGAAGGTTGGACTTCCCTTCTAATCTACCCCCCTGGGCTTTTCTGATGGCCTGGTGGTCCATCCTTAAGCAAGCACCGGCTAGGTCTGACCCTGTTCCTGTAGCTTTCTGGGATCGGCCAAGGTGGATCGCTAGAGCTACAGTAAATCGGTTGGGGGACACTCTTCTTTGAGGTAGATACATAATTAAAAACACTAATGATGTATTGTCTCTGTATTCCTTGGAAGAAAGACAAGAACATCACTTGCTTTCATGTTCAAAGTCAAAGCAATTGTCATGTTTTGTAGATGTAAGGCAATTCTTCTTAGAGCAAATTGGCTAGAACTTTAGTACTGACACCACCTTAACCCTGCAGGCTGTGCTTGGATGAGTTTATTTGACTTATTCTGGGTTTTGCAGGAGTCAACTGTTAATCCTACAAACACCTCTAAACTGGCGCTGCTTTGTCCCATCTACGCTTAGTTAGTATCTTGCAGTAAGACCTGGAAGCTATTGACGGGGAGCTGGTGCTAATTTTCTACGACACTCTTCTGGACGTTGTCCGTGCTTCAGGAACAACAGGAACAGAGTCAGCAAGGAATCAGAGGAAATTGCCAGCATGCTAAAAGAGGGATGTTGAGATGTGCATAAGTGCAAAACTCTGAAAACAGAAAAACACTAGTGGATAAATTTATCGTGTGTGATATATTATATAGGCTTCGGTACTACATATTTTTAATTTTCACGTCATCTTCATATATTCCAGCTTTCTCAATCTTGCATTCTTCCAGAGGTTCCCTCTGATGTCAGGTTTGAGACAGCAGGACTATCTGTGGCCCAGTTCAGCGGGGACTTCAGGCCTGCAGAATTACTCTCTTCATTTAGTAGAACCCCAGCGTCCATGGACAGGAGGTGGGTGCAAAATGGGGTCTTAAAGACCCAACTTGTTAACCCCATTCACCCGGTTAATCCATTCAGATCATCTGCACCAACAATCTGGTTTGGAGCTAAAGCTGACAATCACTGGGATGGTTGCTAAGTCAGCCATTCAACAAAATATCCATAAATCTTGATCTGCCTTCTGCCCACTCCTGAATCTTCTCTCAATTTTCCATCGCTTATTTACCGCTTGATCCTGGATGAGATATATTTAACATTTAGATCAGCTGTACTAATTCAGAATTGACAGGAATATACTGTACTATCCATGCCATCATCAATCTATCTGCCCAACCTGTATGAAGCATTGCCCTGTTCAGTCAAATCCATATTTGGCATTTCGGAATTCAACATCAAGGCAGGAGAATTTGCCCCCCAATTCCTCCTCCTGAACAGCTGTAAATTGCTTGCTCATTTCTCTGTCAACAAGTACAAACACTCTCTGCTTTTTTCATAGCCATGGCAGTAGCGTTGGCCATAATTGCATTATAAGACTTACCACAGAAATGTTTTCTCAAAAAGTGACCAAAGTCATTCTCACCCTTCACTTAATGAAGAAAAAATTAGCCAAAGAAAAGATGGTGTGTGTGTGTGTGTGTCCTGTGATCACAAGATTACAGAAAACTACTTTTTTCCCCCAAGCTTCAACTTTGCAATGAATTTGAAATAGTGATAAATTTTGAAAAACAGCATTTGAAGACAGTTTTAATTTATATAGTCATCTCTCTTTTACTGCCACTCCCAGGTGAATTATACATGTCACTGCCATAACACATGAATAAAAATCAGATGAGGGGAGTTGAGTTCAATTTAACTATTCCTGCATTCACCCGAAGGCTGATTCAAAACAACATCTTCATCTTTGGGCAACTGTACCATCAAGTTACAATTTGCACCCACAGAAGGGAGTGTAGCTACAGGACAGACCTTTGTAACATCTTGAATAATGTGTTTGTTTGTGCCCTGTTGTGCTGCAGGGAGGTGATGAAGCTGTCCTTCCAAATGCAAGAGAGCAGGAAAAATATAAATTTGAAGCAGACTCAGCTGCTGTGAAACAACTTGGGTTCAAGCGTAATTAAATTCTATACACATTAAAAACTGCATCCACTTGATTTTTCCCCCTAAGGTTACTCCTGATTTATATCCGAGGTACATTAATTTTTCGTTTTGGAAGTTTGCAAGATCCTCATCCACCCCCTCTTCGGCATTTCCTCATACTCTAGCCGTGTGTAGACAATGAGATACCTCTGCAACGGGAGATGTTTTCATAACTGAGGAATAAGAATTCCATGGGTGGCATGACAAATCACCTTTGTAGAACGTTTTGGCGGTCCCGTGGTTAAGGGAAGAGGTGACACCTAATTGTACAACACCGAGGATGCTGCCATGGACAGAAAGACACCCATTTGCAGGACATCTTGTTTAGTGCAGATAGAGAAAGGCTGGATGGAAAAGGTCAGCAGAATTTCAGGCAAAGTAGTTGACTCTCAAGCTGGATCAGCTGAGTTGATACTTATTTGATGGGCCACTTCTAAGGAGACAACATGGGATTGATCAGTTGGATTAACTGCGTTCAAAATATTTTAACCACTTAAAAATTATGTAGTTTTAATATGATCCTTAGAAAAACTGCCATCTGCAAGTCTGCTTTCCTTCTTTTTGCTGTGGTGAGGAGAAATGTGTTTTCCAAAATAGGGCCTCTGTGTGTCATGGCAGAAAGTTACCTCAGATAATAATATGTTCCCAATTAGGGGAGGACAACTGTCTCTGACTCTTGAACAGCTGTCCACTAATTGGTAAAAATTATCATTACAATGGAGACGGTTACCTGATGCATCCCTCATTCCCTGGGTAATGATGACTCTGAGGGTTAAGCACTAGCTTTCTAACAGAAGTTCTCCTTCTCCATATGGCCAACTTCTAACTGCTCCAGGTTCTCACATATCTCCTCCAGTAATGCCCCCAAGTCACAAGCAGAATCCCCTAAAACTGACACGTGGCCTTAAGAGTGATAGCAGAACCATTCCCAAAGGCCAAAATCTCACCAGGGAGGAAGGAATGTTTCAGGACACCTTGTGGCATTTCTGCTCATATGCCTCTTCCTTCCAAATTGGTAGGAAGGAAGTGTTTGTTTCTGAGTGTGCTCTGAGAGAGTGGAAGTTGGGGGATCCTTACAATTGTTTTTTTTTCCTTACGAATTGTTGTTGTCAACCCTCCCAGGTAAACCAGACAGGAAACATGGTTAGATGAGCTAATTCTACTTTACTGTGAGGCTACATTAACAGAATCTTGCAAGTCTGAAAGTACAAATCTCCCACCGTCTCTTTTTACCGCCTGAGAGTTAGGGCGGGCCCTTCCTAAGTTTCTTTCTCTGGCCGTTACTCTGTGGTGGGCTCCTCCCTCTCTTATCTGATTGTTCCCCAGGCGGCATCTCTCGCCCCCCCCCCCCCCATCTTCCAAGGTCACCCTCACATTCCATCACAGTTGTACTGCTATAAAATTGGGCTTCCCCTAAGCATGCCCTCTCCTAACAGTTGACATGGAAATGCCATTTTGGCTAGCTAACATACATTATTTGAATAGAGATTATTGTTGGGGGGTGTTATACAGCACCCTTTTTTTGTTTTGCAAAACTTTGGTTTGAACCGTATTTAAATTTATGCAAGGAGTTTTCTAAGATTCTTTTAATTTGGTTATATTCCATGATGGTCCTTAGAAAAACACTCAAAATGGAAAAGATCTAGAGAGCATTTGTTAATTGATATCAAGGTTTGCATTGTTTGCTCTCATTTTTAATAGGCAGAATTTTATAGTTTTATTTTGTGTTATGATTTTATTTTGTGTAAACTATCAAGAATCCACATGGAGTTGGCAGTATATAAGCATTATAATACACAAATAAATAAATACAATCCCTAGTTGTGCCATTACATGTACACATGCTCCCAGACCTTATGTTTTCCAGAAACTACAGGGACTATTTCCATTTGCATCAGCCAAAAGTGTAAGTAAGCTTGTTTTGAATGCTTTTCAGCAAACATTTTTAATGTGGGGAAACAAAAGGGGTGAGAATATATACCAAAGCAAAGTCCCTCCAAAGGGTTTTACTCCCTTGTCAACCAATACCTTGGGGAAAAGGCTATTTTAGATAAATACTGTAAATAAGCTGCTGGATCTGGGCTGCAAACCCCCACATCACCACAAGATGGCAACAAAGAGATAAAGAAAAATATGCTCCCCTCTAGTGGTGATGTCGAGGTTTACAGCCCAGATCTGATAGCCCTAAAATAAACACTGGTTGATTTTAAAGAGTTATTCTAAAAATTACTGCGTTAGTCTATGAAAAAAAAACTCCCAAAAGTGAACAACTGCTTTTCAAGAGCCAGATTTTTCCGTCGGCAGTTCCACACTCAATCCACACATCTTTCACCTACAGTTGTTGGATTTTAACTCCCACAGCTCACACACATGTATATACAGTAACAGCCAAGCAGACTTTGGACATTTTTAATGGATCTCTTAAAATCTGAGGAATGTTCAGCAAATCAATATTCTCCAAACGTCTGCAATTTTCTATGGGTTTACCCTCATGACACTAATATTTCTGATATTTCTCACTGAGCCTCTTAAAATCTTAAGAATGACCATAAAATGTCTGAAATGTACCATGTATACCTGAACCTCTCTCTGTACCACAACATGTTATTTTTAGGACTTGGCTCCTTAATCTCTCCCTTTTTCTGTGAGGAATGAAACAAAAATGTGCTCTTTCTCTGATGGAGTATAGCTGAGATAGACTCCCAAGACTGATGGTGTTTCTGGGAATGGAAGAAAGCCTCACACAAGAGCCTTTTCCAGCTCCTTTTTCTTACCTCACAAATGAACACGTTCTTGCAACTATAGGTTGTGCGATCTTCATTTGGTTTGTGGCAAGAGATGAAGAGAATAAAGTGTCCAATGTAATGAGGAAGGGGAGTCTCTCCAGATAGTATCCACATGTCCTCATATTTCCCTAATAGAAAGGTAGGCTCAAGGACAGAGCAGATCGATCAATCAATCAATCAATCAATCGGGCATTACTCTTTGCAATCAAAACAAATAAAAAATAATAAAATAACTGATGAAAAATTCTGCCGCCTGAGACTCAAGCGAGACCAGCATCGCTCTAAGCAGACCACACTTAGCTGAACAGTCTGGACAAATAAATCCAGTTCAATCACTTGCTTATCTACGATTTGTTTTAATTATGGTTGATAGAACAAACCCCCATTAGCTAGGTTTACAGAACCAAATGCTCCCAAAATGGTCTAGGACGGGTCGGCAAACCGCGGCTCGCGAGCCACATGCGGCTCTTTGGCCCCTTGAGTGTGGCTCTTCCCCAGGCAGGCGTGGTAGGGGCAGGCGCGGCAGCGGGCGTGGCGGTGGCAGGCGCGGCAGCGGGCATGGCGGCAGCAGGCCCTAAGTGTGCGCGATTGGCTCCCGCCCGCAAACCCCGCTCCCGCGCTGGATTCCCCACCAGCGTTACTTTGCCTGGACTGGGGGCGTGAGCGGCTCTGGAAGAGAAGCGACTGGAGCAGTCGAGCCTCTCTTTCCCTTCTCCTTCTTCCAAACCTCCCCCGCCCCCTTCCACGCGATTGGCTCCCACCCTCAAACCCCGCCCCCTGGCCCTCGAGTGATATTATAAATTTTATAAATGTCAAAATGGCTCCTGGCATAAAAAAGTTTGCCGACCCCTGGTCTAGGAGGTGGTCTCTGGGCCCAGACAAAGTCTGAGTCTGTGTAAGGCGTTCCTAACATCTTAAAGAGGAAAGCCACACATGCCTACTACTAGGAGTAAGTCTGTCCAACATGTTTAATCAAGGCCTGGTAACAGTAGACCAATGATCATCCATTAAGTGTGATTCGCTTTATACTTGAGTGATTTCTGGCTTTATGTGTTGGGTGTGCAAATGTAGGCTGTTTGGGATGTTATGGACCAGTGTATTGTGTGAAATGGATTCAGTATCCACATTAGGCATATTATGTGAATGGAGTCATTGAGTTAAGAGTGGTATACTGAATATAGAACCAAGGTCTTGGCTAAGCATTTTATAAGCCATTAAACCCTATCCAGCATTTAGGTTGGATTCTCTTATAGCCCATAGCAAAATGGCCCCAGAAGTCAGTGCCCAGAGACCAGAGGGAAGGGCACATGCCCACACTGGCCTAAAGTAACCAATAGGTGCCAGGCTGATCCAACTGAGGGGTCACCAGACTACGGCACTGACCAAGCGGTTGGCGAATTAATGTCCCACTGCCCCCATGGTAGAGCGGCTGTGGTTGGCTCCCTGCGTCAAAGGAGAACATAACTTGAGTTGAGGATGATCATAGGCTGTCCTCAATGTTGTGAGGACCCAGGGCAGAAAAAGAATGTTGCTGGGGCGCGTACAAACTGTGGTTGGGGAAGAGGACAACATAAGTTAACTGGGATTTGGCAGAGTATAACATGATGGATGGGACAGAAGGTCTCCTGCTCTTCATGAAAGGGGCTGATGAGGGCAGTGAGGCAGCTCTGATTCTGGTTTTCCTGAACTGTCACTTTTCTGGAGCCTCCTGGTTCTCAGGAGACCTGGAGGGAATGCGGAATCAAGAGAAATGAGGCACACCCAGGGACTTTTTAACCCTCCCCTTCAACATACAATTTAGAATCTGAAATGATCTGCTGGAGTCATACTTTTCATTCAAGGCAGCCCAACGTATCTATTAAACTATAGCAACACGAGTTCTTTAGGGTTCCCAGACTACCAATTGCTGGGCTGTTGTCTTCAATGTTTTCTTCCCCTTATTTTTTCCTAACCAACTAGGCAAATGACGAGTCCTGGAAATCTGAAAGCTTACGATGAAGTTGCCCAATTTTGGCTGGCCTGGTAAAGATAATGCCTCTGCAGATTTTGTTTTCATGGCCAACATCTGCTACTCTTGGCTTTCCTGAAAGAAAAAAAGAGTTGACAGGGCACTGTGGTGTAAACCGTGATAAATATAGGAAGCTCTGAAGACCTTTCTTCTGCTTAAATTTGGTTGAACAATCAGACATTCCTTCTGTCCAGTTGCTATAAATGCAGAGTGTTTCTTTTCAAAACGTTCCTGTTCCAGAGCCTTCAAATTGGTCAGCATTTGTTAAGGGAAAGTTACAACTTAAGTGAGGCACCATTTGAGTGACCAAGTCCATTTTTGCAGACTAAGAGTAAACATTTCTTAAGGGCTAAAAATTAATACATTGCATGATTTATACCACGGGATAATGTGTCAGCATACCATCTACTTAAGAAGATTTTTGTTTATGAAGATTTTTGGAAACACACATTGATTGTCTTATGATTAAACAACTGCTGGAAGCCATGTAAGTTTAATTAAACATTGGTTTTAATAGTATACATTGCAGCTGGAAAGAATAAACCTGCAAGTTGCTTAGAAGCCTGTGTTTTTATGTTTTCACACAGACAATAATTACCAAATAATGCAAAGAAGATGAAATATAGACCATGTTAATTTTCTATACCCCATTCCTGGTAATTAAAAAATTACGCAAGTCTAATTAACATATTCGAATGAGACAAATTTTCCCTTCACGTTGGCATGTGCCACAGGAGTAGGAGAAAAGTACATGCCGCTGCATGTAAATAGAACATAAAATATAATGATCTCTTCTTAACAGTGTGAGCCAAAGTTGATATGAATAAAATATACTCATTAGCGCTAGCTGACTTTGGAACAGCCCATAATTAAATGGGAAATTTCAAATGTAAGTTTTAGTTTGGTAGATTGGCCAATGTTATTTTCTTCATGTAGACTCATGAGAATACGGACAATACACTTTTGGTGACAGTCCATTATATACCTTATGGTCAAATTCCAGCCAAATTTGTGCACCTTTAATCTCTTTGATCTTGCCGGGTAGGATTTAAATAAATACTTAATTCTCTTTTATTGAAATCAACAGGGCTTTAAAGTGCTCAACTTCAATTGGATTGTTCCAACTCTTGATTAAAAAAAAAGGTAGTGGTGTTATTGCCACCACTATTCTGTATTTAAATAGGCTGATGTAGACATAATATTTCTAGACAGAGATTGAACGTTTCCCTCCCACAAAAATGTCTTCTTTTCCTTTAGCTATAATTTGAAAACTAGCTTCAAAGGATACAAATCCTGCTCTGAAGCTAACCATGATTAACTAGATATTAGTCTAGCTCTGAGGCAAGATCTATATTTCATCATCAGAAATTCACTTACATAATGAGAATTTATTTTCTTGTATTTTCTTTTCTTTGCCTAACTAGGTGGCAAAACCTGGTCAAACTTAGTGGCCTCAAAAAGCTAACCAGGGTCATGACTGAAGTATACTTAGACAGGAGTCTCAAGCAAATTGTAGGGCCCTTCGTTAGACTAGGGAGTTGAAAATAGATCCTGGAAAAAGGCCATATTGTGGTCAAGAGAATTGTGTGGATGTGTCTTCAAAGCCTCAACTTTATGTCTTCTCTCCCTTCTGGGCCCAACACGAGTGTTTTGTCTGTGGGAAGGTCCTACAACCCTTTAGATTTTGTAGGTGGCTTATAGACTTTGAGCAAGAATCATTCCACCCCAATTTCACTGACCTTTACTGATGGAACCTACTAAAAATGACCCAGAGGATTGACAGGTTAATAAAAAAAATGGTGAGGAACTATTTGCTGGGAGAGAGGAAATGGGAGAAGGGAAAGAATACGTTCAAATCCTTAAGGTGGGAAAAAATGGAAAAGATTTTATCTTAGAGTCCTTTTAATCTGACCAGTAGAAAAAATCTTACATGGACTTACATCTTACATGGAAAAGCGGGAGAACGTCCAGAATTACCTGTTATTTTGTATGGCCAAATGTTTTACTGCCTAGAGAACTGTCATCTTTGCTGTCAGAAAGCTGTGCTCAGTTTTAAGGCCTGAAAAGTAGCATGTGGAAATCCAATTTCAAGAAGCAGGAGCCCAAGAAATAAGAATATGGATCTTGGAGTTGCTGAGCTGACACCCACCCTGGTCTTCCTCATGAAGGATACAGAAGTATGTGAGCAATGGCTTCCCGATTTTCATCTATACTTATAAACAAGCAGGCATTCTTTGTGCAAATCTGGGCCTTCTTTTGACTTTGTTTAGTCAAACACCACCCTTCTGTCACCTGAACTTCAGATTCCAGTACTCAAATCTTCAGTGGAAGCAAAAACACTGCAGTTTTTAAAGCCCATATTTCAAACGTTTCCCTTTTATTTCTTCTTTCTATTCTGGCAGCACCAGATAAGTTGTTGGGGCAACTAGAAAGTGGGAATATTTGTAAACAGAGTGAATTCACCTATGAATCTTTTTTCCAAGTATGATTTTTTTAAAAACTCCTTTGGGATCTTCAGATATCAAGGCTTTTTCCAGTTGGTGGTCCGGAATTTGAAGGAGTTGGGTTGGGCTGTTCCCTGTCCTTGCAGCCCCCCAGGGCTGACCCGGTGGAGGTGGAATTCCTTTCAGACCTGAGGATCTGGTCATGCAACGGCGTGGCAGCCCTTAAACAGCCTTTCTATCTGCGTTCATGTACATCTACAAGCACATGAGAAATGTCCCGTTCGTCTGGCTTTAAGCTGGTCATCACCTCTGCACCTTGAAACATAAATTTCCATAAAGCACGTCTTTGCTTTTGTGTAAGTGTTGATTTAAAAATGAATTGTAAAAATGTTAATAGAGATCTAATACTTATTTTTGCAGAAGCAGAATGATCTCTGTCAGATGGCTGATAAGCAATCTGATGTTTCTTTTTCTTTGAAGAGGGCTTTGTCAGGGCAGGTTGTCTCTCTCAAGAAGATATTCTCTGATAGCCCTCCAACTATAGGTGGGGCTCCATAAAGTAGAACACATGACTTCCATTTATGGGGCTCCAGTTTACATCTCAATTCTTTGCAGAAGAAAAGGAGAGCAACGACTGACGCGGAAATGGAAGGAAGCATTATATTCTTCTGTCAAAATAAGAATCAAAGATGTGCATTATAAATACAGAAAGACTTGCTTCCCTCTGGAATTTGTTTCTGGTTGGTTTGCACAGCATTTTGCTTGACAATCTGTTGGTTTAGATGCTGCTGTTTTCAGAGATTCAGTATAGCAAGATAAATATTGTTTCTTCTCAAGAAGTTCAAGGCTCCTTCATGGAGGACATCAAGAATGGTAGATAAGCCCCTCTACAAGACTGTTCAGCCACCATGCGGTGATAATCTTCCACTGCAATTGGAATTCTCTAGGTTGCCTTCGGTTCCCATGAGGCAACCATGTAACTGAATTGTCCTGGTCCCATAGAACGTGACCATGAACATATATAAGATGCCCCAGCGTTTTGTGGAGCTCACTGTCATTCCTCAGCACATGGGAATTTAGTTGTAAATTAATTATATATAAAATGAATTCAAATGCTGTGCATAATTCTTTGACATATATTTTAGGAAGCCAATAATAGCTGGGTAAGTTGGGGCAACTACAAACACCTGGAAGAAGCTGCTGAGAAGTGTATTTTGTTTGGGGTTGAAAAGATGTGCATGTTTCTAGACGGCAGTCTTCAGTACAGCGGGGCAAACAGCAATTTAAGACACATAACTCAGGGCAAACTTTCCTTTTACATCAGCTGTGAACTTTCCCACTCAGGCTCACTTGCCCTGCCAGCCATTATCACAGATCTCCAATTAGAGAGAACTGGAAAGAGAAGGTCATAGATGGTTTAGCTGTGGCTTTAAAGATATCTTCTGGCATAACTAGTAGGTAGATAATTATAATTGCCCTAATTTTGGAAGGAGTGGCAGGATGAAGATGGATGGTGGAAGGGAGTAATTCTGTTGATCTTTTCTGGAGAGAGGAATTGGAACAAGACACCATGTGAAATTTGATGAGGACAGCAAATAGTCTCAGAGGAGGAGAGAAGGAAGAAAGCCCACTGAGTTTGCAGGGAGGTGGAAGATACAGGTTGGATCCCAAATGTTGGCATTAGTAGACAAACAAGTACTTTTCAAGGGACTGAATGGAAGGTGATTGATAATGTGGACACTCCAAATTACATTATTTGGGATGATAGTGGATTAATACAGGAACTTCAGAAACTGTGAGAGACAATGTCAGAAGCATTGTTGGCCCTAGGTCAACCGGTTCCAACTTCTTTCTATCCCACTGAAAAATTCTCAAAGACTCAGAGATGGAGCAATTTCCTTTTTACCTTCTTTGACTTGAGACCCCCTAGGGGTGTATAGAGCCATCTAAATCTGGTCCTTGTGAATGTTTCAGGATGATAAGTATTGAGTTAGAGAGAGATACCTTTATTGTAGCCAATGACCAACTTAGAACACCATTTCATGGCAGAAGACCAGAATTCAAAGGGAAAAGTAAATTAGGATCATGGGATCGCAAAATTGGAACCAGAAGTGACTGAAGATGGAAAGGCTAATCATCTGGTTTTCAACCCATTTTGATCTTCACATGCTGTTCCTGAGCTTTCCATTGCATCAAAGCACACAGGAATGTTAATGTGACTTCCAAGCCCATAACAGCCAAGCACAGAAAATAAGTAACAATTGACAAAGGCGATCTGAGAAAGGATGAACACCACAGGGAAAATGGATGAAAAGTTGGGAGAACAGCCTCTGCAAAAATTGTCCTTTGTGGAGTAGGCACTCTGGAGACCTTGGATTACCTGCTGAGAGTTCTGACACTTGGTGGCTTGGCAAACCATCTCTTCTCCAGTTACCCTTCTTAGTCTTTGAGGTCCCAATCAAACAACAAGTGTTCTCTATGGGCTCGGTTGAGAGTTCACTAAAAGCCCAGGGAGGGGTCTCAGAGTCCAGTTGGAGAGCACATCTGAAGGACAGATCCAAAAGGCATCCGGATGCTGAAAAGTACTGATTTACTTTGATCCAGCACTTCAGATAAGAAGCTATTAACTACAGTGGAAGATTGGATTATAAAATTAACTGAATTTGCAGAAATGGCAAAGCTGACTAGTTTGGTCAGAGAAAAAATGACAAAGACTTTCTTCGAAAGGCTGGAAACCTTATATGGACTTTTTGTTGAAAGAAGAAAACAACGAATTGATGATTTCAGGATTTGGGGATTAAAAATGAGACAAAGAGGCTGGGGGAAAGTTTAAGATGATAATTACTTGATAGAAAGAAGGGCGGAAGGCACAATTGTATGTTTTTCTTTTTTCTTTTTTCTATCTTATTAAAGACAGTGGCAAGGTATGACCCAGTTTTCCCCAACCCATGCCACCTTTCAATATGTTGGCAGTAGTACACAAGGTTTGGGGATTCGGAGAGATAAAATCCCAAGGAGACACCTGGAGGGCCCCCAATGCAAGAAAACTGGAATAACGAAAGAGTTCGCCTGATTTGCAATCATATTTGATATGACAAGCACACCACCCCATTACCTATGGGCGTCTGGTGCAATCTTTCCAGTGTAATAAGAATAGATAAAGATAGACCCGGTGAGATGTATTCTAAAATTTCAGGATATTTTTAAAATTATGATTATTTTTTGTTTTGGAGTCTGCTGAAGACTCAAGAGACCAAAGGAAGTATTTTCATTATATTTATTATTCAAGATGGGCTGACATCTGTTTCCAGTTTGCCGTGATTATTGACACATCTGCTTGCTTGGCCCTGGGAACTATAAGTTGCTGTTTGTGGCATTATTTTCTGGATCAACTTTTCAGACCACCCGGAAAATCCTACAGATGAGAAGGTGGTGATATTTGTAGCAAGATTACCTTTTGGCATCCACTAACAATAGTCCTAATGGGGATTCTGTCATCTTGTGCTTTATAAATTACAGCAATACATTTCTTTGACACCTAGAGGAAGAATGAGGGTCTGCAGCCAACAGATTTATGATCTGACAAAAGTGAATTGAAGTGGACTGATAAAGACTTCAAGTAGACACTAGAAATCGAAAGGGTGGTTAAATATTCCAAGTCTCTAGGCTAAAACAAACCCCAAGATCGATTGACTGCTGATTATGCAAGCAAGGTAGGTCTTAAATGTGAATCAATGCAAGGGCCTCCACATTCAAGAGTACAGCTGATGTCTCTTTTTGGCATAATTTTTTTGGTACAATAGAAAAGTTCTCCCAGGGTTTTTAGCAGTGCCTCTGAAAATCCATGCCTGTTCATTTACCTGCTCCTTTTTCGCACTCTGGTTTTGCTCCATTATATCATAATTACACCATCATGGGGTCACATATAATGGCACCCACCCTCTGCAACGTCATCCTCTTCAAAAATGGCTTTGGTGAGCTCCCCTGGGGATGACCTTTGAAACTCCCCTCCCCAAGGGCAGAGTTGGCTTTGCTTCAGGGATATTACTGTAGAGACAAATGTGTTTGGCCCTTGAGGGTGGGATCCAGGAATTTGGTTATGCGAACAGAAAGGAGGGTGGTGGTGATGACCATGGCCAGCAAACAGACCGCACAGGTGTGCTGGTGGCATCTTGCTATGAGCCAGGCCAGAAGGGGAAAAGTAAAAAAAAAATCCCTTCCAGTTGTCTGTAAGCATTCTGTGCAGTATTAGTCCTCCTGTGGCACCAAAGGATAGATCTCTATTATGATACAAATATTTATTGACGTATAATTGCACCAGGGCCCAGATTCCACGTGACGGAGTGAGCTCCCGCACTTGCCCCAGCTCTTGCCAACCTAGCAATTTGAAAGCATTCAAATGCAAATAGATGAATAGGTACCACTTCGGTGGGTAGGTAACAGCGTTCTGCGTCATGCCGGCAACATGACCGTGGAAACGTCTTCGGACAACGCTGGCTCTTTGGCTAACAAATGGAGATGAGCACCGGCTCCTAGAGTCGGACACGACTGCACAAATGTGCGGGGGGAACCTTTACCTTTACCTTACCAGATGCAAACACACAGCCTGAATTAATTTCTTTAAGCTACAGTATATTATCAAGTTAATGTAATATTTATTTATTTATTTATTTATTTATTTATTTATTTATTTATCATACTTATATCACCGCCCATCTCCCCCCACAGAGGGGACTCTGGGCGGTTTTTCTCTTCCCCTTCGGTGATTCCGCTGTTTTATTTTCTGCTATTATTTTTAATGTACTATGTTGTTTTCCTTGTGTTTGTGCCTGTTATATCTGGCTGGTCAATGACTGCAAATAATACTACTACTTTATAATTGGTAACATTAGAATACAATCTGACTAATTATAATTCTGATGTGGGTAATTCTAATATTAATGTTCAGGGACTTGAAGAGAGACACTGCAACTTTAGGTGGTTCCAAATATTCTTTTATTAACTTCATTTGTATGCCTTCATTTGGAGTATGTCTATGAAGGTTCTCAGTCATCCAGGTGGAATTGTCTGTAGCTTGAATCATGTCAACTGGATTTGTGTGCTGTGACACACAGCTACCTAGAAACATATTTAGGATTCCCTTACTAACTTTGCTCAGACTGAAGAAGCTCCTTGGATAAGGAGCGAAACGTTTCCACTGAGAAAATAGAAATCCAGTTGACATGATTCAAGCTACAGACTTCATTTGGAGTGTTCCTTTTCCTGACCCCACAGAATTTGCAAGAGGATACAATACAAAACTTAGGAGAAACACTAATTAAAAGGGGATGTCATAGAATCTATCTGGCTGTTTTGTAATTCTATCCATCTGTATTGAAATAGGAAATACAAGCAAAATAAGGAAAGGAACTAGAATAAAATAGTAATGGAAGGACTAAGGAAGAAGTGTCACTTTCATCTTCCAACTGTTTGCAGAATAAGGTGGCATATTCTGCCCCACTCCAAGACACGGTGCCTTTTATAAGGTAAGAAATGTGGCCACAAAACGTTAGGCAATCCTCAGAGGGAAGCAATCCACCTTTCCAATGTGATGCATCCTGGTGAATTCCAATTTCCATCCTTCTCCTTTGGCCAAGGCCCCAAGAAGGACGCCAGGTGGTGTCTGCAGACCTGGTAGTCTGGCAGTAATTACGCAGAGCTTCTTCTTTGCATTTCTTCTGCTTCCGCTGTATTCCAGCCGCTCTTCCCCACACCCTCAAAACAAGCCCTCGTTGTTTAGATCTTAAAACTTCAAATCAAAACAAACCCAACAATATGCACAGCAGGGCTTTGCAGGGGGCAAAATCACAACAGGACAAAATTATTCTGTTGTAACAACATGATGAGGCAACAGATTATAATGTAAGAGTAGCCGTGACATGGCAAAGTATAACAAATGTGGCGATCCTTTTAAAAGAAAACTGAGAATGTTGTCAAGTGCCAAAAGGGATACAGTGGCCCTTGCCCTTCGTGATGAGTCTTATGGGCTACAGTTTGTGAGGTAGCTGGTCCTTGGGAGGGTTGGCGTCTCCCTCTGGAAGAACTCAGACTCAGGGTGGATAACTTGGAGGTGGTCCTCCTGTGAGCAGATCTCGGTGGACGTGAAGCGCCAACTTCACGTCCACATGGAATAACGCTTGCATTTTGCCTTCTTCTTATGCCATTCCAAGGGTTGGACAACCCCCATTTTCACTGCGATTTGTGCCCTGAGAGCTGTGCTCCCTTAGACGAGACTGCACTCTGCCTGAATATCCTCAGCTTCTCTCAAATATTCTTTTCCAATTCTCAATGTTTGCTGCTGAGCATATGGGGAGGTATATGTGTGTGGAGGATGAGAGGAAGATCTTCTTTATCCACTTGGTTGGACAACAAAGGCCTCTGAAAAAACAGAGGCAGGACGTAGGCATTGATCTCTGCCTGGCTGGCCGTCTACTTTCTTTAGTGATACCCCCTCCTGGAATGGGTGGGGCTAGATAAAATGGCGTTAATTTCATTTGAATCTTATTTAATTTGAATTAATACAGTTAAAATGATTACACTCCAATCATATCTCTAATATGTCTGTAGCTTGAATCATGTCAACTGGATTTCTATTCAAGCTACAGACAATTCTACCTGGATGACTGAGAACCTTCATAGACATATCTCTAATAATTTTCATCTTCCATCCTATTAAAAACCCCAGTCCCAGAACAGCTTTCTAGAGTCCTCTGCCCATTTTTTCAGATGCGTTCTGCAGCCAAGGGCCTACCTTAACATGTCTCTGCCCTAAAGTGAGCCTTTCAAAATTCCTTTGTGTGTGAGTGTGGGTTTGTTAATTATGAATTTATTATTTAATACATTCTCAGCAAACCATTATGTAACCCATTTTAGATAATACTGTTACCTAGTTTGAAGATGGATATACGGTAAGCTTTACTTTTGAATAGAAATACTTGGGCATCTTCCTGTTTCAATTTGGAATAGTGCAATAAGGCAAAGTTGACAGATGTTAATAAGCAGAGAGAAACTGAGGTTTGGCATATGAAAAGCAGGCTGCTCTGGTTCATGAAACAGCTGGGTTCCATTGAACAGGAAATGGTTTCATTTGAAGACTGCAGAATAAACTTACAAGTGCTCAACCACATCTTAAAGATATTTGCATTTCAAATGCATATATCTTTGTTAAATTCTCACAGCGTAAAAATATTAGCGTGGATAATATCCAGCTCAACGGGAAGATTCTCAGAAACAAACCTGAATGGACAAAATAGTTTGCATCTATTTTTGCATCAGCTGCTCTAGTGACAATAGCAGGCAAGAGAAGTCTCTGAAATATATACCAGGAACTGGCACACAAACCTGCCAAATAAACCCCAGGGCTCACCATTTTCTGGTTTGACCAACAGAAGCTCTTGGGGTCTTAGGTCTGGGGTGAGAAATTACTGGTGTCCAGCCCCCAAACTTGACTTTTTACATTCTCAGAACCTTCTCTGATTGTGGCACGTTAGTGTTCCCGTCTACAGAGGGAAAGTTAGACAGGATAAATGTGAAACCCCTCAGGGGATTAGGTTGCTGAGTGGGGTTTCGCAGGGTTCTGACTGAAAGGGCGCAAGAGATGACGGTGCGTAAAATTTGGGAAGGACAGTGTGGCTGAACACTGAGCAAAGGAGGCATGATAAACTGGAGAGGCTTGAATTATGAAATGTGTTGTGCAAATATGACGGTTGTGAATATGGTGATTATTCATTTATATGTAGCTGCCCACTCCTGTAGACGCTGGAGCAATAGATAATGGAAGTAAAGCATGTGTAAGAATAAATGGACTGTAGGAAATAGTTCAGTATTGGGTATGGAGTAAGACAAGGAAGGGCGATGTCCTCTTGGTTGGAAAGCTCATAGACGTGTGTTGGTTGAGGATGTGAACTTGTATTTATTTTAGTATTCAGTGTGTGTTGTTGGCTAAGAATCTGAATGATTTGCAGCAAATTTTGATGGGACTAGGAATACAGGTCTGAAAGATAATGTTTAAAAGACCAAGATTTGTTTCACATGGAAAATGGATAGCAGGTTATAAATAAATGACAAAAAACTAGACCAAGTAGATGAACTTGTGTATATTGACAGAATGTTTATTAAAGATGGGGAAATGGATGGAGAGATTTTAGGTCATGTAAATCCTGGTGGAAAAGTAGTGGTTAATATGTGGTCTATTGTGGGGAATGAAAATAACTATGTATAGGAGTGTAGTGTTTCTGCCCACTATGTTGTATGGAAGTGAAAGTTGGGTTTGTCTGGAGAAACATAAAAATAAACTGGATGTGGTGGGGATGGGGTACTTAAGAAATGTGTATGGTGAAAGAAGAAAAGATGGGTTAAGAATGAATGGGTGATGGAGGACTGTGGATGGAAAAGAAAGAAGTTCTTTCAGATGACTTGGTCATACAGAATGAATCAGTGCTGAATCATAGAAGGAATGTATGAAAGAAGAGTGAATGAGTCAAGAGGAAGGGGAAGGCTGAGAAATAGATGGAGTGGTTGCCATCCTGAAAAAATTAGAAGGGGCCCTGTATGAAACCATGTATGGATATGGAGGAAGCAAAGATGGTTTCCTAGAATGGAATGGTTTGGAGAAGTGTAAACCAGATTAGCTTTTCTTTTTTTATTTCATGTCTTTAATCTTTTCTTTTTTTATGCTTAACTATTTCTTATTCCTTTTCTGTGCCTTGCATAATGTTGCTTACCCCAAAAGAGAATAGCGCGCTGAGCATTCATGTATATATGCTGTTCTAAAATCAATTCAGCAGAAATATGAACAAAAAAAAATCCATATAAAAATAATTGAAAAGCCATACAAGTGCTTCAATAAGGAAATGGAATATTAATTGAAAATCTAACCTTCTGTGCAACATCAGTCATAAAGTCTTTGTTCTGACTCACATCTGTACACTCTGTGGTACACAGTCTGAATTGATCTTCTAGGTCAAGCCTTCACTGAAGCAGAATCTGCCCAGGCAGAGTTTCAGTCACTTGAGAGAAATAGCCCTGATGAAACTGAGCTTCATGCATTTGTACAAGGCATGGAACTTCTCAATCGCCTTCAAACTCCTGATGGGTTTGTACCCAGAATATACTGCCATTATGTATTCGATCTCAAACTTTTCCTTCACCCAAAGTTAGGGCGATGCTAGAAATTCAACCCATCCATGATAATTTCCTACAAATATTCCTGATGTTATATTCTGTCAGAATATCAATACATTATTTTTTAAAAAAATATCAACTTGAATCTCTGTCTACTGATTATTCACAAACAATTCATACATTGCATGTTATATCCAAAATCTGAACTTGGATTTTGAATAGGAAATGCTAAATGCCTGAAACCTGGGATCATTATACAATCAAAGGATGAAGATAACAAAGATTGTATTCTTGAATCTTGAAAGGCCATTTCCACCCGAGTGATTTATGGGGTCTTAGTCGATCATCAACATCAGCAGAACACCTATTTTCATCATTGCCACAGCAAAGGCTTTGGATGCTGTAAGTTATTGTACATCTGTAACATGAAAACAGCCACGATCAATGGGCTGTTCTGTGAAACATTCACGGTTAGAGACAATTCTTCTTGGAAATAAGCCCCGTGAGGGTTTCCTATGAGTTCAGTGAGACCTACTTGGATTGCAGCTCTAATGCAATTTTTACAAGAAAGAGACTTCTTACTCAGATACTGAATTGCTCTGTAAGGTCTATGCTCCTATTGTATGTGTGTGAGGAGCTTCAGTTTCACTCCTTAAAAGGTCCTGCAACTGAGCAGGCTATCTCTTTACAAAAACCTGGAGAGGAGCATGGTGCAGCACAGGAAAACACGCACCTAGAATGCAGGGGTCCCCATTCCAGTCTGTGACAACTTTTTTAAAAAGGGTTTTGGGAAAGATATGCTTGAGGCCTTGAGCTGGTGGCATGATGAACTAACTCATGAGAACACAAAGCTTTAATCCTAGACTGGCGCCTGAGTTCCATAAATGCAGGGCTTCTTCCCTGGGGGAACTGGAGTCCGGCGAAAGCTCCCTGCTGGAGAAGAAGGTGGGGCAGTGGTTTCCAAGAACCGCGTGCATCACCTCCCTACCATGTATTTCACCGTTTATGAGAAACGTCTGGCCTGCCAGAGCATGAAGGAAGCTAGGAAGGAAACAGGGGACTGCTCCAAGCAATTCTGTATCCAAACCCTAGCAATGTGTGTTATACTACATGGTGCAAAACCACTTTGGTTATCTAGGCACACTCTTTGGTCTCCTTGTTTCAGGCCCTTAAGGCAGAATTAACACCTCTCTCTCTCTCCCCCTCTGTGTGTGCGCGCGCATGTGGTTGAACTGGGAAGTAACAAGTGTGCAGTCCTGAACCAGCCTCCCCTTCCTCATTATACTTTTTTTTCCTGAGGAGGAATCAAGTCCCCAAGGTGAGCATCGTTGTTGGAACACCAGGTCTGCCACCGAACCTGATCAGGCCCTGCTGGGGAGCCACCAACCCCCTGCGAGAGTTTGGCAGAAGCCCGAGGAGCATTCTCTGTAGGCAGCGCGGCTACCCTGAAGCAAGGGCAATGGTCCAAGAAATGAGCTAAAGTCGGAATGCCATGTACTTGATAAAGGAAACCAAACTTATGGCTTGCAGTTTATTTATTTATTTTATTTATTTATAATTCGATTTATATTCACCGCTCCATCTCCCCCTAGGGGGACTCTGGGCGGTTATGCTCACTGGCATGAACATTTATATATTTTTCTTTCAATAAGTATATATAACAGTGACTGGTGTATAGGTCCTCTGCTCTTCCTTCCTTCCTTCCTTCCACCCACCCACCCTACTCCAGCAGGAAGGGCGAGAGACAGGAATGTCCACAGGATATGGTGAAAAGGGTCAAGATGGTGGCCGTGAGGGTGTAGTGGTAGATCCACTTGATTTTTATATGCGTTGCTAATGCAACACATGTAAGAAAGCCGCTGGAGCTGTTTTGGCCACCATAACTTTTCACCTCTTACTATCTATCTGACTGTAGTTTGCACACCCACACTCATTCTCTCTCTCTCTCCTTCCCTCTGCAAACATGTTGTGTCACCCTCACAAACCTATGATTTGTGATAGGAATGCCATTCGGATTGCTTGCAATGTAAGCAGCTGGAGATACGTCAAATACCTTGGCACAAGTGATACTGCAGCTCACTAAAAGCATCACCCTAAAAATAAAGTAACAAGTGAACCATGGTGGGAATTAATAGTATAGTGCATGAATAGAATATGCAATCTCTTACCTCAGCCTTCTTTTAAAAAAGCACATTCTATAATTACACCCCAAACAACAACAGCCAAAAAAAATCTATTTTTGAAACCCTTGTGGCAGAATTCCTTTCAAAGTTTTTGGTTTTGTTTTTTTTTAAAATGGATTGGACCCCAGAGAAATATTTGTAGAATTTACAGTGTCACTAGGAATGTTACCTCATCTGAGAAACTCATTGATTTATAATTGCTGCATGACTGAACATTAAAATTAAGCTACTGTATTGGTCTAATTAGAACTCATTTCTTGCTAAAACAGCCACGTAAATCAGTAATTCCCCAGATGAACACCCTGCAGAACAGAGAAGTTGCAATGCCTTGGAAATTAATTCAGTCCATGGTGCTACAAGCCTGTCTGTTTTATTTCAATGGGTTCCTGGTCTGAAATAGATCAAGGGACCGTCCTGGTCTGGTCCCCATTGAGGTCAATGAGACTTATGGCAAGACAAAGGCTGCAGATCTATTTGGAGGGCGGCCGGCCTAATTTGCTTCTTTTCTGAAGGGGTGGCTATACCATTTTTCAACCAACCTTCTCAGACCAGGACATCACATATAGAGAGAATATAATGTCATAAACATGTAATCACAAAGCTGAGGATAAAACAGCAATATTTATTTATTTAGCAAATTTATGTGGCTGCCCAGCTTAAGCAAATAACTCTGGGTGGTTCACAATCCAGAGCAATAAAAAAGAAGCATAAATACAAATGCAAAGAAATATAATAAACAGGGAATGGGAAATACAGAAGCCGAGGCTGCTGACACAATCCTCGTTAGACAAATTCATCAATATCGGGCTCCACTACAACCCCGACCCAGGTTTTTGCAGCCTTCTGGGAAGACAACAGGGTTGGGCCGTCAGGATCTCCAGAGCAGGCACCACCACACGGAAGGCACGTTTCCTGGGTCCGGCAAGGTTTCGCCAAGGGGTGTTACATGGGCACCCAACATTCCAAGCACCTGTTGGACCCAAAGTTGGTCCTGTGTCCAAGCACGTTTAACTTGGTACGAAGAACCCAAAATAAATTCACACCAAGACGAGAAATAGGATAACCCTTTTAATTGAGCTCAAGTAATAGGGGGCGGCTTCCTCTGAAAAGGAGAGCCCCAGACAAAAGAAGCATCTGTTTTTATACATTTCAGATCTCTAACACATACATCACACAGGATATAAGTTTTTTTAGGATTTAACAGAAGTGTAAAGGTCAAGATTTCATTAAAGATTACAGATATCACAATTTAATTTACAGACATCACAAGTTAGTTATGAATATCCTGGAATTTTGATAAGAGAAGGAGAGGGGTCTGGTGTTAGGTGGTTATCTCACAGGGATTCTGTGAGATAAACAAAGGTGGATGCAATCAGGATTTCCTTCCTGTGAAGAGATTAACTATTTGTCCTTAATTAAGATTTTCTGTGGCATCCACAGTTCATACATTCTGCAGACCATGTACACATTCCATAGGAAGGGGGGTTTAATAGAGTTCAATCCTTCACACCGCTATATTCTAGATCAGTTGAAGCTTCTGTATGCTTTTCAAGGGCAGTCCCATGCAGAGCACATTGCAGTAATCCAGAGGGGAAACAACTTCAGCATGAGTGGCTGTGAGCAGAACCACCCGATCCAGGAAGGGGCACAACTGGTGGACAAGATGGACCTGCGCAAAGGCTTTGCTAGCCACAACAGCCACTTGCTTCTGGAGTAGGAGTTGTGAGTTCAGGAGGACTACCCAGTTTGCAAACCAACTCTTTCGGGGGAAGTGCAACTCCATTTAGAGGTATTGATGGAAAAGATCAATAACCAGGGGGCCTAAAACCCCAGAGACACTCAGCCTTGCTAGGGTTGCAAGTTGCCATCACCTAGATTTTGTTGAAATACAAAGAAAAAATCCCATCTGTGCAACAGTGGAACAGTCTACCTACAGAAGTAGTGTCTTCTCCCTCTCTGCGGGGTTTCAGGAGATTAAGGATGGCTTAATTAGTTTTCTGGCACAGGGCAGAGGGTTGGATTGTTGACCCTTATGCTGCCTCCCAACTTCATAAGTCTATTATTCTATGAAAACTGGAACAGTTTAAGCTGCCTCCACTGTGGGTTGGGGATAAGATGAAGACAATCAGGACAATCGGTTCGTTGGTTGACATCCTGCCGAGGTTAAAGGGGTGTGAAGATGAGCCATTATTTTCAAGTGGGTGAGGGTAGAATTCCAACTCAACATTCCTTGTCATCAAGTGATTTCCATCTCTCTTTGCAAAGCTCTGGCGCTGTCCATTGTAGTGAATGGCACTGGAATTTAATTAAGACGAATGGTGACTTTCATCCATGTTACCAATAGGGTTGTGCAAAACTTCAGTTCAGAGATTCTAGTCCGAATTGATTTGATAAGATATTCTGATCCAAATTGATTTGACAAGATATTCTTTACCTTGCAAAAGAATAAATAAGTAAGGTCTGGATCCACAATTAGTCTATTTTGGAGGAGATCGTAGAAATCCGAGAGACATAAGCTGGGCCCTGCTATACAGTACTGGCACTTTAATGACCAACCTGCTTTTACGCAACCTCTCTCTGCATTATTGTTAGGAAAAGTGTCAGATTTTAAGAGGAAGCCCTTGCTAGAAGTGTTGTCTTTTCTGAGGAACTTTGATTGAAGACCTATTTTTGGCCACAAGGAAAGAAAGAAAGAAAAAATACTTAACCTCCCTTGAATGAGAGGAGATTAAAGGTTAAAAGCTTTAAAGAGCTGAAAATGCATTAGCACTGGAACAGTAAATATAGTCTGCAGAGATATGGACAAATTAGCAAAACAAATGTTAGAGAAGAAAATGCACTTTAAAGTGTGTTGGAATCTCTACCAATATCCCCCACTGCAAGGCACATTTACATGGCAGGCTCCATGCTCCATCCTTTTAAATCTCTGCATCTCTTAAGTACTGGGGGGGAGGGGGTGTTCCTTTGAAATTGCACAGGTGAGAGAGGCCTTCCCGCTCAGGGGAAGAAGGGAAGCAGGCAGACGGACAGTTCCCAAGTTCAGAAAACCTCCTGGTGGGGGACTGAGTGAATTCCAAAGAACGTCAATCGGAAAAGGGAGCTTTCCTCATAACAAAGAACATTGGATCATAATATTTGTCCTCTTGTTTGGTCTTTCAACTTATCCTGGGTGTGGATCCAAAAAGGAATGATGCTCTTCTAACTTAGCTTATCAAAATATTTTGCCCAAAATTGTTGTTGCTGGAAACATCTCTGTTTTCAAAAAAACATCTTCCATTTCGTTTAGATTTGAGGGAATGGGTAAAACACAACCTTGCCAAATCACTTAAATGCTGCGTTGCTTGTTCTTCTGGCGTTCTACGTTCATCTGAGCTTTCTTCTGTTGGGGACGGCCGTCTTGAGAAGCAAATGCTTTGGCTGAAGGAGGCCCTGTGCTTCCAGGGTGAGATTGCAAGGAGGGCCTGGAGTTAACTTCAACTCCGGGGGATTTCACAGATACTCATTTGCCACTGGCTTCCTCCAAGTCCAAGGTTGTTTTTCTTCTCGGTCTAATGCACTGCCTTGGGACTCCCTGGTGGGGTCCCATCCAAAAACTAGCCAGGCCTGACTCTTCTTAGCTTTCAAGCACAGACAAGGTCCATCAGGAGCATCTGCAGCCATAATGGTGGCCACGACAATGCGGTCCAAGCTCTGCCTGTTTTCTTTGTGGCACACGTCTTGCCTTTTTGACCATGCCCTGCTGGCTAAGACTTAAGGGGAGGGGAGGGGACCACTGCCTCTTTAATACTGCGCTGAAAATTGTCACGCGACTGTGATATTCTCAAATAGAAGCCTGGTTGCTCTGCTCAGGCCGTCAATGCAGGGCTTCGGGGAGGCATCCCTGCTGGAAGAGGTCTGGGCAGTTTCCCTCTGGCTGGGGTCAGAGGCAAGGCCCCAACGGGGGAAGCGGGGTTCCAGCAACTCCTTCCACCCCAGTCTCCATGGCTGGTGATTCCGGAGGTTCAGAAATGTTAAACTTGCCAGCTCTAAAAGGGGCCAGTCAGGAGCTAAATCCTTTTAGCCACCCTCCTCCAGGGATAGCTGAGCAGTTATGCCACGCAGAACAAGTATGTCTTCCTCTTCTAAGCCTGGACATGCCTTTCCTCTCTGCTCATGACACTTAGGGGCCTATTTCTCATCAAAGTCTATGCTTTCAGCTCCTCAGCATTCCCCTGCCCTTATTTCTCCAACTAGGCAAGATGCATCCTACCCAACATTGGGCCTGCAATATTGTCAGCTGGGCAGTAAGCCCGGGGTAGGTAGGAAGCGATAGGAAGAGCAGGAAAACCATGTCAGAATCCTCTCCTGCTCCCAAATTAGATTGCTAAGATCAAGAAACCTTGCATGAAGAGAAGTGTGAGTTTGTCTGAAAGCCCTTGTTTTGGTGCTGAAAACCATTGCTCAGAGCCACCGTGATTCTCAGTTTTATGGCCAGATCTAGTTCACTTCCCGAGCTCTGCTTTTGGTGGGATCGATCTCAGGACACCTAATTTCTCTAGCTTAAGTTTTTTTTTGCCTGGCATCCTGATCTGGATAAGCAACGCCTAGTCTAGGGATGTCCCCAGGGTGTGGCCAAGAAGGTCAAGATGGTGGTTGGGATGGTCCTCCCATTTTTTACGTCTTTGGCCATACTCTGGGGACACCCCTGACACTGAATATGGCAGCTTCAGTGCTTGCCAAAGGAGGCAACATTATTTTGAGCTTTTATATACTCACTCTTTCAGAAGAATGACTGGGCCTTGTCAAGCATACAAAGAGGAAGTTCAGTCACTGATCTGATAGCTTGCCCCATCATCAATGGGTGCTGATGTCCTCCAGAAAGGTACAGTTTCCACCTATCATGGGAATAGCCCAGCAAACGTACTTTTGAGTAGACTTGGGTAAGATTATGCTCCTAGATAAAAGTCCAAAAAGTCCCCAAATCCTAAGATGTTTGCTGCAGAACAGCTCCCAGAATTCCCAGCCTGCAGGGTTAGCAGTCATCTTGGATGGATTTTGTGGTGCCGCAAAGGTTGGGGGAAACTATGTCAGAATCTCCTCACAAGAACCTACTTTGGATTGCTCTGCATGTCTATGCCTTCTGCTCTCCCACATCCCATTGCGGAAGAAATATCCACAAATGTGAGATAATTTTAAGGAAACATTTCAGATCGACAGAGCAATTGCGAGATGGGCAGTGTAGAAATATGAGTTTCAGAGTGGTTAGTGATGCCTGTTTTTGCAGCCTACTTGGAAATCCAAGCCTGAGGTAGGGAGGCAGTAGTTCTCTTTGATTGGCAGTACTTTGCCAAGGTCCAGAAATATAGAATACAGGACCAGGGGTGGGGTGGGAGCCCTGCTAGTCATTGTTTTCAGTGGCTTTGAAAAAGTTTCAAACCTTGAGACGAATGTGTTGAAATCTGTTAGCCCTGAGATTCTCTCTGTTCTCAAATACGATTTCTCTAGATCACAGACACTAGGGTGTTAATATCTAGGTTCCTCCAGGACTCCGGAGATGTTATCTAGGGTTATTATCTCCGAGACGCCTTCTCCTCGGCTTCCTTGTGGATTTGGCAGGATGCTCTTGGAAATTGGACATATGGACCTTTGATGTATAACGACCAAGTAGCAACAGTAAGAACAGAGCATGGAACAACGGACTGGTTTAAGATTGGGAAAGGAGTACGGCAGGGCTGTATACTCTCACCCTACCTATTCAACCTGTACGCAGAACACATCATGCGACGTGCTGGGCTTGAGGAATCCAAGGCTGGAGTTAAAATCGCTGGAAGAAACATTAACAATCTTAGATATGCAGATGATACCACTTTGATGGCTGAAAGCGAGGAGGAGTTGAGGAGCCTTATGACGAAGGTGAAAGAAGAAAGTGCAAAAGCTGGGTTGCAGTTAAACCTCAAAAAAACCAAGATTATGGCAACCAGCTTGATTGATAACTGGCAAATAGAGGGAGAAAAAGTGGAGGCAGTGACAGACTTTGTATTTATAGGCGCAAAGATTACTGCAGATGCTGACTGCAGCCAGGAAATCAGAAGACGTCTACTTCTTGGGAGGAGAGCAATGGCAAATCTTGATAAAATAGTTAAGAGCAGAGACATCACACTGACAACAAAGGTCCGCATAGTTAAAGCAATGGTATTCCCTGTAGTAACCTATGGCTGTGAGAGCTGGACCATAAGGAAGGCTGAGCGAAGGAAGATAGATGCTTTTGAACTGTGGTGTTGGAGGAAAATTCTGAGAGTGCCTTGGACTGCAAGAAGATCAAACCAGTCCATACTCCAGGAAATAAAGCCAGACTGCTCACTTGAGGGAATGATATTAAAGGCAAAACTGAAGTACTTTGGCCACATCATGAGAAGACAGGATACCCTGGAGAAGAAGCTGATGCTAGGGAAAGTGGAAGGCAAAAGGAAGAGGAGCCGACCAAGGGCAAGATGGATGGATGATATTATGGAGGTGACAGACTCAACCATGGGGAAGCTGGGGATGGTGACGGCCGACAGGAAGCTCTGGCGTGGGCTGGTCCATGAAGTCACAAAGAGTCGGAAGCGACTGAACGAATAAACAACAACCTTTGATGTGACCTTTGGGACTCTGATGTCCAGATCAGAGAAACAGGGCCTGGTGGAGAAACCCAGTACAATTTATTTATTTATTTATTTATTTTATTTATACAGTATATCAAATTTATATAGCCGCCCATCTCACCAAAAGTGACTCTGGGTGGCGTACAACAATAAACTAAAATCACAATATAAAAACAATCATTATAAAAATATAGACAATCATATTAAAAATCATTAAAAAATGGAGATTTAGAAGTCTTGTCTCACCTCTCACCTCCCCAAACACCTTTGTATTGCATTTTCATCCCTGATTTCTCAGATTTTCTCCTTGGACATCCTAGCAAAGACCTGAACTGTCACGGAGTTGAGTTCTCCATGGAAGAATAATATTAAGTCGGAGAGAGATGTCAGGCAAGCTCTAGTCATATTAACTGCTTCCTTGTAATTATTAAACGACACATAAATAGTAAGTATGCATTCAAATTTCCAGGAAGGTCCCACGTAGAGGTGATATCTGATTCTGTGCACGCAGAGCTTCACTGAAACCCACAATTTGACCAGGAGTGCCTAAAGCTTTGCACGCACTCTACTTTGCTACGAATGATGGTAGGAACAGGATCGGAAGTCACCCAACGTCTTTTGCTACCGCGCCCCCCAGCTTCAAGGAGTGTGCACTGAGGAGGAAGCACAGAAGATGATTTCAAAGGTTTGGGGGGGGGAAAAGATTCTAGCAATTTTGGCATGTTTCTGCTTGAGTTTATACATTCCAAAATCAAATTTGGAGAATGGTGAAGAAAAAGCAATATAATGATCTGTATCAGAGTCAGTGACAGTCTTTAGCTATTCTCAAGCTTTCTGTAATGTCTTTGTACATTATGCAGAGAAGGTTATTGATGACTCTGAATGTTATCAGGGCTTGCTTTATTGAAATGAGGCTCTTCAATTTTTCCCCTTTCCTGTTATCTACTTGGAGAATACACAAACAGTAAGGTGGTTATTTTAACAAGGTCTGAACTTACTTTGAACTTTTATTTTTATTACAGCTCTTTACTGAGGAATTTGGGAGGGAATACATGGGGAAAAAGCTATTTGTTTAAATTTTGATTGAGAACAAAGTCTTAACACTTGGACATCCCTCCCAAAGTTGCTATCCAGCATTAAAAAAAGGAGAAGAATTATGGGTGTTGGTAAAAGGTTTTCTCAAGCAAGCCAATTCTTTTTACAAAGACTGCTAGCCATTCTGCACAAGGTTGGGAAGTGACTGGAATTGTGAAAATTAGAATTAAGGTTGATGCTAAGCAGCCCTTGCACAATTAGTTATAAATCAAGACATGCACAATGCGAGGGTTCTCACACAATGAATCTTTCAGTTGGGCAAACCCATCCTAGGTGATGCCCAGATCAGAGTGGAGCCAGGAACAAAGCAGGAATGCCGTTCCAAGCTCCCTGCTCTGGGCACAGGTAGATCGCCACCATACACCCAGAGGACAACCCAGAGACGGAGGAGGAACCAGAAAACGACGCTGTAGCTCTCTCCGGCACTCTCCTCAGCCAGGTGGCTTCACAAGCTAACTGCCACCGTGTTAACCTAGCTCGCTAAGCTACACCCACACATGTGCAATTCTGTAAACCGATCCTCGGCAACCTGCCCACAAAACATGGCCCCACGTCTCCAGGTTTGGGGGACCCACCACTCCTTCCATTTGCAGCCAGCCCGGCCAGTGACTCAAGATCACATCTGCCGCAGCAGCTGACCAGCGTCCCAAGGATAGCAAGTTTCTCACAAGAAGGGCACACTTTCCTTTTGAAAATACACTCACCTTACTTTGTAGAAAAGTGTCTCAAGGATGTGACAACATCGCATTCGAAAGGGAATTTAATACAAGTAAAGACCTCCAGCTAAGCTCGACTCCAGGTGACCATCTACTGTATATGTATCCACTGATTTCTTGGCGAAGGGTTGCTGCTGCCTCGTTTGATGTTGTGGCTTTCCACGACTCAGGCTAGTCTGTAGCCCTGGGACTTCCTGCTGGCCTCCCATCCAAGGAGAAGCCAGGTCTGACCCCGATCCTGAGGTCAGCTCAGATAGGCTAGTGCAGGGGTCGGCAAACCGCGGCTCGCGAGCCACATGCGGCTCTTTGGCCCCTTGAGTGTGGCTCTTCCCCAGGCAGGCGTGGCGGGCGTGGCGGGGCAGGCGTGGCAGCGGGCGTGGCGGGGGCAGGCGTGGCAGCGGGCGTGGCAGGGGCAGGCGCGGCAGCGGGCATGGCGGCAGCAGGCCCTAAGTGTGAGCGATTGGCCCGCAAACTCCCACCCGCAAACCCCGCTCCCGCGCTGGATTCCCCACCAGCGTTACTTTGCCTGGACTGGGGGCGTGAGCGGCTCAGGAAGAGAAGCGACTGGAGCAGTCGAGCCTCTCTTTCCCTTCTCCTTCTTCCAAACCTCCCCCGCCCCCTTCCACGCGATTGGCTCCCGCCCTCAAACCCCGCCCCCTGGCCCTCGAGTGATATTATAAAATTTATAAATGTCAAAATGGCTCCTGGCATAAAAAACTTTGCCGACCCCTGGGCTAGTGCTGCCACTGTTCAACCACTGGGGAATTAAACACACCAAATCCCTTTTTAACTCTATATTTGCTTTGTAAGCAAATTAGTGCATGCACATAATTGTATATAGGGGCTCTATGTAGACCCAAACCAACATTGGATTACATAGGTGCAAGTGAGAGGAGGCCGCCCAGTTCTCAACACTTCAACAGGCATCTAAAATCGTGCCCTTCGGCTGCTCTGGGCGGGAGGCGTCCCCAGGGAGGGCTGGCCCGCAGGATGCCAGCTTTTCACGCAGGGCTCTCTACCTTTCCACCGTTCAGGTTGTGGTGCCAGCTCTCTCTTGGATGGGGGCCAGCGTCTATGGGACTGTTTGAGCAAGAGATAAGGGCAGTTGACCTTTGCCCTGAAGAGAACAAATGCTGGCAAGGCGCGTCTTGGGAAGGAAGGGACACGGAGGGGTAGACGCTCTATGAAAAGTTTATTGCATTGCAGTGTGAAGTTCTAGGACCGTTGAGCTTCTGTCAGTTTGATTGCAGAGACAATGGCACGGACTGAGTGTTACACACATGTGCCTTTGGCTTTTGAAGCTCTTGCTATTCTCGTACATTATTAGCAGGAATGAAGAAGAGACATATACGCCACCCAAGGACTTATCTCTACTTGTGGGTGCCTGCTACACAAACATGTAAAATGCACATGCGTGTTCTTAAATTCAACCTACACAAGACAGCTGACCTCTTCCCCCTTCCCTGCCCCCATGGATTGGGCCTTTCTCCTGGGTAGTGGTCTGTAGGACTGCACTGGCTGTTTATTCTAATAATCAAACGCACTGAAAGTTGAAACCATGGAATCATTCAGTATACTTTATGATTACCCATGCTGTTATTTCAGTAAAGTTATAGACAGGCCACCTTTCTAGCTTTAAGATCAGTAAGGATCAGTAGGGGGAAAAAGGGGGTTGTGAAAGTTGTCCAAGAAAGATAATCAAGATGAAATAGGTACCTTTCTTAGATATTTACGGCAATGTATATTTATTCAATGGACAGAGGAAGTTCTCTTTGGGTTTTTAAAGGGTCGATATGCACCCGTTGGAAGCATGCTGGAATTTTAAAATATTAGCTGGCGTTTGCATTGTTGTTTGGGCTGCCATCTGGAGGAGAAATAAACAGGGAGAAACAGAAGGAGAGAGAGAAGGAAGAAGAGAGGAAATGAATCGATGTCTGGTGAGAGTCCAGATGGTGGTGTGTTGGCATGCAAGTAGAAGGCATTTCTCTCTCTCTGCCCAGCTGTGCAGGAGGGAATGGAAAAGTCCCCCCTTGCCATTTAGAAGTGATTAATCAGTTAGATTGAATGATTGCAAAGCTTTTGATTAAAGCAATTCCTCACCGATTGTAGAGCAGACGTTTAATATTTTTAAAAAACTGCCTGGGGTTGATGCCATTTCAGAAGAGAGATCCCATCTAAGAGAGAGGAAATGGGAAAGCCTCTTCTCAGATGAGGCCTCCTTGGGCCACCATACATTTGCGTCATGCAAAGCAAAGCTTAAATGCAACCCCTTGAGGTATTTCAAGCCATAGTCCATCCGGCCGGAGCAACGTTTGATGTCTCCTACGAAAGAGGTCTCGGGGATCTAATAGCGCCGACAAACTTACAGTGGTTTAGTCAAGCCCTTTCTTGTGATCCGTACAGGCCATCATTTTTAGGAGGTGCTCAACAACTATGTTTATTATTTTTTCTTTTTACTGTTCTTGCTTCATTCTGAGGTTCAAATACAAGTATGCACGGAGGGACTCTTGGTCAGCTTTTTCCATCAAATGCCACATCGAAGGTGCACCAACCCCTGAAGTCAAACTTCAGGGTGTGGAACTGGCAACCTGCATAATCTTTGAGGCCCTCTAATTCCTATCCTCGTTCTGTGCACCGAGTAGGCTCCCACGTGAGTCGGGCTTAGAGCAAAGGAAGGAATGGCTCATCATTTGGTCATGACTAACTTAAGTCCAGATCAAACCCAAGGAATGTGCCTTGGAGAAGTGCTTGCATTTGTTATTGCCATTATTATTATTATTGTTGTTGTTGTTGTTGTTGTTTTGGTTGCTTTATCACAAGCCTGAGCATTGTTTATAATCAACAACTGACATAATTGCATACATTTGTAAGAAACAAAATGTTCCTCAAGTGTTTCCATTAAAGAAGCACTTATAGAAGGCAGTGAGGGAGAGAAAAAAAAAGGGGGGGGGCAATAGCCATTTTGCATTATTACAAGAGTTTCAGAGACCATTCAAATAAAATGTGTGTTTCGTTCTTCTGCCTCCTGTATTTGTTTCCCTCCCGGCAACAAATATTATCATTTGGACATTCATAGATGCTGAACAAGAAAAGAGAAATTTTGATTGTATTACTTTTAGAAATGTCTATTCGGCCATATATTTCCCCTTTAATTTATTCATAACCCTATAATGTCTCCTTCCTTCCTTCCTTCCTTCCTTCCTTCCTTCCTTCCTTCCTTCCTTCCTTCCTTCCTTCCTTCCTTCCTTCCTTCCTTCCTTCCTCGTTATCAGAAAACAGAAAAGCTTATTAAAATACAATGTATGGGAGTGGAATGTTTTTTATGATTACATGCACAGTTTTGTTGAATAGCAAAATTGTATTCTTCAGGTCAGAAACCCCCCCAATAACATTAATAAAACAGAACTATGGAAAGCATTCTAAGAGGAAATCATCTCCCATTCTAAAGTTGTGTATCTTGGAAAACTACGCTCATAATCAAATCTTCTGTTTTGTTTATGCAAAAAATATTTAACATGAAGGCATCCTGTGGGGCTTCTTTGATTTTCATAGCTCTTTTGGAGACAGAATGCAAAGTGGAGCGCTAACATAAACAACTACTGTAATGTGTGCGGACATCTTTAAAACATTAATTTTTGATGTTTTTAATAAATGCTTTGTACTTTAGAACTATGCAGCTGCTATAAACCTTCTAACCTGGTGGTGAAAAGTTCTCTCCTTGTTTGGTAGTGCAGATCAGAAAAACATGGGTAGGGTACTTCCAGGGTTTCGTTCTCATGGCCAAGGTGAAATTTAGCAGCAAAGGGGTAACAGCCTCTTCGGCTGTGTCCCCACCTGCCCTCCAGCCTGGTCTGGCAACCCCTTTTTTGCCTCATTCGACCCACAGCTCAGGCATGGGACACGCTTCAGTCATCCTTGGTTGTGCTGTGGTTAAAGCCTAGCAGACCTACTGACTAGCAGACTTAGGAGTGCTGTACCCAAATATTCCTATGCTCAGGGCTAAATTCAATTATTATTTCAATAACTATATGAAACAAACCAAATAATATACTTTAGGGAGATTAGGCACACAATGAGCATGCTTGTCATTTGCTATACAATTTAGCTTTTTCTTTTGAGAGGAAATCACTTTATCTTTAAAGCCATCTCCTGACACCACACAAGGACAGTCATACAAAAGTTGTGGGGCTTTGTCACCCATCCGCTTGCAGAGAACTTGGAGGATTGGCATGGCTGAGTGCGGAGGCAAGAGTGGGAGGGGAGAGGTCAGTCATGGGAAGGGTTTTTGGACCAGTCAAGGAAAGGTGGAGAACGCTGTAACATGGTGATAGCAAAGGCTCTAAGCCAATGTTTCTCAACCTTGGCGACTTGAAGATGTATGGACTTCAGCTGGCTGGGGACTTCTGGGAGTTGAAGTCCACGTGTCTTAAAGTTGCCAAGGTTGAGAAAGCCATATTAGGAGTTGAAATGGTTGGGCGGTGATTCTCCATCAGACCCATTTATCTCTCTGGCAACCTCTTCCAACTGACTTGGAGTAGCCCTCATCTCAGGAGGATGGTGGTCATCCGGCTCTCTACAAAATACACTTGTTTTCTACCTGTGGGAAAGTGTTCTAGTGGGACGCTGAATCGTGCCAGTCTCACACTGTAGACCAGTTTAGGTTTTACCAGTTTAAAAAAAACAGGCCAAATTCATGTCAAGCAGAGAAGTTTTAAAATATACAGATGAGCATGTGGAATTTAATACAGGTGAAAGGAAGTGATGGTTCAGAGCTGTTTCGCCTCCAACATACCATCCAGACAGGTCAGAGCAAAGACAACTATCTCTTGTCTCAAAAGATACTGCTTTGCTTCCAAAACATTTTATCTCAGCATCCCCTCATCTGATGCAGTCCAGGTAAATTGGACTGCAAATCCCCTAATTGGCATAAGGCATTGGGCTAGAAACCAGGAGGCTGTGAGTTCCAGTCCCACCTTAAGCACAAAGCCAGCGGGGGGACCTTGGGCCAGTCCCTCTCTCTCAGCCCTGGGAAGGAGGCAATGGCAAACCATTTCTGAAACACCTTGCCAAGAAAACTGCAGGGACTTGTCCAGGCAGTCTCTGAGAACCGGACACGATTGAACGGATTAAAAAAAAAGGGTCTTTCAGCCCATTTGTAAATCACAGCTGGATTGCAGATTAAAACTGACTCTTTCCTCACCGGTCTCTTTGTATTAAATCAATCAAATCCGTACTTTTCCCGCTCTCAGAAGGACATGGAGCTATACTAAGCCTTCTTTAGGCTAATGTGAAAAGTGATTAATCGATAATCAACATCAAGGTTTTTCTGGTTTTGTTTGGCAAATGCAGGTATGTCAGCAACTGCCAGCTTTCACTTGAAACTGTTCTTCTCTGCAACAGCCAACCCAACACTGGTTTCCGAAGCCAACTGTGGTAACAAATCAATACTTTCTCTGAGAAAGAGAGGGAGAGGGAGAGGGAGAGGGAGAGGGAGAGGGAGAGGGAGAGGGAGAGGGAGAGGGAGAGGGAGAGGGAGGGAGAGGGAGAGGGAGAGGGAGAGGGAGAGGGAGGGGGAGGGGGAGAGAGAGAGAGAGAGAGAGAGAGAGAGAGAGAGAGAGAGAGAGAGAGAGAGAGAGAGAGAATGTAATTTCCCATTTTAGCTCCTATTGAATATCTGCCGAGCTTTCTGGCAGATGCTTAAAACCAAACGTGAGTTTTTTCCAAGCGTGATTCTCACGGAGTTCTCTTTAGTAAGATTTATTGAGAAGGATAGGTTGGGCTCAGTTCAGCAAGGTGGCTGCATCATCAGGGAGCCAGAAAATAATAATAATAATAATAATAATAATAATAATAATAATAATAATAATACTTCATCATCATCATCATCATCATCATCAACATCATCATCAAGTTTGGAGCCAGAAAATTCTGTCTATTTAAATTAGATACAAAATAGGAGGCTTTCCCTGGGGTGTATCCAAGACCGAGGGTTCCTCCAGGACTTGGGAGATGTTGATTATCATTATGTTTAGTACTGATCTCCATAAAAGTGGAAGTACCTCTGGGCACATAGAATACAGCTGGCTGGCTGGTACAAAGAACAGATTTCATTGAGATGAGTATTACTTTACACCTTTTGATATTTGACTCTAAAATGCACTTTCACCCCCATGTGCCCATGAGACAACATCTCTTGGAAGAGGATTCGTTGTTCCTAAAGTCAAGAGAGCAGTATTGTCAGGTTGTGGAAAGAAGAAGCTCATTTCTCTTGCTCTGCATCGAATCTAAATAGCCAAACCCTTTATAATAACAAGGACTCTATTTACAGAGTGCTTTCTACACTGGCCAAGAGTACATTTCCAATTGGTAGGATGGCTCATATCTCCTTTCAAGGTGTGAATTATCTCCAAATTACAGGTTTAGTTCCTGAGGCAGGACAGGTTTAAAGGGTCTGCCTAAGGCTATGTTCAGGAACATGAGTCAAAAAATGTTTCAACTTCCGTTGGAGTGGTTGGACCAGATTTTGAGTTTTGTTAGTATTGTAGCTAAGAACACAAAAACCTGCTGGCATCTTCTCATATCTTGTTCATGAGTTGGATAAATGAAGCTAGTTCTCCTTCCCTGAGTCTGATATTTACACGAAAGCTCACCCTCCGGTCACCCGGAATTGTAGTATCACAGAACCCAACAGTTAAAGCCAGAGTTTTTCAATCCTGAGACTGTTGCAGGAACTGGAATAGACCCACTCCTTCAGAGTTCTTGGTGTGGCTGGGAGCTAAGGGATATATTTTTGTGGGAACTCTCTGGCCCAGCAATATTTTTCCCTGAGGCAGACAGCTTTGCCGTGAGGGCAGGAAATGGAAGGTTTTTGAGAGCGTATTTAGCACCATGGTGAGAAGGCCGTTGGGTTATTCTATACGGAGAACCCCAGGCTGTGCCAGGACATCTCAGAAGAAGTGATAGGAGTGAAGGTACATAGAAAGCCAAGCTGGTTATTTTGCTGCCCACCAGTGGCCTACAGATGGGCAGCTCCTGATGGCACTGGCTGTTGGCCCGGCAGCTGTGGCAGTGGGGGATGCAGGGAGTCCTTCTGCAACCCGCACCATTTGAAAAGGTTTATATCTACCCTGGAAAAAAATGACCAACAACCAAACAAAACCAGATATGGCTCTTTCCCTGGTTCACACCATAAGGATGTGGCAGCAATTAACCACAATTTGGCTAATTATTGCTGATGGTTGGAAATGTTTGGAGGTGGTATAGAACGTCCAGAGAAATTATACGATTCTGCGGCTGATTCCCTCCCATGTCATGGCAATGTATTTCAGTCACCATGTCTATATTCATTAAAGCTTTTCTCATTGATGGCAAATGCAATAAAACTGCAACTGAGCTTTTTGACAGACTTGAAATGCATTTCTTAAGACGCTTTTATTGTAGGACTAATGTAAAATGAGTAACATAAATACTATGAAGAGTAGATGTATGACTATTATATGTTCTGTGGACCAGGTCACATTTTATCTATGTGCAACAAGTCTGCATGAGACATTTGGAGTGTGGGCGTGTGTGTATTTGTGTGTAATTTGTATATCTAATTTGTAAGCTATCATACGAAATTATTTATAGATCACCTAATGAAAGATAAAAATACTAGCTTAAAGAAATAATGTAAAACTATACGAAACAAAAGGGGCGTGGTGGCTCAGTGGGTAAGACGCCAGGCTTGTCGATCGGAAGATCGCAAGTTGGGAGGTTCGAATCCCTAGCCCCGCGTGACGGAGTGAGCTCCCGCACTCGCCCCAGCTCTTGCCAACCTAGCAATTCGAAAGCATGCAAGTGCAAGTAGATGAATAGGTACCACTTTGGTGGGTAGGTAACAGCGTTCCGCGTGGGTCATGCCGGCCACATGACCGTGGAAGCATCTTCGGACAACGCTGGCTCTTTGGCTAACAAACGGAGATGAGCACCGGCCCCTAGAGTCGGACACGACTGCACAAATGTGCGGGGGGAACCTTTACCTTTACGTTTATACTAAACAAACGTTTCATATACAACAAATGTTTTTCGTTGCTTCAGATGGAACTTGTTAAGCAGCCGTATAATTCTCAATTTAGACTGAAGCAAAATATCCAGGGAACTGTTCTGCTGCAACTCAAAAACTTGGTTATTTGCCTGAAATGATAACCTGCCACACCTCTCTGTCTTCATGCAACTTTTTTCCCCATTGAGCCCTCCTGTCCGAGAAGCCCGAAGATCGCAACCGCTTTTGGAGATGGGTGCAGGTCTGGAATACACTCATCTTAGACAATGTGAACTGGATCAGTCCTGCCAGAGCTTTTATAATGTTTAAAAATCCCCTTCAGATTTGCCTAATACTTCTCCCATAGTGGAATCTGAATCTGAAGAGCTGAACTATGACATTTGCTGAGAAATTCCAGCTGAGAAACCCAGTTTGTGACATCACCATTCAGTTGAATTTGGCAAGAACATAGCCTTCTAATTTCTACCCAGTATCTACATCATAAGATCATAAACTGGAAAAATACTTCTGAGATTCATAGACTGCTGAAGTCAGAAGATAATTGTGATAGAAACCTTGGACCATTATTTGTTAACATACCCTGTGCATGAGAAGGTCATGTTGAGATGAATATGGTTTCATTTACTTTTGGAAACAATCAGAGAAAACAAAATCCCTCTTGGTGGAAAAGACCAGTCTGTTACATTTTAGACAGAGAAGATAGGTGGTTTGAGAGAGGGGTCAAGGAATCCATTTATGCCAACTTGGAAAATCCTTCCTTGAATAGAGGTGGGGGCCTCAGGCACAATCTTTCCCCTATTTTCCTTCCTGCTTTGTCTTCTGTGCCTAGGAAGATTAAGACCATTAAGATTAATTAAGATTAAGATTAAGCAAGCTCAACAGCAGCATGGTGATCTTAACGATCCTACTTTGGATGATAAAGGGACTTAGAAATAAACATCTCAAATAACCATGACCTAGCCCCAGGTGTAAGGTCACACAGCCACCCTAGAAACATATTTAAGGATTCCCTTACTAACTTTGCTCAGACTGAAGAAGCTTCTTGGATAAGGAGCGAAACGTTTCCACTGAGAAAATAGAAATCCAGTTGACATGATTCAAGCTACAGACTGTTCCACCTGGATGACTGAGAACCTTCATCGACACCAGTCTGTTACGTACAGTACATCTGATGATTAAAGTCAGAGCTGATTTTTTAAAGACCAATCCAGCACCAAGTGACTCTCCTAACATGGTGGCTGTTATGGAGGCTGTTGCAGGACACCTGTTTGAGAAAGCCAGTGGACGGGAGGACACTGCTAAGCCCCCATCCTCTGTTGTGATTGCAAGAGACAGTTAACAGGATTGTGTTGCATAAGACATTGTTCCAGGGACCAGCTCTTGCCTCAAAAGCCACCTAGCATCGTGAATCGAGTATAATGACATCTTGCCTCACCTTAGCTGACTTGACATTGTTTCCCCGCATCATCTTATTTTTAACCACAAAGGACTAAGGCACGAAACCAATTCCTCCCAGTTTGAGTTCTTTCCTGTACCGTCCGTTGCACACTCCTGGCAACCCTGGGCCGGAGGCCTGTTTTTCTTTTACTCAGATTAGGCATAGCTGTGAAGTGGGAAGAAGAGGAGTCTTGAGGGGGTCCACCAAGGAGGTCCACCAAGGCGCCATGGTCTGGCACTTACCTTTGGCCATTCCAAAACGATGTGATCTCAACTTGCACAAAATCCCCAGTAGCGTATCTCGCAGCTTCTCCCTCTCAACAAGAGCAATTTCTTTCACTCTTACATATTGAATTAAATAAATAAATAAATAAATAAATAAATAAATAAATGCAACCAAACCGTGCAAAACGAGGCAACCACATTATTCCAAACCATTCTAAAATACAGTACAAAATGATGACTTCTGGAGGGCAGGAAAACCAAAACCGGCTAGCTGGAAAATAGATTGGAAAAAAATGCCTGGATGAATCCGAAATGTTGATCCATTTGGCGCAACAGCGCGTTTATGCTTCCAAGGAGGTGGAATTTCATAGTCACAATGTGCTCCATTCATCATCTGATAAGAGCGACGCACATACACCGGCCGAGCTTTGATAGCACTGTTGTGGTTATCTTGGCTTTTTTAACCATACCCTGTGGACACCCCTGTTCCTAGTCCAAGGAATGGACTAGGAACAGCAAAGAAGAAGAGCAGGATAGTTCTTTAAAGCTCCACGAGATTAAAAAATAAGACGGAGGGGGGAAAAGCCCTGTAAGGTCAACTAAGGTGAGGCAAGATGTCATTACCTTTGAGTTTTCATACTAGGTGGCTTCTGAAGTATGGTGCTCTCTCAAGTCAGGGTTCCTGAACATGTCCCCAAACATGTCTATGAAGGTTCTCAGTCATCCAGGTGGAATTGTCTGTAGCTTGAATCATGTCAACTGGATTTCTATTTTCTCAGTGGAAATCCACTGAGAAAATAGAAATCCAGTTGACATGATTCAAGCTACAGATGTCCCCAAACAGCTATAGCTGTTCCAGGTTATGGGGGAAAATAGTATCTTTCAGACTTGTCGCTCAGTATATATTGATTTCTAGATGCGTCCCAAAAAGATGAGTTTGTGTCCATTGAAGTCTAGGCAAGGGAGAAAAAAAACTTGCTCGTAGCCAAGGCCAGCTTTCTAATACCGAATGAGGTGAAACCATCCTGGGCTGAAAGTCAGGCTTTAGGGATCAATCATCTCTTTCGAGTTGGATTGGAAAAGAAGAAAGCAGCTCCTGAAGGCATATGTGCAAATGGTAGGCATGGTTATCATAACCACACATCTACAGCTTCCTTGATAACAAAATAAATTAAAGATTTAATTAAGATTTAAATTAAGATTCAGCCACTATGTTTATTGGGGCACCCATCAACAAAGCAAGTATCTTTGTTTCGTCTTGGTCAAAAGAAGGCATCTCCTTGAGTTCCTTCCAGCATGTCCCTTTTGTTGTGAAACTTCCACCGTCAACTTCTCCTAGAGAGAGCAGCATTCCTGTGAAGTCACAAGACTTGGAGATGATTTACCAAAGGTTAGTGCCGCCACGCGACCAACAGAGAAGAAGAAGTTATCCTCAGTTACCTTTCTCAACCTCGGGTCCTCCCTGTGGCAGAAATCTTCCACAGGATCCACATCTGAGAAACGCTCTTCAAATGTTATCAGGATCAACATGGTTGAGGAAGTGTGGTCAGGTGGCCAATGTGTGGGATGCTTCCAAACACATTTTATTCCAAGCAAGGGCCTTGTCAGCAGTGATGCTAAGAAGTTGATGGTGCTAGTAGTACTTATGCAGTCAGAGAGGAATCTGTTTGTTGTCCAGTTTTTTTATGTATATGAATAACTTTCAATTTACCCAGAAAGAAGATGATTCTGAGTTTCAGATTGTTCCATGAAAGGAAGATCAGACAGATAAAAATTATGCAATTCCAATCAATGGTGTGATGATGTCATGAAGTTCATCCTTTCCCCCTTGTCCCTATAGATACCCATGGCCACAAGGATCCTAAATAACAAAACATGTTGTTGGATCAACAATAATTGTTGAAAAGAAATGGTTGAAAAAAATGAGCTGGTTACAATGGATTCAAATTAATCTCCTTAAAAATGTGTCCCCTCTCATTTATTTAATATATTTATACGTTGTGGGTACCCTGTCCTTCCTCCAAAGACCCTTATGTGGTCTTAAAGTCCTCGGTCTCCCCCTTTTTTATCTTTACGGTCACCTGTCAGGTCAAGCTGAGAAAGGGAGGGACAAGGTTTATCACGTGAACAGGGTTCATGGTGATTCCATCTAACCCTCTACTGGCTATGCCAGATTAGCTCTCAGTAAAGATGAATCCAACATCCTCCAAGTACTTTTTCACACACTTCTGTGTAAGTCTGTTACACTGTGCTGGTCATGATCTCATGTGTCAAGAGGTCACAGTGACAGTTTTTATTAGGGCATTTAAATGGAATGCAGGACAAATTAATTTGCATCTGAGAATCCAGCAGTGAAAATCCCAGGCATTCTTCAAAATAATTCCTTCCTCTGCCCTATATAAAATTATTATACATTTGTAAGCATAGACTCATATTCATAAACCTATTTTGGTATCTGTTAAATGCCAGGCAAGTTAATACTCAGGCAGTGGGACAGCTGTTCACATATGCCTTCAAGTAAGGATTCGATTACCCTGGAGAAAAGAAAGAACAATGTTCACACATGCTGGTTTGCTATTGGACGACTGCAACATTTTTAGGTGAGTTGACCATCACAGATACTGCACTGTAGCAAGAATGTTATCAGCCAAGTTCGCTTCAGCCACAGCAATTTTTGCATGTTATCTGTCCGTCCATTATGCAAAATACGTGTTGAGATACCAGGTAAGGGATGTGCATGCTTTTTAAAAATTAAGTCCCTGCCCCATGGGGACTACAACTAAAGACAGGAGTGGGTTGCGAGCCTATTTTCGCTAGATTCCTTCTGGTCTTTGATGGGTTACTCATCCACTTAATATACAGGAATTCTTAACACCTAACTGGTAGGCTATCAGTGCGACTTATGCAGGAAACCACCATATATCAATTCAGATCTAGGCCGATAGCAGCTCTTCAATTCAGGAGGGAGCCTTGCCCACATTGGGCCTGCAAGCTTTTCCATGCCAAACCTGCATTTCCATGGACATAGATCTTCCACCTGGTGGGCCTTTGGAGGGGATTTAATCTCCTCCTTTGCTGGAAGCCCCTGAGCACAGCTTGGGCAGCTGGGCCATGGATGCTGTTCTTGCTTTAATATGGAAGGAATAGATGACCCTCCCGATTCTGTTCCAGATTTCCCCGGAAACAGGGAACAACAGGTCTGTCTAAACTTAGCTGTAGACCACAATCCAACTTCTATCCTAATTCATCATTTATCATCCTAGCCCTGGATAGAAATCCTAAGTACTTTCTACCCAAAATAGAAAGCCATGTTCAGACAGCCAAATTCCTCGTTTCATGTGACTCTTATGGCACACTGTTTCGTGATCAGCATGACACGCAAAACCCAAATCCTCTTAAACCTGGCCACAGTTTCCAAAGCAGTTATTCTATAGCTTTTACAGGGAAGATTTTACAGGGAAGACTTTACAGTGACAGCTGAAGGACAAACAAACATTTTCCTTAAACGTGGAACCTAAACTATGTTTGCTCTTCATAGTCAAAATGGTGTGGTCTGCTGCCCAAGCATAACTATAATTTAAATAATGGTCTTCAATCGAAGAGAATATTTGTAGCTCAGGGTTGAACTGGGGAGTCTTTGGTGCTCTCTGAGCCTTGTTGTTTTCTTGCAGACGTTTCATTGCCAGGCTAGGCAACATCTTCAGTGAGAAAAGGGAGTGGGACTTGCTCTCTGTTTATCTACCCTGGCTTGTCTTGCCTGTGTTGGTGGGGGTGTTGCATAGCCACTGCTGGCTGAGAATTATGGGAGTTAAAGTCTAATCCATGTGGGAGTCAGCCCCCCCCCCCAACGTTCAGCTGGCCAATGTCATTCCTTGACTGCCCTTCCCAACTCTGCCTAGTTCCGAGTTTGAGAGATGAAGCATGTTGGGAACCCAACCCCTCAAATTTTGGAAAGTGGCATTTCAGCTTGGCTGCCTCCACAGCGTAAGGGTTTCCCTGACTCTGGATTCTCTTCGCTGCTCATTGAGAATTAAGAACAAAGAAGAGGAAGCACGTCTGTCCCATTTTCCATGGCAAGCTGAATAAACTATTTTTTTTTTATTTATTTATTTATTTATTTATTTATTTATTTATTTATTTATTTATTTATTCGATTTCTATGACCGCCCATCTCAAACAAGAGACTCTGGGTGGTGAACAATCATAAAAAACAATTAACAATTTAAACAATATATATATATATATATATATATATATATATATATATATATATTCACAGAGTAAACAATTGCCATAGATGTTAATATAGCCAAGAAACGGGACCCTTAACACACTGGGGACCCCAGGCCCGGGCACATAACTAGGTCTTCAAGGCCTTACGAAAGGCCAACAGGGTCGGGGCCATCCTGATCTCTGGAAGGAGGATGCTCCAGAGGGCAGGCGCCACGGCAGAAAAGGCCTGCCTCCTGGTCCCTGCCAACTGACATTCCTTGGCTGATGGGACCTGGAGCATGCCCATCCTGCCAGACCAGATTGGACAGGTAGAAACAACTGGGAAAGTTGTTAGGTACTCAGGTAACCTGGTCCCAAGCCATGAAGGGCTTTAAGGGTGACAACCAGCACCTTGAACTGCACCCGGAAACACACCGGCGACCAGTGCAGCTCCTGAAACTATCTCATCCTTTTCCATCTCTTCTCCTCAACCAAGTTTCCCTGGCTCCATACTAAGGATGAGTTTGTCCCTTGAGAAACTGAAGCCGGGCTAACCCAGATCAAGGCAATCGTAAAACCATAAACACAAAAGCTAAAATGTAACAAGGTCCAGATAAAAACAGCCATTCAGGCTCAAATTACACACTTAGAGATGTAGGAATGTAGCCGGGATCTTGCCTGAGGACGAATGCAAAACCCCATAAGCATCTCACCCGAAATTCCAGGGGCATTTGCATGTCGTCATAGCCATGACTTTTTAAAAAAGTTAGAGAAGGGAATAAGCCAAGCGAGAACAGATTGGATCCCCAGGTTTCCTTCTCAGAACATTTAAATAGTTCTGACATTCTGGTATCATGGTATCGCCCGGCAGTTTGAAGGCTAATTCTGTATCCACAAGGGCTAGAAACTTGCTTTTGAAAAGCCACCCTGACCTTCTCAGGAAACAGAATTCAAAGGTCATCATGTAGGTTTCCTAGAGCCCTCAAGCCAGGGTATATAAACAGACAGCAAGTTCCACTCCCTTTTCGCACTGAAGATGTTGCCTAGCCTGGCAATGAAACGTCTGCATGAAAACAACCAGGCTCAGAGAGCACCAAAGACTCCCCAGTTCAACCCTGAGCTACAAATATTCTCTTCGATAAACCCATGAAGTGGTCCAGGCCTTTCTTTCTTACTCTTTCATACACAGTATAGGCTGGGGAAGGAATCTTTATGGGCAAAGCTGATGAAAACACCAAGACTGAAGGAAGGTGGAAAGCTTTTGAATACATGCTGAATTGTGCAATGCTCAATTCTTAAGGACAGCATGCAGCCCCCCCCCCCCGCTCCCCCATTTACAGTTCGTGGTCTAAGTTTGAATGGGACCCTTATATTTAAACTGCACTGCATTTAGGAATATTGGGGGGGGGGAGTGGGAAGGACCCACGTCGTAGATTTCTGCGAGTCCCTTGCTTCCTCTAAAGTGCCTGTGGGGAGGGTTTTGGGAACAGCCCATCACTGTGTGCAGACTTTGGTGAGAATATGAGAAGCAACGGTGTTGAACGACAGCTTGTGCAATAACAACCTGTGATGGAGTACTTGGATGGAGCAACAATTGTATTTGGAGCCAAAGTCTTGGGGGGAGGGGACACCTTCTCCTGCGTGAGAAGCTCGGAGATCCCCTGGGGTCACCCCACTTCGCAGAACCCAAAGCCAGCAGGTAGCTTCTTGCTAAGGTAATCATGGCATCAATGCCTGAGGCAAGTGGAGGTGGTGAACAATGTACTTGAGTTTCAGATGAACGCCTTTGTAAGTGGTATCAGTTTAATTCTCTCTTCCAGGGTCCCTGACGGGCTCCTGCTGAATCTTCTTGATGTTTTTCTTGGTGCCAAGTAAGCTGAGACCTGGACGGAGAGCGTGGAGACCCTCAAAGATGGAGAAGTCATTCGTGTTAAATGAATGGTTGAATCTAAAATATTTTCCAGTTCTGAATGTGTTAATTAAGCCAACCACAAAACAAAACCACTGCACTTGAGACTTCTGCAAATTCCCAGGTAATTATCAGTCAGGAATTATAATGGGGGGACTCAGCGTAGGAGATTTCTGTACAAACACTTCATTGCAGATGTTTGTCTCCTTTCGTTACCTTTGGCGTGTTGCATTCAGTCCAGTGCTGTCTTGTGGGCATTTCCAGCCACGTGGGATGATCAGGTTTCTGTGCAAGAGAACTTTCGTATAGCTTCAAGGCTTCCACCACCAATAAATCCTGCAGGGATATTGTGATCTTAAGGTTCTAGAAATAATCAGGTTCTTCTTCAGGTTTTTGGAAATTGGAAAGTCCAATTGGTTTTTAAGCATTGAGTCGGCTTTTTTCTGGCTTCAGTTCTATTGACCTAAAACTGGAGCAGAGGATTTCAGGAACATGGACCCAAAATGGCTTGCCTCTCAGATCCCTCCCTTCCCATGCAGAAAAGTCTCTAAGACAGAGCTTTCCAAACTGTGTGTCGCGACACAAAAGTGTGTCGCCACACACAGCGTGGTGTGTGCACGGCGGCAGTGGCAGTGGCTTGGGATCAGTGCTTCCGCGTTTTAGCGGAGGCTGCTGCCGCCGCCGTGCACATACGCACCGCCGCACGCCCCCCCGCGCCGCCGCCGTGCTGCCGCCGCCGCCACCACTGGTGTGTTGCCATCAGCGGCACTTTGGAAAGCCCTGCTCTAAGATGAGTCCTGCCTCATCCAGGAACATCATAGCTTCACTGGAGAGTCTCTTGCAGTTCTCTGGAAACTAACCGGCATCTCTTGCCCTCAAACATTGCCCATCCCTGGCATGGAAAGTTCCTCCCTTTTCTCTGCCCCTACCACTGCATAAAAATGCAAGCATGGTGGCAGTTATTTCAAACGAAAAGCGGATCACCACCTTGCCAGCACAGTTCCTCATCACAGCTTGCAAGAGGCTTTTAAACACATGACAAAAGGCGGCTTTGCACCGGGAAACCTTCCCCACGTAGCAACTGCACAACTGTGCAACTGGGGCGTGGTGGTTCAGCAGGTAAGACGCCAGGCTTGTCAATCGCAAGTTTGGAGGTTCAAGACCCGAGCGCCGCATGACGGAGTGAGCTCCCGCACTCGCCCCAGCTCTTGCCAACCTAGCAATCCGAAAGCATGCAAATGCAAGTAGATGAATAGGTACCACTTCCGTGGGATGGTAACAGCGTTCCGCGTGCGTCATGCTGGCCACATGACCGTGGAAGCGTCTTCGGACAACGCTGGCTCTTCGGCTAACAAACGGAGATGAGCACCGGCCCCTAGAGTTGGACACGACTGCACAACTGTGCGGGGGGAACCTTTACCTTTACAGAAATGAGATACTTACCAAGCAAGAATTATAACAGCATCAAGACTCACTTTCCAATATTAAGCCCTAATTTTTGTCTATCATCCAGACATGTCTTAAACCAGTGTTTTCAAATTCTATTGCTCTGCAAATGTAGTGGGCTAAAAGTGCCAATTAAGGGTTCAGGAAAGTGTATTCCAGCCCCTCTGAAAGATGCTAAATTGGGACAGAATAATAGCAGTAACAATAACTTATTAGACTTGTATGCCACACAGCTCCCAATGACTCTGGGCAGCTCACTACAATCAAACAAAGAAATTACAGTAAAATCAACAGAAGGTAAAAGGTGGCAAGCACGACAGACCATATGGAATAAGGGGGGGGGGGTCTCCCTCCCTCGCCAACGGCCTGGGTGAAGAGCCAGGTCTTCGTGGCTCTTCTGAACAACAGCAGAGGGGCGGCCATTCTGAGTCTTAAACGACTGAGGTCTTGACAGATTCTCTCACCATAAAGGACAATATGTGCACTGCGCGTAGATGGAGGGACAAGTGAGGGTTCCTAAAATTAAACTGGAGAGGATGAGCCTGGGATCCTTCCCGGTCCTGCAGAAAGGCCTGCAGTCCTTCGTTCCCCAACACTTTGAAATCTCACCTACAGTCTAGTGACTCATGAGCATCGTGATCTCTAGAGCAACTGGGAAAACATGACACCACGCTGGCACCAGTAGTGTAAATCATCATTTTGCACTGACAAGAAAAGAGCAGGCTCCTGTCATAAATCAGAAGAAGGTGATGGAGGCTGAGATATCATGGAAGGGCATATTATTAATATAATCTGCTGAGACAGATAAGATGGAGAGAAAGGTCTGCCCAGTTACACATACTGAGAAATGCTTTGACTGCTCTTTGCTCTTCCTTCCATATGCTTCAAATGGCTTCCAATTAAAAAAAAATCTAATCACAGTATTCATTACATTCTCTAGTTGATGAAAGTTAACAGTTTGTAACGGCATGATCAGAGGTAGCAAATGTCCTAGGACTGGCTCAAGCAAAAGACGCTGCAGTCCAGCTCCAGACCAAAGCGATCGAGCTAACAAATCCACTTACAAACTGTAACTTCATGGACTAATATTTATAATCTTCTCCTGGAGGAAGTTTAAGAATAGTGATTTACAAAATGTTCTAATCCACTCTGTTTCAGATTTGAAATATCCCGTTTCAAGGGTAAAGTACCTCATTCTGAATGCAAAGTGTCGTTTCAAGTCCCAAAGGAACTGTTTCGACTGTCTGGAGTGAGCCGCTTGGCTTCACTCTAACAATATGCTTAAAACAGCCCGTTTTGAGTTCGAATCATCCATTTCCCAGTAAAAATGGGGTGCTTCACATTTGAAATGGACTGATTCAAAATGTTTTGCCTGCCCCTATTCAAAAGCCTTGCTGTTCCACTGGTCTTGCCCCTTTCCCAGGGCTGCAACTGGGGGGGGGGGCAAGTGGGGCATGTGCCCCAGGCGCCGCGCTGGGGGGTGTGCCAAAATGATGCTCGGGGGGCACCAAAATGACAAAACAACCCATGGGGGGCACAGAATCCATGTTTACCCCGGGTGACACAGACGTACAGACGTTCCATCCCTGCCCTTTCCAGGAGCATCCTGACTTTCCATAATGAAGGAAGCACCAAGAAGGTAGGGACAATTTGACAGGTCCTTCCCTGATTGTAATATTATTTCCTGTTTGGGACAGAGGTTTCTAGAAGGCACCCCAGGCTAAAAACTGACTTCATGAAATGCACGTGACCATCACCCCAGGCCAGGGCCTCCCCGGATTCTGCTACCTTTGCAGCCACTGCAGGACCAAGCGGAATCGGATAAGGGTGTTGGGCTGATCGGTTGGGAGAAGGTACATAGCTGTGTGGAGTCCGTAGTAATGTTGCAAAACTAGTCACAGAAATGTGAAAATCAGACATAAGGGGTTCCCAGGCTACTCTCTGGATTTTCTAAAGCAGATGAGCAAGAACTGCATGGTACCATGTGGCTGATTTGGGAATGGATGCTTTCGAACTGTGGTGCTGGAGAAGACTCTTGAGAGTCCCTTGGACTGCAAGGAGGTCAAACCAGTCATTCCTAAAGGAAATCAACCCTGACTGCTCATTGGAAGGAGAGATGCTGAAGCTGAAGCTCAAATACTTTGGCCACCTAATGCGAAGAGAGGACTCCCTGGAGAAGACCCTGATGCTGGGAAAGACTGAGGGCAAAAGGAGAAGGGGACGGCAGAGGATGAGATGGTTAGATAGCATCACCGATGCAATGAACATGAATTTGAGTAAACTCCGGGAGACAGTGGAGGACAGGAAGGCCTGGCGTGCTATGGTCCATGGGGTCACGAAGAGTCGGACACGACTAAACGACTGAACAACAATGCATATCTGACAGGGGGCAGAAAATGGTATTTATCTTTCATTCTTCTCTCAGTGGGTGTGTCTTTATTCATCTGGAGGGCAGTACGACAATACAACTGAAGCCCTGCCCCTTTCTTAGGTGCACTGTGATCTCTAGAGCAACTTGGAAAACATGACACCAAGATGGCACCATAAATCAGAAGAAGGTGATGGAGGCTGAGATATCATGGAAGGGCATATTTGAAGTCCACCCGTCTCGAGGATGCCCAGATTGACAGAGCAGCTGGGACAGTCCCTAACGTTCAAGGCGAGGGGGACCCCCAACCTTAAAGGTTGCTATGGATCGGGCAACGTATCCTCTGTATCTTGCCTCGGCCATTCATCCCAAATCCCTTTCAGTTTCCCACTTTCTCTCGGTCTCACCTGCCCTGGTCATAGCAAGAGAAGGACAATATTAGCCTCCTGTATCCAACAGCTCTCAGGATTGCAGCAATAGGTAAAGTCTTTGAACACAGGAAGCACCGTAGAATTGGGGGAGACAATCAATAATAACACGCCTGGGATAGTCTTGCCTACCCTCTGAAGAAGAGAGACAGCTCTACAGATCCTTGGAAGCACAGCCTGGGGCAATGAACATTTCAGCAGAAGACACCAGGTCTGCAGCACCTGTACCTCCTCCTGGTTGTGACTTTAGAAGATCAGTGTCTTGCGACTGTGAAGAGACTGTGAAGAGAGGAATGCAGACAATGCCTGCTGAAAAAAAAATCATCATATGGTTCCTTTTGCAACAGATGAGGTATTTTAATTTAAAGTGTAGAGATCAGGAAACAACTGGAGGCATTTTCACACAGAAGGCCAAGTTGACAGATTTGTGGCAGAGTTACTGTGCTTTCCCAAATTAGGAAGGAGAAAGATTCATAATTTATTTTGGAACTAGAACATGCACATTTTTAAAGCAGCCCTCTTGTGCAAAGTCCAACAAAATTGTGGCAACAAGGTTGGCTGGTCTACCTCTAAGATTCAACTTCCTTTGCAAATCGATCCAGCAGAGTTACTACTTCACCGTATTGTTATTCGACCACATACAGCATGTGAACTGGTTCCCTTCAGTAATCTAGAAACCTTTTTTTTTTCAAGCACACAAATCCAGGCCTGCTTGATCACACATAGTGATTTTGTTTCCTCAACCACACAACTTCTCTGGACCGGCCATGTTGTTCGAATGCCTGACCATCGTCTTCCAAAGCAGCTACTTTACTCCCAACTTAAGAATGGAAAACGGAATATTGGTGGACAGCAAAAGAGATTCAAAGACACTCTCAAAGCTAATTTTAAAAAATGTAATATCAGCATTGAGAACTGGGAAGCCCTAACTCATGAGCGTTTCAATTGGAGGTCAGCCTTTATTAATGGACTATGGACTTTGAAGAAGCACGAGTACAGGGCGAAAGGGAGAAAAGAGCTAAAAGGAAGGCACGTCAGGCAAACCCTCATCATGACCGTCTCCCACCCGGAAACCTATGCCCTCATTGTGGGAGGTTGTGTGGATCCAGAATTGGCCTTTACAGCCACTTACGGATCCACCGTTAAAATTTTACCTTTGGAAGACAATCTTACTCGGCTACGAGTGATCGCCAATGATGAATGATGATAGGGGCTGATTATTCGAGTGGTTTTGTTTGCTCAGTCTCCCTTTGTGAAAACAAATGAAGACCCAGAAAGTCTAGAGCTAGAGAGATGCTGTTCTTTGGCCAAAACCGGTTTCATTCAACTTGTGGGGCAGCAAGATCTCAGGTGAAAGGAGAGAGGCCTCTTCTTCTCAATGCTCCCACCCTAGTCTCTGTGAAGGACCAGATGGAGGGTTTGGGGGCATCCAAGGGTGTCAGTCAAAAAGCCAAGAAGGTGGACCCAACTGCACCGTTGAAGCCCCGCCCCTTTCCTGCATGAGTGGTGCATGTGAGGCACACAAAAAGGGGTGGGGCTTTGATCATGCAGACACAGCTACATCTTGACTTTTTAGCCTCCTGTGGGTGCTCCTGAAGGTATCTATCTTTTCACATGCAATCTTGAACTAAGCAGAGGATAAACAGCCACAGTATCTGAAATATCTATCAAAGTAAAGGACGGTTTGAAATGGGAAATGGGAGATCGTTAAGGGCTGCTTTTCCACTTTGAGTCAGAACCACCCAAATTTAGTCCATTAATCCATTAATTTATATTTTTAATCTGACCTGTAACTCGCATTCTTTGGGAAGATTACAAAATATTTTAAACATTACAGCCACAAAATGGTGGTGGTGGTGGGGAGTACAAAATGTACAGAGTGCATGAACAAAGAAGGCAGAGAAAAATTGAACGTTAAAAATGGTGCTTGAATTGCAATTGATGCCGAGGTTACAGTCTACCAGTGGTCGCATGTCTGATGTCGTTCAGCTCGGTGAAAATCTGTCTTTCTTCTGTCAAAATTATAGTTACAAGTAGGTTGTAATTGAGCAGTTCAGAGCTAAGGGAACACTCCCTAGAAATAACTTTCCAGTTATTTTTCTATTAGAAATAACTAGAAATACCCCCTCCACAAAAAAAGGGGCATATAAATTTAGTAAATCCCAAGGCCAAGAAAGACACATGGAGCAAAAGCTGCTTCTTCTTGGAGAAATCTGTACTTTGGCCTGCCTGAAAATGTTGCTTTCAGGTGCCATTTATTGATCTGGGATGCGGTATCTAATCTGATTACGTTAAATCAATTAATAATTAGCTTCCTTGTCTCCACTTTCATTTATGCACCAGCAAAAAGCAGAAGTCTGCTCTTCTCTTCCTTGTAAGTAAGTTCTCATTCAACTTTTTTTTTTTAATCAGTGTGTGAGCAGAAAGAAATGCAAGTCTCCTGCAGGGCACATCCCTACATGCAGTAATGTAGTCTTTCATGCTTTTATTGATGTATTTGTGTGCAGCCTTTTGGAGCAAATCCTAGAAAACAGTAGCACGTATTTCTACCAGCCGAATAGGGTTCTCTCCATTGGACTCTTCCATTGGGCAGCTCTCACACAACCTGGAAACCGTTCTCGAACCCAGGGCCAGGGAAAGCACAGCCCTCAGCCCAAGCCTTTGTATTCCCTGGCCTGCGTTATAATCCACCGCAATCAATCACCTGGGATACCTGACGAGAATGGCAGCCCGATGAGAAGAGGGGGAAAGAAGAGGGGGGAAAGAAAAAGAAAAAATAGCATCAGAGACAGAAAAAGAGAGAAGGGAAGACACACAAGGTAGAAAGAGAGCAGGTTGAGAAAAAGAGACAGAAGGTAGTGCTAGAAAAGGAAGGGGGGGAAAGTGGCTGAGGAAGCAAAAGGGGACCCTCACCATGACTTTCCCTGGCCTTGCACCTGAGCCCCGAAGGTGAATGAGGAAGTCCACTGAAGCAACGGTTTCTACAGGTTCTGATAAGAATCCACGTCTTATAAACAGAAATCTTCCCCTCCCCAAGGTTGCACATGGTTTTTATTTGACTGTATGTCCTTCTATATCAAGGGGCGTGGTGGCTCAGCGGGTAAGACGCCAGGCTTGTCGATCGGAAGATTGCAAGTTCGGAGGTTCGAATCCCTAGCCCCGCATGATGGAGTGAGCTCCCGCACTCGCCCCAGCTCTTGCCAACCTAGCAATTCGAAAGCATGCAAATGCAAGTAGATGAATAAGTACCACTTCGGTGGGATGGCAACAGCGTTCCGCGTGCGTCATGCCGGCCACATGACCGTCGAAGCATCTTCGGACAATGCTGGCTCTTCAGCTAACAAACGGAGATGAGCACTGGACCCTAGAGTCAGACACGACTGCACAAATGTGCGGGGGGAACCTTTACCTTTGTTTTTACCTTCTATATCAAGAACTTTAAGCATCCATCACTTCTACAGAGATACCGTTATGGTTACAAGAATGGTGTGAAGAGGGGATGAAAGGATTTGGGATTAACCTAAGCTTTGGTTCCCCGTTCCTTGGATATTTTCTAGAGTCGAAAACCCTCAACTACTTCTCATACAGAAGGACAAACAAAGGTATCTTAAGATTTCAACGTAAATCAGAGTATAACCCATAGAGAACTTACATCCGAGGGCAATCCTAATTGAAAAATTGCAGACCAACCAATACAGACCAGCATAGGCATGACGTTTTCTTGACAAGGAAGATGGACTTCTGAAGACTTTAAATTAGAATTTAAGCTCTTTAAATATGTCTTTTAGCAATATTTGAGACTGTCTAATCCATATGTCATGAGAACATGAACAATTCCTAGGATGCATGGGTAGCCCACAGCTTTCATACGCGGGCTGCAAAAATCCAGACAGCCACCAAGGAGCAGCAGAGAGTTTAGATCACCCATGGATTAAATTCTTCTCCATAGAACCATACCTGTGAAAGCATTTAAAGTTCTTCTTTAGACTTATGACTGCAATGGAACTCATCTTCCACTCACATGGACTACTGAGCAATTTACGGATGGAACCTCCTGGACAGATGCTAGAGATGCTCCAAGAATAGAAAGTCTGTTTGGTCCTGCCTGATTGTTATTTTTATTTATTTATTTTATTTTATATCCCTTTTATTATTTTTATAAATAACTCAAGGCAGCAAACAAACCTAACACTCCTTCCTCCTCCTATTTTCCCCACAACGACAACCCTGTGAGGTGAGTTGGGCTGAGAGACAGGGACTGGCTCAAATTCACCCAGCCAGCTTTCCTGCCTAAGGCGGGACTAGAACTCTCAGTCTCCTGGTTTGCCATTGGCTCCTTCCTAGGGCTGAGAGACAGGGACTGGCCCAAGGTCACCCAGCCGGCTTTCCTGCCTAAGGCAGGACTAGAACTCTTTGTCTCCTGGTTTATAGCCCGTTGCCTTAACCTAGCCTGTTTTTTGCCACAAGAAAATAAAGCATTAGAATATTATATTTATAATTTATAATTTTATGTTGAGATACTTGCCTCTGAATCCGGATGTTGGAAAGGACCACAAGTTTTGGATTCTGTCAGTAACTGTGATAGCTAATGCTTGTATCTGCCAGAGCTGAATGTCCTCACGTACTGTACTTCTCACATGGAATAATGGACAAAGACCTCTTGGATTTCAACGTAAAATAGGCAACAACACAGGGAAAACTATCTGGAACTCTTTGATAATTTGATCTGTGAGGAATCATCATCATCATCATCATCATCATCATCATCATCATCATCATCCTGGTACTTTTAGGCATTCTAGTTCCTGTTCCTCTGGAGAATGCCAGTTTCGGGAAATCTGCACACAAAACTCAAGTCAGAGTTACCTTAATAGAAAGAGCAAGTATGGACTGGATAGTATGTTTGTTTTATACAGGTAATTCAAGACCTTATAAAAATGATTAATTATCTTGATGGGAAAGGAATCATATTTTTCTCCCCAGTTTTCCACTTCCTCAGGTATCTGTTCTTCTCATCTCAGCCATTCTAGAAGATTCTTCCTCCCACACAGCACTTTAAACTATGCAAGTGCTTGTGGGTTTGTTTGCTTTATCCTCTTCTACTGTGTAGGACAATTAATGTTCTTTACGTGCTGGAATCTCGCTCTTCCCTCCTGCAAGGCTGGTGGGATCGGACTTGCGAGGTCACGTGGCCCGTTCTTGACAAAGGGAGGATCTCCGAGAAAGGCCCCCGCCCTTCCCTGGAGTAAATTCCTGTCTAACTAATCTTGTCTGTACAGGTGTTGACACAAGATGTTCCCAGATGAAAAAGAGGGAAATGACACACAGTGGGTCACGTGGCAGCTGTTGCAACGTACCCCAAGGGAGCTTTAGGAAAGGAAGAAGGACACCGCAGGACAATCCTGGGCAACTTGGCTTGAGACTGAGTCCCTCGGGGGTCAGTGGAGCCGAGCCCCTGGGTCACAGCCTCAAGGCCGGCAGCCCGATTTGGCATACACAAGAGTGTAGTTGCTGACTCAGACAGAGTTCGGGCTTCCCTATAGTAATCTCAGACTCTGGCTGGAAAAGAAACAAATTCCATTCTTTGTCTGAATGAGCACAACGCACGCCTAACCCTTTCGGCTAGCCATGCGCTCTTTGGGGTTTGGGAAGTGCGCAGCATCTCCAGAGAGAGCCTGGAACCTCGGGGTGTGGGCTTTCTCAAACGCTGAGAAGTGGCCAGATGGAGAGAGAAGTAGAGGGATCCATTCCTCCCACCGAGTGGTTGGTTCTGTGATTCAACCAGCTGAACTCGATCTTCCAGATTGTTTCAACAAAGCTTAAGATGAGGCTGTTCCACTTGGCCACTCGTCAAGACCCCATTTCTTTACGAAATGGGAGCCAAATACTTCAGTGTCTCTCTTTGACGGTTCAGTCCTGACGCTTCCTCAGAACTGGATTTGGGAGCAGAAGGCAAACCACGTATGGTTACTTCAAAGGAAAAGATTCTTAGTTGGAAGCAGATTCTCAATCTAGTCTGGCAAGAAGGTGCTCTAAAGAACCATTTCTGCAAAGTGATTTATCTATTTTCGAATAGTTTCATTACATCTGATTCCCAATTTAACATGCCTTTGAACATGCTAATCCTATAAAGTTTAAAATATTTTAGCTGGAGGATCCTTCCCCCCACCTTAAAGTCTTTCATACTCAGGCATCTTTGGGGACAAATCCAAGCTTGCCAAATTTTGCCAGAGCCTGCTGTTCACTAACAGCTTGACCGGCAAACTGATGAGGCCATAAGGCTTATTTCCACACCATGAGAAGCTTCACCTGAAGGGCAGCCAATTGTCCAAACCCAGGAGCAGCTAGTCTAGAGTCTGTTGCAATGAGTGAGCTGTTGAACTTTCAACTGCAAAACCACTCAGTTTGACGTGGGGCAGTCCCGTTTGCCACCTTCCGGTATTGGGAACATAGCAGACCACTTCACCCATATTCCCATAGAGCTAAGTGAAGGTGAAGACACTCCATGTCAAGATCATCTCCTAATGACTGAGTCCCAATAGTCACCCATCCAAATGCTAACTAGGACTGACCCTGCTTAGCTTCTGATAGCAAGCCAAGTTAGCCTGATGCTGACCTCTATTGAGGTGCCAGTAGAGTCGCATTCTTCAGCTGGGCTCCCATCATTCTCAGCCCATGTGATCCAACTGGAGGGAACCTGGGCGGAGAGAGCTGACAAGCAGCTCCATACAGATTTGTTTCAGGGCCAAACTATGGATTGTTCCTAGTTTCTAGGCAGCTTCTGATCTTCCCCAGAAAGCGTGCAGCCCTGATCCAGAAATCTCAGCTCAGCGATGAAGCAGAGGTGCCAGCTGACTAGTACATGTGGACGTGCAACATGCTTCCTCCCCACTGCCCCTGACAGCAGATGTGATCTCCCAAAGCAGCCACAGCCAATGAGCCATCCATAGTGGCCCAACAGGACAGTCCAGCAGGGACCTGGCCTTACACCAGAAATTTGGTCACATCAGTTCCAGAAGCCTCCTCCAGGTCACCACAGGAACATAAGGATCTGCTTAGACCAGCTGTATGGTTCTCACCAGGTCACCATGAGGACACAGTAGCTCGCCTTAGACTAGATCAAATCCTTTCATCAATTAGCCCACTTTTGTTTCTCTGAATGCCTGCCATCCATCCATCCATCCTTAAGACCTTCATACCACCTCCATTGAGTGGCGGTTTGGGGACCGAACCTGCAGACTTCTCCCTACAGATCAGGTGCCAAGACAAGCCAAGACCCTTCTCCGGGCTCTTGGGGGTCTGGGTTTCTTCTTCTGACAAGTGCTTAGCTGGGGATGAGTGTCTGCAGCCTGGCAGGGCATTGCTCTGATCTCCTGCACGTCAGCATCAATCACTTAAAATGCCAGACAAGAGACAAGAGCATTTAAGCCCTTCCTTGCATCCTTCCTTCGGTGGCCCTGAGGGCAAAATTCTACGTGAAGCGGATTCCTTAGAGGGCTCCTTTCAGGTGAGCGAAACTGCTGACAAAGTCAGGTTGCCCTCATGTCACCCATCCCTGGGCAGTTTTGGAGATCAAGAATGTACAGCAGATTCTATCAGGTGAGGACATATTTCTCTGCACACTTGGTAACCTTCATTTAAGGCTACAGATGCCCAGAGGGCTGAAAAGAAAATATTCCAAAATGATATTTGATGAAATTTGTTGAATTTGTGAATGTTCAGTTCATAGTTCTAAAAATCACAACTGGCGGTGTGTTTGTGTGTGTGTGTGTGTGTGTGAGAGAGAGAGAGAGAGAGAGAGAGAGGGAGGGAGGGAGGGAGGGAGAGAGAAACTATTTGCATTTCATTCTGACTTTAATTTGAAGCAAGACCTGCTTTGCAGCCATATAAGGTTAGTTCTAATATTTAATTCTAATAATTTAGCTAATTCCTGTAGATGGATCAATTTATCTGAATTGTAGAGCAATACATAATCCTTATATTAAAGGAACCTGGATCAAATGACTATGTAAGAATTAAAACGAGAAACTGCACATTTTGTTTAGCATTTGAACTCCGCTGTTTTGCAAACGCTAGCAACGTAATCCCATCCTGCCCAGTTTAAAAAGTGTAGGCTTCGAATTTTAAAAAGTGGTCTGAATTTCCTTTTCTCTCTACCTTGAAAATAACAAATTTCAGAAAGTTTGCTTTGGGTTCAGGTTGGGAGTAATCAAGTCAGCGAGAAATCAAGCGGGCATAAAAGCTTGCAGGAAAAAGGGTTCCTCATCGACTCACACACGGCATCAGAGCATAGAACAGTTCATGATGCACAAAACAGATTCAAGGTGAACCAGGATGCCCCATTTTATTACTTCTTCCTTGAAGTGGAAACCAAAGCATAAATTAGGGGTGCATAGGAAGGGAAGGATGGATTAAGTGTATCAGGAAACGATAATCAAACAGATCTTCTGCAACAAGAGAGAAGAAGTGCAGGTTTTTCTTTTGTCACTGACTGACATTTTCTAAAAGGAGGAATTGCCAAGGCCCACAGCTGTCCCACACCCTCCTTTCTCAACAGAGGAGCCATTCCATCCCTTCTTATGTGCAGGTTGGTTCTTTACAGCAGCAGAAGACTGCAACGTTTTGCAAATCAGCAGTGCTCAGGACTGGTAAAGCAACTCCAGGCCAAAGGATTTGCTTTTTTAGGGAGGCAAACTTATCTCACCACACACCTCAGCATCTCACTGCTATTAAGAATCACCCAAGTAGAGAGAGGGGTCAAGGAATCCATTTATGCCAACTTGGAAAATCCTTCCTTGAATAGAGGTGGGGGCCTCAGGCACAACCTCTCCCCTATTTTCCTTCCTGCTTTGTCTTCTGTGCCTAGGAAGATTAAGACCATTTTGCAAGCTCAACAGCAGCATGGTGATCTTAACGATCCTCCTTTAGATGATAAAGGGACTTAGAAATAAACATCTCAAAATAACCATGACCTAGCCCCAGGTGCAAGGTCACACAGCCACCCTAGAAACATATTTAAGGATTCCCTTACTAACTTTGCTCAGACTGAAGAAGCTCCTTGGATAAGGAGCGAAACGTTTCCACTGAGAAAATAGAAATCCAGTTGACATGATTCAAGCTACAGACTGTTCCACCTGGATGACTGAGAACCTTCATAGACAAACCACCCAAGTACTTTTTACTACGGTCCTTCCCGATGGTTCTTTCCTGGATTTTGCAAGCATGCATTTCAGCGTTCTCTAGCCCAGCACCTGCTAAATTTTGGACTTCAGTGCCCATCATCCCAACTGAAGTTCTGCTGCTGTAGGTTGAAGGAAGGAGTCAATCCTGCGGAGAACGAACGAACTCTTTTTATTTAGTTAGCTTACTATTTATTTTATTGCTGTTCTCAATCTCTAGTTTTTATATTCGTTTTTTGTTTTTGTTTTGTTAACCACCTTGAGAGCTGCCACAGCAGGAACGTGGGGTATAAATCAAATAATAATCAATAAGTATGTATTGCTGCCCCCCCTTTCTTTCAATGGGAGCTTCCTCGGGTTCCCAGTGAATGGACATCGTCCTTCTGTTCAAGGAATGGCCAGCCAGGATCCAATCTACTAGACCACACTGTAAACACAAGTATTATTTTCCCTGCCTTGGTCCAACTGGTTCTCAGGTAAGTCCTAAACCAGCCACCAACATCCTTCTAAATCTTGCTTCCATTATAATCTTGGACAATTCTCCTGACATGTTCAGCAGAGGTTTATGCCATGGATTTGGATAAAAATTTGTTGGATTTTTTTCTTGCATGTTATAGTGATTAAACCCAACACGATGACAACTATGCAAAAAAACCTATGCAGATTTATAGACTGCAAAAGAGATAGAGTGGCTATTTTTATTGCCCATGGGTTGAAATCATGTTCTCTACCTATCTACCTATCATCTACCGATTCATATCTATCATCTCTCTCTCACACACTATCTCACTATCTATCTTCTATCATCATCTATGTGTCAGCCTTACAAGGTAGACCAGACAGGAAACACAACCAGATCAGCTAATTCTACTTTATCATAAAGCTATGTACATTAACAGAATCTTGCAAGTCTGAAAGTACAATTCTCCCACCGTCTACTTTACAGCCCAAGAAATTAGGGAGGGTCCCTTCTGAGCCTCTTGCCCCACCCACATTCCTGCTGCAGGCCCAGCTGCCTTTTATCTGACTTTTCCCTTGGTTGTGTCTCTTTGCCCTGTCTCCCAAGGTCATTCCCACATACCATTATATCATCCCCCCCCCTCTCTCTCTCTCTCTTCCATCCATTCTTCTCTCTCTCTCTCTATCATCTATCATCTATCATCTATCATCTATCATCTATCATCTATCATCTATCATCTATCATCTATCATCTATCATCTATCATCTATCATCTATCATCTATCTAACTATCAATCATCATCTATCTGTCTATATATCACACTTTGTTAGGCCTTCTCATTGAGGGCACCAGGAGAATACTCAGACTCATGTCTGCTCTGCAAGATTTTGGACAGGTTCACCCTTGGCTGAGGCCCCAAGAGAGCAAGGTGGGGGACATGTGGATCTTCCCAGGGAATGGAAAGGGGGAAAGGATTTAACTCTCCCAACTTTTGTCTCATGGTCGCTCTTCTTTTCCTCTTCCTTTTTCCGCACTAAGTCCTGTAAAAGAAGAGCACATCTAACTGTGAATTGGGCATTTAATATGTTGTGTCTACTTTGACCCTCAAATGTAGTGAGTGGTGGAGAACCCATTACTGGTCTTGAAGCTTTTGTTGTTGTTCAGTCGTTCAGTCGTGTCCGACTCTTCGTGACCTCATGGACCATAGCACGCCAGGCCTTCCTGTCCTCCACTGTCTCTCGGAGTTTACTCAAATTCATGTTCATTACATCGGTGATGCTATCTAACCATCTCATCCTCTGCCGTCCCCTTCTCCTTTTGCCCTCAGTCTTTCCCAGCATCAGGGTCTTTTCCAGTGAGTCCTCTCTTCTCATTAGGTGGCCAAAGTATTTGAGCTTCAGCTTCAGCATCTGTCCTTCCAATGAGCAGTCAGGGTTGATTTCCTTTAGGATTGACTGGTTTGACCTCCTTGCAGTCCAAGGGACTCTCAAGAGTCTTCTCCAGCACCACAGCTCGAAAGCATCAATTCTTCGGCGCTCATCCTTCCTTATGGTCCAACTCTCACAGCCATACATTGCTACTGGAAAAACCATAGCTTTAACTATACGGACCTTTGTCGGCAAGGTGATGTCTCTGCTTTTTAATATGCTGTCTAGGTTTGCCATAGCTTTCCTTCCAAGGAGCAAGCGTCTTTTAATTTCATGGCTGCAGTCACCGTCTGCGGTGATCTTGGAGCCCAAGAAAATAAAATCTGTCACTGCTTCCATTTCTTCCCCTTCTATTTGCCAGGAAGTGATGGGACCAGATGCCATGATCTGGGTTTTTTTAATGTTGAGTTTCAAGCCAGCTTTTGCACTCTCCTCTTTCACCCTCATCAAGAGGCTCTTTAGTTCCTCTTCACTTTCTGCCATTAGGGTGGTATCGTCTGCATATCTGAGGTTGTTGATATTTTTCCCGGCAATCTTAACTCCGGCTTGTGATTCATCCAGCCCAGCATTTCTCATGATGAAGCTTTTACTCACCCAGTATATGAGCTTGGGAAAATTATTTGCCCCAGAGGGACATGTACAAAACTCCCCTTGGTAGCAGAGGTTGCAAAAGAATACAAAACGTCAGAGAGAAAGAACAGCAGCTGCTGCTGCAGTGTCTTCAGAGTGACCTCTCCCAACTTGATGCCTTCCAGATGCCATCACCCCCCAGCAAGCAGGGGTTTTGAAATCCAACACATCTGGAGGGCAACAAGTTGGGGAAGTCTGGCTTAATATGGATTTGGAGTGTCCAACAGGATGTCTTCACTTACATAACCATAGGGCAGTTTGGTCTAGTGGTTAAGGCACTAAGCCAGCTGGGTGACCTTGGGCCAGTCCCTGTCTCTCAGCCCTAGGAAGGAGCCAATGGCAAACCAGGAGACTGAGAGTTCTAGTCCCGCCTGAGGCACGAAAGCTGGCTGGGCGACCTTGGGCCGGTCACTCTCTCTCAGCCCAACTCACCTCACAGGGTTGTTGTTGTGGGGAAAATAGGAGGAGGAAGGAGTACTAGGTATGTTCGCTGCCTTGAGTTATTTATAAAAATAATAAAGGTGGGATAAAATAAATAAATAAATAAATAAATAAATAAATAAATAAATAAATAAATAAATAATAAAAATAACCTCTCATTTTGCGCACAGTACCACTTCTGAGCAGAAAGATTCATCTCAGCTCTGGGTTCCACATTCCCTATGATAAATGCAGGTATCCGTTGGAGTAAAGGGGTTGTAGGGGTGTGATGGCTCAGTGGTTAAGACGCCAGGCTTGTCGATCGGAAGGTCAGCGGTTTGAGACCCGAGCACCGCATGACGGAGTGAGCTCCCGCACTTGCCCCAGCTCTTGCCAACCTAGCAATTCGAAAGCATGCAAATGCAAGTACCACTTTGGTGGGATGGTAACAGCGTTCCATGCTTGTCATGCCGGCCACATGACCGCGGAAGTGTCTTCAGACAGCACTGGCTCTTCGGCTAAGAAACGGAGATGAGCACTGGCCCCTAGAGTTGGACACGACTGTGCAGGGGAAAACCTTTACCTTTTAAAGGGGCTGTATAAGAAACCAACAGTGGCATTGTCAAGAAAATTATCCTTTTCAGCTGATTCACTTCCGTCTGATGGCCTCAGTATCTGGGGAAAGAATAAGTTATCTTTCCATCCTAAAGGGACATGCAATCACCTGCTTGCAGTCATATGCACCTGGTAAACTTTTCATCAAAACAGACATTTCTGGGTTTTGCATCATTTTTTAATATGACGCAAGAGTGTATCTAATAAATTCCAGTCCTTATTAGGACCTTGTGAATGAAGTTTTTGACCATCTAGGCAAGTTTCCATTTATCAGGGCATGATGTTTAAGTTTTACATGATCTCTTAAATACAGCCCATGCCTCTTTGGGCACGACATGCAGTTGGGTTTTGGATCATTATCTAGAACAGGGCTTTCCAAAGTTTTTCCCGCGGCAACACACCAACCAGCGTTGGTGTGTCGCGGCGGGAAAACCCGGAAGTGCCGTCCTTGCGGCAGCGCGCAAAAACCCGGAAGCGCTGCTCCGCTTTCAGGTTTTGCGCGCTGCAGTTGGTGTGTCGCCGCGGGAAAACCCGGAAGCGCTGATGATGATCAGCGCTTCCGGGTTGTGTGGCAACACACCAGACTGTGTGTGGCGACACACTTTTGTGTCATGACACACAGTTTGGAAAGCTCTGATCTAGAAACTGACCAGAGGAGACAGAGTCCTAAATGTTCTTGCAAAGTTTTCGAGGCTTCGAACAGAATTCTTCAGTTTCGTGGCCTGTTTTCTTTGCTAATCTGTTTGATGGACTGAATTACACTGGAAAAGAAATACCAGCCGAGGAAGAGTAACCCCACCCCGCCTTTGTTAATGGGATTAAGTGGTCTATCCAGCGGTGTTAATATGTTCTGTGTAAGGGTAACAGCTTAGTTATTAATTCAAATGCTGCCTAATTTTCCTCAAAGAAAAGGGATGCCAATACTGTAGGTCAATGTTTCTCAACCATAGCTGCTTGAAGATGTGTGGACTTCAACTCCCAGAGTTCCCCAGCCAGCCATGCTGTGCTGGCTGGGGAATTGTGGGAGTTGAAGTCCACACATCTTCAAGTGGCCAAGGTTGAGAAAGACTGCTGTAGGTTAAAAAAGAGCCTCAGAAGCAGATTTACGTCTCTTTGTAAAGGAATTTGTCAATAGTGTTGGGCAAACCACTTCTACTCCCATGTTGGACTAAGCAGGAAGAGGCAACATGAAGAACCTTTCAGAGAGGGATGGGTGGCTGTGAAGGTCTCCTTTTTTAGACCACCCGTTGCCATTTGGATAATAGGCTGATCTGAAAGCAAGCTGCTAAAATGGGTTTTTTTAAATAAAATCTAGGATGATGAAAAGACACATCAGTAAAGAGCTCTTTACCTTCATGATAGAATGTATCCTAATGTGCCACACATCCTTCCTTCCTTCCTTCCTTCCTTCCTTCCTTCCTTCCTTCCTTCCTTCCTTCCTTCCTTTCCTTTCCTTTCCTTTCCTTTCCTTTCCTTTCCTTTCCTTTCCTTTCCTTTCATTTCATTTCATTTCATTTCATTTCATTTCATTTCATTTCCTTCCTTTCCTTTCTTTCCTTTCTTCCATCTTCCATCTTCCATCTTCTCTCTCATTCTATTTCCCCAGAGGATTTTACAATCCTGAGGATGAATTTTCAAAAAGTGGGAAGGAAAGAAGCAAATCCAGATCATAGATTCAGGAAAAAAAATGAAAACAATGAGGATAACATTAACACATGGAAAAAGCACTGGACACCATTGTGATCCATTAATTACAAAGTAATAATAATGAACTCTATTTGTTTGGAAAATAGAAATGCCTGCTCATTTGTTATTTTTTTTACACTTTGATTGAGCCTAATTAAGGCCTTGCTTGTCTGAGAAGGTTGTAATTATGAGAATCGTGTAACCTGATCACCTTTGTATCCTCACCACCATCTCTGGAACCAGGTCAGTGCTACAGAATTATATTTCCTGGCTGCCTGAGTAAAATATTTAAAAGCCTCTCCTTTGCTTCACGTTCCCCAGCACCATGATGCTCAGGTGAAGGATCGCTGCTGGAGCATCGTTCTTCTAAATTGCACGTGGTTGTGAAAAGTTCTTTTTCTCTTCCTGCCAAAGGTTGCTTTCCGATTCTCCAAAATAGCCTGTCACTGATGGCTCCTTAAGCACTTGTGCTAAAAAAACTTACTGCAATCATTATGCTATTAAAGCTTAAGAATGCCTAATGCACTTATTAAAGAATAGCTGCAGTTCAAATGCATTCAAGAACATTTCCTATTCAAACTGACAGTTACGAGGGAGATTCAAGTGATGTTAATGCACTCTGTGCTCAAGCACTCCTCCCACACACATATATTGGCAGAATTTTAAAGTTGCTTGTGATCTTGTAGGTTATCTAGTCTGACCCTTCTGTTCAGGGCAAGAAATTTGGAGTTCAGAATTTCCAGAAGATTGTCAAGCTTCTGCCTGAAGGCCTGCAGCATCTTCTCAAGAACCTTTCACTGCTTGAGAGGAAGATGGCGACTCTTCGCTTCATTTTATGAATAGAAAGGGATAGTATTAATTATGGCACATTCTTTCAAATCTGAGGACTGAATAGGATCCTCTTCTGCGTCCAGAGGTCCCAGACTCTTTTAGAGGATAAAGCAGATCGAGATGTCCTCCATACAATCATGCCCTCCAACACTGTGCTACTGGTTCCGTTGGCCACGATAGGGTTAGTCCTGAATGATGTAGCTTAGTTGTCCTTCTTGGAAGGGTCTAGCAAAATGACGAGTACACAATATCCATATAAAGGGTTTTTCCAGCCAAAAATACATTGCCAACCTTTAGGGTTGTATTGCATCAGAAGCAACTATATCAGTAAAAAAGAATGTGAAAAATACGGCACGCATTCTCTTGTGTAATCATGGAGAGAACGCTTGGTTGCCTTTACCTTTCCACATTCCAGATTTACTTTAATGCATATTTTGTAGCTTTTAAAGATGTTTCATAAATAGAGCCAGTACACGTGCTTATTCAGATTGCTGTTTCAGCTGAGGTTACTGAAACTCACATATGCATTCATGTTATTACTTCATTCTGCAATAATTTGGAATTTAACTGAAAAGAGGACTCTATTAGAATTGAGCAAACTTGGTTGCAGACCAACACGTAATCAAGTTAGCAATCAAATTAATTGAGGGAAGACAAGCCTTATCTGGTGAACTAGTGTGGTTTCAGAATATTTCTATATTTTAGCAAAATTATCAGATAGTCATTAAAAGATATTTGCTGTAGGTGTGGGTGCTAACCCTAACCCTAAACCTTCACCATAAGTCCAAGATTCATCAATATAAGGAGGGTTCTTAAAATTAAAAATGAACGGTGCTTCTCGCCAAATTCAACTAAGCAGGTGCGTTGGGAGGTAGAGAAGACATCTTTAACCTTATCACTTTCCTGTGTTTTCCAATCACCTTGTCTTTCTTTGCGCAGAAAATCCATGAAGAGGGAAAATGCAGAGGAGCTGCTGAGCGTCACTGGTGAGGAGTCACAGAAAATACCAGTCAAGGTCCTTTGCCTTCTGCAATATAAGCGCATCCTACAACAGTCTATGATTCTCACCAAGTTGCTAAGGCAGTTACCCCCCATTGACCTTAACTTTGTTTGGAGACATGCAAACACCCACAAATGGAAAATTTTATCTTCGTGGTGGTTATGAACACTTAGCAGGTCTCAACAGATTTCATGCAGCCATCCTGAATTGTCTGAATTAGAAATGTTGGTTTATTTAAATCCTAATAAATAACTCTTTGTAAACTATGTCAAAACAAACTACCCGATATCTTTAGAGGATTCTTTAAACAAATAACATTCAACTCACTTAAAGAATCCCCTCCAGGTATTATACTAAGACATCTGTTTTCTTCAGCAATATCAACTGCCATGGGAAATAAGTTCAAAGCAAAGAAGAGTAACTAACAAAAATAGGTTCTTTTGCCAAGATATAAATTGCAGCCAAATCCTGCATTCATAGCTGCAAATGAAAAAAAAAAGAATTATACAGATGTACATAGCTACATGCATCCTCCCCCTTCCCTCGTTCTTGCACACACGTATTATAGCTATTTAATGTTTGGTTCCAAATCGCTGAGGTTCCAGTTTAGCTGTAGATTGACTTTAAGTTAATGGGTCCCTTCTTGTCCCATTGGATTGAGAAGATAGCTTAAGCCACCACTTGGATGCTGATTTATCGGATCTAGACCTCTCCCACTCTTTCTCCAAGATGCTCATGGTCCTTTATAAGGTTCCTCTACCCACCAGACCTTCTTTCATAATAACCCTGAAAGTTGGTTAGCCTGGAGGATACAGACAAGCAGGAGTGTCCAAAGAGATGGTAAAATCAGTCAAGATGGCAGCCACAACACACATAAAAACAAGGGAGCTTCATCTGTACTGTGGCCATCCTATCAATCTTTCTGACTGCACCCGGAAGACACCCCGGGTGCCAGGCCTAAGAGCACCTCACAATGTTTGTTTTTCTCAATCTTAGGCTGAATCTAGTGACCAGACTGGCTTAGTTCAGTTTTGCCCACTTTCAAGCCCTTTAAACTCTGAACACACTTCCCCCAGCTCTGCTGTTTGATATCTTTTCCAATGGAGATAATAGCAATGGAAGAATTCTTTCTGCATAGCAAAGTAGGTGCACTACACATATTTTTATTAGGAATTAAACTTGCTATACATTTGTCTCACGGACTGCACAGAGGTCAAACCAGTCAATCCTAAAGGAAATCAACCCTGACTGCTCATTGGAAGGACAGATGCTGAAGCTGAAGCTCAAATACTTTGGCCACCTAATGCAAAGAGAGGACTCACTGGAAAAGACCCTGATGCTGGGAAAGACTGAGGGCAAAAGGAGAAGGGGACGGCAGAGGATGAGATGGTTAGATAGCATCACCGATGTAACGAACATGAAGTTGAGTAAACTCCGGGAGACAGTGGAGGACAGGAAGGCCTGGCGTGCTGTGGTCCATGAGGTCACGAAGAGTCGGACACGACTAAACGACTGAACAACAACTGAGTCTCATTGCAACTATAATCCTTGCCTCATTATTAATGCAATTAATATTAATTAAAGAGAATAAACCTATTTGATCCATACAAGACAAGCTGAACCCGAGGCTAAACTACAGTTATCCCACCATTTTTTATAATATTTCCCACATTTGGTGATAACTGTTTGCATCTCAAACGCACCCATACTTATTCATAACTCATCTTTTAGGATTAGATATAATTTAGAATATAATTTTAAACCTGCATTTTAGAGGGGGGGAAAAAGAAACAGGCACATGGGGAAAAATGCATTCAAAATATGTGTATACATACAACAGTCATGAGAATCTTTTTTTTTTCAACCGCAATTTAGTGTGAAAAGGGGATGAAGTAGACTTACACACAGACCCACTGGAAACAGAGATCATAATCATTGTTGTCTTTAGCTTCTAGGACAGCATCTGGGTCACAGCCCTCAAACCCTCAGAAGTCTACTGCCCACTTTCAGTAGCAAAACACCTTATTGCCATGACTACATTGGGGTGGAAGACAAATGTCCCTCCCCATCAGGAATTTCAGATCTTCTGAGACTCCACCATGCTCCCTCATTCCTAGGAGGCTGGGGGGAAAAGGGCTCTGAGCTGCAGGAAGGTTGCCCACCATCTCCACGTAATCCAAGAACATTCCAGACATACCACACCTGCATTGCTTTTTCAGGTTGTCCCAGCTGAAAAGACAGAACAAGGCAAATGTCAAGAAAGAGCAGGGGATGAAGGACGATTGACTGATTGTGATGGGATGTTTACTGGCCAGCAGAGAGAACAGTTTGTATGCCTTCTTTTTTTGTCTGGACAGGCCTCGCGTGTAATGGATGTTGACTTGGGGGGTGGGGGTGGGAGATGCAATTTATTCCCCAATTTCAGGGAGCGAAATGTCTTACACCAGCTTCACACATTATATTGCCAACTCAGTCAACTCAAAGCTTTTAAAAGGCATATCTCCTCTAAAGTGCTTAATTTGGGCTGGATCATGCCTCCAGTCCATGCATTCTTTTGATGGAAATGGAACATCTTCATCGGCAACTGATTTAGCCCGCGGACAGGAGACTCTTTTTCAATGGACTGCTGGCTTTTCCATGCATTTCCTATCGGTGCCCTGAGAGCTGTTTGTGTACTCCTGGAAAATCACTGCATGTACTATTGTGATACAAAACATTAAAGCTTGCCTATAAACAAATTAAATGATGTCCTGCTTCGAACGTGCAGCTACAAGATGCAAAAGTTATGATTAAACGGTTCTGCAGGGGACACATTACAAAAATCCCATTTCTGGTAAATCCAATTATATTTCTAGAAGGGTTGGACTAAACCCCCAAGACTGCACGGACAAAAAGAGGAATCCATTAACCTTTAGGCTATTGTGGGGATGTGAACATGGGAGGAAACTAACACACAGCCCGTGTAACAGAAAAAGACCACAAAACCTATCACGCTCAGGGGGAAAGTGCCGAGAAAAATCCGAAAACCACTTAAATGGTAAAACTGCAGCTTCAGCCCGAGATATGCAAAAGTGGCAGAGGTCAAGTGGGGTGGGGTGGGCTTTCGGAAAACCTCAGAAAGCACATTTGCAGAGATGTGTAATTAATCCTGGAAACTCACAAGCCTTGAGGCTTTTCCAGCACCCAGCAAGCGTGCAGGGGAAGAACGGAAGTGCAGAAGGGACGTTGGTGAGCTTCTCTTCCTCCTGGAGGTTCTCCTTCAGATGGCCACCGATTGGAAGGTCATTTCTTTCCTGAAAGTACAGCTGTAGCTCCAGGAAACCTTCCTCAGGTGCAGTGGGGCTTTCGCCCAGGCAGAGGTCCAGCCCCCTTGGTTATCACATGCGAGTATCAGAAGGAAAGATAGAGAAGAGGTTCCCGTCACAAACCTGTGAGGACATCCAGACTTCCAGTATTTGATGAACGTCTTGCTTCTCCACCACTCTTCTGCAAGACAATCAATTACTCCCCGAATGTTCTCTTAGTTTGCTTCTAGGATGCTTCAAGCAACAAGTTGCTGAGATGACACAGCAATGGAGGATAACCTGCAGAACCTTTCCCCCCCCTGATTCTAACCACTGTTTGAACATGGTTGCTCCTTCTTTGCGGTCCCTTAGCCCAACTTGGCTGATCTTGGAAAGCCAAGCAGTTCAGACTGCTTACTGAGTACGTGTAGGGATAACAACCAGGAATGATCAGGGCTACCTGGGAAGCTGGAAAAAAAACAAGACACAAATCTGTAGGAATGCAAGGCAAACCACTTCTTACTGAGAAAGCAACCTGGTTGTGCCCATGAAGTCAAGCTGAGTAAAGCTCGAGTCAAAGAAAACATCATCTTTTGTGCTCTGTCCTAAAGTAGAAGAGGGGTCCCTGGCAGAGCTTTCTGTTAATTTCATTTTAGGACTGTTAAAGGAAACCAGATTATTGGCCCACATCCCTCAGAGCGTTGGCTACCTTGGCTTTCGCCTGCTGGCTCTTCCAATGGGGCTCTTTCCCAGCCCTACCCAAGATGTGGGGGCTTCATAATGTCAAATATGTCCTCTGCTATAGAGTACCGCTATTCTCCTGGCTGCAGACACATCTCCATTATCTTGAACCTTCAGAAAAAAATGGTTCTTCTCTAATTACATTTGAGCATATTCTCAAATTGTCTGGAGCAGACCTCACATCTCTGAGGATTATCATTCTAGAAGCAAAACCTGTGCATATCTTCAAACCAGTTTAGCCACATGTTTCCTTTGAAAAGCAGAGTGCGAGGAAGGGGGCAGCCTGGTTTTCAACTGAGAAGTGAAAAGCGTCTCACGTTGCCCCTGCTGGGATCTCAGACTCCAGAAACCGACTGTGAGGTTGGAGGAAAATGAAATCCTGTGTGGAACAGAAGAGGAAGAAAAGTGTTAAATGTGCTAGTTGCAGAGTGTGGGCAAGTATGGCCCACCAACCCTATTTGGCCACAGAGAAATTCCTATAAGGTGCTGAATATCCTTGGTGGAGAGACAGAACCTGCTCTCAAATCTACTTTGCTGATTCTTTTCAATTTTGCCATTAAAAAAATGCATGATATTGTTGTGTATAGCATGCATTTTCCTTTACAGGCTTTGAATGCATTTTTCCCAAATATTTATTTGTTTAATTAATTAATTAATTTTATCCCCCCTCTATTATTTTTATAAATAACTCAAGGTGGCAAACATACCTAATACTCCTTCCTCCTCCTATTTTCCCCACAACAACAACCCTGTGAGGTGAGTTGGGCTGAGAGAGAGGGACTGGCCCAAGGTCACCCAGCCGGCTTTCACGCCTAAGGCGGGACTAGAACTCTCAGTCTCCTGGTTTGCCATTGGCTCCTTCCTAGGGCTGAGAGAGAGGGACTGGCCCAAGGTCACCCAGCCGGCTTTCACGCCTAAGGCGGGACTAGAACTCTCAGTCTCCTGGTTTGCCATTGGCTCCTTCCTAGGGCTGAGAGAGAGGGACTGGCCCAAGGGCACCCAGCCGGCTTTCACGCCTAAGGCGGGACTAGAACTCTCAATCTCCTGGTTTGCCATTGGCTCCTTCCTAGGGCTGAGAGAGAGGGACTGGCCCAAGGGCACCCAGCCGGCTTTCACGCCTAAGGCGGGACTAGAACTCTCAGTCTCCTGGTTTGCCATTGGCTCCTTCCTAGGGCTGAGAGAGAGGGACTGGTCCAAGGGCACCCAGCCGGCTTTCACGCCTAAGGCGGGACTAGAACTCTCAGTCTCCTGGTTTGCCATTGGCTCCTTCCTAGGGCTGAGAGAGAGGGACTGGCCCAAGGGCACCCAGCCGGCTTTCACGCCTAAGGCGGGACTAGAACTCTCAGTCTCCTGGTTTTAAATGCTTCCCCAATGGCCAAAATAGGCAGGTCACAGAGACATGAGACATTTTGGGTGGAAAAGGAAATGGTTTGTGTCCCAGACCCTCCTGCTCTCATTTCTACTCTTGATTTGGATAACGTCTATTTCATCTCTACACTAGTATGTAGTCTAGGCTACTATAGGTTTTACCATCAGAAAGGAGGTTTGATCATTGGGGTTGGGGAGGAAGGAAGGATGCTGAGTTTGCACCAATGGTTTGGATATATGGGTGGGCACCCCTGGGGGCGGGGACTAGTGATGTCACTTGCATCCGAACATCCTTTCATAAAGGATACGGTTATGCATCAGACCCAAATTGCATAATTAGTGCTCCCTGTGCAAGGACATCATGCCACACCTTCTGTGGCGTCTTGACTTCCCTCCTGTGCATTTGGAAGACATGTGCCTCAGAAACACAGGGACATGTTTCTTCCCAAGCAAAGGGGGTTCCATAGGGTGCAACTGATCTCAGTCCTCCCCCTCCCCCAAAGCTTTGGAAAAATCACATGCATGGAAATGCATCAGCCTACCCATGACATCGTTCCCACAGACACATGCAAAAGCCTTCATTGGCCCTAACCATACGGAGGACTTTGGGACAGGACGGAACATCAAAGTTAGGCTGACCATATTTCAGGATGGCAAAACGGGATGGGGTCTTATGTAATATTCCGTATTCATGAAAAAGACAGGGGTCCCCGCCCCCGCTCCGCACGATTGGCTCCTGCCTGCAAACCCCACCCATCCGGTCTGCGCAATTGGCTCCCACCTGCAAACCCCACCCCCCGGTCCGCGCTCCGGCTCGGATCCTCCTTCCGCACCATTCCCACCGGGTTTGAAAAACGGGACAAAATTGAGCTTTTTATGAAAACGACGGTTGAAAACTGCTTAAAAAATGGGACTGTCCCGTTCAAAACGGGATGTATGGTCAGCCTAATCAAAGTGCATCAACGTTTTTAGGGCCTTTTGCCCAAGCAAATATTGCAAGCTAGTCCTACCAGCAAATTATTAATTCTACCAAATCCTGGTTTCCAGTTGAGCAAGAGAAAACCCAACCCAAACCCAAACTATTAAATGTATTTCTTTCAAAAGCTATAATGTTCTTTGGTTATAAATATAACGCAAAACTGAAGAAAGCAAACAAACATTCTGAACTCTGCTTCTCTTTTAACCCAGCAACAAAAACGAGCGCAATCACACTTCACAGGAGCCTTTCATCTGAAGAACTTCAAAGCAGCCTCCAGAAAAACGTGGAAAATTACCCTCAAGAAAGTGGCTGCAGGCTAAGAGACTAAATGTATTAAAATGTTCTGCAAGGGCTTTCAAGAAGGACGTAAGAGCACAAGCCTCAAGGATGGCAGCGCTTTTGCAGCCAGGAGGAGGAGGACATCCTCTGCTCAGTTTCCCTTGGCCTGGCCGGAAGGAAGGAAGGAAGGAAGGAAGGAAGGAAGGAAGGAAGGAAGGAAGGAAGGAAGGAAGGAAGGAAGATCGCTTCAGCTAAAGGGCTATGAACAAGGCCTTTTGCGTCTCATTCTTGACTTACACAGCCATAATTTTCTCTGCAAGGTTCCTCTTTCAAAAAGCTCACATCCTGCACTGCAAACCTGTTGGAATTATAGCAGAACCCAGTGCGTGTTTATTCAGGAGTAAATTGAATGGGGTTTATTTTCAGGGGGCGGGGATACAACTGCAGGATTAGCTTCTAAGGTGATGGTTCATTTTGGCCCTCATGGATCCAATGCACCCTTGACCCCCAGAAGAACAAGGACCATCTTTTAACAGGTCACCTTTGTCCTTCACCAAGACTGAACTTACTTTGAGAATTCAGTTTTTGTTGTCACTGAATGTGGGTATTGTTTAGTTTATTTTTGAGTTCGGACTGTGGATTTCAGAGTGAAACAACTTTTTCAGCTGTCCATCTTTCCTCTATCATCATCCTCCTCCTCCTCCTCCTCCTCCTCCTCCTCCTCTCCTCCTCCTCCTCCTCCTCCTCCTCCTCCTCCTCCTCCTCCTCCTCCTCCCCCATCCCCCATTCCCCATCCCCTAACCCTCCCCCTTTTTCAGCAGGCAGAAATATTTTGCCAAGGAAGTTTTGCAAATAGAGTTGTTTCTGCCAATTCTCTTTCTGTGCTCACCAAATGCCACTGCCTGTTTTTGGGTGTGGCCACAGTGGCGTTTTTTGTCTTGTTTTCAGTTGTGTAGGAGAAAATTCCTGTTTTAAAAAATTCTGCTTGAATTGAATTCATTTTTTTAAAAGCAGAAATTCCTAGCCACTCTGACTTTTTCTTCCCCCTACCCTATACTATGATTCATTGCTCTCTTTGTGGGGGCTCTTTAGAGAAAAATGGGGATGACAACAACAAAGAAAGGTACAGGCTTTTGAACTTTCATCTTAAAGCCAGCTTGGCCTTAGGACTGGAACATCTCAAAAGTTTCAGAGGGCAACTTATAATGAGCCTACATTTGAATAATATGTGGATAAAGGGCGGGGCTTCCCATACACCCCTCCCCAGTTGATAAGCAATTCCAGTGAAAAATTGAGTCATTTCACGAAAGGGATGCTTGATTAAAACAAATGCACACCCACTGTGTTGTGCAAAGCAGTTCGGAGTGCTGGTGTGATTAAATCTGCAATTATAATAATAATTAAGAAAAAATGTTTTCAAAAGGATTTTTTTCCCCTGCCAAAGGACTCCAGGCATTAAAACAAAAATAATTATAAACAGTAGAGCAATAAAACAGAAATATTAAAGCTGGCAGCCTCCTAAGGTGGAAAATATTGAATAGAGTTCATTGTTTAACAAGTGAGCTTGGAGGTACAAACTTCCCTCTGTGGCATTAATATGAGGTGAGAAGACAGGGAGCACCTTGGATTGTTCAGTATCTTTACTGCTTAGAAACAATTTCATGTGGGAGCCCAATGCTTATGTACAAGGGCCTGTACCCGAGCCAATCATGAGGACTAGAACTGAGTAAAGATCCTTGCAGTTGAGGTCCCACTGCAAATGAACCCATGCCAAGCAACAAACAGAAGGCTTTAAAAGAAAAATCTCATCTGCGCAGAAAATGCGGAACGATATAAATGAACAGCACAAAAATAGGTAAAAATGCCATCATCCAGGTTGCTCCTCAATTCATGGGCACTTGTTCTTTACCTTTTTTTGCTATTACAACCTTCAGTTTTTTTAGTTTTAGTTTTTAGTTTTCAGTTGTTTTATGCACAACATTCCTCCAGAATGGTTTGCTTGAATTATTGTTAATTATTCTTTCCAATCTTATTTGTAATTTATTACATTCTTGTAATTTACAGTTGTTTTGTTTAGAACTTCAGTGAGATGGTAGATGGGCTGATTCTGCTTTGTTGTTCTGTTCTTGAAATGGTTCAAGTTATTCCATTTTGGGCGTGTCAGATTTTGCTTGTCAAAATGAATCAAAGACCATTATTTCCCTTTTATTTTGCTTGCACCGGTACAGTATCTTAAGTCACAAGAGAGGATTTGGATTAAACTATGACATTTGTATTTATTTAAGGCTCCAGCAATAGCAATCAAAAAAAGTTAAAAGATTAATTATCAGTCCTGTGGTGCAATTTGTAATCAGCAAAGTAAACACTCCACCCAAAATAATTCTAGCTATGGTGAGCCTTTGTAAATGGTGTATTATGATTACTTTGAATGACTCAACAACACTGTTTAGCAAGTTATTCTTGGTCCTTTGGCTAATTTAATATCTGATCTCATCACAGTAGATGTTGAAGGTGATGGTTCTATACCAAAATCATTAGTCAGAGTGTTTTCCCATTTTCTTCTTAGAAGGGAAAGAGATGCACTTAAGAAGACGACTTTTTGGCACATTGTCATGTAAGCACAGATGACGTTGGCCCAATCCTCCTGCCTTCCCCAGTCTCCACAGAAGTCCAACTGTCAGTCAGGACACGGGGGATGATGGGAACCTAACCCCTTGGGACAGCTGGCTTTGAGCCACGCTGAGCTGTTTTTGAGGTGGAGAGGTGCTGGGGTGGTGGCGGTAGAGATGGCCGTGTACCTGGAGCATCTCTTGTGTAGCCTATGAACACGTGAGGACAGTGGAGTGAAAACAGAGATTCCCGAGTAATAGCAAAATGTTTTTTGGACAATTAGGTCACAGCAGTGCTTCAGTTGACCAAGTGGGCAACGCATGATTTACATACCAGTTCGCCTCTTGAGTGCAGATATTTCTTCTCCATAGAATACCCGTTCAGAGCAACGATCTCTTTAACTTTCTTGTTATTAAGTTCATTCATCAGCCCAAGAACAATGTCCGTAAAGTGTGTACTGACTCTAAGTAACTGCTCCAGGCTGAACCGAAGACTCAAAAGTATTCTCTGAAAGGCGATTAAGAGATCTCTGACAGTTCACTGAGAGAGTCCGTTTCATATTGGATCTTGGATAGAGCCTTCCCTTCTTGGCTGGGGAGGGGTCTCTGGAAGACCCTTTCAAAGGCAGGTTGGTCCCAACCTTTCCAGACAGCTTGGTGGATTCTTGGGTTATGTCAGAGCCTGTCTGCCTGTGTCCTCCAATCATTTGATCCCGGAGGTCCTTTTTACTAAAAACCACCTTTCCCTTACATTTCAAACAGTTTGTTTGTCTCCCCTCCAAGGACTCTCCAGGGCAGACCCAGCTTAGCTTTTCAAGATCAGCCATGAGGTGCTCTTCCACCTTGGGAGCTGCTCAGTGGGAGCTCCTGCATTTCTGAAGCATCAAGGTGGGTAAAATTGCTTCTGTCGGCTGCCTGGCCTCGAGGAACGGGGCTTCTGCACATCCCCCAGATCTGGCACTTAATTATGAAGTTCCAGCTCTCTGACTGTGTTTGTTAGCACAGTTGGTTCAAGTGGAAAAAATGTGTGTGGCGTCGTAGACAACAAAAGAAGACTTCACAAGTAGAGGTCAAAATAACTTGCATTCAGACAAGAGAAAATGAACTGAGGAGTCATTGAATTAAGTATGTTTTCTTGGATGCAGCCATCGAAAATCAGGATAAACAAACTATTCCAGAGTCCCCTGAAGATTTTTCCAAGTGTTTTCCAACTAGTTGAGTTACTAAGCCTCCCAAGTTCAAAATTAGACTTTACACTGCTACTCGGGAGGTCTGTCAGTGGAGTGTAATGTAAATCTCTCATACAAGAAGAAACTCAGAATGCAGGTGGAGAAATAGCAAATCGATTTATTCACCAGCACAATTAATTGATCCTCAGGGAGTGAGTGTTTTAAAACTCTCCCCTTCCCACATTTTTCCCTACTTTAAAAAGGTTTCATTTCTAGATCAGAAACTGTTGACTCTAATTCTGGATAGGCCAAAATGTGCCAGTTCTTTTGAGGAAGCTTTTGTTGCCAGCCTTGAAGTGACTTACGGACCAAGCCATATTGACCACATCCTTAGTTGTCCAGAAGGCTTTTCGATGAATTTTGAAGCCAGCGCTGAGCTTTTTCAAATGCTCTTTTCTCAACATCAGAAAGGCACATAAAGGCTCTGGAAGACGGATAACACCAGGGTAGCAATAGGACAATCTAGAGCATGCCTGGTACCGGCTGTTGCCATTTTCCTGAAGGCTCTTGACAGTCTCCTAAGCTCTAGATGTCTGTTTCACATGCACCAAAGAGAAGCACTTTCCTTTGGAGATTAAAGGTAAAGGTAAAGGTTCCCCCCGCACATTTGTGCAGTCGTGTCCGACTCTAGGGGCTGGTGCTCATCTCCGTTTCTTAGCTGAAGAGCCAGCGTTGTCCGAAGACGCTTACACGGTCATGTGGCCGGCATGACGCGCACGGAACGCTGTTACCATCCCACCGAAGTGGTACCTATTCATCTACTTGCATTTGCATGCTTTCGAATTGCTAGGTTGGCAAGATCTGGGGCGAGTGCGGGAGCTCACTCCGTCACACGGGGCTAGGGATTCGAACCGCTGAACTTGCGATCTTCCGATTGACAAGCCTGGCGTCTTACCTGCTGAGCCACCACGCCCCTTGGAGATTAAACCACAGGTTTAATTGGAGATTAAACCACAGGTCAAATTCGACACTGGGGTGAAAGATAGATGCAGTGGCAGATGGGAACTTCTGGAAGCAGGGTTTGGATGATTTTAAGATCTTTAGCCAAAAAGGTTGGACAACAGAATTTCAGGTTATTATGCCTGTGCGGCAATTTATTCAGAATTGGAAGAGCTGATTCAGAATTCAGACATCCATTGTGTGGGGGAACAGTTGCCCTATCTATTATACTGATCCTAGTGGACCTTTCCTGCAGTATTTGTCTTAAGCATTTCAGTTATTTATGGATTTACACGCATAATGCCATCAGTGGGTGTTTCCTAGCCACTTTTATTTTGAAACTAACTGGGTTTGGAATACTGCAGATTCAAGTGTCCCATGTTTCTAGAGGCAGTTTCTGGTTTTCTTTTTTCTTTTACAGTAATTTTATTAAAAATTACAATTACAAAGATAAAAACTAATACAAAGTAAATAAAGGAATAAAAAGAAAAAATAGAAAGTGCAAAAAGAAAAAAAGAAAAAGAAAAAATAGAAAAGAAATAAGAATATAGTAAAGAAAAAGAAAAGAAATATATAAAGAATTGACTTTCCCCTTCATCATAACAAGTATAAACAATTTTAGTAACTTATCACCTTCCCTTAAAATACAGCAAATGAACTCTTCTTTCCATATCCCATCTCTTATCTATAAACAATCCATAAAGCCTCATCATTTCAGTCCTGATGTCAGCAAAAGTCCATTAAGGGTTACCAGAGATAATAACATGTCTATTTTAGCCTTGATCAAATAAACCAACTTTATATTTCTTACTTTTACTTCTAACAATCTTGATCTTTAGTCCCTTTAAATAATGTTCTAGAAATTGATTTCTTTTCATTTTTTCTTTGTCCCTTCTCACAAAATTCTTCAAAGCTTTAACAAATCTCTTTTGTAAATCTAATATAGGAAAGATATCCAGGTCACTCTTTTGGTTTGTTATTTGTATAACTCTTTTAATTATTAGGACATCAGCTGGTTTCTTTTGTATGTCCAGTGTAGCATCTTTTTCCATATCATTCTTGTAGCCTGTCATTTTTAAATCCACTTTCAAATCAGTCTCAGTCTTGTCCTCTTCCATAACATCTTCTAAACACAGTGTATCTATGGAGGCAGAAACTCTTAGAATTAACTTCTGGGTCCATTGTTCCAAAAATATCCTTCAATATGTCCAGTGTTAAAATACTTTGTTCCATTCGGTGTTAGTATGTCGAATTTAAGAGTTCTTCTTTAATTGTAATCTTTAGTTCCTTCTGGTTCCCTCTAGTGTCCAACCTTCAAAGTCTCATCCTACCATGTTTCTTTTTAAAAGAATTAAAAACAAAATTTTGTAGCAAAATTTTCCCACCAGAAGGATTCTTACAATTAATTCCAAAATCTTATTTCAAATCCATCTGGATCCTTAGTCCATTTGTAACTTTCCAAAATGAATGTTCTAATCATCTGTAGCTTGAATCATGTCAACTGGATTTCTATTTTCTCAGTGGAAACGTTTCGCTCCGTATCCAAGGAGCTCCTTATCCAAGGAGCGAAACGTTTCCACTGAGAAAATAGAAATCCAGTTGACATGATTCAAGCTACAGACAATTCCACCTGGATGACTGAGAACCTTCATAGACATAATGTTCTAATCACCCTTTTGCTGTTTATTCAAAAAGGAAAAAGTAAGTCCTTAAACTTGTACAGTATTTAAACTTCTTTCGCTAAGGATTGAAGGAAACTTACCCAGTGCTGTAAAACTTGTCAATCCAAAGGTTCCTAATAGTTAAAAAGCAGTTAACAAGCAATTTCTGAAAGTGATTAGAAAAGGAAATAGGTGAACCCAGTGTCCTTTGAAAAGGCGCCGACTGTGGTATGAGTGAAGATGACTTTCCTTGTCTCCCAGAGCTCTAAACTCATCGGAGACTGCTGTCTTGTGGTCTCTTCACAAGGAGTAACTGTCTGGAGCCCTTGTGGGCAATCTCAAGTCCTCTCCTTGTCCAGAGAGGAATTATGAAGAGCCGGTCTACTCACTGGCTCTTCATTCCGCTGCGGTTATTGGCTCTACTTCTCAGGTCTCCATTTCTTCCCCGGAAGTTTGTGGTTTTCAATAGTTGGAAGGCCTTTGTCTTGGAGGAGGCATCCTGACCCATTTCTGTGCTATCAGGTGGTGCAATAAAGTTGGGAGACTGGTTGCATAAAATCAGGCAACTCTCCCTTTTATTATGTTTGCTTTCACAATACTCCTGTGTAATCAAGGAACACTGCATTTACTCATATTCAAAGAGAACATATCATACAGGATGGGATTGGACCTATAAAAACACGGGCTCAAGGACACGGGTAGGAACAGTCCTATGACAAATCATATTTTCAGGAATAAATATCAAAAGAAGTGGTGTTATACGATTGACTAGGAGATCTTTCTATAGATGAAATGAATGAAAACAGGGCAAAAGAGCCTTCAACTCTTGCCCAATCCCCTTCATTTCAATAGGGGATAAGGAAAAATGAGTTAAGTGCCATCAGTTCAGATCTGGACCTGGTGGTTTTACACACAATCTTCTCCCCTCTTGGTGTGATGTCTCACAAGGCGAAATTCCATGGAATTTCAGCTGCCTCATCCATCCATTAGCTCTATCCATGGTTTCCCACTTCTAGTCTGCAGGGGAGAAAACACCCACCCATTCTTCACATATTTTGATTTGCCTGGTCAGTTGCTGATATTACAGTCACCTAGCCTGCCGATATATAAAGTGCAGGGAGAGCCTTTCCATGGAAGGGGATGGGCAGGTGACTGGAGAAGAGAGGAATCGGTTTCCCTTTGGTTTTGGAAATGTTTTGGGCTGCAGGGTATACGGGAGGATGGTGGGGCACCTATTAAGCTGGTCCTGGTTCTGTCCTGATAAAAGCCACATGGAGATACAATGGCTTATGACAGATGTGCTAAAGTGGACTCCTGCGGTAACTGAACTCTCACAAGAATCGTGGAAAAGAAAGAGCCATAAAAGTTACAAGGGGAAATGCTTTTGCTGATAAAAGGCAGAGCAGATAACAAGTTAGAAAAGCCCCTCAAGGGAGATAACCTTGAGACGCACCTGTATGTAAAGATTAAACAACAACCTGTATGGGGCGATTTATAGGGCTTATCGAATGCCGGGTTTCACTATTTACATTTGCAAAACTCAACTTTATTATGGGTTTCTCTTTGTTAATATTCTGTACCATACAGAAACCAACTTTTGTGTGTGTGGGGGGGTGGGGGGGCGGGGGGAAACCACTTCAGGAAAGAAAAGTTTATCTAGGAGGTTTTACAAAAGATATTTAATGAAATACTATATGACCTCAGAAGATAAACAAGAAGGGCTTAAAATACAGCTTTCAGGACAATTAGGCCTGTATCTCTCCCTCAACACTTGCACACATGCCTAATACATGCACGCACGCACACACACACACATACGTACACCTTGTCTGCTCATGACTGACTAAGTCAAGGTCCAACCCATTAGAGTTCAATAAACTTGGTTTTGGTGGCTGCCTGGAAGCAAAGGGATATTATCAAACACCTGGCAGGCGGTAATCAGGGGCTGGGGGGCTGCACTCAGCACTTGTTCAAAAGAAAAAGAAAGACAAATGGGGGGGGGAGGGAGGAAGGGGAAAAGTTTGATTTCATGATAAGAAAGTGTGCGGTCGCTCCATGAAGAAGTAGGAGAAGGGATGGGTTGTGTGAACTTTTGCCTTTCCAGGTAACTCAAGGCCAGCTTCCCATTTCTATGCCATGTCTGTTCAAAACATCTGAGCCATGAATGAAGCTGCCTCTGAACATGGCAAAAGCCACCACGGCAGTAGAAGACCATCAGTGGGAGAGAAGGTTCACGGTGCTAAGGAAGGGGCCACGTCCGTGCAGGGGCCGCCTGGGCGCTTGAGGCGAGGAGACGGAGTTTTAGGCTGAAGTCCAGAGACGGTTGTACAGCTGAGGACTGGGGTAGGCGAAGGGCAGCGTTTTCCGAACTTAATGGGCCAACGTTTTGGAGACTGGATTCAGTTGCCAACTGCTACTCCAGGGAGATGGTTACGTTCAACTCCAGCTTTGTTTCATACAACAACAACAACAGAGGTACCTCTCACGTGCTAGCTGCTCTGGACTATTCAGATTGCATATGAAACCAGAGGACAAAAATTAATTATTGTTTAATCAGGTGGCAGATGTAACGTTGCAGAGAGAGGCAACCTTGCCAGGAAGGGGCCTGTGTGGGTGCTCCCTGGACAGTTCGGACTGAAGGGAAGAGATGCAGTTTGGACTTACAGTCCTGTTGGAAAAGAGGGCTATTAATGCCAGACAAGAGCCTCAGGTGGAACAATTAACGTACAGTATTGTCAGGGAGGCAGTAAGATGTCTGCTGCGTAAGGGGGGGCCAAGGATTACTATACTTACTTTCCCACCAAAGTCGTAGCCCAGTCAGTGAGGGTCTCCTTACAATCTACATATGGCTTTGTTTTAAGGATGATTTTGATAAAAGCCAAATGCTTTCTCCCTCAGAAGCTTGTGGGTTTTTTAACGTTATTGTTCTGGTCTTGATTAGAGAAATCATGATCTGAAATGCAAACAAACAGATGGAGAAGCCCACATTGGCAATCTGAGGTTGCCTATTGTGTTTCTCAGCACCTTGGGCCCTGTGTCAAAGTCAAAGTAGCGTTAGCACCATCCCTCCGCCCCCGTCTCCCCCAGACTTTGTGGGTGGCTTTTCCTTCAGTTAAATCCCAGAGGCCAATCCGTGGTAGAGCGAAGGAGAGATCTTGGCCTGGAGTTCCCCTAAGAACCACCCAGAAAAGGACAGAATGTGATCGTATTTCTCTTTTGCTGAGAAACAATCACTACATTTTATAGGCAGGGCTAGGCCATAAGCTGCGGGGAGCTCACTGGTCCTAAACATAACTATAGCTATTTCATCATTTCATTATAATTTTTAGTTTAGTTTAGTTTAGTTTAATTTAGTTTTTAGTTTAGTATACCTGGCTCCCTTCTGCAAGGAAATGGAGATTATTCCCAAAAAGCTTCTCTGTAAAACCATTAAATCCACAGTCAAGCTGAACTTTTAAAAACAAATTGTCATGAGGTTTCGTACAGATATACCATTATTCCCCCTGCAGAAGAGTCATCAGTGATGGTCTGGGCTAGTTCGCACGCGCACATGCACGCGCGCGCGCGCGCACACACACACACACACAACTACATTTCTCAGCATACTAATTATTCAGTACTTTGTGACTAGCAGCTGACTGTCTGAGCCTCCTCTTTTGAAAATGAAGGATTAACAGTGATACCATCAAGATCCTACGTGTCAGTTGTCACTTGGTGTCACAGTCCTTAAATGTTGGAAGCTGTTGGAAAGTGTTGAAAACAACCGCCTTTCTAGAACTCCTTGAAGGAGCTCTCCTTGTCCTCCTCTGACTGGGTTCCTGACTGGTACTACCAAACCCTTTTATTCTCTTTGATTGAAACCCTTTTATTCCCAACCAACCTGAAGTCACTGCATGTCGATCTTTCCCAACCTGGACACCTTCCAGAACTTCCAGAATTCTCAGCAAAGGCCACGTGGGCTGGGGAATTCTGAGAGTTGAAGTCCTCACATCTGGAAGTTGCCTAGGTTGGGAAAGATTGCTTTCCTCTTGGGTTTTGAATCCCGTCCTGTGCTTTAAAAGCTGTTGTCAGTTTTCACTGAACGGTCCCAAATGGGTTGAAGGTCCACAGTAACAGGGCTATCGTTAGCACTAAGCAGCTTTAGCTAGTCCTGCAAGGCACTGAGTGGAGAAACACGAGGAGCCACGTGTCAGCTAGTTGTGTGATCTGTAGAAGAAAGAGGGGCAGGAGGAAAAAAATCTCCAATGTAATTAATTCTGTGAGTAGTGATGTCTTAAGTGAAAGAAACAGCCGTCGTAGGTAAAAACTCAAGAGAGAATACTCATATAATTAAGCAGCACAATAATGTTTAACATGGTTTACCTTGACTCTGGTCACCCGTAATAGATCACAGAGTTCTATATATGTATATTAAAACCCTAATTGTGACCACCACAAGGTGATTTAAACAGGATTAAGTGTATAGATTCACTTACGTGTTGAGACGGTTACAAGCACAAACCGGTTGGCATTAAGATCTCCCGTATTTACGGCCTTCTATCGTCTCCACTAAACGCAGCCCATTTTTTGAAGGAAAATTCTCTTTTGACCAAGCAGATGGAGTTTTGGGAACAACAGGGCACGTCTCTTACTTTGGCACCTCCTGGAAGACCTTGGGGCAATTCCAATGTCCTGTAGACAGATGAAGCTTAAGGACTTGGATAGGTTCTGCCCAAAAGTTGTCCAAGGACTTCGTGAAGATACAGAGAGGGCGTGAGGGCGTTCCTTGTGTGGATATTACTTCTTCCCTTTGATGGTTCCCCTTTTGCAAAAATTGTGGGCGCACGGCCTGTCTTTTGTTTATAGTCTGAGACAAACTAAAGTTCTGAATGCATAATCCAAAAACAGCAAACTCTAATTACAGGTAGGCAGTGCTGGTGTTGATTAGTCTCATAAAGGGCGAGAGTAGAGAAAAATACCCCTTTCTCTATTAATATCCCTTTAAAAATACGTATGTGCCACTCTCCACAAGTGGCCAACATTTTCCCTTTCAGGAGAAGCATCTTCTGTTGTCTGTTTGTTGGTTGTTAAGTCATTGTTTCCAAATGGTGGGTTTCGCCTGCAGAACAGGAGGCAGGCTGAATGATCTGGAAGGAAGGGGAACGACGACCGCAGGAGGGAGCTTTGTGCTCCAACCTGCTTTCCGAAATAGGCACCAGTTGCCCGGGGCCCTAGAAAGGGAGAGGATCCCCTGGGGGTGGGGGAGGAGAGAGGTGCCAGGTTTGGCTGCCAGCATCAAATCGGATTAGGGTGATCAATCTTCTGAAGGATCTTTTCCCCAATCGAAAGGAAGGCCCACAAAGATTACAGTTCTGCCTTTCATTCAGGAAAAGTCAGTGTGCACTTTTCATACAGTCCTAGAGAAAGTCGGTTTTAACATTAAACTAAAATGAAGAGGGGAAACTCAACATAATTTGTATTGTCGAAGGCTTTCACGGCCGGAGTTCGATGGCTTTTCGATGGGGCACAGAGAGATCGCTTCTGTCTGTGCTCCTGCCCTCTGAAGATGCCGGCCACAGATGCTGGCGAAACGTTAGGAACCACAACTTCCAGAACACGGAAGCCACACAGCCCGGAAGACCCACAACAGCCATCGACATAATTTGACTCTGCAAAAGATTGAGGCTCGCGCTTCTCCCCCTTCCCTAAATCATGGCAAGCCTTAAGACTTGGCACTCAAGCCTTGGAAGGGTTACACCTTCCGCTTCTCCTGTTCAAGATTCGTTTTATATCTTCATCCACCCTTTTGTCTCTCTCGTTCTTACTGCCTTCTTGCAAAGGGCACGTGGCCTTGTCCTCTTTCGCTGTTGCTGTTGCATTGGGCCTAGGAGTTCTTTAGACGCTGAATCACAAATATATAATTATAGTGGTATCACAGTTATTTTTTGTGGACAATCAAGGTACTGCCAACTCATATTTGTGGACAATTATATACTTGACAAACTCATAAGTCTTTCCACGGGGGAGATGGAATAATTTGCAAGTTTGATGCTACTTTGAAAACCGTCTTTGCTTAAGGGAACAACCTGAGTCTCCCCAAATAAATAGGGGAAACAGCTATGTCAGAAAATACCTGCTGGTCTTCCTTCCACATGAGCTAAGCAATGCTTCTGCTCCATTCCTGTAGCCAATAAATAAAAAATGGTCTGCAAGAGCTGGGTAGGAGACCTTAAGCTTCAGACCTTGTATCCCGTTAAACAGAGAACTGGTTTGTCGTGAAAATGCAGAGCTCTGAGTAAGATCCTGGGGTCCACAACAGTGTGAAGACAAGTGTTGTCCCAATAGTATTGTTAAAAGTGTTGATATGCCTCAACAAAATGACAACCGCGTGTGTTTTCAATGGCGTCTAAATGGGAAAAAGTTGTTGAGGAAACAAATGGGAATAATCCCCTCTGTGGGGGGAGATGGGCGGTGATATAAGTATGATAAATAAATAAATAAATGTTACCTGCTTCTTTGTCAGGAAACACAACTCTGCCAGCTGTCACTGACTACATGGTGTCATGACAATATCTCAACACTGGGATTTTAGGTATTATTCTGGTTCTCAGCAATGATTTTCTTCAGGAAAAGGACCATGTGACCTTAATGGTTTTAAACATTTCTCTTTATATTTGGATTTAAAAAAAACACGGTTGCATCAGTCCAGATACAGAATGAAAAGGACAACTTTTTAGACCAACTGCAGAGGAGTAGCCACAGAGCATTATGTTTGTAATTTCTTCATAACAGTCACAGGGGCTACATTTACAGGAACCCAAAACTAGTCCCATGTTTGAGAGAACTTGGAGCTCCGTATCCTTCGAGAGGCCCTCTATGATCTTGCTGAGGTCCAGCTGGAGACACATATGGTGGCAAAGCAAGATGGCCACAAAGGACCAGTTTAATTTCTTGGTGGGTTAGTACAGGCAATCAAAACGACACTTCTCAGGGGAAATGGGTAGGGTAGTTTCCTACCCTACCTTGGAAAAAGACACATCAGAAATATTATGGGGAATTGTAAGTGGGCACTTCCTCTTAGCACCGGAACCCGAGGAGAAGGTCTTGGGGCATTAAGATAGACCTCCATCTTAATGAATGGGAGAGACTGAGGTCCTAAGCTATGATGGCATGCCTACCAGAACATGTGAACAGAAGGGAGGCAGCAAGACAGTAAAGGGAGGAGAGTCACAGAAGAGATTCTGGAGCCCGGGGCAAGGGGGAACCATGAGAAGGAAACTCAGAGTACCTCCATCTTAGTTACACTTGGCAGAAGTTCTTTAGGAGGATTACTTTCGTGGGCTTTCAAGATTCTGTTATATTGCCCTACTAGCGATAAAGGTCTCTCCAGAAATCCAGGTGCTCCTTGTTTTCCGAGTCTGCCAGCCTTCCAGGCCTCGACATAGGCATCGGCCAAGTTGCTCAGTTGGGTCTAATCAAAACTTCTGACCATTTACATCTAATTTCAATGCTTAACAACAATGAAAATGGGTGTGAAGCTCCACTACGTAATTCCATTTGGGGGGAGGAGGAGGAGGAGGAAGAGGAGACTTTTTAAAGAAATATTTGTAAAATGCTTTTTGAATTATCCTCTGTAAATAAAGCCCGTTTAGAAAATTACAAGCCATCCACCAGAATAATTGGTGGGTCAGGAGGGAAATGTTCCATACAAAATGCTTTATTTATCCTTCATGCCTCCATTCAGATATTTATACCAATGCATACATTTAAAAGTTTAAATTCTATTTCAATTCACAGCTCAAGTCATAGGGAAGTGGAATACATAAGAGCAATGCACCAACAGAATTATGTCTGAGACACCATTAAAAACGTTAATACTTGTTCATGAAGTTAATTGTCTGCTTGTCGGTCTTTGCTTTAGAGGGAACCCCCGTTGCGATGGTCATCGGGCAAACAAACAAACGAACGAACAAAAAATAAAATTCACCGTTTTACAGTAAAGAAGAGAAAAAGCTCCGAGTATATTTACAATACATACACTATACATAAATACAAGAACGACACATACGTAATCATTGATAAACTTATAACATAGGCGCTGTTTAGCTGCTATGTAGCATATAACGCGCAGGAAGGAAAGTACTGGGAAATCAAATGCCTTTTTTCGGGAAAAGAAAGATGCCTCCTCTTAAAACAGTTTGAAAAATAACCAAGGAAAAGGAAGGCGCTACAGTTCTGTTGCTAGTGCTGGCATAGGTAATAATTTGGCGACTATTTTGGGGTGGACGGATGGATGGACGGGCTCTCAAGTTAACAGCCAATGTCTGATCAATCGTATGTCTGGATAAAGATCGACAGGTTGCAGTGCCGCTTCCATCCTGGGTCACGAGGATCTGCCTTTGTGATCTCTCCATCCTGACCTCCTCCTCCTCCCTTTCAAATCACTTTACGCTCTTGTTGCCTTTGCTGGTGTGAGGAAAGACACCGGCTCTCCTTAAAGCAAAGATGCCTGTCCAGGCTCTGCACTGCTCCCAGCTGCCCGGGCCAGCATGATGCTGGTGGAGGAGGAGGGCAGCTGACATTCAGTGCCATCTGCGGTGCCCCAGGTTGCCTGCTCTGAAGGGGTAAAGCTCTCGTTTTTCTTAGACTCAGGCGTAGCAGGAGAAAACCTATGGGCAGCAAGGCCCCGGGGAGGCCTTTAGAACAGGGGACCTCTCCAGGCAAGCCGATCGTACCTTACTGACTCTGCCATGGAAGCTACACGCAACACCCTCGTGCCTCTTTTTGAAATCGAATGCTGGCAGAAAGCAGACCTTTAATGGCCCCCTAGCCTAGGACATCATGACCTGAATTTAGAGAAGTGCGCAAGAGGACGTCCTGTGGAATTGGGCTCCAAAGGTGCACATCGATTCCTTTCATTGTCTCCTCTGAGTGATACTCCAGAAGCAGGACAACGTTTGATAAGATTTGGAGGGTCACAGCTTTTTATGCAGAAGACTTTGGGGTCAAGATGTCTCAGTGAAAGTGGGAAAACTCCTCTCTCAAAGAAAGGATGGACAGACTCAGGGATCACGCTCCCTCAATATATTGAGTGCTCACCCCAAAACAGGTTGCTCATCTGAATGCAGGACAATCTGACTGCACGTCAATTACTAGCTTGTTGGACAGGTAAAATGGCCACTTTACATGAGCTTTGTGTAGGCCGTCATTTTTGTTGGGGTGAATTTTAAGGGTTGTCTACAATGGCTAGGTTAGTCTTCATGACTGGCTGATTTGACAACATTAGAAAAGACTTACTAAGTAGAGCTAGAAGAGAAAGTATTAGAAATGATACACACCAACCATGTAGTATGACCTGATGGTGATGAGAAACCTTTTCTCTATTCGTTTTGTCTTCTAACTGTACGGAAACCCCATCCATCTACGCAGGATAAAATTGCCACACAGAAGAAAGCAGAGAAATGGCACTTGGTGATTTGCTGTGTTCTCCCCTCCCCCTCCCCTCCCCTTGAAAACAATCCTATGACAATTCAGCTGCATTTTATTGCTTCATAAAAAGATCAGGGGTGATCCCCATCTGCTCTATAGTTCATAGACAGGCACTTTTCACATGACTTCACCTATGTAGATTCTAAGTGTTCCCGAAGAAAAAAATTAGCTGATAATCGTATTATTATTATTGATGCATGGAATCCATGCATTTATCTGCTGAGGACCTTCTCTGCGAATTGAAAAAGTGGCTCTTTCTGTGGGGTCCTTATCTACAGGATTGTATGCAAGCTGTGCATAATTTCAAAGGATACTCCCTTCCCTCTTTTGAGGAAGAAGAGTACAAGATCTGAGCCTACAAATGAAGCTACTATGTTTTATCTTTATTTACATGGGCTTGGGAGGTATTTGTCTGCCTCACAGAAAAAGATCCCTCATGAGGATGTGAACTAGCTCAGAATCCTTTTGGTCTTCAAATCTGTCTAAGAGTATCTTCTGACCTTGTCAATTTTGCAGATGCAGTCTGCTGATTGGTTTACAGAAGAAAACCCAGAAGAATAACGATTATTAAAAAGTCTACCATATTCTACAATAAAAATTGTACAGCCTCAGTTCAGCCCTCTTCCCAGTGAACTGATCAAAACCTGTGAGTCTTCAAATCAATATGTGCAACACATTGGATTCTACCTGGTCTCTGAGGTCCATTCACATAGCCCTGTTTCTAATTACTGCACTGGAGAAGAACCAGTGGCGTTTGAAGAACAGGATCTTAGTTTTGGGCAAGATTACACATCTACTGTGCGGACTGGCCAGCCTCCAATGGACTTAACTGGAGTATGGGCCTATCATCATCAATTCATACTTTATAGAAAACCTGCTTTTAAGGGTAAGGAAATGAACAATACTGCTATTTTCTGCTAATAATTGGAAGCAGTTAGATGTGAAATGACTTATATTCCTCTATCATCATATCTTTCCATTTATTTTCCTTGATTATCAGCTGAGTTTATGGGAGCTGAACACTTCCAGAAGGCCAACACTTCAGCCAAAACTGAAGAGTTTTGTTTCTCAAGAGTTTTTCAGCCTACTACTTTTGATGGACTTGGATTCACTTCTTCAGATGGATGTCACATGGCCTATGTCCCCTCTCACCTGCCTATCTACAGCTCTCCCCCCTTAAATCAAGCATGGACATTGATGTGCCCATGTACTTCCTGAGAAGGTAAGTACACCACACACAGAGGAGAGGACTCTAAATTTTCAAAGCTCACTATGAGATCTTTTGATGGTCAAGTTGAAAGGTTAACCTTAGATTTTATTTTTTTAAAAGAAAAGGGTAGAAATGAACCGCAGGATCCAAAAGGCTACATTACACTTAAAAACTTGCACAGTGTATCAATGATTGGTTCGAACATGGGATCATCGCTATTACCACTGTTCTGTCCTATTTCCAATCCAAATATGTCCTAGTTTCAAAGCATTCACTGTGTTTGGAATAACTTTGAGTTCAGGGAAGCCGTATTTCTTTGAATTTGGCTTTACATTTGGACAGTTTTTTTGTTTCTTTTTTGGTCAGCTTGCAGAAATTAAAACTGACTCTATCATTGACTGACTCTATCTTAGATAACATGGAACCAAGTCGCAAGGGTACATGATACAAGGGGAATGGATTTTGACAAACTGGAACAATCTTCCCATTTAAAAAAAAACGTTAACTGTGTCATGAAGGTTTTACACTGCATTTTCTGAGCATATTCTTGGTGGTGACAACTGAACCTGTGTTTCAAAACACTTTTCATCTCAGTTATTTACATCCTGTGAAAAACTGCGAGCTTGAAAATACTTCTTCACTATCACATATATATTACAGAATATTGTAACTTTTACAAGTATGGTCAAATACCTTCAATTCAATTGTCTGGAATTTTTTTTTAAAGATGCAGTATCCATATATTTGAAGTTCATACTAAAAAAATGAACAGGTACTGCAGTGAGTTTGATATCAACGTATTGAGAAGTCCCAACGGGCATGACCTATTGAGTAAACTATGCACAGTTACAGATATTTTAATGAAATTGTGAAAATATAGCAGTCTTAAATGTATACATCTTCATCTATAAAACACGGGCAAATACAGTAATACAAGCTGGTTCCCAAATATGAGAAAATTATGCCTAAAGAATAGCTATTTCCAACTTTTTTTAAATTCCTGAAAGCCGTATTGAATCTTAATTCAGATCACACACATGCAGATAATTGGTGATGTGCACACGTGGGGGACACTGGACATTTTCACGAGGGCACCCATTCCCGATTATGCTTAGAAATGAGAGCATTTGATCGTTCTTCCAGAAAACATGAAAGGGCCAAAGATATCAACTGATGTACCTATTTCCAACAAAAGCAAAAAAGATTCATTCCTCAAAGAATTTAGCTGTTATCAAAGAAACCCCTATACAAACATAGATTTGCACAAAATATTGCTTCAGTCTGATTCTGGGAATTAATTGACATGACTATCACTGTACCACTGACCAGTTTATGCAAGGAATGTCTCCCCCCCCCCCTGCCGTATCAATATATCAACAGTCACTTCATATCAGATTAATTTATTTCCTTCAATTAAACATAATGCATGAAGTGGAGGATAAAGAATACCGCATCTTAATTCTGAAATCACAATGGGCTGCTTTCAAAGCGCTTGATACTTCTTAAATAAATGAATCAAAAGATTTATTTCATCAGTAGCACGTGCTCCTCTCCTTGTGGACGGGCAACTGGTGATGCAGGAAAGGGCTTGCATAATGACACGGTAAAACTGCTTCCATCTGTCTGACCTCCCTCGCCTGGCCCCCCCGGAAGCTACTTTGATAAGATGCTTTCTCTTGGCTCAGGAAGTTGCATATCTATGGTGAATGTTTGTCTAATACAGGTAGTCCTTGCTTAACAACCACTCGTTTAGTGATGGTTTTGGACTTACGACAGTGCTGAAAAACCGACTTACAACCGTTCCTCATACTTACGAGCATTGCAGCGTTCCCCGCAGTCAAGTGATCACGATTTGGGTGCTTGGTGACTGCTTCACCATCACAGCGTCACGTGGTCATGTGATCGCCATTTTCAACCTTCCTGGCTGGCTTCTGGCAAGCAAAATCAATGGGGAACCACATGATTTGCTTAACGACCATGTGGTTTGCTTAATGCCTGTGGTGATTCGCTTAACGACTGTCAAAAAAAGGTCGTAAAATCAGGTTGGATTTGTTTAATGACCACTTCGCTTAGCAACCGAAATTCTGGTCCCAATTGTGGTTGTTAAGCAAGGACTACCTGTAATGGTGGGCTGTCACAGGGTACATTCACAGACCTATGGGTTGAGTTTCCAGTATGCCTAGCAGCGAGCAGGACGTACCGTCTGAACCCTTAACCTCCTTGACCGTGTGCCTTGATGCCCTGCGATGCAGCTGTTTTCCCCAGAACCAACTGACAGCCATGGTGAATTTTCCCTGGCTCACGTGGACGAAGGAGGGCAGACCCTGACCGATCATTCCATCTGCCTTGAAACAATCTGGGGAGTCCGCTTTGGTTTGTGGGGTTCAATGTGCTAGCATCCCATCATAATTCTTTTAATCTGCACATTAAAAAAAAACTGGTGGGATTTAAATGCCGTAATTTCTAAACAGGAAAATGTATTCGTCTACAGGAACATTCCTGAAAATTCCAAAAGTTGACCTCTGAACCTCTATAATCCCATTTTACCTGTAAAGTCTTAGGTGAGGTTTTACACATTGTTTTTAATTCCCTTTTAAGCAATGTAACCAACTGCAGTGTAACAGAAAAAAGAGGGTCCTCCTTTCTGTTTTAACAAACAGATAACTGGAGAAGAGATGCCTTTGCATCATTCCTTCATTCCCAATGGAATTTTATTCTGATGGCGAGCTACTTTGAACAGTAGTGCTAAAAAAGAAACTCAACCCCTCCACACTTCCCATTGTGAAGGCAATTCACTTGCCTGCTAAGAGGGATGCTTCTTCCAGAATAACACTGTCTTTATTCATGGAAAACTTCCAATACTGAAATTTATTGAACCATCAGAATATATCAGTTAATAAAATGGTATATAAGAGATAACGCTGGCGCTAATAGGTTTACATAAAGAAAATCTTTCTACGCTGCAGCCACAATGAAAGAAAATCCATGAACATTGGACCAACAGCAACTAAACAAGAAAAACAGGCATCTGAAAGGATCCTTACAATATTGAATGCAACAAATGGATGATTAGACAAAATAGTTCCCACACAACAGTCCGCCCTCAGAATCAGACATGTAAATTTCCAAAAAATACACTATACCAACATCTAAGAGTACTATCAGAGCTGTTTAATGCTTTGGATCCAACCTCCAAAAAGTGTGGGGGGTTGTGAATGTTACTCCTGCCTGCAACACCTTGAGTCAGCTGGGTACAGGTGTTTCCAGGTGTGCAGACAGTGCAACGTCTGTGCGCTCTGAAGCACCTCTTGGAGGTTGAATATGGAGCACTGAACAGCTCCACAAAGGTCCGCCTCCTGGTCAGTCCCAGAACCAACCATTCTAGCACCCTGTTTCCAAAGGTTCCCTGTGCCCAGATAGAACATGACGAGGATGCCCCCGCTTCAGGTCCCCAAAGCTATACTATGCCTGAGTTTGGAAGATCTATGGCACCAGCATGAGCAGGAACCACGGGCAGATTTACCCTCCAGAGACTGGTCTTTGCATCCTTTGTTTTTGACTCATACTTGAGGAAGAAAGAAGCAGAGAACTGTGGGAAAAAGACATCCTCCGCGTCTAATTTCTTTAGAAATCGGCAATTGTCAACTGCACAGCAGGGAGAATGTGAAAGCTGCTAATTACTCTATTGAATTGTAGAGTCACAATTAAATTGTGACTCTGTTGTTTGATATGCATATTTTTCTCTAAACTGGTCCTGTGCCACTGTTGCTTTTCAAGGACCAATAAAACTCGAAAGATCACTTCCTATTAATTATGAGTTAAATTGATTAGGTCAAGATGTGACCCGATGAGATTAACCTATGCAGATCTGAAAACAATCCTTCCTGATTAAATGCTCAGGAAATACCGCTAAATAAAGGCAATGCGATTGAATTCCCTTCCCATTTTTCTTCTCTGAAAAGAAAAAGGAAACATGGAGGAATGTTTTATGGCCCATACCATCATTCTCCTTCTCATAAAAGAGAATGGAAGTCTATGTTCCTAGTGAGCGAATCTCCCACAGGAACAGCCACCAGGATCATGCCTCTCTTCCTTAGATATTAGCTCAAAAGACCTCGACTATAAAAAGGTCGCCAGGCAAGTCAACAAAGTCAACACTGATTTTGGGGAAGTAGAAAAATACACATCTAGGAATTTCCTGCAATCACTCCTAACTTGACTTGGTCTTGCTAGAGCTATAATGAAGGGTTGGTCTACCTACTAAGCCATAAGAGCTGACTCGAAGGGTTGGGAATGACCAGCCAGAAGAGCTCTTGAATTTAAGAGAAAGTTAAGCAACATAATGAACGGAACTTGAAAATTCCCGAGTTCCGCTGGAACCTGCCCATTGTGTTGATAGATAATGCCCCAAGGCATTATCTGCAGTCTGACTGGCTACTGCTGGCTGCACAGTTACCTCAAAAGTGTGCAACTGGGTCTAGAGGCCAAAGCTGCTGGCACAGGACCCTTCGATTCTGCTCCTACGTTATGTCATACGACAAATCCCTGGCCGGCTGAGTATCTTAAATATCTTAGGTGTTCAAGAGCACTAGCATGAATGATTCCAAATCAATCCATAAATATACTGTCATAGCAGGGTGCAGTATTTACTTAACATTTCCTTTTGTTTCAGACACCTAGGTTCAAGTTGTCATATAGCTCTTTTTATAACGTATTATTAATTTGTTCTGACCTCATCATGCTCTCAAGGACCCTAATTAGCAAACTTTTCCAGCCCAAGACCATTAAGCCTTGTGCCAAAGGGGAGTTAGAGCCAGCTACGTGGGAAGAGAGGACATAAGCTGCCCACCGTAACTCTGATGGTATTTGCACACATATTACCTGCTTGGCTGTGTGTGCAGCTGGGGTGAAAGGACTATGGGGTGGTATATGTATGTATTTGAGCTGTGGTGGGTATAATGCCCAGTTGTATGAACAGATGGTTCCCAGTGGATTCTCAACCACCTTAAGTAACACTTAGAAGCCAGAGCTGTCACTTCACATTAGTTGTTTAGACACAGTGGCCCACAAAATGCTTACTCATTTATTGCAGTCTGCCTCATCTGTTGTACACAGAGCAAAGAAGCAGCCGCTTCTGGCTTTGAACACCAAAACAGGTGCAAAGGTTGGCATTTCTTAGGAAGGTTTCAGGAGAGGTACGCCCACTGTTTCACTTCCTTCTAAAATCCTCGGGAATCAGTTCATACCATCTCTAAAAATGGTTCCCCAACATGCATGGAGATGTTCTTTGGCTCCATCACTCCCTACACATTTCTGGAATGCCTGACGGTGGTCGCTGTCTAACCACGTTGGCCTCTACCCAGCCCAGCCCAACTTAGCGATGACTAAGTCTCACTGCCCCTGTATCATAACTCCACAGAGTTAGTTTAAAATTACTTTTGCCAGACGGAAGCTCTTCATTTCAGAAACAGGAAGTACTTTCAGACCTCTTGAAATTCTTTCTCACCGCTCTTCTTTATTCTGATGCATTAAGTTCCCTTTTGACCACAGAGGCTGTTCACTTCAAAACTCAGAGGCTACAATCCTAAGCATAATTATACCCAGGAGTCAACTCAGTGGGGGAATCCACACACACAGAGCACATGCGAATTATAGCATCAACTAACGGACTGACATGTGAGCCATCACAGACCGACTCCCACAGAGCAGAAGGTTTATCATGCCATCATCTCTCGGACAGGGCTAATCAACGGAGTTACTTCGCACGTGCAGTTGTGCGTCAACTGCTGAGCCATCCAAGGATACAAGATGGTGGTTTGAACATCTGTCACTTTCAGGGAAAGATGCTGAGGACTGATAGAGAGGCTGGGACCAATCTTGGTTCTACTCTATGCCCAGGACCTTTTTTATGAACTTTTCCTATTATAGACTAAGCAAATGGATATAGAATGGGTAATTTCATACTGAAGTATTATGGATGCCTGTTTTATAGATTCTGGCAAAAACAGAAAAGAAAAAGATTTAGGACATTTTTTTAAAAAATCAGTGGCCTCTAAAGTCCAGCATAACAAGAAAGAGGTAAATATGTACAAATACCACCATCTTTATTGCATAAGTGTGCTGAGAAATCTTTTTCACTTCAAGGAGCTTTGTTTTTTTATTTATCCCTCCTCTTTCCAGTCTGTTCAGCTGGTTTAGGAAATTGTTGGTTTTTTCCAACAATCAGGCAGGGTGATATTCTGCAGTGTTTTAACAGGGAAAAAAATTAATAATTATTAATATTATTATTAATAATAATAATAAAATAAAAAATAAAAATAAGAAGCAGCAGCAGCAGCAAATGAAGAGAAAGCTCTTGAGGACTTGTTCTTTTCTACGGTTTATGACATCCAGTCTTCGTAATAGCAGAAATTCTTCAGGAGAAAAAAGTGTGATAGTTGAGAGAAAAAAATACAAGCCATAAATACTTTTAAAAGGATGTGGGTTAGAAAATAATGCCCAATCTTGCTGCATTTAGGCGTTCATCCCCAGCAAAAGGTGACGTCTTGGGCCTGCGCTGGAGGCGGGAGGGAAGATTGTAGCATTCTCGTTCCTGCTTCTTTGTGTACGTGGGGCAAGGCAGAACGCCCCTTTTGTGCTAACACCATCAAAACAGGATTCAGTCCTGCTGAATGCACTGTAGTTAAAAGAGACCCAGCTCTTGAAATTTCATATATATATGCATTCATATATACGTATATATAGACAAGGTAGCATTTTTCAGACCAACATGTGCCTTCGGCGGTGTAGTGCCAAGTGATCTGAACGGGAAAAGCTTCGGTCACAGTCTGCGCACTTGAACGGCTTCACTCCTGTGTGTTTGCGGTAGTGCCTTGTCAGTTCGTCTGAGCGAGCAAATTTCCACGTGCACCCTTCCCAGGTACATTTGTATGGTTTCTCTCCTAGGGGAGGGAGAAAAAGAGAGAAAGCGGGATTAACTACTGCACTGGGCTCGAAGAGGCTGGTAGGTTGTCCAGAAAATCCAGGGCTCGTTTGTATAGAGTTTATGTATTTGTTTAAGAGACTCCTATGGTCAGCCATCTTACGAGCCTTAACTCTGGATGGCTCACAGCAGCACTGAGAAGAACACAAAAGCAATAAAAGCCAACATCCACCCCATCCCAGCACCCTAAAACTACTCTCTCCAATACCTAAAAAACAGACCATGATCAATGAGCTCTAGCCTCACCCTATCCCAGCACCCTATATAGGGTTATAGTTCAACTATGTTTCAAATGTGGATTTATGTTGCTATGCCTCTGCTGTCAAGGTCAAAGCCAGCAGTTGTCATGGACTGGCTCGAAGGGAGATCTGGCACAGATTCCGCCTATGTACCACCATCCAACGCTGGAGGATCCATCACAGTGGGAACTCAACTGTTAATCGGCTGATCCCATCAACCCTGACCACTAAACTGCTGACTGGGGAGGTTGAGACTTGCCAGCCAACAGCACCTAGGGGTTCTGGGTTGGGTAAGACTTCTCAGCATCAGCAGGGAGCGCAGCCCTCCCATATCCTCAGAAAAGCTTCTTCTTGGAATTATTCATGGAGCTGGCCTTTGCTCTTGTTTCTAGAATCCTCTCTCTTCCCCTTTCTTGCTACCCCTGCTTTAAAGCCAACAAAAGACAGTGAGTTTACAGCCCAGATTTCCTCAAAACTGCAAGAGAATAATAAGCAAGAGACAGGCTGAGATTTCTATCATTAGCATTGCCCACCTGTCCAATGGGGAAATAAAAACAGTTGCTTCCGAGAACACCAGTTTTAGTGGTGAGATCCTGGATTGAAATGACCACAATACATTAATAGTAGCAACCGTGTGGGCTGTGGCCCCGCTGTGGAGTTCTTCTCCTCTCCAATAGCCAAATATGGACAGATGGTTGGAAGATTTTAATTCGTATCTGGATGTCCACTGCATTGGGTCCAGGAATTTGGCAGCTGGAAGAAGAACAGGCCTAAACTACGTGACAGATGGTGGGCTCTTTTTGACATGTACTATGACATACCCTCACCACAAACAGCTGGCCAGCTATGCCACACAAATGAATCAGGATTTCATATGACTTGGCAGAAGGTCCTTGTGGAATCTTTAGAGGGAACCCAAGGAAGGAAGGAGCAGTGCAAATCAAGAGGGGAATGTAAACACTGAAATGCCAGTAGCCCATGAGTTTAGACTAAAATTATTAAATATTTTCAGCATATATTCTTTAATCTGATGCTCCTCCATTTGTTCTCAAGTCAGAAAACTAAACAGACAACACACTTAAGCTAAGAAAACAGCGGATAAGAAACAAAGGCCCCAGTCTGCCTCTTCTGCTTTCTCTAGTGACTAAAGAGGTCAATTTCAGGGACTGAAATTAAGAGCCAGATAAAATTTCCCTCCATTTAACTCATCTCCTGGTGACTCCTTGGCCACATCCATACAGTTTTCTTGTCAATAATATTGTGGTGGCTTGCTACTGATGCCTCCTGGGATGACTTTTGACTTTCCTGGAGGTCTCCAACCAAGTCTAACCAGGCCTGTCTCTGCTTAGCTGGTAAGCCCCATTAGGTTAGCCAGATGCTGCTACCTGTTCACCAAAATCCATCTTGTCAATCGCATGTTTATTGGGAAGGAACACTTACTAAGAAGCAGTAAAACCAACTTCTTACTAAATCTCTGCCTGTCCATTTCTCCCTAATATATTTATACTGGCACTGCATGAAAGCCTGGCTTGATCAGATGATGGCAATTCTGCTCGTTTCCCTTTTCCAACAGCGGCCAGTGAAAACGCCCACCGACCAGGATAAGAAGAACAGCCCCTCCTGGTGGTTGTTCTCCAGGAAGTTGTATTCATATGGAATCTGCCTCTATGCATTTAGTTCTCAGCTCTTTCATTACTACAGTTACTACCTGTTGACACACCTATCCATGAGTTTGTTAAAGCATTGTTTGAAAGTGATTCCAAATGCAAATCCTGAACTATATAAAGAAATATTTCTTCTTCTCTGTCCTCAATTCCCTACGTATCAGATCTACCCAGGGAATCCACGCACAAGACATGTGACAACCTGTAAGGTTATTATAACCGTCAGAGTTGCCTTATGCTGGAGGATCACCTGAACCCAAGTGGAAATTCAGAGGTTGTACAAGCTGGAGTTGACGAGAGATTCAGAATTACGATAAATGGATAGAGAACCTTGTCTCTGACATTGGCAGGACCTCCAGCCACACTTGCCACATCTGAATTTCTTTCAGTACACGTGGTCTCCTCTTCATTACGTTGACAGAAATCTTGACCATTCATTCAATTCAATGAAGAAAAATAGTCCTTATGCTAACTGGCTTTGGCTTATGAAATAGAACTAGAAGGTCTAGTGTAACAATTTAGTTTAACATCCAATGGAAGGGAATGGAACTTCTAGGCCTCCACAGATTCCTCCCCATCCTTGCCTAGCAAGTCTACGTTCTTTAGGCTCAAGAAAGGGAAGGCATCAGAAACCAGAAAGGGGTGGGGTGGGGAACAAACAGTGAGAAGAAATACAGTAGATGCAGTTTATGATTACAAACACGTTGCCCAACACAATCCAATAGGAAGCGTTGAGAGTGCCGTTTCAGCCGTTGGAAGACGCAGGATAACCTTTTGCCCCAAGAAAGAATTTACACTGAATAATAATAATAATAATAATAATAATAATAATAATAATAATAAAAATTATACTACGTTTAAGGCCAGGGTAGGTGCTCTGCCCTACCTTCTGGTTTTTTCCTTCTGTTATCATGGCCACAATCCAAAACATGCTTTATATTTTCATCACATGGGATCTCAAGTGCTTAAGTCTATGCTGGATTGTGACTCATATGTTTATATGTTCCAGAATCAGGAGTTTTCCCTAGCAAAACTCTTGGCCTTCCCTGCCAGAACAATCCGTTTCCCATTTCTTTGTTTGCTACTACTGGATTAAGTGCCCTCTGGGCAGAAAGGAGGGGTAGAAAATGAATGGATAATAAAACAATTTAAAAGTCTTTCCACTGGCAGTAGCAGGACCCCCCACACCACTCCAGAATTGTTGGTTTTTTTAATGGATTAACTGTGATTTTTTTTGTTGGTTGTAATACTTTTGTACTGGTTTTGTACTGTTTTAATTCTGTTAACTGGTCAGAGTACAGCAACATAGGGAGGAATCTATGTTTAAAAAGGTAAAGGTTCCCCCCGCACATTTGTGCAGTCGTGTCCGACTCTAGGGGCCGGTGCTCATCTCCGTTTGTTAGCCGAAGAGCCAGCGTTGTCCGAAGACGCTTCCACGGTCATGTGGCCAGCATGACACATGCGGAACGCTGTTACCTACCCACCGAAGTGGTACCTATTCATCTCCTTTGCTTTTGAATTGCTAGGTTGGCAAGAGCTGGGGCTGGTGTGGGAGCTCACTCCGTCACGCGGGGCTAGGGTCTCGAACCTCCGAACTTGCGATCTTCCGATCGACAAGACTGGCGTCTTACCCGCTGAGCCACCACGCCCCTTTTATCTATGTTTAGTCATTTATTAAATCCACAGCTTCCCAAGAAGTCTGCTGATGGCAGTCCTGTCACATGAGCTGCTTCAAAGGAAGGCCTTAGTCATAATATACCGAGCCTTTTCATCTTGGGTCGCTGCCCATTGGATGACGGTCATGAATGCGCACTGATCTGAACCCGGGTCAAACTCTCTTTCGTATTGGAGGGGGCGTATCTTCACTCAGATCCTCTGGTGTGCCGAACCAGTTTGGGAAACCAGAATTAACACAAAAGTAACTGGGACTCACTGGGTTGGCTGCCCAGAGCATAAGACCACCCAACGCCTGCCCTTTAATATCGGCCACACCGCCTACGCTACGCTGTTCCGGGCACTTTGGGTTGATGAAGGTGAAGATGCGGTAAAGACCGAGCTCGGCAGCCAGAGTGTAAGCTATAATAAGCCATAATTTGCAGGTTTGATCCCAACTCATTGAAGATCTTAGTCATTTCAGCAGCTACAGTATTTTTAATATAAATATTTAACATTTTCCCCAAACAACCTCTAAACATGCCCACATACTGAACTCCCATTAATTACTGTTGTTAAATGATTTTCACCACACCCATTTTCTTCCCAGAGCCCAAGATAGCAGGATTAGACTTGGAGCATGACCTTGGGTCTTAACGAAATTTAATTAAGGTGCGCAGGCAGCTCCACCACCGAACGAAATCCAAAAGGCCAATCTTTCAAGCTTTTCCCTCCACTCGGTGAGTGGGCGCGCTCTTAAAACGCTGATAGCTATGCAGGTGACTAACTGCATTCTGGGTCGTGTCCCAAATTCACTCCATTTGGACCATAAAGAGGTTTTAAAGATAAAATTGAGCCGCAATTCGGGCATGTATACACAGGACTGGGAACTCTGGAGGGGGCTAAGAAGTGGAGCAGCTGCTGGATCAGACCCACAACACCACCGGGGTGATGCTGGTGATCAACAGCTAATGCAGCTCAGCTCTTTCCTGCCTATTATTATAATAACGTAGAGGACCTTGGGGTACTGGGAGACCAGGATCACCTTGGGCTAGATGAAGCCTTTGGTGACATGGGGGTGATGGGGTGTAAGGATGAAGCCCTCGCCTCAGTCTTCCAAGAGGACACTCTTCTTCCCTTGCCAGGACATGGCCCTTCGCACATGGCTAGTAGGGAGGGGAGGGCATGGTGTTGCTTCGCAAACCTGCTTTGCTTCGCACAACCTTCAGAGAAGCTGAAGACCACTTCAAAGATTAATGCAGCATACTGCAGGCCTTCTCATGTTGCCAGTAGTCCAAGAAGGAGCTGCCTCCCAAGGGTCTTCTAAGGAAGCGTTACGATCAGCACTGTTAGAAACCCTTTAAGGAGAGGGGGCGTGCGAGCAGGCACAAACGCACCAATATTGCTCGAAGAAGGGCCTCAAATAAGTGGCAGGATACAGCTTTCTGCCAGCCTTCCCAAGCTGTAGCTGATATTGTCCTGAGAGAAGCTCCTGTCTACTGGCTTTACTAAGAGATCAGCTTCAAAAGAGCTGAAGAAAGTTCAGAATGATGCCCAAGTTGGCTTCTTTCCTCCTGTGTTTTATCTACCATGCCATTGATCTATCTAAGCAACTCTGGCAGGCTTTCGGCCAGAGGAATTAAAAAATGAATGAAAAGAAACCTCTGGATTACTGTCCAGTAATGTGGACAGCATTCCCAGATTAAATTGGGTGGGAAGCCAAATGATTTCCCCTTTATTTAAAAAATGGCAATCCATCTTGTAATCATATCAAAAGTTAAGAGTATTTGCAAATGACCTGGTGTTAATTTTGGAAGATCCATTAGCGGGAACAGAAACATTAATGGGAAAATTAAAGGACTTTGGAATGCTAGCAGGTTTTAAGATTAACAATCAGAAGACAAAGACGTTAACAAAAAATATGAAATTAGAAGATCAAATAGAACTGATGGAGAAAACTGGTTTTAAGATTGAGAAAAAACTAACATACTTGGGTACAATTATAACAAATATGAATTGTATGTTATTTCAAAATAATTACGTTAAGACATGGAATGAAATTAAGGAGGACATGTTAAGATGGGAGAAATTAAAATTGTCACTGTTAGGGAGAATTTCTATGATAAAAATGAATGTTTTGCCTAGAATGATGTTCTTGTTTCAGACAATACCTGTTTCGACAACTGATGCACCATTCAGGCAATGGTAAAAAGATATATCAAAATTTGTATGGCAAGGGAAAAAACCACGAGTTAAATATAAAGTGTTACAAGACGCAAAGGAGAGAGGAGGATTGGGTTTACCGGATTTGAAATTGTATTTTGCAGCTTGTTGTTTGGTCTGGATGAAAGAATGGGTGTTGCTGAGAAACAAGAGAGTTCTAGAGTTTGGATGCCATGGATACTTATGGTATGATAAAGTTAAAATTAATGTGTCGATGATTAATTATTAATTAATCCAAAATTAATGTGGATTTTATAAATCATTTTATTAGATGTGCCATTTTGAGAATATGGAATAGATATAAACCCAGGCTGTGCCCAGAAACACCTCTGTGGATCTCAGCACAAGAAGCATTTTATAGACGAGAAATAATAGGCAAAGATGAATGGTTAACATATTGTGCGATACTAGAATTTTACTAAGGGAAATATAAAATAAAATCAAGAGAACAACTAATGGCAGAAGGATGTAGTTGTCAATGGTTTTCCCATTTACAGTTATCAGAAAGATTCAAAATGGATAAAAAGACTTATGGTATGGAGCTGAAATACAGTACTATAGTGTACTGATGAGGAACATGTAATTGCTAAAATGTATAAACTTTTCTTGAAATTTGAAACAGGAAGAACAGGTTAAAATGTATGATAAAGTGGGCTAAGAATTTTGGTTATATTATACAGATGGATCAATGGGAAAATATGTGACTAAAACGGTTGAAATTTACATTATGATCTTAAAGAGAATTTTTATTAAATGATTTATCGTTGGTACATGACGCCAGAGAAATTATCTAGATCAGAGCTTTCCAAACTGTGTGTGGCGACACAAAAGTGTGTCGCCACACACAGTCTGGTGTGTCGCCACACAACCTGGAAGCGCTGATCATCATCAGTGCTTCCGGGTTTTCCCGCGGCGACACACCAACTGCAGCGCGCAAAACCCGAAAGCAGCAGCAGCGCTTCCGGGTTTTTGCGCGCTGCCGCACTTCCGGGTTTTCCCGCGGCGACACACCAACGCCGGTTGGTGTGTCGCTGCGGGAAAAACTTTGGAAAGCCCTGATCTAGATTGTATAAAGGCATTTCAAATGTATGTTGGAAATGTGAACAACATGAAGGGACATTTTATCATGCTTGGTGGACATGTAAAAAAGCTAAAAAAAATTGGATTCAAATACACACATCGATGCAGAGAATTTTAAAGATTAATATTCAATTGAAGCCAGAACTTTTCCTAGGAGTGATGGGTACACAGCTAGAAAAGAGTAATGGAAGATTATTTCAGTATATGATTATTGCAGCGAGATTATTATACAGTATGCACAAAGATGGAAAGATTTGGCATTACCCACCATGGAGGAATGGTTGGTGAAATTGGCAGAACTTGCTGAGATGGACGAACTGACTTCTTTGATTAGAGAAAGCACAATGTCTACATTTATGAAAAAAATGAACTTGTGATTTATGGTTTTGATGATTAGACAGGATAGGTTATAGAAAGAAGAGAGTCATGATGTAACTTTAGAGAGAGAGAGGTTAAAATATAATTTTACTTATAACTGCTGTGATATCAGAAGCTACTTCTTTATATCTTTCTCTTTTTTCCTACTTTCTTTTACTTTTTTTCTTACTGCGCTTTTAGCTTTTTCTTTTCTTTTCTTTCTCTTTCTCTTTCCTTTTCCTTTTCTCTGTTCTATGTTAGTTTGTATTCTTATTATTGCTGTTAAAACTTTCAATAAAAATTATAAAAAGAAAAAAGAAAAAATTCCAGACAGCAAAATGATGGGCACATTTCTGTTGGCATAAGGCCACATTTAACATGGAGGGAGGGGCGCCAGGCAGCTGCAAAGTGGTGAGACTGTATCACATGTGGGGGAGCTGAATATTAGGAATTCTCCTTGAAGGCTTCTTTTAAACCAGTAGAGAAGTCTTCAGGTCAAGCTCATAATTACAGAAAAGTGTGATGCAGCGTTCTTCCAGGATGCAGTTTTTTAACCAGTCTAGCCAATAAGTCTGCAATTTGCAGGTGGTTCCCCATCCAAGTATTAACCAGGTACTGCCCTGCTTAGCTTCTGAGATCAGCCACAGTCAACTAGGTCCCAATGATTTCATGCTAATTTTAGGGCTTACTGTACAGTTTTCTTGTGTTTCCTATTTCAAAATGGCTATGAGTGTTCAACAATTATAGTCAACAGAAATCCTGGAGCCGACAAAAATGGGGATTATGGGTCACATATAACCCCAGGAACCCCAGGTTTTCCATTCTGTTAAATGACAAGGGTTCACACTATTTTAATGAAGCTACCACAACTTAGGATGGGAAGAAACTTTGGGTTTACAATTGTACTGCTTCTAGATATAAACCAATGGCTCATGTGAATTGCGCCAAATGCATCTTAAATTACATCAGCTTCATCATGAATCACTTCATTTCTTGAGAGCCTTTGATTCAGCAGACTTGGGATATGCAAATATGGGAGATGACTGGGCTGAGTCATCCCATCTATTTGCAGAAACTATTGATTTGGGGCCACTTAGTACTACAGAAACAACAAAATATACAAATACATTCTCTTTGGTACATAGGTATATGTGAAGCAAGCACTGGGAACTCTGTGTTCCAAGAACAGGATGGTGCCTTCATCATCCAGCATTACTGAACTTGGGGCAAAGACCCAGAAGTTGCAACGATTACTTCTTTTCCTTGTTCTATTGCTGACTCATAAGAACCCTGAGCAAGTTATGAAATGATACATAATAAATCAGAAATGAAAAGGACTAATACTCTGCTATACTCCTGCTGGGAAGGGATTCACTTCTACCTTCAGGGCCAGCTCTCTTCCCAGCATACCGTTCCTTCGGTTCCCTCCCCTCCTCCATTTCCTCCTCCATCCACGGAAATTGGCCAACACTACAGAAAATGAGGCACGGATACACCAAAATTGTGGTAGAAACCTGGGAGGAGACACTATTCACTGATACCAATCAAACAGAATATTTGTAGCTCAGGGTTGAACTGTGGAGTCCTTGGTGCTCTCTGAGCCTTGCTGTTTTCTTGCAGACGTTTCAGTGCCAGGCTAGGCAACATCTGCAGTGCCAAGGTCACTGAAGATGTTGCCTAGCCTGGCCATGAAACGTCTACAAGAAAACAACAAGGCTCAGAGAGCACCAAGGACTGCACTATTCACTGAGCAAGAAGAACTCACTTACCCCTGGGACTTTTGTCTCCAATTTGTGCAATTCTACTTCAAGTGAATCCACAAGTAGGCTTTAAAGTCCCAGATGTGCCCAACTGCTTTCCCTCTGGCAGGTGTTGGGCCCCCCTTGTTTTAACTTGGCTGGAAATCAGTTAACCATGTTTAAGGTTATTAGGCTGGGTTGTTACTGGTAATCCATCCTTTTCAAACTCTGACTGTTCTGCAGTGATTTGATGCTTGCATATTTTAACGTTGCGCTGTATTTCATGTATTGGAACGTACTTTGCAAGGTAAACGTAGCCCAGAGGCCTCTCAAAAAAGCCTCTAAACTGCAAACATACAGCATTTTGTAGCAGTTTGATTCCCTTTATTCGGGGAACGGCAGTTTGGTGAAGCAGATGAGAAATTACGTTCCTCAGAGTCCCGCGGACAGAAGGAGTAGCTACTAAATCAGCTAATGCTGACAGAAAGATAAAAACGGCCAGTGCAGGTATAGATACTATGGCACTGCTATGTTCCTACTCTTTTCTTGGCTCTTCCAACCCTATTTAATATTCCTATTTTTGCATTTGTGAGTTTCTATCAAGGTAGTTCATCCACGAGACCAGGTACAAGTCACAAGGTTTGCCTTGCTTGAGAAACATGAAAGAAAACATGCCCAGAAAACAAAATGCCCAGAATCAACTTTCTCCTCTGTTTGCACAGAGAAAACAAGTTGATGCAAATTCCTTAGATTATACTGCAAAGCTTATTCAATCATATGTACTCCACAGTCGATTTTAAATACCGAGTTGCCAAGCGGGTTACTCCTTGAGGTCTTCAGTGGCAGCCTTGTTTCTCAGGCTGAATCTCTCTCACTCCAGATTACACACAGGCCCCCTCTCCAGAGAGTCTCCTATTGAGAAAGTCTGGATGTCTGGATTTTAAAGAAGATTACCTGGAAAGCTACTTCTGTTGCTAATTGCTCTCAAGACAATGACGCACTGATGTTTAGCCAGTTGGAATCACTTCCTTTCTGGGGTGGTTATGTGTTAGAATGCCTTGATGGAAAATTAATTTTTACATGCAAGTCACCCAGGGAACAAGCAAACACAAATATCTGTTCCACTCCCCAGCCACATGAAAAATGATTGAGTCAAGGTGATGGCTTGAAAAAGACAATGGCCAAAGTCAAGCCGAATGTGGGCAGACACCTCCTTTTCACCTTAAATCTCTTCTACAGAGTCCCAACCCTCCAGGGCAGATTTTCAAGGGAGCTATGAGGAAAGGGGGCCTGTCCCCACTGTCCTGCTGAGGGAGCCATTCAGACAGACGGAGGGGGGTCGGTCTTTGGTGAAGAGCTGACTGTCTAGTCCTTGGGGGCTACGCCGGTCTCAGATCCCTCAGACTTGTAGTTTTCAAAAACGACTGGAGAAAAAAAACACACAACTTCTCTAAGAAAACATTGAAACTTCTTTTCTGAAAGGAAGTCAGGCTCTACCATTTGAATATTACTATGTCAATAGTTTTGGTACGGTAGATACTAATAAAACGATTGGTCCTGACTTTGTGGCAGATGCAGAAGCAACTAACTTCTCTGGGATGAGTACTACCTTTTCTAAGAAAGACACTCAATATCTTTAGGAAAGTTTAAGGGATGAGCAAGACTGGAAGCGATTGCAAGCGTAAAGAAAGGACAATTGCTCTCACGGAAGCTCCATTTTCTGGAAGAGCCCATCCTCCAAGGAGGAAACAGTGTCGATGTCCCTGCCAGGAGCTCCCCAAGAACTGTTTGTTCCTGGGGTGCCTCAGGCCTCCCGGTCACTTTGCTTAGGAGGAGGGCACTTCTTACACGCCGGAGCTGGAGTGCAAAAAGTGCGCTCGTGCACCCTCGAGCCATGTTCCCTCCCCCTGCAAAACTGAGGGGTGCCATCTAGCCACAGTCACATACCCCGCAGCCCTTTCCCCTCCATTCCGCTCCAGGAGCAGGCCGGCCCTGGGGCCACCTGGCTTTTGCTCGGAGGTAAAGCCAGGCTGGGCCCGGGGACCGCTTGGATGGGACACCCCACCCCGCCCCAGCAAGAGCGGTCCAGCTTCACGGGGCAGCCAAGAAATCTTGCATGGCGGCGTCCACGTAGCCACCCGGAACAGAAATAGACAAGAGAGCATCTTTATGTGGGTGGAAGGTGGTGTTTCTGCGATATAACAGTTTCATATTATTTTGGTAATTCTGTGAGGACTAAGCAATCTAAAACTGTAACAACAATAAACATGGAAAGTGGCACCACTCAGCTCTCAAACTGAGAGGAGGAGCCTACTTCCAGGAGGAAGAATCCAGCACCCGATCCTATGGACCTGCACCTTCCCTGATTGGCTCAACTGCAACTCTCCTGTTTTACCGCGGCCTAGCCTGTCTGGGGATGCTGGGAATTTTAGTCCAACAGCTGCTGAGTAGGTTCCCCAGTCCCGCTATCCACGTCTACTCTGAAGTCAACCCTTCTGAGAATGTTCACTAGATGCAAGAGGCATTTGTAGTCTTGCTGTTGGGTCTAAGTGAAAATGCAACTTTTCCAGAGATGCTCAAATGCTACTTCCCAACACTCTTGTCTACCAACAGATGACTGATCACCAAACTATGGTACAGGACCCACATTTTGGCATGTTTCTCCTGCTTTGTGCGATCAAAGTTTGGTATAAGTTACTGTACAAAGAGCAATAACTTACACAGCCTTGTACACAAGTTTACTATCTCATGTTAGGAGTTATTTGGCGACTCCCTTGCCCAAATTTGAGACATACTTGTTGAATGAAATTGCTGCTGGATTTTGACATTCTGGCTTGAACAGCTGCACGTATATAGTAATTTGTATAATAACTAAATTGTTGAATTTGTGACATATTTACTGATTAAATGTGCTTTATTCCTTAATTAAGGAGAAACTGCTGTATATCAGTCCAGGCACAAACATCTTTAATGTTCCACAATCAGCTCCATAAGAAGAGAAGAAATAGCCTAAATGTGCCTATTTTTGTGATGTACAAAGTGAGCTGAAATATACATTAGGCACAGCTCCCACACAGCTGTGGAACCCAGTTTTTAATCTTGTTCTAGGAATGCTTGTGGGCTGCAGTTCTAGAAGTCAAGATATATTATGCAATGTTTTGGAGAAATCTTACTCTTTGAACATCCTGAAATCATCAGTGTTTCTGTGTGCCACACACGCAGACATAAACACACGCACACACACACACAACTATTTGGAAAGCCAACGATCACCACCGTTGCAAATCTTTCCCTAACAGCCCAACAGAATCACCCCAGGCTCTCGCAGGAACAATATAGGAATCTTTCTCACTGGGTACCACATCATACCTACAGAGCAATAATTCTTCACAAGTGGCCTCTTGTGAATTCCTGCAAGCTTCATGACCCCATTTTTATATCCAGACATTAATCTGAAGCCACCTTAGTGAAAGAAATGGAGCCCGTTTGACGTAGCTTATTTCCTCAATATTGTCACTGTGTCTCCCCAGTGGAAACGCCAGTAGAGGGACAATCTCATGGCCACCTGCATAGATTCTGGCACACGTGTTTCAAATCTTGTATGAACTGAATAGCAAAGGATTTCTGACACTGTCAATATCTGTCTCAAGGGCAGTATGGGCTGACATTCACGTTCTTTCATTTCCAGAAATCAACCAAGAATATGTCCTTTCAGAATGCTACAGCCTTAAGCCAACTGTGTTGGCTAGAGAGACAAACAAACAAGCATTCAATTTCTGATCACCAATTTCTCATTTGCCAAACTGTGGGCAAATGCTGTTGCAGAAACACTTCTTTATTATGGATCCTTATTTTTTGGAATTCCAACGTTTATCCTGTGACGTCAGCCATCGATCTGCTGAGTAGAATAGGCTACGTATGGCTAATTCATGGAAAGTAATTTTCTTATGTATTGTCGAAGGCTTTCACGGCCGGAGTTCGATGGCTGTTGTGGGTCTTCCGGGCTGTGTGGCCGTGTTCTGGAAGTTGTGGTTAGGGTTAGGGTTAGAGCACAGATTATTATTCTACTTATTCTACCTGGGCACAGAGATTTCGCTTCTGTCTGTGCTCCTGCCCTCTGAAGATGCTGGCCACAGATGCTGACGAAACGTTAGGAACCACAACTTCCAGAACACGGAAGCCACACAGCCCGGAAGACTCACAACAGCCATAATTTTCTTATGTAGCGACTTAAACATTTTGCCTCTTGCAGAAGAAAATCCAAAATGGGCTTTACTTGGGATTTGGACTATATGACAAGAATGACACACACCGCCCCCCAAGGTGCAAGGCTCCCAGTTCCCCCACAACAGAACACAACACCCCACACCACATCCCATCTGCTTCCAGGCACACACTTCTTTTGCAATGGTTTGGCTGGGCCTGATGAGGTCGTCTCCCAACCTGGTTGAAAGGTTGCTGTGGGACCAGGTGGTGCTGCTGTGGCCCACATGAATTTGTGGAACTGGCTCTGAAGAAAGGCAGAGAATCTCCAGAATGAAGACCAACCCTAAAGGATTAGCAAGAGAGAATGACGTGTCTCCGTTCTGTCAAATCAAGGGATTACCAGGCAAGACAATTTCTAAAAGCCAGAGTAGACAAAGCCTATTAAGAAAACAAAAGGCACTGAATGGCGCTTAAAGGTCACAGAACAAGTAGAACTTACTTCTCCTGTCTCTGGTCATGAGTTTTACCTGGACTTCCATCTTTTCAACGAAAAAAGGCCTGAACAAAGACTAATGACAGGTGCCATTTCTTATTCAAATAATATCTGGAGTAACTGTGGAGTCTCAGGAATGCAGAGTTTGAACAGGCTCAGACTAAACAAAACGCCAACATTCTCCTTTCAAACAGCATCTCAAATGTATGAAAAATGAGAAATGAATGGCAGGGCCATCGCTGTCAGAGCAGAGACTTGTTTGGAAGACTTTGTCCTGGTGACTTTGTTCTGTTGCCCACCTGCAATGTGGGAATAACAACAGTCCAGGACTGTCATAAGGACGATGGGAAAGGCTGATGCGACAAGGATAACACAAAGCATGGGTCATGACGCAGAGACTATCATTCCAGCTCAAGAGTCAATTTATGACCCAATTTTACGATAATAAAGTGGCTGCAGGTTCCTCCTTCTTTAGCTTGTATATGTCGAGACTCATGTTCTTTAGCTGTTCTGAAAAGAACTAAGTATCGTAAGAATACAACAATGCTGACCCTGCCATATCTGAAAACTTAAAGTACGCCCTTGACCGAATTTGCCTGAATTCTACACATGTTCTCTGAAGTGCCTGCTGTATCTGCTATCACGCCTGAAAAGAGAGGGACTGGGTGCAAAGGTAAATTGACCCACTACAGAGGCCCCTTTCTTGTTTCCTGCAACAGAAGCCACATTCAGCAGCTCTAGACTAGAACGTTATGGAAATGGTATCAGTATAATTTCCATAGGTTTGTATAGTTCAGGGTGAGGTGGGCTGCCTCTGTTTTATGCAAAGCTCCTGAGCCAAGTCACAGGGCTGTAATAAGATGCGTCTCGAACAGGAGCAGGACCTGGGAAGAAAGCCTTCAAGTTTGGGTCTCTTTCTCCGAGAGGCGCAACTTTCTGGTTTGGGCTATACCTCAGACAGATTATGGAAGGTGTTCCTCTCTTCCTCGTGGGAAGCACCAAGATGCAGCCTGTTGGTTTACATGCCATAATGTGGTTTGTCAGACCCTTTGTTCTGAACTCCACTGAGATCTTCACTTTTGGAAAATGGACTTCTCATTGGTGAACCCTTCTCTGTTACAGGCTAGGAACACTGAAGATGCTACATAAATAAAATTCTCCTCCTGAAGAATACTGCAATGCAACTGCAAAGTTAACCCTAATTGTTCTTTTAAATTCAGGATTGAAATAAGAACCTGTCTTAAAACGTTTTCACTATTATAGCTTCTGGTAAGGATGCTTCGCTTCTCCTAGGCTCCACTACTAGCAAGTGAAAAGTATCTACAGACTAAGAGCAATTAACTCTTTGACCATGACTTGTAGCAAAAAGGATCTTATGCATTATTGGAGTGACCAATTTCCTTCTCATTTGCAGCTGTGGGTTATTAATGCATACTATTGATCAAGGTTTGAATTGGTTCTTTTTCAAGGGGGAAGATTTTCAAGAATTTGGTAAGTTTCTTTCAGCCGTTTAGTCTTTCTCTCCATTCTTCTTTTCTTCCCTATCCCTTTTTATTTATACATTAGTTTTTTGCGTGTTAAGTGACCCCAAGCTATAATACTTGAAAGGTGCTGGTATTTCTACTTTAGTGGCACTATGGGAGGGGTTTGTGTCAAAAAGTCAAAATGGCAGTTGTGGCAGTGTGTTTGAAGGTCTGTGGGTCAATAGGCTTCTACGGCTCTGCTGAATCCGCCATCTTGACTTGTGAACACCACTGTTCTATTTACACCTTCCCTTTTTGTTTCTCATTTAAGTGTACGGTACTGAAGAAAACATTATTTAACTTAGGCAAGCCAGCCCAGTATTTGCATTCCACAGCACAATAATTTCTAAGTTTCCTCAATCACTGGCTCTCTGCTTTCTAAATAGCCCTCGCCTCGGAAGGCGGACAGGACGTGCTCCTCTCCTACCAGCCATGCGGGGAAGATACGTGAGATCTGTTCCTCACCACACAATAATCCACACAGACTGGCAAGATAGGGAAAAGGGTTCTAGGCGAATAGGTTCTAGGCTTTCCATGACATTGGCAAGGATCAGTTACGTTTCTTGCAGTCTTCATCCCACTGCAATTCCCACCCCTTTACAGAGAAACGCTCCAGCACGAGAAGGTTGACGTGCACTGAAATTTCACACAGAACAGCCAGGAATCAACATGGAGACTTCTTGCAACTTCCTGTACCCAAGACTTCTTCTTCCTGGGCATCACGGGTGCACCACTCCAAATACCAAGCTGCGTTCATCCCACAGAAGTTTGAAGACAGCTTCCGGGAAGCTCCAAAATTTGACAACAAATTGCACTTTTTAATGTGAAAGAGTAGAAAATGACCCTATTAGCTATATTCTTAATAGTTAAACATTAAAAGTAAATGAAAATTAGCTTTTGCTCTGGACCCGTCCACTACTTCAAGGATCCTCAGTGTACAAAAAGGAGCTCTCCCCGATATAAATGAAGAGGCAGGAAGGATCAATGGAGACATATTTTGTGCATGACTCTTCGGGAACACTTTTGCCTAATTTCCCCAAATTACGATTCGGGTAGTCACTTTTAGTAATTAGTAGAAACTACAACTACATTGACAAAACATAAGTGGCACTATTTGTAATAGTTTCTCCTTTCGAAACAAGATCACGCATCTTTATTCACCTCTCCTCCATAAATGACATTACATGTGATGGGAGGGTGCAAATGAGAAAGCAGAAGGCAGGATACTGGTGACTCACAATTCCTCACTTCTGGCGGGGTCACACTTGTTTCGAGGAGCTGTTTATTATTAACGTGCACCCCCTAGTGGATCAGATGAAAATAACAAAAGTGGGCACTACACAGCGGAAAACGGAGGTAGACAATGCTAGTCTTCTACACGTACATTCGAACGGCAGCATCCCTACATGTTTTGCGAAGTTGTATTAACTCAGGGGAAGCAGATCACTGCATCTTAACTGCCTCTGTTAACCCTAACCCTTTTCTGGTATAGCAACATCACATTATTCACGTCAGTAAGTCTTTCCATAGCAGGCTTCTATGCTTGACCTTCGTCAAGCTCGCCTGATCTTCAGAAAGGTCAGGACAGTCCTAACTGGTTACCACTTGGATGGGAGGCAGCCAAGAAGTCTCTTGACAAGGAAACTATATGGACGTGTCCACATACCAGCACAAGTCAACTTGAAGGAACCTTCCCCTTGATTAAGCATGTCACTCACATCACATCCTCTCTGATCCCTTTAGCTGGAGATGAGGAAATGTGCTTACAATGTTTTGCATGCAAAAGAAGACAACTTTCTACCTAATATGAATCCCACCAGTTTTTCAGAGGTTTGAGGGTTAGAGATGGCTGATGGCACATCGGGTTCCTCATCCATCACGCAATGCAGTCCTTAGAAATCACTGCTGTGTAGCTCCAGGGAGAAGCAGCTGGCGCTCCCCCAGGGCCACTTCAGGGGAGCTCCTCTGGTACAACGAGCAGATTCAGGAGCATTATTGATTCGAAATATACGAAACATGCAGACACTCCTCTGTTACGTATCTTGCAGCAATGGCTAATGCACAATCACAGACGGTACAGAAGGGTACAATTATGCAACCAAAGTTTCTGTGATCTGTTTTCTCCTGTTCATCCTTGTACTCAGGGCTGTCCTAATTCATTTATCTCTGGCCCATATCATACCCCAATACTGTGGGCCATAGAAAAACAATTGACTCACTCTACTCCACTCTCGGAAGGAAAATAAAGACAAAAGTAGTACCCATTAAACCTGAATCCACACCATATCTATGAGAAATATTTTGAACATCCCAAAAGGCCTACGTGAATACCTTTCTTTTTAACCATTTAACCTACGGAGTGTTTCAACTCAGCTGTCTTATGCTCATCGGGACCTCATTAAACATTCTGGCCTGCAAAAATGGAGTTGTCAGGAGCTAAACAAGTTACAGTACACTGTCGATGAAGGTTCTCAGTCATCCAGGTGGAATTGTCTGTAGCTTGAATCATGTCAACTGGATTTCTATTTTCTCAGTGGAAACGTTTCGCTCCTTATCCAAGGAGCTTCTTCAGTCTGACTGTCTAACAGTCTAACACAGTACACTGTGTTAGGAACACGCCTGCTCATCAACCAGATTGTTATCCATTTTGACTACATGCACTAGATGTAACGTGGGATCCTTACTTAGGCCTCCTTACTGTTTTGCCCCACTCCCTACCTTAACAAGTTTCTGCCTGCCCACACTTTTTTGTTTTACAAGGCCCAAATAAGAGGCAGCTCTCTGAAGTCTTCTTCTGACTATGAGCACCCTGACCCTCAAGCACAGAATTGCTGATTTTTTACTTAATTGGGTGTAGAAGATTGCAGACTGTGAATCAAACTTTCAAATGCAGGTGATTAAAATAATCTTATGCATCCCATGATTTTTTCACGAGGGCCTTGTGGTAAAACGGTGCTGGGAGACCGGCAGTTGAGAGTCCAGCTCCAGCACCCGCACATCGAATCAAGTTCTTCCGAGCCTAGGAGGCATCGTGATGGTTAGAACCCCCCAGGAGCCAGTCCCCAAGGGGGAGCAATGCACCCAAAGGGCCGTGAAAGTCAGGGAAGGCCTTTCTTCCTGCAGTGTAATCTAAAGCTGTTAGAACCCAGGGGCTCAAGGACGAGTTGCTTCATGTCGGTTCCTTCTCCGTCATGCAGCCATGGGAAGTTCATAACTTTTCTGGTTTTGTAAGAGGGAATGGGGCAAACCACAAGGAGAGATGCAAACAGCTTTCCCACACACTGAGGGCCTGGGGGCTTGCCATTTGCTACTGGCACAATGTCTCCAGTCCAGATCTTGTCTGAGAGAGACATGGGAATGCGACATTCAGTCTCTGTGCCAGGTCACCTTGGGGTTCCTGGAACCGTATCAAGGGGACCCGTAGAGAGGAGATCAGCAAGACTGGTTTCCCCCTGTGGTTGGCGTTTTCTGGCGGCTCATCTTCAACTCGGGCCCCAATGTAGACAGAGCCCGTGTGAGTGAAGAGATCACCCAGAAAGCTCCCTTCCAGTGCAGCAGACTGACAGACTCCTCTTCAGCAGCCCACAAGAATGCCCAGTGCCCACCCGCTGGACGGAAAGGGGAGACTCAGAGCTTTGGGCAAAGGGAGGGGCCCTGCTGGTGAAGGAGACAAGGAGCAACGTCAGGCGCACTTCTGAAAGAGGACACTTTTGCCTGTGCATCCTGGTTTCCTTCATATAACAGTGATGCTAGGGAGGCAAATGTGCTGAAAGGGAAATGGGCCCCTTCTGGTGGCTCCAGGGCAGCATCCTTACGCGGGCACCTAAGAGAGCAGACAACGGTGTGAATGGAACCACCCTCCCTTGACTTAATGCAGGAAGTCAGCTTATATTTTAACAATGGTTTTAATTAGTCAGAGCCCTGAGGCCTTGCCTCTCCTTTCAAGAACCAGGGTCAGCCGTTACAGCTTTTTTCTCCTGAGGGATGAACTGGAATGACGTCCAACTGGAATGTCACCAGAGATACCCGCGTGGAACCCTCTAAGGCAAGTAAATCGCAGGAACGTCACCCAGATTCTTGAGTCACGGCCCTGCCTCTTGGCTTGACAAGACACTCCCTGTCCCTCACCCTTACAGAAAAAGACTGGAACCGAAGAAGTGTTTCCAGTTGCGGGGAAAGCCTTGGTTTCTAGGATTACATGGCTGGTGGGAACTATCCAGAGAACTCCACTGCATGAAATTCAACCTCAGTGGCTACGATCTTCACTGAATTCAGAGCTGGAAGGGCTCACTGGTGTTAAGTGTGCAGAGAGACGCGTGCCAGACGGGGGCCCTGCTTGCTTCTCTAGATGCTTCACACTAACTTTTCTGGAGCTGCTCACCTGTATGCGTCCTCCGGTGAGCCTTCAGGTGGGAGCTTTTCGTGTAAACCTTATTGCACCCTTCAAAATCGCACCTGTGGATGCGGCGCTTTCGGGAGTCGGGCGATTCAGACCTCCTCTGGCGTCTTGAGCTCTCGATACTAAACGGTGAAATTGAACTGTGAAATAGAAGGAAATTAGGAAGTTAGAACATTTATCCCCTTTGCTTTGAGAAAAAAGTGAGATTGGGAGCAAAAGACAGAAAGGTTATCGTTAAAAGAAAAAATGCAGTCACTGTACACTTTTCATGAACACCTCTTAACACCGTCACGCTTTTCCTCAGCACGCTTCTCGTCTGCCTCTTCAGACAGCCAAGGAACCCTTGTTTCTCCACGGAGGACTTTCTGATTCTAGAACTGGCTTGCTTGTTGATCTACAAAACCCAAGGTAGCCCAGCAATGCTTTCGGGTGGCCTCTCAGGGATGGGGGGACAAACTTCTGTTTCTGATGCTGGCCTGGGAATGTAAAAAAGAGGATGGGGAGGTTCTCGCAGCAGGACCTCCATGATGCCCAGTTGACCGAATGGGACCTTCTCAGGAGATGGAGGGCTTTGTAGGCCTCCTGGAGAGGCTGACCTTTTAGCCCGAGCTTCCTTGACAAGCACTGTTACAGTATATTTCAAAATCTGGACAGGGGTGGAAGGTGCTCTCTCTCCACACAACAACAAACTTTAGAGTATCCCATTTTGAGAAAAAGGTGTGACTTTTTTTTATAGTTGATTGAGATGAAATAGTTTAGAAACTTCAGAAAACAGGAGAAGACGTAACATTTGATTCTATGGCAGCTCATACCCCTGTTCATTCAAGAAAGAGAAGTATATCTTCACTGAGGTACCCACCCCTACCAAATGAATTCACCCAACTGGCAAATGTGCTTAGAGAAACGCACTTCACACATGCCATGGCAATGAACTGATCTCCTTGGCTGTAACGCTGCTCCCCGCATCCCCCAAAGACCCACCCCTTAGGCAGCATGTCTCTAGAGCAGGGGTCCCCAACTCCTGGACTGGTACCGGTCTGTGGCCTGTTAGGAACCAGGCCGCACAGCAGGAGGTGAGCGGTGGGCGAGCGAGCGAGCGAAGCTTCGTCTGTATTTACAGCCGCTCCCCCTCGCTCGCATCACCGCCTGAGCTCCGCCTCCTGTCAGATCAGCGGCGGCATTAGATTCTCATAGGAGCGCAAACCCCACTGTAAACTGCGCATGCGAGGGATCTAGGTTGCGCGCCTCTTACGAGAAGTCAGAATACGACACTTATTTTAGTCTGCACGTGGTGAGTTGTATAATTATTTCATTATATATTACAATGTAATAATAATAGAAATAAAGTGCACAATAAATGTAATGCGCTTGAATCATCCCAAAACCATCCCCCCCCCCCCCAGTCCGTGGAAAAACTGTCTTCCACGAAACTGGTCCCTGGTGCCAAAAAGGTTCGGGACCGCTGCCCTGGAGGGAAACCGATGGATCTGTGCGCCCATGCAAACCGCACTCATACCCTTCGCCCACGTCCTACTCAACACGCAGGAGGCAAGGTTGCTGCTGTGCCCAGGGAGGCGTGTGCAAGAGGGCACAAACAGGGACTTTTCCAGAAGGGAGATGCTCTTCCACTCCTCTTCCTCCTTCCATAATCCTCAGTCAACTGTAACATGTGATGTCACTGCAATTAGAGCTCCCTAATGACCCTGCGGCTTCCCTGGCAGCTACTTTCGGAGATGTAGAAATTGCGAATGCAACCAGATGGCTTGCTTTCATAGGCTAAGAACGGAGGAGGAAAGGGGGGGGGGAGCTCAGCATCCAGTAACAGCTTTACCTTACTCTTAACAGCCGCCTAGAGTCCTTATACGAGAGAGGCGGCCATATAAGTCCTGTAAACAAACAAACGAGCAGATTCGTTGCTTGGATAAATGCATTTGTTCCTTGCATGACTTGGTCATTTTCTAACTTTGGGCCACTTGCTGTATGAGAGGTGATTTACATCTTGGCCAAAGCTACCAGACAAGATAACTGCCATGCCCTTGGCTTTCAAATTCTACTTTAGACAGCCTAGCCTAATAGCATACAGTACATGGAAGCTGAACCTTGGTCTTCCTTTAGAGTTTCGCCTTTCATGGGTCTCTCGGACACGTCTCCCGTCTCCTTCTTCTCCTTCCGTAGAGACTTGGATCTTACAGAGAATAAATGCTGTTCCCATAATGTTTCTGAAGGGGGACGTGACCCAGCCAAAGTTTTACGGTGCAATCCTAGAAACAGTCACTCACAAGCATGGTCACCATTCTGAATGAGGCAGATTCCTGAAAAATATGGCTATGTGACACTCGCTTCCAAAATCCTGTCCAGGCTCACTAATCTTCTCCCCCGTTTCTGCCACCTTAATTTTACTCAGCCCAGTGGTGACAATACACTTGTCGGCTGCTCTGAAACACTTGGAAGAGTTGCAGACCTTTGTCTCCGCACTTCTGTTCTCCTCTGTAAAAAAATAATTACATCCTAGCCTTCCCCAGCTTGTACCCTGTGCTTGAATTTGGACTGCCATCCCAGAATTATGGGCACCAAATTAAAGATGGAGGGCATGTTCCGTGGCCATTTTAATTAGGTGCGGTGATTACACCTAATCATTTAAAGCTGAAGATTTTCCATTTTTCCACTAGATGGAGGAAAACCTCTTCGGAACAGATGGGGGATTCAAACAAGCCACTGAGCAACCTCATCTCTCCCTTTCAATCCACAGCATTCCTTTTCCTCCCAAATGTTTCTTGCACTGCTCCCTTTGTTTGGCCGTGAAACCACCTGGATTTCACAAGGTTGGGCCCATGGAGTTGATACAAACAATGGTCTTTATGGCTTTAAAATGAGCTGTGTGCCTGAAGGGGAAAACAAATCTTATTTAATGTATTGTATTATTTCAAATTGTTTTGTGAAGGTTGATGATAAATAAAATATAATAAAATAATTAGCTTTTGGAGGGGCAGACAAATATGACCTGTTTCCTCCGCGGCTTTTGTTTCATCACAAAGCAATTTATCTTTGCTTCCACTTAGTAACACATAAAACTTTAGCCAAAACTGTATCTTCAGTGTAGAAATTCCATACTTGGTGGTCCAAAAGTGCTTTGGTGGGCCACATGTTCTATCGTACAAGAAAACAAGTCCTTTAATTTGAACGATTGTCAGAGAAGACTCTTCTGTCTGAGAGTCTGGTGTCAAATCCAAGTCTGATATGAAGACAGAGAATTTTAAGAACAGAAATGCAGAGTACAAGGCATGAAGACCATCTGGCCACCATCTTCGCTAATAGTAAAATTAAGCAGACTCTAAAATGAATATCTGCTAATATGTGCACAAGGGAAAAAACAGATTTTTGTGCTACGAAAATCCACATGACCACGACACGGCAAGGAAAAGATAGGGTTTCCTGTATCTCATGGCCATCTGGTTCTTCCCAGCTTAGGCCTGGTAGCCCAAGGAAAGCACTGTTAAATTCTAAGCCCACAGATGATTGCATGTCAGTCCAAAGTTTGCTTTGGTGCCTGGCTTTACCCATTTCTGATAAGCTGGAGCAGTGAGTAAACCTGGATGCAACAATATAGGCAGCCAAATAGGGATGGGGAAGCACTTTGACATCCTTCAGCAACATGACTGGCTGTGTTGATATCTAATTATTCAGTAATCTATGATTCCACAGAGGAATCAAATGTGCTTACATATATTACTTGTGGTACTGGAGGAAAAAAATTGTTAAAAGAAAATTTATCACTACATTAAGATCTTGGGCACTACATTCACGTAGCGTGATGTTCCCTGATTTTGACCTATGAAGTCATCTACACATCTGCTACGAATTTACAGTGATATATGGATCAAAATTGCATAGGATCGAAAGAAGAGCCAACTCTTTGGGCCTAGTCCCATATATCGAGTGTTATAAATTCTCGAAACGAAGGCTAGGCAATTTATTACAATTTCTGGTTTGCCTCCAAGATCATGGAATCACAAAACTCCAAAGCTCGAGGCACATCATTCATCTTTTCACCTGGTTTCCTGCAGTGAAGCAGGAATGGAAAATTGCGCGGCTGAGTAATCTCCTCTCCTGCAGTGCAGCAAGGACAGAAAGACAAATCGGAGGCTACACAGCCAACCAGGGCAAAATCAGGGTCTTCCTCCACCCAAGACACGTCCTTGGAGAAGATCAGCCTCGCTCTTGCTCCAATTCATGGGAAGGAAATTCCAGAACCCCACCCCCACCCCATGATTCACCATTCATGATAAGCAGGATGTACCATCATCCAGGTGGTAACTGTTTTTTTAAAATTGTTTTTATGCTTTGATTGTACACCACCCAGAGTCACATTTCGTGAGATGGGTGGCCATATAAATACGACAAATCAATCAATCAATCAATCCCTTCTCTCACCCCAAAAGGACCAAGAAACGAAGAAGAAGGGGAGGAGAGACAGCACCTTGGAAGAACAGAGTTAAAATAGCCAGTCCCCTGTTGGCTGGGGGTGACGGTGCAAAGGAGAATTAGTCTCACCTGGCTTTTCAGATCAGCTCAGAGAGGTACAGTATGTCAGTGAGTACCCTGTGGGTTGTGATCTCTTTGAACATTAAAAGTATATTTCGGTACCACCCCTCCTCCCACATTCCATCCCAAGAAAAGATGGGTTGTCTTGTGACACTCGGAAGGGTGTGGCTCTACGCCCTCTTCCTTTCCAGTTGAACCAGGGGCTGAACGATTCCTGCCATCAGAGGCAGCCCGGACAGTTGGACTCAGTAACATCAGGAGGGATGCAAGTTTCCCTGATCTGAAATGGATTCCTGGGCATTTCCTGCATTGTATGTGGTACTCCCTATTCATTCATTCAGAATATTTCTACATTGCCCAACTCAAAGACAAGCCTAAATAAAAATAAAGTAAGCTTGCTTGCTTTCTTTCTTTCTTTCTTTCTTTCTTTCTTTCTTTCTTTCTTTCTTTCTTTCTTTCTTTCTTTCTTTCTTCTCTCTCTCTCTCTCTCTCTCTCTCTCTCTCTTCCTTCCTTCCTTTCTTTCTTTTATTTCTTTCGGGGCGTGGTGGCTCAGCGGGTAAGATGCCAGGCTTGTCGATCGCAAGTTTGGAGGTTCGAATCCCTAGCCCTGCGTGCGGACTGAGCTCCCGCACTAGCTCCAGCTCTTGCCAACCTAGCAATTTGAAAGCATGGAAATGCAGGTAGATGAATAGGTACCACTTCGGTGTGAAGGTAACAGCGTTCCGCGTGCATCATGCCGGCCACATGTCCATGGAAGCGTCTTTGGATAACGCTGGCTCTTCGGCTAACAAACGGAGATGAGCACCGGCCCCTAGAGTCGGACACGACTGCACAACTGTGCGGGGGGAACCTTTACCTTTTTAACATCATCCGAAAATGTCAGTTTGTGTGAGGGTAAACAACGGATTTAGGGGCGTGGTGGCTCAGCGGGTAAGATGCCAGGCTTGTCGATTGGAAGATCGCAAGTTCGGAGGTTCGAATCCCTAGCCCCGCGTGATGGAGTGAGCTCCCGCACTCGCCCCAGCTCTTGCCAACGTAGCAATTCGAAAGCATGCAAATGCAAGTAGATGAATAGGTAGCACTTCAGTGGGTAGGTAACAGCGTTCCGCGCGTGTCATGCGGCCACATGACCGTGGAAGCATCTTCGGACAGCTCTGGCTCTTCGGCTAACAAATGGAGATGAGCACCGGCCCCTAGAGTCGGACACGACTGCACAAATGTGCGGGGGGAACCTTTACCTTTTTAAGCTTTCTTGAGTCCTCAACTCTAGGAAGCCACGTCATCTGCATGTGAGGTGTTATTTCACTTAATGCTCCGGAAACTATCCAGCAGGAGAAAAAGCTTTGAGGACCACTAACAAGAAGCTTAACAATTCCACATTTACTAATTCAAAATCCGAAAGGACTGTGCTTGAGTCATAAAACCCCCGTTAAATCTTCTTCCCTGTCCTCACCAACCAGTGCATCTGTAATTCCCAGGCTACAAGGCGGCACTTATGAAATCTTGCATTTTCAATGTGAGATGATGACCGTGAAGCAGGAAGGCAGGAAAACGAGGCTAATCGGTACCATGAGAGGATTCCTGTTGGGCCATCTGCTTCGTTCTTGACTCTAGGTGGCACCCCAGTCCCAGATTTGTCAACCCCGTCTTTGCCCTTTGTTCTTTCTTCTGAAGGCAATTCACCCACATTTCCTTTGGTCCCCTCAAGAGGTGGAACACATGCAAGGACAAGTGTGGGAGAAATAAATTGCCGCAGATACGGTTTGGGGCTAATAGAAATCTAGTTATCAAGGCACTGAAGTGACAAGATTTTTCAATGACTATGAAATCAATGAAGAATAAGGGGAGGAAAAGGGAGGCATTTCTCCCCCCCCCTTTTATTGTTTTTTTAAAGCTTTCAACTTGCCTAGTGTTCTTCAGGAAAATTCTTCACCTCCAGGTATAAAGCTTTGTGTCAGTTCACAGAGGGAAGTCACGGAAATCTCAGTCCTAAACGAGAATCAGCAAAGATGAGATTTTAAGAGGCCGGGCTTCACTAAAAGTAGACCGCACCCTGAGCAGATGTGCAGGGACAAAATGGGGAGAACTGGGCTCCGGTCTGAAAGGATCTGCATTCCCAGATGGCCAAGCGCTGCCGTACTCCGGCTCTCCTTCTCAGCAAGCGGGGGTGGGTGGGGGGTGAGCATGAATACAGATGAAGGAGACCCGGGGTGGCATTGCAGCCACGCTACGGACCAGAACAGGTGTGGGCTGGAGGCCCCGAATGAAGTTTAAAGCAAGCACAGAGAGGGATGCAAATCTGAACTCGGCAGGGAGTAAAAAAAGGGCAGTGAAGAGAAATTCTCTCTTAAGATGGCCATTTTGTGTTTCAGCATGTCTTAATAGGATGCATATGAAATATTTTTTAAAATGACAGGTCAGCATAGTTTATCCCTTTGGTAATGATAGTAAATAGGAAGGAAGGAAGGAAGGAAGGAAGGAAGGAAGGAAGGAAGGAAGGAAGGAAGGAAGGAAGGAAGGAAGGAAGGAAGGAATCTAGCTATATGTATTCAAAGAACAGGAAGGAAGGAAGGAAGGAAGGAAGGAAGGAAGGAAGGAAGGAAGGAAGGAAGGAAGGAAGGAAGGAAGGAACCTAGCTATATGTATTCAAAGAACAGGAAGGAAGGAAGGAAGGAAGGAAGGAAGGAAGGAAGGAAGGAAGGAAGGAAGGAAGGAAGGAAGGAATCTAGCTATATGTATTCAAAGAACAGGAAGGAAGGAAGGAAGGAAGGAAGGAATCTAGCTATATGTATTCAAAGAACAGGAAGGAAGGAAGGAAGGAAGGAAGGAAGGAAGGAAGGAAGGAAGGAAGGAAGGAAGGAAGGAAGGAAGGAAGGAAGGCCTTCAGTCCAATATGTTATATATTACATACTCTATAATAATGATATTATTCACATATTAGCTATTATTCAGAGCCAGAACTAAACATTAACTGGAAAAAGGAATGATTTCCTGCCCTATTTAACTACTGAGCCGATGCAAGGTTTTAAGAGAGATGGCTATCTAAAGATAATTTGTATTAACTGGGCTTTCAGATCAGGCTGCAAACATGGTGGTGACAGATTACAGGTTTCTATATCTCTGCCGCTCATTAGTGGTCATTTTTGGTTTCATAGAGAAAGATACATTAATATTAGTATTTGTTGATTACATATGCAAATCACATTTTCCAATACAGGTTATATGATGATATTATCAATTAATTAAAAAAAAGATCATACAGATGTACAGCCCAAAGACACAGAAGAGACTTTGCTTGGTAAGGAAGGAACCAAGAATGTCTTCCTCAAGGAGAAGTCCCAGAACGAAGGTGCTGCTACAGAGAAGGGTGGCCAGTTCAGCCAAGCTGTCCCCTCCAACTGGTGAGATGCCTCCCAAGTCATTCCTTCAGACAGATGGCCTCCTAACCTTTAGAACTTCATTGATCAAGGCCAGGGTTTCTCAACCTTGGCAACTTTAAGAGGTGTGGACTTCAGCTCCCAGAATTCCCCAGCCAGCATGCTGGGAGTTGAAGTCCACATACCTGAAGGTTGCCAAGGTTGAGAAACACTGATCAAGGCCAACAACTTGAGTTATGCCTCAAAACGCCTGGAAGCCAGAGAAATTATTATGAGACCAGAGTAATTTGGTCTACAAATAGCAGTTCTGACAACGGCTGAGCTGATGCAGCTTATTCTTAGCTGTAGCATCTAAATACTTTTCCAAAGCGATCTGTGTGCAGCGTGTGGGTGAGAATTATGGTGGCCGCGTCCGATCAACCGTAGGAAGCAAGACAACATTATTCATAGCCACTGCTGCCACGTGGCCTTCCAGGGGTTTCAGAGGGAGTACTGTTTAATCTACCCAGCTAGGAGGCTGGCTGAAAAGCAGGGCTGGACCTGGCTATTGATGTGACTCAGTTATGGGTCATCATTAGATGAGAAATCATGAGTCTAGCCATGTATAAAGCACCCCAAAATTGCAAGTAAACAAATTTTGGTTAGTAAATTTAATTACTGTTCAGAAAAGTTCAAGCTGTTTCCATACCTGTACGACTTTAACACAATCCATTCCTCCAATGTGGATATTTCAGTATGTTTCCATCTGTGTGCATATCATAATCTCACTGCAGTTTGTATGACAGAAAATCCGAGAGACCCAGAATTTAAATTAAGCTTTGTAAATTGAATAGAGAGCTAACGAAGTGCAAGTGTGGTCATTACCGAACGAAAATCAGGTTTTCTACGTCTCCATAAATGGAGGGTCAGATTTAGGGTTCTGCTCTAAAGTGCTACAAATGTAGACAAGCATGGACAATGAAAAAGCTGCCATGGTTACTCAAGGTCAGGGGCTTAGAAATGGCCCCTTAGTACCCGAGTCAGATAGCTTTCTTTTCTTACCAAGGGAAGAATGGCAGAGGAAACATGGTTTCTTGCCAACAGACCCTCTTCGCACCCAGACTGAGCTCCATGCTCAGAAACACCTTGACAAATGGATTATGTTTGTCATGCTTACTAACTCAAATGTTTTCTACCACATTTCTGATGCATTCCAAGACAAGACTAAGAGGAATAAGACTTTCTTGACCTACTCCATCCAGGATTTGAAAAAAGGAGAAGCAATCTTGTACAATGTTTACAAGAAAAAGAAGTAGGAACAACAGGACGAAAAAAGCCACGAATCAGAGGAAAGTAACCGTTCCTTGCAAAAAGTACCAGCCAAATGCAAATATTTGAGCCGTGGGATGATTTCTCCATATGTTTTCCTGGATGCCTGTTAGGATTTTGAAGCAAAAGTGGGTGGGGAACCCATGCAAAATTGCTGAGTATGAATAAAAGGTTAGTGATTAAAGCTGAGCTAACATTTCTCAGAACGGATTTTTCAGAGAGGATGGCTGAACATTTTCCCCCTCCCTAAAGCAGGAAAAGTTCCCCCTCCCCTCCCCTCCCCTCCTCGTGTTGGCTCCCATTCAACCCTTGCCATGCCACATACAGCAATGCTAATCTTGGACCTTATGGACAATCCAAAAGCATCGGCCAAAAGCAGCAACCAGCAAACACAGAGTGTCCATCTCATAGTTTATGGGCAACCCCCAGCTCTAAAAACAGAGAAAAACTGGTAGGGAAGTTCTCTTTGTCCTTTGGCCAAACGTTAGGCCGGCTTTGCCGCCTGGAGACTGGGTGGGGAATTTCACGAGGCCATTTTCATTCCACCTTCAGAATGCAGGTGAGGGGTGGGTTTGTTCCGAATCAGTACTTCCATCCCCCCCGGAGGACAGGGTGGCTTCACCTCTGTTTATGTAAGCCATGCGTCATGATTCCACTTGGCTGCACGGATGGGATTATTCTACCAGCAGGATTTCCCAAAATATGCACCAACCTCAGGCAACCATATTATAAGAGAATGCAGAAGAATAACGCCATGCCACAGTGTAATTACAGAGCAATTCCTGAATACTGCACATCTCTGCAATGTCGGTTGTTTCTTCACAAAGCACAAGGATGTCCTGGGGCCAAAATGCTTAGTTAGAGATGGCATGGTGACAAAAGACAAAAACATGCCGTCTAAACTCAATTCTCGTGGCCCAAAAGAGAATTAAGGCCAGTTTCCACCTCTCTCCTGTTAGATCTGTTCAAGGCGGGGTCTCCTCACATGGGCATGGCAGCCAACCAATTTCCCTTGCGTTGCCTCCTGCACCTTTGAAGCACAAGAGCCAGATGGCTCTCCGTGTGGGTCTCTTAGCTACACAGCTACTAGGGGAGAGGGAATAAAGGGAGAAAAAACTCAAGTGAGGGTGAAGTTGAACCACATTGGATTAGTAATGAAAATGGGTAATCACTGTAATGAGATAATTCTATTACCTCTGTATTTAAGCAATTGAGTCTTTACTGTCCCTGACCTTTGGTGATTTGAGGCATGTGCAATCCTCAAAAGCATGCTAGCATCGGGGAGTATTTCTTTCTGCTCTCCCACTTTATAGCTGCTTTTTCTGCCTCGCTGGATCTAGTTCAGGTTTATTGGTCGTGTTTGCACCCCTCCCATCCTCGAGGGTGACCCATTGGTATGTTATTGCTTTCTTACGGCCCTAAACCACCCAATATCCACACTTTGTTTGGGAGTGTGCAGATCAATTTAAAAGAAGAATGAAATGCAAGATGGCAAGACGACAGTTCCATAAAGCAGCACACAATAAAACCAAAGGAAAACCCAACCGCAAACAATAAAACAATGCATTTGAACATAAAACCAACCCCGATAGCAAAGACTAAGATCTACAAACCCTAAAATAGTTCCAAGCAGGTCCAGGAAAATATAAACATTTTCTTTCGGTGCCAGTCAAAGGAAAGGCAGAGACAGGACACTGGCCTTCCTACGGAGGCCATCCTTTCAATGTGCCATCAGTAACAACAATGGTGCCTACTGTCAGGGGTTTCTGTGTAAAAAAATCAAATGGCCTTCTTCACTGTATGTTTTCCTATTCCTCTGCTCTGAGCATTTCCCATAACAAATAAATAACGCAGGTGTTATACCATGTGACACATTGTTTTGGCTAGTTCCTTCAGGCATCCCCTGAGAACCTTTCCCAGAGGAGAGACAATGTGCAACACTGCCATCTCGTGGCAATTTATATTATGTGCAACAGGCTTTAAGTTTTAACATTACGTTTCTGTAACTCATGACTCCATGTTTTCCTCCAATCAGAAAGCTGAAACAAGTGTATATCTCAGCTGTGAACTATGGGTCTATGCTTCTTGACTTCTCGTCTTGTTGCCATGTTCCTATATGTGTGATTTGTTCCTAGCCTATACACGCCTGGCTGTCTGTGTAAGCCATGGCGTTCTTCACATCTGCTGATGGAACCAAAGGAACGAAACTCTGCTTATGGTTTGTTGTTTTTTCCTTTTTGCAATAATGTAACTCTGTATGCATTTATTGCCTTATGCTACAAGTAAACAACTTTTAGCCCTAAACGCTGCACTCTGTCTGTTTTGTTTACTCTGCGCCTGAAACCCCATAAGCCAGCAATATCCCACACCTACATACCCCCGGTACAAGCTCTCAGTCTTACACAGCTGGTGAGCTGGGGGAGAAGCTACTGACTTTTCAGAACAATGATATCCCATTCTCATAACTAGCTACAGCAATCAATTATGCAACCGCCATTTCAACCTGGTTCTGGCAACCCATCAGCGTTATGTGCTTTCCACACTTCCTAAGTACTGGCAGTGGTGACTGGAGCTTATGGGAATGGGACAATACCAAGTTCTACTATGGGCCACAGTCTTGAGGATATTGGGACACCCTGCTATCTTGAGGTGCTATAAACTGCCTTTGTTCACAGGGAAGGAATCTGGTCAGAGATGAATGCAGAGTCATAAATGTGTCTTGACCCACTACTCTTTAATCCGCTAATACAGGACAATGGACCAACTACTGAGAACCTAGAGTTCCCCAGCTGGCCTCATTGCCGTCATGCACTTGCAAGGTACCATTCCCAAAAGCCACATTTATCTTGGCCTCAGTGCTCAAACTGCAACTTGGGATAATAATATTATCCTACATGACAGGGTTGTAAATCAAGTAGGGCAAACTCTGTCCAGTTGTGCAACTGGATGCATCTGGATGACCATCCTCTTCCCCTTTTTAGGATTCATAGTTGGCAATCTTCTAACAACTAACTGGAAATAATTTTTTTCCAATTTCTCTGCTCAGAAAAGTCCTTTTCACGCTAGAGAAGGGACCCCCCTCCCAGTCCCCAATCAGTACCTGACTAGAGATAAGAGTTTCTTTCTGGCTCCCGATCCCTTCCCTTCCCTTCCGCGGAGAGCTTAAAAATCAGCTGTGCAGGTTGGGTTGGGCTGGGTTGACTGTGGCATGTGACCTGGGGAAGTTTTCTGAGAATCAAAACTGCTCATGGTTTCAAAAGGATCCCCACTCCAAATACAAATATTAATTAGGTAGCTTTGAGCATAATTCGGTCTAGCTAAGCAATCATCTCTGATCAATAGTCACAACTAGAGTATTCCATTGGACAATAGGTAGGTATTATCATGGATATTAAAGGGTCCTTACTTCTACGAGGCCAGTATTCTCTAAAACAGCCTTGGGTATCTCTGATCAATAGTCACAACTAGAGTATTCCATTGGACAATCTAAGGCAACACACAAGGATGAAGAAATGGTACCCATATCAACCCCTCGGGCTTTCACCATTCCCATGTTCATATTGACCAACACTGAAAAATCCAGACTGATATGCATTCAATGGGAGGCAAGAGAGGAACTGTAGTAAGGGGCTGTAGCTAGGGGCTGTTCCTAAAGCACATCATGGTTTTCCTTCTATATTCCAGAAATTTCAGAAAATACTCAGGAAAATTTAAGTGTCACTGACTCAGACAAAATCTATCTGGTGCCACCATTTTATTTCCAGGGTATGATGTCAGAAGCCTACAGAAAATCTACAAGAGGAGGAAAATGCATTATCACCCTCCTGTTTATGTTGACAGGTGCGTGCAAAATTCAGTTGGTTTGCATGTTAAGGCAAACGTACCTACTTTGCATTTCCTAACCCTGCACTTACACAGAGGCAGTTACATGTCACAACTCTCAAAGCTTTGCGGTAAAAATTCCGCCAAGGACCTGATACATCCTCACCGAGGGCTTTCCAAGGCTGGCACTTCCCAACCTGAGCAGGCGCTGGAGGCAGAGAAGGACCAAGGAGGAGGAACAGGCAGCCAGCAGTTGGATTTCTTCTTCTGAGGTCAGGCACAAAACTCTAGCATTAAAGAGAAACCAGAACAATATTATGGCCCTCAAGATTCTGTCTCAGAGACCACAGATGAGGAAGAAAAAGGGACACTGAACGTATGTGGTTATATTTCCTCCAGAGTAACAATGCCAGAAAGACGTGATCAGTCTTTTCTTTTTTTAATCTGTTCAATCACGTCTGATTCTCGGAGACTGCCTGGACACGTCTCTGCAGTTTTCTTGGCAAGGTTTTTCGGAGGTGGTTTGCCATTGCCTCCTTCCTAGGGCTTAGAGAAAGTGACTGGCCCAAGGTCACCCAGCGGCTTTGTGCCTAAGGCGGGACTAGAACTCTCCGTCTGGTTTGCCATTGGCTCCTTCCTAGGGCTGAGTGACAGGGACTGGCCCAAGGTCACCCAGCGGCTTTGTGCCTAAGGCGGGACTAGAACTCACGGTCTCTTGGTTTTTAGCCTGATGCCTTAACCACGACACCAAACTGTCTCTCGATTGGTCATAGATAGTTTGAAAAACACAGTGGACAAAGGCTATCGTGGAGTCCTTGGTGCTCTCTGAGCCTTGTTGTTTTCTTGCAGACGTTTCATTGCCAGGCTAGGCAACATCTTCAGTGCGAAAAGGGAGTGGGACTTGCTCTCTGTTTATATACCATGGCTTTTCTTTGATTGGTACAAAGGCTATCATCTCGTATCCCATCAGTTGATGTCTTAATCCACTGAGTACCAACTTATCAGAAAACAGGCAATGGATGATGAATTATTGACACTTGTGAGGAGACCAAAAGATGATTTGGTTGCAAAAATAAGATTTAAAATGGAAAAGTCCTTCAAAAATTGTTTTTCAGTATAGCCTTAACTCAAATATGTATTTGTATCCATAAATGCATTATATAATGATGTAAAAATGCATTACAGTATGAAATATCACTTTGGGAAAAATGTATATATGGGAAAAACTGCACAAAAATGCTTTAGAATAAATGAACACGAACATGCACTGAAACGTTTCAATGATTTTTAAAAATTGCTTATATAGCAGAAATGAGTTAGAATGAACTTAGGGTTATAAAAACAAGAAAGTGGGTAAAATCAAACTTGATAGATTATTCTATCCGTTTCTTTGTTCCTATTGATTCCATATCCCCCTTGATTTGCTTTGTATAACTTTTTATAAGATGCAAATATCTAAACGTTGCCATCTTTCCAGCTCCTTTAACTACTGGATTGCTCTTTGTCATCAGCAATGAGCTTTTTCCCGCTAGCCAAAAATCACCTAGTGGGTTTCTCGTGGGGGTGAATTTGGGCCCAGACCGTCTTAGCCACTCATCCACAGCAACCTTCAGTACGAAAGGAGTTGCAAGCTTGTTTTCACAGGCATGGATGTCATGGGAACTGTAGAAGCAAGACTGATCCGTGAGTCCTTTCTATAATAAACGTCAAAACAAAATGGCAATTCAGCCGCTCTGTCTTTTTCCACAAGCGATGGAGCTGGCTTACTTTTACTTCTTTTCTTGGGACTGCAAATATATTCAGGTTGTTTTGAAGATATTCTTCGTGGCCTAGTTTTCAGTGGACTCCCACAATGATTTTACAGAGCTTCACAAACAAAACAACATGGATTGGCTCCTCAGGAGGAAGAGGAAGAGGGGGAGGAGGAAGGGAAAGGATGCCCAGAGAAGACCTCCTCTTGGGTAACAAAAGGGAGAGAGAATAATCACCTCGGTGAGGAATTTGGAGACAATTTCTTTGGGCCAAATACGGATGTCAGGGAATCTCTGTTTCAGCCTGCCTCATAGAACACTTCTCTTAATCCCAAGGAAAAGATGGGGAACTCCATGACCATTGCTTGCCCCAGTTTAGAATAATTTCTGGCAGTCCCTTTCTTTCTGAAAAGATTTGCATTGCCCAACCGCCCTCCCCCATCCCACTGTCCTTACTCATCCCAAAACTGTTCTTTATATCCTCATCAGTTGCACTTCGCTGCTTTTAATAACTGCTTTAATATTTCCACTCAAAACTGTACCTAATTATATATTGCTGTTGTCTTCACAACACAAGCTATTTGATACTGATTAACCCGCTGGGATTAATACTTTGCAGCAACTACCCTTAAATGCCTTTTCAAATTAAAACAGTAGCAGTTTATAAAAAGGTTGCAGGGAAGCCACATCGGATTCTGAAGGTCTGCAGCTGGTGTTGGCCGGCCATCTCTTTAGGAGTGGAAGGCAGCTTCACACCTCTAGTTATCATGGTCAATTCTGTTCCTGGTCTGGCACCCTTGGCAGCCACTGGGCATTCCCCTCAGAATCACTGAACCTCCAAGCAGGATTGCCAAGAACTTTTGCAAGATTGCAGAAATAACCCGAAACCTCGCTTTTTGAAACACCCTTTTGCAGTTTGGAGGTGCCTTTTCAAGGTGGGGTGAGGTCCTCACCGTGAGGATGTGTTGCCAATTCCTGCTCTAGACAGCCTGTGGTTCTTTCCTCTGGAGCATTGTTTGTCAACCTTGGCAACCTTACGCTGTATGGACTTCAACTCCAGCATGCTGGCTGGGGAATTCTGGGAGTTGAAGTCCATACAGCTTAAAGTTGCCAAGGTTGACAAACAATGATCTGGAGGGCTAGCAGTCCAACTAGCTTAGTCCTCTGTTGCAAGGTTGTGGAAGTAGGACATTGACCACAGTCCTTGTCCTGCTACAGAATAGCGAAAGGAATACAACAGGAAGGATCACTTCAAAGCATCCTTCTCTCACCAACACAGTTTCAATAAAAAAAAGAAAAAAAAAAGAAGAAAAAAGAAGAAAGCCTAAAGATCAGCAAAACCTGGCTGCCAGTCCTGAAAAACACAGCTTGCAAAAGGTCAACGAACTCTACTCAACCACAGAAATATACAAACAGCTCACACAATAGATGTGCTAATCCCACACACGACAGCACCACACCCCCTAATCACCACAAGGAACCCTCTCCTAATATCTTGTAAATGACCCACAGAAGACACACACCCTCTCAGCAGCTATAAACACCAGCAGGAACACACCCCCTCCACTTGGGCACAGAGAGAATCTTCTAGCTGTGCTCCTGTCCTCTGAAGATGCCAGCCACAGCGACTAGCGAAACGTTAGGAACCAAAACTGCCAGAACACGGCCACACAGCCTGGAAAACCCACAACAACCATTGGATTCCGGCCGTGAAAGCCTTCGACTATACATCCTTCTCTCTGTTCCTCTGATGTATTAATGAGCAAGGAAGCTGCAGAAGAGCTGGGATGCAAACAGCAAAAGGCTTATATTGAATAGCCTGGACTTTAGGAACAGTTCAATATTAAGCCTAATGTATAATAGTGAAAAATAATATTCTCCCACCATTTGCATTTTTGAGACTTGTCTCGCAAACTCTTCCAGAACTCAAGTAAGCCATTCCTTCCGTTACGTTCTAACTGAAAGCTTCATCAGCACACGAGGTTTTATATATTAGATATTCAGAGAATAAATCTTCCCTATCTGCTCCACATAAACCTATTCAATTTACTGCAGTTGAAGCAGATTCTGTGGACGTGTCTAAATCTCAATCTGACTGGAGCTGATGGAATGAATTTCAATTGTTGATAAAACAGTGTGATAAAACTTTGGAAAGATTGGGCCAATCAGCTTTGTGCTCAATCCTTGCCATTACTGCCCAAACGTCAAACACTGGCCTCTTGATGGGGCAGTGAATGTATGAACATTCAGAAATGCAGATCAGCTCATTTAATCAGTCACAGAGGTTCATGACCGTCACAAAACCTTTTATTGCTATATGCTAAGAATAGGCATTATATATTCATGGTTATACGGTTAAATTCTATAGGCTCACTAATTTTTCTGTTCTAAGCATCATATAGCCATCCTACATTATTTGAATCAGACACAGTAGTTGTGGCTGCATTACAGTCTCATGATTGGTTACACTATTAAATTGCCAACAAATGAGTTGCACAGTCTTGAATTACATTACTGTGCTCTTCCCAGGCTAGTCATGAACCTATTTGACATGCCAAGTGATCCTCTATTTCATACGCATACCAAATAATAGGTATTTTCAGAAATATGCCTTCCAAGTATTTGGAAGTTCAAGGTTTTTATAGCTTATTGAATTGTGGCGAAATCTCTAACTTCTAATCCAAAACAAGACCCAAAGTTTGTAGCTTGAATCATGTCAACTGGATTTCTATTTTCTCAGTGGATCTCTATTTTCTCTATTTTCCACTGAGAAAATAGAAATCCAGTTGACATGATTCAAGCTACAGACTGTTCCACCTGGATGACTGAGAACCTTCATCGACATAAGACCCAAAGTTGGAATGGAAATTCAACTCTTGATATGCCCTTCCTCTCTACAATACCTAATAAACACAATGAGGACTCCGGAAGTAGCATAGTTTGAGGGTCTCCAAGGTCAAGAAATTTCTTTTTCTATATTCTCATTTGATCTCAGAATGTAGAATCTATTAATGAAGCTACTAATAAACCTACTAATGATTGTTCAACAGGCTGACATTAAGATTTAGCGAAGGAGCTTCATTTCTGGCATTTCTTACTTATAATAATGTACTTGCTGATTTTCCTTTCTAGGTTTCAGAAAGACAAATAAAAACTTTCTAATTAAAATATTTATCCATCTAGCAAAATAATATATACTTCTACTAGCTATCCTTTCCTTATTGTTGTTATTGTGGATGTTCTTTACAAGTTACTATCCATTGTTTACCCTCACACAAACTGACATTTTCGGATGATGTTAAAAAGGTAAAGGTTCCCCCCGCACATTTGTGCAGTCGTGTCTGACTCTAGGGGCTGGTGCTCATCTCCGTTTGTTAGCCGAAGAGCCAGCGTTGTCCAAAGACGCTTCCGCGGTCATGTGGCCAGCATGATGCACGCGGAACGCTGTTGCCATCCCACCGAAGTGGTACCTATTCATCTTACATATCCCTAATTCACTCTTTAGCTTAGAAACAGAGATTTGCACTCCTTTAAAAACTAGTTCCAAGCATTGAACAATTCCTTACTTTTCCTATTTGCCCCTGTCTTTCACATATGCCTGAAACATAGGACATTCTACAATACACTCACCAACTGTTGTTGTTATATATCAACCTATTTGGTACTAGGTTTTGATACAATATTTAATGATGGGTTTTTATAGTCATGCCTGGTGAACGTGTAGGAACATTTCTTCATACTAATTGCCAAGTCCGGTCAGAGGCAGATACATTCAACATCTGTTCCCAATTATTTCTTGAGTTGTTACCCTTTGAATTTCCTTGTGATAGTACCAACAGATCTACCTCCAACTGCTTCTTCTCTAACACCATTTTTTAAAAAACAAAAACAAAACAAAACTCCAAATGGTGTTTCTAATTGTGGGATTTCAACGGTACTCTCTGAAATGTGAATACAATTCCCCCTGCAAGCCCAGGATGGAAGTTAAAGCAAATACAGAAACTGCATATTCTTAACGAAGTAATTCAGTTCTGGATTCCTATCATAAAAAGTTATTGACTAAAGTCTATAAAAAATATCTCGCGGTCCGAGGTACCACCTACAGTATTTCCTTCTCTGTTTTACAATGCCATTTACATCTTACTTCCTACTATTTTGTCAGGGAGTATTTGATAAAAAAGAATTTTATTTATTTTTATTATTGATTGATTGATTGATTGATTTGATCTCTAAGGCTGCCTAATCGCCAGAGGTTTAGGTTATTTCTTTCTTATACAATATTCAGGCGGAGGTTGTCCTGCTTAGGCCTAGAAATTGTGGCTTAGGAACTGGAAACCTAGTTTCCAGCAGCTTTCTGAAGCAATCATCTTTACCTCCACTTTGGAGAAAAAATGCACCTTATTCACGCAGTACTTTGGCAGGAGGAATCATGGTTGAAAACCAACCACATCTCTAACTCACAAATATTTTCCTGAGTAATGATTTAATATTCTCTAGCGTTGTCCGTGTAAATTATTTTGCTCTGTTTTAGTATCTGTGGATGACTGCCAGGCCCTGTTAATTGCCTAATTAATAATGCTGCCTATTGTCTCTTGCACCTTTTATTCTATGCATGTACATACATAAATGTTGAAGAAATGGATATCGTTATGATAGATGAAAACAGAGGCTATTCCTCTTGGCTTGCCATTTTCCTTTCCACATACAGACTTGCAACCAATTTGCTCCCAGCTCTCTTTTTCACTCTCCCCATTTTTACCTCCTTCCCTTGTTCAGGCATGCATACGAACAGCGAGACACTACAATACTCACGAACGCGAGTAGTGAAGAACTGAGGATACAATAAGAAACTTTTAAAACTCTCACCGGCTTTGCAAGACAGTTTAAACTCAAAAACACTTTAGCGTAACAGAGATATTAACAATGACAAGGTTACTACATATGCAGCCAAATGGGCCTTTCACCGCAACTGGAAATGACCACAGATAGGAGCATATGCCTCCAAACCAGGGCCAACCGCAAGGCAGACCAACTGGGCTGGAATGGATTGTCTTCTAGCGCAGAACTAATTTTCATAACGTGATTTGATCGTAGGTCCTCTCTGAAACCCTTTCCTGTCCATAATGGTTAATGGGGGAGATGCTCCTCTGCGGTCACTAATGTGCTTTTGGTTCCACCTCCTTAAAATTCTGTCCTTGAACAGCTCGGTCCTCCGAGGGACCCCTGTCTGTCGCCGCCATTCTTCCAGGGCTGCTGGGGGTGGGCTTCAGCTGAGCTGAGCTGAGCTGCTCTGCAGATTTCCTTCCCCGTGGGTGGTGGGGAGGGAGGGGGAGCGGTGCTCATGATGCCAGCCCGCCCCTCTGCCGAACTGGGTCATGCACGCCCAGCCCACTTCCTGCGGTCCTGCTGGGTGAACAGTCACCTGTTGGTTTTGGCACCGGCTCAAAGAGGCCCCTCGTGGAAATGGCAGGAGCTGCTGGAAGGAGCGGCTTGGGCTTCGAGGGCGGGAGGGGGAGTGCAAAACCAGATGAGCCCCTGCAGGCAGCAGCCAAGAGGCAGGGAGCAGCAGAGGGAAGCGAGTTCTCTGCAGAGACGCAGAAGGAATCCCACCAACTGACCAAGCACCACGGCCGTCCATTTTTTCCACACGGATAATTGGGGTGGGGGGATTGAGAGAGAGAGAGAGAGAGAGAGAGCAGAGACTCAGCCCCGACCCCCATTGGCCCCCTCCTCATGCAAATCCCCCCAGTCACCCTTCCAGTGACACACCTGTTCTGCACACTTTCCTTCCTCCCAGCGCAGGAGTAAATTTTCGCCGGGGAGAGGACCCGTTAAGGATGCTACTGCCCATTAAGGATTTAGGATGCCTCCCCTGAGCAGACTGAAACAGCTTTGCAAACTGCCTAGTTTGCCCCCTGGGTATGGCATGTCGGGCTGCGGGAGTCCGTATCTATTAACTGTATACAGAATGGAATTTCAAGGGACTTTTTTCTGCTCCCGCCAACAGATTCGCTTTTCCGCTCAGTCTTCTCCTCCTCCTCTGACCTGGACCAGACGCCCGTGGGCTGCTCCTCCTAAAGGTCTTTCAACAGCATTTCTGGAAGGACTCCTGAGGTTTGTGCCCTTCACCCAGAAATTCAGCAGGTGCCGTTTCTGTGCCTCATCATAACTCAGAAACGGTCCACAAGGTCTGGGCAGTGCAGCGATCTGGGCGTTAGAGCACAATCTGCAGTTTCTCCTTTCCTTTGAAACTTTGGCCGAAATACCCAAGTAAAGGAGGCTGAATTCTTCTGGCTTTGCAGGGAGCAAGCAGTACACTTACGAATGCTTCTTCAACTGTTCCGCCTGCCAGCCAGAGGGTGCAGCTAGCAAACCCAGATGGCTCCATTTATGGATTACTGTATCACCAGCACCAAAAATGGTGTGTGTTCATTGGACTTACTGTTGGCCAACAATAGCCAACAAGATGGTGATGGCTTTGCATCTGACATGTTCAGGCCTATTATGGGAACACATGCAACCTGCTTATTGGGACTGGTCCTCCCTTTTATCATGAACACTTGTGTTATTCTCTCCCACATAAATTCAACATTCACACACACCCAGAATCTTGGGAAGATCCTTTGCTATGGATCAGATGTCTAGGAACTTGCCTTTGGGCCAGAAAGCATATTAAGTTTCATATGCAATTGTCATCCTGCGCCTCCTTTAACAGTCCTGGGGAGCTCTTAAGGGTTTGGGAGGGTAGTCATAGGAAATCCATGCAGCTCATGGATTGTTTAACATGCAACCTTGACCCAAACAGATTAAGGGTATATGGCAGTGTCGTTTAAGCTAGTTCTCATCCTGAGGGTAAACTATGTTCACACAACAGATGCAAGCCTTTGAGAGTTACGCGGAAAGCATGGTTGTATCAGAGACAGCTGATCAAGAAAGGGAGACCTGCTCACCTTCCTTTCTCTGCATCCTGGTCACCCAACGGGCACAGAAGGCAAGGAATGGCAACCAACTGGTAATTATCTACTAGCACTTGGATTCCAAGTCAGAGTCTCTCTCTCTCTGTCTCTCTCTGTCTCTCTCTCTCTCTCTCTCCCTCCCTCCCTCCCTCCCTCTCTCTCTCTCTCTCCCAGAGCTTTGCATAATTCATGGAGGACAGATGAATCTCCCACCTCCACTGCTTCCCTAGGATTTGCTCATTAGCCAAAGGGGCAAAGCTGCCCTCTTCAGAATATGCAATGGAATTTTACCAGCTGGCTGGAAAGAGTAACGATTGGTTCCCCAGCTAGCCATAGGACAATGCCAGAATTCAATGCCTACTAAAATAATTCCCAAATGCTGAAAGTACTTTTCAAACTAGAGGGTTTTCTTTTCCAGCAGCAATGAAATGTTTTCAAGCTGGTTTCCTTCAGCAAATGCACTTCATGAATATTCATGGCATATTCATTCCCAGACCCCAACCGTTAGGTGTCACTTCTTTAAACCTTTGGATTTCTAGCAGGATACTGTGAAACTGCCTTCTCAGACCTGCCAGCACCTCGCCTCACCCTACCCAGGGCTGTTTCCAGCAGGCAGGCAGGTGCCCAGAAGCAGCGGAGGTGGGAGATTCATCTGTCCTCCATGAATTATGCAAAGCTCTGGGATTCTGCAGGAAGCTCAACTGTCCTTTTTGGGGTTTATGCAGAGAGAGAGAGAGAGAGAGGGAGGGAGGGAGGGAGGGAGGGAGGGAGGGAGGGAGGGAGGGAGGGAGCGCTCCGTTGTCCCCATGTTCTCTGCACAATCAACATATAATGTTGTATCAAAAAGAGCAGGAGAGAGCAAACTTCAAGCTTGCAGAATCAATGCTGTCTTGTTCTAGAATCCCAACATCCATCAATGGGAATCAGATGCAAGATAGAGTCAGTTACCTATTTATTCTGCAAATCATACCCTTGGAGATTATCTGCATGCAGGAAATGCAAAACTGTATGTTACAACAGAACAGAGATTCTAAATGTGTAATTTAAATCTATAGCTATGCCTAACACCTGGGAATTGCAAAGTCTTGCGGATCTACTGCACATCACCCAAAGGACGCAGGGTTAGTTCTAGGTCGTGAAGAGTCTTGGGTAACATACCCACAGTGGTTCCGCTCCTTTACTTTAATCTCCACAAGGAATTTACCTGCTAAACTTCACAATATACCCACTTCCTTCCTAACTACCCAGAGAAATTTGGTGGGCAGGGGGAGGGGAGGGAACAATTTGCAATTTGATTTTAGTCAGCAAAGGAAAAAAGCATTCTTGCTTCCATACAATCAGATGGAGCCTTCAGGAGTTACAAGGATGTGTTGTCTAGCATGGGAAATGAAATGTGCTTGGCAAACCTCGACCCCTATTTCTTTCCTCATCACTGGAAAAACATCACAAGGATTTTGTAAAAAGCGGTGCACAGAACAATATTTTACATTTAAAAAGGGATGGATTTTTTTTAAAGATAAGATGCCATTGTCAACTCCACCTGATAGGATCATTCAGAATAAGTGGATTTTAACCACAAAGTAAATTGCAGCCTGCATGACCTTGGTTCAGTGCAGATTTAAGTTTCTGGATGGTTAAACCTATGATAAATGAGTGTTTGTCAGAAAACGTTTAATTTCATTTCAATTATATCTGGAGATGCCAATTATTTTGAAAATGTTTGGTCACTTTGACCATTGTGATTTCATTACTGTCTTTTCTAATGGCCAACCGGCTGGCAACGCACTTGAAACTACTGTGACCACTGTGTTGGATTGGGAGAAAGGCGATTTTTTAAAAAAATCTTCTCCCCCAACATAAGGACACCCTAGGGCAGTGTTTCTCAACCTTGGCAACTTTAAGATGTGTGGACTTCAACTCCCATGGCTGGCTGGGGGATTCTGGGAGTTGAAGTCCACACTTCTTAGAGTTGCCAAGGTTGAGAAACACTGCCCTAGAGTCAAGTTCAACTGCTGGTGACTGCACCCATGCCCTTTTCTTGGCACCGCTATAAAAGAGGCTCGCCACTGTCTCTGGGGATTTCGTCTTGACCTCCCAGTCTAGCCAACGGTCCAGGGCTCAAGCGAAGTGCTGACCCTGCTCAGTGCCAGAGAGTAGCCCAGGAGCTGCTACCTGCTGAGAGCAGCCCTTGCACACCTGGCCATGGAGCCAGTGGGGCGGGGAAAAATAGCCAAGGGGAGCAGAGCTGTGTTCAGCAAGGGAAGGGTTAACTGCCCCCCCCCTGCCATTTCTTCACTCCAAATCTCTGCCTCCCAAAGCAATTTTCCCTTCAATAAGGGTTACTGGGATTTTGTGAGACACGTTCGAACATGCACGTTCGAGCATCCTGAGTGATGCAGGGCCAGGTCCCAGAGAACGGCGAATACAATCCCCCATCATATAAAGTTTTCTAAAAAAAAAAAATACAATCCCCCATCATAAATGCCACCTCCCCTACAGAGATCTGAACACATCTGTAGATAATTCCTTTAACTTGCTAAAACTAGCACGCTTTTCCGTTACGCAGACCCGCTCATTAATCAGATAAATGTCCTTCTCTGATTAGTTCTGGAGGAGCGATACGCAGCCCCTGATAATGAAATCTGATATACAGTTCTTGATAATGAAATCCTTTTAATCCCTTATTTCAGCAGAATAAGTCAAACACCAGTGGTATCTGAGACGGTGTAATTAATCCGGATCATTTTTTAACGCTGAAAATGAGTTGATTCAGCTCTCTTTCAGCGCACAGTTACATGAACTGCTCTTATTTCATTGCCATCTCTCTTCCCTGTCTAGCAACAGGTTCTTTCAAATCTTTGGGGAAGAAAATGTTTCAAATCAAGCATGTAAATATGTTTTATTCCTTGATACTTGTTCATGTAGCATCATTACTCCCCAGCATGAAATGAGTAGGCTTTAAACATTAATCCCATCAAAAGTCAATGTACAGATGCACACAGATGACTTTTTAAATACGAGGCATGGAGATAAACAGAGTTGGTAGAAAGGGGGGGAAAATACATATATTCGATCAGAGGATAATGCATGGGCCGTCTTTCCCTCCCTCCGTCCGAAGCCTCAAGCTAGTCTCGGCTCTACAAGGATCACCTTTGAGGACGTGGAGAGGACAGACTTGGACTGAATCCAGGCCTGGCCAACGTCAACGTTCTTGGAGGCCAACGTGCTTTTAAGAGAACGGGCCAACATTTTGAGAGGGGCTGAGAAGCAAAATGCCGTCTGTAGACCTGCAGAACAGCACTTTTCATGCAGTTTTACTCAGAAGTAAGGATGACTATATGCAATAAGGTTTACTCCTCAGCTAAGTAGGCATAAGACTGCACAGATTGGTTTGATGAGCTTCTCCAAACAGATTTGTTTGTAGGAATCCTGATAGCTGTAATCCCAGAACCCTAACCTGGAGGGTATTGGTTCAAGAAAGGCCATGTTAGATTAACAAGAGAAAACCCTTTGATCTGTTTGATCTATACTCACATTATTTTAATAACCTTAGAGAAACTGTAGTTTATACGGGCCATCTTAGGAAAGACACTGCTCCTCTTCTCAAAGGAGAATATTTGCATTGCCTAAGGAGGATACTTTTCTTCTCCTTCCTGAGCTATCATTTAGTCCCACGATTTATAGATGAAGGTTAACTACATAACCAATCAATCAGTTAAAATGTGCACATTCAATTGATCATAGTTTCCATCATCAGTCCAAAGCCCCTTTGTTTTGCAATCTAAATCATACCACACAGGACTGGTATCTAAAAAGACCACCACACAGGATAGACTCCATGCCTACCCCAGATCTCAATCTACCATCCTCCCAAAACATTCTGTGGCATCTGCCATGCCCCAGCTGCTCCCTGAACTGCACACAGCATTCCTTCTCTTATCAACCCTAACTCTTTCTCTTGTCTCACTGTCTCACTTCTTCCCCATTCCTTCATTTCCCACCCAGTCCTTAAGTCCCTTCCAGTTTACTCCCTTCCTTTCCCTTCCCATCCCACTCCGAGCTATCCTCCCAATCGGCTCCTCCAGGCTCCATCCCTACCACCCTCCAACCTCACACCCACCCTGCCACTTCCTGGCACTTTCTGGGCCGAGCACACCAGCAGGTGTGGCTGATCTATCAGAAGGAACAGACGCTGGGCCATGACAGCTCAGGTCCCAACAGGTTTCTTAATTTTTAAGATGCCAGCAGATTCTTTGTTGCTTCTATAACCAAGCAGTTATAGCTGACGAGAAATCATTTGTGGTATTAAATCCAGGATGGGGAAAATGATACAAATGCCTAAGATTAATCAACAGATTAGAAAAGTATGGACATTGAAGGCCAACTGAATTTTAGATTAACTGGCATCAGCGCACTGCGGCCGTGACTCCAGATTGGAATTTCTGGGCCCAATATCAATAGGACAGGCATGAAGAGAAAAAGTACATCAGTTTAGTTTTAATAACCCTAGCAAAACTTCTTGTTATTATACTCATTCTTCCATTGGCTCCCATTCTGTAAGACCTGCTCGAACAAGGTCCCACCAGGACTCTCCCTAGCTCCAAAAATGCCATTTCTGGGCTATCTCATGCAAAAAGGGGCTGATTCACAATTACTGGGGGATCGCTGGGTTGGACGGTTATTGCCAAACGTCAGTGGATACAATCACACGGGTCAACGGCCGTAACTAAAGGTTTGCGTAATTAAAAGATGAATGAAAACGAAGTAGAGAAAGGACAAGAGGTTCGCGTGAAAGGGTAAGCAAAAGAGAAGGCAGAAACAATTTCTCTTTATCTAAGCAATAAACACACAAACAAATAAATAATCTTGACTCTGCGGCAAAAAACCCACCACCGAGCATTCAATGGGATCTTTGAAGCCGAGCAACGCTCTCGGCCCACGGCCGCCTCCCCCAGAGGAAACTCCGAAGCAGCTCCGCAGCTGCCAGCCAGGGAAGGAGCCAAGACGGGAACAAGAGGGCCCGGTGCCAGTGGAGAGAGCAATATTCTCGGGCTGGCACCTGGATTCTGCAGCTGCCCAACGCAGCCCATCTGGTGACAGGAAGCGAGCTGCGTGGCCAAAGGAGGACCAGGAAAGGGAGAAAAAGGCGAAGCAGAATGGAGGAATGATGCTGGGCGGGGAGAATAGAAGACAAAAGGACATCGAGACTGGTGGCATCTACGCACCCCAGCCATCGAACGAGGACACCTAGAACGGCTGCGTGGCTGCAATAAGCTGAGCAAACGGAGATAAGGAGCACACTGATCCCTAATGCTCAGTGCCCGAGAAAGGGCGCAATTCCTTCACCTAAGAGAAACAGAGGGGTGCGTTGTGGTCGAGGACAGGGCTCCACAAAGGACAGCGGAAACCTCGCTTCCCACCCTGGCTGGTTCAGCCTTCCCAGCCTGGCAGAGGGCCAGGCGCGATGCCCACCGTGCTCCCCGGGGGTCGCTGCCGTAGACAAACTCTGCCCACGTGCACAAAATGGAGCACTGAGTCAGCAAGAGAACTGCGTGCATGAATTCACACCTACAGTACACAAAAATGGGGATACAATCTGAGTACAGTTTTACAAAAGTCTGCAAACTGCTGCAGAAACAGGCTGGAAAAAAGGCAAGCGTTATGGAAGGCCAGGAGAGATTTGTCCAGGCTTAATCAGAAGTCCATATAATGCTAGAAGGCAAAATGAATCAACACAAAGCTGTAAATCATTGGTTCTAGTGCCACGGCTAGCAAATTGTTTTCAGCCCTTATTTATTTCCTAATGTCCTCACGCAGCTTCACCTCACACTCTTTGGAAGGACGCTTGATGCCCAGCGAGACCATCTTTCCAATGGCCCAGAGGCAATCCTTCACCGTCTATCCCCATTGAAACTCTTCATCTGATGAATGCTTTTTAGATATATATTTTGGGACGAATCACCCCGCTATTCTTTCCTCAGGTGATTACTGCCCTTTGGAGCCGTACTTTTCAATGGAGCCTAGATCTCATTTCAGTACATTTGGGCCATCCCAGCAGCTCACTCCAGAGGAGAGGCCACTAAGAAAGAAAGGAGACGCTAGATCCACGTTTTACAGAAAGCAAAACCGCATGCTACTGTTTTATGGACAATGCCAGCAGTCCGATCCCCACTTTCTCACTCAAGAAGACCCATATTCATAACCGTGTCCATCAAGGTGGATGGAAAACTCTTGCACAGCAACTGACACATGTGAGATCATCCACCAACACTAACCCTGATGAGATACCACAGTATCTGTGGGCAGCAATTGCATTCCCCACACCCAGGCGGTTTCTCTTCTGCAAATGCTTCCCTGCACTTCCTGCTTTGAAAGAGGACCCCTGTGACTTTGATTTTCTCAGACTGAGCCTCCGCTGCAAGGACAAAATGGACCCGAGACTTGGTGTTAATCTAGACCCTGAAACAGGCAGCAGCACGGTCAACAGATACAGGACAGCATGGATGTAATGACTGTAGGTGCCAACTTGTCCTAACAGCCCATTGTCCTTAAAGTGTTAAAAGACTTTTAGGCAATGTGCCAGCCAGGCATCGGTAGCTGTTTGAAGGTAGCTGTTTGAACCCTTTTCATGGCTCTGATCTTTCTCCCCAAGCATAAAGGGCCCTAAGAGGGCTTGACGGATCATCCCCTGTGTCCAGGTCTCCTGGCTTTCTTTCTACATTGTCAGCACACCATACCAAGTTCAAGCATAATCTCTGATGAACTTGCAAAAGAACTTGTAAAAGATGTTTCAGGGGCTTCCAAGGGACTAAACAGGTTTAACTATAAACCCTTCTGAAAGTGGCCCACAATACCACTTACGAAATACTCCATTTCTTGGAGGAACGGCCAAAATCCCACATCAGATCTCCGCAACTTGGGTGTGTAACAGCCACAGTCCTGATGTAAACAGGAAGCCTACCATGTTTCTGGAGCCACTTCAGGCTACCCAAAAGACATGTTTGCATTGTCCATCTCTACAGAATGATACAATGGATGGAGTTGGTACTCCTTCAGAGTGAAGATGGGAGGAGAGAGTGTCTGAAGGCCATCTCCATATTTAAAATAAAAGACCGAATGCGGACAATCAGAATATCACAGCAAGCCCTTCTTTTTAATTTGCAAAATTATGACAGAAAGGAAGCTTTTCAGGTGGAAATGGATTTAAAATATGACCTTCTCTCCCATCTCAACATCTGAATAAGAACGGTAAGAAGTACAGCCTATCTCCAGCCGAGCTTCACTCTTGGCCAGCCTGGGTCAGCTACAGCAGCTGGTGCCTCCTGCAGCTGCCCTGATTCGTGCTCTATTGTTTTCATTCCAGAACAATCCCTGTTTCTCTGGCTTAGGAGATTTGAGAATTTTAGGGCAAAGTCCGTCCTGTTTTGGACCTGGTTCCACTGCAGACTTAACTAGCTTTCCTTGGCTCGAAGCCAAAATATTTTAATACAGGTAGTCCTCGCTTAACAACCATTTGTTTAGTGACAGTGCCGAAAAAACTGACTTGCGACTGGTCCTCACACTTATGACTGTTGCAGCATCCCCGCAGTCACGTAGTCATGATTTGGTCGCTTGGCAACTGATTCACATTTATGACTGTTGCAGTGGTCACATGATCACCATTTTCGACCTTCCCGGCTGGCTTCTGGCAAGCAAAATCAATGGGGAACCACGTGATTCGCTTAATGACCATGTGGTTCGCTTAACGCATGCAGCAATTTGCTTAACGACCGACGCAAAAAAGGTCGTAAAATCGGGTCAGATTCACTTAATGACTGCTTTGCTTAGCAACCAAAATTCTGGTCCCAATTGTGGTCGTTAAATGAGGACTACCTGTAAATGACAAAACCTGAAACTGTGAACGGTGTGGGGCCAAAGGATCTCAAGAAATGTCTCATCTTTGGATGTCCAATTTTGGGGCTCTTTGGCCCCTTCGGTTACGCCATTATGGTGCTTTCAGCAGCAGCAAAGACACTCCTGTTTGCCTGGGCATTTCTGCTGCTTGCACCCAGCTTGATTTTCAAGCACCTGCTCTATAATGAGATAGTGGATTTTATTTTTCCTGTGCTATTTGTTTGTTAATTGCATTTCGTTATTTTCAGTATTTTATTGGTTTTCTGTTTCTTTTCTTTTTTAACATTATTTTTAGAACCTTTAAATGCTTTAGTAATTTTCTACTTGTACTTGGTAACTTCAGTTATTGGGTGAATTAGAAATAACTATAAATACACACATGCATACGTAAAACCAGCATACAATGAGGTTAAATACATGATGGGGTGTGATGATGATCCCCTTATCTTTAATTCAGGAAAAAATACAGCCATTCAACTGAATGTTACATCAGCGTAAGAACCACCCTAAGGGACCGATGCTGCCTCCCCCCATCATTTGCGATCAGCCCAAGGGGGTCCAGGACCAGCTTCAACTGCGTTATCTTTAGACCATTTCTTACAAACCCCGTGCAAAATAAGCAGGCAGAATGACATGAGTTTTGGTGAATACAACAACTTAGTCCAGAATTAAAATTAAAGAGAGCATTTTCACGACGGACCACGTCTGAGTCCAGACTATCTCATCTTGCGGACCAGAACCAGCTTAGACTCCACGGATTTAGCTCTATAGGGGCCAGGCTTGAAGGTGGTTTCTTAAGTGCTGTTCAGGTGTTCACAGCATCACTGAAGAGGAAATGCCGGGCTTGCACACCATTCACAGACCCTGGAAAGGGCTATTAATGTGCCTTCTACAGGTCAGTGGGATTTGCAACGTCAGGACCGCAGAACCGGTACCTCTCCAATTCAGCCAGGAGCTTGGCAGACTGCCTGTTTTAAGTCCCAGGGCGATTTTTAAAAAAGAGGAGCTGAATCATGACCTACGCTACGTATGGTCCATACCCAAACTCAAGTGGAAGCGCCCAGTGCGGTCACCAGACTTCCTGATTCTCTTAATTCTTTAAAGCAGGGGTGGGGAACCTTTTTTCTGCCAAGGGCCATTTGGATATTTATAACCGGGGACTGGGGGCGGGGTTTCTGGGATTTCCGTGGACCAGGGGCCGGAGTTTGAGGGCAGGAGCCAATCACAAGCACTGGGGGGCGGGGTTTGCAGGCAGGAGCCAATCGCGTGGAAGGGGCGGGGTTTGCAGGAGGGAGCCCCGCGGGCCTTACGCGGGAGCCCCACGGGCCTTATACAGCCCACGGGCCTGACGTTGCCCACCCCTGCTTTAAAGAAACAACTACTGTATCAGGGAGCCTGGCCACTTGGCCTAGAAAGTCCCAGTCTTCAGTATCATCCAGACCCCATATGGGTTCAAAAGAGTGCTTCTACCCTGGCCTTGCATTTAGGATGTTGGAATGGTTACTTCCTTGATCTCATCAGTTTTCCTTGCAAGGGTAAGATGTCTTTTGGCCGTCCCTGTCCATCACGGCAGTCCTTTTGTGGGAGAATCCGTGACATACCCTCAAAAGTCCAGATATGCCCTCTGGCCCGAAAGGGCCGGGGGCCCCTGCCTGAACCTTTTGGGGCACTGAGGAGGAAAACCAAGAGGCAAGTTGGGCCCACACAGTCCTTTGCTCTCTTTTTCAAAACTCAGCCGTGAAAGTGGGAAATAAAGCTTAAACAAACTGCTTCTCAGAAATTTCTAACACACAACAGCAACATTATTATAATGCACAATAAAATACTTCATACCTGGAGTTGAAAAAACGAAAAGGGTTAACTGCTGACCTGGCACAGCCCCACATGCTCTCTCTGGAAATTGAACACAGACAATTAGGAATTTTAAGACACCCCCCAAAATTGCAGAGGAGTGCAGACAAAAGGGAGGGAAATGTACAACAACAGTAAACTCACAACCTACATGGAGGATTTTACTTCCCTACACAGGAAATTCTCCTGCGCAATCGTTAGAACCGATCAATCTGATCTGGTCATTCATTCATTCTTTCATGAGTGAAGTCCATCCTGGCAAATTTAAAGCATTTTAGTGGCTAAAGAATAACTACTGACTGTTCCCTGTCCATGACAATTCTGACAGCAGAAGCAGCAGCTCTAAACTCAAAGACCGCAGGTTTGTGAACTTTGCATCCCCCAGAGGGATGGTGAGGAGGCCCTGCCATACTGCAACCTCCCCACCCATGAACCAAATAAAAGCCACTCGACATCTTTCCAGTTTCATCCATTCCGCCTTCCTTCTCCAATGGAAAGCTTCATGAAATAATCATTTTGGTTCGTGGCTCTGTGCCCACTACACATCTGGACTTGGCTGGGAGCTCAGAAGGGCTGAGGCCCCGAAATGGAAGCCCCTCAAATTCCCTGGGTTGTCCTCAGTGGAGAGGCTGTTCTGCGAAGGAGTGTGGACTATTTTTAAAGGGTTGGCAAATTTATGCAGCGATTCACAAATTCACAGTTTTGGCAGTTCTGGGGATAACAGAGAAATAATAAAGCACAGTGAGATGACGTTTTATAAATAATAAGAACATGAAATTAACATTTAAGTGGATCTCTGGGCCACAACCTGTTGGGTGCAGTAATCAACATATTAAAACTCTAATATTTTATTTCAGAAGTTAAACACCCTGAAGTTTTGAAGTAAAAGATGCACAAATTTCAACAACTGATATTTTATCCCTGTGTTATTACATTAACAATGTTGTGTTCTTCTAACTGCATCTGCAGTGGGTCTGCAAGTGTCCCTGCAAGAATTGTGAGAATAACTGGAGCTGGAATAGAAGACTTGCCCAATTCAATCCAGAAGGGCATCTGGGCAGAGCCCAATGGTCACAGGACACCCATTCTCACAATTCCCTGGTGCTAGATTCCCTACCATTTTTTCCTTAATGTTCTTCCATTTATCTATCTTCTTGCACCGCAAAACATCTGTCTCAAGAACGACCTGCATGTCAGCAGCATTTCTCAGCCCCAAAGAGACCTAGCAGCATTCTTAGAAAAAGAAATCAGAACTATGGTCTGCTTTCCAGGATATGGATTTTTTGCGACTGCCCAACCCCTCCACAGCACCATTTTGTGAGAGTGCCCATAATATACTCTCAAAGGGTTCAACTAGCCCTCCAAAAGACTGAGAAAACCCAAGTTAAAAAAGTACCCTGCACACATCTACAGAACAAAACCCTGCCTTCCGATTACAGTCAACCGAACCCTCCATGGAACCACAAAAACATTATTTTAGTACACAGGGAACTCCTACTATACATTAAAATTAGGATAGTATAAGCATCCTTCCTGCCACATGAGTTCTAATATATTTGGAAAATAAAAGAACTACACATTCAGATCCGAAGCAAACTTATTTGGGAACAAGCCTCACTGAACTAGGTATGGAAATGCAGTGACTAACCATGATATTGACAGTGGTCATTTATACAATAGTTGTTGGAAGCTAATACCGGCATTCTTAAGGTGGGGAATTGTCGCAACTCCGTGTTTCTTAAACTATGTATCATGGAGCACCCAAAATACTTGAAGGTGTTCCCAGCCTGCTCCAGGTTCATGATCCCATTTCATTGGCCAAACAAGCACTCGCCCCGGGAGCGAAGAGGGGCTTCCGGCAGACTTCTATGCATGCATCATAGCCAGAACATTTTCAATTCCTAGGCTCCCTTTCCTAGCCAACAAGCATGCAATGGCTTTTATAAACTTGTAATGAAGCAAAACATTTCTCCATTATTACCTTGAATTCTTACGTATATGAAAAATGAATCACACTTTGATTGTGAGGCTAAGATCAGTTCCACTCAAAATAAGCAGTTACTGATGCAGTAATTTGATTTGTACAAAATACCAGTGTTGATTTTCAGGTTGCTTCAAGGTTATTTTACACATTATACCGCGAGGGGAGGCCCAATCCCGCATACCACCATAACGCTTGCACAATCGTCTGGACAGTTGTTGTGGGGAGGGGTACACTTAAGCAGCTTAAAATATAAAATATGAAATGCGCATGCTACCATAGGTTTTGGGGAAGATAGCAATCTAGAAGATGGTTCATTCGGGTATAGCTACTTTCCCCATAGCTCAACCCTGTATGAAACTGTTTATCATCTCAAATCACTGTGGCTGCTAAAAGCATCTGCGTATTATTGGGGAATTCCTAGAAAATGAGCAGCTTTTAGCCAAGAGAGAAATTGGTTTCTGGTAGTTGGAGGGTGGGTTCCCTAAAAGAGAAACCATAAATAATGTGAAATATATGAAGTATTTCCTCTCTTGCCAAACTTAAACTTCCTGACTTATTATCAAACCTCAACGGTATTAACAATATAGAAGCAATCATTTACTTAGCCTCTGTTACAATTACTGAGGAAAGTACGTGCTTCCCCGTCAAACTCTGTTGGAAGAAGACCACATCTGAAGGCTGAGGGCAACAGGAAGCTACAGCATGGACCTATACATCTGTCAGCCTTGCGAGGTAGACCAGACAGGAAACATGGCCAGATGAGCTAATTCTACTCCTCCAAGGGTCTCTTCTGAGCCTCTTGCCCCGCCCACATTCCTGCTGCAGGCTAAGTTGCCTTTTATCTGACCGTTCCCTTGGCTGTGTCTCTTTGCCCTGTCTCCCAAGGTCATTCCCACATACCATTAGATCATCACACCAAAGCATTATGTGGTTTTGGCTTGAAACCGTGCATGAATGCACCCTCTGTGATTTCTAACCCATGTTTTGGCTTAGCATATTATGTGAATCCACTGAATGTGGTTTATTCAGTTATCTATGGTTAAGGAAACCTTGGTTAAGTAAACTATGGTTTATCATGATGTGTTAACCAGGTTTTAGTAAGGCTTCAAACTGTCAGCAGTGGCCAGCACCTAAAGGCTTCCTCAAACGCTGGATCAGAAGGAATTTTAACAACCAAAGCTTCAGCCAGGTGGAACTTCAGCACAAAATCCTTGAAATATCTCCAAAACAGCCAGAAACTGAAGGCAAAAGTCACAATTGGCTGGGGAACAGATTAAGCGGATCTGCCTGAAGCACAACCTACCAAGTACATGCGGAGCTGGTAAAAAACTCTTATGTAGTGAAAACTATCAGGAATCCAAGGCTTGTAAATTTAAGCCATGATGCCTGTTGAAGAACCACACTTATGAAAATAACTAATTTATTAATTTATTGTTCAAATTTCTCTCATCGCCCATCTCTCCCGACGGGGGACTCTTTTCATTAACAAAAAAACTTTTCATTAACAAACAACTTCCTTTATTTAAACAACTTGTAAACTTGACTCAAACGTACTACTAATCCCACCCAAATGACCAAGAAATTGATCCAAGTTTTCATGAGGTGCAGAAAATGTATTCTGGTGTCAGCATTCTACAACTGTGAGATCTAACCAAGAGGCAGGGCGTTCCGTCAACCTCAGACATCCTTAGCTTCCAGCCAGAAAACGTAGCTGGGACCTTATATATCTGTTGTTTCCACTCATAGCACTACTGTGCAGTAGCAGCTTCACGTAAAGCACTTAATCTGATTATGAATTAATTTATTTCCTTGCTTCCTACAACATACTGAATGATAAATTAACAAAACGGGAGACTTCAGAAGGTAGTTCTGAGGAACTATATAGTTCCACCATGTGGCATTCTCCTAAGGTGTCCCTCACTTCCCATGAGATTTAACAGCCACATGAAGGTGCCAGGAGAAGCTGCCTAGAGCTGAAAAATTCCAGGCCACCCATCTGCTGATGGCGACCACCCCATCTGTGAATCCAAGGAAGTGGCAAATCCCAGAATTCCTCCTCTGTTGCGGAGGTTGATAATTGACTGGAAGTGGGTGGACAAAGCAAAACTTCACCCAGACGAATCAGAGCTCCTCCTCCTGATCAGTAGAAAACCCAATTAGAAAAGGGTGATTCAAAATATGTTGGTGAGAGTTGATTTACCTTCTTGGATCCTATCATTTCAGAAACAGGCAGGGTGCCTTTGAACAGGTAAAGCTACAATGCTCCTTATTGGAGAGTTTGGAGAGGATGATACTAGTCTTAAATAAAATTTAGGCTACTGCTGAAGTTCCCTAAATGTGTTCTGGGCAGCTTCTGTAGCACATCCGAAAGAAGGAGCCTCAGATACCCTATCAAATTTCAAATCTTTATTCTGGTCTTTGACCAACTGGAGAAGGTTTCAGCAGACAAATAAGAAATGTTAATACTAAAATCTAAATTGAAAAATCAATGAGACTAAAATTAATGCTGGCACCATACATAGAATAAGGTATTAATCTGCTTCTAAAGTAAGATTTTTGTTGAAGATTTACCAAAGAGAAAAAGGATGTTTGATACACACGGATGTAGCCTTTATCTAATGTACTTAATAGATCAGATCTTAAGCTATTTAGAATGAGAGAGCCAGCAAAGGAAGAAAACTTGTGATATTGTTGTGCTGTTCATCTTTGAAATTTGAATAATGGGATGCATGACACACAGACAGTCTACTGAAAGGCGACCAGCCAGAAACAGAGAAGACTTTGGGGAGGTCAGTCCAGCAAATCGGAACGAGTCCAGCCCGCTTCCCAGGAGTTCAACGCCCCACCTCCTGCTCGAGCTGTTCACCTCGGGCTGCAAACCGGAAGGGAGGCGGGACCCGCCAATTACCGGGCCAGACTGAACTCCCCGTGGCTTCGCAGGGGTCAGGCTGGCTTTGGAGCACTGGAAGTGACTCCCTCCGAGGGGCTGGACACAACACTGCGTTCCCCACCTGCCCCCCAGCCTCCAGTGAACCACTTTCCTGGATTCAACCTCAAGGTTGATATGCAGCAGCCCAACTGAATTCCAGTCACTCTCAAGTGGGGCTCAAGCAGGACAGAGCAAGAGGAGCATCTTCAGGCAATCAACTTTTCCATCTCCCAACCTTTCTGGACCCACAGCCCAACTTGACCCGGGCTGTTTCTATTGCCAAGTGGGAGGTCGTGTCCTCTGCCCTGGGGGAGGCTCTTCCTCCCCCCCTTTCTGCCCCTCTGAACTGGGGAGATCTGGGGAGAGGAAAGGCAACAGAGGAGTCCAGAGATTTGGCTGGATGTCTCCCCCACACTCTCTCCAGCCGGAGAAGCAGCCTTTCCCTGGTCACGTAAACGACCAGAGGCTCCGCCTTGGGGCGCATCTGGGCCGAAGCTGGGACTGTCCCTTCTCTGCTGACCTCCAAGCGCACATCGGCCTTCGTGACCAGCTTCCATGAATGCTACTGAGGCAGACACCAGCAATGAGAATGCAGAAAAGTATCCTGTTTTTCTCACTTCTTTCCCTTTGACCAATGTCTCCACTGGGGAAAAAAGAAGAAAAAACATGCAAACAAACAACATGGAAGCGTTTTCTGCAGTGTCTGCGCTAAGGAACTAAGAGAGACCTCTAATGCAGAGAAAGGCCACTCCTGGCATAATAATTAGGAGGAAGTGCACTTCACCTTTGCCATACCACACATTTCCCTCTTCATTTACAAGTATTTATAGAGGACGTTAAAATACAGCATCTCCCACTGCATGCGCTCAAGCCAATGTTCAGAGTAGCCCTTTGCATTTTAACCCCTAAAAGTGGGACTAACCATGTGTAGAGGGTGGGTGTAGGCAGTAAGGAAGATGTAAAAGGTAAAGGTCCCCCCCGCATAGTTGTGCAGTCGTGTCCGACTCCAGGGGCCGGTGCTCATCTCCGTTTGTTAGCCGAAGAGCCAGCGTTGTCCGAAGACGCTTCCACGGTCATGTGGCCGCATGACGCGCGTGGAACGCTGTTACCTTCCCACCGAAGTGGCACCTATTCATCTACTTGCATTTGCATGCTTTCGAATTTGAACTTTCGACCTTGACAGAAATAGGCAAGAACGGAACCGTAAGCAAAGAGGGTGGAGCCCCCTTCAGGACCAGGGAAGCAAGGCAGGATTTGAACCAGGGTCTCCCTGATTCACTGGGGCATAAGAGGAGGGCGAGGCAAAGCACAACCCGACTTGCAAGGTTATGTTATGGTCGCCTATCTCAGAGGACAGGAAGGCCAGGCGTGCGATGGCCCATGAGGTCACGAAGAGTCGGACACGACTAAACGACTGAACAGCAACAACAACAAGCCTATCTCAATCAAGTAGAGTTCTACTCTTCCTGGGGACTTGATTTTCTGATCTGGCTGCCCCTGTGGGGCTGACGACATGTGAGCAACTGATCAGAGTCAGGAATTTACAACCCTTTGGAGGGACTAAGGACTGCGATGTGGCCAGGGCTACATCAAAGCTGGGAGTGGTTCTCTGGTTTTGTGGGGTTTCTTAAGCGTTTCACTCCGACAAGCCGAACCGGAGGCAGATGCTACAGCTTTCCTCTGCCTTCCACCTCAGAATGGGCAAAACTGTCATCGGTTTTCAACACACACAATCGGGGGGCTCACATGGGCATCAAAAGAGTTGTGGCCACCCCAGATGCCCACCTTTATGTTACACTGATGCTTTGGTTTATCACTGGGATGGTGAAGTTGAGTATGCAGTGACCTCAAGGATGACAAAGCAGGACAGTTCAGAGTAAAGCAACGAATTAAAGCAATTAAACGGCATCCTGGCTTGTAACCAGCTTCACAGCCATTACATTTAGTTCCCCTTCATTGTATTTGCTCCACAGTAAAGCAACTATGCTTAAAAGTATTTTTTAGAAAGGATCAACTAAATTTACTACACATATGGCCACAAAAACTGCACAAAATAAGCCACAGAACAGCAAAATTAATATTCATCAGATTAGTACACGATATTTACCATATTAGAGCCAGCTTGGTCTAGTGGTTAAGGTGCTGGACTAGGATCAGGGAAACATGACTTCCATTCCTGCCTTTGGCATGGAAGCCAAGAGAGAGACCTGGGGCCAGTCCCTCCCTCTCAACCCTAGGAAGAACGGACCACTTCCAAAAATCTATCTATCTATCTATCTATCTATCTATCTATCTATCTATCTATCTATCTATCATCTATCCATCCATCCATCCATCCATCCATCCATCCATCCATCCATCCATCCAACTTCTATCACCGCCCATCTCCCCCCACAAAGGGGACTCTGGGCGGTTAAAAAATGTCGCCAAGAAAACTGCGGGGACTCGTCCATGTGACCACCAGGAGTCACGAGAGACTTGAAGGCAGCCCCTCCCCTTTTAATTAAGCGAGTGAATCTCCCACAGTAAATTGCCGCTGTCTTTAGATCTTTGGCTTGTAATCCTAAGACTGGCCCAAAACGCCACACACTTGGGGGTCTGGGGAAGATGACTGGACAACACAATAGCAGAAACCAGAAAGGGCCACCACCATACATTACAATGATATTTTATAGTGCAACTAATCTGTTTTTTACTGATACCCTTACTTAAGAGATATACGCAAACAAAGATTCAGTGCAGGCCAATTTAGTATACATTTAACTGTACAAAATGTGTTGTCAAGAGGGGACAGAAGGCAAAAAAGCACAGTAGTTTGAGACTCCGGGGCAGAACGACAGAAGAGAAGTGCTCAATAATGGCGAATCAGTGGCGGGATCCAGGGCCGCCAGCTCGCGGCCCGCGAGAGCGCCGAGTGTTGCGGGCTCTCTTGCTGGGGGGGTCCCGCAAAAGCAAAACCGCCCCCCCCCCCCCCAGACATAGACAGGGTTGGCAGCCTGCTCTCCAGGACCCCTCTCCCGTTCTGGCTGGCTTCAAATGATAGCTCCCTAGAAGCCATGGGGCTCAGCTTGCCTCCACCCCCCAGGACCCATAGAAGGCAGCAGGAAACAGCTCTCCTCCGACCTCTTCCTGGAGAACCTGCTCTGGCCTTTTGGGCTTACTCTGCCCCGATCCTCCGTCCCCGCTCTAGATTACGACTGCTTTTCCGGGGACACGTTCCTCCCTCGGTCCACTGATGAATATTTGCTGCCATCAGCATTTTAATGCCTCTGATCATGCCCTGAATTAAACACACATGCAGAGGCAAGAGAGGGTCAGTCGTAGCTCAGCAACATCATGTGCTGATGCATTAAAATAGCTATTTTTAAACTAGGAAGCAAACATGAAAAGATGATTCCACGGATGGGAAAGTCAAAAAAGCACAAGACGGCCCTTTGAGCAACTTAGTCCTATCTAGTTATTTATTTTGTTGATACCCGGCCCCATGTCACGACTCTTGGCAGTTCGCCACAATTACAAAATACAACATTTCAGCTTTCACCATTTTTCTGTGCTTTTCCTGAGCTTCTCCAAGCCCTACGCCTAGCTGACCTGGACCCTCTCCATCACAGAACATGGTCTATTACAGGGGTTTTCAAACTTTTTTCAAGCTGCAGGACCCCTGATCAACACCTTTATTAAAAAATAAAGTCTCGGAACCCCTGATCAAGAGGCAAAGCTCCAGGGACAGAAAATTGGCTGTGTTTAAGGAATTACTACAGGTGGTCCTCGCTTAACAACCATTTGTTTAGTGGCGGTTCGCACTTACGATGGTGCTGAAAAAACTGACTTACAACCGGTCCTCACCCTTAAGACCGTTGCAGTGTCCCCACAGTCACATGATCATGATTTGGGTGCTTGGCAGCCAGTTCGCATTTATTGACTGTCGCAGTGTTCCCTGATCACATGATCACCATTTTCACCCTTCCCAGCTAACTTCTGGAAGCAAAATCAATGGGGAACCATGTGATTCATTTAACAATCACGTGGTTCGCTTAATGCCCGCAGTGATTTGCTTAACAACTGCAGCAAAAAATGTAAAATCTGGTCAGATTTGCTTAATGACTGCTTTGCTTAGCCACCGAAATTCTGGTCCCAATTGTGGTCGTTAAGCGAGGACTACCTGCATCATCATCATCATCATCATCATCATCATTCCTTAATCTCTTATGGCAAACCATCATGTTCTCAAAGGACCCTAGGGTTCACAGAACTCATCTTGAAAATCCTGGTCTCCTGCACGCTCTTCAATGATAGTCCTGGGCTCTGAGTTAGGTGAAATGACCTTAAGACAGAAGCACTCCAGGGTCTGCCTGTCAGGTTCTCCTTCGCATCTTGGAGAAAGGCACCTTCGCACTGTGTGGCAACAGGAAGGCAGGCCGAACTGGCACTGCGGATGACCCCAGCAAAGGCACCCAGAACTACTTTTATCTTCAGATACATTTTTGTTTAACTAACTTTCATGATGCTTCCACTTCCTGGCACTTCCATATATTCCTGCAGTATGCTGAGGAGTTGACGGGGCTGATTTTGACAAAACTAACATGCACAAAAACAAGCAACAACCCAACTCTCTGCACACTAACAGTCGTATTGCACAGAACCCCCCAACGTACAGGCAACCCTCATCTGTTTGACCGAACAGGAAGTGGGGTGTGTGTGAGAGGGAAACACACCTGCAGGCAAAACTCTCCTTTACCGCTTTTAGCAGTTTCTCAAAACCAGATGGATGCTGACTAAACAAACAGAGATGAAACAAGCTAGGAATTGGCTAAACAAGCTATGATGCCTGCCTGCCTGGAAGACTCACTCTGGCTTGTTCAATACAACACGGTTAAAAGGAATCCGAGTTCAGCATTATGTGCCAAGCAGTACGAAACTTCCCCAATGAACTCTTAATTGTGTTAAGAAAAGCCCTGTGAGTTCTTTTCTGCTAATAAAGTGGTCTGATAGTAAATTAGTGTGAAGCCTCACCCGAGTATTTATACTATTTATCCGGCTGGAGCTATGGATATTGCTTCGAGCAAGAATGGACTTCCCAATCAATTCTTCATACAGATACACAGAAAAGTCTTCTCCCCAACATACAAGTGCACTTTTTAAAAAGCCTCTGTATTCTGGAAGAGTTGCATTTCATTTCCTATAAACAACTCAAAACAAATTTAATAATAATAATAATAATAATAATAATAATAATAATAATAAACCCAGCATGTTTTCTGCAAAGCAGAATAAAAGATATCTACCAGAAGACACCTTTAAATTGGCCCAGACAACCGAGATTTGTTTAAAATACAGTAACTTCACCCTAGATTCACCCTAGATTCTTCAACCCTACCCTAACAGACCCAGGCGGATCAGATGTTGGCTTCCTCGTGAGTGGCACATGACCAGGTATTCCCATGAGGTGCCAGCTGGCTGGCCAGCTTGGCCTCAGCCTGAAAACTCAATACTTACTCTTGAACAGCTCTGGCTATCGAGAGGGCGGTGGATCCAGTTTCATTCACACTATCCAAAGTCACATTGGGCAGGTCGTCGTCATCATCACTGTCGCTTTTAATTTGTCTGGGAGACAGGCCACGTGGGTCCATTTGTGCTGGGAATAAGGAGACACAATTGATTAACAACAGCACAGTGACATTAATATCACCTTGTAACAACATTGAGATGGACACAGTCCCTCTATTCTGTACACGCCATCAATGTACTGTATTTCTTATTCTTGTTTAGGTCTCAGCAACAGCTCACAAGAATCAATTAAAAGAACATACAATTTAAACAAGGAAATGTGTGTGTCCACAGCCAGAAGTTATATTCCAGTCCAGGATTTCTCAATCTCAGCAACTTTAAGAGTGAGGACCTCAACTCCCAGAATTCCCCTGCCATGACATTTAAAATGTTTCATTGGCTGCCGTTTGGGGAGCAAAGAAATGACACCATGGGATTTCATGGTCAGACATTAATGGAAGAAAATTTGGTGGGCCGAGAGCCAGATGACCCACAGAAGGCCAACTGCCACCTTAGAACTGCAAGGAATAATTAGATTTATCTCTGTCCTACAGAAACAAGTTGAGATGCATCAAAGCAGAGTGGTTCCATATTGCAAGGTGACTTACCAGTCTTCCTGAATTCTACAAGATCATTCAAGACCACATTTTCCTCCCCCTGACCCACAGCTACACATCACAGCAGCATCCGTACACAGAAATGTGCCAGGAGCAACACTCCTTTCAACAAACGTGATGGCTGAGAGCACGTTCCATAATCAAATAAATTGCAGTTTTCAGTTCAAAATATACCTGCTTTAGGGAAGAACTCACATTTCATCTAGGTCTTCATCATAAAAATGAAAACTCACATTTCATCTAGGTCTTCTCCATATCAAAATGGATGAATGAGTTTTGTTCTGCTTTCCCTTCTTTTTCTCCTTTTCCTTTTTACTGCATGTTTTTTAAATTGTTTCCCATTTTTTATTACGGTACTTTGTACACTGCTTTGGGATGCTTTTGTGTATGGACTGGTATAAAAATGCATTACATACATACAGATCCTCTTCACATTTTTGTACTAAAGAACTTTGTGCAGGTTTAAAAAAACAGCAGATCCGTAATCCAGCAGGGTGGAACAAATTTCCAAGGAAGCTGACATAAAAACCAAGTTGAATCAATCCATTAAACTCTGCTCATAGGTAAAAAATGAGAGGCTGATCTTTATAAGGAACAAATACACCGAGAGGTTCAAGAACAACAGTGACCAGAAATCACTCTTGACTGGGATTACTTGAACAATAGACTGGCCTTTAGTGTAGAAATGTGACGGTCTCAGATGGAGTTAAGGGGGAGAAGGGAAACCCCTCCCCAGAAGCTCCATAGCACAGAAAGGGGGTCCCATCTAGGACCAGGGAGCGGCACCTCAGGAGGGCTGCACCCACCCACCCACCCACCGTGGGGTGACATCTTCTACTGTGCCTCAGAGAAGAGTGCACAGACTAACAAACCGGCAATCCGACAAAATTGTGCAGTTCCACAATGATAGTTGCACAGTACAAATATTCAAGTCCCACAAACATTAGGCTAGTTGACCTAAATAAGGAATCAGTAACCATGCAAAGGGTAAAAAGAAGTTTTCCTAGAAGCCAAACCACAGACCTTGATCAAGGACTCCCATTTCTCTTTGCTCTGTAAACCCTGACTACAATGCGCTTCTCCATTGGCATGATCAAACAGCCAGTCCCGAGCACTTTTCTCCCATTTCTAGTAAATATCTAAATGGCACGGAACGGGACTCTAATCAACGAAGCTTGTGCGTCCTTCCCGCGGCACGCCACTTCTGCCCTGGAATGAAAACACAGCAGCAAACAAACAAACAAATAAATAATTGCTGCCTTTTTGCTAGAACCGTCTGTCTGAAAGCGCAACTGCTCCTCCTGCGCCATGGCAGGATCTGCCCTACTCGCAAGCAACTGTGAGGACATCATACATCTGAGCTCCTGCGTGTGACGCGTTCAGAAGGAACGGCTCCCTTGCAAAGACGACGCTGCAGGGTCCCTGTCTCCAAGTCCGTTAACTGAAGTAGAGAATAATGTCTAAGATGGAAGTGGTGTCCCGCCGGGAAGCTCATCTACAGTATATGAAGTAGAAAAATGCCGCTGATGTACATGGAAACAGGAGAAGAATCCACACCACAGATCCTAAAAGATGCCAAATGAGTGGCAAAGATTTGGTGAGACGGGTTTATCTGCAATCCAACAAAAATGTGCAGTTCCACAATAATAGATGCACAGTGCAAAAATTCGGAGTCACACAACCATTAGGCTAGTTTGTGACTAAAACAGCACAAAGAAGCCTCAGCTGTAACTAAAATTCCCTCAGTGTTGTTAAACCTTGATGTTTGCTTCTCTCCCAAAAGCTTGATCTGTGGGTTTCTGTAATTTGAGAACATCAGTTGGCTACCATAAAACTCAGCTCTCACTTAGAGAGAAAACGTTCAGGCCAAGCGAAGTTCAGAATGTTAAAACATACATTTTAAAGGCAATCTTGTTTTTTTATAGGATTGGTCAATAATGTCAATTGCCTAAACTAACCTCAAAACAAATCATGGATTTTTAAATTTGTTGGTTTTTTCCCTTTATTACGTTGTGGAATGTGGTTAGAAACCCTTGATTTATAGAAAGATGGGGGCATCAATTTTCAATACTCTGTTAGCAAATTAAAGGCAAAGAACATCCTTCAGTATTACAGTCTATTTGCAAACGATACTCCATCAACTTCATCACTTAGCTGTGACTTTAAAATGGCAGCTATATTATCTTGCCCTTTCCGAATTATGCAACTAATTATGCAGTAAGCTTGTTAATGCCGCAGGATTATCATTTCTTGGACATGAATGCTGAATATTAACATTCTTTTGTGCAGAGGGGAAAGGGGAAAAAGAAGAAATCTGTTGGAATATTCTGGCACTACTCTCACATTGTTCTATTGATACAGCAGTCCACTTCAGGTCTGTATGTAAGAGCTTCCAATCCAGGGTTTCTCAACCTCAGCCAACTTTAAGACATGTGGACTTCAGCTCCCAGAATCCCCCAGCCAACTATGCTGGTTGGGGAATTCTGGTAGTTTTTTTTCTGGTAGTCCACCCGTCCATCTCTTTAAAAAGGTAAAGGTTCCCCCCGCACAGTTGTGCAATTGTGTCCGACTCTAGGGGCCAGTGCTCATCTCCGTTTGTTAGCCAAAGAGCCAGAGTTGTCCGAAGACGCTTCCACGGTCATGTGGCCGCATGACGCATGCGGAACGCTGTTACCTACCCACCAAAGTGGTACCTATTCATCTACTTGCATTTGCATGCTTTCGAATTGCTAGGTTGGCAAGAGCTGGGGCGAGTGCGGGAGCTCACTCCGCATGCAGGGCTAGGGATTCGAACCTCCGAACTTGCGATCTTCCGATCGACAAGCCTGGTGTCTTACCCGCTGAGCCACCACGCCCCTCTCTTAGTCCCTCTCTAATTAAATTAGCCCATCTCTAATGGAATGGCCTCCTAGAGAAGACCAAGCTCTGCATGGGCCTCCCAAAGAGAAGGACCAGGTAGATAGCAATGCACTTGCATTAGTGTTCCCTCACATTCTGCCTAAGAAGAACACTGAGAAGATGACCACATTCCTGGTTTTCCTCGCACAGCTTTTTAAACTTGACTGCTCCATCTGGTTGGGAATCCAAAATCTGGCCCAATATCCCCATCCTATGAGGTTGGCTGAAGCAGCTTTTGTGAGCACTGTTCCCTGCCACAGAGCCCAGGAAAGATGCTTGCTGGGCCCAAAACTGCTCTTCAGTACCTCTACGTTAAACTGTGGCTTATGTCCTGCCACGTTCCTTCTGTGGTTTACTGAACCTTCCCCCCTGTCAGATCTGCTACGGGAGTTCTACATGCCTGCTTATTCACAAACAAGCCCTCTTTTTTAATTTAAACAGTCTGTCCAGGCAGAAATCCAAAATCTGTCCAAATGGCTTAAGAGGTCAGCTAGAGAGGTCTGAGCACACATTATCGGGGTGCATTGTTTGGGTGGACTTGGGAGGGGAAAAAAGAAAAAAAAATTGCGTCAGTTCTCACTCATTTTTCGGATTTGTGCCAAATGCTGTAGCCTCCGTTACTAATGTCTTATTCTATGGAGCCTCCCCTTTAAGGCTTGAGAAATAGCACACATGTGGGGGGGGGAGCATAAATTTAAAAAGAAATGCAGACCATATGATGTGCAACACATTGGTAAACAACAGTCTCCCCAGAGCATCCTCTTTTTAAAAATTTCAAACATGGCAATCACGTATACCTTCAGGACCAACTCTGATTTTACAGCGTATGTATAAATATCACCATAAATTCATAGGAATCTCTCACAGCTATATCCAAGTATGATATAAATCTAGCTGGTTTCCTCTTTGAAACCCGGGATGTTCTCTCTGGGGGAAAAAGACTCAGAGATATTTTAGTATGCTTTAAAATAACGTCTGCTTGTTATTGGCTTTGAGCAGTGTGGATGGGCTTATTCAATACACAGCCTGCTGGACCGAGAACGAAATGGCAAGTTTTGCGCTGCTGAACTGCTCTCTCCCTGGCCATGCTCAAACTGCACATGACATGTAAATACGCAAAATCTCCTATTTCAAATTAAAAGCGGTGTGTGTGTGTTTGTGTGTGCTTCACAGATGGTTCTGTTTCCAAAGGAGAAAGTTCTTTGAAAGTTGTTTTGGTGAGCAAAGGTGAATGGGTCCTGCTCCCAACACACTACTGAAGCAATTACCCTCGTTACATGCCCAAATACAGACACACACACACACACACACACACCCCACTGAGAAAGCTCATCAAGCGGCTGTTATATTGCGCTCCATAATTTCTGGCGTCGTTTTTGAAGACTGAGTTAAATCTCCGGCTGCTTACATGACAAGAGGGAAGGGTCCAGGAGACAGATATCATTTTCATTCTGACCACAGATCTGAGGCCTGGATGAAAGCAATCAAACAAACTGATCGACCTAAGACTGTAACTAGCAAAGCGCCCAGCGTTAAACACAATGACTTGATCTTCAATAAAATCCCGAAGTTTGGGTTACTAGCAGGTTTTGATCTCAATTCCAGCTAAGATTCTAGGGGGGATCCCACCAGCTGGACAAGTCTCCAATTTCTGTGGGCCTGCCTTCCAGAAGTTCCTCAGACAAGGCATATGACAAGCGCTGAATACTGCAGAAGGGAAAACTATCTGCTAAAAAGCCCCCACCAAAATGAATTGCTAGTGGATAGGGAAGAAAGTGTGTTGACGGAGGGCTCCTCAGACCTCTGGATTCTAGGTGAACGGATTTCTGGCAGGCAAAAAAAAAGCTTATGAATCTGAGCAATTGTCGAAATCACTGACCAAACGGAAATCATTAGCAGCATTTGCTTATATTAAAATTATTTAAGTAGAAAATTCCAAAGTTAAGCATAGGCTACTCTCTCCATACCTGCCAGTGGGAATGGAAATGGATTTAAAATGTTTCTATGGAGGCCCTGGATCTGAGGGCTGCGCTTGATGCTGCCAATGGGCATCCATTGCTAGACCGGCCAGACACGCCACAAGTCGTACGGCTTGGATCAGGACCAGTCAGTTTTCACAGTAAGTGCAAGGGAACAAGTAGAAGCCAATTCTAGTTAAGGATATCTAAGTTCCTCTGACTTCAGTGGGAATATTTAATTTATTTATATGTATTTATATTTCAAATTTAGTTAATTGCATTTTCCTTCCATCTTCCAAACATCACAAAAGGGGTATCAACCAGAAAGAAAAAGGTAACGAGGAACTGCACTGAGACAAAAAACTGCCCACTCAGGAATCAAAGTATACTCCACACTGTGGAAATACAAGGCCCAACATTTAAGCATCTCCACCTAAGTTGGATCTGATCAATGTATTTAGCCGTATACTAAAACATCTGGCAACCACCATTCCCAGCCCTGAGAGATCCATCCTCTCCACTGGGGTGCAGACCTCCTATGAAAAGTCACTGATAGCCTTCTAAAACTCTCCAAATTGTGGCCATTACAGTATCTTACATTTGCCAATTCCATTGTGTGAAGAAGTGCTTCCCTTGTTATGCTTGGAATCTCTCATAGTTCATCTGTACTGGGTGACCTTGTATTTTGAGAAAATGAGAGAAATTAGTACTTCCAATTCACCTCCCATTTGATGTATGGCCACGTTGCCTTTGATGGTGTTTTTTTTTACTCATCCTAGGCTCCTTTTCTTCTTTGATTTCTTCTTCTGACACGGTGTCCTACTTAGCTCAATGATAAAATCTGCCTTCCAGAAGTCCAAGGAAGCACTCCGTTTTAATAGCAAGAATTCCAGCATTCCAGGGTGATTTTCTCCTACCTCTGGAAAGCATCCTCCATATCTCCTTAGCTGAATAGTTGCAATGATAATGCCTTTTTTCCTTCTTCCTTATATTTTAACCTTGATTCTCCCAGAGTCCCATCAAATTCATCTCCTTGGATTTCTGGGCAGCTGTGGACGTTTTTCCTAACATAGAACACAACTCCTCCACCACCATTTCTATTGCTTCTACTTCCTTGTAAACAGGTCTTCAGGTCAGCCATCATTAGCTCAGACCCCACCTGAGCTGTTTCCCCCCAATGTACATCACTTCATGCTTGCTTTCACTAAACTGCACTTGCCAATGTCACGTTCACTGCATTCTTGTTGTCTTGAATTCTTTCCTGTCCCCCTTTTCGTTTTAACCCCCATAAATGACTTGGCATCACGCTCCCTCCCTTCTAAACCCCAGAATATTTATGAAGAAGTTAAAAAATGCAGATCCCTAGTGGGATCCCGTTTATACCTTTCTACATTAGCAACAGAAAAAAAAACCTGAACATTTTAAACATTTACCTTTAATCCGCCGTAATGGATTGTGCCCATGATATTTATAACATGATATAAATATCAATAACCTACCTTGTGAAATGACACTGAAGTTTCTAATTAAGCTACTAATAAGCGAATTCAGCTGACAGAATATGATGAACTGGCTGTGCATAATTGGATTCCTGTCCTGTCCCAGCACCATCGCTCTGAGTTGTCTGCACACTCTTGATTGGTGTTTTTCCAACGGTATCCGTTCTTTGGCACTTCTGCTTTTATGAGTAGTGCTGGAGGCCTCCCAGCATCTCTTTTGGGACTCTCAGGGTCCCCCTACAGTAGGTGAGGCCAATTCCCCCCCCCCCCCCAATATCTGTATTTCTGGGATGGAGTGGTGTGGGGCAAAAGAGCGCTTTGATCTTGTAAGCACCCATTTCACCACACTTTTGGAGGGCGGCCCGCGATGTGCAATGCCGCCCTTGGCGAGCAGGATGCATATTCGTCCTGGTTCAAGAAGTGACGCTTCATCGTACTGTTCTTTCCATGGTACTCCTTGAAATGGTCAAATGTTTGCAAAATTTAGGACGAGGATACAAATGTCAGAGGCCTAAAGCTAAGATGTGACAGGAGGAAATGTCCTTAGACAAAAGAGGAGCCATCCAAAATCACCATTATTGCCCCATCCATTTTCAGCTGACGGACAACAGATTCAAGGCTCACCTATGGCATGCAAACAGAGATTTCCAGGAAATACTGTATGTATGCCTACAAGCATGGTCTAAACTACAAGTCAAATACAGATACACAAAGAAACATCAAGAAGCCGCTGAGGCCAAATTAAATGTGTTGGAAACATGAACCCGACTGGAAACTGCAGCCTTGACGCTAACTTCACTTTCTCTGATCTCCATTCACATCAATCATGACCGAATGTCTTGAGATGACTGTGCTGAGGGACGCAGCCTCGGGTGTTGGAGAAGATTTGGAGAGAGGACTGATAAAGCCCCTCTGAATGGAGGATGGGTTCAAGGACACATGGAATCCTAAACTAGCTCCCTGCATTTTGGCCTGCCACGTTGTGCAAACCTAGCTGCTGCAGGCAACTTATACTTCAAGGTATTGTGCAAACCAAGGACACTGGGTTGGCTGAGAAAGCCAGGCTTATTTGTATTGTCGAAGGCTTTCACGGCCGGAGTTCAATACAGGTAGGTGGGGTTTTATTGTAACTTACAATAAAAAAGAAGAAAGTTTAAAAATTAGCAAAACCTGGCTACCAGTCCTGAAAAACACAGCCTGCAAAAGGTCAACGAACTCAGTCCAACCACCAGGACATGGGAATACTTCTCACAATGAACATGCTAATCACGCTCATCAGCCGCTCGTTAACATTTCAACACAACAAAAAACCCCACCTAATCTCCTATAATTTAGCTCTATAAATAGAACATTGCCACTCTACCTGGGCACAGAGATTTTGCTTCTATCTGTGCTCCTGCCCTCTGAAGATGCTGGCCACAGATGCTGGCGAAACGTTAGGAACCACAACTTCCAGAACACGGCCACACAGCCCGGAAGACCCACAACAGCCAGGCTTATTTGTTTATTTCATATGGCATTTTTTTTTCTTGCTGGGAAATCCCTTGTGAGGTCCAGCAGCCGGCTGTGTAGACTGTTTAGCCATGACCAGTCACGTTGCCCTGACTTTTTCACTCAGATCCCAGACCAAGCTGATGGACATCCTTTGGGCTGTGATGCTGGTGAAACAATCTGCCTCCCAGCGTTTTTCTCTTTGTTCATTCAGAAGGCATGGACAGGGTGTTGCTTTCTGGGCAACGATCCTAGAATTCCTCAGTGCCGGGCCAGTTATCATTCAGGAAAAATTTGGGGACACCAGTCCGTTTATTGGGGTGAGGCTCTGGGCCCACAAATTGGCAAGGAAAGGGTATCCATGCTTAGCCACCTACCTAGGCAAAATCTGATCTGCTTGTAGGCCAGCAAAGCTTTCCCGCTTGGATGTCAGAGCAGATAGTGCCTTAATAAGCTAGGAAATCTTTGCCAAAGTTGAACTTCCAAGCTGAGCTCGTCACTAGCACTGACGACATTTTATCCAAGAAGGTAACTAAAAAAACCTCAATAAATAAATAATTTGAAGAACTAGAATTCCCTTCATTGTCTTTTAAGAGGCTGTGGTGTAGGGTCCTGGAACCCTGAGGTTCTTGAGAACTTTATGAAGGGCACCTAAATTAAAAGATGAGCTTAAATTAACCAAGCTACCTAGAAAATAGACAGATACTTGTAACTCAGAAGAAGAATACTGGAAAGATTGTGGGAGGCACTTTCAGTTTACATGTTGCTGGTGACTCCTTCTCGCCCTACCCCCAATTTAACCAGCATCTTAAAAAACATCTTTGGTGCATCTAAACTATGTGTCCAAATTCCCCATAATGCACAGGTCCCTTTGTATTCAAATCAAGATTGGAAACTTTCTGGAAGTTAAGCAGTTGAAATCCATTACTTTAGCACAGAACAAACATCTACCAGGGGGTTGGTGGTAAATTTCTTGCTCTAATCCCATTTTTTTTCAAGAAAATGAAGGCAGAACTTCATTGCTAGGCGCAGAGGGATAACGCAGAAAAAAGGATAAAATTAATGTTCTCTGTAACTCATACGGCCACGAGTCCCTGCGGAGTGTGGCAGATTAAGAACGTAATAAACAAAAAAACATTTCTTTAAAACATACACAAGTAGAGAGAGACTACCCCAACTAAACTCAGTGAGAGTAGATACTATGCTGAGGTCCAACTAATATACCTGTGAGAGACCAGGTGCTTCGGAGACACACAAGCAAAATCTTCTCCTTGTAACTAAAAAAAGTGTGCTCTTCGTCTAAAAAACGTGTGTAACTTTTCATTGTGCCTCAACATGGAGAAAATACACAGGGCCTTCCCCCACCCCCCCTTTTCCACTGAAAGTCATGATGAATGGTTTGTGCTCTTAGCAAAATGCTTGACAATCACCAATCAACTTTTAAATCAAAAACAGCTTGCTTTCTGAGTGGGAAGAAAAAACGCTCAATTTATTCCATAAAACTTTATGTACACAGCAGCAACAGCCATGAACTTAATGGCCATAATACAGTGTCTACAGAGTAATTTTTATTACAATTTATAGCAAGATTACACATACTCCAGTTTTCAGGCCTTTATGGAGGTTTTACAGGACTCTGCAGCTTCACAACGTGCTCTTGTGCAGCCTTCAAAATGCAGGCTTAGCCCCCATGCTGACATTTTGTCTCTATCCACCTTAGCCTTCTGAGGTTCTGAAGATCATCAATATTCCTCTGTCCAATCAGGCTGGGTTTGTAATACTTCTGCACCAAAAAAATATTCTGCGGATGTCGTGGGTTCCTATCAGCCATAAAGACCCACAGAAAAAGGATAACCTACACACAATTCAAACACACATCTATGGAGATGTCTTTCCCCCCACAAAAATCTGAAGCCCTTTTCATTTTGAGTGGGATACTGCTGAATTCACACTTATTTACAGGAAGCTGAATTCTTGAGTGCATCAAGACCTAAATCACATCAAGTATCTAATTTATAACCGATTCACCCCAGAACATAAAGCAAAGCCAGAGGGAAGAAAAGCAATTACAGCTTTGAGCAGCACACAATATAAGGTCTTGACGTGCAGATTTTCAGCCAAAACTTTCCTAAAAATATCTAACAAAACCTGTCCACTTTTTCTGCCTCTAAGGCTGTGTAGGTATTTCCTCAGCTAAGGTCACTTCCAGCTCTCAAAACGGGCCTTTGTGAGTAATCCCAGAGCAAGTGAGAGATTAGTAAACATTCTGTGACATCACGGCATTTGGGCCAATGGGCACTAAAGGCTCACCCTTGACGTTATTATACTAAGTCTTTAGCCTAACAGTATGACCTGCCTCAAAAGAGTTCCCGGTGTATAAATTGCGAATCAAAAGAGCAGGGTTGCTCTGCTCTATTTCTGTTCTCTTGTGGAAAGCGCATATATGGCGTCAAACAAGGGAACAGTAGCCGGAAGATTAGCAGAGTTCTCAGCATAAATTGAGTATCTCTGGACAGCAATCAGAATGCAAATTTATCCTAAGGAAAATAAAATCCAGAGGTTCTTCTGGACGTGAACACTGGTTTTTAGGAGGCCGGCGATCAGAACTTTTGCACTTGGGAGGAACTAGGAAAACCCAGACTCAGGTCTCCATTCAGCTCACGGGATAATTTTAGACAAATTCCAACGGGATGCTACAGCAGCCTGCAACTCTCGATACAAATGTTCCACAGCCCCATGATAAAGTCAGGATTATACATCCAGAGACCACCGGGAATTCAAGTCATCTCTGCACACTATATAGGCACTTCACAAAGAGGTCCAGGAGCTGAGAAGGAAAATAAATTCTGAAGATTTAGGAATAGATTCACGAAATACACAACTGCCTGTTTGTAGCAGCAAGAGCGGCAGTATATAATCGCCATCACGGTGAAAATGAATGTGAAGGCAAATGAAAAATCACTTCAAGGCTGTTGGGCTTTTCCCCTGACACTCTTAGGGCAGATCTGGATCTCCTTCCCCTCTTTTTCTTGGAATGCTGGATTATATACTGTAAATATATAGCATGACATCATGGTTTACATTTCTTTATTCTCTGCTCCTGGATGATGCTCACACAGTGGGGAGGAGTAAAGAAATGGATGGAAATGTATCCCCATCTTTATATATCCTTTATGCACAAGGAAGCAGCAGGATCCAATCGAAAGCCTCTGAGAGTGACACATCTGGAATCACACCGACAAAAACTGCATGCCTACAAATGTCTTGCCCCAGGGTTCCCCCATTTTGTGGAACATCAGAAATGTACAATAAGGGGTCCATCCGATTTTTTTCCAACAGTTCCACATCTGATGGACATCTGGTGGACTACATACATGCGTAGGTCCTTTCTGGCCTTTGTAAAGCAGACAGAGGCCGTAGGTTCAGAACTCCAACTCTACTCCTCCCCGTTCAGTTCAAGAACCCACTCAACCAGCCCCAGAATGCAGCTTCCCAACCCTGCTCTGAATTCCTCCACCGGTCTAGGCAGACGGTTCCACCGCTTGACAGCCCTCCTCACCATCAGGAAACTCCTTCTAATGTTGAGCTTGACGCCCCTTCCTTTCCATTTCATCCCACTGATCCTTGTCCTGCTCCAGTTTCAACAGAGAACAGGTTTGTCCCCTCTTGCAAAAAGTGGCATATAGATATCTGTAGACTTTTATCATACCTCCTTCCCCAAGACTTCTCTTCAGCAATCTAACCATGCCTAGCTCCAGCTTATTCAGGGGTCTGTTTCCAGCTCATCCAGGTCCCTTTGAAATCCAGTGTCCAGCACTCAGTATTCCAAGCGCAGTTTAACCAGGGCAGGGTACAACCCAGCAATGAACTACTTCCCACGATCCGGAAGGAACGCTTCTATTAATGTAAACAAAGGCTGCGTTGGCTTTTTGAGCTGCTGCGTGGCGCTGCTTGCTCATGTTCAGCAGGTAGTCCATGTGGACCCCGAGGTCCTTCTTACAAGAACTCTTATGCAAAGTCTTCCCCCTCTGCTCCCTATGAGTTGGTTTTTCCTACCCAAATGCAGGCGCTTACAATAGTCACCACGTTGGATTTGGCCAAATGTTCAAACCTGTTGAAGTCATTTTGAATTGTGTTTTTGCTGGTTAATGTATAGACCATCTGCCTAAATTGCCATCTTCAAATGTGATGAATATCCCTTCCCTTCCACCTACCAGATCATTTTTAAAGATATGAAATAATACTGCGTCAAAATCAGAACCCCGTGACATCAAAGGAAGGGAGGAATATTTGAGGCTCCATTCAGAACCATTTACAGGCATGCTTTAAGTATGTTCGTCCAACAAGTTGCAAATGCATCTCCAGTCCACTTTAATACACTTGTTGACAAGGATATCAAGAGAGACTTTGCCAGATGCTTTAAGCTCAAGGTCCATAGTTTGGTTAATTTTTCAGCAGCAATTGCTAAATCCCCTTCATTTCTAGTTTTGCCCCCATTAACAAGGTCAGGGACATTTTAAAGTTATCAGGAAGACTGAAAAATGTGGAAACTGTCCCCAAACCTGAGACTAACTGTCCATATGATTCCTGCAACCTTAAACTATGAACTGTCTTATCCACAATCTGTGTCATCTTTATGATTCTTCAGGTGGAATTTCATTGTTCTAACTCTTAACACTGCCACAGATGCTCCCCTGCGAGTTACCATGATCAAGCAACTGTTATGAACATTTCTTTCATTGAGAGACAGACTAACAAGGCAGAGCATACCCTAGTGTGAAACTACTGCTAATCACAATATACTTCCTTTAAAGACTACATTGTGACCAGGATTTTAGCATTCAAACACTGCACCTACATTTTCTCACAACAATTCTTACCACGAACGTGTAAGATAAATCAGTTCTACTGTATTTGCTCCATTGTAGAGGTGAGGAAGGCTAAGAACACAACCCAGGAATGTATCTAAGGCACCAAGGGGATTCACAGCAAGGGTAGCACATGCATTCAAGAAGTTCCACTTGGAAATTGTGGCATAAATGCTCCAGTATCTCAGCTGCCTGGCTCATTATCTATCCTCTCCAATAACTGGCCCGAAGAGCAGTCAATACACATTCATCTTTAGTTTGTTTTCAAATTGTGAGTGAGGCAGGTTGTCAAATTGTGTTTCGGAATGATTCAGGAAGTATTTATTCTTCAACTACGCTCCTTTGGAAGTGTATTTTGCAAGAGACTGTCTTACCTTTGACATGACTTCTCCCGTCCTCTAGTAGTGGTACTACTATAGTGTTGTTGACATTCCCTGGTGATCTGACCGCAGTGTAGACCACCGGTACGGACTGTACCACCACTGGAATGCGGTGTACGTGACTCATTTTGTTGGTCTGTAGGTTCATGGGGCTTGAAGGTGGGACCGGGTGGATGATGTGCAAAAACTGCTGCCCTCCAACACCAGAGGCAGATGCCACAAGCGGGCCTGGAGTTAATACTGACGGTGCCGACGCTGCCGATGCCACGGATGTTATTACCGTTGGGGATGAAGCTGGCCGACTAGAGGACGTTGAAGTCGAAGAGGGGGACAATGCTGGCGCCGTGATGGATACTGGGGAAGATGAAGCAGCAAGAGGGGATGATCGGGCCTTGTTTATTGACAGGTCCACGGGCTCAGTCTGCGTCTGGAAATGGTCTGTGCACAAGGCCGCCTCTTCCGGATCTGCCTTCATGGTGTTCAGCAAGAGGGGCACGGCTTCCATATCTGGGTAATTATGGACGTTGGGAGACTGTGGAGAAAAAAAGAAGGAAAACGGGTCATCCCGGCTGAAAAGCCTGCCAGAGATATCAGAACATTTGGCCACCCTGCCACATCTTACATATTTTTGCGGACAGAAGATGTGACAGAGCCATTATTTTTCAACTCTGCTTGTTCTCCATTGCAATAGAAGCTCAGTATACAAGCAACTAGAAATCTGAAGCCATTACTAGTTTATTTTTCAGTAAATTTATTTGGACAGAGAAGTCCCAATTGGTTTGCAATTGTTACAGCGCAGGAACTATTTTTAAAACCATGCTATCCTTGTTGTTGCACTATAGTTTTACAGCCAAGGCCTTGTTATCCAGATCACTAAAAGCCTCTTATAACCTCTGCTACTCCGCTGAACATTTAAGTCGTTTTATTTTCACCCATATCTGGTCAGCATATTGAGGCTGAATCGCTTTGTCCTGTTCAGTGTGAGGTCAACTCCTCATTTGATATTGCAGCTGGTGAGCGTCAACCCAAGGCGAATGCTTTGCAAGTTGGAAAGAAAGAATTTGGGACCAGGTTTTCATTAGAGAAAAATGCAGTTAAAGCTGCAATCACAAACCACTTAAATCGTCATGTCTTGTCCTCTACACAGCCCAAAGCCTAGAAAAAAATTCAATAAAAATGACAGACGGAGATGGAAGAAGATGGGGGGGGGGTGCTCTTTAGCTTTCATGTCAGGAATGTAGCAGATCTCCAGATTTCACTGCCTAAGATGAAATGGAGGGAGCTGCTCCAACCGTAAAAAGTACAGGAAGACAGTAAAGGTAGACCTCAGCTTTGTAAGGGAGCTGGAGGTAGTATGATAAAGAAATCCGTGCTTGTGGATTGTACTCTTTGTAGCTGTGCGTATTTGCACAGATATAAAGACTCACACAAACACTGTAACACCTCCTGGTTCAGAATAGTTGACAAAGTGTGTTTATGAATTGCAAGGGAGGACTGGAAAAGCTCAGAAAGAAGGGGACCCCCAGTCCCCCATCTCACATTCTGGCGCTGAGCTAAGGACGTTCATCCAACCTCAACTTTCCACCGAACATCCAGAAACCAAATCCAATAAATAAATTACAACTATGCTATGTCTTATTTCCTTAGGGCAAAGCAAGGAAGGTATGTAAAATGAGAGAATAAAATACTTTATCAGGACACTTCCCCTTTCCCTAAGAAATCCAGAGGAAAAATAAATAAAGAATGATAATACCTATTCCTCTGCCCTCCTGAGTAGAGCAAATTGTCAGGAGAAGAACAGCGCAGGTTTCGTAAATTATCATTATTGGGTCAGAAATGAAGAGGAGCACATCAGTTCTATCTGCCACTAGACAGATTTAAGCCCGGCTCCGTGGAGACCGAGCTCCCGTTACTTTTCATGTTGACATATGCTTCTGATGCCCAAATTACTTTGCAGTGCAAATTAGTACTGTCAAACCTGAATATATTACAAATTAAAGGGGAGAAATTTATACTTCCTTTTTTCCTACATAGAAAATAATATCTTAACTTTGAGTATACACATAATTGCATATTACAGACTTGAAATTTTAATGGGATAAAGCTGAAAGCTGTGAAATGCGGCTATTTTACCAAAATGATTTAGTGTCTCATGAATTGGCTTCAATCAATCAAGCTCTTTATGACCCAATGAGATACAATATGATTACTTTCAAAGGAAAGCAGAGATGAAAGACTGCGAAACCCAGCTTGTATTCGGCATGATGACATGACTATCTAAGGGCCGACTGATGTGATGTGCCATGTTCCAGGAAGATGATGTTTCCACTTGCCAGGGGTCTCTTTCGTGTGTCGCATCTCCTCGGGGAGACCCCACCATGAGAAAAACGTGTTACAGATACCTTTTTACAAAGGTAAATTAAGCTGCTGTATCTAGTGGACACCGTCCCAATCCCTCACAATTTGGCACGTAAACCTTGCAGAAATATTCCCGGTGTCTCTGCTCAAACCTCAGCTGCAGTCCGAACATTGGAGCTCGCTCCCAGCAGGAGCTCCTAGGACTTTCAGACATCCCTATTCCAGCATCCAGAAGCCGTATGTCTCTAAACCAAGTCTTAAATCAGGCATCCAATAAAGAAAGCCAGCACTTCAATGTGACTTGTATGATTTATTAGCTAATTATAAATCGGATTTGTCTCCCCAGCACATGCTACTTGTACATAACCATAAAGGACTAACCCAAATATCCTCTAATCTGCTATTGTCTGCTAAATTAGCACAACATTTTTTAAAAAAAAAGAATACTGGTTTGTTGCTGCTTCTTAGTGCATGTGTAAAATTATTATTATTATTATTATTTGTCCTTGGGTAATTTCCATCTGAATTGCTGTAGCAAATGACCTTGACTTTGATGACTGGCCTCCATAATGTCATTCTGCCAAGTGCCGCCGGTGGTCTCGCCCTTCTGTGGGCTGGCTCAGGGAGCCAAGACGAACGGCAGAAGGAGGGCCTGAAGAAGTGGAGTAGGAGGGGGATCATCCAAGCATCCAAGAAAGATGATCCTGGGAGTAGGCAAGACAGCCGGGAGCTATGCTTTTCTGTCACAAGCAAGCACCGACATTATGCAGTGTCAGCCCCACAGCCAAGAAGCTCCGTTCTGCAACAAGTCCTTAGTGGCTGCCAATTAATACAAAACGATACTTTAATACAGTTTCATTCTCTAAGAAAGGGAGTTGCAGTTTTAATCCATTCAGTCTGTAGTTTTATCAACTAATGTTTTAGTGCAGAGCTTTCCAAACTGTGTGTCGGGACACATTAGTGTGTCGGCTGCAGTGTCTGGGTGTGTCGCTGCAGCTGCCGCCTCCGAGCCCTGCTAGGATTCCACGCAGGTCCTAGTGCCTTCCTTGTGCCTCGCTGCCTCCAAACCTGCCCTGCCAGGATTCCGCGCAGGTCCTAGTGCCTGCCTTGTGCCTTGCTGCCTCCAAACCTGCCCTGCCAGGATTCCGCGCAGGTCCTAGTGCCTGCCTTGTGCCTTGCTGCCTCCAAACCTGCCCTGCCAGGATTCCGCGCAGGTCCTAGTGCCTGCCTTGTGCCTGGCTGTCTCCAAACCTGCCCTGCCAGGATTCCGCGCAGGTCCTAGTGCCTGCCTTGTGCCTTGCTGCCTCCAAACCTGCTGTGATTCCGCGCAGGTCCTAGTGCCTGCCTTGTGCCCTGCTGTAAGAGTGTGTCGCGAAATGATGCATGTCTAAAAAGTGTGTCACCAACATGAAAAGTATGGAAAGCTCTGTGTTAGTGGATTAATTGGCAGGATAATTTAAGTCATCAAGGGCAACTTTAAATTAGAGAAGTGAGACACAATGGTAACTTAATTTATTAAAGCTATTATTCTGTTGTGTTTTTATACCACAGATAATTTTTCTTTAATAAATAAAATATGGCTTCTCTTTGTACTTAAATTTATCTCACTCTGCAGTCAATGCCTTACCAAAAATATTATTATCATAAGGTTTTGGTAAGATGCAAAAATATGTAAATTGAAACCCTTCTTGAAACTTTGTTGTATCTACATACATTGTCAATTCAGTTTTAAGTGCTGGAGTTCCTTATATAATGTAAAAAGATGGATACATTTGAACAAATTTTAATTGATTAACCATCTGCTTATAGCCAATTAATGAACAATTTTTGCCCCCATGGAATGAAGTCTTAAAGAAATCCCAAAGCTGCTACATAAGAAGTCCTCTAACACTCAGTTCTGACTTTGAAGAATCATAAATCTTATTCTGAGGTATACCTAGAATCATAATCTATACAACATTGTTGATTGGGCAAATATTGATGAAACACTCAAAGCGTGACCTTTGAAACTACCAATTCAGTTCATTCCCACAGCACAGAATGACAGCCACAGAGGGATATATTTGTCACTGCAATAGAGAAACCACCGCATGTGGGCTGTCCCTCTTTCCAAAGACGTGGAGTAGATCTTCTGAAGGGAGTGCTGAACAGCTTGTACATCAACATGACAACAGTCCTGTCACCAGGTCTTCTAGGACGCCATCTTGAAATTCACGTGAAGTTCAATAGGGCTCCTGACTGAAAGGTTATGAGTGACACTAGGCTTTATCTTAATAGAAATTGTTCCCGGATGAACCTCGCCAAAGAAAGTACTAACTTCAAACTGTGATCCAGGAATAAGGGGGCCAACCAGATATTTTCAGGGAAGTGTCAGTGGTCATTGATCTAAATGACAGGCACTTGATTGCTCTTCCACCAGACATCCACTATTCTAGGCCTGAGGTCCCAAGAATGGCACCTCCGTGGGTCCCTATCAGGTTTGTTTCTGTCTTCACTTGGCTTTTCATATGAAAAATAAAGCAAGAATAAAAGGAATGCTGCACAGCAAAGCAAAGGCCAGCCTCCAGCATTATCTTGACTTCTTTAGGTAAACACACTGAGAGAAGAAAGCCAACTGGAAAAAAATTATCTTGAAAAACCACAAAACGTTTATATGCATCCCAATTAATGAGATATCTTTGCACCATTCAAACCACGAGCATCCTGCATTCATGCAAAGCACAGGAATTGACCCCAAGTGTGTGACGGGCCTTCCATAGCCTGGGACTTTTGCACACACGTGTATCCCTGTGAGTTCCATTCACCTGAACCCCATAAAATATGCAGGGAGCCTCTTTCAGCGCACGAAAGCGCATGAGCTCAATTATTTATGTTTGTGAGCATGATCAGTGGGGATGGAAGGTCGGAAGTCGAGGCCCTCCCCAGCCCTCACACAAAAAAACTAGGCCCATTAGGCCCGTGTTGAAATCTGCCTCGTCCCCAAACCCCCTCGGAACAGGTTACAATGCCGAACAAGAAAAAAAGGAGCACCATAAAAAGATACACGCAACTGATATAAAATTCGATGACTAGTATGTCCAGACACATTCTCTAGATCAGTGTTTCTCAACCTTGGCCACTTTCAGATGTGTGGACTTCAACTCCCAGAATTCCCCAGCCAACTCCCAGAATTCTATCAGCACAGGAATATCGAAGATCATTATAGACATGAAACAACAGGATGGATAGTCCCTGGGTCTTAAAAAAGAGAGCAAAGGTGGAGATGCCAGACAAATTAGGGCATTGCTACACAGAAGGTTCTCTCACGGGGGGCTGCCCAACTGATCTCGAGAGAGAGAGGGAGAGAGATTGGGGCTGGCTTGTTTAGCGGGTACAGTCAGGCATTCGCACTAGAGGCGAACCTCTGCCAGACCGAGACCCATGCCCACCCATGGAAACCAAGGCTTCATATAACAGCAGGAGGTCTATGGAATGGCCATCCAGGAATTTCAAAACCCAATTACTTTGGTCATTGCTGGCTGCGTATCTCCCAAGGATTAAAGTCACGTGCTTTGGACAAAATGCAGTATTTTCCTGTTACAAATATACTGCTTTAAGCCTCATCGATATTCTGTTCTTCAATGAATTGGGCACAAATGCATCCATTCTTCCTGAGATCATGAGATCATGAGTCAGCAGTTTATCTTCATTTAAAGGAAAAAGGACACTCATTTGAGGACATTAATGTTCACATTTTAGACAGAGAAGATAGGTGGTTTGAGAGAGGGGGGTCAAGGAATCCATTTATGCCAACTTGGAAAATCCTTCCTTGAATAGAGGTGGGGGCCTCAGGCACAATCTTTCCCCTATTTTCCTTCCTGCTTTGTCTTCTGTGCCTAGGAAGATTAAGACCATTTCAGAAGCTCAACAGCAGCATGGTGATTTTAACGACCCTCCTTTAGATGATAAAAGGACTTAAAAATTACATCTCAATATAACCATGACCTAGCCCCAGGTGTAAGGTCACACAGCTACCTAGGAACATATTTAGGATTCCCTTGCCAACTTTGCTCAGACTGAAGAAGCTCCTTGGATAAGGAGCGAAACGTTTCCACTGAGAAAATAGAAATCCAGTTGACATGATTCAAGCTACAGACAATTCCACCTGGATGACTGAGAACCTTCATAGACATATTCTTCCTGAGAAGCCTTTGGCTCTGAAAGCGTTTGGGTCTTCTGTGCCAAGGAGCCAGGAGTGGGGGAGCCTCATCATTCCTCTCTAATCAGATGGACTCTGTGTTTATTCCAGATAGCATAAAATACTGAATCTGGTTAAAAGGGAACAAAATGATTTATAGGTAAAAAAGGGATTTATCTCCTGTTGTTGTCAACTCTGGATCCGTAGGTTTAAGAGAAGTTGTATTTCACAGAGGAGAATGTTTGTGAGCACTGGTCTGCTTGCTCTTTATATGTATGAACACAGAACTATTTTGCTAGTATTGAAAAAAAGTGTATTGTCTAACCACCGGTACTACTAAGTCAAAAGGGGACTTCCGGTGAGAAGATGGCCGACTGAACACCCTGCTCGCAAGATCAGCGGGCAGACCCAACAGCGTGGATACTTTTTGGAGGCACAGGCAGGCTTTTCCTGTTGCCCTAGAGCGTTTTCATGGACAGAAAACACTCGGAATCATCCCATTTGTACTTCATAACGTCACCTTGTAGCCTGAAGATCGTCAACGGTGTTGGCACTGTTAACATTAACGTTTCTGAAGGAGGTTTAAAAAAATTTTTTTTAGCTGCTACCTTGCTTTCCATTCAAAATTTAAGGAGGACTGAGAATAAGTAATCATCTCTCCGTTATTATTTTTCTATCTAGTTTGAAGGACTTAATAGTTTCCTACACATTCAACTTGATTTTCTTGGTTTTTAGTTTTCTGTTCACTTGCCTTGGATGCTGTATTTTAGCCTCTGGAAGCCTTTTATTAACCCATTAGTTTATACACATCAGCAGAAGGTGCCAGATTTTACTGTCTGAATTATGGACGACCTTAAGAAAACAACCTTAGATCTCCGTGCTGAGCAGTCTGCTAACTTTAACAAGATTTTCCATGAAATTGTTCAAGCTAATTTACAAGAAGTATGGGATATCGCTTTTAAAATCTATCAATCGATTGAGGATTTTCTGAAGGGAGAAAAATAGATTATTCAAGGAGGAAGTACCCCTTCCAACTGTGAGAATCCAGACGGTGAAGAAATGACAGTCATGGAGTTACAATTCGACTTCCAAGAAGAAAAATGACTTGTTTATTATAGGGTCTGTTTTGAGAATGAGATAGCTCGGTCATGTGGGAAATTTTCTGTTGACTTTGTAGGGGAGACAGCTGGGTTTCTTGATTTGTCTATAAAAATCCCCTGTGTATAATATGGAGACAAATAAATGCTTTGGTTTATTTTGAGGTGGGATAAGAAATTAACAGTAAATATGTGGATTGATTTCAAGGCTGTATGATGTTCTTTTTCAGTAATGATTTAAAAGTTTGTTGTTATATGGAGATTAAATATTTTAGTTTATTTTGAGGTGGGATAAAAATTAAGAATAAGTATGTGGATTGATTTTAAGGATGTATGATTTCATTTTTCTGTAATGATTTAAAGTTTCTTGCAATGGTTTAAAGTTTGTTTTTTAAGGTTTAATAGGGGTAAGATTGAAATAACGGTACTAAATTTAAATGTTTTTACAATTTGATTGTTAATATAGAAATTTAATATAGAAATTAAGAGTACATATGTGGATTGATTATAAGGTTGCATGATTTTATTTTTCTCTAATGATTTAAAGTTTGTTTTTTAAGGTTTAATAGGGGTAAGATTGTAGTATTAAACATAAAAGTAGATAATTTAAATGTTTTTTAAATGATTATAATAATTTGATTGTTAACATAGTGGCTAGAAATATATAGAATAGTGATAGGAGGGAAACATTTTATAATAGAGTTTTATGGGGGGGAGAAGTTGATTTGAAGGTTTATATATTTGTTTATTTTTTTATATATATATAAGGGGAAGAAGCATTTGCTTTTATTGATTTATATAATGTCCATGGAATTGATTTGAAGGTTTATATATTTGTTTATTTTTATATATATATATAAGGGGAAGAAGCATTTGCTTTTACTGATTTATATAATGTCCATGGAATGATTTATAGAAATAATGTGATTTAAATTAAATTTAGAGAAAGGGATTAATTATGGGAATTGCTATATATTCTTGTTGTTGAAAGTCGGAAGTCACTTATGTAATCTTTAAAATTCTTTTTCTTGAGTTTTTCACTTCTTTTTTTCTTTTTTCATAGTCTTTTCTTTTTTATTGTAGTTTTTATCTATGCTCTAAACTTAATAAAATTCTTAAAAAAAAAACCTACTAAGTCAAAAGGAACCATTCCACAAAAGCCAGAGATTATTTATTCTAGAAATGTGCACATCCATGAACATTTGCTGATTGTATAATGAAGCCAATTTTGCTTCCAATTCACATTAAACGGAGTCTCACATACTGTATCTCAGCCACTGCTCCCCTGACATTTTAGCCTGATCTTTTACATCTTCAACAATGTCAGTGCAGACATGCTACACACTTCAAGACAGTTAATGGGTCACCAAAGTTCTACTGATTCGGCATGTTGTTTGCAGGGAACAATGAGCTCTTCTTCAAGGTCAAGGTTTCCCTCTACTTCCTCCACAGACATGCTCACATACCAGCAGAGAATTGCAACGCACCTCAACTGAAAAACTTCCCCCTCAATCTGCCCTTTGAAAGGAGATGCTCAAATTTCACTTGGGTTCTTTCCACCTCATCAGAACAGACTCAGACAAGCTCTGGCAACGTTGTGTGGCATATACCCTGGCAGTGATGCCAGGAGTCCACTTACTGCGTTAGACCCCTGTGGAACAATGTATTGTATCTCCACCAGCTTAATCAGATAAAAGTTTTAAAGAATGTCAGTATGCAGATTTTGAGATGCAACAGCCAGTTCTGTTATCAAAAGGAAAAGCATTCAGCTGTGAAGAAAATCGTACCTTTCTCTGTAAATGTCATATAGGCCATAAGTGCGTGTGTAAAGGAGCCACATCTCTGGCCTTCATCCAAGGGCTGGTTTTTGGAAATGTGATTCCCTTGGGAACTTTTTTGCCGCACTCAAAATCAATATGGACAGCTCTAGGTAGATGACCATGGGAGCCTTTCCAATATGTTAAAGGAAAATATGACTAGGGCTTTATAAATTAAACAGTATAAAAAAGAAGTAAAACATACTCAAATGACATTAAGAAGGCAACAGAAATACAACGGTGAGCTTAAGAAGATTAGAAAAACGGCTAAGACTCAAAATACATAAGAAGGAAGGCTCTGCTGGAGAAAGGGATTGTTCAACGTTGATCTTGAATTTAATCTTGGGCAGTGTCTCTTTACTGATATCCCTCCCCAATGGCATGTAAGATTCCTAGGTGGCCTGGCTCTTAGGATCCTAGGTGGCCTTAGAGAACCAGCCAGCCACGCCTGCTTCCTGAGGCTGGATGATAGTGGTGAAAGAATCTCATCATCCTGAAATATCCTTACCAGAGGCGTCACCACTTCCATGAGTCTTGCTGCACATTTCTTCAGTGCACATAACATTTTCTGTGTTTATCTATAGTGAGGGAACCTGGCAAAAAGGTATTTCTTACCCAGAATCCATAAAACGCAAGAGATGTCTAGGCATATACATCACATTGGTGCAATATTTAAAAGAAATAAATAAAATAATATGTTGATGACCATGGTAGATTGTAGTTAATTTATACTTTACATCTATTTTTATTTATTTACAGTGTTTTATACGATTGCAATGAGACTGAACCAGATTTACAAAACTAAGTAAAGTAACTTAAAGATTTAGAAAGGTATATATTTGACAATGGTTTTTTTCCCCCTAAGAACTCCAAATCCTTTGGCAAGGAAAACTGAAGTTCTCATACTCTTTAAATTATTCAAATTAAGCACATTTGCACATTTTATCATGCATAATTTATCCTGATTTTGCTAACCACTAAAGAGCAAGGCTACTGTAAGGATGTCCCAACAGCTCCATTTCAGTCGCATCCTGGCTTCTGAAATTTCAGCAAGCATCACAGTCACTCACTCATTAAATTATATCTAAAAATTAGAAAATAGCTTGAAAAACCGATACATAATTTTTAAAAAATGATATTTTTCTGGAATTTGAATTCTTTAGCCAAGACCAACCTACTGCATTATAGAATCAAGGCAGACATTATAGCCCTTAACTATCTTAAAGTCAATTTGAGCAACATGGAGGACAAACTGCTGGTGTAGCGTGTTGTGGGTCTTCCGGGCTGTGTGGCCGTGTTCTGGAAGTTGTGGTTCCTAACGTTTCGCCAGCATCTGTGGCCAGCATCTTCAGAGGGCAGGAGCACAGATAGAAGCAAAATCTCTGTGCCCAGGTAGAGTGGCAATGTTCTATTTATAGAGCTAAATTATAGGAGATTAGGTGGGGTTTTTTTTTGTTGTGTTGAAATGTTAACGAGTGGCTGATGAGCGTGATTAGCATGTTCATTGTGAGAAGTATTCCCATGTCCTGGTGGTTGGACTGAGTTCGTTGACCTTTTGCAGGCTGTGTTTTTCAGGACTGGTAGCCAGGTTTTGCTAATTTTTAAACTTTCTTCTTTTTTATTGTAACTGTGCTGGTGTTTGTGAATTTCAATGGCTTCTCTGTATAATCTGGTGTAGTGGCTTTTGGTGTTGTCTAGTATTTCTGTGTTTTCAAATAGGATTTTGTGTCCCGTTTGCTTGAGAGCATGTTCAGCTACTGAAGATTTTTCCAGTTGCTGTAGTCTGCAGTGTCTTTCATGTTCTTTTATCCTGGTGTGAATGCTTCGTTTTGTGGTTCCGATGTATACTTGTCCACAGCTGCATGGTATGCGGTATACTCCTGCAGCGGTGCGGGGGTCCCTTTTGTCTTTTGCTGATTTTAGCATTTGTTGTATTTTTCTGGTGGGTCTGAAGACTGTTTGAAAGTTGTGTTTTTCCATCAGTTTTCCCATGCGGTCAGTGACTCCTTTGATGTAGGGCAGGAATACTTTGTTTGTGGGGGGCTGTTTTTCTTCAGTTGGATGTTGTTTTCTTGGTTTGATGGCTCTTTTTATTTCATTCTTGGAATAGCCATTTGCCTGTAGGACCCAATTCAGATGGTTAAGTTCATTGTTGAGAAATTGGGTTTCACAGTTTCGATTAGCACGATCCACCAAGGTTTTGATCATGCCTCTCTTTTGTCATGGGTGGTGATTGGAATTTTTGTGTAGATATCGGTCCGTATGGGTGGGTTTTCTGTATACTTTGTGTCCAAGTTTGAGGTCCGGATTGCGTATGACCAGCATATCTAAAAATGGAAGTTTGCCATCAGTTTCTTTTTCCATAGTGAATTGTATATTGGGGTTGATGCCGTTTAGGTGGTCCAGAAATTTCTCCAGTTCTTCTTCAGTATGACTCCAAATTGCGAAGGTGTCATCCACGAACCGGAACCAGACTGTTGGTGTAGGTGTAGGCTGAAAAACACAGCCTGCAAAAGGTCAACGAACTCAGTCCAACCACCAGGACATGGGAATACTTCTCACAATGAACATGCTAATCACGCTCATCAGCCACTCGTTAACATTTCAACACAACAAAAAAAAACCCACCTAATCTCCTATAATTTAGCTCTATAAATAGAACATTGCCACTCTACCTGGGCACAGAGATTTTGCTTCTATCTGTGCTCCTGCCCTCTGAAGATGCTGGCCACAGATGCTGGCGAAACGTTAGGAACCACAACTTCCAGAACACGGCCACACAGCCCGGAAGACCGACAACAGCCATTGAACTCCGGCCGTGAAAGCCTTCGACAATACATTGCTGGTGTAGCCAACATATGTCAGAAATCATATGATCTGGGTCCCAAATTAACAAACGTTGGCCTCCTGTGACAGAGCCCGGCAGGGAAACTTGATGGCAACAGTTCTCTCTCTTGTCTACTCCTGGGCCATATATTAGACCTCTCTGAAGACCATGACCAGCACCTTCACTCTGATGTACGAGAGCCCCTGGAGAAGAAGTCCTGAGGACTATGGATGGAACAGGGAGGAGGAGGAGGACGCAGGTGCTGACCGAAATCAGTCAAAGACGTCAGGAGCTACAAGTGGTCTGTTGCTGGGGTCGTGTGTAGATTGCAGCCTCCATTTTCTGGGTTGAATAGTAGGTGTTCAACAGCTGTTGGTTGTATATTCCAGGAAACACGCTCTCTTGCTCTCTCCCACGCGGAAGAGATCGACCTAAGCATTTAAAATTTTATGCAGCTTGCTTGTTGGCACTAGAAGGCTTTCCAGCCAAGTGTTATCAATTTGCTCTGGCCTCAATGAAAGACCAGTCCTGGCACAGCTCAGGTAAAAGCTTCTGAACCCTTCCTGGCTCCATCACACCAAGGCGCCAGGCAATGTCTTGGCAATGTGCGTTTTCCTTTCCAGCCCCTTCTGCCTCTAGGTATGTAAAAGAGATGTACATCCAGGGCAGCATTTGCCTTGCTGTCATCTCTGGAAACCTACTGAAGCTTATCAGTAGAATTTATGGAGCTGCGAGATGAGGAATTGCCTCAGCATTGCTGTTACAGTATTCCTTTGTAAAGCAATCATGCCAGTTTTTAAATTAGAATAAGCCTCCATTACAAGCACTGTTTTTATTTTTCAATTTCTCCATTTATCAAATGTAAGGTATTTTTTTTTCTCTCCCTGCCTCAAAAGCATGGACTCTTGCCTTCCTTATATAAAATACACCAGTATTCCATTTTCCCAAAAATCTTTGAAATCCAGCACAGATTAACTGAAATAATCAATATTCTAGTGTACAGTTTAAAAAGAGACGGCTACATTTAGCTATTTGCTTTGTCTTGCAGCTGGAAAGATTAGACCATCCAAATCTACTGTATTCCCTAGAAAACTCAAGCAGAGATTCAGAGGTAATAGGGATAAATTTAAGTGATGTACACAGGAATCAACCTTGGCTTTCTTAAATGAGCACTGCAGTCACTCTATGCTTAGAAAAGATATAAGGGTATGAAGAAACTTGGAATCTTCTGTGGATATTTAAGCATAATTTCAAAGTAGTACATTTGCAAACACTTGATTATTTTGCTTAATCAGAAATAAAACGTGGAATCTCAAGAGACAGAATACAGCTTTCCACCAAGACATCATAATGGAAGCAAAGTAGAAGCCCTAAATCAATTATTTGTTGTTTAACACTGAGAGATACATGACATGTACATATTTGATTGACTTATGTCATATGCGTACTTAGCGTGTATCTCCCAGTGTTAGTTTGTATGGCATTCATGTTACTTTAGGTTAAAATTTATTCTGCAGGAGCATCAACCTTGAGAGTTAACATCACAGAAAGGGGTAAGGTATGAACTGGGTGTTTAAAAAAATGTTTACCTCAAACTCTGTTACCCATAAGTGCAAGATTAAACCAACATACACCATGAATCACCTAAAATTTTGGGGCTCATACAACAAGGAATCTTCTGTCGGTGGTTTTGAAAACAATTGCATCGATTAAAAAAATATTGCTTTTGCTATTCCCAGAATATAATGTAATATTCAGCTTCTTTGACACCTCAATAATTATAAAAAATGCCCCAAATTATTGTCATATATGATATGGAACGGATTCAATAAGAAAACCAATTTAAAAAGGCCACCACTATATGGCTGATCCATCAGAATACCAATCTCAGATATTTCGATGTCTAATATGGAATGCAAGGCAATATCTACACATCTGCAAGAAGACTTTTGCAGCTTTTCTATTTATCTTATGAATTACCAGCCCAGCTAATATACTTCTAATGTATCTCTTTGGGTTATGAAAACTTTGTAATGTTTATTGCAAAACAAACTTGTGCACAAGAAAAGAACTTCCAACCTATATTTTTAGTTTAATTACTAACTATCTTTATTCTTACCTGTAAAACAAAACAACAACTACATCAGAAAACAACCTTACAGTGTTTTGCTCTTGGCATACAGTAGAATAGCAGTCCTAAATTTTGGGGAGTGGGGAGAGCGATGTCTCAGATTTACCACCCCACCCCAGCCCCAATCCCGTCTGCCACACCAGCCAAGGCTGAAGATGCGGGCAGCTTTCTCCACAGGGGAAAAGTGACTGTTTTGGTCTTAAACTCCACCAGCTTGTTATATTGAAAAGGAACTTTCTTAAGCTTGCTACCATCTAGAGTAGTTGATGGGCCTCTTTCAGAGATGCTGAGCAGGATTTGATCTAATGGATCCTAAATCTGCCCTGCCTGCTTTTAGAACCCCTGCTCTAGAGATCTCCATTCCTGGAAGCATCATTAGCAGCAGATTTCGGCCAATGAAGATCCACTTGGGGACTCGATTCAAGGAGCTCACTTAATTATACAAATTCCCTGCAGTGCTGCCTCCTCCGACCCACGATGATGCCCCATTGCCAGGTCTTCAGCAGAAAACCTTCTGGATGTTTTGCCATGAATAATCCAGCACCCACAAGACACACTTCTTTTTCTGTAGCAGGGCCTTCGTTGTGGAATAGGCTTCCTCCCATTTCGGACAAGGTTTAAAAACTTATTTATTTACCCAGGCCTTTTAATGTTATTGTTTTAGTGTGTGCTTTATATCTCTTATGTTCTTAATGCTGTTTTTATGGATGTTTTTATTGTTTCTTCGTAAGCCTCTCAAAGCCGTTAAGGGGATGGGTGGCATATAAAATTTCTCAACAAATAAATAAATGATGAGCTGTGTAAATATATTGCTACCTGACCTGCCTCTATGACCTTGGCTAAAGATACAATGATGGAAGAGTGGAAGGCATTTCCGCGCTCCCTTGTATTTTTTGGGAGGTGCTCAAAAAACTGGGCACAGGGTTGGAGTCTGTGTCCTCTGCTCCTGCCCCACAATATGGGGTGTGGCAGATGTTTTAAATTCCAAACACCCCATTTTGAGCTCAGCATCCTCCACTTTGGGTGTGAACGTGGAGCAGGTTGTCTTGAGGACCTGAAGCCTGAGCGATTTCTGAGATGATCCCAAGAGCCCGCTTGGCTCTTGAAAGAAGCTGCTACCCACGCCAATGTGGAAGAGCGTTAAATTTTAGAATGTGTTAGTCAATAAGCAAACAGGGACTTTGGGAGGATATCTGTGCCAGTAGAATGTTGCCTGTTGACTTTGCCCAAAATCATTCGCGGGCACCTTGGCTCCAGAAGAGCAAGGCATCGGAGCCGTGGGCTACCTGGCTGCTGCCTATGAAGTCCAAGCCCCCTTTGAGGTGAGCTTGGCTTCTGGAGACGGTGTGGACCTACCCGTTCTGTTCCCTTGGAAACGGTTTGTCACTGCCCTCCTCGGGGATGTTCAGCCTGCAGCCCTGGGATTCCCCAACAGCCCCCATTCGAGCACAAACCAGGGCTGATATGACCCCTGGGTGACCATCTGCCGCAAGGAATCCATATGAAATGAAAGGGGTAGAAATTGCTACTTAACCGTGAGCATTTTCACACCTGGTTCTTGATCCGTTAATTGGCCTTCCCTGCCCCTGGGTGTCTAGTCTGGCCATCCAGACTCTGCATGTCTGGACATCTTCCTGTTAAAGTTTTCTCCCCCCCCCCCTTTTTTTTTTCTCTTCTTTTTGGCAAGCATGCTAAGCTTTCCAACTCACACATTAGTTATTTTTATGCAAAACACGTTTTCTAGATTTTGCTTAATGCAACGTTGGTTGAGTAGCACGAATGGAAGAATAACATGCAATGAAGTCTCTGGAAGGTTTCATCCGCTAATCTCTCCTTTTTCTTCTTGTCTTTCTATCTCGGTTTTCATACCCAAAGCAAAGCAGTTTGGTTTACAGCTACAATCAAATCATGTCTAAAAAAAAAAAACTTTTAAAAAAATGCTATTTTACAAGAATATCCATTTTAAAAATGCAGACAGTGACAATCTATTTGTCACCTTGAATTAGCAAGACCAGATATCTATCCTTCCTTACAGGTCACACTTCATTACCACAGGATACTTGGTCAGTACCTCGAGAGCAAATTAACTTTTGCACCTCCTTTCATATTCTTTTTGGTGGAACAATTTCAATAAAAGACTCTTTAATCATCAAAGAAATGAAGCAACAAAGGCCGATCTCTTATTTAAAGAGAAATGTTCATGTTTATGACGTTTAAGAGCCACCAGCTGTTAAGAGAAAAATTTCTGCAGAGACCCTGCATCTTCAGCCTGCTGCATCTACATACTTCCTGCAAAAAGAAAGTATGCTGGGGCATGTTAAAGATGATGCCAACAAGTCAATGAGAAATATGGATTCTTTGATTTCAGTGGCTAATTATCCTGACCGAGTGCAATGGTGTTTCCAGTTTATTTTGAAATTATGTGCACATTCAGATTTTTTTGAAGGGGAGGGGTGTCTAATGACAGCCAAGAATCACCTCAAATGAAAACGGCACTTGCTTATAATAATGTTTTCCAGAACGTTCACGACAAGAGACTTTCAGGGTGGCTTACAATTAACAAGGCCTTTGATGAAAAAATTGGCCTCTGCTGCTAATCAAAGCATCCAAGACAACCCACAGCAGGCATAATTCTGCCCCTCTTTGTTTCAGGAAAATCTTGACAACAGCAGAATGGTTCCTCTGTTCCTTTCTCCTCTGACAATTAACGAGGGAAAGGTTATTCTGCATGACTCCCCTAAAGATTTTGGCATTAATGAGAGAAAGACCACACACATCCGTGGTCAAATGGTGCCCCCAATTTGTACCTTTGCTAGTTTCCCACACAGCAAAAAGGCTTCCTCCTGAACTGGCCTTGTACACTGTAACTTTCCTTCCTCCTCCACGGAGCAATCTTTCACTCTAGCCTTAATCCAAATTTAATACAATGCAAGCAAGCTGAGCACTTCAGCTATAAAATACTGCAAAAAGGCGGTGAGCGTTAAAGATTTAAATCAATTTTCCTTCTTACCTTGCCACGAGGAAGAAACTCAATATACAAAAGAAAAAGAATTAAGGAACATACAGATTACAAATGACAGCAGTCTATATGACAATCCAATTGCTCTGAGATTCCATCTCGTTTAATATACCTGCTTTACCGAACTTGCTGCCCTGAACCTCTCAAAACTTCAACTTCCAGGATTTCTGGAGAGCAGAGATATCTGGGAGTTGAAATCCAAGACATTCAGAGGACTCTGGATGGAAGAAATCTAATATCTGGAGGTAAGGTCTTCCACCGTCCAACCATTCAGTGACATTATTTGGGGAAAGGACACACCACGTTTCATGGTTTTCTTGTGCACGTCTGGAACTAGATACCATACAAGAGAAGATGCAGCAACCACCAAAAACAAGGTGGTCTGATTCTTTTACATCCTGTGAAACCTGAGTTATGTTGACAAATTCCTTTCCTTCTCCAAGAGCAACTACAAGGTGGAATGAGGTGAAGAGTGTCGTCACATTAGCACACAAATGTCTCAGCACATGTGCAAGACCCAAACCTTTTAGAGCAATGTTCACACTGGAAATTTTGAGCCCATATCATGAAGATATTCACAAAATGGCTGCCACGGTAAGAGTTGCAGCAAAAAATATCAATTGACCTGAAGGCAAACTAGAGAGTTTCTCCTGCTCAGAATATTCTCTGCCAGTTTCGTGTGCCTTTCTCTTTCTTTCTTTTTCCTTTTTCCTGGACAGGGAGATATACATCCAGAAACCAAAATCCCGATTATTTTAATTTTCCAATGCACATGCCGGCCAGAAGCATTCTCAGAAACAAAGACTATGTCTGTTGCTGTCAGTTGGTTTGCAACACACTAGCTTCCTACTTCACTTTTTCTAAATTGGAGAACCTTAAAATATGGAAGTTGAAGCACTGTCGAAAAGGTCTGTGGGCACACCGGTGGGAATTTCGGATTCCAGCCTCCAACAGACCACTGGATCACAACATCTTTGGCACTTTCTCCTAGGATTGTCAGTGTCCTAGGAGAGCCATAGTCCTAGCAGAAGCAGCATGCAATCAGCCCCTTTTCTTCTCCTGGTTCTGTTTTATGGAAAGGTCAGCAGATGCAATGAAGTCCTATCATGACACATGAGTCCTAGGAGGATCTGAAAGCTCATAAGAACATTAACCCAAGCCCTATAAGGTTCAAGGACAGGTTCATGCTTACTTCGCTGATAATGACATAGAGAAGAAAATGTCAGTGTAGAAATACGCCCAGAAAGGGCTCAGGACCTGGAACTCTTCCCATTTGCACGACCCTTTAGCACATTCACTTTTCTGTAGACAGAGAAATGTGGGCAGTGCCACATCTCCTATTCTGCTGAGACTCTCCCACACAGAACCTTCCTATATAACAAGAAATCTGTTTCCAGAGCTGTAACTGAAAATGTGCCTATTCATTTAACGGGCTATATGAAACACACCTACAAGATCTGCATACAATATCTTCATTTGGTTGGAAATCGGATTTTAAGAATCTGATATTTTAGATTGAATTTTTTTTCATCTACAAGCAGATGGACAACGGATCTATACCGATACTTAAATCAATGGCCTAGGCAGGTGTATTTGAAGGAAAGTATGGCGCCAAGGCTAAATTCAAATAAGGGCAAATAAGAGTTTAGTGTTGTAGCGTATAAGGAGAACAAGTCCACTGAGGGTCCCTTCTGTGTCCTGTAACACACACTGGCACTCCCAGGAGTAGCTGGGGGTCAGACTGAAAATGTGGGGTTGGCAATTAATTAATGCAATTTCATTACGGCCTTTCCATGCACTGTAATCTCAAATTACAGTGCATGGAATCACGGTAATCTCAAATTACTTCCCTTGTTTTTCCATCAACAAAAAGGACGGTCCACGCTGGTCTGAACACTCTGCCTCACTACCTCCTGTGAAATAAATTGCTTTCCATTAAAGTACAGGAATTAAGTTTCGAATTTTATCGATTGATTGATTGATCGTATTTCTAGAGTTTTCTAGGTGGTATAGAATACATAAAAAGTATCAAGATGGAGAACAAAAGAATATGTTTTAAAACAGTTGCTCTCAAGATAATCAAGAAAGCTGGGACACAAAGGGGTCCAAAGGCGGGAGTGGCTGGACCCCAGGAAGAAGCAGAGCCGAAGGAGGAGGAGGAAGAGAGGAAGAGAGGAGAAGGCTTTCCCAGCAGGAGAAGGTGGGGTGACTAGCAGCTTGGGGGCTTGGGAAGACGTCAGAAGCCATAGATCCTCAGTCATGGCAGAAAATGACTTTCCTTTCACCCTACTTGGTTGGGTGAGTTCCAGGACTCCCCGACGACCCTGCGTGTTGTCCTTGCTCGTAACAGATGGTGCATTAGAGAGACTTTGTTCCTGTCACCTTGCCAGCTTCAGCGTGGCAGCTGCTGGGAGGCCCTGGACTGGCTATTCCAATCCTGAAAGGCCCATTCTCATGCTCAGGTGGGCTGTTCCGACATCTGAAGTCCCTGCCTTGGAACGGGGCACACTTCTGGGCATTTCCGCCCCCTGAAGAAGAGGAGGGAGTGGAGGGGGGAGAGTGTGTGCAGGCTGAAGAGGAGGCAAAATGGCAGGAGGAAAAGGGGAAGAAAGGGAAGTTGGGCCCAGGGCAGAGGCGGCCGGCTAGAAGAGGCCTGGGGGGCTGAAGGACAAGGGGGAAAAGAGGTAGAGATGAAGCGGGGAGGACCTAGGAAGGAGAGAGACCAGGCTGAAATGGTAAAGCATCTTTCCAGGGTTCTGGGACTGAAGCCAGCCCAGCAGGTAAGCAGTTAGGAAAATCCGGAAATGTCAGGGGCGGGGGTAACTTTTCTCGGCAACATCTTACCCTGGACAGCTCCAAAGTTGGAGGAACTCATGGTAAGGACACAGATCCCCAAGCTGCATAGCCTTTGTAACTCAGTGCAATGTCTGAGTGATGTGATTTCAAACTAATCCCAGTTAAATATCTTACAAGGATCAAAGGCACCTGAGAAAGGACAGATTGCTCGGAAGGCAACAGAAACTGGATTCCCGTCACCGTGGCCACTCAGAAATGGCGAGGGAATATTTCAGATCTTTTTCAAGCACTATTACGATAGTGCTTTGATACTTGCACTATTAAAAGAACATTCTTTTAAAAACTGGAATTGCAGAAAAGGGGAGTCTGGACAATAAATTCAGAAGTAGACTGTTCCAAAAAGAGGTCACTAATCCAACCTTAATTTGGAGATCTTTTCATGTAAAGTGCTCTGTAAAGATGTCAACATGAGTATTACATTCATTTGCCTCTCCAAGTTTTTCCATGATTTTCAAAGGAATAGATTATGGTTTCACTGAAGGTCACACATCACATCTCCCCATTCAAGGTTCTTTATATTCTGCTTCAACTACAGGAACCTACTTTTATGTTCCCTTTTAGGCGTGCATGAAATGTCTTGAATTTGGTTTGATTTCGAAGTATCTCAGTTTCAACGGAAAACAGACCAACTGAAGCACAAAACAAGGCATTTCAACCATTTTAGAAGAGCTTTGAGCTTGAAACATTTTCAGTGCGGAACACTCCCCCCCCCCCCCGCCTTTAAAGGTCAAAATACTTAAAACAGTCAATTTTACACTCTAAACAGCAGTGTGTTTTGAACCAGAAGCCTTGAATTTGAAACATTTACACATCCCAATTCTCTGTACATTCACTCTGTAGACCAACTTAAGACTCACCCTAGAAGAGAAGAATAAACACGCCCATTTTTAGACAATAATTAAGAGCCTGAAGACAGCATTTCCAGGTGTTCTCTTAAACAGGCCAGGTAAATGATGGCTGGCGATACTGTAATTCTTCACAGTCCCTTCAGATGGTCTCCGTAGAAATCAAGGAATTAAACTGCTGCAGAGGACACGCCCAAAGCAGACACTACCCTGATTTGGAAGGAAAACTCTTCCCCGACTCCAAATAACGTTCTTTTCAGAATGGAGGGAATGTTGAGAGTACCGCGACAGAGGTGGAGGAGTGTTGTGTCCAACGCTCCTTTCTGTGGAGGGTCAGTTAAATTTAAGGAGTGTCTCCTGAGAGAATCAGCTGATATTATGATGTGCTTTGTGCAAAGAAGTGGGAACACTTCCCTTTGGATCTGGCCAAAGGTAAACCGAGTTTAAAAAGTCCCAGCATCAGCCTCTCAGAAGCTTACCAGCAAGACAGAAAGCCGGAAACGAGTACCCGACTTTCCTCCTGTCCCTCTTGTCCTATGGCCGTGACTGTAATCCTGCAAGTTTGGGATGGGGACACAGTGAGTTGGTTTCTATGGAAGCATAGGTAGATGGAACAGGAAGCTCTAGGAAACTGGTTCATGATAAAACATGGGTGTTTGCAGCTTCCTGACAAATTTGCGGCAGACTTCTTAGAATGGCCCATTCCAGTGATACTGGAGCAGCTCCCCAAAGTCCTTGCCTGTGGGAGGCTGAGCTGTGTTCGTGCTCCAGAATTAAAGGGGCTTCAGAAAGCTGCCACAGGCAAACTTTCCATCGGGTAAAGCTCCACCACCCGAATGTGGATGAGAATTATTAGCTCTGGCAGACCCTCTTCGTGGAGCAGAGGGTTAGGGTTAGGGATGAGAGAGCTGTCTGCCTCCAGCCCACCACTTCTTTGTCTAACCGCCTGGTCCTGAAGTCCCAATTACAGAGGGGCCCACTTCTGCCAGAGCGACAGGTTCCTCCCTACAAGATCCAAGCAAAGAGCTGTTCCCAGTCTCCCTACCCCTTCGAACAACTATCCTCTGCTTCTGTTATTTCAATTAAATTATATCTGGATCACAACTCGCAGTCTATCCCATCCTCTTAATCTCTCTTGAGGAAACCCTGCAGTGCGGTTTGGAGTTACGTTGCAACTTGATGAACGACAAGAAGTCATCTGTGTCAGCGGCAACCAGATGACAGCCAAGGTTCCCTTCTTGCCTGTTCCCAGCACAACCGAGGGAACCACGAGACAAGGGTCTCACCACAGACCCAGTTGTAAAACCCTCCACCCCGTCTGCAGGGCCAAAGCTGACTCTCCAAAGAGTAACTGACAGTCTCCTCCTAGCCTGCTCATTTCATATTCCGTTTTATTCCCTTACAATGATGAATCATCATGTGGCATTTTGCATACCGCAAATTAAAATTTGTTTTGACAGTTTCACTCAAGGAGTCGAGTCGTGTTGGTGATGCACCCCTTAATTAAAGGAAATACTGAAAAATTGTATTTCACCTCCAAAGAACTGGCAGAAATGACCTCAACTCATTTATCACCCCAAGAGATACATCTGCTTATGAAGCTCCCGAATTTAGATGGGGTTACTTATTCAGTACTTCTTATCCAGGGGGAAAACATAAATAACAACAACAGGTCAAGTCCATATCTGTAGGAGAATAGTATTCATTAATGAAATGTAATATGTTTTGCATTAAGGTGGAGTCTTCCTCAAATACATTTCATCTCTTAAAATGATGTCTTTATTGAGGTCTGGTGGAATCTAATTTTAGGTAAAGGAAGCAGTTGCACTCTACAAGTGTGTGTGTGTGTGTGTGTGTGTGTGTTGTATCTATATTTGCAAAATGACTTCAGGCTTCGGCTGCTGATTCGGTTGATCTTTCAGGACTGAGCCTCAATAAAGGCAATGCCATTTACAGTAGAACTGCACTTCAGGGTAACCCCTTTAAATCAGCTCCACCTGTAATCACAGCCAAACCCTTTCATCTATAAACTTATCAGACGAAAAAAAAGAAAAGAAAAGAAGAAGAAGCTTGTGCTCATTTGCTTGAAAACTCTTGTGTTCAATAAAACATTTGCAAAGAGCACCCATAAATTCTTTTCTGGGCCGTGACTGGTATTCACTTGCGCAGCCTTCCGACTCGGCGCACAAGTATCTGGAGTCCTATAAAACTCCATGGAAATTTATTGCTAACTCTGCTGGAACATGGGAGTTACCCCCCCCCCCCCCCGTGTCAGACATTTCCCAATTCAAAGGCTCGGTAAGAGAATGCAGGTTTTATCCTCTCTGTTCCTTCTTCTGCAACTATTCTCACTACACAAACACATTCCAAAATCAGGTATTGGGGGGACCACCTTTTTCCAACACACCAAGTCAAAGCAAACTCTAGCCGCATCTTGTCCCTTTTCTTTATTATTCAACAGCCCTTTTGAGAAATTGCTTTACAACACCACCCGATCGCTTCTGAAATGGGATGCTGGGAATGTTGAAAGCACGTTGCAAGCACACTTGTGGAATGACTGCCATGGTCAATGGGCCCCCAACACCTATTTACCCAAGAACAAGCTAGTGAGGATCCTTCCCAGGACACTCCTTCCACGCACCAACCCACCCAGTTTCCATCTTTAATTCTCCCAAAATGACTTAGTGCGACAAGACGCATCCTGGCAAATAAAGACAATGGCTGGCGTTACACACCGTAGCATCCTGGCCTCTCCAGCCACGGCATTTACCCTTCCCTCCTGCCCACTGCCTGCTACTACCTCTCCAGTCTATTCTGGAGGACTCACCAATCCCCCAAAGGCCTTTAGGAGGCACGAGGTAAGGGCTTCCAGATCTGGGCTGCAAAATTCTGGATTTGCACAAGATGGTGGAAAAGAATTAAGAGTTTTCTTAATCTCTCTGCTGCCATTTGGTCCTTGGTGAGATTTTTGCAGGCCAGATATCGCAACATAAACATACGAGACCACAGTCCATTAATCTGTTTCCACAGCAGGGTCTGGTCGGGATACAGACCAAAACTCCCACCGCTATTAAAACTACTTCAGTGAAAGTGTGTTTATTAATTATTTATATCCCAACTACCATAATCTAATGGGGGTTTCCTGTGACAAAGACCCTATGTTTTCCATTGGACCAAGCATACTGTATTAAATACATTGTTTAACCTAAACAACGCAGGTTGTGGGAAGCGCAAAAGAATGTTCTTCAGTGTTCAAAAGGAAGGTAATCCCAGATTTACAATCTTCTATCATCCATATGGGTTCTCTCAGATATGAACCAGATCTCTACTGAGGTAATGAAATGATATATCAATATTATTCTGTGCAGTCAAGATTTAACGATGCGTTTAAAAACTGGGCTGAATGATTTTTATTTGTAATGCTGTTTTGTTGCTGTTGGTTTTTTTTTTTCTGTTTCTTTCTTCCATTTTTGTTCTTTTTTTTACTTCTCTTCCTTTTTATATTAAAGCAATAAAAAGTAAGAATTAAAAAATAAAATCAGCCGGTTAATTTCTAGAAAAATGCTTCCATTTTAGTCTGTAGGTTGAGTCATGGCAACTGGATTTCTTTCTTTTGGTTGAAACGTTTCGCTGCTTGTCCAAGTAGCTTCTTCAGTCTTGGACAAGCAGCGAAACGTTTCAACCAAAAGAAAGAAATCCAGTTGCCATGACTCAACCTACAGACAATTCCACCTGGATGACTGAGAATCTTCATCAACGCTTCCATTTTAGATTAGTTGCAATAACTAAATAATAAGAATCACAAAATCTTCCTCCAAGAAGAATATGAGGTGAACATAGGACTTCCTTCTTAGCAGAAATATCTGAAGAATTTTAGAGGAAAGGCAAAAGAGCTTTGTTAAAATGCACTGCAGGTCAATGCTCACACCACTCAGAAATACGATAAAGAAATAGAAGAATCAGAAAGTCAAATTGAAATGTTAGTGTGTGGGCTAAAGGGAAAAGTGGTTTCAAGTATGTCTAGGGAAATGTGAGAAATTTCAAAGGCAGTCTTGTACGTTTTTGGAAGAGGAGCAAAATTCTCTGACGAGTTTTCTGTATGTTTAGTTTAAACCGGCAATCAAACACCTCAAGGATAGCTCTGTAAAACGCACATTCACTGTATGTCCTCAGCCTACGTGCCTGGCTGATATGAAGTAACAAAAGGACTTACACACCATTGGGCCCACTGCCCATGAGTCCCATGGGTTCTGAGCTTCTCCTCATCCTTTGAGCCTGTCCCACTTGCCACCTTCTCGGTTTCTTCTCTCTCCTCCTTCCCAACATCTCCAGAGGACGTTGGCTCATCTACGGGAACTTCGTGGGCCCAGCATTCAATGGATGCTTTTGTGCTTCCGCTTCAGAGATACTTGAAGCCATAAGCTTGAAAATCAGGGACGAAATTCCTCCCATGTGTCTCACCTGCATCCAAGGTATGTTCGCCTGGAATGGAGATGAAGGTCTTCTCTTCAGTGGCGCCAGCGTGATGAACTTCTATCCCCTGTCTACCATTCTCTTTAAAATATATTTTACTGCCACTAAAATATCTGGTTCTATTGGCATTTTTTAAAATTGATTTGACTGATTTGATTGATCAATGTGTTTGCTGTTTGGGCATTTGTAGTATATTTCAACCACGATAATTGAAGATATTTCTACTTTATTTTTCCATGCTGCTGTAGAGGAAAGAGGGAATGACTTTGAAGGATAGGAGGAAGAGCCGCTACTGAGGCAAAAGTCAGATAAGAGGGGTCCGGGCCCAGGAAGTAGCATGGGCAAACAGCTCAGACAAGACCCTCCCCAGTTCACATGAAGATAAAGGAAGGGAGGGGGAAGCACATTCAGACTTGGAAGATTCTGTTACTATAGCCTTACATTAAAAGTAGTACTGACCCACATGGCATTGGTTTCCTAGTCTGGACTACCTTGAATGGCTGAGAGCTAACTTGTTAGCCCATCTTGGCATTCCCAAATGGAAATGTGAAGTGTGTATTTATTAAATATGGAGAAGGGGAATACTGATATGCCTTGGAACTGGAATCCCAAGATCAGTGACTTTTCCCAGCCATGTTTTCTGGTCAGCATGACATACAGTATGGATTAAATCAGTCCTTGTTTCGTGGTTGTTCCGTGGGAGCTCAGCATTATGGTCTGGAGAAATTGCCAGCAAATCAAAGTAAAGACACCCTCAAGTCAAGCCTGGCTCCTGGTGGTAGCATCCATATGGTTCACTTGGCAAAGGTTACAGAAGTGGTTTGCCATTGCCGTCTGCCTGTCCCATGTCTCCTGTAACCTCCAATTGGTCAGGAGGTCACCCAGCCTTGTCCTACCTAGACCCTACCTTTCTTAGCTTCTGAGATTAGCCAAGGCTGGCTCATCCCATCCTGTGCTAGAGGGTTTTGGAAGGCATGCTGTTGGTGCAAACCGACTGTGTGAAAGGCCAGTCAGAGCCTTTCAGTGAGACATTATTGGTCACAGAGAAAAACAACTTATTATTTATGCTCAGGATCACTTGCAAGCAGAAGTAGGTCTAGTTCCTATTCTCAATCTCAATATTATTATTATTATTATTATTGTTGTTGTTGTTGTTGTTGTTGTTGTTGCTGCTTGGGAGATTCTGGTCATATGGACAAGCATTGCTTTCATCATCGCATACATGTGAGATATTATTAACTCTCCTATATGGTTATAAGGAGGAACAATTGGCCAATTGTGGTTCATCCTGAAAAGCTAAGCAAGGTTGGATCTGGTGAGTACTTGGATTGGAGACACCAAGTTGTTTTTATGACTTTTCAGTCTATGGAAAAAATGATGTAATGATACATATTAAAGGATTAATAAAATAGAAATAATGGTAAGATAGATAAACAAAGACAAGAGGTTAAGGTAATATAATTACAAATATATTCACAGTTGCGATAGTCAGAAACCACATTTTAAATTTTTTTTTGGTTTTTGATTTTTCTTTTTTTTTTGGTTTTTGTGTTTGACCGATACGTTGTATATGTTATAAGTTTGTAAGTTTGTATGATACGTGTTGTATTTGATGTATGTATTATGTTTATTACGTTTTTGTATTCTGTTTTTACTATATGGTGAAATGAATAAAGATTATTTTTTAAAAAAGACATGCTACACTAATCAATGGGTGGACTAGTTTTATCTTTCTCCATTTTATAGTACGGCGCTGTTTTTATCAGAAGTTGCAGAAAGGCCAGAGAGAAGCAACAGGGTCACCAAGACCAGCTATAAATAGATCCAGAACGCCTGTTGCCCTGGAACGTGATGCTGGCCACAAGCCTGGTTTCGATTTCAACTTCTAGGCCCAGATTAGGTTTCTTCACCGGCAGTCTGATCTTGCCCCCGTTAAAAATGTGGCAATGCTCCCTTAAAAAGCCTTTGATAACCTCCTGGGCGTCACCAGAAATCCTCTCCCCGATACAACCTCAAGATGAGAAGCACCAGGATCCAAGCATCTGCTGAGCGTACCTGCACCCCAAGTCATGACTAATACGAACAACCTTTATATTCGAAATATTCTGTGAACTTATCGCACCAAGCCATCCGTGCAGCAACCAAACTCTCTTTCTTTGGACATCCCCCTCAATCCCAGGAAAAACTCCAGTAGTGACACTGTAAAATGCTGCAGAAACAGAGATGGAAAATCCTTCTTCTTGGCCACCCCTGCTGCCACAGAATAGTGGCTGAACCACAGGCTCTACAGTGGCCTGGATCTTGCACCACTCCCTTTCCCACAGACCACCGCCCTGCACTTGGGATCTGTACCTGAAGGAACCACGTGGAAGTGATGCACCTCAAGCGTGGTGGGCTCCAAAATGTATTCATTAATTACTTGCATCTTTCAGTTGGAAACATTTGTTCGTATTACCTTTCCGGTCAGTCTGGGCTCATATTGTAAGTAGTCACATTTAACATCAAGGCACGAGAGCTGCCTTAGAAGCAAAGCTATTATCACCCCATCTGTCAGTTGTGATTGAGAGTTATTTATACAGCTCTGCAAAGTTTGTTTGGACTTCATTGTCCTGAATCATTATTCAACTTTCAGCAGTGTCTTTCACCACTTTACTGATGGTTGGAATTTCGGACAGAGAACAGGCATGGAAGAGGGAGAAGGAGAAGGAGAAGGAGAAGGAGAAGGAGAAGGAGAAGGAGAAGGAGAAGGAGAAGGAGAAGGAGAAGGAGAAGGAGAAGGAGAAGGAGAAGGAGAAGGAGAAGGAGAAGGAGAAGGAGAAGGAGAAGGAGAAGGAGAAGGAGAAGGAGAAGGAGAAGGAGAAGGAGAAGGAGAAGGAGAAGAAGGAGGGGGAGGGGAAGGGGAAGGGGAAGGGGAAGGGGAAGGGGAAGGGGAAGGGGAAGGGGAAGGGGAAGGGGAGGGAAGTATAGCCAAAAGAAATCATTTCAGACCCACAAGTAAAAACAGTTTTCATATAGAGCATTCTCGACTTATTAGTGCTCATACGGGAATGTCACAGACAGATACAAAAGATTTATCTACAAAACAAGATATCTTTCAGTAAGCTTTAAAAAAAATTAATAGTGAGACTTCTAAGTGTTGAGACTTTAGAGACGACCCTGAATTCTCACCTGAATTCCTGATTTCTCTTTTGGACCGAGGGATTCCCAAACTGAGCCCTGTTGGAAGCCCATTTCTGCTGGGTTCTAGATCTGTTTCAGAAACTGTGCCGAAGGCGAAGTGTGGCACAACTTGCACACTGGCTTAAAGGCCGAGACACGCTCACGTCAACGCCAACCTTGATGACCAGAGAAGATTTTCCTTGCCCGCAGTATGAAAAGGTTTGCCGCTGCCTTTTTTTCAGGATCTTTTAAAATTCCCACTCTAACCTACACTGCTAGCATTTGTTGGTAATCTCTCATCCACGTACAAAGCCGCCGCTCCGACCCTGCTTAGCTTTGCTGAAATCAGCCAGAGTCGGCTATACTGCCCCAGCAGCTCGGACGGATCCCTGCCTAGGCTGCCTTAAAACCTCCTTCCTTCTCAGGAGCCCTGAGACTTCTACCATGGAACAGGGGGGATGCCGTTTCTAACAAGGCGAGATGTTTCACGGGCCCCGTGGCCTCACATATGCCTGAGAGAAAACTTCAGAATCAACCCACGGGGCTGCTTTGTGCTATCCAAACCCAAAATGTCCATTTATCCACACATTTCTTATCTCCAAGGTTTGGAGCAAACAGCAATCTGTGGCTGTAACAAGGCACCAAAGGAAATGCCACCCCCCTTAAAAAACAAAAGAAAACAGCTCCTTACTTCCCCCTCCAAGCATGAAATAAAGGCAGGGGCCTGGAGGATAATGACAAGAAATGTCAATAATGCATAGAAGGGAGATCCGTCTTTCCCTTCCCCTAGCAGGAATGGGAGGGAAGCATCGTTTATATACGGACCTCAAAAGAAAAGTGAAATAGCGGCACTTAAAAGCCTAACGAAAAGAACCCAAAATAAAAATGGACAATACAAACAAGGATATTTAGCACTTTTATCCGCCACAGGAGGTATCTTCTCGTCTACCCTTGATTCGCTTTCTGTGGAGCACGAAGGAACAATACCCAACCCATAACTCTCCGGTGCCGATGCTGCAGAATTGTGGAACGCTTTATGAGATGCGCAGGAAAAGTAGATCAGGGGCCTATTAAAGGCGAACGGAGGTATTTCATGGCTGTGTTTCCTCACGTCGTTCCCAGGAGCTTCAGGGAGGAAAGAAAATCCAGCTATTCTGACTTTTGGGGGCATGCGATGCCTCGAGGCTCCACACCGTCAGCTGCTGTAGCCAAATCCAAACGCCGGAAGACTGCAACGTTACCACTGGTTGTGGACGTGCTTTTATAAAAGAGAAGGGTCACCTGGTCACTTTTGGATAATTCCACGATGGTGGAAGTGTACACATGGCACGCAAGGCATGTTTTTAGTAGGAAACATGCCACGTTTTCTTTTTGCCACCAGCAGTTCTGACGTTTGCCTTCTTTTCTTGCAGCCAACCGTGCGGTCTTGGGGGATCTGTGCTGGGGGGCGGGGGGAGGCATGCCTTCAGACTCCAAGTCAGCAATGCTGGGGCGAGTAGCTCAGCCTCTAGGTAGAACAACTGGTCAGGTTCCAGGGGACGTGCTGGCTGCACCTCTGAAGCCCTTTTTCATGGAGCATAGACGAGAGGAAGCATGGGTGTAAAACCCACATTCATGCCCACTATGTTATTCCCTTTGGGGACAAGAAATATTGGGCAAACTGCAGAAAGAGACTGAAAATAATTGGCCAAAAGAAACGAAGGCCAGGGATAAGAGGAAAGGAAAGGAAAGGAGGCATGCCTAAATTTAGTTTACACCAACACCCTTCACGCTACCTCTCCATCACTTTCTGTCCTTGCAAACCATCTTTGCTTTCACCACATTCATGGTCTGTTGTCCGTTAAACTTCTCACAACGTGGTGGCCTCCTCCTCCACAAACAGCTTCCCAGGAGCCCCGTTCCCTCCTCTTGCGTTCCCTTTGGTTACCTTTCCTTCGATACAAGGAAGGGAACAATAATGGCAGATAAGGGAGGCAGAATAAACGGCGGGACAAGGTGCCGGCTTCGGGATTCCCCACGAGGAGAGGCAATACGGAAAGGCACGAGGCTATCTCTGAACAGTGCGGCAAAGATTTTGAAGGGCCTGCCCTTTCAGGGCGAGGAAGGGACCAGGAGACCTGGATGCTGCTTCTGGCTGCCGGATACGCTGCGTCCCCCCCGAAGGGCTGGGCTGGGCTCTTCCTCCATCTTCGTCATCTCCCCAGACAAGGTTAGAGCTCCTGGGAAGGGCCTACGAGCTCCAAGACCGCTCAAGGGATGCCTCTTCCTCTGAATTTTTAACCAGTCAGGTCCCCTCACTTACACCATTGCAAGGAAACGTGTACCAGTTGTGCTATGCGAATTGTTAAAGAGAAAAAAGACTCTCCCCACCTTTCATTTTCTTCGTCAACAAGAACTAAGAAGTCGTTGGAGTGACTGCGTCTCCACATGAAACGGTGGCCAGGACTTATTCCTTCTCTTCTCTCAAAACAGTTCATGAAAGCTTCTCCGGGCAACCTCTGCTGCTGCCCACAGGCTTGCTGATGACAATTTTCAGAGGACACCCACTGTACCGGATGACCCTGGGGGTGGCCAGAAACGGGGCTGAGAACGGCATACCTCCGTTTGTGTCAAGAGCATCCACATCAGAAGGGGAAGCCTACAGGAAGTTTCCCAGGGATTAAGCAAACAGAAATATCGCAGTGGGACGGAAAATACAGAAGGCTGACACTCACCCCTTGTTCTGATTCCAGCAGCTCCGTTTTGACTCTGACTGCAGGCATCCCATCAAGCATTAACATTCTGTTTCCCAACGCGTTGATAGCCTTAAAGAGAACGAGAAAAGCAACGCTGAGCCTAGGAGAGAGAAAGGAACGATGGCCCATCAAAGGCTCTTAAACACTTTAGTTTTGGGTTGGTTCCTAAAGGAAAGGCGGACCGATTTGTCTGTGGATCAGGGCTGCCCGCGGGCACTTCCAGGCGAGCGTTTTCCACCGCTTTGCCATCGGCTCTGGGCCCAACGGATCTCAGAAGGTGGCCGGTTTTAAGGAATGGGTTCCGTTTATTTCTGACCCTCTCCTTTATTGGAAACGGGAACAAAGTTAGTATTGTCCCTTGACTTACAAAAAAGCAGGACTCTGTAAACATGGCAGTAGCTCTGTGGCCTTTTTTTTGGGGGGGGGGAGTGCCTTCGAGTCACTCTTGACTCCTGGCGACTGCCTGGACCAGTCCCTGCAGTTTTCTTGGCAAGATTTCGGAAGTGGCTTGCCATTGCCTCCTTCCCAGGGCTGAGAGCACGCGACTGGCCCAAAGTCACCCAGCCGGCTTTCATGCCCAAGGTGGGACTGGAACTCACCGTCTCCCGGTTTTTAGCCAGGTGCCTTAACCATTACACCAAGGTGGCTCTCTATGTTTGGGGTTAGTGCATTATGTAACCTGACAATTGTGGTTTATTCAATAAAGTGTGATCAAACAGACCTTGACTTAGTCTGATGGGCAGGCCAGAGTAGTGGTCAAAAAGGGTCCTGACTTTCAAGAATCAAGAGCAGAGGAAGCCACCTGAGATCAGAGCGTGCGCACGGACAATCACCAGTGCCCCTTGGCACCCCAAATTAAATCTGGGCCAGAGTGAAATACCCAGCCAAACGTGGGCAGAACGAAGGCAGCAGGCAGACATAAAGAGCCTTAACCACGACACCACCACGCCTTTTCCCTCTGCACCCGTTTTCCCTCTGGCAGGACCTCTTGCCTCATTCCCAGCCCTGCCCCCTGACAAGAGGTTCAGAGTCCTTTTCCCAAAGTCCTCCCCCCCCCTCCCCTCCCCTCCCCTCTGCAAATCCAGGGGCCACAGCTCTTGGCCACCACAGCCAAGCACAGCTTTCCCGTCACAACCCGGACGGGCGGTGGGGCCGTAGGGAGCCTTTTTTCACCACCGGCTCTCCGGTGCATAACTTCCTGCCATGGTCACCTGGCTCTTTCAGGGATCGGGGTTTTGGGTTGGTCTTTGTCTGCTTTCTTCCACAAAAGCCACGCATGTTGAAAAGGGGCGATTTGAGATCTCTGTGCCACAACCAATGGTGGCACCTCAGTGAGCAGACCCTGGCTGGATGGCAGGCGCTGCCCTCTTCTTGGTCACCAGGAGCCTGGGTGGCTCCTGGTCTTCTCCAGTTTGTGGGTTCAGCAAAGTTACGACAATCAGGACTCAGTTTCACACTGCATTGTGAGGAACTGCAAGATGGATGCCTTAAGTGTGTTCCCGGAGTGTCAACGTTAGTGCCTTCTGAGAGCCGAAGGGGGTTCATTATTATCTCAGAATTATGCCATTCAGATCTATGCAAACGACAGGATGGAGAAAGCGCTTCAGGCACAGAATTTGGGTTCAATTTTTATTATGGCTTAAATTTTATGGGTTAGGAAAAACAAAGTTTCTAGCCCTCTTGTAGCCAACAAAATAGGACCGCCAGATGTTCTGCTTGCTGAGCCAGAAAAGAGCCAGAAACCATTTTCCAGTTGGCTGAAGGCAGAGCTTCCAAAACAGCTCCGTGGCATAAATTATGCAAATCTGGCTTCTAATATAACCTGGGTGCAAAATTCAGCTTTCCCTGCTGCAGGATTTGGGCTGCTTGAGTGAAAAATTGGAACCACACACAGACTTGGGGATAACGTGCAGTCCAATGAATTGAGAAAAGCTGCCGTTTCATGCGAGGAGCTGAAACCAGCCTGACAAGAAAGACTCACAAGGGGGGCTATGGAAACCGATCCCACCTTCCCCTTCGGAGCCACAGGAACCTTCCAGCAACCGGGCGTGCCCAGCTGAGCCGCCAGAGCAATAGGAGGGGGAAATGATGCCAGACGCTTTCTCGGGAGGGCGGGCGGGCGTGGGCTGGCCAGGGCTCCCCTCACATCCAAGGGTGTCACCAGCCCCAGCGGGTGGGGCAGGAAGTGGGGCCAGCTCTCCTTCCAGCCCGGCCTTCTCTCGGCCTCGCAGAGCAACGCCTCCTTTTCCTGAGAAGGGGCCATGAATCTCCCCAGGTGATGCTGCCTGGGCCGGTGACCTGGCCTGGGGGAGTCCAACCAGGGCGGGAGACAAAGCTGGAACTTGCCCAAGCAGGGCCTGCCTGCGAGCAGACAAAGGACGGCCCTCCGACCCACCGGCAGGCTTAATGAACTGTTGGAATCTGATTAGAGGCTAATGTCCCTTTCAGTGCCTTGAACCAATTTACAGCTGAAATACCTTAACCATCTCCCCCCCCTGCCCCCCCCCCCCCCGCCTGAACTCAATGAGAAGCCACGCAGACAAAATCGGAGACTCTGACGTTGTTTTTCGGAGCCATAAATCAGCAGAGCCCAACCAGGCCATGCACCATTTAGCACATTTACACCTTCTTGCCATTTGGGTCAATTCTGATCCCGCCCCTCCCCCTTTCTTGAGTGTCCCAAAGCTGATTTCCCCAGGAGAGGACTCCCTCTCTCGCTTCCAGAACTAAGGAGCAGAAGAGCAGGACGCAGCGAGGAATGCTCTGCGTTTGGACTGAAAGGCATTCAAGGTTTCTCATCTTGCTCGCTTGTGGAACTGAAGGGACGGTGCAATGCGTTCCACAGGGGTGTTCAGAAAGCATGCGTCGCCTCTCACCAAACAATAAAGCAGCCGCGTCTTTCGGAAGGATTACCCGGTTGCTTCAAAGGCTGTCTGTCCTTGGCCATCTCCACTTGGACCTGCAGCTGGTCCCACCAGAAGTGCTGTCTCTGGGGGTACATGCAGCCTTCAGAGCAGCTGGGTGTGCCTTCCAGAGATGGCTGCTTTCATGATTCAAGAAGGGGGATTTCACTTGTGCCAAGACACTTCCTGACGCACCCTGCTGCTCTCAGGTGTTCAGCACCATCATTTGAAGCGGAGGCAACAGGTATCCCTCGGAGATTAGAGCGCAACTTGGATATATTTAATCACAGGACAAGCAGGGGATTCAACGGCCAAGCATCACTTCTCATCTCCTGGCGAAGAACGACCAAGATTTGCCATGGGCTACGGCCAGTCCCAACTGGTTAGGGAACTTGGTGCAATCTGCTTGGTGGGTAGCAAGTTGTTTGGATGGGAATAAAATCTGCCTAAAGCCTCCAAGATACTGAACAGATGCTGAAGCTGAAGCTCAAATACTTTGGCCACCTAATGCGAAGAGAGGACTCCCTGGAAAAGACCCTGATGCTGGGAAAGACTGAAGGCAAAAGGAGAAGGGGACGGCAGAGGATGAGATGGTTAGATAGCATCACCGATGTAATGAACATGAACTTGAGCAAACTCTGGGAGACAGTGGAGGACAGGAAGGCCTGGTGTGCTGTGGTCCATGAGGTCACGAAGAGTCGGACACGACTAAACGACTGAACAACAACAACAAAAAGTCAGGAAATCAAGAAAACTCAATGAAGTCAGTTTCCAACAGCATTTTTTCTCCAGCCCTGCCTTGAAGGGAAAAAAAAGACACAGCTGTCACTGGCAAAAATGACTGCTCATTGGAAGGACAGATGCTGAAGCTGAAATACTTTGGCCACCTAATGCGAAGAGAGGACTCACTGGAAAAGACCCTGATGCTGGGAAAGACAGAAGGCAAAAGGAGAAGGGGACGGCAGAGGATGAGATGGTTAGATAGCATCACCGATGTAATGAATATGAACTTGAGCAAACTCCAGGAGGCAGTGGAGGACAGGAAGGCCTGGCGCGCTGTGGTCCATGAGGTCACGAAGAGTCGGACACGACTAAACGACTGAACAACAACAACAAAGCCTCCAAGGTAGGGGATTGGGCCGCAACGTAGCCCACCATCCCTAGTCTCAACAACTAAGAAGGACCAGGCCTGGTTATTCCTTGGATTGGAGACTGCTAGGAAATTCCAGGGATGTAGACTAGACTTGGGCAGTCAAGAAGCACCTGAAAGAACAACAGCGACTCTCTTCTGTACCACTGTTTAAAAAAAACCCTACTTGGATATGTTTTCCGTTAAGCCAACTGGGACTCTGCCCAACTCAAAAGAAGACTTCACCTTTACTGCAGGGTCAGTCAACCTTTTCCTGTTCGAGGCAGGGCAAAAACCCAATTACATTAAACCCAGTCATCATATACAACCACTATGAATGCTGCCCATCTATTTTATAATTGTGCCCTTCTGCCTCATTCATCGTCACAATTCAGCGGGAATGCTTTTCGATCATCTAAAACCAACATGACAGATCTTTGCTTGTTCAAGGTTTGTTGATTTTAGATGACAGAATCAACAAGTTGGTAATTATGTAAAAAAAAGACAATATAAATTCCACCATCGCTGCTCTCTCTCTCTCCAGAGATCTCTGAAGATTTTGACTTCTGAAGAGTCAAGGTAACTATCCACAGGAAAAAAACTCAGTCTAATTCCTTTGAATCTGGGCTGCAGAAGTGAGGTTTTAGGACTCTGCTGTGTAAAGTTAAGGCAAGGGCTGGGTCCTTCAAAGGTTCAGCTCCCGCTTCCTGCTGTGGGTCGGTGGTGCTGCCTTGTTTTGAGTCAGGTTGACCAGCCATTGTCTGGAATGAATTCAGAATTCTCTCCTTTCCTAGAAAAGCTGCTGGAAACATCACAGGGGCGAGTAAGAAATGGAGTGGAGACAGAACCCAGGATGTGGGGAGGGAAGAAAGCAGGATGAATGCTTTGGGAAAATGCTTCCCTGTCAATTCAGGGTCACAGACCAAAGATCTTAGGAGGGGAGAGAAACAAAGGGGCAGTTGGCATGGAAAAATGCCCTAATTATTGGGGGAGGAGGCTACCCTCTACATTCTTGCTCGCCCCCCCTTTTCTCCTTAAGGACCTCAAAAATTGGTCTTTCGGTTTAGATTAACCACAGCTTCAAATCCATCAACGTGCAGTTAATCTCAATTCTCCTTCATTTGAAACAAGTCAACTTCAAACCACTCAGATGTCATGACAAACTACATTCTTTGGAATTCTGGCTTATTAGGACTGAGGAAATGCTGGTTCCCATCACTGCCACGGTAATTCTGATTATCAGTTAGATTTATATCTTGTCTTTTCTCCAAGAACTCCAGGCAGGGGATGTGGGATGATTTTCCTTCGTTGTGTCTCCACAACAACAACCCGGGAGAGGGTTCTACTGTGGGGTACTCCGGTGCCCAGTCACCCCATGGGTTTCATGGCTGAGGAAGGGTGGATTTGAACCTGGGTCTCCTCAGTCCTAGGCTAACAACTTAACCACTGCCCTGGCCTGCTCCAGAATCTTCCCTGGTTCTCCTTGCCACAGGGGACTAAAAAAACAAGCTATGCAAGACGTTTCCGTGGTTTATTTATCCCACTTCCACTATTTGGAAGATCCATCAGCAGCCACTGAGGCCTCTCCTTGTCCACAGGAAGCCATGATGTGCCAATACATCATAGGCTACGGTGCCGCTTATTTCAACAAACCATTATTATCCTTTTGGGGTACAGTTAAAATGAGTGTCAAGTTCGCACCTAATAATAATAATAATAATAATAATATTTTTTTTTAAATGGAAACAAGAGCTTCAGTTCTTCCTGCAGCTACGTTAAGACAGGGAAGGGTGAAGGATAAGCACAAGCTTTGCGTCATGGTTTATTGTGACATCCAAGTGCAGCCATTATCCACCCTACCCCCAAACACCAATAATGAAAAAGTGGAAACTGGGTGATGTGGCCAGATACAAACGCAGTGTCCTAGACAAAATGCTCAAGCGAAAAACTCTCATCGTACACAGGGTGGACCTAATATAATTTGGATTCATATTTATTCAGTATGGGGGGGCTCAAATTTTTTAAGAAGGCATGACTTAAAAAGTGCTTGACAGGAACCTAGCAGGCTATTTATACAAACAAAGAAATGCCCTCAAGTACATTACGATTTTCTGCGAGAGACAGACTGTTTCTGAAATCTTTACTAACAAATGGATTGCAAAACCTCCTTAGTGTATGTAGCTTGAATCATGTCAACTGGATTTCTATTTTCTCAGTGGAAACGTTTCGCTCCTTATCCAAGGAGCTTCTTCAGTCTGAGCAAAGTTGGTAAGGGAATCCTAAATATGTTTCTAGGTAGCTGTGTGACCTTGCACCTGGGGCTAGGTCATGGTTATTTTGAGATGTTATTTTAAGTCCTTTTATCATCCAAAGGATGACTACTTTATACACTACTCATTAGTGTATTTTAGCAAGGATGCCTGCCACGCCTACGACTGTGTGGTAATCTGACACAGCACCATTCTGCGAAGGACAGCTTCTTCACAAACGTGTGTGACGTGACTGACTTCATGGGCTTGAAATGATATTGGCTGATCTGTCCCCTACTCATATTCACGTCAAGGAGGAGCAGGGAGAAAGAAAGGGGGAAAAATCATCTTCTCTCAAGTCAAACCCTGGGAACAGCTGGCCAGATGCCACCGCTTCCTTGGGCTTGCAGCTGCTCTCCAAGTCTCTCCAGCCAGAGGTCTTTTTAGGGGAGATTAGTATTTTGTGCATGCGCTGCCGCTGACCAGGCATCTCAGCTGGGTGGGAGCTGCAATTCCCAACCATTCAGCCAGCAGGGCCGTCATCTGGGCTGGAGGGAAACTCAGGGAATCTGCTTCCAGCACAGAGACCAGTCTGACCAAGGAAGGTCTGCCCTGACGCTCGGGGAGAGGACACGGGTCACGAGGACAGGAAACATCCGGTCTCACTCCTCCTGGGTTCCTCCTGGCTGGCGATGCTCTTTCACTGGAGACGTTCCTGCCTGCCTGTCAAGCCTTGGACCCTTCCGCAATTCCCCCCCCCCCCCCCGTTCTCCTCACGCAGCTTCAGAGGGCCACGGGCCACGCTTGGTTCCCAGAAAGAGTAGCTCAAATATAGCACTGACTCCCATAAATCCAGCTTCCAGTTGGACGAGACGGCAAAGAACCGCCACCGTGCCTGCCGTTCCGTGACAGGACCAATAAATCACCGGCTATTAAGAAAAGATTTTGCAACTTGGACTCCCACCATTTGTCTTTTCAGCTCATTTCAAAAGGCTGAATAAATGCAGTTCCTTATTTCACAGCCAACATATATCTGGCTTTAAATAAATGCAAGGAAGGTTCCCATTCTTCTACAAGAGAAGGAGAGTTGGCCACACAATCAGAAGTCAGGCCACACCCCAGCTACACACCCTAACTATGGTGGGTTCATGGACATACTCACACCAACATACGTGCATTATGCTTTGATTGCACTAACTTTTTGACCACAACCATGGAGTACTTCTGGGAACAAGTGAGGTCACACCTGAGCAAAATCCAAAGATTGTGTGCGGCTACATCTCAGTTCCATGTGCCAATGTAGCTCTAGATTCCAAAACTCTTGTTCTTATGTGCTGCGTTGCGTGGAACGTTTGTTGCATCAGACCCAACTTTTAGCTACTCCAGCATTTGTCTCCAATCACAGCCATCCAGATGTTTCTGGCAGTCAACAGCAAAGTATCCTGGGGAACCTCAACTGAGCTTGCAAACACCATGACTTCTCACGCTGGCAGAACCCTCCAACAGTGAATTTTGCAGGATGTGAAGAAGGGGGCCTCAGAAGGCAGCAGTTGCAGAGTTTTGCCTGAGCTTAGAAGCCAAGCAGGGTCAAGCCTGGTTAGTCCTTGGATGGGAGACCACTAAGAAATCCCAAGAGAGTAGGCTAGACTGGAAAGTCAAAAAACCATCCTGGGATGGGCTGTGGCCACCTTTTTACCGGCAAGTAAATTGCACAGTTATGTCTAAAGAGTCACCAGGAGTCAAACTCATCTCGAAGAAGCATTCATCGCTCCCTTATGCTTCATATACATTAATTAAATCAAACTGTTGATCTCTTGTACAAAGGCTGCTATGACATCTCACGCTTGGATTCCCAGCGTTACCTGTGCATTGTCCTGATACCTTTGCTATTTGTAGCAAGCATGTTATTAAAACAATGTACATACTACACACACTGAACTGGAATAAAGTATGGCTGTTGTGGAGGCTGGAACATTTATCTTTCATCCACTATGCAAATCTCAAAAGAGCAGCTAAGCAGCAGTGAACTTAATGCAGTCAATAAGATTAGCCACTCATCTAAGTTAATTTTCACTTCGGGGAAACAAAATGAGGCTTTCAATTTTTTAATTTGAAGGATATATAGCTTGGGTGCGACTTCGATGGATTCTTCTAGCCCTGAACCAAACGTATTTGACACAAAAGGAAACGGTTTTCCCCTGAACTTCCTTAGCATATTTAATGTTTAATTATGCTGCCTTTTTTCTCGGAGGCTCAGGCAGGGCAAGTGAGGGGCAAGGAATTTTCCCATGTTTAACCCACTTGTTCCTTCACATGGAGCCCTTTGCGAAACCCCAAAAGAGAGCAGGGAATTAATGCGGAAGGACAGGAATAAATGTGGACAGAGTCCTCCGGACTGTAAATGCCACCACCTGTCAATTAGATCCATGCCCCTCCTGGCTGGTGGAAGCAGCTCGGGAGGGGACTTGCAGTTGGGCCCAAGCGATGGTGAATGCATCCTTGGGAGAGGGGGTGTTCCCGGCGGCTTTTAAGGAGGTGCTGGTACGCCCCCTCCTCAAGAAACTGTCGCTGGACCATACTGTACTGGATAATTTCCGTCCAGTCTCCCACCTCCCCTTTTTGGGGAAGGTGGTTGAGAAGGTGGTGGCGTTGCAGCTCCAGAGGATTCTGGATGAAACGGATTATCTGGACCCCTTTCAGTCAGGTTTCAGGCCGGGTTACGGGACGGAAACTGCATTGGTCGCGCTTATGGATGATCTCTGGCGGGAGCGAGATGGAGGCAGTGCATCCATTCTCGCTCTTCTTGACCTCTCAGGTCTAACTAACTAACTAAACTAAGATTCCACCAAGTTACCGTTGTTTTTAACTTTTTTATACATAAATGATTAGGTATACAAGTTTGTGAGTCAGACGCATCCTGCAGGATGATACAAACAAGAAGGGTCACAATCTTTCCAAACGTTAAGGCCAAAAGAAGATAAAGAAGACGAACCCTACAAAGTGTGGACTGAAGTTAGCACCAAGAGCAGCATGAACGGAGAGAAGAACCCAACATTCAGCCTTGGACGAAATGATGACTGGCTGCTCTCTTGGGAAAATGGCCGGCAGGCAAAACTCACATTTTTTTGCAGGGGAGGGGGGCAGATGGGAAGAAATGCCCAGGCTGAGAAGAAGGGAAGACACAGATAAAGCGGAACTATGGGAGCACCGGAATGGCCTTGGAAAGCCAGGAATTATTACCGTAGGCAAAACAAAATGGCGAGTGCTTGTTATCATATTTGTCCACCAGAAGTCAAACCCATTGTGATGGCATCTAGAAAGATTTTATTTTATTTGCACAATTTCCCCTAACGCACACAATTTCTACTTATCTTTCCCTGGTGTATGTATAACTTCCTAGGATATGCTCATTTTCGCATTGATCTTTCCTTAACATACTAATTTTGCATGCAATATTTGAGCCAATAGCTACAACAAAGCATTAGGAAAAGTGAATAATCCAAAGAATATTTGCGTTCTGATCGCCATGTTAGTTTGGGAATTGCACATTAATCTGTTCATTTCCAAATGCAAACCAATCCAAATTGTGTCCCATCCTTCCTTTGGGGATTGCTGCCTGTGAACTGTGGAATGCGTTCCCAAGAGAGATCTGCTTGGCCCCTAACCTGTCCATAGTTCAGCCCCAAGGAAAGGGCATTTACGGCTCAGGTCCTTTAAAGGGCTGGATACTTAATTGCCCAGACGTATTTTAAAGCTGGTCTTGGGGTTCCTTTTACTTCCATGGATATTTTCCAATCTCTTTAGTGTCTGTTCACTTTCTTTTGGATTTCAAGCTGTGTTCATGCTTGCTCTTCGCTATCTGCTGTGGGGGGATGCAGAAGTTGAATCAATAAAAGAAATGAACCCAGAAAATGACAAACTGTTAAATGTGTTTTCTTGGAAAGCTTAGTGAGATGCCTACCATTTTACATTTGCTTTAACTTCAGATTCTTAAAGTACTTCTCATAAAAATCACTAGAAAATTAGTTTTAAAAAATCTCATTGTTCTTCTTCTAGACAGGACATGACGTTTCATTGTGACAAACCCTGGCTTTAATATGACCCAACAGAACTGGCCCTCTGTTGAGAGTCCTAAATCAGTGGAATTCAGATTTTATTTCCCAGCACCGCAACATTTCTATAATCCCATTTATGTAAGGACGAACCCCAAAATGTGCCTTTATAATTCCATCAAGGGTTGTTCCATCCACCACTTTAGTCCCTGGATAAATTCCACCAGGAAGATGGACATGGACAGTCTGGATTGGGCAAAGGAGGAGTCCTGTCCCCACAGAGGATGTTTTTGTAAATTCTGTATCCCCCTCATTCTATAATACCAACTCTAAGTGCATAAAGTTAGAAGTTAACCATGGGAAATCCTCTAGTAATTTGATACCTGCGGGTCACTTCCACTTGTCTATAGCAGACACTTCAGTGGAGAGAAAGCAGAAGGGGGGGGCGACTTTATGCACAGCACGTCAACTATTCTATTGATACTAACTTTTCATTTATTTCCCAATCCAGTCATCACTAGTTTGTGCATCAGAAATGTGCAAACCTTCTTGAACACCAGAAGGACGACAAAGGTTTGCAGGCGTGCAAAACAGAATCTCAGGAAAAAAAATCGAAAGGAGGAAAATTCCCCAAGCAGGTCAGCGACCACCGAAGACACTGGCTGGATTCCTCTATGAATTTATATCCTGTCTTTCTTCAAGGCACTTAAGGCAGCGTAAGGGTTTTTCATCAGGAATAACCCTAACGCAGGAATAACCAGCGTAACCCTCCTCCAACGTTTCCCCACTGGCTGCAGAGGCGCACAAATCTGAAGGCATGTCAGAAAAAAATGGAACTGACGGCTGGGAAAGGGGCAAAGGGGAAGCCACACAGAAATGCAAAATACGCATCAGTGCAAAAAGGTTACAGATGATAATCGTGTCATTTTAACTTTTTTCTGGTGTACACAGGGAAATTATTTCAAAATCTTCCCAGGGATGGGAGTGAGATTTACCCATACAAATACATTCAGAAATTGAACATTTTAATGAAAGTGAGACTGGTTATTTTAAGGGTTCAGTGATGAAAAATATCAAAACAGCCCAAAGGGAACGTTTTTACCGACTGTTTTCTCTGCCAGTTGTCCCGCCCTCCTGCCCTCCAAAGAAGCTTTTGAAAGAAGAGGCCGGCAAGGTGGTTTCTAGGATATGAATTCTAACAATGCTAATTAGAAGAGGCTTGGACCAGATGCTGCCCGGACACCCTCCTGGCTAGCGATGCTGTGATAATCAGAATCCTCCCTTTCAGAATATCCATCATTTCAACGTTACCATTGCTGACATTCCTTGTCCCCAGGAATTTGTTTTTGTCTGGAACTCATCGGGGCAAGGCCCCCAAGGATGCACAATTCAGAGGCCACCCAGCTCCAGATGACTCTGGGCAACTTACTCCTTAAAAGCTGGACCAATAAAATGAAAAAGGACAGACCATATGCGACCAGAGGAAAAACCATACACAATAGACAGGAAAACCTACAGGGGCTTGGTAACCGCCCTACCCCACGGTCTAGCCAGGAATACATGGACTTTCTGGACATCACCAGGATGGGACCCACGGGGAACTCTGGGGGGTGCTGTCCAGAGGGCACCAGAAAAGGCACCCTCCCTAGGGCCTGACAGATGGTATGGTTTGATCGGAAAGGCCTGGAGTGCGCCCATTCTGCCCGATCTTACCAGACAGGCGGAAACTACTGGAGATAGGCAGTCCCTCAACTAACCAAGCCCTGTGCCATGCAGGGCTTGGCAGCCGATGACTATCCGTAAAGCCCACTGGTGCCGAAGCAGCAATGACACCCGAGCATGTGGAGAAACGCCCATTACTGCCTGCGCCACAGCATTCTGGACCAGCTGCAGTCCCCGAGTTGTCTTCAAGGGCAGCCCACACAGGCTGCGTTGCAGTAGTCCGTTGGCAAGTACAAGGGACCGTCTGGAACACGACGGACACTATCCTAGAACAGGTACTTTCTGCACAGCCAGGAGAGACTACGTGGATGCCACAGCAGGGAGGTCTGCTCCTCCATGTTTACCGGAAGTTTGGAAAATAAAACATACTGTACACTCGGTATAAATAGTAACGCAGGCTCAAGGGATTACGTTTTATAGAAAAAGGGAGATAGGAAATTGCATTAGGCAGACATAAATCTTCATTCTGATTGTCAAGAGAAAAAGCTACTCAGTCGTTTTACAGCGAAGCCATTTGGATAGTTAAGGCAGAAAAGTCCATCCAGTGCCTCATCGTAACAATAAACCTGGCACTGTAATTTATTTAACGGTGTCTCCTCACTGCCCAATTTTCTAGAGAGAAACTCTGCTTTTTTGCCCTGGCTCTGCTTTGTTAGCATTCTTGAGACACATCCATCCTTTCTCCCAAATCCCTAGAATTTCTCTTTCCATCTCTCCCTAGAATCTGGAGCCCGCGCATCACGGTGCTTGCACATGGTCAGAAGATGCGCTCAGCTTCCCCCTCCATAATGAACTTGGCACTGACAGCAGGACAGCCAGATTTAGAATACAAATTGGTGCATTTAAAAAAAGCTTCAGGAGAGAGAATTTAGAGTGGAAGCAAAGAAAACAGGTGGATAAGAGAAAACAACAGCTGGAAATTGAATCAAGACCAAAAAGCTTCTACAAATATTGCTCCGTTTCCTACACCAATGTTTTTCAAAAGCACTCTCTTTCCCAAGGGAAATTGTTCATCCTGAAATTTCAGGAGAAGCAAAGAGCCTTTGTCCCCCTTCAGAGTTCAGAAGGAAAACCCTTGGACAAAGTCTCTTGAAAGTTTCAGAGATCAGAAACGGGAAAGCAATTTCCCCCCAATGCGGCCAGGACAGTAATTGGAGAGCAGGATGCTTTTCTTCAGGCCCAGGCGGGGGCCCTTCACCGCCCCGCCAGCCTCCCCCCTCAAAGGGCTTTTCCACCCCGCCTGCCACTCCTTCCAGGGGACGGAAATTCCTCGGGGCACCTCCCGGCGGGGACTGGGGAGATCATGAACCATATATGGATTTGAACGAACCGGCTGGAGTTCGGCTTCCAGGGTAACGCCACAGGTTTGCTGCGCCTTGGAAGCATCATGGAACAACGGTCTCTGTCCCTCCCCATTTCCCCTTTTTTGGCATCGTCTGTCGTGCCTCAGAATTTCCATTTCACAAGGCAAGTTTTCTTTGGCACACAAGGCAGCCTTAAGCTTCCTCACTTCCCCCCCTCCTGATTTGGAAAGGCACTTGGGACAAGAGATGCTTTTGAGCTGCGACCAACCCAGGCCTCTACCAACCTCTACATGGGTCCCCTCGGCCAAGTTTCCAGCAGAAAGCATGTAAAGCATCTGCATTTTCATGGCATGACGAAGCCTCGCTGGGGAGGGGAGCCAGGCCGCAAAGACCCCGTGAAATGACCCACGGACGTTACATTTACAAAGCTCCGTGGAGTGACGCTTTCTGACCCGCAATTGCTTCCAGACTTTTACTTTTTCCCCACGGAGTTCTCCAACGCACCCTCACACCCACACGTGCACACACAAATATGCATACCCACACTTTGTCCCTTGTGCTTCTCCCAGATGTTACCACAAGGCACTGTCAACTGGTGCCTGGCGATTCTTTCGTTTACACCAGTTAACAGGGTGTAAGTACAATTAAGACGGAGCCTCATCTCATTCAGGCTGTTCAGGAATTCCTGTTATTCCACATACACACTTGCACACACACTTCCTGTAACTCACTCATCACTGCAGTCCTTGTTTAACTTAAAACTGAACTGACTTCATATCCTAACCCAAAGCTTACCTATGAAGTTTCCTCCGTCAAGGTGGCAGTGCGCAGAGAAAGTGGCTTTGCACCCTTGGAATGTAATGCTTGATAGCAACTTCCATTCATTTTGTTTCCTACAAATCTGGGCTGGGCTTCACACGGCCGTGAGTTATGCTGTCTCTACAGATGAAGCTGGCCTCATCTGGTTCATGGATTTCTCCTTCTTCACTAGGGTGGCGCCTAGGAAAGGTATTTAATTTTGAGCTCAGAACCAAACAGGCCCTCTGGCAACATCCCTGGGGAGTTGGCTGAGCTGCACTGGAACAAAACCTGAAAGAGATGGAGAGGTTTATCCCAGCTTCAAAACAGAATTCCTGAAACCCACAAACTTTACTTTTGGGCTCAGAACACTCCGATTCAGCACTTTCAAATATGTCTTTTCTATGACTGGTGGTGTTGAATGTTAAAAGTTCGGGTTTTGTTCTTGAAGCAAAGTTCTCAGAACCCATGAGTCTTTCAGGCAGTGCTTGAAATGGCCAAGAGTGTGTGAAACGTTTTATACACTTTTACTCTTAATTCCACACAGAGGTGAACACGTATTAGGAAGGATGCATTGCTATTAATTCCATTTATACCCCTTCTACATCTAGAGCCCACACTTGACATTATTTTTAAGAGTAAATGTGAGGGTACTAAAACTTCAGCGCCAGTCGTCCCGCTCAGCAATGCCACGCTGGCTGGTGATGACAGGGATGCAGTGCAACCCACCTGGGGTCAGGAGGGGGGCTGCCCCACGGAGGATCAGCTTTACGCCATCTACTCCCCGTATCTCAGTGAGGCAGAATTCATCTTTGGCTTTATGGATGTTCAGTGACTACACTGAAGCATCACCACAGGCAACCTGCTCTCCTTAACAAAATTCTATCCAAAGACTTCAAGTATTTTATTTCCTTTTGGAAACTGGGGGCAAATTGTCCAGCCAACTTTCACCAACGTCCCATTAGGGGGTTCTGAGTGGTGCCAGAAAGGATATTCAGGGATAGTTTCAGGAGAAGGAAACGATCTCTCTCTCTCTCTCACACACACACACACACACAGCTACACACACACACAGCTACACACACACACACAGCTACACACACACAGCTACCTCATACTTAAAAACCTAACAGGGAAAATCCAAACAAATCATGTACAAAGAAGAGACACACAACTACAAAGTCAAATACTGATCCAAGAGATGTTTTCAAATGAGTGGGCTGGAAAGCATAGCAAGATCTTACAAAATTCCTATTGGGGGCACACATTTGATGGAAAACTGTATCTTACATTCTAAGCCAGTAAGCTAAAAAGCTTTTCTAAGATGTACCCTTATTTTAGAAATGCCTTATTTGGCAACAAATATATATTCTTGATGTTCAGCGGGTCATAAGTCAAAAGAGATGAAAGTTGCCATTCACGGACATTCAGTTTCTGAAAACTCTGGAAACAGCCTTTGGGGAAATAAGGGGCACCGGAAGAATTGGGAGAGAAGGAATAAAAATAATGTTTATGGCAAATGTTTATCTTTCGCTTCAGAAATTGGCATCACTTCTCCCTGATGTCACTTTGATGAAGGCATTCAAAAGTGACTCTGAAGATAATCCAATGTGTGTTAAACACGCCTTGAAGCTTTCTCTGAGCTACAGTTAAAAAGAGAACGTTGGCCCACGTGCAAAGCAGATTTAAATGAGAAATAAAATGCAGCCCAGTGAACTCACTGCTTGCTCCCAAATATCAATCCTTCGCATGAGTTACGTCGTTTAAATAAGGGGTCAACTTTAAGTGACCCACTGCCTAGGCCAAGAACAGAAAATGGAATGAAAGTGGGCTGAAACCCAAAGGAAGACGACGAATGAAACCGGAGCCTGATGCCAGGGCACCACGTGTGCCCAGGGAAGGTCGCCTTCGCGTGCTGGTCAGGAACACCTGAATCTCTGGTCCCTTCCTTCACTGAGAATTACTCATACAGGGACTCCTTTATCTCCCCCTCCATAGTGCCAACAGCCAGGCCCCTCTCCCTGCACTTCTTGTTCCACCAGCAGGAACACCAAGGACAGTGGAGAGGAATCTGATTCCACCACAGGATCTCAAGAGCCCCCGCATGAAACGTTGCTTCTGGTGTAGCAGGACAACTAACTACTCCTTCTGCAGCCGCTGAAATCCTGGGTGTGTGCACTTGGGTCCAATGGCATGGGAAGGCATGGAAAGGTCTGGGCACCCCTGGCCCGACGGCACATTTCAATGAGTCCCTGAGTGACACCACCTCTACATGGGACAACAATCAACACAACATCTTCTTGCAAACGTGCATCTCTTTATGTGCAGCCCCTGACAAATTCAAAGCAAGGAAACAGTAATCGTAATCTATTCACTGAAAGAAATTCTGAGAGGAAATTTTGTTTCATAAAACTGAGTAAGGGTAGGGGGGAAAGCAGAACAATTTTTGGCATTCATTGTTAACTGTCTTCCCCTCTGTTCCAGAAAGCCTTATTCAAAAAGCTGTGGATCTAGAATATCCTAAGGGACTACCTGAAATGCCTTCTCCATCAGTGAAGAATTTAAATCTAAACCATAAATAGCTCTGGAATGATTCCAGAGTAGGCCAGCAGCTTTCAACTGAAGTCTCTACTACAGGAAGGCAGAAGACAGCCCATCTCAGCTCCGACAAGTTCCATCTTCAGCCAGGCTTCTATCTCCTAGCCTGGATGCTAAGAGTATTGGTTGTCTGTAGCTTGAATCATGTCAACTGGATTTCTATTTTCTCAGTGGAAACGTTTCGCTCCTTATCCAAGGAGCTTCTTCAGTGAAGCGAAACGTTTCCACTGAGAAAATAGAAATCCAGTTGACATGATTCAAGCTACAGACAATTCCACCTGGATGACTGAGAACCTTCATAGACAAGAGTATTGGTTGTTTCCTGGATTCTCCCCCCATGACTTGTGGAGAAGAGATGCCTACAAAAGGAATGGACCAAACCTCTTGATGCTGTTTCCGCTCCACTGATTTAGTCCTCCTTCAAAGTTTACTGACCCTAGCGACATCACAGAAGCAAAGGGTGGTTTGCAGGGCTTCACATTAAATGCAGGGTCTTCAGTTAAGTGCATGGATACCTTATGCATGCTAAGATGATCTATTCACTCAAGACCATCTCCGAGATGCAGGCGGTGGTCACACAAGAGAAGGTCACTTCAGCATCTTTACCCACTATCTGAATCTCCCTGGCTGTCCTCAGCCTCCTCCAGATAATTGGCTTAATTCTCAGTCTTTCGTAACGGTTCCAACAAGAACAGAGGCTACCACAGACTCTGACGTTTTCAAAGCACCAATCTACTGAGTTTTCTGAAATCGTGTTGCTGTTGTTTTTAGGAACAAGTTTGTGCTAAGGATTTTCTTAGATCATTATAAGCTATGTTAGATATCAAAGTAAGAGGGAAATGGATTAACAGTATTTTGAACTAAAAAAAATTGCATTAATTTAGGCAGGAAAGGAAACACATCCTTGGGGTGTGTCACATCCGGTTTGAAGACAACAGTGCTGTTTCTATTTCAGTTAAGGTGAACAGATAATTAAGGAAATGATCATTAGATTATCAGTTTTTCTAGATTCAGAAAGGGGGTGTATCAGGGGATAAGTACTACTGACACAAACACACACACACATACACACACCACTTCTCGTATGTACTTGGGTCAAGTGTGTCCTTCCAAAAGTACCATCAAAGAGTAACATTTACTACTAATTTAGCTTTACTTTACTTTATTTTACTTTAGTAAGACACGAAAGCTTGCTATGAACTACCTCTTTTTTTATGGTTATCTTTATCGTGTTTCAACTTTTACTGAAAGGTTGGTACTGCTGCAATATTTATTTATAGATGGAAAGATTGGATGGCCACCTAAAATTTGCTTCTCTTTTGCCTCTGAATTCACCTACACCTCACTTTGGCATTCCAGGAGTCCTTCCATTATGCCAAGAAAGGAACACCAACAGTGGCTCCCACCCAGTGGCCCCTCCAAGCCATCTGCTTTTAAGTCTTGCCATAGTCCCAGGGAAGCGTCCAATCACTAGAAGTGCTGACCATTTAACCCTGTAGAGGATCCGATGCCAGCCAAAGGAATCTTCTGCAACAGAAAAGGGCCCAAGACAAAGCTTCAACTTTTGTTTTTCAAGTGGTAGCATCAAAATTAGGTCTTCAAGGACTCTGATCACCTAGACTTAATTAAACAAAAGCCAATAATGATTTTTTAAAAATCTTTTCTTCTGTCATCAAAAATCAAAATGCATTGGGTCCAAAAGATGCTTCCTGAAATTATTGGGGGGTTTCTCCCCCACTCCATTTTTTTCCCAAGCAAAACAGGAGATTTCGAAATGCACTTTACTCAGTGAAAGGGAAGAAATATTTAAACAAGTTACAAATGACTTCCTAAAAAAACAAAAATCCAGCTTAAATGAAACTGAAATGTCCACAGTATGACACGCCACAAAAGAAGCATTTATATTATTAGTATGGTTGGTCGCACAGTCAGCCAGATGCTTAGACTGGATTTGGCATTTCTGTCCACCTCTCGAGCCCTTCCCAAGGACCCAGGATGGGCAGATGTTGTTGTTGAATAATATTAAAGGTATGGTCACAGGATGTCAGCTGTGCCAAGTAAAGCTGCCTTTTGCAATTGACTGGTGGTGATCTAGTCAATGCTGATGGTGTTCAAGTGGTGCTCCAGATGTTTTGGAATTGCATTATTATTATTATTATTATTATTATTATTATTATTATTTTGAGAGAAACAAATTGGCAAAGGAAGGCGCCTGTGAGTCCAGCGAACAGACCTGGGCAGCAGTTGCTCCAGCGACGCAGTGTGCGGCCTGCACCCCTAACTACAGCGATGTTCCTGTTAGAGCTTAGTTTTCTGAGGCTGCAGGTGCAGGAAACCACCTGTCTCCAAGTTCAACTGCCAGCGTGGTTTTCTCTGCCCTGGAACGGGTGGGGGACCATCGTCAACAGCCTGTTTCGAGATGACTATGCAAAGCCTGATTCACCCACAAGTCTGTTTCCCACCAAGACTCTCCTGAGCTGCTTCTCCTCTTTTGACTTCCCTCCCAATCCGCAGACCAACCCAGATTGGGCAGAAGTGCCCCAAATGGACAGGCCCCATTGAGAATGAATGAATGAATGAATGAATGAATGAATGAATGAATGAATGAATGAATGAATGATTCTTGCTTTCCACTCATTCTGGAAGGGAATCTAGGCAGGTGCAAGAAGAACACGTACTTCAAAGTTGATTCAGAAAAGGTGCCTAACCAGAAGTTGAGGGAAACGCAGAAACGGGCTTGTGCAAGGCCGTGCCACGCCTGGAGCATATAAAAGATTAGACCGGATGCTTGGGGTCTCCTCCCTGGGGCTCCACCGCTTACTCTACACTGGTACAGACCCAGCAAGAGGCCCTTTTTGACTGCACAGATTGCAGGATTAGACTGCCATATGTAGAGAGAAATTGGTCTGCCACTGATTGCTGAGCAGACCCACTAGAGCATTTGAAACCCTAGCATAATCAAGCCGGTGCTTGCCAGATGTCTGGGCTGATCTCATCCCACAGACCTTGTAAGGTAGGGCCAGAAAATAAATAAACAAACAAATAAATAAATAAATATAATAATAATAATAATAATAATAATAATAATAACAACAACAACAACAACAACAACAACTTTATTGTCATCCCACTATACACTATATACCAAGTGCACAATAGAATGAAATTTTGTTGCAGTTGGCTCACAATTTCAATCAAACACTAAAATACTAATTTAAAAAATCCATAGTTACTATAAACTATACATTCTTTAGCTCACAATTTCAGTCAAACACTAAAATACTAATAAAAAAATCCATAGTTACTATAAAATGTACATTCTTTACACATCCAACATTTCACCTAAAAGAACTTATTTAAGCATTCAAGAATCCAATAGCCTGGGGGACAAAGCTGTTTCCCAATCTGGCTGTTCTACATCCGATACAGCAGAACCTCTTCCCAGAGGGTAACAAAGAAAACAAACCATGATGAGGATGGGAGGCGTCACTGGTGATCTTTCGAGCACTGGACAGACAGCGTGCATGTGCTAAATCTTGGATGAGGGGCAGAGATATCCCAGTTATCTTTTCTGCTGCCCTTACCACTCTCTGCACAGACTTTCTATCTGAGGCAGAATGTACCTGTAAAAATGTACCTGGTCAAGATGGTGAGAGGAGAGCCTGGTGGGAAATACTCAGTGTTTTAGCAGAAAACGTACACATTGCAAGTGCAACTTAGTGTGTGCTTAATATGAGGAATGGGAAACGTGAGCCACCAGAAGTGGTCTGATGGGTATCCAAAGCAACCTGTTTGGGATCACAATGTTGTGGATGGAACCTTTTGCGCCGTGAGGCGGGGGGGGGGGGGGAGAGACCCTGCGCAGGGCCCCTTTTGTTTTGGGAAGGCCAGACGACAGGGAGGGCTTGGCACGGCTCGGTAAGTCCTTTTCCCAAGCCCGACCTTTGCTGGAGACTGAACTGTGACCTTCTGCCACTGAGATACGAGATAAACATATTTAAAAAATACGTTTTTTTAACATTTGCCTTTAACCTTTGCCTTCCAGATTTTGCAGTTTGGAACTGCCCCAGGCAAAGAAGCTTTTGTAAACTAGAAAAGGAAGTTGCACTCCCCCCCCCCCCCAATCTATCATCAATAATTTTCAATTAACATTAACTTACCCAGGCAGCTGAATTAGTTTTCAAAAAAGGTGTAATAAAACATTCTTTGTAAGACTGATTTTAAAAATTACCTGTCGGTCTACGTTCAGCCATGTTGGGAGATCCTACTAAAGGCATGCTTGAAAACTTTTAAAAGGCATGTGCTTCGGGCCGTTTACAGAAGGCCTTCCACCTCACAGCATCCAATTTAGAAACAAGCGCAAGAGCAACGGAGACGTGAGCTAACCTGCCCCTTCAGCGGTCTCCAAATAGGAGCAAACAGAAGCTCCTGGACGCAAAGGTCACATCCGCCACCAAAGCTATTTTCTGACCCGAGGAAACACCATTGCTAATCCTGGCCATCTACAGTTTCCGGACACTGAGGTCATCCAGGTGGGTGTGACCGGTTCGAAACAGCTGCCTTCCCCGTCCCTTTTCTCTTCCCCTCGGGAAAGGAACCCGGGGGTGGCAACCTTCCAGTCCTTGGGACAGCAGGTGAGTGTCGAGGCAAGAGCAAGGAAGAAAACGTGACGGACTTCAGTGAGGTACCTTTAATGCTGGTCTGTGATAAACACAGACTCTTGGAAACTGTAGGAGGAATGCCCCCCCTCATTTATAGCACATTAATTAAGGCGGGGTGTCTCTGAACGATCTGCGACTCTTCTCCCCAGGCTTCTCTCTGAGTTAGGAGGTGAGCTGCCAATTGACTCACCTTCTGTCTCTTGATTCTTTGGGGCTAATCTCCCTTACATCCTCACAGCCTCTCACAGTTAGCAACGTTATGGTGAATGTCACAGAAAACTTTCAGTCCCAACAAGATGATCCAACTCATTTCTGATCCTCAGTCTGATCGATGAAATCCAAAGGAGCCAGGAGCATGCAAAGAAAGACACAACGGATCCCCACGGGGCGTCCTAAAACAGCATCTGAACAGCTCTCCTCATCAAAACACAAAACCCAAGGATCGGGTCCAAAGGACGGGCAGCAGTGCTTCAAGACGGGTTCTTGGTTTGAACGCCAGAAGTAGAAGCCAAGGATAAAATTCCAGTTCACTCCTGGCCTTTCGGAAGGCCCTTAAGACCTGGCTCTGCCACCAAGCCTGGGACGACAGAGGCGGTAGTGCCTCCTGGGGTTGGCTAGCCCCGTAGCAATACGATCTGTGCTACGATTCCCTACACATCTTGGATTTTATCTATTATATTAGCTGTATTTTTTAGATATTTTTAATTTGTATATTTTTAAATTTTTAATTATTGTAACCCACCCAGAGTCCCTTGTATGGGAGATGGGCGGGGAATAAATTGGAATAATAAATAAATAAATAAATAAATAAATAATAAAAAATGACCCCAGACCATGCTCAGCACAGACTGGCTTCAGTTTCCACAGCTTGAACGGAGGGAATCTTCAGCCTATAATTTAGGGGAGTGGGATCACCAAGATTGCAGCACCCAGAATTCCGACTCCTAACATTATTAATGTTCCATGCTTCCCTAGGGAACAGCTGAAGTGCAACGTAGGGACGGGTTCTTCCATCTATACGTCAAATTGGTTATCAGACAGGGAACAGGGTGGCAACGTTGCTTCTTATTTTTAATAATGGGATCGAGAAATGGGTGAACAGGCTTCTGAGTGGAGATCCCACTTGTTCTCTGGGAGGTCAAGATGATATGAGTGGTGGGTTTCCCCATAAACCCCCTGTAAGATGGGCTGGACTGAGAGAAAGTGACAGTCCCCAAGAGATCTAACCAGCTCCATGGTTGAGTGGAAAGTCAATTCTCCTTGATTTGCCTCCCTGTTCCAGGAACAGCTCTGAGGACAGGAAGGTGGGACATCAACAGATCATTTTGCAAGAAAGATCTCTAGGGGATGCCTGAAAGCAATTGAACAGAAATTTGAAATACTCATGAGGATTCAGTTGGGGATCAGCCACAAAAGGCCACATGTTCAAAAAAACTGCAACCAGACTAAATAAAATAATTTCTAATAATGGTTGAAGAGCAATCTAGTGGTTAAGGCAATGGGCTAGAAACCAGCAGGCTGTGAGTTCTAGTCCCGCCTGAGGCACAAAAGCCGGCTGGGTGACCTTGGGCCAGTCCCTCTCTCTCAGCCCTAGGAAGGAGCCAATGTCAAACCAGGAGACTGAGAGTTCTAGTCCCGCCTGAGGCACGAAAGCCGGCTGGGTGACCTTGGGCCAGTCCCTGTCTCTCAGCCCTAGGAAGGAGCCAATGGCAAACCAGGAGACTGAGAGTTCTAGTCCCGCCTGAGGCACGAAAGCCGGCTGGGCGACCTTGGGCCGGTCACTCTCTCTCAGCCCAACTCACCTCACAGGGTTGTTGTTGTGGGGAAAATAGGAGGAGGAAGGAGTATTAGGTATGTTCGCCACCTTGAGTTATTTATAAAAATAATAAAGGAGGGATAGAAAGTAAACAAATAAATAAATAAAATGATGACAAGCATCTTCCTCATTACTGGAGAAACTCCAGCTTTCCTGACCTTTCATTTGAGGCCATAATTAACTCCTAAACAAGTCCCTTCTGTGCCAAACTACCACGCAGTCTTACCTCTAGTGTCACAATCACATGTTTATTTACCTAAGCATTTTAAAATGATACATAAAACTTTACTACTGTTGTTTATTTTTGCTATTATTGTTTTTAAAAAACAATTGGTTTTTTTTATTGTTTGTCAATATTGTATACTTTCCTAAAATCTTATTCAGTGAAAGGTAGCACTGAAATCTTTCAAATAAATACTGTATTATTTCATTTGTTTATACTTTTTCAAAGGATTCACCCAATGTCAACTAATCTCTTTCCTTCGCTGGGATTAAAGAGAAGTTCGAAAAATGCAAACTTGATATATATGTGAAGAAAGAGGAAAATGAATGGACAGAAGAAAGGGAAGAGCTATTTTGAGAGGCCCAGAAAAACAGAGACGGGAAATGGATATGCAAGCAACGTAATTCATCCCTCCCCAGCTGTGACTCAGTTGCTACCCAGGAAGGAAAAAAAGGTGAATGTTTGTGCAAGGCAACCCTGGGCACCAGTCTGCATTTTTTTTTTTAATAAGAAATGCTGGACCGGCTCAGAAGAAAGTTTCCACCTGTTTTTCCCTCGCAAAGCTCTGTTGCATATCAAGCCAGAATTCACTGGCTGGAGTTTTCTGGGACAAAGGAAGCATCTTATGCATGTCTGGCTAAAGCCATACCAGTTCCTCTAGTGTATAAGGTATAACTCCATGTGTAATTTCTTTGTAGCTCTTCAGATTAACCAAAGCTGTTGCAGAAGTAAAGACTTCGGTTTTGCATAATGTGAATTATAGCCATAAATCCTGAAGGCTCCCTTACAGACACAACAAGCATCACTTATTTTTTTCTATATTAGACTGCTTTCTGAAAAGCACCTCCTGTTGATCAGTTATGAGCAACCCAAATTTCATGTGCTGGTACTTCCGTTTCAAAGAGCCCTTGGTAGATCCTCTTTTGGCAACCTCAGGAACTTGGGTAAAACAGTGTAAGCCAGGGGCCTTACACTTTGCCTCACTACCGACGCACTCCTGGGTATTTGATCACCATCTGAACAATATTCCCTTTTCCTCCTACTCTTCCCAGTCTCCTTTTTTTTTGGGGGGGAGGGGAGGGACTACAACAAGGAGATGAGAAATAATGTCAAGAAGGTTAGTTCCACACAACTATTTGCACATTCCGTAAAACACAAACGGTGTGATTGTGAAAATGGCCCTCTTTCTTTGCTGGCCATCCCAGGCAGGTGAAAAGAGAGAAGTTATGTTGAATTCCTGGTAAATGAGGAAAGATGGCTGGCAGATTTAATCAACACCCAGCTCTCACGTTACAGAGACCACAGAAAAAATACAGGGAAAGGAAACAGTTGTGCTTCTTCTGCACCTTGTACACATCAGGATCTGTACTCTTGGAGCCCACCTACCCTTGGAGCTCCAACTTGCCTCCTTTTCTGAGCGTCTGTATTACTTACTGTATTATTGAACACTATTTAGGATAGTTTTCCATCCTTGTTTATTTATAGCATCTTTACCCACATTCTTCAGAGAAAGAGCTTCCAAGATAAATAAAAGATAATAAAGTCCCTGCTTGTAAGCTTCTGGTATAAAAGGACAGGAAAGAAAAGAGTTAAGCAAACTCTGGGACCAGTTCTAGAATTTGTCCAGGAGTTCCTCGAATGATCAACTGAATGGAAACAACCCATGTTCATTTGCACTGAATCCTGTCTACCGAACATACTGAATATGATATCATCTCAGCCGATAGCAAGACCTTGTCTGTTTGGAAGCTCAGCAGGAACTAGTTTTTATACTAGTTAATGCCTAGTTAATACTTGGATGAGCGACCACCAGAGAATTCCAGGGCTCTAGTCCTAGTCTGGAAGGTGAAAAACACCCCCGAAGACAACATTGGAAACCCACTTCTGTACTGTTGCTAAGAAAATGATATGGGCATCTCCACAGAGTCACTAGGAGTCCAGCCAACCTTGAGGGAGACTTTACTTTTAAAGGCAATATTAAAAAGATCGCTTTTTAATTATGTTGGACATGCACACTTTAATGCTCTTGGGCATGCAAAGAAAACAGTACTCTCTGCTCTAAAAGTGATCCGATTCCACCCCACTTTTTCTTCCAAGTCTTTTATATTACACTTTGTGACTCACCCTGAAAAACGGCAGGGAAACAGTTCTATGGAATACTCAATCACCCAACAGGGAGGCCATTTTTAATTGTATTGCACAGCGAGTTTAACACATGCTTCAACCTTTTTCTGCCTTAAAAGAACACCAGGCTCAGGAGTCTTGGAACTGCTGTTGAGAACAAATTCAGAGCAGAGATTTGGAAGGAAGAAGTGAGTAAGCAAAATAGAGGGGGACTTAATATTTTTTCCACTCTGCTCCAAGATGCTCCCCACACCTCTGGAAACCAGCCTGTGATACAGAGGCATATAAGGAGGGAAGCAGCCACAATGTCAACTTGGAGCAAAAAGATGCCAGAGAAAAGGAATCCTCTCCTAATTTATCTCCCCAACTTCCACTCCCAAAACTTTCTGTTACACTCGGATTAAGGTTGCCTGTGGCTGGTCTCCACGTCCAGTCAAGCATGCCAGCTTGTGTAGATCCCATTGTTTTTGCTCTGCTTGCAAACCCAACCCCTATTCGCTGACTTCTCTGTCTCATGCAGGTATGAATCTGAGGGAAAGCGGATGACCTTTTCACCACCCAGCTTATTGCTAACACTCATTATTGAGTGTCAATCACCATTATTGTTGGCATTATTAAAAATACAGAGTAAGTCACAGAGACTATCTAAAAGCAAAAATGGATTAGTGTATCAATGATCAGGCAATTATAGGACACCAACCAATAAAAATCCATTCAACTTGCAAACTATGGGAATGTAAATGAAATTCATTATTTTGTACCATAGGTAATTAACAGCCCAGGAGTCTGGTAATATGACCTTAAACTTGGGCTAATTAAATGAACAATTGTAGTAAAATAAACATCAATTTTCCCCAATGCATTTTGAAACAGGAACATCCAGGAATGACGAAATTGATACTGATGCTGATGATTATTTTATAGGGTTTTAAAGGGTATTAGGAAAGCTTCAGCAATTCAGCATTTATAGACTTCTGCTTTTGCTTGGAAACTGGTGGCAGTGGTCACAAATACAGAATGTTAATTAAGATTATACTACGTGAACTATGGGCTGGAAGTCCACGGCTTAATTCTTGCAGCTGGAAAATTACAAAACCACAAAGGGTTTCAAATGTTTAAAAAGATCTTTTTTCTTCCTGGGATATCAAGTTTTCCAACCAAGCCTGCCTGGCTGATGCATCTTTTCAGTCAGGTGCTCTAAGAAATTAAGCCTCAGATAAGATGGCTAAGCCATTAATAAGGGGGCGTGGTGGCTCATTGGGTAAGACGCCAGGCTTGTCGATCTGGAGATCGCAAGTTCGGAGGTTCGAATCCCTAGCCCTGCGTGTGGAGTGAACTCCCGCACTCGCCCCAGCTCTTGCCAAGCTAGCAATTCGAAAGCATGCAAATGCAAGTAGATGAATAGGTACCGCTTCGGTGGGTAGGTAACAGCGTTCCGCGCGCATCATGCCAGCCACATGACCGTGGAAGCGTCTTCGGACAACGCTGGCTCTTCGGCTAACAAACGGAGATGAGCACCGGCCCCTAGAGTCGGACATGACTGCACAAATGTGCGTGGGGAACCTTTACCTTTAAGATGGTCTAGAGAGCTGCGCTGTGACTGTGCCACGCTTCATTGGCAGTTGCCAAAATGGGCTGCAGGGCAGCTCTCTGCAATTCCTTCAGGCAGGGGCATCTTTTCAAAAGGCAGATTCAATCATTTTCCAGATGTATCCACCCAAATTAGTTGCAGAGAGGCGAGGTAGCCCCAAGGGCTCCAAAGCCCCTTTGGCAATGGAAGCTGAAGCCTCCCGCTCCAATGGAGGTAGTATTTCTTCACCATTCACAGCACTTTGCTTTCAGAGAGTCATCTGATCTTAGCAACAGCTGATCACCTTCCCGATGGATAGAAAGAAATGTCAACCTAGGCCAGGTAAAAGAGCGATGGCTGATTTCATCACATCCTGAACCTACTGCAGTCACCCATAATTCCATGGACTATGCCATGATAAATGTGCGTGAGACAGCTGGATGAGGCAATCCAACTATTTGGATTAGAATGTCCATGATTATTTCTTTTCAGAAACTCAATTTGACTGGATGAGGGATAATAAACTGAAACTCAAAGCTTCCTAGGCTTAAGGCAGAGATACTGCTGGGGCCTGAATGACCCCGATCCTGTTTCAGCTTCTCCATGAAAGAGAACTAAGTAACCTGTTGTTCACCAGATGCTTTGCATCACAACTCCCATGGAAAGCTACCATCCCAAAGGCATGGAACATCTTTCACCAGCTACGGTCCCTTTAGCAGATACTGTATGCCCTGTCCAAAGTTATCTGCATTCCTAAAACATCCCACTTGGGTCAGATGGTTTGCAAAGTTTCTGATTTGAGTCTTTGAAGTGCTGTACCATAGCAACATAGACTAATGTTGCCATCTTGCCTGCCTTGCTAAACTAAGCATTAATGAAATGTTTCTTCTGAGCCCTTCAGATTACCCATCTTTTAGAGCAAAAAGGAAGGCTGTTTCATCTGTTTCACTGGGAGCCCATCTCCTGAATTCCCGTCTGTCCAGGCCTAGGTCTGATGGCCTTTTGGTCTCAGGTGAAAATCCAGGTAAGAGTGCTACTTTCAGTGCTCTCTAACAGGTCTGCTGTATGTGGCCTAAGGCCAGATTTAATCTTTTAGTTTCTCACAAGCTCATCCTGGTATGATACAATGTTTTTGTTCTTTTCTATTTTAACAAGTTTTATTTCATTTATTTTATTTATTTATTGTGGTATTTATACCCCGCCTATCCCCTCCCTAATGGAGGACTCTAGGCAGCTTACAACCATATATATACATTAATTATACAATTCACCATTTTAACCGTGCGTGAGGGGAGGGGGTAAGGGAACCGACTCTTCTAAGGCTCCGGACTACAATTCCCAGGATGCCTTGAGCCGGCTGCTGACGTCCTGTAGATGTTGCATCCGGGTCCGTCGTCACCGCCACCATTCAATCTTCCTCCGATCCTCTCCTCCGGTGGCACCGACTACCCGACAGGACGCCAGCAAATTAGCCCACTTAAGGTGGTACCCATTTATCTACTTGCAAAGCTTTCGAACTGTTGGGTTGACAGGAGCTGGGACTAGCAACGAGAGCTCACCTCATTGCGCGGGGTTCGAACTGCCGACCTTCTGATCGGCAGCCTACAGCTCAGCTGTTTAACCTGCTGAGCCACCGCGTCCCCCATTTTATACTCTTCTTGATCTAATGGGAGCTTTCATTCCCTTTTAAAAGATTCCTAGATGCTCTGACACCCTTCAGCCTGAAAAATAGATCGCACCCACTGCAAATAAATACTGGGTTTCAAGTATGATTCAGTGTGATTTAATTGCTGGCAGAAGATGTTTCAGATCATGCTGAGAAATTTCTACAGAATGTAGCAGAGCTTACTGGGGAGGGAAACCCATTTGCTATTCTCATGCCTGAGAAAGCAATGCAAGTCTTTTAAAAACACATCTATAGGAAACAAGGCACCAATACATTTAATAAAAGATTAGCAGCAAAGTAAAACTTTAAAATGCTCTAGTGAACTGAGAAGTCTAAGCTAAATAGGAAACAGCAAGCTGAAACAATGACTGTTGGGCATCACAGACAAGGAAAAACCAGAAGAAAAAAGAAAATCCAGCTCCACACCCCGACAATTTTTACCTCACAACAGGAAAGAGGAAGAGGAGGCTTAATCTGCAAAAAGTAAGACTTGGGGCCATCCATGGGTGAAAAGGGCACTGAAGTTATGCAACATAAACAAAACAACCCCGATTTCTGTTGATAGCTGTCACGTTTGCTATTGCAAAACACCACTAAACTAAAGTAGATCCTGAGTCCATGTTGGTAGCCTGATTACCCCTCGTAGCTGGTTGGATTTGGACAGCAATTTGCTCCCTTGCAAGGCAGTGCATCTAGATTAGAGATCCCGGCTTGCCGAGAACAAATTGGTCCAGCATGACCAGTAAAAAAAAGGCAAAGGTTCCCCCCGCACAGTTGTGCAGTCGTGCAACTGCCAATGAAGCGTGGCACAGTCACAGCGCAGCTCTCTAGACCATCTTAAAGGTAAAGGTTCCCCACGCACATTTGTGCAGTCATGTCCGACTCTAGGGGCCGGTGCTCATCTCCGTTTGTTAGCCGAAGAGCCAGCGTTGTCCGAAGACGCTTCCACGGTCATGTGGCTGGCATGATGCGCGCGGAACGCTGTTACCTACCCACCGAAGCGGTACCTATTCATCTACTTGCATTTGCATGCTTTCGAATTGCTAGGTTGGCAAGAGCTGGGGCGAGTGCGGAAGCTCACTCGGTCACGCGGGGCTAGGGATTCGAACCTCCGAACTTGCGGTCTTCCGATCGACAAGCCTGGCGTCTTACCCGCTGAGCCACCACGCCCCCTACACATGACCAGTACTGTGTCCTTAAAGCAGGCAATGCTGCCCTGTGGCCAGGTACAGCCCAGGTTGGGAAAGTGGTCTTCCCATTCTCTACATTATTAAAAGCCATTATGTGAGAGACTTGACCATGATGGGCACCAACAGGCTCATCTGCTGATGACCCCAGCATATGGAAGGCTGTGGCTTGGGAGAGAAAGGAAGAGAAGGAAGCGTGTTGTACATTTGATGCATCAGGGCAGAATAGAGGTGGTTCAGTCTTGCAAAGTTGCCCACTGCAGCGCCCTCAAAGGGTCCACCTGGAATCCATCATGGAACACCTGCTGGAACATGTCTGCTCCCTGGTCCAAGCCAGACTAGTAACCACAGTTCAAAGAGGGAAATTTAAGGACAGTGCTTCTTTGGAGAATTGTCTGAACTAAGCCTGTAAGGTTAAGATTCCTGCAAGAGTCAAGCTTTACGGCTGGTGCAGCAAGGAACCCAAGACTTCGCCATGTGTAAACCACGTAGATGAACTCATCTGAAGCGCCACACAAGGCAGCTTTCCATGGTTCTAGGAAATTCTGGTTCAGAAAACAACGTTCAACATTCTTGATAAATTCTGGTATCCGCAGAGTGCCTTTAAGGAATAGGAATGTTACAACTGAACAGCTAGCTGGCTGTTCAGTTCAAGGAAATCTCACATTGCCAAACCAATATTAATGTTTCAGCTTTAAGCACAGTTAATGCTATGGGGAGACATTCCTACCATCAGGTACACAGATGGAGCCGAAGTCTGTCAGAAAGAAACAAACGGCAAACAGTAACTGTGACATGAGTTAGGAGCTTCAAATATTGTCAAAACACTGTACACCAGAAGCCTGGTGGCCCTCAAGAAGAAAGCCTAATGAATATAAACACTTTTGGTGATACCTTAATGGCAATGGCAGCTATGGAGACGGGGGGAGAACCACCCACAGCCCATCGGAAAGTTTTCCCGCTCTGCTCCTGGGCACTTCCCATTAATTCCGGTGGGTTTGTAATTCAAGCTCCAAGGCATTTCAGAACCCGAAAGAACGTCCAAATCCTGCTCTTCGACATCACCTCTAGCTAAAATATATTTTTTCCTCTCGCTAAAATATACAGGTCACTTTTCTCCATCGAACTTTGCACTGGTGCTACTTGAAGGCGACGAAGGAGACATGTGAAATAATGCATTATGAAGCATCTCACCAGGGCTCCCTCTTTTTCCAACAACAGTCTATATGAAGAAAGAGAATCCCAATTAATTTGGAGGGGAAATGTGGAATCTTTATATTAATTGGGGAATTAATGTGATGTGACCCGCCACTTAAGTGATACCCTTTTAATTAATTTTTTCCTTCCTCTCATTTATTATTTTACTTTAGCTTACTTAATTTATACTAATAGCTTTGCTAGTATAATAGTGTATTGTTAGTGTAATATTAGTATAATAACAAGATACTCTGGAGAAGTGAAGGAGATATTAAAGATATTTAAAAACTTCTGTGCATTTGGGCAATTTTATGGTGGATTGCTATGTTTGAAGAACTGCTTCATCTGCTTTTGCACTATACCCAAAATAAAACTGTGCCCCCCTCCCCCCCAAGATTCACTAGCAAAATGGCCAACTTTCGAGAACACCATCCCTTACTGTTTCTGGCAAAATTAAGGATGGAAATGGGGTTTACGCTCTGAACCCCAATTTCTGCTCTGCTCTTTGCAAAGTAGAGCTTTTGTAAAAAAACAAAACAAAAAAAATCCAGTTAGTCTCTGGAGATGCCCTTGTAAGAAATCAGCTTGGGGAAAACGTCTGTATCTCCCTGGAACACTCAGCCATGTCAGGAAGACAGCCTGGCAGAAGGGCAGGTATCGGTTAAACAAGATACGGTAGGTATAAAAATCCATAAACATCGAGCAGAGGCCCAGGAGCTGCTCACACACATATGTAGAGTCCACATGTTAGGGGGCAGAGAAACCTCTGACAAATGTACTGCTTCTGATACAGGTAGTCCTCACTTAACAACCACAACTGGGACCAGAATTTTGGTTGCTAAGCAAAGTGATCATTAAACAAATCTGACCCGATTTTATGACCTTTTTTGTGGTGGTCGTTAAGTTAAACACTGTGGGCGTTAAGCAAACCATGTGGCCGTTAAGCGAATCACACAGTTCCCCATTGATTTTGCCTGCCAGAAGCTGGCCGGGAAGGTTGAAAATGGTGATCATGTGACCACAGGACGCTGTGATAGTCGTAAGTGTGAGGACAGGTCATAAGTCAGTTTTTTCAGCACCATCGTAAGTCCAAACCATCACTAAACAAATGGTTGTTAAGCGAGGACTACCTGTAATTACTTTCCTTAAGTAATAACTTTCCCACAGGACTGTTGTTTGAAACTTAGCAAGGCAATGAAGTGACATCGTATATTCAAACTTAAATAAAACTGATAATATGAAATATATATGGCATGACAGAACCACGCAAGAGGCTTATCCGAATTATAAATCAGGGCATGTAACTCTGTTGCCGAGATGAGACGTTGCCTGCTAGGGCCCTCGCAAGCCCAGAGCGTGCATATTGCAACAAGTGAGACTTCTGGCTGAGTAAATGTATTTAACAAGTGAGCTAATGATTTAAGGTAATAAAATATACAGTGACAAATTCACGCAGAACAGAGCAAGTACTTTTCACAAACAGTGGAAGTGAAGTTTTAAACTGTATAGAAATTATCCTCAGGAACTGAATCTACAGACGTCTCATAAAGTGCAAAGTTTAGAGAAATGTGACAAATGAGCAACAATTAAAGTAACACAAAGAAATTAGCACTGACCACTCTAAAGGGTATAAAATGTCGTGCCAGGGCTCACACGGCACCACTGGCAGCAGGTGGGAGTGACAGCTTGGGAAGCAATTACCCATTTATGGAAAATGTACTTGCACAAGCATATACTGAAGTCATTTCCACACGGGGATTCTGCACCTTTTCAAAAACATCTCTGGAGCTTTTATGATCTGATATTGACTGTGTTTGAGATCTCAGCCAATTTGTTTCTGCTATGGTGTATCTAAAACTGCAGTAAAACTAAAGTTTTGGGAAGAAGGAGAAGGAGAGAAGGAGAAGGAGAATTATTTATTTATTTGTATTGTCGAAAGAGCCTTCTGCCTGTGCTCCTGCCCTCTGAAGATGCTGGCCACAGATGCTGGCGAAACGTTAGGAACCACAACTTCCAGAACACGGCCACACAGCCCGGAACACCCACAACAACCATTTATTTGTTTGTTTGTTTGTTTGTTTATTCAATTTATATAGCCGCCTATCTCAAACCAGTGACTCTGGGCAGGTAACAATAATAAAAACAATCAAACAATTAAAACAATACAAAAAATTAAATATAAATATAAATACAGCCAAGAGATCTTAAAAGCCGCAGGTGTTAACACAACCATGAAATGGGGCCCTTCACACACTTGGGGCCCCAGGCCCGGGCACAAAGCCAGGTCTTCAAGGCCTTCCAAAAAGCCAAAAGGGTCGGGGCCATCCTAATCTCAGGGGGAAGGATGTTCCAGAGGGCAGGCGCCACGGCAGAAAAGGCGCGTCTCCTGGTCCCTGCCAGCAGACATTCCTTGGCTGACGGGACCTGGAGCATGACCATCCTGCTGGACCGGATTGGACAGGTAGAAACAACTAGGAAAAGACGGTCCCTAAGGTAACCCTTTCGTCTATATCTTCTAGATCTGCTTCCCCATTTGCAGGAACTCCTATCTTGCCATACCCCCGCTTCCTGGGCTTCAGGTCCTTGAAGGGGAAAGGTGGCTTGACACATTTTTAGCTCCACCTCAACAGCGATGGCTGAGATTTTGTGTGCATCCTATTGGACAAATAGCACACAACTTGGAGGAAGACCGTGGAGTGAAAGCCATTTTTGTTACTGCAAGATCTTCAGCAACTTGGTGAGGAACATTTCAAGGTCAGCAGGTAGGAAGATGACTGCAAACCCTACTTTTGTAGTTTTGGCGATTCCCTCCTGAGCTCTGATCTTTGGCAGCTGAAAAACAAATGACTTGCCACAGAAAGCTTGAGAAAAGAATGTTGCAAGTACTGAAAATATTTTCTAAACAATCATGAAAGTTTATAGGCATCTGGGAGAGGACTTGAGGAACATTCCAGAAGGACACGAGCAGTATGCCATGGCTATGTCTTTCCCTGCTCTATGTCTGGAAGTGGAAGCTGCAGTGCTCATGGGAGGCCCTACCTAGAGTAGACTTTCTCCTCTCCTCCCACGGAGGACTTTAGGCACGTACAGCTCTTTCCAAATGTGGAGTTGGTGGGTATGGACCACAGGGGTGTACCTGGAGCATCTCTACTCTGCATCTGGACACTTGAGAAGGTAACCAATATGGTCCCCACAAGCACCAGCAGACTCCTGCTCGACTTGGAAGCAGCACAGATGCCGTCAATCAAGGGGCCATCAACATCTTTCTTTCCAAAATGGATCTGGGCTTTTGGGGAAAATAAAAATGGCAGATGGCTGCAGCCCAACGTCTTTTGTTTTTTTAAAGGGTGTCCTCTTACCCAGGGGAGAAAAAATGACAAAGAAGGCCAGGGTGACAAAGGACACCAGGGTCATTGTGAGGGCTACTGGGAACGAAAGGGAGCGCCCCACTGTGGCGAATGGGAGCTTTGGGACTAGACACACCCACTAGGGAAGCCATTTTGTGAGAGCACCCACAACAATCTGAACATTCCAAGGTGTCCACTGCCTTCTCCCTCTCAAAAAAAAAAAAAATTGGGATCTCCTGCTTTAGACTGTTCTTGAGGCAAGACTATACCCAATACAAAGTTCCACGGCTGCATTTTTCCCTTGTGGTTAAGAAAGCGGCACCAAGAATAGTCCCTTCTTAGAGGACCCAAAAGAAATACAGGTGCATTTTGCTCCTCGTTCAGCCGCTGCAGCCATTTTCCGCCACAAGGAGAGCTATCACAAATGGCCTAGTGTAGGTAGCCCTTCAAATCCCTCCGGAAAACTGTCCTTCATGCACAAAATGGCAGCAAAGGGGCCATTTTTATAATGTACGTTTCAAGGGTCCAAAGATCATGGGAAAGCCCAGGGCTGGGATAATAACCCCACAGGCTAATTAGCTGATTACAGGGAGGGAAAAAGCAGTGAGGGATTGCTTTTATCAGAGAGGCCCTGGGAGATGATGTGGCTGGCCTTCCCAACCATCAGAAAGGCAAAGTCACCGTACGTAGATAAAGCAATACAAGGAAAGACCTCTTCTGGCCCGTCTCTTGGGCTTCCAGATTTCACTTTGAAAGTGAAAAGAGAAAATCACCTTCTGGAACCATCTGGGGATGAAGGGAGAAGCAGTGGGTGCCAGCTAAAAACCCAGGGCAGCCATGCTGGCAGAATCCCACCCAGAAGCAGGTCAAGGTTTTCCTCCCCCGGGAATCTGGTAAACCGTGCTCAAAAACCCTGTGGAAACAGACCATGAAGCTAATCTGACTTGACGCGCTTTTTTTAAAAAAAAATGGTCAGACTTTTCATATTTGCCAGGTTGTGCTGTCTTCTCACGTACATTGTTTGCCGGGTGCTACGAGCACTATCCCCAGATTTATTCCTTGTAAACAGCTGTTGGCAGCCTCGCCAAAATAAATAAACTGAAACACCTTTGAAAAATAAAAAGGAATCAATATCGCAGCAACAAAAGCTGCCGTCTTGATCACAGGAACTTTAGCTGCTTAAGTCTAATTGACTTCCACATCTATTTTCATTAAATCTGTTCTTGGAGACGAAAAAGCATACCAGGGCAGCTTACAATCAACCACCTTACATACAGAAATATTTCTGGAACACAAATACTGTAGCCATTTCTGGGGTGCTTCCCAGGGGGCAACAGGGGGAAGGGAAGGGCTGGCTGAGCAGGTTTCCAAGATGGCCTTCAACCACTGTCCCCTGCTGCTTCGTCCACAGCTCCTCCCCCAGGGCAGATGGGAGGACGAAAGGGATGTGGGCAGACCTACTACAGAGACCACAGCCTTATCGAAAGCTATTGATTTAGGAAAACTTCCTGAACCCTTTTCCTAATTCCCATAGTTGATCATCTTAAAATAACAGGAGGAGGAGGAGGAGGAGGAGGAGGAGGAGGAGGAGGAGGAGGAGGAGGAGGAGGAGGAGGAGGAGGAGGAGGAGGAGGAGGAGGAGGAGGCGCTGACTTCAGAATGAATGAGCAACAATATGGCTTGTCGTGCTCCAAAAAGTCAGATCAGAGAAGGTCTCTCTAACCCAGCGTTTCTCAACCTTGGCCACTTTAAGATGTGTGGACTTCAACTCAGCTATGCTGGCTGGGGAATTCTGGGAGCTGAAGTCCACACATCTTAAACGTGGCCAAGGTTGAGAAACGCTGCTCTAACCCCTTCTGTCTGGGAGGCGCACCCTACAATCAGCTTCAGCCGAGTGCTATAGGTCAGCGGTAAGGAAAAGACTCACTATGGTGGATTACTCATGACCATTTCATTAGCCTATAAATTCATTTGACGTACCCAGCTTGCCAAGCTCAGCCTCTGCATATTTTGGGGGTGTGGTGAACCCTCTGCACCTTCCTTGCATGTTTTGATAAGTGAGGGATAGAAGAAGCTGAATACTGGCAGTGCAACAAGACGGTTTGGCACAGGCCGATGAAGAGGATGCCTTCACGCCCATCTTCTTGGGCAGCTTCAGCCAGGTGGCCTGTGCTGGCTTGGATTCTGGGAGGCAGAGTCCAAAAGCACACGGAGGGCTTCAGGCTGGGGAAGATGCCTAACCTCTGCCTCCTCACCTCTTGTATCTGTTGTTACCTTCATTCCAAAAAGTCTGTCGTCAGGAAGGACGCAATCTGAGTCAATGGGTACACACACAACTAAACTCTGGCCAAGTAAGTCCTATGCCACCCTGAGAGTGTGTGAACAGCTGAAAACACACAAAGTCCCACGTTAGGAGCAGACAAACATCTCTTTGATTATGGCACAGCTGGGATTCCCACTTCGCTCTTTGCCATTTTCACGACTGTCCAATATTGTTGGTTGATCTCTATTCCATGGCAACCCAAGCCTGAACGGCTGACTGCCGTTCACTTACGAGCTATGGCAAAGAAGAACAGCGCCCCTGCCTACAACAGTTCGTGCCCAGCTTCCACCAGGCAGCCGCATCACTTGGGTGGGGCAGGTTCTTCACATTTCCCACCTACGAAACAGCTGCCAATCACGGGGAGAACGCCCTCTTCCCCTAAACCGGTGACGATTGAGAAGATTCCCTTCCAGATCAGTGGATTCCAAGCTGAGTGCTTTCCTTCCTCCTCGTTCGCATTGGCAAGTGATTTGTTTCACATTCCAAGCTGCCACAAAAATTTTGTTTTGCACGAATCTGCAGCTTGTTCCATGGTGCTTTCATGGTGATGCATGGTTATGTTGCTAGAAAGGAAAAGCCATGTGTGAAAACGGCTACATCTAGACCGGATCGAAGCAGTCGGTAAACTCAAAAGTCTTCAGAAATGAAATTTCACTGATTGACAACATAAGCTTTGTCCTGCTTTGTGTTAAAAAACCCAAAACCGTAATTTGACCCCGGCCAGCAACAAAAGAGTTTCACTTCTATTTTAAAGAAAAATATAGCCTTTGACATCCTCCCAGTTCACCAAACTAACCTTAACTAAAGTTTGTTGAAACAAACCACACTGAAACCTAGCAACTGGCTTCTCTCCGGAAACCCACCCAAGATTAACCCCCGTTTCACAATTCGGAGCCTAAAATGGTTACCCTGAAATGAAAGTGGGTGCTTCCCTTTCCTCCTTGCTGCAGCCCAAAGGCCGGGGAGCGGGAACGCCTTGCAACCCTGCAAGCAGACCCCGGAGCACCCCTCGGACTCAGCTGCACAAGGGCTGGCCCTTCATTCTGGGCGCTTCATTCTGCACCCATGCAAGAAGCGAAAGGCCTTGCAGGACTGGCTCCGGGGGGCAGAGGATGGGCTGCTAGCGCACCCTAGGGAACAGGACGGAACCCTTCTGTAACTCCGGGCTTGCCACCCCCCCCAGCCCAGCGGCGTCTCCACTGTGTCCTTGGCTCTCTCCAACCTCTTCCTTGAGAAGAGACCACGCCCGTCTCCACTGCTCTGCCTCGGCTGGGTCCCCACTGTTTGAAAGAAGCCCGGCAGAGGGGCCGAAATCTCTGCTCTCCATTTGTGCCACCGAAGGCAGGCCCTGAACAGGGACCTCCATGGAATGGCTTGGGCTGCTGGATTCCTCTTCGGTGGCCTAAAACTAATTCTGCCTGGTGTGACGCAGCGCGGCCGATGTAACTGAGGGAAAAGGTCAAAACTTTACGAAACCCAGGCAGGCTCTCGTGCTTTCTGGCAGGGGCTTTTTCCGGGAGTCTGTCACCGTCAGCCTGGCAGTTCGTCTCTGCGAGAACCGCCGTTTGGCTTGGTCTGCAGTTGCGTCTTCTGCTTCTTGTAAACAAGGTGTCTTCCTGTCTCAAGGTTTCCACTGCTAAATTAGGACGAAGCACGGCATCTTCTGCAGGCCTGGCCTGTAGATGCATCCCAGCTGGAATTCGGCCTCTTGCTATAGGTGCCATATTGCATTTGGAATTGGGGAGGGGGGAGAGGAACTTCCAAGGCCGTCCTAAAAGCCAGCCCCTCCTATTCCCCTGCGCAGTTCTCTAAGGGGGGGTGGGGAGGGACCCACTGCCCCAGACCTGGCATCTTCTGTAGAAGAAATGCTGGACGGATTTCCTAAACAAGGCTCCTGTAACATCAAATCACTGCCCATGTTAACTAGGGATTATGGGTATTAAGATGTTCTTTTTGATCAACATCCTAATTTGAATTCCCAACGGCTTATTATTCAACACCTCAGCGGGTGAGATCACCAAGACAAAAGTAGCTGAACTTGGAAAATCTAAACAGGGCTGGCCCTGGTTAGTATTTGGATGGGAGACTACCTGGAAATAGCAGGGCTGAGAAGGCAAAAAACAGAAGGCGGCTATGGGAAACCACTTTTGGGCTGTTGCCAAGGAAACGGCACAGCATCGCCATGAAGCCACCAGGAGCTGACCTTGACTCAAAGGAGATTTTATCTGCGTCTATCTACACACACAATCCTCTCGTGAAATTCTTTATAATTCTTTTAGATAAATGCTGCAAGGAAAGGAGGACCGTCTCATAGATTATAAGCCATGGGCTGAACCTCGGCCAATTCTGGTGCAAGGGTCGCTCGGCAACCTTGACCAGGCGGCTCACCTCCCACGTCCCGCCTCTGGCAGGATTGGTTTCATCTTGCACTTTCCCCCGAGGCAGACCGTGGTTTCCGCCCTCTGGGGGAGCTTCAACACACACCCAGGGACTGGACCAAGAGAGTTGTGGCAAGGAAGTCATTTTTGATCACGCTGCATTTACCATCTACCTGCAATCAAAATGTTGCACTGCTTTGTATTTTGGCAGGCCCGTTGCAATCCATAATCAAGTCAGGCATCTAAGAGCCAATCAGCTATTCACTTGGCTTGAAAAAAGGGCTCTAATCCGATCACAACCCCAAAAGTCCCGGTCTTGCTTTCCGCCATTTTGATCAAGAGCCCGCCCCCCGCCATTGTGTCCTATCGGCCTGTTCTACGAGGCCCCCTTTCTTACTGCAAAGCACGAAGCCTCCACGTTTCTGCTTCGGTCCCTGTTAGTGACCCCGTTTGCCTGCTGCCTGGGAACTGGGGAACCGGCCCCCGTCGAAAACAGATTTTGCCTGCCTTGCTCTCCAGGCGTGTTTGTCCAAGGGCACTGTGTGGCCGTATTAAAATAGAACGCGTTCTCCCCAACAGCCAGCTGTCCACGGCCTCACCACCTGCTTGGGGGCTGAACAGCCCTCCACTCCACATGGAGCATCACGCTCTCCCTGCAAGAACGGACGCGCTCCCCTTCTTAAAGCACCCACCGTCTTAATTTAGATGTCATTCGTTAAGCAAGGGGTAACCATTTAAATCACCGCCGTGTTTATTTTCTGGAGAAGTGGGTTCAGAGCCCCGTGACCGAGGCTGCTGCTGAAAGGCATGGCTTACAGCAACTGGTTTTGCAAACCACAGGAAGAAAGAGGTAGACAGGGAGAGAAGGAACGGTCAAATGGCCTGCAATGCCACCGCTTCTGCTGTGGCTGTGGTGTGCTTTCGTGCACATCTCTAAGAAGAGACTGGACTGCACTTCCTCCTGGGGAAATGCAAAAGAGCTCTTGGTGGCTTGAGAGAGAGAGAGAGAGAGAGAGAGATCCCATTTTCTCCCTTAGAATGAGCTAATCTGAGCCCTCCAGCACGGATCCGTAGATTTTTGGAAGAAAACTGTCCAGAACAGGAAGTGGTTCCTCCTCTGTAGCCAAAACCAGGAGATTGGAAGATTTCCCTGACATTTACAACTAACCCAAGTTCATTATCCTGGAAGAACCCAGACACACAATGATTCATCCCTATGGTTTACTGAAACAAGCCCATTTCAAACCAAGATTTATCATTTTCAAACCAAGCCAGAACGCATCTTTATCCATCAAGCGAACTGCACACAATAGCCAGGCAACATAGTTGGGAAACTAGCAAAGTGATGGAAATAGCACCGTAAATCATTGTTTGGCCTGTCCAGGGTTTCTTCCAAGACCACGGAGTACAAAGCCAACGAATCTTTAGATTTTGACAATGTCTTTCCAGTATTTTATCTGCCACTTTATGGCCTGTGTTCATCATCTCATTGAGTAATCTCTCCTGGTTTAACTGTAAATAAATCACATTAGACTCTACTTGAAATGCCTGTCCATACACTGCCCTCCTGACTTTTCCCAAAGGTAACACTACTGATTACGTCCACGCATTAGCGATACTTTGGCAGAAGAATTTAGATGCCATTTTCTTGGAAAACTGTTCAACAATCTAGTGGTCTAGTGCTTAAGGCGCTGGGCTAGAAACCAGGAGACTGAGAGTTCTAGTCCCGCCTTAGGCACGAAAGCCAGCTGGGTGACCTTGGGCCAGTCATTCTCTCTCAGCCCTAGGAAGGAGCCAATGGCAAACCAGGAGACTGAGAGTTCTAGTCCCGCCTTAGGCATGAAAGCCGGCTGGGTGGCCTTGGGGCAGTCCCTCTCTCTCAGCCCCAGGAAGGAGCCAATGGCAAACCAGGAGACTGAGAGTTCTAGTCCCGCCTTAGGCACGAAAGCCGGCTGGGTGACCCTGAGTCAATCACATTCTCTCAGCCCTAGGAAGGAGCCAATGGGAAACCAGGAGCCTGAGAGTTCTAGTCCCGCCTTAGGCACGAAAGCCGGCTGGGTGACCTTGGGCCAGTCCCTGTCTCTCAGCCCTAGGATGGAGCCAATGGCAAACCAGGAGACTGAGAGTTCTAGTCCCACCTTGGGCATGAAAGCCGGCTGGGTGACCCTGAGCCAATCACATTCTCTCAGCCCTAGGAAGGAGCCAATGGGAAACCAGGAGCCTGAGAGTTCTAGTCCCGCCTTAGGCACGAAAGCCAGCTGGGTGACCTTGGGCCAGTCATTCTCTCTCAGCCCTAGGAAGGAGCCAATGGCAAACCAGGAGACTGAGAGTTCTAGTCCCGCCTTAGGCATGAAAGCCGGCTGGGTGGCCTTGGGCCAGTCCCTCTCTCTCAGCCCCAGGAAGGAGCCAATGGCAAACCAGGAGACTGAGAGTTCTAGTCCCGCCTTAGGCACGAAAGCCGGCTGGGTGACCCTGAGCCAATCACATTCTCTCAGCCCTAGGAAGGAGCCAATGGGAAACCAGGAGCCTGAGAGTTCTAGTCCTGCCTTAGGCACGAAAGCTGGCTGGGTGACCTTGGGCCAGTCACTTTCTCTCAGCCCAACTCACCTCACAGGGTGGTTGTTGTGGGGAAAATAGGAGGAAGAAGGAGTATTAGGTATGTTCGCCGCCTTGAGTTATTTTTAAAAATAATAAAGGCGGGATAAAAATTAAATAAATAAATAAATCAGTTAAGAAATGGTGACCAGATTCTAGCTGTTGACCAGGAACTGCAGGAATCATATTGTACACTTCTTGGAATCTGCAGTGACAGCTACTTGGTTCTAACCATAAATTAAAAGCTCAGTTAGCATCCGATGGGCACTGGAATTATTTGAGAGTGGGGTACCATCTCCCGTGGGAATGGACTAGACATTTCAGTGAGGGTTTCCTCCCTGAGGTCAGGTGGGTAGCAGCTAAAGAAATAATTTTTTCTACTGGTTACAGAATCCCACTCACCCATCCCCAAATGTAGTCTTGCTCCTGTTATCCGGGGATATTCTGCTTAGTTTATCCGTTTGCTCTGTATGGTGGGATCTTACGCAGCAAAAACCTTCAACTTTTTATTAGTTGTTTGCACTACGCTTCAAATTCAAAGTACCCTGAAATCAAAATGCCCTGGTTAAGTCCAGAACTAGGGATTTGAGTGGAAAACAGGTAGTTCCATGTTTGAAAGAAGAACTTTCAAGCTTTCCAGACATTTCAAATGCAAAACATCTCCATAATGATAGAATGGGTATATTCTGAATGGGCTTGAAATAACTGTTTCAAATTCAAAACAGGCCATATCAAAACATTTTGCATTATTATTATTATTATTATTATTATTATTATTATTATTATTATTATTGGTGAAATGTCTCTGTTGCCATATTTTAACATGACTCACTCTGCCAGAGTCCTCATACTGTCATCAGACTTCCATTCCTCTTCCTCCTCCCACAATCCGCAGCACTGTTAACTTTGGAAGCCAGTGAAGTTGCATTTTCCCACCCTGCTGCATTTGCTGCTTTTTAAAATTGGGGGGGGGGGGGGGAACCTTGAGAAACGGGAAGAGGAAGAAGGGGCCTTGATATTTCCATTCGCCCGTCTGAACACGTCCAGATTTTGAGAACAACACGGCTAATGAGCAAATTATACTGAAATTAGGGAGGTCCGTGTTTCAGCTTCAGCCACACAGCAGCTGTCCTGGGGGTTCCAAGAGTTCATAAACGCACATCCAGCATGCACAACCACAAACAATGAATTATTACAGAAAACGGGAGTCAATGCTCTGACCATGAAACAAATATTAAAGCAAGCCGATGTTGCCAGAAGATTGTCTTATACAACCCATAAAGCTGTGGAACAAACCGAAACAGGCCAGTATCACCAGCCAGTTAGTCTTGTCAGGAATTTTCACCTCCCCCAAAGGCAGAGATTTGAAAAATAGCATCCCTGTTGTATTCAATGCCGCAAAACTGAACAGCCAAGCGCCATGTCAGTAGCTATTGTTACCTGAGACTTCGGCTAAAGCACCAGTATCTGCATGCTAGTAGCAACAATGATAAAAACCGGACTTGTGTGTGTGTGTGTGTGTGTTCAAAGCGGATATAATCACCTTCTTCCTGTGCTTTCCTGGTTACTTTACTCCATCCATGATTAAAAGGCGTTCAGTCTGGACCATCTCCAGGACTTTATTGCTGTTACTGCACTGCAGAGGCACTGAAGGGTTTTGTCCTTTCGATGACATAATCACACACAATCCCTCCGCCACAGCAAAGCTTGGGAAGAGGGAGGGGGGATAAAAAGAAGACCCAGGGCTCCCACTCCCCACAGCCAGATTCCTTTATTTATCCTATTACGGGCTCCCTGTTCCTGCAGCAGGCTGCGAAATGCTCAGAGCTGCAGAATCTCTCCCACTTCCGTGCCAGCCTCACCTTTTCCCATCCAAGCTCCTGAAGAGTTCTTAAGCCGCTGCCATTCAGATCTCTGAAGTCACTCCCTTCCCCCCCCCCTCCTGTCTACCAAGGCCATTTCCAAAAAACGCTCCTTAGTCACAATCTTCTACTGGCAAAGAGGAGGAAGAGGAGGGTCCCCAGCAACTGCGTTTGGATGCAGGAGATCCAGGTTCAGAGATCCATCTGGCCAAGGAACACGCCAGGTGCCAAAGGGCAGGATGCCCGCCCTCGGCTGAACGTCTCCCAGACAGAGTTGTAGCAAAGGCAAGTGGAGATGGCACTCAAAGCACTAGTCCAGAGGAACTCCAGCAGATATTGCCATCAGCTGGTGCACCAGCCCTTTGGAGTCCACAACTGACAGGCACGCAGCCCTGTTCATGGTGTCTTCATGAGTGGCATCACAGCAGAGACACAGACTGGCAAGAACAGTCCCAATTTCAGGCCCCAGAGGAGGAGCCGGCCCATGACTGAGCTCCCTTCTTTATGCTGTAGATACCAACGTTCAAAACTGCCATCTAGGAGCTTATTAAGCATGCTTAACCCAGTCCCTAGTCTGGACAGCTCAACAACAATATATAATAACCCAACTAGACCAGTACAACGCAGTGGGGAAGGGGCTGGGCCTAGACTGGAGATGCCCAGATTCAAGTCCACCCACAGCCCTAGAAGCTGCAGTTCCCCGTCTCAGCCCCACCCACATCACGTGGGGATGAAATGGGGATCCCCACGTAAGCCGCCTTGGGCTTCTAGAGAAAAGGGGGGTGGGTACCATACGAGAAAGCGCATTTCCTAACCATCAAAACACTCCAGAGGTGATGCATCTCAACTCCTATAATCCCCAGCCAGCACGGTCAATGCGAGAGAAGTCTACCTAATCTCTCCCAACATCTGGCATGACCCATTCTCACAGCCAGCACAGAATTCATCAACTTTCCCAGAGCTGTATGAAAGATGTGTTTGCTGTATTTTGCTTCCTTTCCTGTCCAGGTGAGCTTGGCCACTCCTACAGAAGACCCAGTTTTTATTGATGACCAGCTGAACGTCTCCCCATCTGTACTTTCAAGAATCTGGTTAGTTTTTGTTCTATTATCTGTCAAACACAAACAGGGAAATAGCATTTATTGGTCCCATAATTGTTATCTTACCTCTCTACTAGATGTTCAAGTCCGCTAAGAAAACCAAAGTGAAAGATTTGATTTCCAAATTTGTCTCCCCACCACCACCACCACCACCACATTCACGCAGCTCTACCATTATCCATTTAAAACTCTGGAAGCTTTTCCACATCTGATTAATTGTGGTTCTATGGACTCTTAATACTCATCATGTTAAAGTGTTTGCACACATATTTTGAAAATGATGATCTGACACTTGCATGACTTTATTATTCTTCTCAATCTTTTTAAGTGCTCCAAACTAGCTAATAAGCTACTGAAATAGAAGACACAGCAACCCAGTATCCTTTTCTTCATGGCAATTTTGAGTTTGGGGAACGGCCCCAAAACAACTGTTTTTCCATCCACAAAGGACCTCAGGTTCACTGCAATGTTTCTGAGAAAAGATTCAGACATTCTCACAATGTTCCAGGAAAGCGCTCAACGGAACTGGGAAAAATTTAGGAATCTGGTAGCACTTTCTCCGACCAACCAATTGTATGAAAAGGCATAAGCAGCTGATACCTTTTAATAGAATTGGCTAGCCAGTAAAAGTGCTACCAAACCCTTCTTGATTTCTGGCTGCCGTAGATTACTACGGATCTCCTCCCAGGCCCACAACTGAACTGTAGCACTCTTTCTGCGCAGGAGATACATCAAAAGCCTTCTGCCAAGAGGTTATGTTAACAGCGCTGAATGTGAGCCGTTAATAAAAATCTCTTACATACTTAAGACTACAGTAACTCCCAATTGGCTTTGCTGAAAGGAATTATTAAAGAGACACCATTAACAGCACTGGATAAGGAAGGATAAAAACGCACTTAATAAGGATCCATGGATAAGTGTGGCCGTGTATTGTTTCTTACCGAGTGATACATCAGGGGCTGCAATGAAAACTTAGAGCTGAACCAGATGAAGGAATGTTATCCACTCCTGCTCTGTTTCATTTTAGCGACGGAAGGTTTGAGTGATTCTCTTCCTAACGGACTCGAGAATCCTCCGTCAAGAGTTCCCCTGATTCAGTTCTTCTTGCATGTGGAGGGAGCCCATACAAGCCTTGATCCTGACACTTTCAATCCTATAGTCCAGCAAGAAATACATCCTGCTCACTTAACATGAACACGGATGGGCAGAGATTTCAAGGAGGGACACATAGGGGCAGAAAGTATGTCGATGAAGGTTCTCAGTCATCCAGGTGGAATTGTCTGTGGCTTGAATCATGTCAACTGGATTTCTATTTTCTCAGTAGAAACGTTTCACTCCTTATCCAAGGAGCTTCTTCATAGGGGCAGAAAGTTCTTCACTATTAAATCTCCTCATTCGCTTGGAAGATGCCCCCTTTTCACGACGCATTTCTTGATGCCCCTTTAAATTCATGTATGTAGTTTGGTCACACACAAATTGAATCTACGGGCACATCAGTGGAACCGCCAACCCCAAAATGCACCTTTCAGAGGAACTAGATTACAACTCTCAGAATTCCTCTGATGCTTCCATCACCCCATCGTTCTGGACTATCCATGACGACTGGAAACTGGAGGCTCCTACATAACTGGGCAGGTCCAGTCAAAGGCGGCAGGGGTGAGAGGTCAAACCCTTGGTTACTCTTTTGTGGTGTGCGGTCCGGTCCCCTTGTCAGCCCTAACAGATAGACCAGTCTAAGAAACAGACATTGTGCACAACTAAAGCTACTTTTATTAGAACAGCTAGAGTAACAGCATCTTGCAAGTGCCTTTCCTCCCTTTTTAACCTTCATGAGAATTGGTGTGTGTGTGTGTGTGTGTGTGTGTGTGGCATTTTTGCAAACTACTATCTTGGCCCGAGCTCCAGTTTCATTTCTCTGATTGTTGGGTTGAGCGAAGGAAGATAGATGCTTTTGAACTGTGGTGTTGGAGGAAAATTCTGAGAGTGCCTTGGACTGCAAGAAGATCAAACCAGTCCATACTCCAGGAAATAAAGCCAGACTGCTCACTTGAGGGAATGATATTAAAGGCAAAACTGAAGTACTTTGGCCACATAATGAGAAGACAGGATACCCTGGAGATGAAGCTGATGCTGGGGAAGGTGGAAGGCAAAAGGAAGAGGGGCCGACCAAGGGCAAGATGGATGGACGATATTCTGGAGGTGACGGACTCGACCGTGGGGGAGCTGGGGATGGTGACGGCCGACAGGAAGCTCTGGCGTGGGCTGGTCCATGAAGTCACGAAGAGTCGGAAGCGACTGAACGAATAAACAACAACAATTTTATTATACATGTTGTAAACCATCTAGAATCCAGTTGGATTGAGGCAGTGTAAAAATTTCATAAATAAATGAATACATTCCTAATTTATATGCCCTTTGCTAGCTGAGAATCACAGAGGCAATGCTGTCTGGAAAGGTGCATTCAAATATTGGGGCATTTTTGAGCATCTGCGGGCAAAACCCCAGGACATTGTTTAATAATAGTCAACGGCAATGCTTGCATATCAAGCCCTGGAGATATGCGGAATTAGTATCACAACATTCCCATCTTCATGTTCTGAACATGCTTTACCAAACAGTTGGGATTCCATTAAGCGGTTGCCATCTCATGTCAATATTCTGCAGGCACTGTGTTTCCCAAGCAACCAAATCAGTGATTCCACGTTTAAATTAAGCCAGATCTCCCTAATACCATAGTAAAAAAATAAATAAATAATATGCTTGGCTTTGCAACAAAATTCACAATGAAAAACTGAAATCCTTATGCCCTTCCCCGAGACTTACGTATATTCAAGGATGCACTAGATGCAATTTGATTGCAATATATACAAAAGAAGAAACTTCTATAAAAACTATGCAGAGTACCAGACAGAGAAGCCTCCCTATTAAAGCTTGCAGATACCAGTATTGCAGGGGTGGAAGCCATAAGGCACCCAAGTTTAGGAGACACGGCCTGGGAGACTAACATTTCGGATTTTTTTTAAAAGGACATCCTTGCTCATTCATGAAATTTTATGAGATTTCAGTGTTCTGTCACCAAACCTTGCAGGAATTTGGTGTTCTCATCCCAAATCCATGAGATTTTGGCAGTCTTTAAGAGTTTTATTTTAATTTGGGAGAGAGGCACCTGTACGGACACACAAAATCCCATCTCTGCTAAGTGGATCCAGAGCATCAGAGATAAAAGCTTCCAGTCAGACTTCTAACATGCTAGAAAGGAGCAACAGGTATCTGCAGACCAGGAGTAAAATATTTCATAGGCTTGTTAAATGTGAACTGATTTTCAAAGCCCAACGTGAGCTCACTTCAGTAGTGGTTTGATTCCATGGGGTGAATGAAAGAGGAGGTAAGAAGGCTGGCTGAAAACTACAACCGGAAAGCCAATTGTGGCTGGATGGAAATGAGGCAAAGTATCTTTACACACATTAAAGTAAATAAAAAATAAATTCTGCACATCCATAATTGTACTACAGAAAGCTGAATGCTACAAACTGTGCAAACTGAAGAACGCTCCATTTTGTCATTATTTGGGTCATTTATTCTGGAATTATGATGATCTTACATAATTTATTCACTCTTAAGGAGAAAAAAATACCAGACCCACATCTGCAATCAAGGAATACTTTATTCAGACATCATCTTCTCTTGAATTCTTTGTGTATTTCTAGAATCAGCTCTGCTCTTGGGTGATCGATCTCTTGTCATTGTGTATGTGTGGGTTTATTTCTGCGCCTGAAATCATGCTGAAGGCAGTCTTTCTATTTGAAATGCAGAAGCCCTGTGGCAGTCTGTTCTCCCCCAGGCAGAAAGCCTTCTCTCACTTTGCCTCCCACTCTTGGGCCTAAACCGGTCTTCCTTCTCCCATAAAAGAGTGCAGCCACTTAGTACCAGACCAAGAAGCTAGTGGTCCATGGGTCTGTTCAGCAAGCAAAGGGATGGTTCTTTGAAGGCTCTGCAGCTCCTCTCATGGCAAGTGTTCTGTTGTGCCACAAAAAATGCACTTTCCTTAATTTTGTTCAGGATGGGAACAAGGGAGTGCTGACCAATTTCTTTGTCTGTTTCCTATTGGCCAACTAAAATGGGAACTTTGGTGGCCAAAGTATTTTAAGGCCAGTGGATGCAAAGGCTGTTGGTGGTTGAAGATGAGAGAGAACAATGATTGTGTGGAAAAACCGTATTATCTACATACTTTCATATCCATATTTGAAGTTATAAGACTCAAAACTCAACTTTGTTTGTAACACTGAGCTGCTCAAGAAGACAAATTCTAAATCAAGAAACCCCTTCATCAGCCTAACTAAATGAACGTAAGCAAACCCAAGGACCAGTCACAATTGAACAAATTTAATTATTTTTATTTATTTAAAAGATCTGTACAGCTGGCCATCTTAGAGCACAACCCTGAGTGGCCCACAACAACAACAAAGCCATAAAAACAAAGACTAACAACTCAGTGCCCTAGTAGTCATTTTACTGGGATGCCGCAGCAACCATCCACAGGTTCTCATCACACTACCCCAGTGCCTGGTGGAAGACCGGATCTTTATGGCCTTCCAGAAGGCTAAACGGGTGGGGGCCTGCCAGATTGCGGGAGGGGGAGGGGGTTTCACAAGGCAGGGGCATTGACTGGCTGACTGATTGATTAATCATATTTATAAGACCAACCAACTCTACACAACACTGGCTGGCAAACAGCAATAAAAACAACGTATAAAAACAATCAAGGAAAGCACAACGACTAACCTGAAGGCAACAACCCACGACCAAACCCACATGCATACCATCCCAAAAGAGCTCTCCACTCACCCACCCTAGCCCAAGGCCTGGGAGAAGAGCCAGGTCTTCAAGGCTTGCTCAAAGGAGAACAGGATAAAGACTGTTTGGATCTCTGGCGGGATGCTGCTCCAGAACACAAGCACTTCAAAAGGAGAAAGCCTGTTCCTGGGATCCTATCAGATGACAAGTTTAATGGATGGGGCCCAGTGGATGCCCACTCTGATGGAACAGACAGGACGGGCAGAAACCGTGGGAGAGCCCTGCGGCCTCAAGCAGCTAGGCTGAATGTCACGTGGGGCTTTATGGATAACAGCCATCACCTTAGATTGCATCCAGAAACTTACTGGCAGCCAGTGCAGCTCACAAGGCAGACGTGTTCCGTGGCTGGGCGATGGCAAGCCCACTACTGCACACATCGCTGCATTCTGGAAAACCTCCAGCTTCTGAATGGTCCCCAAGGGCAGCCCCATGAAGAGTATGTTGCAGTAGTCCACACACCAGGTGACTAAGGCATGCGTGAGGAGAGACTCACAGTCCAGAAATGAACACAACTGGCACACCAGATGGATCTCTGCAAAGGGTTTCCTGTAGCTGCCCATCAAGCAGGAGGGGAGACCTCTGAGCTGTGCACCAGGGATAAAAGTCCCTAAAAGCCAGGTGGCCCCAGCACCCACAGGCACTCAAAAAGGCAATCACTACTGCAGGGCTTTCCAAAGTTTTTCCCGCGGCGACACACCAACCGCCGTTGGTGTGTCGCCACGGGAAAACCCGGAAGTGCGGCAGCGCGCAAAAACCCGGAAGCGCTGCTGCCGCTTTCAGGGTTTGCGCGCTGCAGTTGGTGTGTCGCCGCGGGAAAACCCGGAAGCGCTGATGATGATCAGCGCTTCCGGGTTGTGTGGCGACACACCAGACTGTGTGTGGCGACACACTTCTGTGTCGCGACACACAGTTTGGAAAGCTCTGCACTACTGCATGGACTCCACTACATGTCACCTCCCCGAAGGCCTTCTCCAGCCATCTAACCAACCGTTCTACCTGAAGTGGCTGGGCCACCAGTTCTGCGGACCCTGTCCACTTCGACCAGCAAAGTGTGCTCTGTATCGTTTTGAAGGGCGGAGGACCAAGGCAAGAAAGGTCACCAATTTAATTCAGGGCAAGGCCTTAAACCCTGACGACTTGCTCTTTTAAAGCCCAACAGCCAGAGCCAGAAAGTCAGCTGGTGATCAACTGAAAGCATCTCTGAATTCTGATTTGGCCTTTGCTTCCAATTGCGTAATATAATTCTGGGCTCAGTATTATTAAAGGGGTTTAGGGATACAAATTGTTTTAAGTTGCACAGAAAGAGTCCTGGTATTTTGCTGCTTCTTACTAGCACAACAGGGAAAAGAATTAAACCACTTAGCTGGACCTCTTTTGCAAGGCAACGTTGAGATGGGCTGGACTAACATTACCCTCGCCTCCCAGCCAGCATGAAAAAAGACAAACTTAATTCAAAGGGACTTCTCCAGCCTCCAGCCTCTCAACACAGGCCAGGCTTTCTATAAATAAATAGTGCTTGACCTGATAGCAGGCACGGGGAAACTACAGCCATTTGGATGTTCTTGGAGAACAACTCCCATCAACTATCACTGTCATGCTGGGCGGCCTCGCTGGAAACTGAAGTTCAAGAATATCTGGAGGTTTCCTGTTTTGTTTTTCATTCTACCTTCTTCCACCTACTGACAAATTCCTACTGCTTTCAACTGACTTCACTGAAATCCTACTTTTTAGTTCCCACCTGAAGACATATATGAAGGAAACCCAGTAAGAAACCTGACCTTATTTATTAGTCTGTTGGTTAAGTGATGTGCTGTAGTTATCAGCGAAGAGTTAAACCTTGTCAATGAAAATCAACATTTTCTGATATGCTGGATTGGCACTATGGGTGTTAAAGTCCAAAATATATGGCAAACACAAGGTTGGGAAAAGCTGGGCTGCAGCATCCAACAACCTACTTGTATGAATGGCAGATTTAACTGCCACAAGTACATTTTAATATCAAACTAGGTGTGTCGATGAAGGTTCTCAGTCATCCAGGTGGAACAGTCTGTGGCTTGAATCATGTCAACTGGATTTCTATTTTCTCAGTAGAAACGTTTCACTCCTTATCCAAGGAGACTGAAGAAGCTCCTTGGATAAGGAGTGAAACGTTTCTACTGAGAAAATAGAAATCCAGTTGACATGATTCAAGCCACAGATCAAACTAGGTGAAATCAAAGATCATACTTTTCAGTGAAAGTAATGCACAGCTTTGGTTAAGAGTGGTTAAGGAATGGTAATTCATGAGTGAATCAAGCCTAATAGGCAGACAACTTATTTGCACAGCAAGTTTGATGGGTTTCTCTGCAGGTACGTCAAAGAACATTTTATTTATTTTATTTATTTATGCTTCAATTTGTATACCGCTCCATCTCCCCACAAGGGAACTCTGGGTGGTTTACAGGATACAACAAGAAATTTAACAGTTAAAACAGCATAATAAAATACTCTCATACAATAAAATTAAATATAAAATCCCTTTTATATAAAATATAAAATATAACATTCCCTTCTTGATCTCCACACCTGCCTTTAAGGACAAGATTGCTAGCTCAGTGTCGTGCTATTGTTTACATGTTCTGGTCCAACACATTATAAATTGCAGAAGATGCCAGGAACTGCGATGAGCCAGCTGTACATGGCAGAAAGGAATCACGCACTGGGTGCCTTGGATGCATAAGGAAAAGCAACCTGCAGTAGCTACTTCCTTTTTTGCTAATGATAACGTCTCCTCCGAGTCCAGCTTGACCCCTGGAGACCCCACCCACGTTGATTTCTTGCCTAAAATATTGAAATGTTTCCCATTGCCTTCTTTTTAATTTCTTTAACTATTCCCAATCTAAGTCTACAGTCCCAGTACTCTTCCGTCTGAATACTAAGTAAGCCTAATCCTGTTTTTCAAGATTAGCCAATGTCGGCCAGGGCTATCCTTGGTGTGCGTTTCCACTAATAAGCCTTCCCAGTTGCTCATAAAAAGTGCTTGGCAAACACGCCCGCAGGGCACATATTACGAACTTACTTTATACTGGCTAGTTAGCAATGACAACATGGTTAACGTATGATTGCCTTCATCAGCTTTCCGGAGACATAATTAACAAGGATAAGTAAGAGATAAATCTTAAGTCATTGGCTGGCCGGGTCTCTGAGAAGGAGCAAGGTTAACACTGCACCAGCAGTGGAAGAGAAGAGGGTTGGGAAGAGAAAAAGAGAATTAAGAGAAAGAAAGATCCAGAAGGATAAAAAAAAAAAATCTAACAGGAAGTGAGTTTTCAGGTTTATGCACAGGGGGGTCTCTGCAGTCTTTCATGTGAGCAATGCTCTGGACAGTCCAAGGAAAGATCAATTTCCCTAACTCCAGGTTGAAAAGATATTTACAGTTCTGATGATTTACGCTTCCTTCAGGGACTGAGTACAGGCTGTTATGAGGGCGAGGAACACAGCTGACACCAGCTACTCCCCCCAAGCAAACTCTACTGGCTCTTAAAAGTACAAGGGATCTGCATTTATATCCAGCCTCCTGACTAGATACAGCCACGTGCTCGCCCACCTTCTGCAGCAATCCCAGCACCCTCCTGACCGGGGCAGACCGGGGTGGGTGGGTGGGGCCTGTCCGTGCCCTCAAGCCTTCCCGAGATCACGCCAGGGGCCCCTCGCAGCTCCTCTGCCTCTCCCATGGAGCTGTTTCAGAAAATCCTGCGTTTCCACAATGAAAAGGAAAGTCTCAAGAAACAACTAAGCCGGAAGTCTGGGGTGTCTCTCTGACAGAAACCAGGACAATCATTTCAGCGGATTTTGCCTTGGGCGCAAAAGGCTCCAGGCAGTTTTACCCGCAACCTTTTCTGCCCTTTCGATCTCAGTTGCCATTAAAGGCAACGGCAAAGGATTGTGGGAGTGTAATCCAAAACATCTGGGAAGCCCCAAAGTTAAATGTTTTATACTTGTTGGAAAGAGGATGCTGGATGGAGTTACAAAAGTTGTCGGGCACACCCACCCGAGACAGACAGACAGACAGACACCGTCACAATCATCCATGCTACGTTTCCAGAAAATGTGTGTATAATGAACATTCATTCCCTTTTTCTCAACGTTTTCGTAACTCTGTCTACCTTGGGCTTCATCCGAGTCTCTGGACAACTCCCTCTGTTGCTGTTTTAGCCACAGAAGAGACATCCTTAGGATGAATCATAAACAAGACCCATCCCCCCAAAGGGAAAACTTGGGGAACTGAGACCCCCTCCCAGCACTAAGGATGACTCACTTGAAGGAGGTCCCCAGCCCTGCAGAGAGTCAGGAAAGCTTCTCCCAGCGAGGAGAAGAGCCTTCCAGCATTGGCTACTTACTACACACATGTCATGGCCCACTTACACTTCTCCTGGAGCTTGGAAATTAGTGCACTCAACAGCTTTCCATAGATTGTCCCATTGCCCATGAAAAGTCACTATATAAACAAGCACTAACTCAGGAAAATATCTTGAGGTCCTGAGTTACAATAGGGCTTCTGACAGCAACCAAAATGTATTTCCAACAGAAATTTTCCAGTCCTGGACTCAAAAGCCCTATATATTGACACATCAGAACATGCAAATACGTACAGCACACACAAATCACAGCAAATGTAAATTCATGCTCTGAAAGACAGTTCTGTGTACAGACCCAAGAATTATGTACAAGAAGAAAATGTCACGTAAGGGAGGAGAAGTTACTAACCAACAGGAGAAAATAAAACATCCAACGCACATATTGATTTCTAAATAATCTTGTAGGACTACTTGCTCATATAAGCAGTTATTATTTTAAAGTTAATAACTGAAGGTGCCCCTCCATACTGTATGTTTTACTGTTTTGGAAGTTATTGTCTGAGACAATAATTCACCCGCTTGGTGCCCTCCAGATGTGCAGCAAAGTCAGTTATGAGCCAATCTGACCTTCAGCAGGTTGCGGAAATCTTTGTGAAGTCCATAAAGTAAGTAAATAGCATAAACCACATTTCAGAAGGCTTTAAATGAGATCTGTGCACCGCCTGAGGAAATTAACTGTACACAGCCTTTCCCACTTGGGCGCAGTCGTGATGGTTTGCAACTGCAGCAAGGAGTTCAACTTCCAGCCCCTCACCAGAAATACTAGCTTAGAATTCGAGGTCCTGTAGTCCCAACGCAATGTGAGGTGCAAATCAAGGTCCCCAATCAGGGTCAACAATTGGTAAATCACGGGGGTTGCTTTGTGTGACCGAGTCATATTTTTTAGCAGGGTATCGAAACAATATTCTGTTGAAGCTGCAGTCTAGTGTCCTGCTTTAATTAAATATTTTGATCTATGTCTCTTAGACAAGTTTGCCCAAATGGAGGCACCATTTTGCAAAACCTGTATAGGACACCCTGGAACGTACATGGGCAACACACTAGTGCTGACGTTGGGTTACGTTTTCTCTTCGGCAACAAGTCATGCCTGGTGACTTAATGGAGGCCTCCATGTTGTTTCCTGGCCAACAATACCAAAGTGCTGGGATATTGTTTTCAACCTCCCAGTCTGGTCTACAACTCTGGTCTCTCACCTAGCTACAAACGAGATCCAGCCCTACGTAGCTCTATCGATTAGGTCAACTAGGCTACAGTACATAACAGTTACCCTTTGGAGAATGACTTAGCTCTTTCAACAAAGTTCCAGAATTCCATTCTCTGACATTTATCCTAACATACCAGTTTAATGGCTTTAATTTAAATAATATTAGTTCTCATTAAATGGCACAACCCCTTTGGACTCAGATCAGGGCTTTTTTGAGAAGAACTTTCGTGTGTAATGACGTTCCTTTCACCATCACAGCCACAAAACGAGGAAACAACAGGAAATGAGCATTTTAATAATCCCAACATTCAAAGGCAAACAAGACCTCTATGGCAATGCAACTGGAAAGGGAAAGGACAATCGTCGTCTCTGTCGCTGCTAATTGATATTCTTGTAGCTGAGAAGAAACCACTTACGATCCACTAATTTACAGGCCATCTATCCTACTTTTACACCATTCATTCTGCAGAGTGCAAACTTAATCACTCTATACAGTATTTCAGAGTTTCTTCTACTTTATTGATTCTATATTTTAACATTAAACACACAAATAATTTCAACCCTTTTCTTAATTTGTGCCAGGAATATAAGAACAATCAGTTCTGTTCTACACAGAACAATGGTATAGCAATCCACCTAGGGAACAACTGAAAATTCAGTTATGCATAGGGAAAGCCCACCAAATCAGAAGAGATATGTCAGAGAAAATATATGCACTACATATATATATATATATGCAATATAGGAAGGAGTGTAAAATAGGTAAGATAATCATCAAGAAGGAGTTTCAAACAGCTTTTCATTAACTTTAGAAGCAATACTGTATTTCACAGTACACACACTTTTTAAAATACGTTTGAAATTGGTAAGTTACTTTTTTAAAAACACCTTTAAGCTGCTACAATTCCATTTTTTGGGGAGTTCCTGGAACCAAAGAGTTTTTCAGATACGTTGCTATGAAATCAATGTTGGAGTTGGGGTCCAACTTCAAATCACGGTCCCTGTAAAATGTGTACAGTTCATTCTTCCTGAGCCTCAACATTCCCATGGAAAGGGGGTATCATAAAAGTGAATTTTCAGAAACCACAAAATCTAAAAGGGTTCTGTCCTCCAGTCACCACCAAAATGAAGGGAGAGGATTTGCTGGCTTGGGAAGATCCAGAAGGGAAAGGCTGCACCTGGCCACAGGTGCTCACACTTCAGACTGTAGCAAAGAAGGTGGACACAGGAGTCCAACATCATGAGTGCTCCCCAGAACTTAATCAGAGGAAAAGTGATCTCCAGGGAAAGACAAACCATCAGACGAAGAGCATATTATTTAAAGCAGATGAGAAAGTAGGTAAGTTATCAGTGAATTTCAGCACTCACTACTGATGCCTCCAGCCAGCACAGACAACACATTTCTTTTTCTCCAGCAAAGGGCCACTGAAGCATGTAGTCTTGTTCAGAGGGCATTAAAAGCCATCAATTGGCATTTTAAGAATTTCGGTGTAATAATTGGGTAAAGCATTGTCTTCATCCTTTCTAAATGTTACCAGAATCCTCGTGTAGGGCTGTGCAGAGATCTGGACTCAAAGGGGAAAGCGGATCTGGAGGGCGCACAGACATGCAGTCACAAGGCTTGGGAACCTTAAAGCAGCTGCGTCTTGTCATGGCTGTCCTCTGCAGCGGCTGTGCAATCTCAGGGAAAGCAACATTTGCCTTGCGGTGTTCCTGACACCTTGTGCGTCACGCCCAGCCCACCCACGCATGCTCCAAATGCGGCACAACTGTAAGACTTCCTAGGCAGAGTGTCTCTCCATAGCTTAACCCGGAGCTTTCCAAACTTTTCATGTTGGTGACACACTTTTTAGACATGCATCATTTCACGACACACTTACAGCAGGGCACAAGGCAGGCACTAGGACCTGCACGGAATCACAGCAGGTTTGGAGGCAGCAGGGCACCAGGCAGGCACTAGGACCTGCGCGGAATCCTGGCAGGGCAGGTTTGGAGGCAGCGAGGCACAAGGCAGGCACTAGGACCTGCGCAGAATCCTGGCAGGGCAGGTTTGGAGGCAGCGAGGCACAAGGCAGGCACTAGGACCTGCGCAGAATCCTGGCAGGGAAGGTTTGGAGACAGCAAGTCACAAGGCAGGCACTAGGACCTGCGCGGAATCACAGCAGGTTTGGAGGCAGCAGGGCACCAGGCAGGCACTAGGACCTGCGCAGAATCCTGGCAGGGCAGGTTTGGAGGCAGCAGGGCACAAGGCAGGCACTAGGACCTGCGCAGAATCCTGGCAGGGAAGGTTTGGAGACAGCAAGTCACAAGGCAGGCACTAGGACCTGCGCGGAATCACAGCAGGTTTGGAGGCAGCAGGGCACCAGGCAGGCACTAGGACCTGCGCAGAATCCTGGCAGGGCAGGTTTGGAGGCAGCAGGGCACAAGGCAGGCACTAGGACCTGCGCAGAATCCTGGCAGGGAAGGTTTGGAGACAGCAAGTCACAAGGCAGGCACTAGGACCTGCGCGGAATCCTGGCAGGGCAGGTTTGGAGGCAGCAAGTCACAAGGCAGGCACTAGGACCTGCGCGGAATCCTGGCAGGGAAGGTTTGGAGACAGCAAGTCACAAGGCAGGCACTAGGACCTGCGTGGAATCCTGGCAGGGAAGGTTTGGAGACAGCAAGTCACAAGGCAGGCACTAGGACCTGCGCGGAATCCTGGCAGGGAAGGTTTGGAGGCAGCAGGGCACCAGGCAGGCACTAGGACCTGCGCGGAATCCTGGCAGGGCTCGGAGGCGGCAGCAGCCGCAACACACCCAAACACTGCAGCGGACACACTAATATGTCCCGACACACAGTTTGGAAAGCTCTAGCTTAACCTCTTTTAAACTTCAGAAAGTACAAAATACTCATCTAAAAGGCCCTGTAATCTGATAAAATCTCCAGCATGCACAAAATATGATGTGGGGCTCTGTATTAGTAATGCTGCAATCTGCCCATCTTCAGTGGACATCCACTTTTGATATTCTGCCACAGGCTCCACAGCCAAACCACTGTACAGAGTGTTTAAAAGCATTCCGATCTGCGAACCCCTATGCATGTTCTGAAATATTTAGCATAATTCAAACACCACCCAAGCCCTGAACCTTCTTCTCAGAAGCAACCCCAAAACCTCAACTTTTCAACCCTTTTTCTAGTGCAGGAACTAAAGCTAAGATCAGCAGCAGCTGTTGCCTCGCTCTCAAGATACACCGAGTGTTTCCCAGGAAACCACTGAATTGATATTCATGTGATAACACGGGGGAGGCGAGTCTTCAGAATCTGGCATGAACCACCCCTGGATTCTGGCTCCCACGGGGCTTCCTGTTCTCTGTTTGGAAACTGAGTTGAGATCCAAAAGAGTGAAGTATCTGTAATGGTATGTGGGAATGACCTTGGGAGACTAGGCAAAGAGATGCTGCCTGGGGAACGGGCAGATAAGAGGGAGCAGAGCCTGCATCTGGATAGTGGGCGGAGAAGGACGCTCAGGACGGACACCCCCCCCCCCTTAAGTTCTCAGGCTGTGGAGGAGACGGTGGGAGAATCGTACTTTCAGACTTGCAAGGTTCTGTTAATGTAGCCTCACAATAAAGTAGAATTAGCTCATCTGGCCGTGTTTCCTGTCTGGTCTACCTGGGAAGGCTGACAACAACCTTGCAAGTCTGAAAGTATGATTCTCCCGCCGTCTTCTTTACAGCCCAACAACTTAGGGACAGTTCTTGTAATTTTCTAAGAGGTCTGGAGGGGAAAAGGCTTTCAGTGGCCAGAGAGTGGCATAGGAGGCGCATTCAAACCGTACTAATCCTTACTCCTGCTGTTACAGTCCATTGTGCCATTCCAGAAAATGGGCATATTTCATTGGAGCAACGGGGATGGTTTCTCAGGAGGTTCTGCCCAACTCAGGCACCTTCCCTCCATTCTCTCCGTTGATCCTCTCCCAGCACGGCTTGCACGGCGAGAGAGGCAACCGGTTTAAGAGTTTAAGTCCCTTCCATTCCCACCCGAAGCTTCTCCCACGCCTCTTTCAGGACCGAAGCTTGCCAAAACTTTCCACCCTCCCTTTGCCATTCCAGTTCCTCAAGCCTTCCTTCCTCCTGCCCCGTTTCTCACCACCACCTGCCCTTCTTACAGCCATAAGGACCCTCCCTCAGATCAGCACATGGCAACAAGGTCTGCATTCAGCACTGAAACAGAACAAGACGGTGGTTTCAAAACTAACCCAAATGCAGATTTGTATCAAGATGTCTTTCCGTACCAGAGAAAGGAAATGTTCCCCTACCAAGAACGCCAGCTGACGCACCACCCTCAAAGGGCACTTCTTCAAAGACATGCGACGCCACCAGACAGAATTTACTCTGGCAACATGCAATGGCTTCCTATTCTTAAATTCTACATAGAAGCCCTTTAGAAGGCATTTTCACCACCCACCCTCAAGAAAGGTTCTTTTCTTAGAAAAGTCATGTTGCAGGTGAGGGCCAGTAAAGACAAGGACACACCAATGGCAGTGCTTTGCAAACTAAGGAGATTAAGCAACAACTTAGTTAACGTCTGTATCTTGAATCATGTCAACTGGATTTCTATTTTCTCAGTGGAAACGTTTCGCTCCTTATCCAAGAAGCTTCTTCCGTCCAAGAAGCTTCTTGGATAAGGAGCGAAACGTTTCCACTGAGAAAATGGAAATCCAGTTGACATGATTCAAGCTATAGACTGTTCCACCTGGATGACTGAGAACCTTCATCGACAACTTAGTTAACACAAAACAATCTCCAGTCGTGCTTAAACACAAATCCCACAATCTCCAATTTCAAAAATGTCTGCACTGGTAGGGCTGGATCCACGTTTGCTCTTTCATCCGCTGAGCCGCCAAGCCGCCGAGGCGGCTACTGGCGTACCCCCGTCCTGGTCGAGCCAGGGCCATCAGGATTCTGTTAGGTTGTGCCTTGGATGGGTTCTGATCTACCAACTCCCCCAGTTCTAGACCAAGCAGCTATCTAGAGGAGGAGTCTGTATTTTAGCTTGGCAACAACAGGATACCAACTGTATTATTATTTAAAGCATCGACACACACACACACACACACACACACACACACACCCGCCTCAAGGGAACCTCTTGGGGAGCCCAGACTAAGGACAGGGCTGCACAAGGTGGGCATCAATCAAGGCTCGCTGCTCAAGGCGAAAAGGTCGAAGGGCAGGTCCTTCGCAACAGTCTGCATCCAAGAATCCCAAGACAGACGTGAGGCAGGAGCCACTTCTCCACCGTCGTCCCACCTTCCCTTCTCACCAAGGGCTGACGTAGTCTGCTGGTATCAATACAAGGTTTTTAATTTCTTTTCCGGATTTCCGGGGGTGATTCCTAGGATCATAGCCAGGGAATCAAAGTGGGAGGTTTTTGTTCCCTGGAATAAAACGTGTCGTTCTCAAGGCCGGCAGACAGACTCCTGGGGCAAATGCCGTGATGCTCCTGCGGCCCCGGGACCGAAGGCTGTCCTCTGAGGACCTTCGGCTGAAGAGCTGAACTGCCTGAACAAAAGGCAGCCTCTCTGCTAGCAGCATCGCAGCCGGTTCGCGGGGAAGGATGCCGCTCTGTGCCAGGCAGAGTGCTTGAACAAGAACCACCGCGCCCGGCTGGCAATGACAGCGCAGCCCAGGACAGCCAACGGGCCAGGCGGCCACCCTCCCCGAGATGCAGCTTCCGAGCCCAGCAAGCAGAGAGGTCCGTTGCGGAACGGAGCCCCTAACGGGGTGCCTTGCCAGCACGCATTCGGCAGGTTGGCGTTGGGGTTCCTCAGAAAATGGCAAGAAAAGGTGCCAAGCTTCCCCGCTCTCTTTGTCAGAGCACGGCTGTCCAAAAAACAAATGATGCACTGAGGAAGACCAAGCACCAGAGAAAATATGCACCAGGAGAGCGTCTTCTTCTGAGGCTCCCCTTGGCTGCGCAGCCGAAGGAAGGCATCTCAGTCCAACCTCAAGAGCACTTCCCGCCCACAGAGCGAGGAGAGATACTTTCATCTCCCCTGTAAGAAGAGGCCGTGATAAAATCAGTCTTTCAGTGCAATATCCTTTCCTCGGGAAAGGAAATTAAAGGAAAAGCTTGCACAGTGGACTCCAGGGGGTCTACAAATGAATAAATAAAATCTGTTTAAAAAGCCCGATTATTCGCTTTACATGCCAGGCCCCAATCCTTGCCTGGCCAGGCCTGGCCCCACCCTCCCTTCCCTTCCCTTCCCTTCCCTTCCCTTCCCTTCCCTTCCCTTCCCTTCCCTTCCCTTCCCTTCCCTTCCCTTCCCTTCCCTTCCCTTCCCTTCCCTTCCCTTCCCTTCCCAGGTTTGGCTGCTCAACAAGCCTTTCAGATGAATAGTGGCTGGCTCCCTCCCCAGGGCTGGGCTGGCCTCTCTCAGCCATCAGAGGAGTCCTTTTCTTGCCATTTTCACCATCTCCCCGCTCCCCCCTCCCCAGCCGGTCTTTGGAGTGACACTTCCTGCCCTACTTCTGGCCAACTGTTTTCACACCAGGCACTGCACTGCAATTCAGGGGAGAAGGGCCACCGCTTTCATCCGGCCCTCTGCAGAGAGCTCCGGATCGGCCCTTCCTTCCCTTTCCTGCCCCACCTCCGGCATTTTGTCCCAGACTTTCTTCCTGCCCCGGCTCAACCCGTGGGTGCCTTCAGAGTTTTTGTCAGCTCAGCCGTGTACCTAAATTAGGTATCTTCTTGTTCCTGTGGTAAAAATCTATCTGCATCTATTCTACCTACCTACTTTGCATTCCTGGACACCAGTTGAAGGCAACGTATGGCCTCCACGGGTCACCCCTAAATTTCCAACAAGCTTTCCACGACACCCATTATTCTTTTCAAGGTTGCTGGAAACCCATTTTCAACGCAAAAATAAATGCATGAATAAATACAACTGCAATATAGGTCAGCCATGCAGAGGAGGAAAGAGTGAAAAGAGAGTCCAGGGAGACTGAGACAGGTGCCCCTGAGGCAGATAACCCCCTGGAAACACTCCCTCCTGCGGAACCACGCCTGGCACCCTGGGGGAGGGGCCCAGGAAAAGCAAAAAAGTTCTCTGCCGCCCCCCTGGGATCCTTTTAATGGAGACCCCAAGAAGTGAGATCCAGCACAAGCCAGCCCGCCCCCCAATCTGCTGCCTCCAAACTCCCCTCAGCATCTGAAAAGAGGGGGTGCATGTCGATCTCAGGTCCACGGGAGCACTCGGAGCACGAGAGAGTCAGGACTGGCACAGCACAGAACAAACATGGCGCATTCACTTTGCCCAGAAGTCCCTAAGAACTTGGGCAGGACGCTGAGAACCAAGAAAGCCAATCTCCGTATTTTCCAGAGAGAGACCTGGCCCGAGGCGGATGCACGGTGCACACGATGGGAATTGCGTAACGGCTTGTCCCAAGACCCCAAGCAATAAATCTTAAACCTAAGACTGCATGAATGTTTTCTCAGGTCCTTCTGGAAAGGCCAGGCGCCACCCCCTTCAGCGGTGGCCACAGGGCGACCCTTGGCCCAGGCCCGGAGGACAGAGCGGGGCGGCCCTCCCCGCCGTCCCGAGACCCACCCTCCCTCCGCCACCCGGGTCGCACTCGGCCGAGCTTCCCCAGAGAAGCCGCGCGGGCCGCCGCCGCCGGCCCGGCCTCCGCAGAAGGCCCCTTGCCTCCAGGAGATGCTCTGCGTGACCTGAGAGCCAATTCGAGCCAGCGGAGCGGAGCGGAGCGGAGCGGCCCAACCTCCGCGGCCCCCGCCCAGGAGCGGAGGAGGAAAGTGACGTCATTGCGTTTGTGCAGGAGGCGGCGGGGGAAAGGCTGCTGCTGCCGCTGCTCGCTCGGCCGCGGTGGGCTTGCGAGGGGGGGGGGGCTGCCTTACTTTGCCACGGACACGGTTGACGGCAGCATCCCCAGCCTTCCCGAGGACGGGCACGGCCCCCTTCCCCAGCCGCTCTCCTCGGGCGGACTGGAGCCGGCCGCCTTGGGAGGGTTAATTCAGACGCCGCTGAATACGAACCTCAACTCCCCGCCTGGGAGTGCCCCCGTCCCCCGGCCGTCGCATTACTGGCACGGGGGTGGGGGGCGCGTGTGTGCGCGCATCTACACACTTCGCGCCGCGGCTCCCGTTTCGTCTCCGGGCCCGGGGCTACTCAGGAAACGGAGCTCGCATTCCAGGGCCATATAAAGAGAGCTCGCCGCGAGGAGCTACCTGCCAAGACTCGGGGGGGGGGGGGGGAGGGGAGCGCCATGGAAACCGCCGCTCTGCGCTCCCGCTCGCCACAGGACCCCGAAGCGGGGCCAGCTCCGGTCCCGGCCCGCGGCCAACGCAAGCGGCCTCGTGCGCACCGCCAGCTCGGCAGGAAAGCAGCGGGCCCCTCTCCCAGCCCCGCAGAGGGCCGCCGGGAGGGGAGGGGAGGGGAGGGGGGGGACGCATTCCTGCCAGTAACGGGGGGCTGACCAGAAGGGTCCCTCCCTCCCTCCGGCTCGCGCAGCCCGGCGATCCTCGTCCCGCCCCAGCCCGGGCCGGAGTTCGCGGGGGTTTTAAAGCGTGACGCTCGCTGGGTTGGCACGTGTCCGCCGAGGCACCGCGCGCCCCGAGCCCGCCTGCAAATAAAGGCTTCCGCTGGGCGGCGGGGAGCGAGCCGCCCCGACGGCTTCCAAGGGGCGTTTGGTGCATTTCTCCTCGACAGCCGCGGGCAAAGCCCACCGCGGCGCGCTGATCCCGATGACGCATTCCCCTGGACTGACATATTGACGGAGCCGACACCGCCAGCTCCTGAATCGGCTGCAGGTCGGCCACAATTATTAAAGCGCGCCCAGCGAGGCAAGTTGCGTCTGTCAAGGACGCGAATCGGGAGAGAACGAGGACAGCCCGCGGAAGCCACGCACACAAATCGGGCGCGCGCCGTCTCAGCCCTCGCTGCAGCGCCAGTTTCTCTGCCCTCCACTTTTCGGTAACAAAGTTCCCCAGAAGTTCCTGCGCCGAGCAGCCCGGCACCGAAGGGAGCGCTCTGCGGGCAAACTGCCCTCCGGGAGCCCCTCGGGGGCCCGCGGCCCGGTTCTCGCGTGACCCGGCTCTCCCCAGCAGCAGGAGTTTCCGGGCCGCCCCCCCCCCCCACCCGCGGTCGGGCCGATCTCGGGCAAACTTCTCCCTTTGTCAACTCCAGCTCCATCCCCCCCCCCCGCGGAAAGGGGAGGGGCGGGGGCGGGCACAAGCCACTCGCGCGGCGAGCAGGGGGGCAAGTGACAGCGCCGAGCCGCGGCACCCGAGCGATCGCCCCCGGGCACAAGCGGCACCGGGCGCCCCCGCCCTCCCGAAAGGCTAACCGACCGGGCAGCCTCCGCTGCCCGCGCGGGGCTGAGCCGCCACTTCTGGCGGGCGCGCACCGGGCTGCCCCGGGCATCTCCGAGCGGACCGGGACCCGGACTCCCGCGCGGGCTTCGCCGCGGCCGGCGCTACGACGCCCCTTCCTGGCCCCCGGCCCCCCACCTCCGTGCCCAGGCGCAGCCCAAGCCGGCAACGCGGCGGGACGGCCGGAGGGAGCGCCGGGGGCGGACGCCGCGATCCCGCATTCCCGAACCCGAGAAGAAGCCGCAGAAACCGACCTGATCCGCCGCCGCCGCCGCCGCCGCCGCCGCCGCGCAGCCCGAGGACCCTCCGTCCCTCCAGGGTCCCGCTCCGCCCGGACTCACTTCGCCGCCGCCGCCGCCGCACACCCGCGCTCCGCTGCCCGCCAGACGCAGATCCGCGCGCGCGCCCCCGCGCCGGGCGCCCCCCGCTCCAGCTCGCTCGCCGCCTCCCCGCCCGCCGGCCCGCTCGCCGCTCGCTCCCTCCCTGGCGCGCGCGCGCTGCAGTTCTCGGGGAGGGGGCGGGGGCGGGGCGCCGGCTGGCTGGCTGGGCCGGCCGGCCGGCCGGGGACTCGCGGGGGGCGGCGCGTCACACGAGCGCCGCCGGGCACAATGCGGCGCCTGGACCGCTGCCGCCGCCGGGAGCCCTTCTGCCCGGGACGCCTCGGGGCGGGGCGGGGCGGGGCGCGGCGGAGCCGGCTGCGGCAGAGGCGGGGGCGCTCCTCTCGCGGGCCCCCGGGTGGGCCGGGCTGCGCAGGGGGAGGCGCCCGCCACGCCCCGCCCGGCTCGGCTCGGCTCTCGCTCGGCCGCTCCGGGCAGCGCCCCCAGCCAATCCCGGGGCGGCCGGGGCGCAGGGCAGCGGAGCCGCCAGCACAGCCCGGTTCGGGGCAGCGGCGGGCGGCGGAGACGAAGGCGCGGCCGGGCAAAGCCGGCCCGAGCCGCGAAGAGCAGCGTTTCCCTGCGTGGCTCTGCCCGGCCATCTGCGGCTCCCGGGCGATGCCGGGCGGGCACCGGGAAGGGAAGGGCTCCTTCCCAGGCCAAGCCGGCCCCGCGCGGATCCCCGGCCTCGGCAGGACGATTCCCCTGCCGCCGGGCTGGTTGCCGCCTTCCCCGGCGCTGTCCGTCGCGGGAGTGGGCTTGTCCCGGGAGGGTCGCGCCCGCCGCCCGGGGCCACCTGCCCTCCGGCGACGCGCTCGCGGGACGCGTAGGGGAGGCCGGGACCAGCGCCTGCGCCCGGCCTGAGCCTGCCCGCCTTCCCGTAAGCTGGCGTGCAAGGGGGGGGGGGGGGTCCTCTGGGGGAAACGGCCTGGAAGTTCGCCAAGCCCTCCCCGGGGGCAAGGGGGCCCTCGTCTGCCAACCTGCCCGGTCCCCTCGAAAGCCTCCGGAGAGGAGAGGGAAGGGGGACGTTGGGGCCACCCTTCCTTCAGCCACTGGTTCCACCTCATTATTTTACCTTAACGCCCTTAGCAAATATTGACAAATATTATTCATTAGTGGCTGTTGTGGGTCTTCCGGGCTGTGTGGCCGTGTTCTGGAAGTTGTGGTTCCTAACGTTTCGCCAGCATCTGTGGCCAGCATCTTCAGAAGGCAGGAGCACAGATAGAAGCAAAGATTTTTTGCAAAAATCTCACAGAGATTTTGCTTCTATCTGTGCTCCTGCCTTCTGAAGATGCTGGCCACAGATGCTGGCGAAACGTTAGGAACCACAACTTCCAGAACACGGCCACACAGCCCGGAAGACCCACAACAGCCATTGAACTCTGGCCGTGAAAGGCTTCGACAATACATTATTCATTAGCCTTCTGTTTTGTGCTGAGCTACAAATCCGTTTTTCTGTAATTTAAGGCCACTTTGCTCTTTACCTTCTCAAGTTTAATCATGACTGGCTATTTCTTCCTAAGGCCTCTCTGGACCTGGGGCAGCATCTTTTCCAAGGTTTGATGCCCATCACCCAGTGCTTCTCTCGTGGACGAACACCTTCCTGTCGCTTTATCCTTGCGTCTTCACCCCAGTTTGTCATCTCAATAGCCATAATGACACCCGGCTGATTCAGAGCCAGCTTCTCACCACCACATACCCTTTTCACACATACTGTGACCCAGCCCACGAAGAACTTTACCTTTGCCTCTCTCACGTTTCCTTCTCTCATCTTCAGTCCTGTAGTTTTTCAGGTCACCTTGGACCCCCTTTCTGGCTTCTAGAGTGTCGGTGGCCCAATCGGGTTTGGGTCATCTGAAGGACACCCTGAACCGCCTCACCGAAGCCACGGGCGGGAAGATGGAGCAGACCCTTGGCAGCTCCCTGGAAGGCTCGATGGGGAACCGTCGATGGAAGCTCCTCGGGTGCCTCTGGTGCCAACTCGGGGGCTAGCTAACGGCCATGCCCGCCTCATGCCAGCAGCTTGGAGAACTGTCTTCCCAAGGACCTCTGCCCCGCCGCCAACATCAGCTGCTTCATCTTGATGAATTGTAGAGCTGGCTGTGCTGAGATCATCCCAGCAGGATGGCATTTGCATGGCTCCGGAGGAGCAGTGTGCTTTTGGAAAAGGCTGAGGAGCATTTCTGAAATTTTCAAGATATATTTTCAGCCTGAACGCCCAGGAAACGTCCCCTTGAGCAGCCGTCAAAGCTTTATTTCTACTAACCTCACAGACCAAGCTATCCCTTCCTAATGACCTCATCCATCTAGCCCAGACGGGCGTAACTCTTTCTACAGCACAGGCACAACAACAGTACCAACAATTCCCTGTTTTTTGCCTTTCCTCCCCACCAGGGTTCAGCCTTCTTCTGCTGTAACTTTACTTTCAAGCATTTACTTGCAAGTAAGCCCAGAGCAGGCAGTCACTGAGCCCATGGGAGGTTGAGTCTTAGAGGTGGGATAGGGGTGCACACAAATAATAAGGGTGCCCTCAAATTTGCAGAAAGGTGTCCGGTGTCATTTCATCCCATTCGGAGGCTTGTTCAGCTTCTGTTCAGTTCGGGCTTACACTGAAAGCTTCAGGTTGACCCGGGGTCCAATTTTTGAAATTGGAGATTGTGGGATTTGCACAATTGTAGCACTTAGAATTCACTGGATGCTAAGTAGGAAAAAGTTGCAGAGAGAGGAATAACTAGCACATTAGCCAAACTTAAACACTTTATTTAGTGATAGGAATCTTAAATTCATGATAAATGCCACTGAAATTAGTAAGCCTGGATGTGTTGGCCAAAATATACCCAGAGAAAGTAATTTAGGGAAATTAAATTAGGAGAAGCTGGCTGAGAGACAATGAGGTCTTATGTAACTTGAACATTAACGAGTGCCTTATGGGAAAGGATTCCCAGACTAACATCACAAACTACTTCATCTGCAAGCAGAGTTCTCTTGAGGGAGCGTATTTATACGATCATGAGACCTTTCTCAAGTGAAAGTCCCATCCAGGGCAGTGAACAGTAAGAGAATGAGAGAAACCCAAACAGATTTGCAGGAATGACTGTTGGCATTCAGGACTGATGCTCCAAGATAGACAAGGATGAGCAAAACCCTATTGCAAAGTAAACCACTCAAACATTATTAGTACTTACTGCCCATTTCCTTTCATGGACCCTGGGTTGACGCCTTGTCCCTGTGTGTCTTCGCTCCCAGGGGTCTGGTGACTCTTCTTGGCTCTCAATCACACACGTCTCTCAATTACCCCTTGGCTACATACATGGGGGCAGATGCCCTGGTAATCAAATGTCTTGGAGCCAAGATGCTGGGCCAAGATTCATGGGGATCCCATGATACCTACTTGATCACTCTCGCTCCGGAGCCCTACCAACATGAAAGCCTTTACATTAAACCTGGGCCTGTGACTTGCTCCAAAACTACTTCCTGATCTCAGTCGCCGTGCTGAAAATAAGCCGAACAGGGGCGGGCCAGTGCCTGGGCAGGAGAGTTAAGAAGTTGATTAAGGCATTAAGCCAGTTGTAGCCTTCTGTGACCTCTGCGCCCAGGCTGGCTCCTGAGTGAGGAAGGTATATAGTAGGATGGTTAATCCTTGGTGAATAATCTCTGCCTCCTCCCTTCACAGCTCATGATGATGGTGGTGGTGGTGATGCGGAGATTCAATGGAGTGTAGCCAGAGAGCAGCTGTGTTCTGGTCAATTCCAGCTGCTAAGGGATTCCAGAGAAAGCAGCCCACAGCAGGCTCTGAATTGGGTTGTGTGCCGAATTGGTCCCCTGACTGTGCATATGGCAGGAAGTCACAAATACCCCTGCCCTCCCCTGGCACATTAGAAGCTACTGGCACTTGATATGCCAACGCTGTATGTGACCATTCAAAAAAGACCTACAAAGATTCTCTAAGCATTGGAGATCTCCTTTCCCTTCCCCCACCTTCAGGAGAACAAGGAAGCATCTCCCGAAACGTTTGGGGGGAAACAAGAAAGTGTTGCTCGCGGAGAGCCTCTGGGTCTTGGAAGCAGACCAGGTAGCTGCTGGGGGTCAAGAATTCCAGAAATGCTTCCTCAGCACCGCAGATACGTTCAGTCGCTGCTGATACTTTTGAAGAGAGAATGTGGGACTGCTTCGGCCAACCGGTTGCCCTGGCGGCACACTCTCCAGTCTCCAGTCTCTGGAGGGCTCCAGTTCAGTGGTCAAGCAGATGCTTTGCATTCAGGAGGAGCAGGAGCCCATCGTGGCATTTTGAGCTTGAAAGAACGGAGGAGGAAGGGGTTGAACAGACTGCAAGAGATGCTGCCGGTCAGACTTGGGCGTCTAGGATTGATGGGGAAAACCCCTAAACGTTGGCACAGGTCACCTTCCTCTGCATCAGACACCCCACAAGTAAAATGAGGGAGGATGGATTTCAGAAGACAGCAAGATGGCAAACGGTGAGCCTTGGACATGAGCCGGGGTGAGAAGCAGAAGGAAAACTCCCTTTGTGGCCCCAACTGCTTGCGCAAAGAAGGTTCACGGGACTCCACCCTCCAAGCTCGCTTCCTATGGGGCCCCTCGGTGTCGCAGAAGATAGCCACAGCCGTTGGAGCCCCTGACCTCTCGGCATCCCAGGAGGAGCTCCGTCCCGGAGGACAGGCCTCTCACGACTGCGGCATTGTGGGACCTGGGCCAGATCCTCTTTGGCAGGCCTTCCTCTTTTCCTGCCAGCTTCTGCACTCCGGCTTAATGTATATATTTGTGAATTGAAATACATTTTCAGTGGTTTACATCTTTCTTATATTGTCAACCATCTGAAATAGTTTTGTTTTTATAAAAATTGGGGGAGGGAGGGAAGGAAGGAAGGAGGCAGACAGGTAGGCAAGCAAATTGACAAAAGAAAGGGAGGGAGGGAGGGAGGGAGGGAGGGAGGGAAGGAAGGAAGGAAGGAAGGAAGGAAGGAAGGAAGGAAGGAAGGAAGGAAGGAAGGAGGCAGACAGGTAGGCAAGCAAATTGACAAAAGAAAGGGAGGGAGGGAGGGAGGGAGGGAGGGAGGGAGGGAGGGAGGAAGGAAGGAAGGAAGGAAGGAAGGAAGGAAGGAAGGAAGGAAGGAAGGAAGGAAGGAGAGCAAGCAGATATGTGAAATAAGGCTAAGCAGTGAATATTGCAATTCTGGTTTACTCTCTGCAGCTGGCCAATTGGAGGATGCTTTTTAAATGAATAACTTCTACCACAAATATTTAAAATCTTCGTTTAAACGTGAGATCGTATACTTGCATATTTCTTTAAATAAAACAGGATTTATTTGCAATGTCTGTAACAAGTCTCATTTGCTTTTCTGTTCCATTTGGAGCAAAAACACAAATCTGTTTTCACTCCTAATGGCTTGCTGTTGCCAAGTCAAAAGATCCCATCTTGTGCACAGTTACTGGAGAGGAAGCTCCAAGAAACGCCGTGGGATCCATTCCCAAGTAAATGTGTGGGTCTAACCTTCCATGGATATTAAGAAATAAGTGACTTTCACGGGTTGGTTGAAATCATCCATTTCCCTGTGGCTTCTTCAGCATGAGTTGGTTATACTGCATCCCCAACACTTCTCGTCTCTGCTTCGCTGCTCCGTTTTTGGCAAGACTAGAAGGGAGATAACACAACAGCGGTGATGCAAAAATGCACTGTGTGTACCTGCCTGTCAGAAACAAAATACTGAACTGCGCAAAGTCCACTGCAGGACAGAGTGCCACCTTTAACTTACAAAATTAAACTCAGTTGGAACCACGTCGGTGTTGGGATTATCAGGAGTCAACTCAGCACTGTCTCATAAGCATAATAGGGGGTCTTTCTAGTAAACGCATCTCTACGGTGCTTGTGGGATGTTACCTGGGTCACCTGATTTCCTCTTCCTCCTCCTCCTTGGTTTGGGGGATTAACAACCTCCATTATGCTTCGGGCACACCTGCAAGCAGGAGGGCTGCACCATGCAGCTCTCGTCCATTTCATCTCGCTTGCACGCAGATCTACTATGAATCTACTCGTATCCAGATCTACTGAATAAATGTAAGCTATCTCTATTTTTCTTCATCTAACTAATGTGTGAAGACTGAATTTATTTCTGAACGCAATTAAGCTTAAAGTGCAAGTTCCCTACTGGTTCATGCTTCTACTCTGCAAGATTGTTGTTAGCTGCTTGGAGTTCTTTTATTAACCTTCAAGACTCCCTCAGTTGGTGGGTAAGTTGAATATCCAAAGATGTCAACAGAAAAGCCGTTCCCCGTTTCCCTTTCGGGTATGAATGGGATTCCATCTTGGAATCTCAGTAGCCAGTAATTTGTCATTTAGAAAAGGGGCTGAGACACCAGCTTCCGGTCTTGTGGTGGTTTCTCTCATCCCCACTTTTCTTCCCAGCTCTTCTGTCTGCAAAGCTGAGCTTGGAAATATGTAGACAGACAATATCTGTATCGGGGATTGTTCTTCTGAGTTACATGCCAATGGTTCAGTCTGCAAAGAGCTTGGAAGGATGTTCACTGTTCACCAGGTATATCATGGTCTGAAAACTTACCTTTTTTTTCTATAGTTGAGCCAGCAGTTCAACACTGGGAGACCCAATTAAAGATTACTGAGAAATCAGGAGTCCCTGTCCCAATTTACAGTATAGACATTTCCCGGCATTGTTAAAAAAATTGTTTATAATTCATGAACTGATATGATGATCATAGTAGAGATATGTGTGTTTTTGTGGTATTATTATATATATAAAAAATTCCCTTCTCACCCCTATGGGTGGTATGCGTCTTCCTCAACCTCGGGTCCACCACCAGAGGCCTGGGAGTTTGAGGGTTCTGCGCAGGATCTTAGCTGTTCCTAGCACTGCACTCTTCTGAACAGAGAGCTCTGATGTTGCTCCTGGGATCTGCTGGAGCCCCTCTCCTAGCTTAGGAGTCACAACCCCGAGTGCTCCTACCACCACTGGGACCACTTTGGCCTTCACTTTCCACATCCTCTCCAGTTCCTCCTTCAGGCCCTGATACTTCTCCAGCTTCTCCTACTTCTTCTTCCTGATGTTGCTGTCACCTGGCACCACTACATCTATCACCACCGCTGTCTTCTGGTCCTTGTCTACTACCATGGTGTCTGGTTGATTGGCCAGTACCTGCCTGTCCGTCTGGATCTGGAAGTCCCACAGGATCTTAGCCCTGTCATTCTCCATGACCCTCTGTGGAATCGCCCATCTGGACTTGGGAGGATCTAGCCCATACATTGTGCAGATGTTCCTGTACACAAGGCCAGCTACTTGGTTGTGCCATTCAGTGTATGCTGTTCCTGCCTGCATCTTACACCCTGCCACTATGTGTTGGACTGTCTCTGAGGCCTCTCTGCACAGTCTGCACCTTGGGTCCCGTCTAGTGTGGTAGACCCCTGCTTCTATGGGTTGGGTGCTTTGTGCCTGTTCTTGTGCTGCTATGATCAGTGCCTCAGTGCTGTCTTTTAGTCCAGCCCTTTCCAGCCACTAGTAGGATTTCCCAATTTCAGCCTCTTCAGCTATCTGTCGATGGTACATCCCATGCAGGGTCTTGTCTTGCCATGGCATTTTATTCCAGGTTCTCTTGACAAGACAAGACAAGAGAACCTGGAATGAATATTCATATATTCATATGCGGGGGGAGATATTTATTTATTGGGGTGTTGCCCACTGCAATCTAAAAGGATACTTGGCAGCTTACTGTGTTGTCAAGACACCCAAGGTACAATAATAATAAATATTTAAAATGAAAATTGTAAAATAAAAGCACAACAGAATACATTACTATAAAAGCATCCAAAACAACAAGCAAGAAGGAACCAACTAACTCAAAACTCTCCTAAATAATTCTCTTTTTGACAATTTATGGACAGTTAAAAGTGGGGGATTGATCAAATGGGGGGGAGGGACAGTATACGAAAGGGTGGGTGCTGCAGCAACAGAGAAACAGCACCCATGAGCCTCCCTCAACCTCCCCTCACAAAGGTGGGGATCCCGTACCAACTTTTCCCAGAATGCATCCATGGGGTGGGTCAAAAATGGTTGGAGAAGACGGTCCTAGAAAACCCTATTAATCTAAATGTGTAGGTGCTGGTTTGGCCACAGATGAATATTGGCTGTTCCAGGAGGATTTCTGGAAAAGATGAGTTTGAAGAAAGACTTGAGGGAATGAAGAAAAAAGAAGACCCAACATAAAGGTGGGATGAAAATTAATTAAGTAAATAAAAATTAATGTCCCGGCAACATCAGGATGCCTCCTCATTTCCTGAAGCATCAAGCAATGGTGTGGGATGAATGATGGAAAACTGATAAGAAGTAAGTTAGGCAGAAGCTTCCAACTAGTACTAACACATTCAGGATTTGGCTAATTTGGTTAATGACATCCCGGTTCTTAAAATAGCACCTTAAGGACTGAATCCAAGTAGTTTTTATCTCTAGATTCTTGTCAAACAAATAATTTTAAATGTGAACCAGTAGACTAGGGATGACATTTTTATTTATTAAATCAATTTCTACAGCCACCCTATTCAGCATACGATTTTGGGGGCTGGAGATGGAGTTTCATTCTAAGAAGCGTCATGGAGCTGGGCTGACCCTTTCAAGATCGCGAGAAGCCAACCCAGGTTAAATAAGCATGCAGTGAACCATGATTCTTGATCTTTATAGTGGAGGCAAACAGACAAGTCATGTCCACATCCCAGATTCAGAAAAGGAAGATACAAAGCAAACTTTGTAACAGTGCAACGAAAGGATGGTTTATACATATATTACATACAATTTAGCGCATCGAAGGTTAACATTGTGTGATTATCCTCAAAACGTTCTATTTTTGAGACCACAACTTGCTAATTGGCACATATTACAGAAATGTGGCCAACAGCTTTGCATCAACTTTGAGAGGAAAGCTGCCATGACCCCCAGCTGAAAGGGAGAAGAAACAGATTCCACGTGATCTCAAGCCAGAGGAGAGGCCAATGGAAAAATCCTCAGCCCAAGCATAATTAAATCTGATTTGGGGTTTCCGTTCATCTAGCCAGCCAAACTACAGTAAGTAACCCCTTTTCCCCCTCCTCCTCCTTTTCCAATCCTCTTCTTTGGGTTAAGCATCTTCTGGCTTGTTAGCCCCGAGATTTATTTATATATGGATGTCCGTCTGACAGCCTTTGGGGCTGACGTCATTAACATAGAAACAGACCCGTCAAGCTTTCTGGGACGTTATGCAAAGAGCAGACACAGAATGCAGCGCAGGCACCGGGTGGGCAGAAGAAACGAAGGGCAAGAGGTAAGAGATAAGGAAACTGAGCCCCTCTAACAGACACCAACAGAATCCGCTGCTTTACTTCCTTTCTCTCCTTGCAAACCATCTCTGCTTGCACATCGCCTTTGGCTGTGGAAACTGCTCACCTTCCTTTTTAAGGATTTCAAGGAAGTAACGCGTGCTCAAACGCCCCATCGCTTTGTGAACCACAAAAACAATATTGGGCATGCATTGACAGAGAATTCACCAAGTTTTTTGTTAGCTGCGATTTCTTTTTCAGAGCTTGTGCATTCCACACTCATTTTTCCTTTTAAAACCGGACAAGATACCACTGGGGGAAGACAGATTCAGTGTATTGAAAATAGACGTAAAAGTTTTTAACCGGCAGCGCAAAGATGCTCACAAAGGAGTAGGTGGCATTGTGGCTCCCTATTGGGTGGCTCCCGTCCGTTCCCAAGGCATTGCATCCCTCTTTGATTCAGAAGGCGTTGGGAGCACCTCTTCCGACTAATAATTTAGTTAAAAGGTATTTTCTCCCGACAACCCAGATTTTGGAATTGGGTATCTCTGGAATGTGTTTGGCATTTTCAGGAGGGACCCCGACTTTTCCCCTTTGAAAAAGAAAGCAACTTTCCAGAGATCCCCACAAGCTCCGCAGAGGGCAGGACAGAACAGGAAGCCGGGCGGGTGCGCCAAGGGTCAATTTTCAACCTGCTGACCTTGGAAAGTCTTGGAACCGCCTGCTTGAAGCAGCACAGCAGCTCCTTTCTTATGTTCCTGCACGGATCTCAGCCTCTTTTCAGCTTGGATGTTCACAAATTGCATGCAGAGGAAGAAAACTTCTGGCTAGGGGGCTCCGACTGAGAAAGCCATGGGTCTGCCCACTCTTTCACTGTGTTTAGATGCCAAGATAGGCAACTAATTTTTTGCCTTTTACTCCAGAAAGAGGGAGGGAGGGAGGGAGGGAGGGAGGGAGGGAGGGAGGGGAAAGAAACTTAAATTTGTATCTGCTTTTTTGTTTCTTTTTCTAATTGTTATTTTGTACTCAGTTTTGTGTTTGTAAACTGCTCTAAAGATATTGGCCAATTAAAAAAAACATCTTACTGGGTCTAATCCGAGCTTTAGCGAAAGGCCTTCTCTTAGCAGAAATATGACATTTAGCCTTTCTTTCACTACCACCACCCAAAAAACATGCGAAAGAAAGAAAGAAAGAAAGAAAGAAAGAAAGAAAGAAAGAAAGGAAGGAAGGAAGGAAGGAAGGAAGGAAGGAAGGAAGGAAGGAAGGAAGGAAGGAAGGAAGGAAACGAGACTGGCTCACATGTTTATTTAAGTACAGTCCTATTTTAGAAAACAAACAAACCAAACCAAACCTTCATTCATCTGTCCTTGGGAGAATCTGATTCCAAGAAAAAGGCTGGGCCCCTTAGCCGCTCTACTCGTGAGAAGAAGCCAAGCTTGTTGCTTTGCCCACCGGACTTGTGGTCTCTTCAGCTGTTCTTGGGTTTCAGCCAGATGCAGCTTCCGACAGGGCAGCACAAAGAGGAGAGGAGAAGAGGACCAGGCTCCCGCCTCCCTTCCATAAAACGTCACCTAGTCAGACCTCCACGCTCTCTTCCAGAACTTTTCGGCCCCAACTTCTGAGTTATTGCTGTTGATTCATAACATCCAGAGAGATGATCAACTAATTGACTCTGGTTCCTGCTAATTATATTATTGCTGAGTTGGTGCTTGGGATGTGTATACTTGTATGATTTGTTTTATTGTCCATTATTGATTTTGTTTAATTGTGTATTTTATTATTTGGGAGTTATTATCAGCTGTCAAATCTTCTTGTGTGCAAAGAAAGGGGAACAGACATTGAGAAACAAAATGAATGTTTTGCAACTCTTGTTGGAAGCACAAATCAGGCAAAGGACGGAGATTAATAAATAAAGCCTGATCGGAAATTGTATGTAAATTTGCAGAAAAAGCATTAAAGCCCCTTATCTTTTCACAGTCAACAAACTAGAAAGCAAGATTGGAATGTGCAGCGTAAAGAAACATACTTGATAAGCCTCACTCTCCTTTTTAAATAGGTTCGGCATTCTATACCCTTTTAAAAATCCTGACAACTAAGTTACATTTCAACAAGAATGACTAAAAGGAGCTGCCACTTGAATGCATAAAGCTGTTTTGATGCAAGGAAGGAAAAGAGGATAAAACTAGCTATTATTCAACCCCAGCACACGGCAGGTGGGTCTCCATGTCTTTTCCTAAGTTTTTTCAGAGCTGTGGCCATTGGAAACTGCTCTTCATTATATATCCCAGTGTTTCTCAACCTTGGCAACTTTAAGATGTGTGGACTTCAACTCCCAGAATCCAAAAACGCCCAGCATGGTTGAGTCTGTCCATGTGTTGTGAGATTAAGGCAGGGCTTTCCAAACTTTTGCCATTGGCGACACACCAACAGCTGGCCCACAAAAACCCGGAAGCGCCGGGTCCAGTGCCGGGCAAAAACCGGAAGTGCCAGCGGCGGTGCTTCCGGGTTGCCACCACCGCGGCAACGGCTGCCCCTTCGGAAGGGCAGGCTCCAGGGACCCCGAAGATGCCCTCGGTTCTGGCAGGGAGGCAAAAAGCCTCCCCCTGCGCACACACGCACGCTGCCAAGCTTTCCGCCGCTCAGCTGATGTGCGGGGAGAATTTCCACCCCAGCCCCCATCAGCTGTGCCGGCAGTGTGCCCGTGCGCGGGCGGGGAGGCTTTTCGCCTCCCTGCCGGAACCGAGGGCATCTTCGGGGTCCCGGGAGCCTGCCCTTTCGAAGGGGCAGCCCCTGCCGCCGCACAGCAACCCAGAAGCACCGCCGGCGCTTCCGGGTTGTCACGCGACACACTTCGGGCCCCCAGGCGACACAGTATTGTGTCGTGACACACAGTTTGGAAAGCCCTGGATTAAGGAGTTTTGTTCAAGTGTATTATTGTAATGGAAAATGATGAGTTTTCAAAAAGCTAAGTTTCTGTTCTGATGTTGAAATAAATAATAATGAAAAAAAATGGCCTTCTGACAGTGAGCATTCAGTTTAACTCTCTATAAAGTCTCTTCTAGGAAAAAACTACAGAGGCGAATAACAATACGGCAAAAGGTCTACATGTAAATAGTTAAATGGCAGATAGTGAAACCAACTAAAGTTCTTTGATCACCAGGTGAGCTTGGATATGCCATATTGCACTTTGTTGCCAGAGAGCACTATTCCTGGCAACACAGCCAACACATTCTATTTCACAATCAACTGATGTGCCAAAATAAATCTGTATTTCTCTCTCTCTCTTTTTAAAGGCGAAGTCAGATGAAGAAATACTGTATGATGTTCCCTGCTCTTCATTTCTGGAAACTCTCTACAAACCATCTCATTTAAGAGGAGAGAGCGAAAGGGAAGGCTGGCCAGGTCTTTGTGAGCAGAGAGAGATCTTGCCGTTTCCTGTGTCTGCTGATAAAAGAAAGGCCACCGAAAGACAAACCCCTCATTCCCCTGCAAATAGATTTCCTCTGCGTCCTCCAGGGTATGGGGAAGGGAAACGGGAGGCGTGTCCATCCCTGGTTGGTGGGAGCAGGCAAGAGCTGAAGACAAGAATTCTCTCATTATCAGGAAAGCCAAGGCTGTTTTCAAGTGAAGGTCCAGAAGTGAGAAGCCCTCTGCTCAGATCCCGCACGTCTCCCTTTAGAAATCTGAGCTCGCTCCTTCTTATTTGCACCAGCTCTTGGAAAGGATGAATAAGCGCACCCCATTCGGCAAGCCAATTGCAGCCTTGTGCCATCTTTGTCATAAAGGGACGAGAGCGGGTCAGGACAGAGCGCCATTCAAAAACTCAGAGCTCAGAATGCTGGGTTTTAAGATGAGTTTTCAGTCTCAAGGTCTAGGAACAGTATCCCCACCACCACCAAAAAATCTCCCTCAGGCCCTGTTACTGCCCGCCTTCACCCAGAGGGCCAGGCCTGTGTGTCTTGCAGGCACATAAACGGGCTGATGTACGGCTCTCACAAAGTTGACTAAAACGGGTGCTGCTAGCATGGCCTGTCCAGCCACAGTGCCCTGCGAGGGGCGGGGGGCAGCCAGGAGTCACCCTACAGGTCTTGGGAACGCAGCACAGCACGATTTGTTTGAAACAATCCCCCAGAAGCTGCCGGCAAGCACAGCAGTCTCTACAGGGCTCAGCAGACTAAAATCTGGCATTTAAAAGGGGATCCAGGGACTTCTTGCATTTCATAGAGAGCAAGCCATCTCTGCCCTGAGGATAAGACACAGATTAAGATACTGGCCACTATTGCAATGTTCACGCTTTGATTCTGAGATATGGACCTGAACTCTCTCAAGTACCAGTAAAAACAAAAACGGTCCCAATCCAGCGAGGGATTCCTTTGCAGGGATCTTATAGGACATACCCAATGTCCTCCTTGGAAAGTGTGCAGAGAACCAGTAAGTCCAAAAAAATGTGAAGCAAAGGTGGGGTAAGGGTTGCATCCGTGGCCCAACAGTGCCATAAAAAGAGAGATGTGAAAATGATGTCATTATCTTTCCAAGGAGACTGATAGGAGATCTCAGTACGAAGAAAAAGCTTCACATTCCAGCACTGAAAGCAGTGGTTCACTGAATATGTATTGCTGTGCCTTTTTCTTTTCTTTTCCTGGGAATTGCATCCCTGCTGGAAAATGGGAAATAGAACATGCAATAAACTCATGTAATTTGACATTCCGAAGGAAGGAAGCTTGTTCTGTATCTCGGCTTGCCTAACTGGTGGATTGGATGGGAAGGACGGTGGAGGGCTCATTCATTAATGCTGCGAGCTTTTCTCTGACACTGGGGAGGCCACCTCTCTTCCGTGGTAAGAGCTAAAAAATGCTTCCGTCTGCTTCTGTTGTTCTGCAGCGTTCACGGACATATGTTAAAGACCTTGAAATTGTTCCTTGGACTGACAACATGCAGCCAACGGTGGCAGGAGTCTCGTGGGGTGGGCATGAGAGGTGGAAGACCCCAAAATGTGACCGAAAGAGATGTGTTTCAAAGTTACAGTCTTAACCAAGGCAAAATATGGTCTCAGAAAAAGAAGTTGACATTTGAATTGTTGCTATATGGTAATTGTTGCCATATGCAAACCAAAAGCATTCATCTTGCACCACGATGGTCACCATCAGCCCAGTTAATTCCTTGGAGAATTGAAAAGCGGACCTTTAGAGGGCCTGTGGATCATCTCAATAAAAGTACTGCATGGATCTGGATTTTAGATGCTTTTCTCCCCCAGGATCACATACCTATTGCTGGTTTTATGTGCAAGAATAGTTGTAACCATGTATGTATGTAGATTTTTTTTTAATGAAATTTTGAGCAATTACCATCCATGGATTCTGAGAACAAAAGAAAACTCCAATTTTGCTCTTCTTTATGGGAAGGAAAACAGAAAACTCCAGGATTCTCTCCATGATATGTTCCTGGTGATGATCAGCTATCATATGTGGCCATGAAACCGGGTAAATGGGAGATGGGCGGGGGATAAATTGAACAAACAAACAAATAAATAAATAAATAAAATGATGGAAGATGAAAGGCTCCATCGAAGCCACGCGTTCCCCATTTTTGGACAGAGATGAGCCCATCGGCCAAGAGATTTGGGTCATGCCCCCAAAAGGCAAGCAGTCCGTCAAGCTCCAGCCCGGAGCAAGGAAAGCTTTCGTCACACCGCTCCATATTGTAGCTTTGCATTTGGACAAGGTCACCGGCCCTAGGAGGGAGGGGATGAGCTTCTGGCAGTGCGGTTGTGCAGCTAACAACAACCTTCCGTGCAAGCACAGGGAGTGCATCATCCTGATAGACGGACATCCCCCGTGTTCCTTTTTGAGAAAACCGTTTATTTTTGAGAGACACTTGTGTGCTGTAGCTTTTCCACTGGCAGATTTAGGTTAATGGGTAAGTGTAGGGTGGACCTCTTAAATATAAACACATATTTTGTCATTCCCCTCCCCCCTCCCATCTTTTGCTGGGACACAGACCGCCAGCTTACTCCTGTAAAGGGAAATCGATGCAACGAAGTCCTCTGACGGGGGTCTCTCTCTTCCCCCCCTGCCTTTTTGGATTCTGGCATGGACAGCCCTAATCTGCAATATGCCACAGTGCCCAGGATTTATTGGGCCAATAAAATTTTGGAACAGCCTTGTGATACAGAACTGAATTAACATCCATCATCCACACTCCTATGGAGTCTTCAGGTCCCAGAGCTTTTACTAGAGTAATTTCCTTTAGCACTTACCTCCTCCCCGTTCCTTTCTTTTTTCTTCTTTTTTTAAGAAAGAGCCTGTCTTTTAATCTTATATCCCCTTAGCCGTTCTGCAGATATTGGCATTTGGATCATTGCATGACTTAACGGTTCTCAGTTCGGTTCAATTTGCTCATGCTTTTTTTAATGGAATTTCTTCCCTGTTTCCTGGCCAAGTACGCTTAACCTGCTGTGATAAGTCACCGCTGGTGGCGCTCAGCCCTGTGACGCCTGGCGGGACCCAGGAGACCCAGGGCAACATTTTTTCAAATTTGAACCCTTTCCAATTTTAAATGGCCTTTTTGGGGAGTGAACAGTTGCTCCGAGGGTGCTGAAGCAGCCTGGTTTACGCTCTTTCCTCATCTGTATGCAACAGGGCGCTTCGCCTTCAAATTTCTCTGGTTGGAAACATTTTGCATGGCCATAGAGGAGACGACCGAGGGGAAGCAACAACTTGATAACTTAATCATCTACTCGGAGCATCTTTATATGAAACATAATGCGCCTTGTAGATGGGCTTGTTCCCAAACTCAGATACGGCTGATGGTACAAAGTGAGTGCCAAACAAATATTTAAAGCCAGATTTAAAATTATACGGTTCACCTTTATTGTGGTATACAGTTCTCTCTAACATATGCATTTTAGATGCATCTTGGCTGCACCTTTCCTTATTTTTTTATACGTAACTTTGCCAAAGATACACATTTTCCCAACATTCATACTTTTTCAATCCCTTATTGTTAGCTGATGCCAACATCGCTATAGATTCCAGGCCTGATTAATATTCACCATTCCTATTCATATAAACCATGTTTTATATAGCACAGATTTCATAAAATAACAAATCAGATATGGAAACATACTGGGTTTGCTTAGTTAGTCAAATGTCCTGGGATTATAAAACGTTCAATGCATCAGCTGTCAAAATATGTTATTTGATAGTTTGCGAGGAATTCATTCTGGCCCAAATATCAGACCTTTGAAATGCTACATTAAATTCACATTACAACTTTTCTTCAGCCTTGATACATTCAGTGTTGATAAATTCTACATTCGCATCCAGGAATTTCATCTTTCCAAATGCATCTTAGAAAGCTTTAGAATTGTGTACCCATCCAGCAAAAACCTTGGATATCAGTTTTCATACTGCCAATGCAAACAAACTTTCTTCAATTTCCCATTTTTTCATTCTAGCTCCATCATCATGTTTCACAGATTATAAAATATTGCTCCATCCTGCAGCTTCGTGGCCCAACTTTGCTTCCTTATAGTAAGATTTGCAAGTTTCATTAAATGTTTGTCAACTCCTCAGCTACTGATAAAACCAGATGTCCTAAAGACAGGCAAACACCAATAGAATGGTTTTCTCGACCCTCAATAGGGGCGTGCTAGAGAACAACAGATTTATATTTTGTGGGAACATTTTCTCCATTCTCCACTGGGTTTCCAGACAGCATTTATTACCGCATTTTGCTCTTTGTTGGATAGAAACCAGTTCAGGATATATAATCAAGAAATGGTCGGTACTCCTAATGGGTTGAAAGTCTGCAGAGCAACAGAGAATTTTATCCAAAGATCACAGATGGGTCACAGGTGGTCAAGTACACAGAAAACCTTGTGCAATAAGAACAAATGAGGACGTAGGAAGGTCAAGTATTGGACTAAGCAGGGATGATTAACCAGTGTCTGGTCAAATGAGGCTGAACTTCAGCTCTTCACATCTTGGGCAACATACTGTAGCTAGTGGTATGCCACGGTTCAGGAATGTCTTCACCCCTAAAACAAGTTTGGAATAATGGGACAAAAATACAAACTAATTGGAGAGTCAGGAATTCAGTGAGGAAAAGAGGGAACTTCTCCAGTAGTTACAAGATGCATGGATCCAAATAGTCACTATGTGGTTACCCAAATTATAACACAGAAATCTCTCTTTAATGGCAGGGTGTCCTCAACAATACTGGACCTATTTTCTTTATCACTTCTCCATTGTGTGCTTGCAGCTTCTAGGATTAAAAAAAAGAAAGCTTACTGTATGTCGTCATAATAAATGCATCACAGGTTATACAGACTTTACCTGGCTCAGAACCACCACGGATTGCCATCTAGACAAGGAATTTTGCTGCCTCCGCCTTGAAAAAAGAGCTTCTACTTGCAAATTAGAAGGAGGCACCACCAAGTCCAGCATAAGCTTGCATGAACAAAGGGAAGATCGTCACATTAGAGATACAGGCATCATGCATGTGGTCCTGACGTAACCCTCTGTCCCTTCCATTAATTCCACCCCAGATCTGGGGAAAGGGCCAAGAGAAGTCCATGCTCCAAAGCCTTCTTCCCCAAGATGAGGACTGCTGCATTCAACTGGCAGGAAGGGCCCTCTTCTGCTGGACGGTCCAATAGCCAAAGGAATAATTGAACAGATGCTTCAGACAGCCGCACTCTTTTGAAAGAAAACATACTGGAGGGCTCTCCAAATCTGAAGCACCTGTTGCAACGGGGGGCGGGGGGGAAGCTAATTGAAAGGATTACGTTTGGCATCACGATGGATTAAAAGCTAGAGACCAAACTGTAGTTTGCAGGAGATGAAGGGAGGAAGAACTCTGGAGGCTTTCAGAGGTTTCAATTTTCTCCCTTTAATGTTTTGACTGACCTTTTGCCTGTTCAGGGCTCCAGCCTTCGGTGGGTGATGGCTAATAACTGACCATTGCTACTTCCAAGGGCAATTACGATGTGTTTTCTAGATGGTTAGAGGAAACTTCAGCCTTGACAGCTCTTGATATCAGGCACACGGTTCTTCACGCTTACGGTTGGTAAGAGGGACAATTGGGTGTCCCCCCAGTGTTCCGGTCTTCAGATGCCAGCCTGACCAATGGCAAGGGGTGATGTCAACTGGAGTCTACAAGATCAGCTTTTCCTTGGTCCATCACTTCTGACTATTATAGATGGGGACTGGGATGGCTGAATTTTCCTCAGTACAAAATAATTCCTTCTACTTTGGAAACAAACATGAGAGGTTCTATCCAAGCTTTCTGGAGAGATGCTAGTTTTCCAGGCATAGGGCTTTTTTTTTTTTTTTTACCATCCTTCCAGCACAAGATCACCTCTCCTCCAGATTGGCCAAGAGCTCAGACTCTCTGTAGCTCCAAAGAGTCAGTCCACGTTGCTGGAAAGCCATCCCCTCTTGTTTTTCTTCTCAGCAATTTCTGAGCATTAGGTGGGAGCTGCCGGATGCCCGGCAGCAGCATCTGGACTCCACCACGCCCCTTTTATCAAACGCATTTCTGAGGATGATGAGACTTGGAATCACAATTGAAAGCCAAGACCATTCAGCTTCCAACTGTGTGATTGTAATAGCAGAACCTGGCAGGCAATTCCTGCCGTGGACAACTGAATGCCATCCCAGATCAATCCAGCATTGCTGACCCAAAATTCTCACATCGGAACATTCTCATGCCCTTTTCATGTGACTCCTTCCTTGGGCGGAGGAGATCTGTGAAAGAAATGGCTCCTTGTTTGCCTAGGACTTGAATTTACTAGCTAGTAGTAGCTCTTGCTTTCTTTGTCGGCTTAGCTTGGCAGGGGTGAAAAAGAGCAGGACCACGAAGTTCAGCTCGGCCAGGCATGGCCAGGTCAGTCAATTGAGGCAGCAGGATGGGGAGGAGGATCAGGCTGAAGAGAAAAGGTGGGGGCCGCGGTGTGACCACAACTCTGCCTCGGTTTCTCATGGCAACCATCTCAAAGGCTTTTGTCTTCCTGCCCTGCTTCATAATTAAGTGTTAAGAAGAAGTAGGGGTTGGTGAGCTCAGCTTCCTTCCTGATAAAACCTCCCAACCTGACAGTTTACTAGAGAATTCCAGATGAGAGATTGCACCTCCATGGGAAAGGAGGGGGGGGAGGGGGAGGAGGAGGAGGAGGAGGAGGAAATACGATTTGTTAAATCCGAGGCCAGTTGGAGGAACCTTGTTGTGGGACAGAGACTGTGTGGGTATTTGGTTCTCTGTGTTATGATAAAGCGAACATCCTCAATTTGATCCTAGCAACATTTATATTTGATTGCATGTGGACAGCTTCAAACACATTTTGTGAACGCCTAGAAGTTCACTCGCTCTCTAGAAAAATGTGAATTTTACTGCCAGTGTCCATTAATTGAGATTAGCAGCATTCATGTGGGGACGGTCAACGTTCGCCAAGATTTGGCCATTTACTATTATGGTCATTCAGCACAATACTTCAAAATCAAAAGTTAAAGTTTCCCTTAGTCATCAGTTCCTGGCGACCACGTGATTTTCTTGCCAACAATACAGAGGAAAGTGTTTGGGGTCTGGTTTTGTTTTGGTTTTGACTTCCCAGTCTAGACGGGTACCCTGAGATTTCCTGGTTTCCTCCATGCAGATATTCACCATGTCTGGCCAGGGTTAGCTTTTTCAAGGTCAACCAGGGTTGACTGGGTGGTGCCGGTTAGTTGCACTGGGGTTGGTTTGGTTGCCTCGTTTTAATTGCAGCTACGGAGAAGAAGCTGGTCAGGGAGAGCTAACTCTCTCTGGGTGCCCGTTGTCCTCTGAAGGGGGCGGCTGGTGGCACCAACAGGAAACGTTAACGTAGCCTTGCCCAACCTGACATTCATTTAGACAGATTCATCTTCAACTCCCCTAACCCCCAACCATCCTGGCCACTGGCTGGGAATTCTTGGAGTCAAACTGGTCTCATCACAAGGGGAAAGATGAGTGGACACAATCCTGGTCCCTCCCTTTTCTCTGCTAACCTACAGCCAGAGAAATACCTTGAAGGCATTTTGTCCAGAGTCTCCTTGGTTCATAAAGTTGCCCTGAAGATTTATGGAAGGGATGCAACTTGAACTCTGGACTTTGCAGCTGATACTTTTCACTCCTACATCCAGTAGATATACGTGTGTGTGTGTGTGTGTGTGTGTGTGCATGTGTGTGTTTTCCCTCCCCCCATTAATATGTCACTAAGTATGTTCCAAAGTTCATAGAGAGTTCTTGCTACAGCAGCTTATTTCCAGTTCATTTCTTCCTAGGAGAACACAGGAAAATTAAATGAATGCAAACAGACTTGTACTTGGAAGCTGCTGGTTAGCATTAGTAAAGCTTAGAGAGAATGTAGCCGGTGGAAAAGTGAAACACAGTTACAGTTGGACAGGAATATTAATTGCTGTGAGCCTCTGAAAACCAGAAAGAAAAGTATGCTGCGCCGTGGATAGACTAACCGGCCCGCCTCATTCGCTACCTAAAGATCGTGCCTTTTTCACCTCTATGTATGGTGCTTTTTCAAAAAAGAATTGGAATGACCAGAACTCTAGTAGCAGTGCATCCCTCATGGCTTCACCAAGTCTGCAAAAGTTTAAACTCATTCCAAGGTATTGCAATCTTCTCCGGACAGATGTCCACGGCAGATGGCAGCGCCTAGCCAAACTTGGCTGGTCTCCCCTAAACTAGGCAGGGTTGGACTCGGCTGGTACTTGGGTGGGACCCTGCCAGGAAATTCTGGAGCTGTAGGCTAGTTGAGGAATTATTCCTGGATTTCCTGGCTTTGACGAGCACAACAATTTTATATGCAAAGTATGTTGTCTAATAAACAATAACACCCGTGACATTGCTAGTACAACTACTACCAGTAACTAGAAATTCTGCCTTATTACGTTGATGTCCTTGCTCTAATCTTTTCGAGGCAGAAAACAGGAAAGAATCACGACCTTGCCCCACGCCCAACACGCAGGGCCAAACCTGAGCACATCTGGCCCTTTCTCCTTGGAACCAAGAAACCTTTGTGAAAAGCTGCTTCCTACAAGACAGTCCAATCTCCCTCTTACCTGAAAGCCCCCCCCCCCCCCGTGCACAAATGCGCGCACACACACACACACACACACCTACGCGTCAGCATTTCTCTTCCTTTGGCAATGTGGCATCTCCCAGACCCAGAACGGACATGAGGTCGCACATTTGTGACCCACCCGCTGATGGTTCTCCTGTCATTCTAGAAACTGTTGTGTCCAATGTAGACTGTCTTACAATGTGAAAATTGTAGTGCCGTCTTAGTCGAAAAGAGGAATGGATGTCATTCCCAGGAGTTTGCTTTGTGAGGGTCAGGATATTGTACGTACCTCCTGGTTGCTGGTAAGATAGCTTGAAAGGCAACCCGTTGAGATTCTAGCACGCACAGAATAGCGTGGACATCCCTGGGATAAACCCTGGTTGAGGTGTGGCATGCTGATCAAGATGTGGCCAAACTGACCGGCATTATGCCCTTCCGGTTAGCTGTGTGTGGCATGACCATGACTAAGGCTGATACATCTCCTGCCCCGGCAGTTCTTAACCTACGGGCCCTTTGGGGACCCATGGATAAATTTCAGGGGCTCCATGAACTTGGATGAGAAAATATTTGTTCAATATTGTATGTAGACAATAAAGTCATGTATAGCCTTTGGATTCCAAAACTGTTTGTTAATTTCAGTAAATACATCAAGCTCATGTATTACTATAGTACATATTTGTTATTTTTAAACATTTTGATAACTGCATTTGAGCATAGTTGGTTTCCTTTGTAATACCCATGTATTTTATTTAACCCAGTTAAATACATTTTTCTGAAAAGGGGTCTGTTTCACCAGAGTCTCAGAGGGTCCATGGCACAAAAAGCGCCTGGTTCACAACCTCTCTGCATGCCAAAGGGAGTCCTCTTGGTCGACCAGGGCCATCGTGAGCACCAGTGGTCCTGATCCTTGCCACACCCCACCGTATGGAGTGTAGGGGATGTAAATTGTAAAGAGCATGAATTAATGAACAAATTAAAGAAGAAACAGATAAGTTGTGTATCTGTGAAACTAAGAGCACGGGGAAAGATGTACATCTGGATGAAAGTGGTCTGATCCTGTGGAGCTGATTAATACAGACAAAGCTGTGCATTTCATAATGAATTAAAGGGCTAAAATGGACGCCAGAAAATATGAATTGGTGCCATCTGGACTTTGCGGGTGCACATAACAATGGGGGTTCTTAGGTTGGTGTCAGCCCCACCAGGTAGAGCAGACCAGGAAACCAGCTCCTCAGGGAGGCTAAAACTCCTTTTCTTGAGATCGAGAACAACAGAATCTTACAGGCTTGTGCTGCGTCTCCTCCTCCTCCTCACAGCTCCGGGAGGCTCTGCCTGAGCCACTTCTGAATGTCATCTTGTGGTTCCCCGTTTAAAGAAACGCTCCCGCCCCTTTTGTCTGGGCAACAGTTCCTGCATGTCCCGTCAAGGTCGCCTTCCTTCCTTTCTACCGTTGGTGCCAGTCCCATGTTCTACTCCAGTAAGGGTGATAAAGAATAATCAGTACTGAGTGTGAAGGAAAAATGGACAGGGTTCTGAATGAATCCTGGGGACGTCCAGGGAGGACATTTCGTGAGTGGGACAAAATGAGGCAAGGCAGGGAGAAAAGGTGGTCAGCCCATTGGGAGTCCAGCAAGCATCTCCTCCGGAAAAGGCTGCCTGTTCCGACTCCCGCCTCAGCCTTCCCATTCAGGCTCGTGGAAGAAGTGTAACAGTGAAAGCAGGACTGGTTTCCTCGTGGGGAAAGGCGGAGGGAACTGGCAAGGCGTACGAGGGGGCTGGGCGGTTCCGAATGTGCAGTGCCGAGGGTCGGGGTGCAACGGACGGGGTGCAGGGTGGGAGGAAGCAACGTTTGGGAGGGGCGGGGGGCGAAGACCAGATTTTGGCTCTTCAGCGGGTCACTGAGAAATGCGCGTGGGAGAAAGTTTTGTCACTTGTTCACTGATTCGGAGAAAGTGCATGAAACGAACTGGCACGAGGGCGGGAGTGCTTTGGGCGAGCGGCGGCGATCGGAGGTAAAGCCTGGGCAGGGGCCGGAGCAAACGCCCGCCACTGCCCAGGGCCGCCCCCCATCTCGCGCCGCCCCGCCCGAACGGGCTTCCGAGGAAGAGAAGCCCCTGCCGGGCGCGCCCCGGGCGTCCGCCTGCCCCTCCGCGGACCCTCCTTCCGCGAGCGGAAGGCACGCCGGGCGCCCGCATTTCTGTCCACTCCGGGCCCCGCGCGGCGCCCCACCTGGACCCCCCCCCCCCCGGCGGACAAAGCGGCCCGTCGCGCGCCTTTGTTCCGCGCCTCTTCGCCGGCGGCTCCGGCCCCGCGGCAGCTGCCCGCCCGCGCCCCCGCCCCGCCCCGCGTTGCCATGGGAACAAAGCAGCAGCTGCGGCCCCGCGGCAGGGGGAGGGGGCGAGCCGTCGCCTGCGCAGATCCCGCACCCCCCGCTCGCCCCCCCCCCCCCGGCAAGGCGGATCGCGCTCGGCGGCGCTGCGGGACGCCCTCCGACCCGCGGCGCAGAGGGACGGGAGGCGAGCGCGCGCCTCCGGACTGCAGAGCCCAGGATCCCCGGCCAGCAGCCCGGTCAGGCCTCCCCGGCCGCTGGAAAGGAGCAAGAGGGGGGCTGGCCACATCTGGAGCCTCGCGACGGTGGCGCTGCTGCTGCTGCTGCTGCTGCAAAACCAGAGGGCAGAATGGGGGGGGGGTCCCCAGGGTTGCAGAAAGAGGCCGAGAACCGCCCGGCTCTTCTCGGCCCCCGCGGCCGCCTGGACGGTTGCACCGGCTCGGCTCGGCTCGGCTCAGGTCAGCTGGCCGCATGGCCGGCGGGGGCAGCGCCCGGCTCGCCTGGATGGGAGGCCACCAAGAGGAGGCTGGGCTGGGAAGGGGGAAGGAGCGAGGGCCAGCCGCGTCTGGGCTCCGGCAGGGAACCCGCGAGTCTCCTTGGGGCGTCTCGGTGAGAGCCCCGCCTCCTTCTGGTTCTGATTCTTGGAACGCCTCATTGTTCCCCCCCTCAAAGAGGATTAAAAGGGTTACGCAACCAGTTTCCAGAAGCGGTGGTCAAGGGGGTAGCAAAAAGGGGAACTGCGGCGCCCCTTGCCCTGGGCCCCAACCGTCCCAGTGCATGTGAAGGAGCGACGCGTTTAGTGTCCCAGAGCCACGGCCCGGCCCGGGAGGGGCGCCAAGGCCTGCCTGGTGGCAAGGACCAGCTGGCAGGCGGAGCCGCCTTTGCAGCAAAGGGGGTGGCCAGGAGGTGGCAGCCGGGAAGCGCCCGGAAGGCTGATGCTTTGGCGCCACCCAGTGGCCCTTTGCAGTTCTGCAGCGCAAGTCCGGTGGGCTTCGCACCCTTGAAAAACATTCTTAAAAAAGGGAGTCTGGGTACCGGAGGAGGGGCCATCGCTAAATTGGGTCCCTCTGAAAGCCTTTTGCTGGTCTGTCCCATCCGCCCGTCCTCTCCAATAACGCTGCACAGGCAGAGCTTCGATCGCACCCTCGTAGCCACCATCTTGGCTTGTTTGACCACACCTGTGGGCATCCGGAGAAGGAAGGGCCCTGCGAGAGAGCAGGAACCTTTATGCAGAAAAGCAGCTTTTTCTTCAGCAGAGGCAGTATCCGCAGTGGGAGCCTTTAGAAAAGGCACCGTTTAGGGCCAAATAAACTCCTTCCCTGTATTGGTAGAAAGCCTTTTCCCATCAGATCCCGTTTTGCCCAGGCGTTTTAGTCTTGGTCTCTCACCGAGGCCACCTAGAAGGTAAGCAGACGGCCTGATCCGGAAACACCAGGCCAGGCCGGCCGAACAAACAGGCTCGGAGAAATGGGGAACGGGCTGGTCAGCAGCTGGCAACTAGATGGTCACTTTCAGAACCGGCGATCATCCACGGCAGATTTTGAGTTCAGCGCCTTGTTTGCCGTCAGAAGTTTGCTTATTCGTTCAGTCGCTTCCGACTCTTCGTGTCTTCATGGACCAGCCCACGCCAGAGCTTCCTGTCGGCCGTCACCATCCCCAGCTCCCCCACGGTCGAGTCCGTCACCTCCAGAATATCATCCATCCATCTTGCCCCTGGTCGGCCCCTCTTCCTTTGGCCTTCCACTTGCCCTAGCATCAGCGTCTTCTCCAGGGTATCCTGTCTTCTCATTATGTGGCCAAAGTACTTCAGTTTTGCCTTTAATATCATCAGAATATTAAATATGCCATCAGAAGAGCAATATTAAATTTCATTGCAAGCCTTTCAGAGTGGGGAGTCAATACAGATGAAAACAAAGACAAACGACACAACTTAATTTCATTAGAATTTTGCTGCTGCGTGCAAACCAGAGAACAGATGCATTATCGTGTGTGTGTGTGTGTGTGTGCACGCGTGCAAGCATACTCTTACGTGTAAGCAATATTTTGGCATTCCTAAGCAATGGCCAGCCTGTCCCTTGGGGATGCACAATCGGGAGGGCTAACGGGAGAGAAGCGAGGCCAGTTCTCTGCAGAGGTTTGGGGAACTGAAAGACAGCTGACCTAAAAGAGTCACCCAGGGACATGAGAAATTAATGGTGCCTGTCCAGCACATTTGGGGACTGGATCAGCTCCCTCCTGACGGAGGAAGAGAGAGAGAGAAAAGTCCTGGAGAGAAAAATCAGGATTGGCCACGGAGGGAAGGAAGGGAAAGGCTGGGCCTAAGGATAAGCGGAGCGATTTCCCAGGGGTCGTGCCCCACCTGCACGGTGTGTGTGGCGGGAGGGCACTGCTGCTGCTCACCACGGCCAGGGGGTCCCTGGTCTCTTCTTCCCAAATGGGGAGGAAAGGGGAGCTGCGGCCCTTGGAAGAGCTGAGCTGCTCGCGGGGGGTGGGGGGTTCCAAGGGCTGCTTCTGCCCCCTCCAGGCTGGCTTGCCATGGACCTTCTTTTTGTTGGAAATTCAGCAAATCAACATGCCTCATTTGCATGTAGATAAGTTCATCCCAGGATGCAATTCTCCGTGTCTTTGAGGAAGTTGTTTTGTTGCCACTCCCACTTCCTCCTCCTCCCTTCGTAGTCAGCTCCCTCTGATTTCTTCACTGGAGGAGTAGGACGCACGTGCCTGAGCTCCTTTGATCGAGAGGCCATGCCTAGGCCTCAAGCCCCTTTTCTCCACGCAGCCCTGGCAGCAACATAGGGCCAGGGCTCTAGGGAACCAAAGAAGAGTCATTTCTCAACAACATGGATGTAACTGGACAAATAAACGTAAGAACCCTTTTGTACTTACTTTTTGAACCTACTATGTCTAAGCGTGTGTTTCTTTATGCTTGGGTGGGCTAAAAGTGTAAGATTAAGAACCTGGATCTCTCTAACGTGCTCACTGGCTCTGTTTTTAAACAATATTCTTTTTCTGTGCACGAGCTTATACTACGTTAAGCTCTGCTCCATTCACTGGTTCTAACAGGCCACTGAATGATCTTCACGTTTCACGCTGCAGATAATATTGTGGACTTTGGCAAAGGGGTTCGAGTGGGTTCGCACGAGATCCCTGCATTTTAACTGAGATCCTTGCAAGTTCATCTTGATGCACGTGAGTTGCGGCAGAGTGCAAATCTCACCCCTACGTACCTGCTGACGACCGGCTGGAAGGGCGGGAGACCCAGGACAGCCCTTTGATGCCTCCGTGCAGGGACCCTCTGCGATTTTGGAAATAAAACCAAGTCTTCGACTGGGGTGAAGCACTGTCTGCTTTCCAATGTGAAATATGACAACCAGAAAACCGTGTTTAATGTCTGTTGCGAATTGGAGTTGAATTAGAGGGAAGAGTTGGCAGTGACTAGAAAGTTTTTTCCCCATCATTGGAAATATTATTCTGGTGCTATGACAGCTTTTGTGACGATACGGTATTTGAGGCAATATATTACTTTTCCGGTGTTTTAGTGGTAATGAAAAGGTGGGTGTTTAAAATGAGGTGAGAGAAGGATGGCTTTCTGTAGGCAGCCATGAATGGACTTGTTGTGCCGTTTGTGCAACGCCACCTCCCTCCTCAGATGGACAAGTGACCAAAGGGAAGCTATACTGAGTTCTCTTCTGCCTTTCTCCAAACAGCTGGAAACTGACCGGATCAGGTGGGAGCCGAGAAGGAGGGTGCTCGAATGGCGGTGCTGGGTGTTGGGTTCTGAAATGTTAGTAACAGAAAACCCAAGCAGCGTTTTATTTAGTTTAGCAGAGAAGAAGCGTCCAGCAATCAACTTGCACAGAAGGCTTATCTTTTTAGTTCAGAGAAATAAACACTCTTCACAAATTTAGTCAGTGTAAAAAGGAAAATAAAGATTGCTTACATTTTATTTGTAGATCTTGTCACAAGCAGTTTCATTGTTGAAACGGTCCCATGCGTGCAAGCGAGTTGTTCTGACCAGACCCACGCATGTGGCCCTGCTGGATGCAAGTATGAGCCATGAGGAGAGAGAAGGTAAAAAACCTTCCTCCCTCGTGGAGGTCCAAGGAGAGAGGCGGGGAAAGAGGAAACAGGAAGTCAATTGACTCAGACACCTCCCACACAAGCAGTAGGGTTAGGCTTAACATAGAAGCCCCTCCTTCATGTTCGTGTGAGATGTGCTGAGCTGAAAACCTGTTTAAATCCAACACTGGGGAGCCCAAGGACGCTCCAGCGGAACCCCTGGTTTTCACGGAGCGTGTCCCATTCTCCTTCTTGAGAAGCCACCGCAAAGGTCTAAAGCTGTTTCAAGCGTCTTCACTTAAAGGTGTTCTTGGGCCAAGATTGCACCCAACTTTGGTTTCCCCCGCTCTGTGGACTTGTTTGCTTTTGGCAATAATTTCTTTATTCGTATCACCATCATGGTTGATAATGGATGTCGTTCCTTAATTCTGTTGCCATTCCTTTCAGTATGGTTTGTCTGCGGAAGGACATTCGAAACAACGGTGCCTATTTTGCACCTCCGACACATCTTGCAAGCACTGTGAGGTTTCTGTGAATGGAGACTGTCTCCATCTCTTTTCCATGGCCTTCAGCCACTGGGAGGAGAAATTGAATTTACAAATGAGCAAGTTTTGTGCAATAAACTGGTAATGAAACTATCATTCTTGAAACCAATTTAGTCTCCTATTTCCTGGTACGAGGCAAAGAATTAATTGGCAGCACATGGCTTATAATGGCCTTTTTGCAGGAATGCTCCCAGGTGGCCAGTTGAAATGCTAACTAATAGTTCCGATGCTAACTAGTTTGGCAACAAGATGTGAAAGGCGTGGGTGCAAGGACATCTGCCACTGCAGATGCCCCACTTGCCAATGCAGGGCATGACGTCGGCCTTCTATTGTTGCGGGGATCTTTCATACAGATTGGAAAGAAAAGGGTGTCGAACAAATGGGGGATTGAACTAATCCTAAACTATGGCTTCACTTCTTGCTTTGCCAAATCTTGGGGGGGGGGGGGGAGGTGGAGGAAAGTAACTAGAAAGTTTGGATCTGCCTCTTGTGAAGAGGAATGGGAGTGGGAGGAGGAATTATTATTACTATTATTATTTTCCAGGACCCTGGAAATCCCTGGAAATTAACTGAGCAAGTTATAGCTGCAACCAGCAGAATCACCATTTCTTGTGCAAAACTAGTAACTCCTTGCAGAATTCATTCTCTCTTTTAAATAAGATGCAATGCAGAATGAATGTGATCATTGTATCCCTGAGAAAGACTTTAGCAGGCCAGCCATCACAGGGAAGGAAACTGGGCAATTGGAAGATGGAAGGGGAGGAGATCTGCTGGCTTGAAAGATGGCTGCATCTTCTAGGTGCCGCATTGGTCACGGGCTTGGCGACCCTGGACAGTTTCATATTCTTGGTGTTGCTGACAAGATTGTGAGACTGAATTCTCCAGCAAGGAAACCCTGCTGTGCCTTGGCTGATTTCAAAAGAGCTAAGCAGGATTGACCCTGGTTACTGCTTGGATGGGACACTGCCTGGAAATCCAGTACAGCAGCTGTGGGAGAGACTGGGAAGTCCGAAAAGAAGATGGTGGCGCTGGCAAACCACTTTAGTTCTGTGGCCAAGACTGTGGCCAGTCTTGTTGCATCTGAAGTGCAAAAATCCAGATGCCCACAAGGTGGCACCAAAGAGCAGGTTTCAGTATCTGTTTGGGACCTTTGTAGATTGGTAACTCTAATGAAATCGCCAGGAGATCAGCTAAACTTGAGGGAGACTCCTTTATATCTAGAAAAACAAATTGTCAAGAACAATTCACAGCTGGAGTTCCGTTCTCTATTATGCCTGTCAGCTTCGACCTTGAGCGTGTCCTGAAACAGGCAATAGGATCCTCTCAATACAACAATACCTGACCAACTTGGTTGCCCTAGAAGGGAAGAACAGCTTCCCACACGCCTCCTCCAAAGGATCTCTCCTTTCTCCTGCTACTGAGGCTGAGGATCAGCCCCCCTGCCCCCTGCAAAGGGCCAGGCAGCCCCCCACCCCAAAACGAAGGGGCCGGCCGTGGGGCTTGCGTGCAGGCCAGCTTTCCAGCCAGGTTCTGCTGGATCAGTACTTGAGCATTGCGGTTGCAGTTTGCAGATCAACCCAGGCCAGCTTCCAGGCGACGTTCATGCATCACAGTTGTTGTTCCGTACAGGCTTCCTCTTCACACCACACCCTAACCTTCACTCGCCCTGCTCTAGTGAAGACACACACCTTCCAGAGTGACTTTTGGGACCCTCAAGTTGCCACAAGGGAAGAAAAGAAACTTATTTAGGATACAAGTCAGTTCAAGGACATAAAACTTAGTGGGACAGAAGGTTTCTGTGGATAGGGAAGGAAAAAAACCTTAAGTTTTATTTCACTTACAAATTGGTCATACCATTGTATTGGATTCAATATTTAATATAAGATAAATTGGGTGTCTGTTTATATTTATTTATTTTATTTTATTTTATTTATTTTCTATCCCGCCTTTATTATTTTTATAAATAACTCAAGGTGGCGAACATACCTCATACTCCTTCCTCCTCCTATTTCCCCCACAACAACAACCCTGTGAGGTGGGTTGGACTGAGAGAGAGTGACTGGCCCAAGGTCATCCAGCTGGCTTTCATGCCTAAGGCGGGACTAGAACTCTCAGTCTCCTGGTTTGCCATTGGCTCCTTCCTAGGGCTGAGAGAGAGTGACTGGCCCAAGGTCACCCAGCCGGCTTTCATGCCTAAGGCGGGACTAGAACTCTCAGTCTCCTGGTTTGCCATTGGCTCCTTCCTAGGGCTGAGAGACAGAGACTGGCCCAAGGTCAGCCAGCTGGCTTTCATGCCTAAGGCGGGACTAGAACTCACAGACTCCTGGTTTCTAGCCCAGCACCTTAACCACTAGATCAAACTGGCTCTCTTTTTAGTATTTCATTGTGTGTTCTAAGATTTCCTTCCTAATTTTATCATACCACCTCACAGGGTTGTTGTTATGGGGAAAATAGGAGGAGGAAGGAGTATTAGGTATGTTCACCGCCTTGAGTTATTTATAAAAATAATAAAGGTGGATAGAAAATAAATAAATACTTCTGCAATTATTTATGACCAATGGATCCAAACAATAGTTTTATGCTAATTTACATTTAATTAAGATTAAATTAAATACCGTTAACATTACTCTTCGTGCATTTAATGATTTTAATAATTGCAATCATCTGGGAGGTTGCAGTTTAGTGCTCCTGTTTGGAGAAGCCACTGGGGCTGCCTCCAAGCTTTGGGGGCTGAGGCAGCCCTGCCGGGGTTTGCTGTGGGGCAAGGAAGGACGTGGGCAAGATCCGAACATGTCCCTAAGGGCTGGAAAGTAATTTCTGAGATGATAGATCAACACTGGTTTGTTACAGGAACTTTTCAATAGGAAACCCTTCCTTCCTTGGTTCACGCTCGCTATAAACCTGACAGTCACAATTGATTTTGAGTGATTAATCACAAGCAGGAGAAAATGTCTGAGCATGTCTGATGTAGCTGGATGATTAAACATCCACCACCTTGACTTGAAAGCTTATATAAGGAATTTGTCACATTTGCTTTCCTGGGTGAAGAAGCTGTTTGAAGACCTCCAGCATTTTCTCTGATTTTTTCCCCCTTATCACAGAGCTTTCCAAACTTTTCATGTTGGTGACACACTTTTTAGACATGCATCATTTCGTGACACACTCTTACAGCAGGGCACAAGGCAGGCACTAGGACCTGCGCGGAACCCTGGCAGGGCTCGGAGGCAGCAGCAGCCGCGACACACCCAGACACTGCAGCCAACACACTAACGTGTCCGGACACACAGTTTGGAAAGCTCTGCCTTATCATATTCTTATTGTACTGTTCCACTACCGCCAAGTAGCCTCCCCAGTGTAGTTATCTAGAGGGAGAATACTAGAAACACTCGTGCATTTTAACAGTTTGATCTCCCCCCCACCCCCAAATGGAAAGGACACTCCGGAATCACCACCACATGGAGGCAAGCGTTAGGATCAAGAGTTGATTTATTACGGGCTCCAGACATCAGGGCTGGTGGACTCTGAGAAACCGAGAGCTGGAAAGGGCTTGGAGTCCAACCCGCCTGCTTAAGGCAGGAACCCCGATGGAAGATCCCAGCCGGGGGCTGCCTGGCCCCCACTTGACCATGTCCAAGGATGGGGACTCCCCACCTCCCATATGAATCCCACGGCTGCCATCATCAGATGCGCCGCCCGGCTAGGAGAACTCGAGGCCCCTCCTTTAGCCATTGGTGTCCTACAGCTGGGACAGAAGCAGCTGATGTCCAGTGAAGCCAGCAGAGGGGAGGCAGACGGAGCCCAGGAAAAATGCAGGAGTTTGGAACTTTCATCAGAAACACTCCCCCCCCCCCCCCCCAGAACAGCTATAACCACAAACGTTTGCAAAATTGGGGAAGAATTAGATTTTAACATGGTTTTACCCAAAAGAACAAATTAGCATACAAACAGAGAGAGAGAGAGAGAGATTTTCATCCCAGTGGCTAGTAACCATTGCAACAGGGGAATGGAAACAGAAGGAAAATACTATTAAGTATTAATAGCATTAAATATTCCAGGCCAACTGATTTCTTTCTACCATGGAAGAAAAATGCTAAAGCATACCAAATGCAAAAAATGTTTTAAGCACACATAGCTCATGACTTTCTACCCATACCAAAAATACACCCCTATGCACCTGCACACAAGCCTAAACACACTACGCGCGCACGCGCGCGCACACACACACACACACGGAGTATATACCCTTGTATGGGTATTTGTGAATGTGTGCATGGACTAAGCTATCAGCAGCAGAACCGAGAAACTCACGATTTTTGCCAATGCAAAAATGAAATGTTTAGTGGCATACAATAAAAATGGCACGATACATGATCGCAGCTAAAAGTTGCAACAAATCCTCGGGAAGTCGTAACGACCACACATAGACATGGACAGACTCTCTCGCACCCTCATAACGTCCCCCTCCCCAATGAGCCAAGATTCATTTTCTCTGGGTAACTTTCAGTCTTGTTCCTGCACAAATGTGCTCCCTCTTCCTGTAGACTTGAGTGTGCAACAAGACACTGCCTTTCTCTGCATATGAGTGGAGAAAGAAGTCTTAAAGGATCTCCCCCCCCCCCCCGCAAAGTGCAACAGCCCCGCCTCCTGGGCAGGCGAGCGGTCAGAACTGACCATAGAATTTCACCACCATCACATCTGGGACCTGCAGTTCTTGGGGCTCCCTATTTCAAGGGGCAGATTCTCCAGGACTCTTGCCTGCTGGAGCTCAGCGCCTGTGCTTGCACACCAACTGGCCCCTCGGCAGACTCAGGCTGTCCCTGGGTACTTGACCAGGATCCCCTCCACGACAGCGGTGACTGTGCCAAGTCCACATGGCCCAAAGTTGTGTTCTCCTTCCCCTGCCAGGATTTCTTTGGTTCTCATGTCTTCTGGATCCAACACGGATAGCAATATGAATGTTTATGGAACGGGGAGGCACAACGTTGTGCAGCAGCTTCAAAAAACCCTGGAAAAAGCAGATTATCTGGACTCCTTTCAGCCAGGAATCGGGCGCAGATATGGGACTTCTGTGGCTGAAGGTGGACTTGGATGCCCTCAGTCCCAGTCACCCCCCCCCCCCTTCACAGCTGCACCGTCCTTGGTCAAGCTTTGAAGCTCACTTCACTTACACGTGGCTCTTTTTTTATCTGCTACAAAAATGCAACAGTTGCAATGTTTCAATGTGTGAAACTCTACAAATGGAACTGCAGGTTTTATCTGTTTGTTTGTTTGTTTGTTTGTTTGTTTGTTTAAAAGACTTATATGGCCACCCATCTTAGAAACACAATTCTGGGTAGCTCACAACAGTTACACAAAAACCAAAGATCATTCAAAAGCTAAAAGCTGTGGAGTCCTTGGTGCTCTCGGAGCTTGGTGATTTGCTTGCAGACGTTTCATTACCCGGCTAGGTAGCATCATCAGTGCAAGGGAGGGTGGGGTTTGCTCCCTATTTATATACAGCAGCTTGCCCTGCCAGTGTTGGCGGGGGTGTGGCTTTCTCCTTGGTAGTGCCTTGAATGGGGTATTGTTTTCCGCTTGATTGTTTGTCTGCTTGATTGTTTGTCTCCTTGGTAGTGCCTTGAATGGGGTATTGTTTTCCGCTTGATTGTTCGCCTGCTTGATTGTTTGTCTCCTTGGTAGTGCCTTGATTGGGGTATTGTTTTCCGCTTGATTGTTTGTCTGCTTGATTGTTTGTCTCCTTGGTAGTGCCTTGATTGGGGTATTGTTTTCCGCTTGATTGTTTGCCTGGTGTTAATCCCTGCTTATAATTGCTGGTGAAGAGGTGTTCTGGTCTTTTTGTTTCCTTCTGAGCTTCTTTATTGTCTCTTTTGAATGGTGTGTAAATGTGGTTTATCTCTATGTGTCTAAAAACAGACAACAAAAGCTAAAAGCAGAAAACAATAAAAAAGAAAGAAAGACTAGGTGTTGTGCCTGAACCATCGCACAGGTCCAGCATTTCTCTTGGTCAGGGTGACTGAGAAGCTGGCGCAACAGGTCCGTCCAGGCAGAAAGCCTGTGGCCCATCCCTGATCGCTGGCGGTGAATTCTATTCCAGAAGAAACCCAGGAAACTCCTAGGACTCCACCTGGTTTCTAGGCAACATCTCATTAGCTCTGCAACCTAGGTGACCCCTTTCATGTGTACTTTTAAGATTCCAGGGATAAATTAACGCTTTGTGGGCACTTTTCTAGCCTATTCTAGACATCTTTTCTACGTTGCCCTCAGGCGTGGCCTCTGCAGTTAAAATAATTTTTGCATGCATCCTGAAGCACCTTCCAGGGTCCCGTTTGGCAGCACAGAAACATCCACAGAAATAACCAAAAAGGCTTTTGTGGAACAGGACCTACTATTATCATAAGCTACAAAGCATGTTAACGCTCACTCACAAGTAAGTTATCTTATAAATTCTGCTTCTGGAGCAGAAATGATGACTGCTCTTCCTCAGCCATTAATAAGTCAGCATTTTGTCAATGAATTTCAGGTCTGTTGGCCACATGAATGTTACAAGCAGACTCACAGTAGGCTGAATAAAAAAAGGCTCTGTATATATTTTACATCTTTATTTCAAACCTAGCAGCCCCATTCTGGTAACTTTCCTAATGAAGAGCGCTTATTTGAGACAGGAATTAGAAGGCAGAAGAAATGTAAACAAGCAGTCCATAAAACCTCCTTTCTCAACATCAGAACAGATTTAAATAACACTTTACTCTCTCTCTCTCTCTCTTCCGGGTCTGTGCTATGTGGCATATCGGGCAGTAAGGGTTTTCCAGCTCTTTCGGTCTTGGGCGATTGTTTCGGCGTCTTTCCATGTGATGTGCAATGCCTTCAGGTCTTCTACCAGTGTTCTTCGCCATGTTATTCGAGGGCGCCCTCCTTGTCGTTTAGCGTTAGGAGGAATCCAACTCATTGCCACTTTAGGGATCCGATTGTTCTCCATGCGGAAGATGTGGCCAGCCGGTTGAACCCGAACCCTAACACTTTACTATTGCCCTGAATTTCCTGAATATCCCACCCTAATTTTTCCCCGTTGGAAACACTGCTTGTAAACCTGTGTTTCTTACATTCTTCAAACCAGATTCTTTAAATGCTTCCCTGCTGAAAACTGTAATCTGGTCATGGGAGATAAGGAAATGGAGGCTCCCCATAAAACCACTGGATTATTTCCATCTTCCACCCAGCAAGCAACAACTTTATTGATTAGTCTTACGACCATATCAAAGATAAAATAAGATAACAAGAATACAATACAATTCAATTTAACTGATAAAATTGATAAAAATACACCAAAATAGGAAATAAGATAATTGAATAACCTGAAATAATAATAAATACAATACATGTATATCTAATCAGAATTCAAATGAGTTCATCACCCCTACATGGCACTCCAATCTTTTCCATATAATGGGCTCTCTGGTGAACTGCCTTGTCTACAAACTTGGCAGTCCTATTCACAATAAAAGTATTTGAGCCCGAAAGAAAATAAGATAATCTGTGATTAGAATCCCAGTGTGCTGTTCTTTCTAACAAAGGAGACAGGAATTTAATCCTAAGTGAATCATATAATTTGCAGTCGAACAAAACATGGGCAATATCTTCTATGGCTGGGTCCCCACATACACAAGTCCTCTCATCATATGGCAAATGATGAAAACGTCCATATGCTTGCTTGCTTGCTTGCTTCCACCCAGGGAAGATAATCCTGCAGGATATGACAAGGTGGAGTAAGATGCTAGCATGATCTTGCTAAGGGTGTCCACTATTGGAAATCCCCAAGCTGCAATTTGATTGTGGAGGAGCCTCTGTTCTTCCAACAGTTCTTCTTATTCCAGCCCTCAGGAGCAGCGCTCACTGATGATGGGAGCTGTAGTCCAACATCTGTGGATCCATATTTGGGAACAGCTGAACGTTGGTTCAATTGTTCAAATGTTTCCAATTCATTTTTTCCACATGTGGAGTAATTCTCAGTGAATGTAAACCCTGTAATAAACCAGAAAGAGTTTAAATCTCAGCTTTGACATGCCTTCTTGGTTCTTCCCTTGCGAGCTTCCGTCCCCCACCTTGCCTGCTGTACTTTTGGGATCTCATGCATCAATTCGTGGGCTGAAGGGTAATCATTTCATTTGCAAAATCCCCACCCTTGAGGATGCTGCCAATGCAGCATAAGAAGGCTGAACGTCTTGTCCTCCATAAAGCCGATCAAATGGGCTTGGAGAAGTGGATGGAGGGAAGGCAGAGAGCAGGCAAATTCAGAGGGGGATTAAATGGGACCATTAACAGAACAGCGACTATTCTTTTCAGCAGCAGAAGTCTTCTCCCTAATGTGTAGTTGTGGCAAGGCATCCTGTGATGTCATCATATCCTCAGCTTTCCAGCCGGCCTTGCTTTTCTCTGCTTGCCTCCCACAGGAGCCACCGCAGCAGAAGCATTTATGCCCACGGCTTAGGCAGCTTCTGTTCGGATTGCCGCCGTTGACTATAAATGCCTCCTATCATACTTACCGTTATTGGTAGACTAGTGGTCCAGAAAATAACAGTAGTGGTGTGTGAACAGTAACGTCTCCTCAGAAAAATCACAGTGAAAAGCTGTGCTCTCAAGTCTTCACAAGCAAAACATAAACGGAGTTTTAAAGCCTCCCCTTCCCCATGTCCTGGGCTTGGAACCCTCAGCTGTGGTGGTGCAGTTGTGGCCAGATTACCCTGGGTCTGGAAAAGGCGTGTTCTGAGGAACTCTGCACAAGAACCGAGTGCCCTCGCGTGGCGTGGCTAGGCCTGCCTGGCTGTAGAAGAAGCAGAAGAATGTTGAGGGCAGAAGCAGAAGCCTTTTTATCCCCAGGCAGCCAAAGCGGAAAGGAAAGGTCTGGAAGTTTGCTTTGCCTTCCTCCCCACTTTGCTTCAGGTGAGGACCCTCAGGTCCATCAATCCAGTCCCAGCTGACCCACCAGGGAGACTATCCAGGAGATCCTGGGCACAGAAGAAGGCAATGGCAAACGGTGCCCGCATCGTTCCCAAGAGAAGGCTATGAATGTGCCCATCCGCATTGGGATGCTCCAACTCAGCCCTTTTCAATTCTCTCTGTGGTTTAAACTGCATCTTCCGTCTCTCTCCCTCCCCACCGTTCTCCTTCAACCCCTCAATGCATTCTGAAGCTGATGGGTGTCCTGCCCCAGCTCCTCCATGCGATCATGGCTGAATCTCTTCTGTATGTTGGGCCTGAGTGGGTCTTATTTGCCATTTGCCCTTGGATCAGTGCAGGCCCATCAGCTCTTCGGCAGCCCCATTCACCGCTGACGATGCTGGTCAGAAATGCAGAGTCCAGAAGCTGCAGGCCAAGATTGGGCAACTCTGTTCGAGCCCCGTCCCTTGGCCCTCTCGCTTGCCAGCCCAGGAAAAAGCTACAGCTCAGTACAGGGACCCCACAAGCTTTTTTAACCACTTTAGAAGACCAGCAACCGATGCAGGTTTACGTCAGTTCATGATTAAGCTAAAACTTCTATTGTTGGAAAGCATATGTACAGATATATGATTGCTACTCATGGTTTCTCAGATCCTTGATGGGAAGAAGTCTACTGTTGCATCACGAAGGTTCAAGATCCAAAGAAAAGGAGAAATTAAGCCAATATGCTTTGTTGCAGGCGTAGAAGAATTTTAATATATTTAAACGCCGGAAGCAAAATGGAAGCCAATCCTACGAAGCACATCTTCAGATTATGGACAGGCCAATTTCTCTCTAGTTTTAGGAATAGATTCTAATCAGAGCCAAGGTCAACCCAGGCTGTTTTATAAAGATTGGAAGAGAAATTAATAAGTATCGCATCATTAAAGATGAATTGCGCCATGGTCTCATACAAGAGATTTGCTGAGGATTCCCACATGAGCATTTTGCATAAAATTCACCAAATGGAAGCCATGCCTTTTCATAAAACAATAGCTGTTTAGCCTCTTGAGCAGTTTGTGAGTTTAGCTATTGTTAAAACCCATTTTTCAGCTGATTTACAGTGTATCTGGGAGCAATGAGTTTCCCCTAATTTCCTACATTAAAACGAACCTTTTAACAGCCACGCTTGTGCTCGGGAACCACCGTACGCCAATCCGAGCAGAGCTGGGGAACGAAGAGCTCCCGCTGGCTGCTCCCGGGAGAGAAAAGCCGTTTCCCTTGTGAGGACGGGCCGAGTTCAGGAGAGCTTCCCCAGAGCCCTTCAAATGCCGCCCATCAGCAGTCACCATTCAAGGGCCAGAGACTGGCCGCCATGGCAAGGAAGTGCTCGGAGATGCGACAGGACACTGCTTTTTGCACTTTGTCTAGAACAGGGAACCGGGGAAATGAAGATGGGGTCTCCCCTGTAGCTACTTTCCTCCTTTCTGTACTCTCTACAAAAGCTTTATCCTTTCGTGCAGTTCCAACCCTGGGAATCTGTCCCCTCTTAGCAACCGGTTTCTGCAAAAGCAGCAATGCAGAGCAAATCTATCCTTGTCCTCTCCGTGGAGATGTCAGCCTGATTCATCAACCTTCACCTTCTGCAGCCAAGTTGGACAACCGGTGACTCTTCAGACACTTCAGGTCTCAACGTCTCTGAGAATGACTGGGAAAAGGTTGGGAGCAATGCCATCTGAATGGCCAGACTTCTCACTCTTCTCCAATCGGGAGTGTTCCAGATGTGCTGAATGCTAGTATCCAGAATTACCAGCCAACAGCCATGCTGTTAGGGAATTACTGGGGTTGTAGAAGAATACCTAGAAGGGCACAGATTGGGAATGATGGCCGTGTTGCATTTGATTGTCAGACTCGCCATCCCAGAGGGATGCCTAAGCCAGCTTGACCCTGGAAAGCTAAGCAGAGTTGGGCCTGGATGGGAGGCCAGCAAGAAATCTTGAGGCTCAAGGCTAGATAGGAAGTGGGGAGAAATTCCAGAACACAATAGTAAAGAAAGCCAAGATGGGGTCAATTGCATGTCTTCAGGGTTCACCATGGCAGCTGTCACACATAGCCACAGGGCACCCTGTGAGTTTGGTGACTTAGCAGAGCCACTTTAGACTTACAGATCATATGAGCACATGTGGGATCCTGAAGGGAAGACTCTTGTTCATATGGTGGCCTATTTACACGTGATCTCTCCTGGCTGATGGGCCTGCTGACAATGCCATGCACCCCTAATGCTCTGCCCTTCCTTCCTTCCTTCCTTCCTTCCTTCCTTCCTTCCTTCCTTCCTTCCTTCCTTCCTATTCCTTGAATATGAATCTTCCCCATTTTCTAGTATGTGCCCAGATAGCCAGTACAGGCTTGAAGTTTTCCAGTGCAAACAACTCTGTTAGCAAATTACAAGGCACGCCTGAGCGGTAGCAGAGCCCATCTTAAATTCAGTTCAGCAGGGAGCAACCCACCCAAACTGGTGTCCAAATAAAGACACTTGGAACACGGCCGAGGTTTCAAAAGGTTCAGAAAAATGCTGCTTGATAACCACTCATATGATAAGCCACAGTAAGGCGTTTTACTTTCCTTTTTAGAGAAACCTAGATGCCATCCTTCCACATATTTTATATGCTGAATAAATCATTAGAGTTAATAATCAGTATTTGGTTTTTATTAGAAAGATGACTTCGGCATCCTGGAACGAATTTCTGGATTTTACATTTCATCCATTACACCCATCCTCACATTGCCTCTATATTTTCCTAAGGGCACTTAGCATTTACAGCCGCTTCTTCCATATCCAAAATCTTTCACATTTACATTATCCTGTTGTGAACTTTCCAAGAACAGAATAAGAGAGGCCACTATTATCGTTCCCTTTGTAACTCAGGGACAGAGCATACTTTGCACGCCGGAATCTCAGAGACACCTCCGTGTGGACCTGACGCTGGTGACCAGCTGTCAGTTAGTGCAGAGAGGCCGACCGGTATAACGCAACCTTCCACATTACTTCCTGAGCCATTATGCTATATATGTATTTATTTATTATTAATTAATTTTAAAGAGTAATATCTCCAGGTGTAAAAAACAAGGCATGTTTGGCTCTCTGCTGATTAATGAGGAGTGATTAATCATCTCCCTTGTAAACAAGTAAATATATCAAACTGAAATATTAGTCTTATTTATAGAACACCATCAAAGTATGCGGCAGTTTACTGGAATTTCATAAGCAGCATGGCTGGTTCTGATCGTGCAGAAGATCCAAGATGGGACGGAAGAGGCAACTTTCCCAACATCATTAGATGGTTGCTATTTATTATGACTGATAGAAGAAAACACAGCACTTAGCAAAGTGTCGGGTTCCTCCAAAATGGCATCTATGAGCAAATAAGAGAGATGCACTGAACACACACACACACAAACACAACATCCCCTTCCTTCCAAATGCCCTTTACCTATCATAACAATCAACTTAATCTATCAGTCTAATAGCCAGTTAAAGAGGCACCAAAATTTACTGCTATCTGCTTAATATTCTTTTAGTATCAAGCAGGGGAAAGGCCCAGTGAAGATCATGTGAGCTGTATGATCCATGGGGGACAGGATCAAAGGTAGCCTTTAGAGACTACTAATGCAGGAAGGAAGGTTTTGATGGTGGTAAACTAATTAAATAAATTAGCTTTGGATTTTCTTTTCAGGAAGAGATTTCTAAGGAAGCACCTGAAGAAAATAGGAAGGCTGATACCAGTCATAAAATGACATTCCCCAGATGAAATGGGGAAATGAAATAAAGGGAAGTTGCATTCATCTTGTGTTGCAGTCAATTGACAGAGAGGTTCCCATGCCACTCTTCTGCCTCATCATTGGGTGGGTGGAATGACCCCTATGCTGGTTAGAGATAAATTGAAAAAAATCAGCAGACTGAAACTGTTATCATTTAAAATCCACTGGTTCTGAATTTTGCAGAGAAATGCATGAATTAGAAAAAGTACAACGGACAAATCTTTACAAAAAGGCATATATTCGTGAAGATAATCTATACATGCTTTCATATATGGGTTATACTTTAAGAAATTATTTTTCCATAGATCGTGCACACAATGGGAATGGCATTTCTAGAAGAAATGTGCACGAAATACTTGGAAATTTTAATGGGAATATTTTAAAAAAATTCTGAAGCTCAGTAAATTGTCTTTGCAGATTAGCATAACTGAGAAATTAGAAGTCCAACTGACAGATGTACAGGCCATTACTAATCTTGAATGAAGATCAGTATGGGAAGAAAAGAGATAATCACCAAAAGAACAACAGAAACCCTTTCCCATGAGAAATGTTGCTTCTGTGAGAGACTTCCAAAGGCCAGGGCTAATCAGAACAGCGTGCATAGAAAGCCAAACTCTGAAATAATACAGTGGAATTAAAATTAAAGTGCAATTTAGATCTTTCATAAATCTCAGCTGTATGAAATTCGTCGTTTCAGTGTCTCTTGGAGGGTTTCTGCTGTCTTGACATGAGAAAATAAATGATGGCTTTAGCCTTTCCACTCAAGATCTTAACATACAATCTCTCCTGCCCTTTCCCACTGCTGGAGCAAGATATCTAAAATGTTCTTGTATTTTAAGTTGTCATGATCAGCTGAATATTATCAAGGCATTTAAATGAGTGATGTTCTACAAAACAATCTGTTAACAGATCTGCCAATTTGCATGTCATAAGTGGGTGACCTCATCCTTGGATGAAGGAAACATATTTTACAGGCACACACATCGGCCGGCATAACTTTCTCATCTTTTGCCTCTCATTTGCTACTTTTATAGTTCAAGGATTGCATAATTGGCTGACCTCCATTATCCCACTCTTACTATGGTTGCAATGAACCAGGTAAAGACAGTGATGTACAGCCCTGAACACCGGATGGCCTTTGGGGGCACCTGCTCCAAAATGTAGAGAAGAAAAGCCACAGAGTGGGCACCATTGAATAATGCAGCCTCAAAGATACACTACTTTTCAATAGATATTGAGTACAAAAGTCTTTTCCAGTAGTAATGTATGGCTGTGAGAGTTGGACCATAAGGAACGCTGAGCGCCGAAGAATTGATGCTTTCGAACTGTGGTGCTGGAGAAGACTCTTGAGAGTCCCTTGGACTGCAAGGAGGTCAAACCAGTCAATCCTAAAGGAAATCAACCCTGACTGCTCATTGGAAGGACAGATGCTGAAGCTGAAGCTCAAATACTTTGGCCACCTAATGCGAAGAGAGGACTCCCTGGAAAAGACCTTGATGCTGGGAAAGACTGAAGGCAAAAGGAGAAGGGGACGGCAGAGGATGAGATGGTTAGATAGCATCACTGATGTAACGAACATGAATTTGAGTAAACTCCAGGTGACAGTGGAGGACAGGAAGGCCTGGCGTGCTATGGTCCATGAGGTCACAAAAAGTCGGACACGACTAAACGACTGAACAACAACAACAAACAAAAGTCTTTACTAACTAACCTTTATAAAATAGCCATTTTAATGCATGACAAGAGTACGCATGAATTCTCTTTGAACAATTAAATCATTGGATCCAGGCTCAGAGTAGACCCACTGAATCTATGGTTCAATAAGTCACAACTAATTTAACTCCCACCGATTTCAAAGTCTACTCTTACCGTGTCTCATTTGTACAGCAATCTGGGACTGGGTTCACATATGATGCTAAACTATAGTTTGCTTTTACCATGAGTGGGCAATGGCCAGGTTCGTATATAACCCTAATCCATTAATCAAGATTTAGTAAATGTAACGACTGAGAAACAAAAGCCCATCCCAAGATCTTTGAATGCAATAGTTGAACCCAGGTAGCCCTCCAGATGTTGCTGTGCTGCCTCACTCAACATCCTTTGCCCCTGATGGGGCTGATGGAGGCTTCTGGGCATGGTGGTTCAGCAAGACCAGGAAGCCAAGGAAAAACATAGGTAGAGGGAGGTCATCCCTGAAGCCTGCTCAGTTGAGGTCCTGCTTCTCTCGCATCAAGAGGACCCCCTGGGAAGAAGGCCAGAAATTTCCACCTTGGTTTTCAGAGAACAACTATTGTGTTTCTGCTTACAGTTGTTTATATTTAGATAAGCCTTTGGGAGAACTGATATTCTGAAAGTTGGTATATAAATAACTGTATTGGAAAATAATATATACATAGATAAATTTGAATATGAACCCTTCAAAGTTGAAGGCAATCAGGTTTATTCTGACATAACCATCACTGCCTCCCAACCTGTCACAGAGCTTCAGCTTCTGTGTTCAACTTGTGTTCAAGCGGTAATGCCTGGATTAGCCCAATATGCTTTATCCACACCACACTAAGTCCTCTTGTGCCTATCATGATGCCTGAACGCAGCCATGTATTCATTAACCATTGACTTTCTTAACTATGGCTTCCCAGGATGCACAAACTCAGTCAATGGGAATGGTTTTCAACGATATTATTGCCTCCTGTTGGATTATGAATTTGGAAGCTTATGTAGGTATCATCTGGTCACCACGTTTTGTTGAAAGCTGATCTTAGACTTGGATTTATAGACTGAAATAATTGCACATTGTAGTTAGGCAGTAAAGAAAGGAGAATTGCCATTCTTCCTCTCTTGGGAACATAAAAGGCCAAATCTTTCCTAAAACAAATTTGTTGTCTTTTCTGAATCTGCATTTTTCCCAATTTACCAGCCAGACATAGGTCTATCTGAGAGAATCCCCTGGATAGTGGCATACTTATCAGAAATGCTATATTCCATCCAGGACCTGTTAACACACCTGGATTAGCCCAATATGCTTTATCCACACCACACTAAGTCCTCTTGTGCCTATCATGATGCATGAACGCAGCCATGTATTCATTAACCATTGACTTTCTTAACTATGGCTTCCCAGTTGATCTTCCTACCAATGTCTAGCCTGGATTTTGCATTCTTGAGGCTCCTAGATACAAAGATGCCTGAGGCATAGACCCTTTTCTGCAAACCAAGGAAGAGGACCATTTGAAGGTCCTTCACTGAGAGTTGCCACTAAATCTAGCCAACTGCAGAAGTGAGACTGCAGGTTGCTTACAAACATTAGCCTGCTTAGAGTTATGTGAATATGTAAATCACTCAGGTGGCTTACAGTATGTCCAACTCAAGGTCAGAAAGGATTCTTTTCAAGAAAGTTGGCCATGAACACAGAAACAGACAGCTAACTACCTGGAGTATCTCATTTCTATGGAACTAAAAAATCTGTCCCTTTCTTTCCATAATGTCGTACCTTTCTATTTTTAATTTTATTTTATTTTGGACTATGATCCATCTTCTTCTGGTCTTCCTTAGGAATTTCTGCAGGTTTCCATCCTTTATCAAATCCTCTCTCATTACCTCTAGGACAGAGGCAAGAGTGGTGAGGCTGTTGAAGATACACAGTTTTTACCTGCTCCTCTAAGTCAATTTTCTGCCTTTTTCTCCAGCTGAGTTACATTGTTGTGAATTAAGGTGTGCATAGATGAACGTCCCACGTTTGTAAAACCCAAATCCTTCTAGGTACCTTGGTTACGGCTTCTGCCAGGGATTTCTGATTAGTTCTGCAGTGGTAGGTCTGCCATAAATATACTGTATTGGTGAAACTGTAGCAGCGAGTGGCTTTTCTTCCTACAGAGGAGAAGATGCTTCTGTTCCCTCCTGAGAGAATCCCGCGTGGAAAGGGAGTGAAGAGGGCAACACAGCCATCCTGGAATGGTCCCAGGTTTCGTCAGAACTGGCCACACTCACTCGGCTTCTGACCCTCCAGCCTCAGATCACACCCCTTTCCCAAAAAAATCGCCTCACCCCCCAACTATAGGATGGAGTTTGCTGGTTTTAATATTAGAAGGTAGGGTTGGTTGGTTTTTTTAATACCAAATGCAAAGAATTGCTGAAAGGTCCTTGCTCTGTCCATACATTATCATTAATTTTGTTAGTTTCATTAGTTTGAAAAATGGGCCTCCGGTTTGTCTGGGTTGCCACCTTTCCCACCCCACGCTTTTCATAAAGCAGAGATTAAACTGGGCTAAACACGCGTGCGGAGTGCTTGGAAGCCTGGCTGGCGTGTTTCATGGCCCCCTGAGCTGGGAGGATGGGATCCTGTGCTGGGGTGGGGAGGGGGGATGAACCTCCGGATGCCTGCATTGCCTCTCCGTCCTGCCCAGGGCGCTTTTGAAAGGGAACAATGGAGGGGGCAGTTTGGGCATCTTGAAAAGAAGAGAGTTGATTTCCAAGGCCGAAGGCGCCACTGACCCGTTGTCTCTCCAGGCTGGTCCTGGTTGGCCAAGACGGGACACAGTAATGCTGGCACACAGCCCCCCCTCCGTCCAGCCCCGTATGGGGCACCCAGGCGGAAGAGGAAGCGCAACAAGCAGCAGGGCCTAGGATGGGGTGGGCTGCCCCTGAGGCCCCTGCGGTACCCCCTTCCCCCTCCTTCCTCGCTTCAGAGGAAGGCTTCCTCCATCAGAGAAAAGGATCTGCTCTAAAAGGGTTCCCTGCTTCATCTTATCACATCTTTGAACATCCCACTTCAGTCGCACAGACAGAAAGAAAGATCCCTAAGGGGAAGTACAAACAAACCCTTGCCCCTCGCTGTTCCCCTGGCTTTGATGAACTTAAGATTTCTGTGCATCCGAAGTCCAGCTGTGGATGGAACTGGGGGAGCGTGCAGCCCATAACTCGGAGATGATGGTGAGCAGGTGGATTTTGGAGCCAGGCTGAGTGACCTCCTGGGGATTGGTCCCTTTGCACGGAGGGCTGCTTCCCAGTGGCTGAAGAAGAGAAGGGGAAGCCGCTCCTGTCCACGCCAAGAGGGCGGGCTAGTCGGACGCATCGCCAACCCAAGGGGTCCAGCTCCGCTTGAGGGGAGCTGCACCAGCGATTCCTCTCCCCACCCCACTCCTTCGCAAAAGGGAGCCAGGACGACAACACCGAGCAGAAGACACGATTTTAGCCCAGTATTTTCAAACACAGGTGGCTTTTACATCTCTTTTTAAATTAAAAAAGGGGTTTTTTTTGTCCTCCACCGGTAACTAATCTTGTAATCTAGTGTGAGCGTCAATAGAAAATTATCTTCTGCTGTCTTGGATTCTCCCTTTAGGGAATCTTTTGCAGCTGCCTTATTAAAAAAAAAAAAGCTGGAAGTTTATTTTCAGGAATAATAACATGGGAGGAAACGGGGAGAACTCACAGCCAGAAAACCTGAAACAGGAAGAAATACATTTAAAAACAACGTAGGGGAAATCTAATTGAAAATTATAAAATAGCTGCATTAATACATTAATATTATATTACAATGTAATTCTTGCAGTGTTGCAATTAGGTTATAGCTGTCTCCTGTTTAAAGAATTTTAGCAGATTATTTTCCTTTTAACCAGTTGATTATTTAAGATAAATAAATGTACATATAATCCAAATCTCAACATAAGTGCCTGTGAAGATGCTGAAGAAAGCCTTGGGATGTTTTGCGCTTTGTTCTCTATTCTAATTACGTGCCAGAACCAAACAGCTCCAAGAAGCTTCTCAGCATTTCCATGGAGGTAGGGCTGGTCTGAGGGCGGGTTCCCATGTTCACGTAGACTTTCTGTACCAAACAGGAGGCCCTCAAACTCAAATGCAATAAGGAGGGCCAAGGGCATTCTGATGGTGAGGGGAATCCCGGTGATTTATGCCATAATTATTCACAGCACTCAACATGAAGTCTTGGGGCATTTGTTTAATCAATCATGTTTATTAATGCTATTAATTTTCAAACACCCCCCTGAAAAACAGTAGAACGTCGCTAGAAAGCACAGAAGCGCAAGGTAGAAATTGTTCTGTACTGACAAATTAAATTTAGCAGGGTGAGATACAGATGCAAGAGGCAGCTCTGGAGCTGAGGACTTCCAATTTTTTCAGGCTGTGCAACCTGTTTTTTTTTTTTTTTTAAATGCCCAGATCTTCTGATCAAGTGGAAAGCGGTAATGATTGAAAATTGGCTGCGCTCGAGTTAACTTCTTTTTCCTTTTTTTACCATCAGTCTCTCATGGAACCCCATCAAGTTGTCTCAGAACCCAGACTGGCAAACTCCAGAGGAACGCTTACGGACCTCTGCAGAAATCGCGCACAGCATGCAGTGGCAACTCCAGACTTTTGCTTTTGTTTCAGCGTAATTACTCCATGAAGCTGAAGAACCATGAATGTTCCTGAATTCTCCGGAGTTTCCCAGCCAGTGTTATCTGGGAATGCTGGGAGTTGTAGTGGAACACATCTCAGTGGTGCCCGGTGGAGGAACGGCCTCTTGTTGCATGCTCAGCTGGTTAGTTGAACCATTTGGTGATTACAAATTATAGGGCTGATATCCAAAGCTAGATTTTAATAAAAGGTAAAGGTAAAGGTTTTCCCCTGCACAGTCGTGTCTGACTCTAGGGGCCGGTGCTCATCTCCGTTTCTTAGCCGAAGAGCCAGAGCTGTCCGAAGACGTTTCCGCGGTCACGTGGCCGGCATGACGCACGCGGAACGCTGTTACCATCCCACCGAAGTGGTACCTATTCATCTACTTGCATTTGCATGCTTTCAAATTGCTAGGTTGGCAAGAGCTGGGGCTGGTGCGGGAGCTCCCTCCGTCACACGGGACTAGGGATTCGAACCTCCGAACTTGCGACCTTCCGATCGACAAGCCTAGCCCCCTTCTGTAATAAGGGTAAAAAGGTAAAGGTTCCCCCCGCATATTTGTGCAGTCGTGTCCGACTCTTGGGGCCGGTGCTCATCTCTGTTTGTTAGCCGAAGAGCCAGCATTGTCCGAAGACGCTTCCGTGGTCATGTGGCCTGCATGACGCACGCAGAACGCTGTTACCATCCCACCGAAGTGGTACCTATTCATCTACTTGCATTTGCATGCTTTCGAATTGGCAAGAGCTGGGGCGATTTTAATACATAATGCAGTAAGAAAAGTAGTGCTATTGGTTTAATCAGCTTTGAATTAATTTTCACTGTCTTTCTGCCTTTTAATTGTTTTTCTCCAACCCCAGCACGTCTCTTTCTTTTCACATTCCAGAGAATCTAATGAATGTTCAAAGAAAAATACCCGTGCACGTTTCAAATATATAAAGTACTGCATGTCCATTTTCTTGGAATTTCAGAAATTAGAAAAAAGTGGAGACCCAGAAGAATTATTTCCTTCATTTCCCCTTTCCTGCTCTTCCTGCAGAAGATTCACAACGGTACCACTTCTAAAGGGCTCCGAGGAAACGGAGAGGCACCAGGATCACGTTTCTGTGCTGAAATCCACATTTTCCAGAGTTTTTACAAAGCAGCTCATCACCCAGAAAAGTGCACAGAATGTCCATCGTAAGAAAAGCACACACAAAAGTAAATAGGGAAAAATACCCAAAGCGGTTGAGGTTTTAAAAAGTGAAAGGAAGTATTAAAAAGAGAAAGATGTGAGAGCAGGCGGCTCTCGGGTCATCTTAGGAACAGCTACTAGATTTCTGGTCAACGGGGATAGGCTTTTCCTCTCCCCCAAAAGAGACCAGCCTCCTTCCCTCTATGTTGGAAGAGCATAGAAAGCCTAAAGCACTCCTGCTTATACGTTTGTCTCTCACTGGAAGGTAGAGTCCTTACTGGAATTCTTGGGATGACCTTTAACCTTTTTTGAAATAAATCTTACTTACCAAAGCTCTCAGAGACTCCTGCTTGGGGTTAACTACTTCTGGTCTAGATCTGCACAAGCCACGTCCAGGATTGTGACAAGAATGGTACACCTGGGAATGATCTAAGGCAGTGTTTCTCAACCTTGGCCACTTGAAGGTGTGTGGACTTCAACTCCCAGAATTCCCCAGCCAGCCATGCTGGCTGGGGAATTCTGGGAATTGAAGTCCACACACCTTCAAGTGGCCAAGGTTGAGAAACACTGATCTAAGGGTACATGATTTTCCAAGCAGGTTTCAAATTATGAGCTGTGCATTATAGGAGGGGGATGAAGCCAATCATGAAAAAGCCAGTGTGGTCATTCTGGAAGCAGGAATGGAGGCTCCTGCAGTCCAGCAGAATTATGGACTGAGATCATTTGCATCCAATCCCCATTATGGCCTTTACATGACTAAAGGGAGGCTCACTGGACAGATCATTACAATTCCCTGGCACAAGGCTGCCCCCTATTTGAATGTTCATGGTAAAATGGAAAGTTGGTTATAATTGCCGTTTGCCTATCTGAAGAAGAGTAGGAAGCTGGTGGGAAAATTATAATTAAAACTAGAGCAACATTTTAAATTTGGGTTGGGGGGGGAGAAAAGAAATAATTCAGTCGGATGATCCAGTCATTGGAGGTGAGAGCTTCCTAAGAATTAATTGGCTTATTAATGTGCCCTTCTGCATCCGTGGCCTGGGATAATAAATGACCTATTTTATTGAAGCATTAATAGCTTCGTCATGGCACATTTACAGATTCTTGGTTGGCAAGCCCTTCTTTTTTCTCCTCCTTTCTGGACTTCCGGGAGGGGGGTGGGGGGGGGATTGCTTTCCTCAAAAACAAGATGTGCAATCTTTGTCAGTTACAGAGCCTTTAGTCGCCAGCAAGAGGCTCACTCCAAAAACCAGGTGTGGCCAGGACAGAACAAAATGGAGTTAAACTAAATTTAACTAAGTACAGTTCATAGGTTTGCTTCTCAAGTGCTCAATAATTTTCCCTTCTGTCGCATTAATAATGACCGTTTGGTGCCCGTCTGTAGATGAACATTGGGTCTTCTCCAACGCTGCTACAGGTGAGACACTCACCCTTAAAGGATGCGCCTAACGGTTTGGGAGAGGCCAAGAGACGTATCACCTGGGTAAGGACGGCTGGATAGGAGCTGCTATACATTTGAAAATGTTTACCATATACAGCAAGGCTCCCAGTGTATACGGAGTAGAGCTTTTGAAGGTTAGCATTTGTAAACTGTGGGATGCCTCCTTTTGAGCTGATTCTACAAAACGGCAAGGAATTCTGCTGTCAGTTTCCAATAGTCCTGTTCAAAACTGGCTCTTGAGGAGATCAAAAGCGGACCCAGGTGCCACACCTGTCTTGAAGCCACAGGTACACATCTGTATCTAAGTCCTGATGTGGCTCTTCACCCTCCATGCCAATTACGTGTTATTCTGTAAAAGGGCTTTTCTACGATGTACAAGGAACTAATTCTTCTTTTAAAAAGTATCTAAAAACCGAAGGGCATCCCACCTAAACAAACCTTCCTCCAGAGAAATTCTGCAATAAGTTGTGCTGTGACTTCGCCTAGGATGGGTTCGGTGCCCTTCTAGCATGGCCAAATGCCCCACCATCCTCTTGCTCCTCCCCCCTCTCTGCCCCCACCCCCCGCAGGAGGAACCACATGCAAACAAATCCGAAGCAGGGCAGAAGGAAACGCAAGATGCGCAGCCACAGAAAAACAACAGAGTGTCCGGCTCCAAATGGGCTCTGAATTTAATGAGGCAATTTTTTTACGAGCTAATAAAACTCACAGGCTGGCGACTCCTGTCCATGTCAGAAGGCCCCGTCACTGCACTTGACCCCCCCTACCTGCTTCCTCCATCTGTGGAAGTGAAGTGGCAACCATCTGCTTCGAGGGGTGGGTCTCTCCAGCGTTTCAGATTCACGTCTCCTTTTGGTTCCGACCAAAGGCGGATATTCCTTCTGTTCCTTTTCTGAAACTCTGGAGGGTTCCGCTCACTAGCAGCCACGGAGAAATCAACAAAAGGCTGCAACGTTTTCATTTTTTGTCAAGGTGGGACGTAATTTGCAGATAGAGGAGAGCTTTCCAAAGGGAGAACTGTGTGAACATACAGACAGTATGTGTCAGGATTAGGGGCAAAACTGGGCAAACCCAACAGATCCTTCTCTCTGCTTCTGTGGATAATTTGCCTGAACTTGATGCAATTTGTAGAGGTGTCCCTAGATTAGCAACTACACAATTTCAGAACAGTAGATGCATAGAATTCAGCTTACAAAGAGATGCAAAGCAAGTTTGGAAGAGCGCTGCAATTTCATAATTTTTAACGTCCTTCCCAAAATTACTATGATGAAAGAACCCTAATAAGTCTTTTGAAGCTCCAATTTGTCCATTGTAAAACTAAACCCCTGCTCCCCCTTTTCCTAAGCCTGCCTGGCCTTTCCTTTTCAGAGAGAGATTGTGCATTGGGCACGACAAACCTGAAGGCGATCACTTTCCAAAGAGATCCAAAGGAACCGGAACTGCCTATTTTACTTTGGACAAGACTTGCTGTGATCCAGAGGCAGTCCAAATGTGGAGTATGTTGACCCCCATTCCAGGACTATCTGAAGTGGATATACACTCCAGACAGTCATGCACCTTCTTAAAGCCATCCCACAGAAGTCAGGGACATGCACAGTGGAAGTTCCGTTCTTCCTAAGTATGCTTAGGAAGGCAGCTCTTAAAACAACATTCCCCAACCTGATGTCCTCCAGCTGTTCTGAACTTCAACTGCCACTATTCTTCGTCAACAGGACCTTTGCTCATGTTAGCTGAGAGCTCTGAAGCTACATCTGTAGGTTCCACAAGCCGGGCCAAATTGTGTCTGTTAATTTCAACATGGCTTAGGAGCAGCCAAATTTCAATGGTTATTAACGGCAGCACGATCAACTTAAGAGTGAAAAAGTTAGGATTTTTTATTGCAAGGAAAGCTGATTAACATTTGTATTTATAGATATGTACATTACACAAATATGAGTGTGTGTATGCATGTGTATACATATTATATTTGTGCACACACAGAGACATACATACAGACATGCATAAGGCCATGCTATACTGCTGCTTAGTTAAAAGAGAGAGAGAATGAATATACTTTCATATACTAAAAATAGTTTTGGAAGAAAAAAAACTATTAAATATCCTGCAGGAAAAAAAAGTGAAATAGGCCGCAAGTATTGTGCTTGGATTTAGGCCACTTAAAGCCTTTTTATTTTCCCCGCAGGCTCAACTTATGCCAAAATTTCAGGCAGGATTTTTGTTTGGCTTTTTATGACTTCCTTATATTATTCAACCCGTTAAGTTGACCAACAGATGGCTGTTTTGTTGCCAGTTCAGCACTTTTTGAGAAACCCGATGAGAGTATTCCTACAAACGCCACTGTGACAATCCAGATAGGAAGGAAGAAGATGCTTAACGAAATACCCAGGGCCTACCAGTGATCATCCAGAACTCATCATAGATATAACAAGTGGTAGACAAAGGTGTAAATATCTCTTTTGCATGGCCCAGCCCTCGACTCTTGTTGCAGTCCACCGCTAAAGTCTACTGTGAAAAAAAATCTGGGGAGGCATCATGTTTTTCAAGACAGCCCACTCTTGTTTCCAGGTGATTTTTTAAAGTGTCCATGGCTACAAACGTCCAGCCAAGTTTCCTAGAAAGAAACAAGCTTTTCTTTGGAATCTTTCTCTAACACACTCCTCTCCAGAAGCAGCTGCAGAGAATGGGTTGCATCACACAGCCCATCTTCTACTGTGAGAGCTGGAAAAGATCTCTCCAACCCCAGACCCCCAGACCAGGACTTGTGGCACAGGACCATTGTCCTCTGCTTCCAACAGATGTGTCCACTTGTCAAATTGGGTCCACATCCTTATTTTAGTGAAGTCCAAGAGGCAAGGGATGCCAGTTTTTCAGATGCAGAAAGTTACGAATGACTTCCAGTGGTATTTGTAAGAGAGAAAAATGAAGTTGCAGTTGGGCTAATCAAGGGTATTTCTTCTTTATGCCCTCCAACTTAGGAGATGTTACACACTGTAGATTGCTTAGCTGAAGATCACAGGATATCCTAGCCTCATGTGATGATGGCACATTAATGGAAGAAGACAAATCAAGGATTCCCACTAAGCTTCTGACCAGGAGAAGAAGCTTTACTAAGGTCCTGAACTAGACTAGGACCTCTGCTCAGAACTCACCAGAATAAATCCACTTGAATGGTGGCAGTGTTGGGTTGAATATCAAGAGGCAGAGAAGCATCCCATTGTTTGGTGGAGGGAGGATGTCTTTGGAATGGTGGACTGTTCTGAATGACCTTACAGCCAGATTGGTGTGAATGATTTGGGTTAACTCGACACACTTAGATAAATAGTAGCCAAATCAGACTTAATGAGTATCAGTTGAGTAAGGGCAGATAGCTCTAACCTTCAGGATCAATGTCTCAGTTTGAAAGAAGTCCAGTGGTAGTACCTACTGCTTGAGAGGCTATGTAAGTAGTTGACTCTGGGCCTTAAGCTCTGACAAATCTTGCTAGTGTTCAGATCCAAGGCCATGATTTTTGTTTCAATGTTTGTCCTCCGTTGGAATCTCCACTAGGACTTGAACTGATTTGGTTTTTCACTTTTGAACCAACTTACTGCCTAGTGTTCTGTGAGTCTCTCTTGGACACGAGTGACATTTGGTTGGAATTAGACCCAGAGATGTATGACTGTGCTTCTATTGCTCCCTGATCTAGGACTGAACAGCTAGGAGGCACGAGTCAGAAGTTCAGCAGGAAGGCATCTGCTGACCATAAATCTTAACTCTGGTGACAAGATATTCAGCCATTCAAACTTATGACCCTCCCCACATTTATTTGCAAGACAAGCCCATTCAATTCAGTGGGGTTTCCAAAAAATACATACGGGACTGAGATACTAGCAGGCATGTTAAATCCCTGCTTTAAATTATTCATACTCTCTAATTTTGAGTGACTGTCATAAACAATATATCAAACATTAGAAACAAAAGACAAAAGTGTCATATCTTTGAGAGCCTCCCTAGAGGCTGGAAGATTATCTGGGGAACAAGGGGACTGTGAAATCTACTTTTCACATATACATATATTTGTACTTTAAAAAGAAAAACACACAGAAACGATGATGATTAGACTTCTGGGACATGATTATCATTATGCAAGCTCTTTATCACCCAAGTGAGTCTATTTATTACGGTTGGAAGAAGACAGGAAAAATAGCATCTGGTGAGAATCAAAAGGCCGTCCTTATGGCACAGAGTCCTAACAATAACCAGGATTTCACCAATTCCAGCTCTGCCCCTACCTGTGGCTTGGCCAGCTCTCTTAACTGGGGTGGTCTGGAAGAGCAGAAATGCAGAAGTCCAGGAAAGCCTTTTCCCTTTAGTAGCTAGTGGGGTTACTGGAAACACAGTGAGGAAACACACATGGTTAGGCTTTCATTGCACAAACACCCTGCTTCCATGTAAACGATCCTTAGTAGCTATTTTGGCTAAAATCCCAAGCATGCTTATTGGAGTGAACATGCCTTTGAACTGAGAGGATTGTACCTTCCATAAAGATCTTGAACGGTCTTTAATATAGCTGTGATAATCTATTGCAGGCAAAAACAAACAGAAGAGGAAATAGTTTCTAGGCACCTCAGAGGCTGTTGATGGACTCAGTCTGCCATCAGCTGCTGTCAACACACAGAAGAAATAAATAGGGTATGTCTTGAGAGCTAGCAGAGGATGTTACAAACTCTCCTGGATCAGAGTCTTTGTCTACTGACGCATTGTCCGCCTCTGCTGTTTGTTTCTCTAGGAGGCAACACAGCAGCCGTGGGGCCATGATGGCATGCTGTTGGTTGCATTTTCCAGTGGGGAAAAGTGCTGGCTGGTGAGTGGTGATCTTGGCTGTTCCAGGCCTTTGGGGGAGGACTCGGGGGAGACTATTGTAGGTCAACTTGCTTTGGAAGGACCAGGGAGGGAAGCGGTGAGGGTACTCAAAGTGCTCAAAGGACATTATTTGAGAGATGTGGGGTCAAAGCGTGCAGCAGGATTCTTTCCATCGATTCTGTCCTGAATGCGATTCAGTTCATCTCTTGCAGGGAAAAGAAGACGTGTGAAAAAGCTGAAGTAGCAGCTCCTCTAGAGAGCTGCCATGACATCGCCCCTCCCGGGGTTCTCCAAGAACATTCCCAGAGGTGGCTGCAAATCTGCCCGGGAAGAGTCCAAGCCTGGGTACTCCCTGGGTACTTCTGATGGCTCTCGGCTCAACAGACCTTGCTCTGAAGTCCAGGACTTGTGCAAACAGAGGTTCCCTGTCCAATAGTTTGTTTTGGGCTCCAGACAGAGACTTTGCAAAGGGTCCTAAGAAAGAAACACAAAAGAAAGTAGTTTAGTGTATCAGCCATGGGCGCACACCAACACATAGAAAAGGTACTTTGCTCTTATCTCTACGAGTGGCGGTGAGAGCTTGCGGATTATTTCCAGGGGATACCTTGATGAAAAATAACTCCCTTTCCTATGGTCACCCAGGGTCATTTGTATAAATAAATAAATAGATAAATACCCATAGATGTTTCTGGGTTATCCAGGTAAGGTTGAACATGCTGTGGCCTTCCCAATGCAGCGCCCACACCTTTGTTGGATGACGATTCCATTATTCAGGCAGTTAAGAAGACAATATCCTCCTGGGCTCCACGCTTTCCTATTTGTCTTCTGAAGTTTTTGCAAGTGTGAGTCATTAATTACATCCATTTGATTTTTTTTTTTTTTTTTGCAGAATGGGGGTGGGGTTGGAAGAAGCTTGTGCTTCGAGGACTCCCAAGGCTGTTTATGGCTTTACAGCTGCCAGAATGAGGGAGGCGCCGCTTCCTTTGAATATTCAGGGTAAAGCAATTAGATGTAAAGCATCTAATTTCAGATTCAGCTTTTTTGCATCCTAATAAGGCTTGCAAAGCTGGTTACTTTGGGTTGTGGCTGGTTTTATGGAGGAGAAGGTTTTCTTTTTAATGGTAGTAGCCTCAAGCACCGAAGAAGGCAGGTTAACACGTTTTTAAATTATAAAATTAAAGTGTGAAAGATTCTAGTACTGTATGTAAAAAGATTACTTGGCAGCTTTCAAGCTGTAGCGATGCCCATATCCATGTAACTCCGACAAACGGAATGCGTAATATTTCATTGCCTGAGTGCCAAGGCACAGGAGTGCGGATTAAATGTGCCCCGTGTGAATCTCCCCTTTTCTCCCTTTCAGCATCCCCACAGCTTTTAGGACAACCGGACCCTGGAATGAGTTAAGAAATGCAATTTGGCTGAGATGTTTAGGCTCTGCTGAAGGCCAAGCAAAGCTCGTTCACAACCGATTTCCTTCCAGGCACGCCCGATCCCCCTTCTGCTCCTCCCGTCCACAATAGCTGACTGAACCCTTCAGGAAGTCAAACAGCCTGGCCGCCTGTCTGGGCCACGAAGGAATGCAGAGGAGGATAATCACAGCATCACCAGCCCAATTCTCCAAGGTAACTGCCCAATAGCACTGTTCTAACTGAATAACTTCTCCGTCGCTATTTCCCTTGAGAAGACCTCCATGTTGGAGGCAGATGGTGCTGCACACACAATGCAACCTGCAATTTTCTCTCACTACTGGGCCTGAGATTTGTTTTCTTCCCCTTCTTTAATATTTTAACTATTTCCCTCAAATTATTATGTGCCAAGGAAGAAGGGGACGAGAATACTCATGATAAATTACAGTCTGCTCAAGATGCTTCCCACAGCAGTCCTGCTAAGCAATAATTGTGCTGCCAGGTGTATGGAGAAAATGAAAATATCCCCATTAATTGTGAGCCTCACGATTAAAAGCAAGCGCACATAAACGAGAATGCCAGGAGACTTGTGAACGACAGCGTCTCTTGCACAGCAAGAGGCTTGGAAGAACGAACAGGGTGTCCTCCAGACAAGCTCCTACCTACCACTGAGGTTGCGGATCTTATGGGAATAATCCAAGCAAGCTTTACTTTACTCACCAAGCATCTACCAGATGTCTGAAAGTGGATGGTCACCCCAGTTCTGTAACGGAGGACATTCCCTTACTGGGACGGGAGGAAAGGAAGGGGCTTATATAAAGACGACGTGCACTAACAACACAGTTCTTGCCTTTGGAGCAAAGGGGAGTCTAAATGATACCAATTAAAATTCTGCAACAACTAACAAGGAAACATGTTGTAAGGGTTAGCTTAACCAACGCCATTCTGCTTTTGAAAACTGCTTGCAAAAGGGAACTAGGTGAAAGGAGATGCAGAGACCTTGCTGCTGTCTTTTAGGAGAGAGTTCGTTTAGATAACGCATGGCAAGGTTTGTTTAACATACCAGGCGACAGAGAGCTGGCTAGAAATGCAGATACAGAAAGCCTTGCCCGCTTACCAGGAGAAAGTTCATGCATGCTTCTTTACTAGCTTTGCAAACCCTATATAATCATTGAGCTTGCAATGTGTGTGTGTGGATCTCTTCCCAGACATTCACTGCCATGATGTCTGCAGAGATTCCACCCAGCTTTGCTTGGCCAAATAAATGCTGTTATTTTAATCTCCAAGCCTCGACTCAAGTCTCTCTTTTGGCAACCTCAGGAACTTGGGTAAAACAGTGTAAGCCAGGGACCTTACAATGTGTACAGGCCCATAATGCTATTCCCTTTCAGGATAAGCAATATTAGGCAAAGCACGGAAAAGAAATAGTAAACTGCAGGAATTAAGGCATGAGATACGAAAACAGGACAGAAATGTAACTAAATCTGGTTCACATCAAATCATTCACTATACCACTCTCTATTTTTGCAAATCATATTTGATTCCACCACAACCCTACATTGCTTTAGATATTGTCTTTTCTATAAATCTTTCTAGCTATAAATCAGGAGCAATGTAAAGGATAATCTTTCTGGCTGTTCTCTCATGTGCCCTATAATTCTTCATATATTGATAAAGTTCCAAATTTGAGGAATATAATTCAAGATTCCATTTACATCTTTTAACCAAATTATCCTTCCCAAGACCATGTTAACAAATGTATGAATTTAAGACCAAACTAAACCAATATTAAAAGCCTTTGACTATACATTAAACCAGGGCTTTCCAAAGTGCCGCTGCTGGCGACATGCCAGTGGCGGTGCGGCGGCAGCGGCGGCACGGGGGCGGCGCGTGGGCGCGTGCGCGCGGCAGCAACACAGGAAAGTATGCAGCGGCGCGCGCGCGCGGCAGCGACACATAAGAGCCTGCGGTGGCGGCGGCGCAGGGGGGCGTGTGGCGGTGCACGTGTGCATGGTGGCGGCAGCAGCGGCTGCCGCTGCCACTGTGCATGTGCGCGCCGATGCTTCCGGGTGGTGTGGCGACACACCACGCTGTGTGTGGCGACACACTTTTGTGTCGCGACACACAGTTTGGAAAGCTCTGCATTAAACCAATATTAATGCTTTTCACACTTCCAACATAATGAAATTGACAACCAACCCTCTTAAAAATTCTCCAATATTCTTTTGTGAATCGGTCTCATCTTAAGATTGTAAGAAATGTATTTAATATTCGTTAAGACTCTTAACTATTGGTTTTCTAACAAGGGATATTCCAAATCTTTCTTCTAAAGTTCTTTGCCATTTATGTATAATTTACAACCATTCATTTCATTTACTCTGCCAAACACAACTACCTGATCTCTGATATAGTCATTTTCAGATCCATATCCCTACTTACATTAAATAATCTTTCCTTGCAAATATTCACTTTTTCTAGTGAATGTACCATTCATTCATTCATTCATTCATTCATTCATTCATTCATTCATTCATTCATTCATTGGCGATCACTCGTAGCCGAGTAAGATTGTCTTCCAAGGGTAAAAATTTTAACAGTGGATCCGTAAGTGGCTGTAAAGGCCAATTCTGGATCCGCACAACCTCCCACAATGAGGGCATAGGTTTCCGGGTGGGAGACGGTCATGACCATATGAATACGTATTCAAAACAAATAGGTTTTTTTCTAAGCAGCCCAAACTCACCAATTATTTACAATTCTCATTCAATCTTGAGACTCTAAGTGGTCCGATCCCCCTTTCTGATCCCGCGCCAGCCTAGTCAACATCAATTCATACTTTCTCACATTTATTTATTTATTTATTTATTTTATTTATATTACCGCCCATCTTCCCCCAAAGGGGGAACTCTGGGCAGTTTACAGTAAAACCGGAATTAAAATACAAAACAAATCACAATAAAAGTGAAATAAATATATAATATCATTATAATTATTAAAAGATATAAATGAAATAAAATGGAATCCAGATGGCTACAGTTCTTCCTCAATCCCGAGCGCAAAGGCCGTTCTCAGTCCATTCTAGGGCGCTAGCCATCCCCAAGAATGACTATTTCCCCTCCCGTCCCAGGCTTGGTGGCAAAACCAGGTTTTCAGTTTTTTCCTGAAGTCCAGGAGAGAGGGGGCCTGTCTCACCCCTGGGGGAAGGATGTTCCAGAGGGCGGGCGCTACTGCAGAGAAGGCACGCTTCCGAGACCCCGCTAGGTGGAATTCTTTTAAAGATGGGGTCCGTAACATGCCCTCTCTGCATGACCGGGTGGGACGGGTCAATTCAATAGGGACGAGACGGTCCCTCAGATAACCTGGCCCTATGCCATGTAGGGCTTTAAAGGTGATAACCAACACCTTGAATTGGACCCGGAAGCAAACTGGGACCCAGTGCAGCTCGCGGAGCAGCAGTGTTATATGTGCTGATCTTGGATATGTGCTACATTCCTTGTAGTCCTATCATTCATTATTAGGCATACCTCTTCACTTCTCCTAACCCAACCATGACTGTTTTTGAATTCCTTATGATAATAAACATGGACCGTTTATCCATACAGAAGAAAAAAGCTGTTTGGAGAATAACTTATAAACAACAAATCAGAACCGTTAGCTTTCCATTTGTTATTTAACCTGTAATACAATCAGCATAAATAGATGAATGCAGGTCAGTGGCCGAAGCAGCCGAGAAGAGCAAATCAGGGGCTAACGATGTGATGCAGGACAGAGCTGGAGTCCACCTGAGGCTGTCCGGAGGAGCTGGAGATCCAGGTGCAGCCACTCCAAAGGCAGTACCCTCCATTGGTGCCTTGTCCTCTGATGCCTGGGAACCAATGGCAGGACCGTCTGCCCCTTTGGGTTTCTCTGCCATCTAGGACAACTCTGTTCACACATACAGTAGATGGTTCCAAAGCTGGGTGCAAGTGCCTGTACATTAATGTAAAAGACAGTTTCAGAAGAAGGTCATTTCACAAACTTGGGGAATACGTGATGGTGCCCCCCTCCCTCCTGGCCAGGTTCTGGGCCACGCTTAGGGCCCTCCAGTGACCAGCCAATAGTCTAACACAGAGATTTCCAAACTTTTCACATTGGCGACACACACCAATGGCGGTGGTGGCGGCGGCGCTGATTGGCGGGGGTGCCGCTTCTTTCGGTTCCCCCATCAGCGCTTCCGGGTTTTTGCGCGACACACCAAGACACCGCAGGCGACACAGTACTGTGTCGCGACACACACTTTGGAAAGCTATGGTCTAACAGTTGAAAGGCAAAACATTTGGAAGACTCCAGGCCATCTGCTCCATCCAGCCAGTGCCAGAATTACATCTCCATTTAATAAACAAGATGGAATTGGTAACAGGAGTGGGTACTCTCTGCTCCACGCTAAAACCGATTTCAGAAATACAGCACGCAGATAATTACTTTAATTCACTAGCAGGAGCTGAATGGGAACAGCTTTTATACAGATTTACTGCATAATAACTCCAGTAAACTGCAAGGGGGAAACGATGCTCTTGGCGGAACAGCCACTTCGCACTCCCATAAAATACGTGGAACTGCAGCTGTCCAGCGACTTCTCAGAAAGGGCCTCCTGCCTCCTCCAGGTGCTAAACACCCCAAACGGCTGGACTGCAGGGCTGCCGGACCCCTGAAATCCTCCATCCCCTGGGTCCACCCCCTCCCATTTGCACACACGGAAGGAAACCCTCCATGCGCAGCGATGTGCAGGCTCTCCTGGGGGCTGGGAGAGACTCTGATAATGCAAGGATCCAAATTCCTGGGGTGTATCAAAATGAAGGGGCATTGGGTTCCCCCTGGGGATGAGCGTTTCTAATGTGGATTTCACCCCCAGCCCAAACCCCTTGGCTTTTTTGGAGGAAGCAGATTGTAGATGTGTGGGGCATTACAGCCTTTTCCCCTGGAGGCCCACCTCTGAACCAGCCAACAGCCGCCTCTTGGCCAAACGAGCCCCGTTGGAACTCTTTTCCAATGAGTTGGATCAGTCTTTGTTTCAATGGTGCAATTCCTCAGGAGGTAGAGGCACTGTAATGTTCCACTCCTTTGATATTAATTTAGAAACTCTCATCACAAGCCATGGTAGGATATGAAAAAGTTCTTTAATTAATACAAGTGAATAGAATCGATGCAAAGAGCAGATTGAGCAAAAGCGCGCACAATCACAGATTTAAACATGCCAGTTTTCACGTACTCCTACCAACCCCTCCCTTATCGACTCAGTTCCCATAACTCTAAACTGCCAGCCTTTTGATGATCCCAGCTGAACGACCTTGGTGTCTGCTTCCCGTCTCTCCTCCTTCCACATTCCAACGCCTTGCGTGCCATGCCTATCTCTAACAGCTCTTCTACTGTCTTGCAAGCATGTTAACTAATCACTACAAGCCCCATGTACCTAATAACTACAAACCCCATCTATAGCCCCATGTACCTAGTAGCTATAACTACAAAGTACAAAGTACAAAGTACAAACTACAAAAACTACAAACCCCATCTATCTCTGGCAGGATGGCATCCTGACAGGCGCGTATAAAACCATGTGTATAATCCAGGGAATGCTTATTTAGAGCAGAATGACAAATAATATATTGAAATTGATCCTGGGGAGGCTGAATCTGCTGTTGGAGGTGGCAGGTGAAATGCTTGTGGCTGCCGAATTGATAAAAATATGGCCCGGCAGATTGAAGGCTGTGGGGAAGCAGACTTTATGTTACGCAACGACGGATGTCTCCCAATGGAGCAAACGCTCTCAAAAGGATTATTCGCCTATCTTTCAGGTTCCCAGAACTGCACGTTTCCTATATTTACCTTGAATTAAATTAAGGCAGGTAAATTAATAGATGTTTAGCTTCGAACAGTACATGACTGTAATATAGATAATATTTATTATTGAGGTATCAGTCATGTGTTGCAGAGAATGAGAGAGAGAGGGGGGGGGAACATACACTGGCGTGGTATTTATGGAAGGCAGCAAGGTAGACCCAGGTGTTAGCAGGAAACTGTGTTCTGGTCTCCCCAAAGTGACTCCAGCAGCCCCCCAAATACACACAAAGGTGCAACTGAAATGCTTAACTGGGGACGGAGATGGATTGTCCACCCCAGTATTTGCTTATTTTGGAACTATGATGCTTTCAGATAAACTGGGAGGTTTCAGGGGAAGTGCAAAGCTCCCCCTTTGCTTTCTCTCTGCAAGTGATACAACAATTTACATCAAAGGACTCATAAGTGTCAGCGGAGAAGCCCAGCAACCTTTGTCTAAAGAATAATAACACAATATGACAAATCTCTGATCTTGTCAGCTGCAGGGCTCTCAGGACCAGAGATTAAAGAATCTTCTCTGTGAGAGACACAGCAACAATCCCAATGACAAGTAATAATACGCCTCCTCGGGTAGAATAATTGTGCCTATTGTGAGATGCTAATCAGGTCAGAAGACATTCAGGACTATTTTCGAAACTGGCATCAATTCATCCATCCTCGCAGTCTGCTTCAAGAGCTTAAATCAGCTTGATAGTGTTTGTCCTGTTTTCACAATACTAGCTTCAGGTTGACATTTACAAAAGCTATGTTAAGTCAGGTTAGATGTGAGACCAAATCATGTCCATATTTTTCAGGAAACATTTGTCTTTCACCACCATCTGTGCTGGAAACAAGCCAGTCTGAGGAAGAGTCCGCATGGCATACAGAAGCGGGGTGTGCTGTGTGTGCAGGACAGCTTCATGGGAGCATCAGTTGATGCTTTAACTCGTTTTCTTCTTCCACAAGCACCAGGGATGTCCCATGAGTTCCTCTCAGCCACGTAGCTTTTCCTTTTCCACCTCCAATTTGTGACTTGTCCAGTGTGGAAGGGCATGGAAGAAGGTCTCTTCCTGAGATTTATGGTGGTAAAATAAATGTAAACTATGGCAGAGAGGAACCTGCAAAGTTATCCCAACTTCCTAAATATCTGAAATAAAACATGAAAGCCCATGCTTATAAAGAGAAGAGATGGAATTAGGAAAACAAAGTGCAGAGGAGCTCAAAAAGCAGCCACTATTTGTATTTATGCATATGAGCAAGCCAAGGTACATCCATGCCAGTTTTAATTTGTGGGTAAAGACAAGACCGTGAGTCATGCTGTATGATGTTGAACTTCTAGGCTGGAACCATTTGTGTTCAGAAACTTAGACCTCTTCTATTTCATGAGTCACCAAGCTGAAAATACTGTAGAGAGATGAATCGTCTGTGAGTAAAGCCAAGAACTGGGGAATTTGGAAAGATCTGCCTTACCAGCAAAGCTGTGTTAAACCTGTGTGGTGTCATGGTGAATGAAGGTGTTGGACTAGGACTGGGGAGACCGAGGTTCAAATTCACTCTTAGCCATGGAAGCTCCTTGGGTAGTCAGTCTCTCAGCCCAGCCTGCCCCACAGTGTGGCTCTTGTGGAGACGAAATACAGGGATCGCCCCCCGCCCCCCCGCAAACTGCCTTGGACTCTGGAGGAATGGTGGGGTCTAATGCTATGAAAATGTGGTCCAGAAGAAGGCAACTGTATTCTCAAGTTCAGTCTTTTTCTAAAGGTAATCTTACTTCAGAGTAGTTAGATCCAGTGAGTACACTAAAAGCATGACAGCGAAACTCCCTTTCCTCAACTGGAGGTAAGGTTGTAGGGTCAAGGAATGATCAACCCATCAAAGAATGACATCTCTGTAAAGAGATAACATTACTGGAATTTCAGAAGATAACCATATAAGGGAATCCAGTGGGTAAGTGTTCTTTGTTTAGCCTAGGCTTTTATTAAATACTTATTATACAATTAACTATGGTATATGTTATTTCACATTTAACAATTGTTAATTAATTGAAGCCTGCGTGAATGAAATGTGGTCTAGGAATTCTTCAGATACTGTAATTCATCATCCATACTAATAAGGACAACTTATTCAGAAAGAAAATGGATAGCTCCTGGTGAAACAAATTCATTGGAATGAATTCCAGGGAAAGAACGTAAAGACAGAAGACCCTCAAAATCTAGGTACATTGCTCGTTTTGGAAAACTGAATATTCTCAATGTTCGAGGTCTGCTTCCCATTTGCTTTGGGATAAAGAACGAGGGAGACACCAGGGGAGGGAGGGAGGAAGGGAGGCCTAGGGGACCCATAGAAGCCAGACCCCCATTGCAGAGGCTTCCTGGAGTAGCTGGTCCAAGCAGAACTACTGAACTACCACCCAAGAAACAAAATGGGGGGCAGGCAGCTCGATAGACTCCTTGGGCAAGATAGTATTATAAATAAATGACTTTGCATTCTTTGTCTCCCTCTGTAAAGATTATGTTTCATAAGGAAAGTGGTGGCCAAGTTTTAACCCCAAGATGGTTGTGCACTTCTTGGTCATGACTGCAGCCCTGCCATGGTTATCTTATTTGATGAGCTTCTTCAATGAAGTTGTGGTTGGTTTGATCCATTTATGAGCCCCTGCGTGTTTTCCTCCCAAAGCAAGGCACTTGTTCCAGCCACAGAGGGTCACTCATTCCAGAGTCCATGGAACAGCCAGGACATGATATGGGTAAATCCATATCATCCAAGATGGAGTTGCAAACCTACAGATTTTCTAGAGAGGAAAAGGAAGGCTTCTGGAAATGTGTCCTCCTATGTCAGACTTAAAGAAAGGGGAAATAGCCCTCACTGGCTTTCATTCAGATTTGCTTCCTTCAATCCTCCCACAAAAGAAAGGAAAATATTTAGAGAGGAAGCGGCTACTGAGGGTGCGTTTCAGTGCTGCGGTTCCCTTTTGCACATGATTCTGAATGGTTGCACATAAAAAGAGGCAGCTCGGCTACATGCTAGATAGTTAATATCATGTCTAGCCTGACCCATCGCTTTGGCCCAGAAATCTGGAACTTCTGGTTCTGTCAGGACTCAGAAGAGAGTCGAGTTCTTGTAAGAGGAAGGCCCGTATGGTCCCAAACTCCCTGATATCACAGGTGTTGCTAAGACCATTGAAGAAGTGAGAATAAATGTGTCTTTAGGAAATATGAAATATTTTCAATGGCCAGCTGGAGACAGGGATGATAATTAATAGGATGAGGTCACGCACGAAAAACAGTTCAGGGCTTCCCTCTGAACTGAAAAGCTGAAAAAAAGAAACAAAAACATATAAGCCGCATATTTATAGACATGCATATATCAGTAAATAGAAGCCATGATTCGTTACAGTCATCCGTAGCTGATCTATATTAACCAATTCCACTGAGTAGTTGAAGCCGTAGGTTCTTCCGATGCTAAACAGAGAGTCTTTTGACCGGAAGTCCATTTTCTTTGACGAGGGACAGAGATAAACTTCAAAAGAATATAACCATCTGAAAATCTCAACGTTGAATTAATGCCTGTTCCTGCTTCTTACTGAAATGGAACAATATATTTAAAGAAAGCATTAATTTCACCATATCTGCAACAGCATAAATGCAATGAGGTCATTTCTAAAATATTATTTCTTGTTGAAAAGGATGCAATCTAAAAATCTACTGAATTTTTTGTTTTTGTTTTTTTTTAACATCTCTTTTTTACTGCTTAAATATTACATGCAAGAGAAAGAGAAAGAGAAAGAGAAATAGAAAGAGAAAGAAAAAGAAAAAGAAAAAGAAAGAAAAAGAAAAAGAAAAAGAAAAAGAAAAAGAAAAAGAAAAAGAAAAAGAAAAAGAAAAAGAAAAAGAAAAAGAAAAAGAAAAAGAAAAAGAAAAAGAAAAAGAAAAAGAAAAAGAAGATACATATGCATATGCATATACATGCTTAAAATATTTTTTTAAAAATTTAAAAAGCAAAACAAAACAGATTTAAAAACATTATTAAAAGGGCAGTCTGATAGCCCCCCTTTTTTTCTCCGCCCACCACTTTTTCCCCCCAGCCACTAATTGCTACTTGAATATTTTTATACTTTGCTTCCGACATTATTACTCATTTCTGTTTGGATGATGATGATTACAGTTTCTCTTTTTCTTCAAGTGTCTTCGCTTGGCTTGCTGTGTGATATGTTGTATATAAGGGAACTATTCCTGCTTAAAATCGATTAAACCTCTGCTGTGAATGCATACAGTCCGTTTTTCCAGTGCCGCATAAGCCTTTTCAATGTTATCTATTTATTTCTCCTCAACTTTTGTAAAAAAATGATTGGAAGAGGCCAGGTCTGTCGTGAAGAGGAGCCCATAAATGAAAGGGGATATATTTCATGCTTCTTTCTGAAGCATCCCCCATCCAACCATTCAAGGGAACCCACTTGAAACCCACTCTCTGGCTTAAAGTTAATTTTGCCACACTTTAGACACTTTAGGTCAAAAGTATCTTCCTTGAATTCATCGTTCTTAAATTTGGCAACTCTTCAGTCTTACCATTTATTTTCCAGATGCACAAGTCAAATTAAGGGTGTCATTTGGAATCCGAATGTTACCTTGCAAGCCTCATCTGAGTACTTTTGCACAAGTGCATCTCTTGACTGTGCAGGAATCCAATGCACAATCGATCTCCCAGGATCACAAGGAAAGCCAACGTACACTGCAAATCCCCAGAGGTTAGCTGTGGATGGCGTCAGGACAGCACCGAGAGAGAGGTCCACCTCCCTGCAATGTCCTCTTTCTTTAAAGTTATTTTTAAAAGATTTGCCCTAATTCCTCTGGCAGCTCTCCCTGAAATCTGAAACCTTCATAGACATACTCTCCCTGAAATGTTTGTTTGTTTGTTTATCGTCATATTTATATGGCCTCCCATCTCACAAAACATGACTCTGGGCAGTGTACAATAAAAACTATGAAGTAGCAATATAAAAAATGACAATTAAAAACATTAATATTATGATTAAAAGGCAAGGAGAGAGCATTAGACATGACAAACAATGGTGCCACCTCATCAACTCTCCATCCCCTGGAGACCCCCAGCCTCGGTGTTTAGGGCTAGATGATACTGATTGGCAGGTGTCTGTGATAATAACCCAATCTTATTCTGCAATGACTTTTTTAGAAAAGAAGGATGATGCACAGAGACTTCATTATAAAATCTCAGTGTCATGATGGCATCCATGCCACCCTGACATGATAAATAAGTCACATAAGCATATATCTCAGCCGGGACGCCAAAAGCTATCAATAGGAAGAATGTAACAGCAGGCCTCCAGACAGGCAATCACCGCACAGTGTGGATTAGACGAAGGCATTCAGCACCTTCAACGGACAGCGCCCAGCGCCGAGCCGCGGAAGAGAGGGTGCGAGACAGAGAGAAACGGAACTGATAATGCATTCTATGGGAGGGGGGAGACTGAAACCTATTAAACTGTAAGGTCTTGTATCTATGCTTCACTTGGTTCATCGACGTGGAACCAGATCGCTCGCTGTAAATAAAGCTATTACATATCCTACGGAGAGTGTGTCGGAGCTTCGTTTGCCAGTCACACTCAGGCTTGTTGCATTTAAGGAAAAGTTTTTTTTTTCTTTCTCTCCCAAAACATGTTGAGACTGAGATTTTGTAATAGTTGATGTGCGCCATCCTTCCCTCTGTCAGCTTCCTGTTTTAGCATGGGTCTTTCTGTCTGCCTTCTTTCTTAGATAAGAGCCACTCATGATTGGAACACCATGACTGCTTGGAGGAAAATCATTTCTCATTACTGAAAAAACACTTTTTTATCGTTGTTAAATTAAAATAATGCCACAGTTTTAGACATTGCTTTGAACCTAAAGGAGCCAGAGATATGTTTATGACCAAATGTAATATTATGATGAGTATTATGGAGACAGTAGAGCAAGACAGAGAAGATTGCGTAAAACCTTTCCTTATGTGACACCTGAGTCTCATACATAGCAGTTAGCCAGGCTGGGGGTGCAGAGAAACAGCCGTGATCTTGAAAGCTAGAAAAGAAGAAAGCTCTCCTCCTCCTCCTCCTCCTCCTCCTCCTCCTCCCCCCCCCCCCCCCAAAAGCCTTGGCTGTCTTGCTGGAGGGCAAGAGAAAGTGGAAAACTCTTCTGACTGCTAAATGCTTTTTGATGCCAGGGTAATGTCATTGCCCTGCAGGGGTCTCTGCTCCTATCAGTTTTGGCATACACCAGGTACCATGGGTAGGTGATGGGAGTTAGCAAAAGTGCCCAAGGAGGTGGAGAGGTCAGAAGGATCCCTGGGGAAGGACTGGGATTGTTATAATCCAAAGGCTAGGAGATGGGGAGAACTGAGCCAGAACCAAGACGATCACATACGCATACACATACACATACACATACACATACACATACACATACACATACACATACACATACACATACACATACACATACACATATACATTTTCTGCCTCAGCTGCCAATCGTGTTAAGAAAGGTAACCCTAGAGAAGAATCCCCTCTGCAGTCCCTTAAAAGCAGGAGAACCAACTGACGATAACCAGATGGGACTTTCCTTTGCTTCTGCAACCGGAAGGACGAGAGAGACAGCAAGTGCTCCTAGTTTTTGCAATAAAACTTGTGTAGCAGGTAAACACGGCTGTCCCAAGGGAGCCGAGGAAGGGGGCCTGCTGGGAACTGCCCTCTTCCTCTTCTCCCCCACCCCCCTCCAGCCTGAATGCTCCTTCGGCCCCTTTATTCCAGGCAACAGGATGTCAGCGGTCCTCTGTCCACCCTCGAGGAGGCTCATGGCCTGGTTCCTCTGGTGAGTGCAGAACTCTGGAGGGCTCAGGGCTTGCCCCGCACAAACGTGAATCAGGGAGCGTCAGAAAAGGATTTGAGGATTTAAGGCAACAGGCGAAACAGGTGCCCCCTCTCTGTGGGTAGAGGGAGGGGGTGAGTCAGTGGGATCCTCTGATTAAGCCCAGCACTCCTTGTTCACTTTGGGGCATACCGTACTTCGGAAACAGCAGGCTTTGTATGGCTGGAGTCAGAAGAAGGGAAGGTCCTGGGGGAAAGCCTTTGCTCTCATCCGCACAATATCCTGGCCCTCTGTTTGCACTTCTCCACCATTCAGACATGGAGGAAGAAGAGCCAACATGGCTTGAAGCTCCTCTTCGATGCAGGACGTGGCCCCTGTCCGTTGCTGCAGTTTGGGAACAGCCCTTTCTTTGACTTGTGTAGTTTTGTTCTTTTCGTTTCACGCTCGGGTTTGCTATGTCTGTACTGTAATAGTTGGTAGGAATTTATTTAGTTAGTTAGTTAGCTATTTCAATTTATATTAAAAAAAATCCCCCCATCTCAAATTCATGACTCTGGGCAGCTAACAGTATTAAAATAAAATATAGAAGCATAAAAAACAGAAAAACAAACACACACACACACATGGAAACAGCAACCAGGGTCAAAGACCCAAGCCAACGTCTCCAGTGCATTGGCTCAGCCCCGTCTCCTGATCCCAGGCCCGCTGACAAAACCAAGTCTTTAAGACCTTACGAAAGGCTGACGGGGTCGGGGCCGATCTCACGGGGAATGGTGTTGCAAGGGGTGGGCACCGCGACAGAAAAGGCTCTCTTCCGGGGCCTGGAGAACCCGGAGCATGCCTCCCCCAGCAGACCCAATGGGTGGGGAGACATACAGTAAGCGGGGAGAGCCGGCCCCTCAGATAACCCAGCCCCGTGCCAGGAAGGCTACATCTCCTAGATATACAGCCAAAGAGAACATGCCCACCTGTACAAGCAACAGGAACTGATCAACTAGTAGGATAACCCTACCGCACATGTGGAAGAGTTTGGGCTCTTCAGTTACAGCTCCAGAGCCCGTGAGTCTCTGACCAGCCCTCATTGCATGTTCTCTGGGGTTTCTGATGAATATGAAATACGAGGCTGTGGTTGCACCGCTGTCCAAGCAGTTCACCGTTGATTTAAAATAGCAAGACATTAAAATTCATTACTACAAAGACGACAGGCAGAACATCACTTTTACAGTAGCTTCCTCTTTAAGTTCGGGTTAGTAAGGTAAAGGTAAAGGTTCCCCCCGCACATTTGTGCAGTCGTGTCCGACTCTAGGGGCCGGTGCTCATCTCCGTTTGTTAGCCGAAGAGCCAGCGCTGTCCGAAGACGCTTCCACGGTCATGTGGCCGGCATGACACGCGCAGAACGCCGTTACCTTCCCACCGACGTGGTCCCTATTCATCTACTTGCATTTGCATGCTTTCGAATTGCTAGGTTGGCAAGAGCTGGGGCGAGTGCGGGAGCTCACTCCATCATGCGGGGCTAGGGATTCGAACCTCCGAACTTGCAATCTTCCGATCGACAAGCCTGGTGTCTTACCTGCTGAGCCACCACGCTCAGTAACTCACTAACTCACGGGTTAGTAGCATCCATTAAAAACTCCAACTCCAGTAATCACGGTAGGGATTTCTGAAGTTGCCTATACAACTTGGGATAACAAAGGTTCTCAAGTTGAAGAAACTGCCAGTTTGGCCTCTGAGATAAATCAGACGCAGCTTTTACTGTGTCCAAAGAGATAAACGGACCTCAGGTGGTAATATTAAAGGAAGCCCAAGGGCCTTCTCCCTTAAAAAGGATCAAAGAGCTATTTTTAAAGTAGCATCTTCCACAGAGTAAGGCTAACATGAGTGAAGGAGCTGAACCAATTTCTACCTGGCATGAAATGCTAGTAATAAAACATTTCTGGTCAAAAGGAAATTTAGGTTCCTCTAAGTAATAACTCTCGAGCTGTGCTCAGAGAGGAACTTAATTCTGGAACTCTTTATTCCAGCTCATAACAAAATCTGGGATAGGTAATTGCAGTTTATGTAATGAAAATCTAGCTGGTTGTCCTCACCAAAGAAAATTATTGACTAGATTACAAACTTGCATGAAAAATAACATGAAGAAATAGAGATAGAAGGTCTTCTTCAACTATAGATCAACTTTAGAATTAATTTAATCTTGACTCTATTTTACTCTAGCTACTCATAGGAATTCTGAATCACCTATCTAAATCACCTATCTTCATTTGTGCCAAAAGCAGCAAAACATTGAAATTTAACTAGCTGAGAAAGTTTCCTAGGGATAGCTACACTAAGATAAGCAAAACATCTGGGGAATGCTTGAAACCCCATAAACCTTAAATGGACTACCATTAAAGGACTACCAGCGGACAAGGATTGGTGCATCTACTAATTGTGGGGAACCATTGTTTTCCACATGGGTGGAGACACCTCAAAATACCTTCCAAGAAACAAATCAGCATCAGTTGTGGACACCACCTGTCCACAGACAATCAGTTCTCACCGCTCCATGCCCTGTTTGCAAGGTCAAGGCATCCGCACTTGAAGGTTTCTACAAAGGAGCCTCCACTATAGAGCATGCAAAGCCCACAGTCACTGCCAAATTGCTGTGGGGCAGCTGAATTCCCCCATAGCTGAATCAGGGAGAGGAGAAGGAAATGCTGGATAGATCTTAGCAGCCTGAAGATGAGGCAAGGGACAGATGTTAGGACCCAAGCGGTTGGTCAAGGAGAGAAGAGGAAGGTCGAAAGAAACCAGCTGTGGAAGAGAGTAGTAATTCATATCATTTTTGATAGCTCCTCTTCCATATCTAAAGGATCGTGACTGACAGCGCTTGTTTGGAGAGGGCAAGGTGGTGGTACATATTGACCTGGGCTGACCTTGAAAGTTAGTCCTTGGATGGAAGACCACCAGAGAAGCTCAGGATTGGAGGTTAGGTTGAGGGGCTCCAAAAAACATCCCAGAAGAAGGGAATCACCAACCACTTCTGTCCCACGGCTAATACAAATTATACGGAGAAGTTGATAAAGACACCAGGAGCTGAGCTCCATCTGAATAATTCACAGAAACATTGAGGAAACGATTCCACCCTTCTGCGCTCTATACCTGCGATGTTGTGGCTGTGGATTTCAGGGCATAAATGGAACCTTCAGTGCTATTTAAAGCTAAGAGTTTTATCCTATTTTTTCCCACCATATGCACCCGTGGTCATTTAAAATGATTTTTTTGCTAGATTTCCACTAAATCGGTGGAACGTGTTTGAATGAATGGAGACCTTTGGATGCTCTTCCTGGCTGGGAGTGGCTGCCCATTTCTGGTACAACGTGTGACTGTCCTGGGCAAGACCACCCTGAATTCAGGAATCTTTCTTTCAATGCAGTTTGCTCATATTTTAACAAGCAGGATGCAGAGTGACACGAAGAGGAAGGGAAGCTCTGTCAAAATGGGGATGGGGTGTCTTCCGGAAAGTCCGGTTTGGAATTGGCAGCCCTGTGAGGAATAATGCCTTCTGCCCTGGATTTGGCCTGGTGAGGCTTGAATTCAATTTAGAGACTCTTAAGGGCCCGGGAGAGCCCCTTATTCTCACGCGTACCTCGAACCTCGCTCACAGAGATGTTGGGAGGATTATCATGGCCTAGAGAGGAACGTCTTTTCTCATGACTCAGGATTGGATTAGCAATTGCAAACATAATTGGAGACCCGTTTGGTGTGTGTTTTTTTTTATCTGCATTGACTCAGTGCTGGCTAGAATATATAATTGAAAAACTCCTCTAAATTTCAGCTATTTTAAATCACATTCTGGACCCAAACGAGAGAGCAAAGATAGCTATGCAAATTTCTCCCAGAAAGTGATGTCTTCCTTTGTTTTTGTCACTGGGGAATTGGGGCAAGCCTCATCTGGCTGGATGGGAAATATGCTTCAGTTGAATGAGAGGGGAATTTTTGGCCTCTTCTTACCAACATCAAGAGAAAAAAAGTACAGATTTTTGCAGAGGTGACAGGACGCATTATGTGGGAGATACTGTGGAGGTTCCTCTTCATTCCAGCTGCCCCCAAAGAACAGGAAGGCTCTTCGCAAACAGCATTGCCTTGCTACAAATATGCAGAGTTTTTAAGGATGAAATAAAGCTGGAAGAGAGACTCTGACCATCTCATACTTTTTTTTTTAAAGTAAAGATGGCCCATCATTCCTCTGTGGATTTTTTTTTTCCAGGCACAGAGAGAGGATGATAAATGTTAATCAGATTCTGCCTATGCCGCATGTTCATCCTTCCATGGATTCCTCCAGACCTCTTGGGGGTCCATGAACTTGGATGGGGAAAGAAAGGCTAAGGACCCTAGGGTTCTAGAAGCAGCCCCACCTCTCAAATCTCTTCCAAGGATTTATGGCAGAAACCTTTTACATCCCCATCAGGACACCAGCCATTTCAGATCAGCATTATGGAAAAGGCTGGACTGTTAACTGCAGAGATTTCGGTTTCAGCCGTTCAGCATGATGTTTAGTTTTGCCACCAAGGGATGGAGCGTATTTATTTTACTATTTCCGCCCCCCCTCCCCCGTTGTGGTGCTTTGAAGTCTCTGCCGTTTACCCCAACCACACGTGACCCTTGGGTGGCAGAGTGCCAGAGAGATTAAGAAGAAAACAGGAAACCAGAACAATGCCTTCAAAAGTTCCTAGGGTTTTTTAAAAGCAAAACAAAGAAATATGGTTTCTGTTCATCTGTTTTCACAATGCTATTTGGTCAATACTACTTGGTTAACGTTCCTAGAAGTATCCGAAAACAGTGTGCCTGGAGATACTTCAGGGCATTTAGAGAGATTTTGCTGACTGGAAATCCCTCATGGACTGTGCGTAAAACAGGAAAAAATGAACTTATGATCGATGGTTTTGACAGTTAGATAGGATAGATTACGGAAAGAAGAGAGTCGCAATGTAACTTTAGAGAGCGAGGTAAATCTACAATTGTACTTATAACTACTGTAAAGAAGATCGGAAGCCACTTCTTTATATCTTTTTTCTTTCGTTTCTATTTTTCTTCTACTTTTTTCTTTTCTTTTTTTTCTTTTTGCACTTTAGCTTTCTCTTTTATTTCTTCCTTTTTCTTTTTTCCTTCTTATTTTATTTTAGTTTGTATGAATTTTACTCTTGTTTTTAAAACGTTCAATAAAATTATATATTTTTTTTTAAAAAAAAGAACATTTAGAGAGATTTGGCTTAAGACCAAGTCCTAAATTTAGACATCCCATGGAGCTACAAGAGTTGGGAACATTCCTTGCTTACAAACTCACACTGCAAACTCCAAGATTGCATTGCCGAGGTGTGTAAACTGAGACAGCTCTTCATGAGTGATGCCAGAGAGTTGTATGTGTTTTCTCAGGAGAAAAGAAAAAAAGCAAATTAAAACCCATAAAGCTCATAAGCCCTGTAAAGAGGGCTTATCACTGTTATTTTTGTTGGAATTCAGCAGCCTCATTAGCATATGGGTGATTGCTCTAGGAGGCAAACTCTGTGCTTCTAGAGGAAGTTGCTTGTTGCCCCTCCCACTTCCCCTCTCTCTCTGATTCTTCCACCGATGGGGTAGGATGCACGTGCCTTAGCTCCTTCCACAGAGAGGCCATGTGCTAGGCCTCAACTCCAGAGGCTTTTCCCCCTTTCTCCACCCAGCCTCTGGCAGCAAACAGGGCCAGAGGTATACAGTTTAGGGAATAGAAAGAAGAACTGAAACCAATTTTCTACTGAAATGGCTGTACCTGGACAAAATAAATGTAAGAACTCTTTTGTACTTACTTTTTGTACCTGCAATGTCTAAGCATGTGTTTCTTTATGCTTGGGTGGGCTAAAAGTATAAGAATAAGAACCTGAATCTCTCTAACGTGCTCACAGGCTGTGTTTTTAAACAATATTCCTTTTTCTATGCACGAATTTACACAACGTTAAGCTCTGCTCCATTCACTGGTTTTAACAGGCCATTGAATTATCTTCAATTTTCAGCACAGGCCTTTTACATGCATCTTTTGCAGGCAGACGCTTCTCTTCTGTTCTTCTTACAAAGCACCCTATTATGTAAAAATTGCTTTGCTGGCTCAGATCACTCCAAGACAGCTTTCTCTTTCCAGTAATGCTATATGAACTTTATTAGGCTCAATTTGGAATTGGCTCAGGAGCTTGTTCAGGGAATGTTTGGAAAAAGCAACGCCCTTCTTCTGCTGGCAAGGCTTCTCCTTGGGGCACAACTGTGATGGTAAAGGCGCATCCAGCAGCTTCGTAAAGGCCCTGGCACCAGCTGTGATGCGGCCTACGTGGCAGCTCCCCGTTGCCAGGCAAGATAAATCTGGAAGCAGGAGGGTGGGTTTACATCTGGACAGGGAGAAGGGTTGCGTCAAATGCCTGTAAGAAATAAGAGGACTGACCCCTACAGGGTATCAGCATCACACATGAAGGTGCCCCAGATGGGGAGGTGAATTCTGATTACCAACTGTAGCTGGATATTTGGCCTGAGAAATCAGGCCACTGTATGCCAGCTTTTAAAATTATTTTCCATAAAAGTACCGAAACAGAACACTTTACTCTAGATATTTACAGCCCAAATGAAAAATTTAAAAAATACTTGGAAACAATCTGTAAAAACTTCAACATTCTCTCACCCGGTTATTTCCATATGCGTATCATTGAAATCAGTGTTATGTCACCCAACTTGCATTTTTCAGGGAAGGTGACCCTTACCGTGCCTGGGTGCCCATGCCCATCCCTCGCAACCAGCGGGCATTGATTCTTGCAAGCCACCCTGCGATGGAGCAGAGAAAGCAGCTGAGATATCTGAGATCTGTTGCCTCTGATGTATTAATGTCGGAGATAAGTTTTAACATAGTTAAGATTTCTCCTTCAATTGTGCCCACGCACACTCCAGAATCTCATTCACAGTTGTAGCCACTGTAACCACAGCTCCCAACATGAAAGTCACCCGGATCCAAACCCCAGCTCAGTCTGTCAGGGTTAGTTTATCAGAGAGAAACTTCCATCCTCTTCACAAGTTATACAGCGTGGGGAAGACCACGTGAAAGAAAACAGGAGGAATTTGAACGGAGCTTCTGCCGTTGCACGCGTGTCCTGTCTACCTAGGTATCTGGGCCTTGCTCAAGCCACGGGGATGTGCCAAATGCGGGGTGACCCCTGCTGTCTTCCACAGCGCAGTGAACCCTCCAGGGTGATTGAACAACAGGCTCTAAAACTGCTTTTAATGGGTCAATTTAAACATGTAAAACACATAAATATGCAAATATTTTAACAAAGTCATTTCAGAATAACATTCTATAACATAAATAATCATTTAAAGAATACAATACTGTCAGTGGTTCATAAAATCCTGGTCCTTCTGCTAAGAAAAGAAAGCAGAAAGTGGAAAACCGACTCATAAAACTCAAACGTCCGAGCAGAACTACTATGCCTGAAGCCACGTGTTAATAGTTTTGCCATCTCCCTCTGGCAGGTTGTGACCCACAGTTTGGAATCCCTGCTTTTGGGGGTAAAGTTGCCAGGAGTCCTTGCTGGATCCCACTCCCTCACCATGACTATCCCCCTGGGACCTTCGGTTCCAAAAGTGTGGGTTCTCAGCTGTCTCTTCTACCCTTTTCTGATGTGGGAACGGCACCCCCACATTCCAGCAATGGAGGCTGACCCATTCCTAGCCATTGCCCACATCTGGTTGCTTCCTTTGGCTGGTCCATGAGTGGATCGGCAGATTTCCAAACACCTGGGATTGATATGGGCCTTTGGTTTTGAAGGTGCTACCTTTGATGTCCAAGAATCCTCCAACAAAGCCTTGGGCCTGTCTTGGTTACAAGAATCTGGCTGCCTCCCTCACAACATGTCCCTGCCGGACCATCGGGCGAAATCCTGGTGGTAGACGGCCCATGCAGCTCCCTGGCCAGCAACTCGGATCCCTCATCCCCAGCTCTGGCCTTGTTTGGGAGGATGGTGGCCACTTTCCATTTGTTATTCACAGCTGCTGTCGTTTGGGGTCTTCCTAAGAAGATGCTCGCAATACCTGGGCCACTTCAGCAGGATTCTAGTCATCCCCTCGTTCACACACCGAGAAAGAATGTCTCAATGCCCTAGTAATAGAGGAAAGAATCCATGTAGGCAGAAACTCATCCTGGTACTGCACAAAACAAAAATGGCCGCTGCGCAATTGGAATAGCCCCCCAGGTACGCTTGCGAGAGTGAACAGGCTTCCAGTTTCCATCCAGACAAGAGAGGTTCCAGGTTTCAAGGGGTCTCTCCTTCCCTCCCAGCCTCTAGAGCAGTGTTTCTCAACCCTGGCCACTTGAAGATGTGTGGACTTCAACTCCCAGAATTCCCCAGCCAGCATGGTTGGCTGGGGAATTCTGGGAGTTGAAGTCCACACACCTTCCTGTGGCCAAGGTTGAGAAACTCTGCTCTAGACCCACCACTTCCTCTTGCTCATCGCCCACTTTGTATGCACAACAAACTACGTGAACTACATTTTTGGCACCGTGCCGTTTCTATCATCCCGGGATCTTAATGAGCATTTGTCTCGAGGGGTCCTTTTTCTCCTCACCACGTGTGTACATTCAAATGTGCACCCAGCACCAGGGGCATTAGCAGACTTGATTTCATCCTGCTGAAAGCTGGGGGGGGGGGGTTGCTAGCATCGCCTTCTCTCGCGTCTCTCGCGCCCTGTTCCAATTAATCCTGCCACACACGGCTGCGAAAGGGAAGGGAAGAGACGGAGCCAAAGAGAGCACGCAAGGGCACTGGGGTGGGATTTGCCACCGTTGCCTAGGCACGGCGCACCCAGGGACTGCCTCGCGTCGCCCCCAGCTTCTGTCGGAGGGACGCCTGCAGTTAAGCAGCCGAGAGGCCGAAGGCCGAAGGCAGGCGGGAATTGTGCTGCGGCTGACGGGCAGAGCTTCAGATCCCTCCCTCTGCTGCCAGGAGAGGGGAGAGGCCACGACCCAAAGTCCGAACGGGCGACCGACTAATCCATCAGGGAACCCTCCCCTGGCAGCCGCAGCCATCCACGCTGAAGGTCTGCCCTGATTCTGTGGGCAAAACAACGGCCAAGAAAAACTGCAGGGTGTAAGCCAACGCCTTTAGGAAGACGACTTTCACAAAAATTATGGGGATATTTTTATTTCTATGAGTGCAAAAAAGGTCATATATTCATAATTAATAAATATATCTTTACTCTACAGTTACTTTACTCTACAGGGCAAGATGGATGGATGATATTCTGGAGGTGACGGACTCGACCGTGGGGGAGCTGCGGGTGGCGACGGCCGACAGGAAGCTCTGGCGTGGGCTGGTCCATGAAGTCATGAAGAGTCGGAAGCGACTGAACAAATAAACAAAATTCCTCTTTTTAAATCTGGATTTTTGCTAATCTCAGCAAAATATATTTTTATTCCACTTTCATTGTTGACGGCATTCTTCTAAAACTGAACCAAACACTTGTAAAATTACTGGTGATAATTTGAGTGGGATTTGCGGGCAGGGATTAATTTTGTAAACCGCTTGATCAGTACAACTTAGATGGTGTGTTGCTGTCATAAAAAGCAACAATGAAGTGTGAAATATCTGAGAGGAAACCAATGATTTTGTCTTTCAAGTGACAAATTGGACCATATAGCAGAGGGTTTGTGTTAAAGGCTGTCCTGCCACCTCTACCACATAGGGTGAAACATTGGGCTCTACAGTGAAAGCTAGACCATTCTGATGCTCTCTTCCACAAATGTAAACCCATATTTACAAGTAGTTCAAATGAAAAGGGCAATGAAGTTGCATTGTGCACTTTTTCTTGAAAACAGCTGGATGCAAGTTGCTCCGAGTGCAAAGTGGGCCTGCTTTGCTTCCCTTGGTGGACATGACCTTCTCTGTCGCACAGAACACCAAGGCAGCCTTAGGGTCACAGAGAAAATGGCTTCTGCGTGGAAACTGCACCTGGGAGGGAAACCTGGTCTGTGGAGGCCAAGGCTACTCTTCTGCCTAGAAACAAAAAGAAGGGGGGGGGGAGGACTTTGCTCAGGTTTCATCACTGCAAAGCAGAGTTGCCCTGCTCCGCTCCACAGAGTGTAGTCTGCACCCCCTTCGCTTCTCCTAGAACGTGCAATTGGTTGCACACGGTGCTGAAAGGAAGCAGCCCGGATGGACACGGATGGGCAACCTGTGAAGGACGAGAATGGCTGCCTTGCCTGCGGAGCTCCCAGAGGCCGTCTGATGACGTGATGACAACACAGAAAGCGGTGGGGATTACTGCTTTGCTCCTTTTATTTTATTTTTTTTAGCATTTATGGCTTTTTTTTAGAGATTGGAAGGTTCACAAGGCTTCTCTGATCTTTTTCTAAGAACATGTGGACACGCTGGCAAACAGCTGCCGAGAGAGACAAGCCCATTCATAGAAAGGTTGACATTAGCATCTGTCACATTGACCTGGATGGCAAGGACAACCTGGCAGTTGGCTAGCATCCCTCCAGTTCCCTTTGTCTCCGTCCTCCTTCTGTCCTTGTTTTGAGAGCATTTGGCAGCCTTCTCTATCCCCTCCGATATGAGGTATAAGAAAGAGAGCTTCGTCTCTTCTATCTTTTAAAGCAATTCTCCAGACAGTGGGGGGAAAGTTTTAAAAGAGAGCTGTGGTGTCTGGGACCAAGCCTGATGGATTCAGCGGCTTGTTCACTTGCAGAAAGAGAAAGAAATCAAAACACGATAAAAACAGTCTTAAAGACAGGAGCCCCCATTCTCAAGCCACGCACACTTCTTTGGTGGAAGACCACAATTTAGCGTTAGGAATTTCTTCTGAGTAAGCTTGTTGCTGGATGAACCCTAATTTCTATTTCGTACCCTGGATGCATTGGAAAATATTCTACTCAAACATTGACACAGCAGACAAAACATTTGCTTTCATGATCATAGGCTGTTTGCTCAGTAGAAGCATTTAACTGCAGTCCCTAAAATCTCTTATTTGCAAGCAGTTAAAGAAATTTGCCCAACTGATTATTCAAATGGCACTGGATTGAAGTCAATGGCCTCAGCTGTCCATGGGATATGTTTTTGCAACGAAAGATAGGTTAAAAATGATACAAACAAGCCACAATATAGTTATGTGTTTGTTTGAAACGTACTTTTCCTTTTACTTGAAAACCTAGTTCTTAATGCAATTCTCATATTGCTTTCTAAATTAATACCATAACATACCATAACACTTTTTTTTAATCCGTTCAATCGTGTCCAATTCTCGGAGACTACCTGGACAAGTCCCTGAAGTTTTCTCAGCAAGGTTTTTCATAAGTGGTTGGCCATTGCCTCCTTCCTACGGCTGAGAGAGAGTGACTGGCCCAAGGTCACCCAGCCAGCTTTCATGCCTAAGGCGGGACTAGAACTCTCGGTCTCCTGGTTTGCCATTGGCTCCTTCCTAGGGCTGAGAGACAGGGACTAGCCCAAGGTCACCCAGCCGGCTTCGTGCCCAAGACGGGACTGGAACTCACGGTCTCACGGTCTCTAGCCTGATGCCTTAACCACGACACCAAACTGGCTCTCTAGCATAGCACATAACATAATATGGTGTGGATACACAGGTGTGTTGCACTGAGAGGCACCCACAGTTTCTGGAGGGAGCTAAAAGGCTGGAAATCACACTGGTGCAGCTAAGATTGAACTTCAGCAATGTGACTAAGGTGTTACATTTTCTTAAATAGTTGATCTCTCCTAGGCATCTTACCAATAACTTTGGCCATGTAATAGATCTTAGAACAGCTGTTCCAAGCATCACAGGCCATTCCATTTTTTTTTCCATTTAAGATGCAGCATACAAAGTCCACAAAGCATTAATAAACCCCACAGTTCATAATCTCTTCTGCGACTTAAGGCCAATGATTTCGATGGCAGGATACAGGATACAATTGCACCAGTTTATTAAATCACTTATAAGCCTTTTTTGTGGTTGATGCATTTGTCTTTATCTAACCTAGCAAAGATTTTTCTTGTCTGCTCTTAGTACGAATCGTAGTGGTACAAATTTTTCAGGAATGAACTTGTAATTGGCAATTGAATACATTAAATAATTTTATGATCAGCTCCCTGAACAAATAAATTGACGATGGGTCTGCAGGTGTTGGTTCTGAGGTGCAAAGTGACCCTGGAGAAGATACTTCGAAGGGGGAGGAGGAAGGGAGGAAGTCGCGCTTCGTCTGCTTTTGCCCGGTGTCAGTCTTGCTCTGGGATCCCTGGGGGTTCAGGGCTGCTGGTGGGGTTTTCTGAAAAAGGATTAAAATAAGTATTGTATTTCTTCTCCTCCCCGCAACTCTTACTCTCCTCCCAACTTTATCTTGCAATTGAAAAAGGGCTATTGAGCTTCATCCTGACGTGTAGATTAACCTGTAGATGCATAAGATTCTTTAGTGCCTTCTTTCCTTTTGTCTAAAATTCCAGGGTTATGAAGGGAAAGGCAAGAACATTAGGTCACAGAAACACATTTCCTGAACGTGAACAGAGGTCAGTAAAACAGCGCCCCTGTTGTTATCTCCATTGTTGTGACAGGTGATGTTCTTGTGGAGAAGCTGGAAAACTATAGACCAGTTGGAATTGGAGTTGGCTGATGGACCACATCCAAAGTGTTCATTGAAGTCTCGTTGCAACTTGGAGATGAGGAAGGTGGTATCTGGCAGGTTTGGGCAGAACCATCTTTACCAACAATTTGAATTAAGGAGGCGAGGTTCTGCAGTTCAGTTTTGCAGATACTATTAAAGAGGAATTAATAGGATTGAAGACAGAACCAACATTCAGGACACTCTTGGCAGGGCCCAAACTAGCGCATTAATTTCACCAGAGATACTGTAAATGTGAAGTTTGCAGATATAGGAAATATTTGTTTCCTGTGTGTAATGCATGGCTTGATATCAGTCCAGGTGGAAAGGACCTCAGGATAAAAAAAGGCAAGATGAAAGACAAATCAAGGAAGTGTCGTGCTCAGATCTCAAGAAATATTGATCATGCCGTCTATGGTTGGGACAGATCTCACTTAAGGCAATGTGTCCAGTTCTGAGTACCACAACTTGAGGACAACATTGACAACTGGAATCTGGAGAAGGGCAGCAAGCTGGTGAGGGGCTGGTTGATACAGTCCAGGGAAGATAAAGGAGATGTGATTGTCAACCTCAAATATATGAAGGGGTGTCAAAAATAACAAAGCTGCAGTGTATTTCTGCTGTACCATATAAGATGTGTAGAAGTTTACACTGGGGTTCCAAATATAGGAGAAAGGATTTATATTATTATTATTATTAGGAAAAATATCTTGGAGACACCAGAATTTTCATGATGGAAAGATTAACGTGGAAGATGGTGGACTCCTGTAGGTACCTTTTGGGATGCTGTAACAAAAGACTGTATTAACTGATAGTGCTGTATCACAGGAGTTGGGATAGGCTACATGACCTTTGAGATCCCTTTCAACTTTTTGATACCAGGAGGGTGGGCACAGATGTTTACCCAGGAGGAATGTACCATCTAGGATTAAATCTAAAAGCGCTTTGCCCTCATCACCATGTAGCAAAACAGAGCCATTTTCTCGACTCCCCCCGCCCCCCAGGTGAAGAACATTCCCCCATAGGAGGAGAACGTGCAGAGATGCAACTGGAGAAGCAACTCAGAAGCAAATTAGACTTGTACTCTCTTGTGCTCTCTCAGCCCCAGTTACCTTTCTGGACCACAAGATCCTAGGACAGAAAAGGAGAAGCTGGTGGCTTGAGATCTGGCTTTCACACTATAAATGTAACAGGACAACTTGCACTTCAGTGAACAGAATCCATCTGAATGGCATCAACGGAAAGGCCAGGTTTGTTCCCAAATCCAGAAAGTTTGCCTTACGTAAGTCAGATGGCAAATTCATTTAATTTTTATAACTCACTGAGGTGTCAAAGCTGAAAATGAAACAAATGAAAATGTCACAAAATTAATTGCCGTGCACTGACAATCAGGAAGTGCGACATCAAACAGGGAAGCAAATGTCTGGATTTGTTTAATCTGCATTATACATGTTAATTATGTTGCCTGCAGTTGGCTGATAATGAATCACATGCAGAAGGGAAGGGCTACTCGATTGGATAACTGATGAATGGAAAACTCCAGGGGTTTTCTAAGTTGGTTTGTCACAGTTCTTCATTAATTTTTACAAAGACTAATTAAATGAATTAAACATACATGAGTACAATCAAAACAGATTCATTGAGCAGAAATGCTGGCAAAGATTAGAAAAGATTCCAATGCTGATCTGCGTCGATCATATTGAGATATACAGAAACTGAAGGCATGAATTCAAAGCAAAGTAACTTATCATTAACTGTGACTCTGAAAACAGTAAGGTTGTAAAGAAGGAAATATTTCTAAAACTTCCATTTCAGTTCAGAGGGAAGGGGGTTTTAAGCATTATTTCAGAACCATCACAAGGGTAGAAGGCTTCTTGTTTTCATGGACATTTTCCAAGCATACTTTGGAACACTATTCCTCAAAACTCCAGATTGTGAGTCTCATTTAGGGCTCCCCCTCACACCTTGCTAATGGTTTAACCATCTTGTGTTTCCGCAGAGCCAATACTGCCAAGGTGGAGGAGAGATTCATTAGGGTTCCTTCATGAGTTGTCACTCCTGCTAACAGTCTGTCCCTCTGTTTCTGGGCCAAACCAGCCTGGAGATTCCTAAGTCCCACCCTTGGTTTACCACATGCCACACAACAAAGATGCTTGATCATGTTGCTAAGAGCCCCTGTAATCCGAATGGGGCCCTGGGGCCCTTCTCTGATCCAGCCCTGGTGGAGAAGAGGAAGCATAGGCTCCTTCCAAAGCAAAGGTAAAGGAGGAGGAGTGGAAACCAGAGAAAACATGCTTGTGCCCCGTCCTCTTCACTTGCAGAACTTTCCCATCACTTCTTCTGAGGTAGAGAGGAAGAGCATCAGGCCCTGGAAAGTCTTAGACATGGAGGGCCAAGAGGTCCTGCGAATGGGGCACTGGGTTGCCCGCAAGCTCTGGAGAACCACAGCAACTCAAAGACAAAACTAAAAAGCCCAGTTTTCTTTTGGTTTCAAATATAATGTAGCTGATCCAGAAATAAATCAGCTCCACTCTCAAACATCTCAAATGTCATGGGATCACCAAGGTCACGAATTGCTTTCAAACTACTGCAACAGGCTTGTGTGGCAGGGCCACAGAGTTATTATTCATTATTATTTATTATGAATAACATAGTGAAAGATGAGAGACAATAGACAATGAAAAAGCTCTGGTAATGTTCCCAGAGATATCCCTATAGAAGGGTAAACTTACCACAAACACACGTTCACATTATCTTCAAGCTCCTTGAATTGTAGGGATCTATTCAAAGAATATACTCCATTTGCCCGGTCCACAAAGAATCAAAAGCCTTTTGCAATCAGGACCTCCAACCCTGTTGAATTACAGGCAGGAATTTTCAAGATGGCAAGAGACAGCATCTCGTCCACTTGAGTACTACCCATTTCTTTGCCCTGCATTACATATCCAACCCTATCATTTCCCCCCACCCCCATTGTTTTTTGTTCATTGAAGTTAATGGCCCAATAACCACAAATCTACCATGACTCAGATATTCCCCCTCAATATGGGGGGGAGGGGGGAAGGCACGGTAGCTGCAGATCTACAATTATTCAATGCCTTTAGAAGGCAAGGTGTCTTCCCACCGTGATTTAAGACGTCCTCGTGATGTCTCCAGGCAGGAAAGTAGTGAAAAGGAGGTGACCACAGAATATCAAAAAGGAATCGGAAGAGAAGTACAAATTTTAGGAGAGAGTGTCATAAATTGTGCAGACCCTTCCTAAAACATTAAAAAAAGGTAAAGGTTCCCCCCGCACATTTGTGCAGTCGTGTCCGACTCTAGGGGCCGGTGCTCATCTCCGTTTGTTAGCCGAAGAGCCAGCGTTGTCCGAAGACGCTTCCACGGTCATGTGGCCGAATGACGTGCGCGGAACACTGTTACCTAACCACCAAAGTGGCACCTATTCATCTACTTGCATTTGCATGCTTTTGAATTGCTAGGTTGGCAAGAGCTGGAGCTAGTGAGGGAGCTCACTCCGTCACGCAGGGCTAGGGATTCGAACTTCTGAACTTGCGATCTTCCGACCGACAAGCCTGGCGTCTTACCCGCTGAGCCACCACGCCCCCTTACATCCTAAAACATATCTTGAGGTAAATATCCTGAGGTCCTACTTCAATGATTCATCACTAAGACTTCTGAAAACTGGTGTTTCTGGTTAGCTTATCTAAACACCCTTCTGTGTCTAAATTTTAAGAAATATTAAGCTTCAATAATAATAATATTCTACTCAAGGAACAACATACTCAACTGATGTAAAATAAATGTCAGTTTCAATCCTATGTCTACTCATCAGGGAGTCTACCTCTTTAGCTCAGCACTAATGTACCTTTATCAGAAAGTGGCAAAAATAATAGCTATGATTATAACATGTCAAACTTTTCAGAACTAACTCCAAGTGAGACGCTTCTTGAATCAAATCATGCCAGGAACTTTCCATCCCTGAAATCTGCATGGTCATGCCAAAAGACTTGGCCAAAAATAAAGAAGAGAGAGATAGAAAGTGGGGGAGGGGACTTTCTGTTTGGGGGAGTCTCATTCAGACTCCATGAGAAGATGGACCTCTGTCTCAAGCAGAGTTGTGGATAGCTGCCAGGCAGGTGAGGACATGGTGACGTTGTTGTGTTTCAGCAAGATATAAGGTATCACATTTAACTTTAAAAACCTTTACATCTTTCATTTTTCCAGCAGAGGAAATATTGCTCATAAACTTTACAAGAAGTGCACGTAAAGAGTAGGTGTTCATAGCGTGGCAGTAATTGATCTTGGTCTCAACCTAATTTACATCCCCTAGTGACATAAAATAAATGAAAGTATTAATTAATTGATGCAACACTACCAGAAGATACTCTACATCCAACAGGCATAATGCATTATTCATTTATCTGCAATGTTAACAAATTCGTTTAACTAGGAACCAATAATGCTTCAGTGTGGCTTTATTTTTAATGGCACCATTTTATCAAATCTCAGTTTAAAATCGTTTGCAAATTCATCTTTTAAGGAAAACAAAAATGACTGAAATGTGAAACAGAAATCAGAGGGGACAAGCTACTAGGTAGCAGAGTGTATCCAACTCTGACTGGTTAATTCACACATGGGAGGTTAAACAATAAGAGTTTCTTCATTACTATCTCAACTTGTCTATGAAAAGATAAAAAACATCCCACCACTGAGATGACTTTGATTTTGAGTTGCCAGAGATTATGCAATGCAGTGGAATATTCGGAAGTCATTGCATCCAGTCATTTAATTCATAATCTAGTCTCTTCAGGCTCTAAATAAATGGAGAGATTGACCAGAGTCCTGAGTTCTATCTTGGGTATCATCAACTGTGCAATTTAACACTTCTCCACAAAAGTTTCCAAATCCAAGGCCCTCACAAAGCAGTCTCGTGCCAATTTCTCTCTAACCAGGGTGCTGGTCCTTGTGCAATGGCTGGGATTGAGGGAGGAGGAGGGTTTTTTAGACAGGTGTCAGAAAAGCAGGACCAGGCCCTTGGGTGGGAGAGAAGCTAAATTCTCACCAGTGAGATAAGCAAGACTGAATGGTTGTGGGTAGTAGGACCACCTGAATCTGAGAACTTACCATCTTTGACTGTAGCTTGAATCATGTCAACTGGATTTCTATTTTCTTAATGGAAACGTTTCGCTCCTTATCCAAGGGGCTTCTTCAGTCTGAGCAAAGTTGGTAAGGGAATCCTAAATATGTTCCTAGGTAGCTGTGTGACCTTACACCTGGGGCTAGGTCATGGTTATATTGAGATGTAATTTTTAAGTCCTTTTATCATCTAATGGAGGGTCGTTAAAAACACCATGCTGCTGTTGAGCTTCTGAAATGGTCTTAATCTTCCTAGGCACAGAAGACAACACGGGGAGGAAGATGGGGGAGAGTTTGTGCCTGAGGCCCCCTCATTAATGTTCACATTTTAGACAGAGAAGATAGGTGGTTTGAGAGAGGGGTCAAGGAATCCATTTATGCCAACTTGGAAAATCCTTCCTTGAATAGAGGTGGGGGCCTCAGGCACAAACTCTCCCCCATCTTCCTCCCCGTGTTGTCTTCTGTGCCTAGGAAGATTAAGACCATTTCAGAAGCTCAACAGCAGCATGGTGTTTTTAACGACCCTCCATTAGATGATAAAAGGACTTAAAAATTACATCTCAATATAACCATGACCTAGCCCCAGGTGTAAGGTCACACAGCTACCTAGGAACATATTTAGGATTCCCTTACCAACTTTGCTCAGACTGAAGAAGCCCCTTGGATAAGGAGCGAAACGTTTCCATTAAGAAAATAGAAATCCAGTTGACATGATTCAAGCTACAGACAATTCCACCTGGATGACTGAGAACCTTCATAGACATATTACCATCTTTGACTCTGAATGGAGTAGCGCTTCCCTAGACAGTGCAATTGGGGGACCTCCTAGGCTCTTGGCTCCTGCTCAAGGGTTAGACAGGTGGCAGACATGGCCACAAGGGCTTTTGCACAGATCCATCTGAGGCACCGACTGCACCATTTCTAGACTGGAAGGACCTAGACACAGTCACTCATGCTTTGGTCCTCTCCCATCTGGATTACTGTAATGGATCTACATGGGGCTGCCCTTGAAGACCACTTGGAAGCTACATCTGGTCCAGAATGCAGTGGTAGATATAGTTATGGACGTGCCCTGATACACCTGTGTAGCACCTCTGCTCCCTTACACCGGCTACCAGTGGGCTTCTGGTTCACCTTCTCTTCTGTGACAATTAGTAAATTCAGCAGGAGGACATGTTCTTCAAGACCAGAGTGTGGAGGGGGGAGAAGAGTGCTGTAGAAGAAGAGTGTTTCTGGATGCTGTATTCCCAATCTTGTTCTTTTAATATTGCATCTCATGATTCAACCGGAGTGGCCTCTGATGACCAGTTTTAAAAACTGCCATCTCATTCTCATTTAATTCCTGGGCAGTTTGGTCCCCAGAACTGAACAGTCATTAATTCCACACCACCATTCCATACCACAATTCCATACCACCTCCAACTTCTTGAAATATTCCATCAACGCTGCCTCCGAAAAATTCTGCAAATTGCTTGGGAAGATAGGCGGACTAATGTTAGCGTATTGGAAGAAGCAAAAACCACCAGCGTTGAAACAATGATCATCCAACATCAACTTTGCTGGACCGGCCATGTTGTTCAAATGCCTGACCATCGTCTTCCAAAGCAGCTACTTTACTCCCAACTTAAGAATGGAAAACGGAATATTGGTGGACAGCAAAAGAGATTCAAAGATACTCTCAAAGCTAATTTTTAAAAATTTAATATCAGCATTGAGAACTGGGAAGCCCTAACACATGAGCGTTTCAATTGGAGGTCAGCCTTTATTAATGGCACTATGGACTTTGAAGAAGCACAAGTACAGGGCGAAAGGGAGAAACGAGCTAAGAGGAAGGCACGTCAAGCAAACCCTCATCGTGACCGTCTTCCACCCGGAAACCTATGCCCTCATTGTGGGAGGTTGTGCGGATCCAGAATTGGCCTTTACAGCCACTTACGGATCCACTGTTAAGATTTTACCCCTGGAAGACAATCTTACTCGGCCATGAGTGATCGCCAAGAGATAATTCCACAAAACAGAAAGGAGGAACCGATTGTTTTCATTCATTCTTAGGAGAGCTTTTTTTGAGCCATATTAATCACAAAGTCGAAAATTGGGTTCCCACCCAAAGCTTCATGCCACTTTTGTGCCATATTGTTTTTCTCACCCAAGGGAAGGGGGCACGGCCGTTTGAAATTGGGGTTCAGAGGCAACACCTACAAATCCAATGTTGCTACTATATTCCCCAACAATGTGCCTACGGGTGGCACTTTGGCTGAGAATCTCTGTTTTGTGCGCAAGAGCTATGTGCCTCCACATGGATTATACACACTCTATGAACTCCTCTTGCTGTTTTTCCAGCGCTGGCTCTATTTATAAAGGTCAGCCCAACCCTTTAGAAATCGTGGGAGCTTGTTTAAAATTCTTTTGAAAATAATGAGACCCACAAGAGCAATTGATTTCTTCTCACCTTGGACTCCCCTCTTGTTCTTCTTCACCTACTTGGTAATCCTTAATTAGTGCCACATTATGTTACTTTGGAAAACAAAGTCAGAGTCCCAGCCCATTTCTATAGTTCTTAAGAGAATGTCTTTGTTAAACACAGAGGTTTTTGTCTGAAAGGAAAGCACCTGAGTAATTCATTCGAAACAAGCGAGCCCTTAGCTGTGGCATCAGAACACGCGGAGCAGATATCCCTGATCTATGACAAGAACTGGCAGACTCTTTGGCCCATGTGAAAGGTTGCTGATCTCACGCCAGAATTTTCTGAGATCCCACCTGAAAAGGCTGAAATATCATGAGGTCTTCTAGAAACGTTTATGCCAGAACCCAAACATCTCATCAGATTTGTTAATTGTGGCAGATTTGAGACAATTTTTAACTTTAAACTGATCAAAGTTGTAATTTAGCTTTTGAGGGTTTCTCAATGAGGTTAAAGATAGGGCTGAAAGATATTCTGGGGTTCACCGGTGCTGCGTCTCACTCCTGGCCTCTTCCAGTCTAAGTGTGCCTGGCTGTTTGGAGATAAGAGATTTCAGCATGGAAAGCCCATATTTGCACTGCTTTAGAAGGAGCACTGTTGGCTGTGTCACTTCATGCCATTGTCTACGTCTGGACAGGTTTATTTCTGTCTCAGCTGCAGGGTATCGAGAAGAGCACAACGGCGATTTCCCATCTGCAGGGCTGCTGCTGCGTTGGCTGGCTTGCTTGCTTGCTTGCTTGCTTGCTTATTTATTTGCTTGCTTGCTTGCTTGCTTGCTTGCTTGCTTGCTTGCTTGCTTGCTTGCTTGCTTGCTTATTTATTTGCTTGCTTGCTTGCTTGCTTGCTTGCTTGCTTATTTATTTGCTTGCTTGCTTGCTTGCTTGCTTGCTTGCTTGCTTGCTTGCTTGCTTGCTTGCTTGCTTGCTTGCTTGCTTGCCTTATCTGGCCACCCACTCGACAGGCAGCTAACAGTCAATTTTTTAAAAAGAAAGAAACACAATGTACGCACTTGGAGCAATTCAACAACAAACAGCCAGGAACGCCAGAGTCTTCAATGTCTTATGAAAAGCTGGCAGGTTCAGGACCGTCCGAATTGCAGAGGTATATTGTTTCATCGGGCTGGTGCCACAAGCGAGGAGGCATGCTCCCTGGGCCCCATTGGATGGAATTTTGAGGAGAGGGGGCTCAGAGCATGCCCACCTACCAGGCCTTGTGGGACGAGCAGGAGACAGACAACCCCTCAGACACTCGGGCCCTGGGCCATGTCGGGGTGCCATTTAAAAGGGGGTGATGTCACTAAGCAATCAGCTCCTTGGCTTTTTGTTTATATTTTATTGTGTGGTGTTTGTATATGGCTGCGAGAGCTGGACCATAAGGAAGGCGGAGGGAAGGAAGATGGATGCTTTTGAACTGTGGTGTTGGAGGAAAATTCTGAGAGTGCCTTGGACTGCAAGAAGATCAAACCAGTCCATACTCCAGGAAATAAAGCCAGACTGCTCACTTGAGGGAGTGATATTAAAGGCAAAACTGAAGTACTTTGGCCACATAATGAGAAGACAGGATACCCTGGAGAAGATGCTGATGCTAGGGAAAGTGGAAGGCAAAAGGAAGAGGGGCCGACCAAGGGCAAGATGGATGGATGATATTCTGGAGGTGACGGACTTGACCATGGGGGAGCTGGGGGTGGCGACGGCCGACAGGGAGCGCTGGCGTGGGCTGGTCCATAAAGTCATGAAGAGTCAGAAGCGACTGAACGAATAAACAACAAGTGTTTGTATTGTTTTTAAAGGCTGTAAGCTGCTCAGAATCACTATTATGATATGGGCAGCTATATAGACAGGGATGAATGAATGAATGAATGAATGAATGAATGAATGAATGAATGAATGAATGCTTAAACAACAAAACTCAGATATAGGCCTCAATGTTCCAGGTCTCAGCCAGCTTTAATCGTTAAACGAGATCTAGAGTATGACAGGTAGAAATAAAGTAAATACGCTTGAAGAATAAAATAAATAATGATGCAGAAACTGAAAGACTTTGGGTCGTTAGCAGGGTTCAAAGTTAACTTACAGAAAACAAAAGTTTTGACTAAGAATATGAATTATCATCAACAAGAGAAACTGAGAGAAATGACGGGATACTCTATGGAGAAAAAAGTAAAATATTTGGGAGTTTACTTAACATCGAAGAATGTTAAATTATTTCAAAATAACTATACTCCACTTTGGACAGACATTAAAAAAGATTTTGATCAATGGGGAAAGTTACAATTATCATTATTGGGTAGAATATCAGTGATTAAAATGAATATATTACCACAAATTCTATACCTTTTTCAAACACTACCTATATTGACATCAGAGGAACCGTTTAAACAGTGGCAGAAAGATATTTCTAAATTTATCTGGCAAGGGAAAAAACCAAGAATAAAATATAAGGTCTTGCAAGATTCAAAAGAAAGAGGAGGTTTAGGACTCCCGGATTTGAAATTATATCATGTAGCCTGTGGTTTGGTATGGCTTAAGGAATGGATTGTTTTGAAAAATGAAAAATTATTAAATTTGGAAGGACATGAATTAAGATTTGGATGGCATGGATATCTGTGGTATGATAAGGCTACAGTTAATGTGGACTTTAAAAATCATTATATTAGAAGATCTTTGTTGAGAATTTGGAATAAATATAAATCAACGTTATGTTATAAGAGACCTTTATGGATTTCTACGCAAGAAGCATTCTATAGAACAGAAATAAGAAATAAGGACAAGTGGTTGACATATAAGGACTTTTTAAAAAAAGAACAAGGGCATTATGTAACAAAATCAAAAGAAGAACTTGTTCAAGAAGGATACACTTTCCAATGGCTTTTCTATATGCAACTTATAGAGAAATTTGGAATTTGAACAAACTAAATCAGAATTTGAAATACAACTATGTGAAACTGATGAACACTTAATTGCTAAAATGTATAAATTATTGTTAAAAGGAGAAATGGTGGAGGAACAAGTTAAAGACTGTATGATTCAATGGGCAAAAAATATTGGGCACAATATACAACTTCAACAATGGGAAGATATGTGGACTAAAGGATTAAAATTTACCTTGTGCTATAATTTAAAAGAAAACTTTTACAAGATGATGTACCGATGGTATATGACCCCACAAAAACTTTCAAAAATGTATGGGAATATATCCAACTTATGTTGGAAATGTAAAAAACAAGAGGGGTCTTTTTATCATATGTGGTGGACATGTAAAATAGCAAAGAAATTTTGGATTGAGATACATTCATTGATGCAAAATATACTACAGATACGAATACCATTTAAACCAGAATTCTTTTTACTTGGAATTTGGGATGTACAAATAGAAAAACATTTTTTTAGAATAATACAATATATGATTACGGCAGCAAGACTTTTATATGCACAAAACTGGAAAAATCAAAGTGTACCAACAATACAGGAATGGATGTTGAAATTATTAGATATGGCAGAAAATGACAAATTGACATGCTTATTAAAAGAAAACCCAAACCGTTATTTTCTTAAAGAGTGGAAGCCTTTGATGGACTATTTGCAAAAAGCTGGAGGAGTAAAGCTTGCATGGGGTTTTGATGATTAGATTATATATAAATAGTATATATTAGACAAGAAATGTATATGAATGTTATATGAATAGCCAGCATGTAAGAACAAATTATCTTTTCTATTCTTATGACCATAGATAGATCGGAAGTTATCTAATTTCTATGTATGTCTTTTCTTTCTTTACTTTACTACACCTTTCTTTTCTTTTCTTTTCTTTTCTTTTTGATTTGTATTTCTATTTCTATTTCTGTTTCATTTTCAATTTTTAACTTTGTGTATTTGAAAATCTTAATAAAATTTATATATAAAAAAAGAATAAAATAAATAAGATGACGCCTGAATAATTTCTCAGTTTGGTTGTTTGCTTGGAGACCACTTCTCTTCAGCTGTGGAAATAATGTTTGCCTCACCTGTTGGGGAGTGGATGCTCTTACAATCCAATAATTGGGGGTGGGGAAGGGACTCTTTCTGCTATTTAGGGCCTCCTAAAGAACACATCATCACAGAGCTTTTATCATCTTCAGACAAGAGAATAAAAAGCTACATCATGAATTCATTTCATAATGAAATTGTACCTTCCATGAGAGCTTTAGAAAAATAATTGCAATGAGTGCATTCAGAGAGGCACTAAAAGTGTATTTCAACAGGAAAGGACGCCTTGTCTCCTAATTCTATTATGGAATTCTACCCACCAGTAAGAATCTCTTCCTTCTGCTCAGTCTTCTAAGCCCTCTTGCACCTCCACTGAATAACAGTTCCCCCGTACTGGGATTTACTAGCGATCGTGTCTCCAAAGATGACTATGAAGCTTCTTTTAAAACCACAGTTTAAGTTGAAGCCCAATATCACCAACCTCATCCCATTATTTTCAGGGAGCTTCCTGTAGATACAGGGCATGACATAGAGGGTTGAAGCATCTCAAAGAATAGCTGCTGGCTTTCAAAGAGACAATCCGTTCGCCCTTCACTATTCTTCGAGACTCTCTCCACAAGTAGGACTAGAATTATTGTGTGTCCCCAACCCTTATCTCACAAAAACTGTGCAAGGGTCTTCCATGGCCAGTGTTTTCAGAAATCGCAAAGAGATCAGGCCAGAGTTCCTCTATCAGGGCAACCATGACTGAGTCTGGCTCAAAACCGAGCCTGAATCCAGAATGAGAAGGATTGCGAGATCCTTCAAGAGCACCATCCTCTCAAACACCTTGCTCAGAAAAGGGGCATCTGTAACAGGATGGTAACTGGTAAAATCCTTTAGCTTCAGTTCTTCAAAGCGGGCACCACCTTCTTGAAGTCCATCATGCAATGACACATTCACCGCTCCCTGGATCCGCGGTGTCAACCACGCTCAGCCAGGCCAGCTCCCATAAGCAGGATCAGGAAAACATGAGTGGGCTGGATAGCCACAAGCATCTTCTCCCTTCCTTCAGCCCTCATAAACTGAAAGTGATGACACACAATTGGATTGCTGTAGGGCGCCCTGTGTTAAAATAGCACGAGGATGAGCAATTTCATTCCAAGTCGATTAGCTCATAAATCTGCCATAGCAGGTCTTTGTGGGCTCCAACGTTGGGTTTTCTGGAGAGAATAACAATCAGCCCTTGACATTATTGGTCAAAGAACTCTGTGGGAGAACTACCTGAAGATACCACAGAGGGCACAAAGCAAGCCTAACCTGTAACCTTCCCTGCCAGGTAGCAGGCACAATGGTGTGCGCCAACATGGATCCATTTGGTGCCAGAGCTTTCCCTCTTTTCCCTCTTGGCCAGTTTTATTGCCAAAAGCTCTGTAGAAGACCAGGGAGAAGCCACAGCATGGCCCTTCTAGACACCCAATAAATGCTCACGTGGTGCTATGAGGCCAAACTTTAGATGGTGGCAGAACATCCCAAATGCCCGGACTAAGCTGCCCGAGACCTGAAGCAAAGGCTACCTGTGTCTTGGTCGAGACCCAGCGTGAGTCCTGTGCAGGAGATGGAGAAGCGGTGTCTCCCTTCTCTTCCTTCATGGAACAGCAGCCTGCCTGGAGAGCTTCTGAAGACGAGCCGGGGACCCTAACCAAAGCAGTTCTGCTGTGGGGGAACGACCCGTCCCCGTCGCTTGAGCCTCTCCGTTTCCTCTTCAGAATCTCAGGATAGTTCCACTGTAATAAAAACGCCGCCCTTCACCTTTTCCTTGCACATCACAATTCTCCTGTCAAGAAGATGCCCCTTAGCAGAAACATAAAATGATCAGTTCAGGCGCTGGATTGATTTGCTTGGTTGCAACACATGATTCTGCTAATGGATTCTGTTTGTCGTCCACCGTACTGTATGCATGAATCCCTTTCAGACTCAGCCTTGCGTGCGTTCTTCATCTGAGTTAGAAGTGACCAGGAAAACATCCCAACGAACTGAAAGCATAGCTGTCGATTTTATCTGCACTACATCATTCGCATTGTAAATCATTCAATACTTTCCACTCATTCAACTGTTGCAGCAGCTTAGATCTTAATAAAGCATGAAAACATGATTGTTTTTACATGCTTCTTCCTTGCTGAATTTATTTCCAGAGCTGCTGTGGCGGCGGCTGCTGCAATGTGTGGAATGAATAATTCGGCATGTATCGCTTGTTTTCCCTTGAAGCTGGGAGAACGGAGAGGACCTCAAGGGAGAGTGAGCCCAGAAGCCGGTGGGGCTCATCCGGACCCCGCTCGAACTGCAGCCACAGCTGCTTCCGGTCTCTCCCCGCACTGCAACTGCTGTCTTCTTTCTTTCATACTCCTTTCTGTCCTTCCTAGAGCGCCCAACCACTCCGCCTGCTGAACTGCGCTGGATGGGGATTGCATGTTAGGAAGGCTGCCTTAAGCAAAGGGCTTCGGGTTATAATCACAGAGTTGGAAGAGCCCTTCAGCCCCGGGGCCCAACCCTCACACAGGGCAGTCCCATTAATCAAGGCATTTGCTACAGAAGCTCCCTGGTGCTCTCTGAGCTTGGTTGTTGGCTTGTAGATGTTTCGTTACCCAACTAAGCGACATCATCAGTGCATGTGAGTGTGTTGCCTGGTTGGGTAGTTAAACCTCTGCAAGCCAACAACCAAGCTCAGAGAGCACCAGGGACTCTGCTGTTCAACCCTGAGATACCCTGAGGTCCCCTCCTCTAGCATCTGCCTGAAGACACCCAGAGAAAGGGAGTTCAGCACTTCTCTGCATCATTGGCTCCACCGTCAAACTGCTCTCACGCTTAAAAAGTTCTCTCCCTCCCTCCCTCCCTCCCTCTCTGCAGGAATCTCCCTTCCTGAATGATGCCATGAGGACTCCAGAATTCATTAGTAGGGAAATGGACAAAGTGAAGAACTTTGCACTTGTCTCTATTAAAATGTCATTGTGGTACTTTTAATATCTTGCATTTTTTGTCTTCTAAGATACTAGCCATCCCACCCAATTTTGGGAGGTCTGCAGATTTGAAAAGCATCCCTTCCACTTCCTCAACTAAATCATTAATAAAAATATTGAACAGTACAGGATCTAGGACTGCATCCTTTGACCCTCTCTCTGAGGATCTACTGATGAGGATTCTTAGAGTAAGATTTTTAAGCCAGCCATGTATCTACTTAACTGTCATGTTATGAGAGTTATAGCTGTTCTTCTTGGCGATCACTCGTAGCCGAGTAAGATTGTCTTCCAAGGGTAAAATCTTAACAGTGGATCCATAAGTGGCTGTAGCACGTTTGGAAAAGAGTCATCTCAGACGGTTCTGGGGGTAAGAACAAGTCTATAATTATAATAGTCTGACTGTTAGAATATTCCTTTCTGGGTATCAGGTTTAACCCACCCAAATCTTGAATGATATCCTCTCTTAATCAAATAATTCCACAGCATTGAACAAGCATCCCTTCCTTGCACATTGAGTCTCTAGAATATTTACAGCTCTGAGTAGTAATGGAGACTTTTAGCTGTTTAAAAGTAAATTCCAAGTAATTGATAATTTGATGTAATACTGATGTAGTTTTAGGAATGTAAATATTAATGTTTATTCCTTTAATAATAATTTCTAACTATCTATTCATTCTGTGCCCTAATCTGAATGTAAGTCAAATGTATACATCTGCCCAACAATTTATCACTGCCAGAAATAAATGACAAGAAATAACTTACTTTATTAAGTTATGGTCAAAGTCCAAAAAAGAGAGGAATATGGTACTTATTTAAAAAGAAATTAGAAAGAGAGATTGGGGGTGATAATCTGAAAGAGCTCCCACAAGGGGTTAGGGTGTTTGGCTACTTTTAACCTCAAGGGAAGGTTCACATATTGCGTTCGGGTGTCCTGGCCTCTGAGATTTCCCAAGTGCAGGAAACGCAACTGCATAATTTGTGGAAGTAACTTCCATTTACTTAGCATGTAATTATTTGGAAGCTGGTGCAAAGCATTTGTATGGGTGTGATTGAACCAGATGCAAAGCCTAGGACTGACCCATTTCCCCACTATTTGCATCTTCATAAGTTTTCCCAGCTGTTGCTGAAGTGATACAAAGCTGGTCCTCATTGCAGATACGTTTCGGCACAACGATGGTTGGAGGACTCTAGAAAACGTTAGAAATCAATAGTAGGGTAATACAAAATGGTGCAAAACCAGTATAAAACTTCAGGTTGTACCTAGGTATCGGGTCGAAATCCTCTTAATTATAAGTGTACCAAACCTGATTTGGAGTCACAAACAGTAGCAAAGTGGTACAAAATTCGTAATACTTTTTATGGATGGTTTTGCCAGCAAAAAGATTACAGTTCGAAGTTAGTCACTTTAAAAGCTGCATTTATTTCCATCAGAAAGTTAAATCTATGCTTTAGTCTCTCCCACTGAGATTAACGGGAGTTTCAGGTGCTTAACTTCAAAGCCGAGGTTAAGGGCTGATCTGTTTCAGAACTCAATAACCAGAGATTCATGAAAAAAGAGACGGGATGGAAGCCGAACATGATCTCTGCTTTATTCTTTCCTAGAGCAATTCTTTCCTTGTGGTTCATGAAACTGGGAATTGCCAACATCACCCATCACGTCTCCCTCCCCACTCTACACCCCCAGTTCTGTGCATTTCTGGTTATTTTGGGTTGAGAATCTAAATTTAGTATCCCTGAAGAAATGCTTGGTTTGACCGAGAGGCCATCACCCCATAACTATTTCGGCAGAATTTGGGAGACTGCCATCTGACTGGCCAGCTTGCAGAACCAACCCCACTGCCATCTCTCTTCCTAGGGAACATATGGCCCAGTAGTGTGATGCTGTAACAGATGTGCCTTTACGATCTGTACAGTTTCTACCAGGCGTTCAAGACACAAGTAGCCAGTGTATAAATGAAGGTGGCCAGTGCTTGAGAAGGTCATAATCCTGGCCACTTTCATTATACATGACACCAAACTGGGGGGCCTCAAGAACCTCAAGCCATATATCTGATGAAGGCCACATTTTTATGTGTTGAAGAATACAGATTGGCTGCAAAGACCATCTGATTTATAGCTGTTTTTATGGGTCTTCTGCTATGTTAGCATGATGGGCAATTTGGCAGTTCCTTTCATTAATATCCCATGATGGGATATTTATGATGCCACCATTGACTCGTGGAGACATATTTTACATCTCTGCACAGAAACTTAAAATGTAGGATAAACATGAGTTTATTGCCGGGGAATAATAATAATAATAATAATAATAATAATAATTCCATTTAATTATAACAGCACAAGCACAGAATATGTTAGAAAGAACTACAGGAGACATTCAAAACAAGAAAGGAAGCAAGTCAGCAATTGGGGGTTACAGAATGATCCCAAGCAGGAAAATAGGAATTTGTCCAAGGCTGTGCATGTTTCCTTTTACAAGCATTTTTGCATATAATGTAATTTTATGCATGGTTTTGCGAAATACACAAGAATTTGGTATTTGGTAATTGCACTCACCTCTCTCCCCCCTCCCTCCCTCCCTCCCTCCCTCCCTCCCTCCCTCTCTGTCTCTCTCTCTCTCTCTCTCACACACACACACACACACACAATCTTTGTTGCAGAGGAAAAAGCAAGGAAGAAGAAATGGTAAATTGGCTTTCTGGGCCATGTAGCTTTTATAACCCCACTGCAAAGGAGACCAATGCAACAGTTGCAGGAAGTGGGAAAATGCATTTCAGGCTGGCTCTACCCAAATCAATGAGGCAGTAATCATTTTGGAAGTCAGGGCGAATGGATTTATGCAATTAATTAGAGAAATAACATTCCTACAGCAAATGTGGTTCCACAGATGTCTGTCTTTTGGTCTGAAGGCATTTCTGCCCAGCATTCAACCTCCAGGGAAGTACCCAGTGGCCCAAGGGCCTTTGTCCATGATTTGCTCCATTATAACAAAGGCGGGAAATGGAGGGTCTGTCTCTTGAGTTCCAGGGCTAAGTCTCTCGGTCCCTGGACCAAGTGGCCCTCCCTTAAAGCATTCCTTCTCCTTGTCCTGGGACCTTGGAGGACCATCTGCGACTTACAAGGCAGTGATGGGCTTTTCTGTCTTTAAGATAAAACAATGTCAAGAGCAGCCAAGATTAGAATCAGGACATCTCATGATTTATGGTCTGTGGGCCTTTGGGTTCAGCAAATCTAGGATGGAGGCTAAAACAGTTGTGTGGTTCACAAGCATGTACACAATGCCATCCATCTTAATATCATATCTCTTTCTCCAGGCCTGGCCTGCCCTGCCAAGAAACATTTCCAAGCAAATTCTGGTCTTTGGCTATTTGGAAAACTTCCGAGTACGTGCATTCCTCCTCTTCCTCCTCCTCCTCCTCATCATTTTCATAATCTTCACCACCACCACCACCACCACCACCACCATCAATTTATTTCCATTTGTCTCTCTAACTTAACCTAGATTCTCCAGATTTTAGGGACTACAAAACCTACCTGGCCAAATCATCTAGACAGGCCTATATTGGGGAAGATTGTGCTAATTTGGTTACTCCATTTCTTTCCATGTGATACTAACTGAACAGTTGTGCAATACCAGGAGCTCCTTCCCAACCCATCATCATGTTCAAAACGTTCCCCGTGATTTGGAACCCTGCACAGAAAGAGTGGTTCTTCCACGGGGCTTCAGTTGCCAAAAGCATATGATTTTGCCCACAATCTCTGTTTTTCAGAAATACAAAGAGTGTTACAGACACTGAGGATTGCCACCCATGGGTGGGGGAATTTCAGAAAGTGAAGTTCTCCCTACAGCATCTTTGCAAGGTAATCTGAAGTCTTGTCTAACGAACAACGTATCCAAATTCTGTCCTTCCTTTAGACAGTTGGGGAACTGCCACAGGACAGACAGAGAGATGGGTCCAATTCTCATTCCCATTCTGAGGATAGAGAGGGGCATCGAGTCGGTACCTTCCCACATTCAAATGATCCAAGATTTAGATTTCATTTTTATTTAATATATTTAGTGAAAGCTTGACAAAATCGCTTCTCTAGCTGCTGTAAAGAATTGGATCTAAGGGCATTCCCACAGAGGGACTTTATACTGTTTCAAAATCAGTTCCACCCCTATTTTATTTCCAGCCCATTTGCAGTGGATTATAATATATAATAGTATATGTTCTATATATATACATAGAATTGCAACAAAATGGTCACACCAATGAGATTAACTTTATTGTTGTTGTTGTTGTTGTTGTGCTGCTGCTGCTGCTGCTGCTATTGGTAATACAGAGATTAGTGAGTGCACAAGTGAAGGATCACATCTTCCCGTGCTCAGGATTCTGAAAGTGCAGCTCTTTGATCTAGGAAGAAAACTGAATATATTTAAATTGTCTCAATTATTTATACAGTAATTTTGTTTTAAGGAAGATGGATTGCAGTAGTGGGGGAAAAGGATAAAGTTTCCAGGACTGGTGAGAAATATGTGGTAGTGTGTTGCTGCCTGGTTTCCAGAATACACATGAGAAATGTGGTGCGTACCTGGCTTTCCCCCAAGAAACTGGAGGAGTTGCCATGGCAACCCGATCTGGGTAGACATAAGTCCAAGGCAAGACTGCAGGTATCTTGACTCAATGAGGTTCATCATTCTCTGTGGGCCCCCAGCAGTTCCTCCCTTCGTTAGAGCTGCTTGAATTTCTCTGGGCGTGCAGATCTCAAGCTGCCAGGCTTCGTTCTCTTAACTCTTGTTAACTCTGAGAGCAATTTTGGTTTTGGTTGTGCAGTGAGAAGCCACATCGAAAGAGCAGAAAGCTTTGGTTGCAAGCCTTTATACCCTCCGCCAGGAGGAGGTCCTGCCGAAGACAGCTGGACTTATCCCAAAGAAAACGTGCAAAGGGACACACGTCTGAGGGGGTCACATTCTTCAACTTGTCACGCTGCCACACGAGCACCAATGATCTCCACGCCCTCCGGGCTGCTGCAACTCTGCGTGCCGGGGTGGAACATCGGGAGCCCTCCAGATGTTGGTGGGGCCTATGACTTCCATAAACTTGGGGCAACAGAAGCTGCATTTGATAACATCTGGAAGGCTCTTCTGTCTCCTGCACTTTTACAGTATTTAGGGCCAAGTGACAATGAAAATAATCACATTTTTTTCCAGATCAACATGCAAAGAAAACTGTATGCTAAAAGTGAGCACGCAGCTTAAATATATCTTCCAATGACACTCCACTTATGCCCTTCCTTCCTCCTTCCTCCTTCCTCCTTCCACTAATGCTGTTTGAGGGACAATTTCTCCTCAAATTTGTGCCAGAAAAGAAATGCACATATTTACTTTGGCAGACTTGTGTAAATTAATATCATCTCCCTTACACTGCCATATTGCATTTTTGGCACTATTCACTGCATTCAGGACCCTCTTCCATCTTTTCATTTCTTCATTTCTTCCCCATTACATTCCAACAGGAATTCAGATTTGCTGTTCTTTAGTTTACAGGTAATCCTTGACTTACAACCACAATTGGTACTGGAACTTCCGTTGCTAAGCGAGGCAGTTGTTAAGTGAGTCACGCCCAATTTTACTTTTTCTGCCCTGGTCGTTAAGTGAATCACCACAGTTATTAAGCGAATCTTGCTTCTTCCATTGACTTTGCTTGTTGGAAGCCGGCTGGGAAGGTTGCAAATGGCGACCACATGACCCTGGAACGCTGCAACCGTTGTAAGTGCAAGCCGGTTGCCCAGCACCTGAATTTTGGTCATGTGCCCACAGGGATGCTGCAACGGTCGAGTTATTAATTTTCAGCTTAACTTACCCCACAGGGTTGTTGTGATGATGGGTCAAAGAAGGCAACTGCCTTGAGTTTCTTGGAAGGAAGGAAGAATATACCTTTGGAAAATGTAATGAGACCTTTGTTCTAGCCCTGTAAAACTGTGTGTTAGACACAATGCACGGAGGAAAAGTGGCACATCCACCACCTACGCCTTCCTTTCCTTTGATCCTGCTGGAACCAGCAGCCAGTAGGGTTGGGGCGCCTGAAATCAGTGGTTTTATAGAGGCAAAACCTTTGTCCGGGCTGTTCCTTGATTGCCCCAGTCAGAAGATGTAACTTCCAAGATAGTGGACTGGAATGCCCTGCACACCAGCACACCAGCACAAGGCTGGCTATAAAGTGAGATCTCCTACGGAGAACTCCATCAAGGTGGGGGTCTGACATCCAAACTTCAGTGCTGTATTAAAAATTCACCCTGGATCACTCATTTCCTGTGCTTTTCCCCAGGGATCAGGGAGATGCCAGAAACTGAAACAGAAAAGACTTGCTGAATCCCCTGGGCCTAATTGGAGTGCCAAACTGAATGGCGAGATAAGAGCTGGGGGGAAGAAGAAACCCAGATTCCAGGTAGAAAACATTCAGCAGGAGAGAATTTTAGCTGGCCTAAAGAAAGAAGAAAGAATTGTCCAAAATGCAATGAAGTAAGTTGAGCCCAAAATGCGATTGAGTCATCAAAAAGGCCACAGACTGAAAGACAGAAGGCTGGTAAAATGTGGTGGCAAAAAATAATACCATTAAAAAATAGAATTTGGTTCTGGCAAGTGGAACAAAAGAAATTTGCATCAGTGGCAGCTCTTTTCTCATAATGAAGTGCTGTAGCAGGCAAATGTGTTTTAAGATAACACAAGCACTCTCAATAAACCAGCTTCAGATAAGAAATGTTAATTATTATATTGCCTCCTGAATTAAGGGAGTTGAATTACGGCACATGTACAAGAACATTTAGCTGTTTATCCATTTATTGCTGACTTTTTGAAAGAAAAATGATAAAATAATGATTTTTAAAGTTTAGTTTTCATTTTCAATTTATAGACTGCAACAATACCAACATCAGAACTGAAAAGACCTTTCGAAAAAAAATCTTTCCAAACCCGTCAGTGCCAGTGGCGCCCCTTTCTTCCTAGGGTTAAAAAAGGTAAAGGTTGCACTTCTAACGCTTCAAACATTCTCTCTCCCTCTCACTATGTTTGAACGGACAGACACATTGCTGGGGGTCCCAGCAGAAGTGTTGCCTGTGTATAAGAGAGAGAGAGAGAGAGAGAGAGAGAGAGAGAGAGAGAGAGAGAGAGAGAGAGAGAGAGAGAGAGAGAGAGAGAGAGAGAGAGAAGGACAGACAGAGAGACAGACAGACAGACAACCAGTTTTTGAAGCAGCCATGTGAACTCTACAAATGGAACGAATAGGAAAACCAAGGATATCGCATTCAACCATTGCCCCCAACTCCAGCTTGGTTGTGTTTGAGTTCAGAAGAGAACATTTCCCAAAAATGCAGGGACCAGTAAGAGGGAAATTGAAAGAGGCAGTCAAGTGGATTTGTTTGTTTGTTTGTTTGTATATTTGTCAAATTTATATGCCCACCAATCTCATGTGAAGTGACTCTGGGCAGGTTAAGTTTCTTCAGGAAGTTTGGAGAGAAGAAGGGAAGGGAAGGGAAGGGGGAAGGGGGATGGGGAAGGGGGAAGGGAAGGGAATCAGGCCTAGAGCTATTCCTTAGGGCAAGTCCAAGATAGTGTCAGGGTGGCTACGAAGCAGGGCCTGAGAGGCTATAAGAGGAAACATGGATTCCTTTGAAAAACCAAAGTTTTGCTGCAGTGAGAAAAAAGGGAACAACAACTTTAGCAAAAGGAATGAGACCAATTATTGCACATTCAAAAACAGATTTTGAGGAGGAGTACATAGCAAAAATATAGATAGAAATATTGATATTATTTCTTTGTTTGTTTATTACAAGTGCTTTTATGCCACTTCAGTCATTGGAAACCAAACAATCCATCTGTCGGACAAGAGAGACATAAAACTTTTGCTGAAGGAGAACAGGGATATTGCAGAAAAACTGAATCTTTTGCTTCTCTCTCCATGCTTGAGCTGGCTTTTTCAGGAGGCAGATATATAAGCTGAGGCAGATATAGGTACCGAGAGATTAAGTTATAGGTCTAATGCGCAAATCAAAAATAAATGAATGCCCAAGTCCAGATAATATCCATCCAATGGCTGAAAAACTTTGTGAGTAACAGAATGCCAAGCTTCTTCGACTAAGGGCCTCTCCATGCATCCTTTTTCTAGTTTAGAATAAGATGTGACACCCATTGTTGGTTTATTTATTTATTACTAATGCTTTTATGCTGCTTCGATTGTTTCAACCCCAAGCAGCAATATACAAATACACAATACTACAGTAATCAAAGATAAATTATTCAGTACATCATCCCATAAAAATACAATCAACAGTCATAATAGTATAATCACATTATTGCAAAAATCAGGAGTAAATCAAAGCAGTTCCAGTGGGAACATGGCGGACTGAACAGCTGTGCCCGCGGGCTCAGCAGGCAGAACTGACAACATGGCAGTTTTTTCAGGCTCAGACAGGTTTTCCTGAAGCCCAGGAGTGTTTTTCCAGAAAAAGGAAAACACCTGGAATCACCCCATCTGTCCTCTGGACAGCTGCTTGCCGCCAGAAGATCGCAAACAGCGTTCACGCTTGACTGGTAAGAGCTAGCCGGGAGGCTGGGATGTCACCATTTTCCAAGCCGCACTGTAGCCTTAAAGGGACACTAAGACCGGCCACCCCATTTCTAAATCACCCAATTTATGTTTCTTGTGCTTATCATTATTTTTGGGATTAATTTTTAAAATTAAAATTCTTTTTAAGTTTTGGATTTTGTTTTCCCTCCAAATATTAAGGAGGATTGAGAGTAAATAATTGTCTCCCTGTTATTATTTTTGTACTAAATTTGAAGATATTAGCATTTTCCTACACATTGAATTGGCTGTTTTGAACTTTCAGTTTTCTGCTTCTACTTTCCCTGGGGAACTGTCTGCATATCTCACTTTCACCTGTGTAAATGCATTCTGGAATTCTTTCATATCTTCGACTTTTGCTGGTTAAGCTGCTAGGGGGCGCCATAATCTACTGCGTGAGACATGGAGGATTTCAAACAGACTTTCTCTGACTTCCACCAAGATTTTAAACAGATTCTTTCTATTCCTACCAAATTTTTATGCAAGGCATTCAGGACATTGTGGAAAATATGAGATCTAAAATGTGTCATCTGGTTGGGGATGTTGTGTATGAATCTGAGGAATTTAACAGTGACAGAAATGTTTCTTCTAAGAGTGAGATCGGGATTCCTGTTGAAATGCTGGATGAAGATCAGATAGTCGAGTTGGAGAAATTTAAGGGAGAGCGCGAGTTGCAAGTGAAATTGATCTTCTGGTGGAGTGCCATGGAACAGAAGGGGTTATTATGTATGGGAGATCTCTTGAAGAGAAGTCAGAGTTTTTGAGGGGGGCAGTTGGGCTGTTTGATTTTTTTTAAGAAAAAAGCTCTGTGTGCATTGTGGGGATATGTAAAAACATGAGAAATCCTAAGTACCTGAAATGCTATCGCTTCTTGACTTCTGTGTCTCTGATTCATGTATTGCTTAGAGTTGGGTCCTTCGGGTTAGGGAGCAAGACAGATCTGGCAGCCCTAGATTTGCTTATTCCAGTGTTGCTGCAGATATAAAATTGGTTATCATTCAAACAATGAGAGTTGGGAGTTATATACCATGATCTTTCTATTATATTGTGGGGTGTAGATTCACACTTAATGTAATTGTTTGGCTTCCATACAATTTTAAGTGTGGGAGGTGGAAGAGGAATCTTTACTAAATAGTTCAAAGAACATTTCCCAAACTATCATCCCCGAGATTCTTTAGGGAAAACCAGGACTGGTCAACTAGTATAAAACTGGTGTTTCCATTGATTCCGACATAGGAGCTGGCCAATCACTGGAAGCCAAGAGGACTGCATTACTGTCCCCTTTGAGACGCAGTCAGTACTGCATCTAACTTAAATGGCTTTAGCCACTCCCTTTATTTAATTGCTGGGGCAAGAAAAGGGATGTTTTCGATTTGTGGGGGGGAGGGTTGTACTAGAAATATCAGTTGTGGTCCTTCTTCTCTGAGTTTTACTTTGTCAAATTTGATGCATATTTAATGCGCAATTAAATGTTACAACAAGAAGCACCTAAGGCTCACATCCCATCATTCCAGAATTTATTTATTTATTTGTTTATTTGATTTTTATCCCGCCTTTATTATTTTTATAAATAACTCAAGGCGGCGAACATACCTCATACTCCTTCCTCCTCCTATTTTCTGTCAGATTTCTCATATGAAATTGGCAAATTGGGTTTCTCTACAAAGCAAAAGTGTTTTGGCAAATTGCATCCTTTACAAAGCAAAGGCTTCTCATGGTGACGTGAAGTGCAGGTGCAAGATAACAACGGTCACGTGTGTATTGTTATGGCTAGCGCTTATACAAGCAATGGGACCTTCCCATGAGAACAAACCCTCAGCCTGATTCCGTCTGTGGACAGCCTCGCTCAGTTTAGAGCAAGGGAGGGAGGAAATCACGTGCTCGCTTAGATGCAGCACTGCTACCCAATAGCAGGTCATGCTATGTGCTTTAGGCCTAATGCTTTGGGCCTGGTGTGTGTCACAGCTAACATCCAGCCAATCAGAAAGCTAGAAGAACTGAATATACAACCATGCAAAATGGTGTTCTATGCTTCTTGATTTCTAGTGTCTTTTAGCCATGTAGTTCTTCATGTGTATTCTACTTTTGAGGACTGAGCAGTGCATAGCTATGGGAGGCTATGCATGGCGTGAGCTCTGGCCCTGGGATCAATACACGGAACTCTGCTTATAAGTTTGTTTTTGTTTTTCCTTTTACAATGCTGTACCATGTACTGTGTATTCAACTTTCCTTTTTGCGATAATGTGATTGTATATACATTATTGCCTTATGCTACCAGTAAACACTGTTAGCCCTACAAGCTGCATTCTTGTCTGTTTACTTCTCAAGCCTCAAGTTTTTCCCCTTTAAGCCAGCGTATATCCCATCATTTTCCCCACAACAACAACCCTGTGAGGTGAGTTGGGCTGAGAGAGACTGGCTGGCCCAAGGTCACCCAGCCGGCTTTCATGCCTAAGGCGGGACTAGAACTCTCAGTCTCCTGGTTTGCCATTGGCTGCTTCCTAGGGCTGAGAGACAGGGACTGGCCCAAGGTCACCCAGCCGGCTTTCATGCCTAAGGCGGGACTAGAACTCTCAGTCTCCTGGTTTGCCATTGGCTGCTTCCTAGGGCTGAGAGACAGGGACTGGCCCAAGGTCACCCAGCCGGCTTTCATGCCTAAGGCGGGACTAGAACTCTCAGTCTCCTGGTTTGCCATTGGCTGCTTCCTAGGGCTGAGAGACAGGGACTAGCCCAAGGTCACCCAGCCAGCTTTCATGCCTAAGGCGGGACTAGAACTCTCAGTCTCCTGGTTTGCCATTGGCTGCTTCCTAGGGCTGAGAGACAGGGACTGGCCCAAGGTCACCCAGCCGGCTTTCGTGCCCAAGGCAGGACTGGAACTCACGGTCTCCCAGTTTCTAGCCTGGTTCCTTAACTGCTACACCAAACTGGCTCCCAATTCTCCCATTATACTGTAAATACAACTTCTTCACTGCAGTTGTCAAAGTACAGAAGAGTGAAAACTCCCAGGGGGACCCTAGAAGTCTCTGCTGCCATAGGAGGAGGCTCTGTGCCTGTCCTCCTTTCTTCCAAGCCCCCTCCTCTTCATTAAGCAGGGCTGGCTGGAAAGATCCCCCAGTCTGGAGAAACAGGAAAGTGTGCGCAGGAAACTCAAAACAGGGGCACCCATGAGATTGGTCCCAGCCCTTTGAGGTAGGTGAGGGCCGGAGACAGACTGGCAGGGATTCCAGGAATGTTCTTGATTCCAGGGAGGTAGGCTCACAGAATCGTGAAATCCAACCAGCTTTTTCTCAAGGCGAGGTGATTTTGAGTCTTTTCTCATGTTCTCCTCTTTGTCGGGGCTGAATAAACTTTTCACAAAGTCCTCTCTTAACAGCTCGCCGTTTCCCTCCCTATCCTCAAGATCCGTTCTACATTTCTTCACAAATCACTATATCTAGCTTGATCATCTGTGATGTGTTGAATCCCTCTCTTGTGTAATATTTGTCATTTTCAACCAGATCCTTGTCCCCACGTGAATTAATCTCCCATCACTGCTATTAATTTTAAAAAGGGACCGTGTTTATATGGTATCAAGGGGAGGGGGCTATGGGGAACTGGATGGCATTCTTTCCTTATAATAAATTGAAATTTGAAAACAGATTCATGGTACTAAAAATAATGCATGGAAGAACCCTCACTTACCCATTTTCTTGTACCTTACAACCTTTCAGAAATACCATCATCAGGGATAGGCCTCTCTCCCCTTATATATGTTCAAGCTCTGCACCATGCAGTCCCCCGGATATCCTAGACCAGGGCTTTCCAAAGTTTTCCCTCGGCAACACACCAACCGCCGTTGGTGTGTTGCCGCAGGAAAACCCGGAAGTGCCGCTATTGCGGCAGGGTGCAAAAACCCGGAAGCGCTGCTGCCGCTTTCGGTTTTTGCGCGCCGCCGTTGTTGTGTCGCCACGGGAAAACCCGGAAGCGCTGATGATGATCAGCGCTTCCAGGTTGTGTGGCGACACACCAGACTGTGTGCGGCGACATACTTTTGTGTCGCGACACACAATTTGGAAAGCTCTGTCCTAGACCATGAAACATGGTCTTGAGGAAGGTAAGATCTGCCCTTCACATTCTAAGGAGACCAGAAGGCGGAAAAGGATCTTTTTTTTTCTTTACTAAATTTTTATTCAGTCTCCTGGCTGTCCCAATTTGATGAGCAAAATACAACAGTATTTTGTTCTTGATGATGATGATGATGATGTCTCATTAATAGAAATTCCAACACACTGTAACATGGCAGCTTCTGGATCACAGTCCTTGACCCAGGATTTATAATCAAGTGCTGAATAACCCTCCTGTCATTCCTTGGGAAATGGTCTGTTTTCTTGGATAATTTTGTTTCAATTGTTATAAATGAAAGGTTTCAATTGTTTCTAGAGGTCCTTAGAAAGAATTTACCACTGATTTGGCTCTTTTTCATCCTTCCTACAAGAAGGGCCATACTCCGCTTGATTGATTGCGCATTTAACATTATTGGAGGCAATGCTTTCTCATAGATGTCAGGCAACTAATTTCTCCAATTATTTCTGTATCAGTGTCATTCTTCTCGTGTATAACTGTCATTGACTACAATATGCCTTCTAATGTTGCTTATTATCAACTCCAAGCACAGTTAACTCATTAGATTCTCCCAGTTTAATCAAAATTGTCTTGGGTTTTTCCTCTGACTGACATTTCCCCGGCACTCACATACATTATTTTGGATTAATTTCTGCTTTGTTAGCCATCATCTCTCCGTCGGATTGTTTTGCTTTCTAAATAATGGGTAATGATTTGTGCATTACCCCTGGGATTTAAATTAGATTATTCAAATTGGATGTTTCTATTTCCTCTCACCACACCATCTAGCCTCTCCCCGCTTAAACACAGGGTGTCCAGTTTTCCTTTGTTTATCATCTGAGCTGTGACATCAAATGACTTAAATATTAGCAGAAAATACAGAGAAAACAGTCAACAACAACTAGTTTTGGGAAATGTGCAGCCAACTTTACCTGTATCTTCCTTAACTCAATACTCAAGACTCAATACCCTTCCATTTGAAAATCAATACAAAATAATTCACTAGCCATTTAATACACACTTCCTTCCATGAATAAAGCTGAAGTTTACTTTTGGGAAGGGAGAGAATTTGGCTCCTAATGCGAAGGGCATTTAAGGGCACTAGCATTCCCACTCCAAATCAGAAGATTTGGATATTGGAAATCCTATCTATACTTCACTGAGGGGTAGGAAGGTTGCATCGATTCTAGCCAGCCTATCAGAAAGAAACTTTCTCTCTCTTTCTCTCTCTCTCAGCGGTCCCATGGATTCTCTCTACACTTCTAAGCTCAAATGGATGAGATACTGCAATATGGTTCATCATATCGTTTATTTCAGTGTTTGCGTCACACCATGCATTTACTTGCCAACCTTTTCCTACCACTGGTTTTCTCTCTTCTTTCCTGAACCCCAAATGTCCTGGTGTTGCTTCAGAGGTCAAGGCAACCTCTCTAGCAGTGTTCCTGGACAGAAGGATCCTGGAAACAGCATACGATCTGATGGTCAGAGAAGCAAGAACATCCTCCTCAGTGGTGACATCCATGGGTCCAACGACAACGTCGTCTAGCAGGGCCCAGGAAGAGAGCCTTTTCTGTCATGGTGCCCATTCTTTGGAACATCAACCCCCTGGAGATTAGACTGGCGCCGGCCCTGCTGGCCTTTCGCAAGGCCTTAAAGATGTGGCTCTGCCACTGGCCGTGGGGACCCCCATGTGTGGTAGTGCCCATGCAGTGATTATGTTAATTATTGTGGGTGGCTTTTGTATCTTGGCTGTTGATTGCGTATACATGGTTTTTCATATTCTTTGTTGCTGCTGCTGCTGCTGCTGCTGCTGTTGTTGTTGTTGTTTGTACATAGCTGTTAGCCACCCAGAGTCATGTATTTGAGATGGGTGGCCATAGAAACTGAAATAATAAAAATAATAAACGAATCCTCTGCAACGTCAACTGGGACTCAAAACTGTCAACTGTCAAAACTCAGTCTCTTATGGGCTCCAGAGAACTGTGTTGTCACAGAACATTTTTACTGTTAAGACAACACCCAATGCTAGTTGTCAGTTTTATTTTTGTGAGTTTAGGTGTTGACATTTAAGATAATAATTATTGTTGTTATTATTATGTGATTTGACTAGTGGAGCATTAAGAATCTAATTTTAACTCCTGAGCTATTTCTGTGTTGGGTTTTATATCTTACATTGTATAAAATTATTTTAACTGATTTGTATGCTTCTCAGAGAACCGTGGATAGCAGGCAGTTGAACAGTATAATGCACAAACATTATCTAAAGTGAGTATCATAGATCTACATACAGTAATATGATAAACATAAATAACAGGAGTATGTTAGTAATTGCTACTTTATAAAATTCAAGCTTGCACATCAATTGTAAGTCCTATCAAAGATTTCTATCTAGATTTCACACTGCTGAAGTTCTCCCATGAACAGATAATTAATATTTTAACCATGAATAAAAGGTGAAAAACCATATCTGACAAGTACAAAAGGAGACTATGTCTCTCTATTTCTCTCTGTTTCTCTCTCTCTCTCTTCTGATTCAAACTGCATTCTGAAAAAAAAGCAATGAATTTTGAATGGATGTGGAACAGGTATGTTCTGTGGTCCTGGATATTTTTCCTCTAGCAATTCTTGTTTGTGTAGCTGCTTATTGAATTCCTGAGTAAAGAAAGATATAATTGTGGGAAACTGCTCTTCAAGCAAAGGTTTGGTGTGATTGGCTAACCTTTGACTGAGGGGGATCAACAATCTCAGTTTGATCCACACAAGGCAAGACAAAACACATTTGGGAGCAAAGTAACTTTATGAAAAATGGATTTCACCCCAATTCCTGGATATCCCTGATTGCCAGGGTAAATTTCTAAATGGAGCCTGAGACACAACACACCTACAGATGGAGTTCTTGGTGCTCTCCAAGTTTGGTTGTTTGCTTGCAGACGTTTCATCACTCGACTAGGTAACATCATTAGCGCTCATGATGTTGAGCACTGATGATGTGACCTAGTCGGGCAATGAAACGTCTGCAAGCAAACAGCCAAGCTCAGAGAGCACCAAGGACTCCACAGTCCAGCCCTGAGCTAGAGATATTCTCTTCTATTGGTACTCCTACGGATGCTTGATGGAGATCCAGACTGAAGACAAATACAGTATATGTCATCCCCCGACTCCTGTTCGGTTTTGCAGGCAGCATAACTGGCTGACCCGTTTAAGCAGGACCAACCAAGAAGACTTGGCTGACTATATCCAGATGTGCTGGGCTTCCAATGTCTTAACGGGTTGAAGGAAAGCTAGCACACCTTCTTCATCCTCCCAGAAGTACAGTAGAGTACAGGAAAAAACACACCTATGCAGAAGAGGCTGCGTGTTCGCTTTAGCAGGAAATTAGAGCGTGTGATGGCATTAGCCTGTGGCAATTTGCTGAGGTGGATGACCAGAATGGAAGACCTGTAAAATGGAATTTAGCAGAGCATTGCAAAGCACTTCATCCCTGGAAGCCAGCAGAGCATCAGAGAACTGGTTTGGACTGGCAAAAACTGTCCTGGAAACTGATCCGTGTTCACGTTCCAGATCATCTATGAAGCAAATTGGGTGATGTTAGCTCAGGAACTGCCCCCGATCTTAAGTTCTTCCAAATGTTGCCGTGAAGATAAAGGGGTGATTGGATGTGTATCACCAGGCATGGAAGAAAGGGAGAACATGATGGTGCTAAATAAAAGTGTTGGCGTGTATTCCAAATAAGTTATTTCTTTAGCTAAGAACAAGAAAATAAAAGGGATGGAATCTCTTTGGAAAGAGGGGGGAACAATGGGCTTTGCATTAAAAGCATTTGCTTGAATCTCTGGCAATAAATAATTTAATATAATAAAGCTATCATTAAGATGCTGTGGTCATAAATCAGTGTTTTACTGTGCAAGGCTAAGCGAACTTTTACAATTTATTTACTGCTCAAGTGTTGTTTTAAATTAACCGAATAAGATTTAAACGCTTCCCTTGGGGAAACAAGAACAAGTACCTTGCTTGGCTTCCGGGGTTTCCATAAAAGTGTATTCCCAGCTGCTTCGCAATAACTATTATGTGCGAAATGTTGAGATTTCCTCTGGAAAATAAGGCCGCTGTAACCAGCACTGCAGAAAGGGCAGGAGTGGAACTAGAAAGAATGAACGCCAAGAGTCGATACCTTTCTTCCCAAATCACACCGAGAGGTTCAGGTTGATGGGTCGTCAGAAGGATCTCCGATGGGGCTGGGAAGCCTCACCGAATCACAGAGCGTGCAGGTTCTGCAGCTCGGAGGGTGTCCTGCCCACACATCACGCCCCCAGTGCTCCAGAGATGAAGACACGGGGCTGTGAGATGAGAAGAGGCAGAGCCAAAGGTAGAATCTAAACTTCCAGATGAGACCAAGCTCTCCAAGTCTTTTCTTTTGTGGTGTTAGACAGAGGAGGAGGAGGAGGAGAAAGGCTCGATGTTGTGCTCCCTTGTCATCTGGAAGCCACTTGGGCGGTGGGGCCACAGATGTTGGCCTTGAAGTCCAACCTGAGCTGCACCCCAGGGGGTCCCAGCCATTCCACAGATGGGTTGTGGGTGTGGAGTATTTGTGAAATTATTCAAAGACACGTATCAATAACTGGTTCACAATTGGGCCCCTATATTATTTCATCCAGTATAGCTGTGAGTAATGATTCAGTAGACCTTGGCAAGGACTGCCGTGTTATGAATCAGGGAAAATTAAAAATAAAAACATGGTCAGGAGCAGCACACTTCTTAATGCACAATGACTCAGGTGGGAACAAATTGGCATTAAGTGACTCACCAAGGCATCTCTAACATTGCTGCTTTCTTTGGAGGCAGCCTTCCAAAGGGTGATTCATGCAAAGGTGGGCTGACAGCAAAATCTGATCTTCTGGAACCGCTTCCTCAACTTCTAAGACCTGATATCCACAGGTGGTATGGCAAAAAGCCAACATGTAATATCATACGCACAGAGAGGAATGTGTGTGTGCGCGCGCGTGCATGTTTGTTTGGCATATGTGCCCTAACCAAGTTTCTTCTGTGGCTCTGAAACGTTTTTTGGTCATAGCTGCCTGTTAATACCAGAGTCTACATTCTGTATGTCCATCTTCGGTTTTTTGCATCATCTGTTTAGTGTTTACTTTACAAATCTCTGTCCCAAAATTTGCACCTATTATACAGCCCACTCACGTTTTTTTCCACAAGAAGAAGGACTACCCATCCTAGTAGTGCTCCTTGGATCAAACCTTCTGCAGGACTGGGGCCCGTTCCCAAGTGACTTTCTTCAGTCCAGCCTGGAAGATACACTGGGAGCTGGAATTTCCAGGACAGAAGTGCTGAACCTCCTGCACAGGCCTGAGGGGCGCAAAGCAGGCGCTCCGTTGCACTTTCAGAAGGGTAAGAGAGGCATGGATGCTGAGCTGAAACCTTGGCGTGAGTCGCCAGTGGTGCCCCTTCCTGTCAGAAATCCATCACTTCTTTGAAGTGGCTTCTGTCCTCCTACGCCAGGCACCTTCTTTACTAGCCCTGCTGCGTCAGGTTTCTGGAAAGTTTCTGCCGAGTTATAGCCACCAAGAAAAGCCTGATAGCTTGATTTATGTTGTGCAGGCTTTGGGGAATGTAAACTGAAAACCACAAATAAATTCAGTAGGTAAATGCGTTGGCAGGTCAGGGACAGATTGTCATGGAGAAAATCTATCTATCTGGTTGCTAAGAGTCAACACTGACTTGATGGCATATAATCAATCAATCAATCAATCAATCAATCAATCAATCAAAATGTGTTGGAAGGCAAATACTGTAAATAAAGGCTATTTTCCTATGCACCTGTCAAAGGATTTGCTTTGGGGTTACACAGTCCCAAATTTGCACTGCAAACTTAATCATAAGCATTAAAACAGGATGCATTTTATGAAAAATTGGTTCTCTGATGCAGATACTGCAAAGGGGCATTTTGGCTGGTTGGTCTTCCTCTGCGAAAACACCCTTCCCTTCAATTTTTTTTCTTTTGCAACTCATCGACCACCCATCGAAATAGGTTAAAGAATTCCTGCTACGTACCGTGGCATGCGATTTCTAACTAGGGTGCCCAAACAAGCTTCCGGGCAAGCCTAAATCTGGCAGTGCCATCCAGACAAGGAATCTAAAGTGCGGCTTAGGATTTCTCCCGTGTTATCTCCCCCTTCCTTCATCTTTTCCTCACAGAACTTGCTCAGTGTACTATTACTATTTATTGAGTCATGTTAACACTCTCTCTCTTTATTTTATTTTACTTTATTTTATTATTTTATTTTATTTTATTTTATTTTATTTTATTATTTTATTTTATTTTATTTTATTTTATTTTATTATTTTATTTTATTTTATTTTATTTATTTTATTTTATTTTATTTTATTTTATTTTATTTTATTTTATATTTTATTTTATTTTATTTTATTATTTTAATTTTATTTTATTTTATTTTATTTTATTTTATTTTATTTTATTTTATTTTATTTTATTTTATTTTATTATTGTATTGTATTGTATTGTATTGTATTATTATGTATACATATCAAATAAAAATAAATTTATTAAAGTTGCCTTTTCTGTAATAACAGATGGCACTTGGGTAACCAGAGAAGTATATCCTGAAGTCCAGGGCCTGTGATAAAGCTTGACACTCCTCCATAATTCTCCTTTATTAACTGCCAAGAAATTATCTTCTTGGAGAGTGGATCTTTATGTATAATCTGTCCTGTCATCCTACTGCCCTATCCTTTCCATCAGCGCTTTATCAAATACTGTATATCTATGAGACATAAATCAGTGGTGTCTGAGGACGTGGGATATGTCCAGAATTAATACTGTTTGTATGAGGAGGAAAAATGTTTACCCACCTTAAAAGTGGGATTTTACCATATTTGCATGTTTGGTAGCACCCACATCAGCACTGGGTTCTCCTAAATGACTTATCCTGGGAGAGGCAGACAAGAACATCCTCACTGAAGTTACCCACTCACTCAAGAGCAGTTCAGGGTCAGGCCTTGCATGAAACTATGGACTTCTGCAGTGATGTTTGCCCCATGCCTGCAGCAGATTTTGTCTTCTGTTGAAGTGGAGCTGGTAGATTCTGAGGACTTTTGTGTCTCCATTGCCGTGGAGAGATCATTCCTAGATTAGCATCCAATGCAAGCCCTGCAGGGCCAGGATCCAACCCAAGTGATTGATGGAGGCAGATGGTTCCTGAATGCAGCAGGGAAGTTTCCTACCTTGTTTGTTGGTGACTCTGATCCCTGCTGATCAAGGGAATATGGGAGACCCCATGGACAGTTAACCCTATTACTCCTATGGGATTTGTAGAATTAATGGTAGAATTAAACCGGTCTTTTTAGTAGGCTCGGTGACTGATGAACTCAAATGGAGCACAACTAGAAGAACTTTCCAAACAGATCAGATTGTCTATGCAGTCAGGTCCATCTGGAAGGCCCATCTGGACCCCTTTGCCACCTCAGTGGAAGCCACAAAGATGCTGCCCTTTTAGCAGCCAAGGACGTCAGGCTCCTGGAGGTCATGGGTGGCACAACCTTATAAAGGGGCAGAATAAGTCCCTGCTCTTTCATGTTGGGAAGCTTTTTTCAATCCTGCCATTGGTGCATTTTCCTCCTGTATCATTAACTAAAGGTGGTCATCTTACTACCTTACTTTCCCTATTATGTTTGTGTGTGCAAGAGTCTAAGTTTTGGAGAGAAATGTGTGTTGATTACACTCAGCATGTGATAAAATCAATTGCATTTCATTGTGAAACTTACTGCAACGTATTTACCACAATCATACAGCAATGATCTCCAGGGAAAGAGAGCGCTTGTTTGTTTTTTTGTTTGTTTTTTTGTGAGTTTTTGAGAGTGCTCTTGTTTGAGTTCAAGCACTTGGAAAATAAGCCATTTATCTTATTTAACCATATTGCTCCCACAAATGTCATAAATAAAAATGTAATAGGGAAAACCAGATGTTACATTACAGAAAATGATAGTGAAACTTGTTCGCATTAAAAATGGTAGAAAATAATGTTTGCTCAGTTCCATTCTAGACAGCCCAGTTTGACCAGGGCATAGATGAGAGCTTCTTCCACATTTATGAGTAGGACCTGCTATTTTTAGAAAGCAGAACTGGTTTGTGGGCTCCCTCAGAACGAAAGCCTTTTCTTCCAAATTGCTGCATTCATTTTTAAATGAAATATGAAGTTGGGGGCTTGCCAAATCCACAGACTTTTCAGCTGCAAAATCATAGACGAGTATTGACAAAATCGAATAAATTATGAGAAACTTATTCACAGCAGAAGCTATTTCAGACACACTAACAGGAATTAAGGTGAACAGTAACTCCTCACATTCCACATTGTTCCAGAAAAGAAAGTTTCGTTAAGAAAATAATGATGTAAATGCAACATTAAATTTTGGATAAGCTAATTATCTGTATATCTTTGATCAATTCCTGAACCCTATTTCAATGTCTTAAAGAGTCATTGAAAATATAGCTAATATATACTCCTCATGAGCAAGGGAAATATAAATTAAATAAATAAATAAATAAATAAATAAATATTTTCTTTTCTTACATGTTTGTTAACAACTTCATCCTTGTGATAATTAATTTATTAATTTCTCTCAGAACAATTTGTTCCGGATAATGTAGCAGAACAGCTCCCTAAAACTCAACCATATATGTAAGTGGGATAAGTGTTTATTAAGAATAGTATTCTACCTGCAGCTTATACTTTACAAACTTCAATGTATTTTGCCTTACAGAAGATCCTGCCTTCCATTAGAGATGTTGTGTTTTCGTACCCTTTTCCTGAAGACCAGTTTTCTTATTTTTAAAATGGCACATATGCGATCATAATTAGGCAAAGTAATTATGGAGAACAAGAGTGTAAATTGAAATGACACATTCCCATCTTCTTGGGGTCAACAGGCACATTCTGAACCTTGAGAGGATGCCCTTAGCAAATGGTTACTGGCAATGTGGGGTCAAGATGACTGTGATGGCAACCAAGTCCCATCATTAAAAGGCTTTTAACAGAGAGAAACTAAACAAAAACTAACTTCTCCCCAAAGCTAAGAAAAACCAGAGGTGGTAGCTACGTACCTTTTAGAATACAAAATGCCTTTTTTGTACTCCTGGTCTTCTGCTCCAACGAGCATTTCCCAGTAGACAAACTGATGAGGCCCAGGGACAAGTAAGTTGTCCAGGGAACTGATTTCTCAACCTGTAAAGCCAAATCATGGAATTCTCCTCAGAAAGCACAAGAAAATACCCTTTCCACAGAATACTTGCAGAAAGGTAAAAGAACTACAGACACAAAAGAGAAAAATCACAAACAACCCCACACCTCACAGGCACAGCCCCACCATCACAGCTCTTCTGACCCTCTCAAGGAAGTCCCACTTCCCTTTCCTAGGGCATGCAGAGAGATCTGGATATGAAGAGGGAAAGGTGATTCGGAACCTCTTTTGGGGAGGATGTGGGGCCAGACATTCCACGCATAGGGATGGATTTAGGACGCTTCAGATAATCCAACCACCTGAAGCCCATTCAGCAGTCTGTTAGAACTACTGAAATGGAGCAGAGCTGCTTAACTCGTGTACAGAAAAAGAATATTGTTTAAAAACAGAGCCCATGAGCATATTAGAGAGATCCAGGTTAATCTTACTCCTTTAGCCCACCAAAGCATAAAGAAACACGTGCTTAGACATGGCAGGTATGAAAAGTAAGCACAAGAGTCCTTACATTTATTCATTGCAGGTACAGCATTTTCGGTAGATAAATGATGTTCCATTTCTTCTTTGTTTCCCTAAACTTAATACCTCTTGCCCTGCTTGCTGCAAGAGATGCGTGTAGAAAGGGGGAAAAATCTCCTAGGCCCATCCATGGCCTAGGATGGAGCAGCACACAGCCATGTGCTTGCTCCCGGTCCAAGGAGGAGAGAGAAGAGGAAGTGGGAGTGGCCACAAACAGCTTCCTCAAAAGCATGGAGAGCTTGCATCCTAGACCAGCCATCCATATGCTGATGAGGCATGCTGGATTTGCCAGGATCTCCAACACCACCCACCCTGGGCACTTTGCTTTATGTCACACTAATTTTCTTATTGAAAATAACAATGAAAAAAGACTTTTAAAAATCAGGAGAAGAATCTGGTAAGTACCCAAGGAGGAATCCATACACACTGCTTTGGAGACTTGGCAGTTTAGTACTCAGGTACAGTTTTCAGATTTTTTTTTAGTATTTCAGTATTTAACACCTGCGGAAAATTGCATCTATCCTTGAGGTGATATATAATTAAACTCTTTCAAGAGGGGTGTGTGGTCTTCTGAAATGGGTCTTTCTCCTTCTCCTTCTTCCCCTTCCCCTCGTATTAATTTCATTTTAAGATCACAAGAAACATATTTAATATCCTTGAAGACCCTTAAATGTTGGATGGTTAATATGAGACCTTCACCCAGAGTTGTTGTTGGGAGTCTGCAGAGGTCCTTGGTAGTGCTCGCCTTGTTCTGCAGAGCAACCCAACATTTGAGCCGTCAGCCAACATCCCAAATGGGTTTGATTATCAAGGCCTGTTCGTATTCCACTCCACATCTCCTAGGGAGGAAAGTGATCGAATGACCGTAGAGACCATGGAGAATCTCTTTCCTACTGCTGATGAATTGGGTTTACAGCATCTTTCCATGCCAGGCGTCCAGGTGGGTTGGGCTTCAGCGAGGTGGTCCAACCACTGTGGCGGCAGCGAGTGAGGAAAGGTCGGTCGTGCTGATGTGAAACGATGCTTCTTGTGTTTCTCAATCCCACCCTCCTCCCAAAAAGGGCACCCATCACAGAGGTGGCTAGGTTCCTCAGCCTAGGAAAGCATCAGTTGGGATATAGACAAGCTTTGGGCTTGGAGAAGACTAGGCAGCAGCTGAGGACAGTCAATAATCCATACTGCCCAGATTCTGCTCTCAATTTCTCATGTGGGGAGCTTAAGGAGGTGTGACATCCCAATAATCTCTGCAGGTTTTCCATGTTAACTCTGCAAGCTGTTCCCACCCATCAAAGAAAAAAAGGCTGTTGGACCTGCCCTTGATTCCCACATGCAGGAGGAGCCCTGAGAGACGGCAGGCGATGCCTCAAAGACGTTCAGATATGAGACCTTGTCTGCTGCAATCTCTCTTTTTCCCACAGACCTAGGGCGGCTAACGGAACTAAGCCTCCTTAATGGGACGAGAGGTCATAATGCAAAATAGAAGCATGTTGCATTTTTTGACCTTTGACACAGATGTGAAGAGCAACTGGGGAATTGGGTAATTTATACCTATATTTTGAAGAGTCAAGTCAAAAAGTAAAAAGTAGGTCTATACTGTATTTGAATCATTCCAATTTCCCAAATAGTTCACATGAAACATCTATCAATACATGGATGTTAGTTCTTTTCAGCACCCACCAGTTCTCTTAACACTCAATTTTTCTAATTCTTAATAAAATTGTTCTTTATTTTCATTATATGAACAAAAAAGGAAAGAGGGAAAGAGAGAAGAAAAAAGGGAGGTGCCACACAGAAAAAAAATGCATCTTTCATGCTTTAACAATAAACTAGGCTTGCACTTAGAATAATAGAATATTATACTATTAAATCATTAACAGTTATTTAACAGTCATTAACAGATTTCTAAATAGTCCTCCCAGTGATCAGGAACATTAAGAAAAACTTCAGAATATCTTTACCAATGGGGTCAGACTCCAGTATTTTGGTCTTATTTGCAATAATATTATATCTAGATGGTCATTCGCTATAACAAACAGTAATATTCCTTTATTTTTTTCAATTTATTCATTGATTTTTTAAAATTCTCAGTAACATTTTCAACAGATGTGCTAGAAGAAATGTATGTAAAATATTTTAAAATGAGACAGAAACACAGTTTTAAACTAGATGTTACCACAGCTCAGATTCCATACGGCTTTGTTGATGGGAAGGGACATCCTGATTAAAATCACCAATGAGCTTTTATTTTGTAGGGTGTTTTGTTCTTTGGTAACTGAACTCAATCACCCTGATTAATCTTATTGGATTGTTCTAATTTTTTTTTTTTAGAAAATAGGTCTTTTTATTTAAAAAAAACTTTCAAAACCAGTTTCCATAACAACAGAATTCCGCCGTTAGCTCAGTCTCCTTGTTTCTTTTTTGCTCTTGCAAGACTTATTTTTTGCTGACAAGCCAAGGCCCCCCAATTCTGAGTCCTTTCCTATCAAAAATGTTTGTGATTTAGCATCCCAACTGTCAGGAAGAACTTTTGCAAAACAATAAAACTTCACATCCAACAGACCTTTGTAAAGCATTATACTTTGAGACTTGGAAGTTATTATGTTTAAAATGTCATTATTAATTTCCACTTGAACTTAAACATTTCTAGCAATTATACATCCTATGATTTCATATGCACTTCCTTTCTCCATTCTCAGTGGCTGTTTGTCAGTTTTACTGTAGCAATAAACATATGTGAGAAATGATTATCCCAGTTCCTTCATTAAGCCATTGCCTGCTTAAGAATGATTGGACCTGGGCCCAATTCAGCCTATATTCCCATCAGATTCTAGACCAAGGATTGGCAACATCTGGTAGTCCACAACGATATAGCATTTCTGCATTTTCCAGTTTCCATTTCTTAAAAAGAATATCATGTAATCCATAAACTCTAGGGTTCAGCTGCTGTGTACGTGAAAAGTCTGTAAAGCAACTCTTTGAAATGCTGCAGCTCATCAGCACAGGTGGACGGGGGTCTCCTCTCCTCAAAAACTCTTGCCTCACCCTACCTACCAACCTCGGGCTTTCAGCCTCCCTTCAAAGGGGAAAGGTGGCTTGATGACTTTGCAGCTTCTCCTTGTAGGAATTGCTGGGATTTTTTAAGAGGATGAGGATGAGGATGAGGATCAGGAAGTAGAAGTAGAAGTAGAAGTAGAAGTAGAAGTAGAAGTAGAAGTAGAAGTAGAAGTAGAAGTAGAAGTAGAAGTAGAAGTAGAAGTAGAAGTAGAAGTAGAAGTAGAAGTAGAAGTAGAAGTAGAAGTAGCAGCAGCATATGCCCAGATAAATGCAACCAACAGTAAGGCTGTGGCGAAGACTCACATAATATACATGTGTGCATGTGTAAATATATGCAGCATTTCAAGAAAGAGTCCCTTCACTGACGTTTCATGTACACAGCAGCTAAATCGTCCACAGATGAAGTAGCTTTGCTATTGAATAGAAATGATGGCATGAGATGAAACAGGTGAGGAATACATTTTGGAGCAAGCAAAGAACCCATATAGAAGTGCCCAATTCTTAAAAAATGCACCACTATCAATAAAGTCATGGCATCACTTCTATTATTACATGTAATTATTTTTGCTTCATATTTGAGTGCCAGTAGTGCATCTCTATGTTTGTACAGTATGTACAGTATGTGTGTTTGTATATACATGCACAGTGCATCTGAATCTTTGAGCTTATACCCTGCAATTCCCCCACCCTCTGCAATGAAACTGCATGTTTCTTCCTGAAATGGAAGTGTAAGAAATAATAATAATAATAATAATAATAATAATAATAATAATAATAATCTGTTCTATGGCTATTAATTTTAGATATTTGCCCTGAAAGGTGCTTGAAACAGCGCAAGATCATATTTTTCAGGTTTTGTGACAGCCTCAATCTTTAAAATGGACCTGATCTGCTATTTGTGAAATGGCCTAAGAGCCAGAGACACGAAGCAATCTCATAATTTTCCTCAAAGGGCTTCCCACATCGCACACATTAGCAACTCATTCAATTACATCTTCCTACAGAGCTGCTGGTTGTGATTAACGGAACGATGGGGATCAATGCACACCCTTGAACGTCAGGCTCTTGTGCACCGGTGCGTGAGAACTTGGGCCAAGGTGATTTAGACTTTCAGCCTTTGTTTTGTTCTACTACGATCCCAGAAATCATCTTGTCAACGGTGCCCAATTATTTTATTGTGACGTGCATATGATAGTCTCAAGGTGAACTCACAGGGCGCACTGGTGCGGATGTGTGGATCAAAGGATGGAAAACGTCTTCTTAATCATAACAGATACAAAGAAGGAAAAGACTTCATTCTGATCCAGCCAGGAACTGAATTTGCGTGGAATCAGAGCATTTCTACATCACACCTTTTACAGTCCCGGCAATTAATCTCACTTCTGTCGGCCTTGAAACAGTTGGATCATGTAGGATCGCCTCCAGTGGATCAGTAAGAAAGTGGGGGGAAAAGAGGTTAAAGCATACCCTTCTCCCTGAGCTTCCACAGATCCTGGAACAAGATGGCCCTCACCTCTCTCTCCTGCTCCATACAAAAGGGAAATAAAATAATTGCTTTTTTGCCATTTTAGATATACTACAGCTGGCCCAGAAATAAACTATCTCACCTGGATAAACACTACTTCCATTTCCCAACCCCTCCAAGTAGTTTGGAAGTTGGCCCTGCAACCAAATTCACTCCTGCCAACCTTGAGTTGCTGGGGACAGGGAGGAAACACCGTAAGTTTACTCCTGCTCTGCCCTCTGAACTATGGCAGCACCTGGAGTAGAAAAAAATCCCCACCCCCAGACTACAAGAGCTAGCAGAGAGGCTTCTTGAGTACAGTTATACTCCAGGGTGCTTAATGAGTAAGTAGCCCTACTTCCAAGGGGCTCGGAATAATAGTTGAGCTTTTGGGCAACTCTGTGAGGTTGGCACTCTGGAATAAACTAGAGGAAATGAACTCTTTGGGGCAGCCAAGGAAGTGTGTGGCAAGGCAGGGGTTTGCTTCTGGGTTTCTGCCGTCCCTAGCAAATGGAAAGGCCGTTCAGCCTCTTGCCAAATGCACCCCTGGGCAGTGACTTCCAGCACTGTGACACACTTCTTGTATCATACAAAGGAGGTCCTGGGGACATCTGTCCCGGTGAGCTCAAAGAGAAGGGCCTCCGCAGGGAAGGTGACATTCTCCCAATTATGCTGGCAGTCTAAGGTTATGGAGGTTAGAAGATACATCTGGGACTAGTCATGGAAGCACATCCATAGCCTATGAGACGAACTTTAAAAAGTTAAAAATCCAGTCAAGGCTAGCCCTGAAGTCAGGGTGATCTACAAGTTTCTGTAGTTCTGGAAGCTTCCAGACCATCTTCATTGGTGGCTAACCAATAGGGTCTTGTTGTAATGACCCTGACTTCAATGCCCCAATAAACACATCTCCATGCACTTCATTGAAATGCAGAATAAGCTTTACTAAGGATACATGTAAATCAAAGCACTCCCAAAGATCCGAATGACGGTTTCCCGCCAAACTCTCCGACTTAGCTCTCCCCCCTGCGCACCAATTTCTTCGTGCCCATGATGTCAATGTCTGTTACTTTCTCACTCCATACTCAGCCCCCTCCAGCTCTTGCAGGTGGACGACCTTGATGATGCATTCCACAGTCTCTGATGTTAGACACAGCTCTGCGCCTGGCCCGTCTTCCCCCTCCCCACACCACACATTCTAACTGTACGAAGACAAATGGCAGGATTCACATTTGAACCCTGACACTTGTCACAATCCTGATGGGAAGGTCTCAAGGCATAAATTTGGAATCTTAAGGTTCTCAAATGTAAAGGATTGGATTAATCACCTTCATCAAACTTCTGCTCATAGCTCATGTAGAAGTGCAGATGTTCATCCAGCATCTGTTGAACTTGATGGATCCAACTGACTGGGACACCCACCCCTATACAAGGAGCTGTGACTTACATACGACAACATGGAACTGCAGCTGCCGGATCAGACACCAGCATTTCTGCAGGCCAGGAGTGAAGGCCAATCAGAAGCAACAGAAAAGGGGGGAATGATCCGTCCTCTGCTTTTTGATACAAAAGCATAATAATGCCAGTTACTTTATTAGGGTTGCTCGGTACATAAAGGTCCTTCTGAGCCGGAGCAGATGGTGATGGCAGATTCACCATCCTTTTTGCTGCTACTCGTCTTGGCCAGAGTCAGGATAAAAGGATGTAGAAGCTGACTCGGTATTGTGGGGAAGCAACTGTGATGGGTGATCCACATGGTTCAGTGCAGGCAAGCCCTTTAGAAAATCCAGAAAACAGTTTCTACAGATGACCTCAGAAGAATTAGGAAAAACAGTCCCCACCAGCCCCGTTACTGTATTTGTGATGCAACAACCACATCCACTCCACTGGAGACTTCCTCTACCTTAACTGCAACCCAGAACTTCCTTCCAGCCCTGGTCAAAGAAAGAAGGGATGCAGGATTTTCACAGAAGCTCAGGAGATGGGTGGTGGCAACAAGGCCCTCCATGCCACGGTACAGACAGGAGCGAGGAATTGAGAAAAGATGTGGTCCTCCTACAGCACCATCTTATTCTGATCAAGCAGCAGATGACAACGGAGAAGGGCCTTTAAAGGCTTCTGGTTTATATATACAACCTGTAAATTTTCCTGACATTTTTAAATGAGCTCACCATCTTTGATATATTTGCATCGTCTGTAAATTTACCGTTCTTTAATCTGAATGTAATCATCATGTAATAGACAGATTCTAGTAAAAATGCCATTTATCTTGTTTCATTGGGAAAGAATGAGTCACACCAGGGAAGAAGGAAGGAATAAAAGGTGGGGGGGGGGAATCGCTTTCATTACTTTGCGGGGATTTTTCTTTTAAGATTCCACATTAAAACGTACGTGATGGATGGCAATAAACATGGACTATATCCATGGGATGGGAAACGCTGTTCCACACTGGAAATGATGAAATGTTAATGTAGTGTTAGCTTCTGCTCCACCTGACGCTGCTCCCTTCCCTTATTGGGCAGCATTTTCAACAGCTGCCAGCCGGACAAGGCAGCCTTCCCCTAAAGCGCCGCTGTGCAACCAGGAAGGAGCGGCAACGCGAGGCCTGTGGGCCCAATGCATCCGCAGACACCACTCCTGGTCCCACCTGACTTTTTAAAAAAGATCCTTTTAATAAGAGGAAGGTAGGAAGCAGGCGGAGATGCTGCAAAGCATCGGTCTCGCAAAAGAGATCCCCGCAGAAATGCTTTTGTCCTGCTGGGTGCGTTTTCTAGAATGTGGCAATGAAGACCATCTGTTGAGTTCTGCCTTCTGGTGCTCTCCACCTCCTCCTCCTCCTCCACCGCCACTTCTCGGTTAGGGATTTGCCACCCTGGACCAAGATGGCCCTGTCAGCCTCACTTCCACTTCGCTTTCCGGGATGGGGCTGGGAGAGGATGGTCCCAGCGTGAAGAAAGTTGCAATGGCTGCCTGCTAATCAATGCAAAACACTTCCCTCCATGAGAGTTCTCCATGTAAGGAAACAAAATACGAACAAATGCAGGAAACGAAGCAAACAAAAAAATAGAAGTGCTTCTTACTTTGGAAGCTGTGGTTACAGGTGGATCCAAATCCTCCTGAAACTTGAGGATTTAGGAGGTCAGAATTTTACCAGCGCTTCTCCCAGGAGCCCTAAGGAGCAAAACCTCCTTCCTCAATTAGTCTGCGTAGCCTCCGGGGTGCATACAAATACCTTTGGCGAGGACAAGCCATCCACTTAGCATAATACAGCCACTCCTGCCCACACACACCTGATGCCTTTCAACCCCCATAATCCACAGCAACATGGCTGCAGGCTAACCACATCCAGCACATCTGGAGGACTGGAATTACCCACAATCTGGGCAATCCACCTGACATACATCTTTGATCCTTGCCAAAGGGAGCCCTGGGAAATGTGAGGTCCTCTCTAACCACCACATTGACCCACAAGTTGTCTTCCTCTAACCCAGCACCCTGTTTCCATCCTCCGGAACAACAGGTCTCGATTGCCTCTGTAGTTGGTAAATTGATTCCCATCAGGCATGCTTCTAGATTTATATTAGCCCTTGTTTGCCAAAGAGGCTTATGTTTAAACTGTGTATTTTGAACAAAAATACCTTTTTATACGCAGATATTCGCCAGCATTACATCCTTCCCGTCTCTCTTGGTTTCACAGACACGCAGCTATTTCTTCTCCTTCTCCTTCCTTCCTTCCTTTCCTTTGTTATCTCATACTCTTTACCGCTGTCTCCTCTTTCTTTCGTTCCAGGTTGCAATCTTCCATATGCCGTGACTGTCCCCAGATGGGCCCACAGATATTGATCTCTGCTGCCCATCCTGGCTTTGGTCAAACAAGGCTTTCCCATAATTCTTTTTAATAAGGTGGGAGAGGTGTACCTTAGGTACAGAACCTTAGAACCTTAGTCACGGCCAGGCCGCATGCAGAAAGACGGCATCCTTCAGTTTGGGCACATTGGGACCAGGCGGCCAGACGTGCAACCACAGTCCTTTTTACCCCAAGGATGTCCATGCTGATGTAGGCAAGCCGGAGTCTCTAATCTAAAACCTAACAAACAAGCCAACATACCAACCCTAGCAAGCCAACCTTAACCCTAACCTAACCCCAACATCTCCCACCAACTAAAAGAGATTTGCAGGGCATTAGCTGCCCTTTTAAATGGGTGTTTGTTTACCACCTTTTCTTTGTTCTTTATTTTCTTTGGTTGTTTTCAAACAACCACCCATTTTGAAAAACTCTGATTTGACCTGCCCGATTTTATTATCATGGTTTCCACATTATGTGCCCAAAGTAATGTTTTTCCTACCTTCTTCCACCTCTTTCTCTCTTACTCTTTGTTGCACTCGTTTGTGACTTTTTCATTGTCCTAATGAAGACACCATCTTAATAACGAATGTGTCATTCTTCTTATGGCTAACGGACAATATGTATTTGAAAAAAATATGAAAGTTAGTCATTTAATACGGGATTGATGACTCTTCTGAAAGAAGAGGTTTTTCAACTACCTAGACCTCAGACTTTATTTTCTAAGGGGGAACCAATGAATAAAGCTACAAATTTGGCTGCAGTTCACTTGAACTTACCTTGAGGTCTTCCAGTATAAAAACTATGTAGTTCTTCTCTTTTATTTGCTATTGGTGACTTTTATTTAAGAACAGAGAGGATATGAGTCACCGCTGGATTTTATACCTTAAAAAATGGAGGAGCAGCCATTGCTTCTTTATCACAACAGTGCTGGAGGCTTATTGGAATTATTGCATAAATAAATAAAGTTTGAGTGTGCTACCAGATGATGCGTTTATTGCACTAACATCCTGCTCTATGCCTGGGATTTTATGAAGGTCGAGATAGCCCTGCCGACTTTGCAAATGAGGACAATTTCCTTCCTAGCACTTTATCTCCCCACTCTTGCCTTGCTCACCTGGGGGTGTGTTCCAGAGAACGTGGAAGGTTGCACGTCATTTTGCAAACTTTTTGAATGAAGATATTGCCCAATTTTGTTTTAGGTTATTTGGGAGTATTTAGGATGGTTTAAGGGGCAAAATCTTTACCTGAAGCCTTTTGTCTCTGTGAGGACCCCCAGCACAGGAAAAATTGGTCTGACAGGGAGAAGCTGAGAGATATTATGGGTAACTTTAGCCTCTGCAAGGGACCAGAAACCCTAAGAAAAGTGCCCTGTAATTTCCAGCCTCACCTTTCGAGGGGTGGTGGAGGTTCTGGGAGGCCATGAGGGGGATGACGATGGGGGCCACCTGCCCTACGCAACGTTAAGGCTCCAAAGGCCTCCCCAGGACCTCGTGTCAGTTGAAGTGGTGCCTCAGAAGCACCCTTCCCCCCATCCCCATCCCCCTTCACGAAAATAAAGCAGAAGCTGGTAGCCTCCCCCATGTTGATCTGGCAAACCCCACCACCTTCTTACTTGTAATGCTGGATTCTGACGATTCTGCTTGTACCCCACTTTAGCTAATTGTATCTGTACGTGGCTAGGATGGGATCCCAGGAGCTGAGAGGCAGGGCGTAACGGTGTGCTGGAATGACCTTGGGAGCCAGGACGAAGACCCGCAGCCGAGACAGTGGCCTGTTAAATGAAATCTGAGTCCGAAGGCGGGGTGGAGGTGAGGAAAGCGTCTCGGAAGGGACCCTCCATAATTCTGGGGAGAGTAAAAGTAATGGAGGGGAGAGGTACTTTCAGACTTGCAAGATTCTGCTACTGTTACCTTACAATAAAGGTAGTGTTAGTACTCAGGGTTGGTGCTTCTTGTCTGGACTCTCTCAAAGGCTGATACAGGGTGAACCCTGATGCTACTCCAGTGGACCACAAACCAACCTTTCAAGCACAGGGTCAGAGGTGGCATTCATGCTGTGCGTGGCATGTTCTTACTCACACCAGCAAGCCCACCGTTATGATGACAGGGGGTCAACAGGGGGCTCATCGAACCCCACTTTTGGGACTACACCGTTAGGTGGAAGACCTCACTGAGTTAGCGAGTTGCAAAGGAACCATAAGTCATGATACACCCACCCACCCCCAGTACAGGCAGTCATTTACCTCGTAGGAGTAACCAATAACTTTGAGCTATACCTTTGATCAGACCTAAACTCAGTCTTATACCTACTAACTTGGAGTAAATCTGCGTAGACGTAGGATTGCTTTGTTGCTCTCATGTAAATATGTGCAGTATTGCAGTTCCAGTATTAAGTTAGTATAGTTATGATCAGAGCTTTACACTTAACAGCTCAGCAAAAATGCTAAACTGTGAGCTGCGTAGAACTAGCCCCAAATTTAACCACTGAAAAAAAAATCTAATCTCATTGAATCTCTTCTCCAAATTTGCAAGCTTTTTTTAGCATTAACATAAAACAGATTTCCTTCTGCACAGCATTATCTGACTCCAGTTTGAGACTGATTCAGTTCCCATCTGTGTGCTTCTAAAAACAGCAAAAGATACATTGCAAAATAAGCGTTACATTATCACGATGACTAATATTGCAAAACCTCTCCAAAAGAATGTTTTTCTTGTCTGGAAGAATGGGTTTCTTCTCAAGTCTGCCAAACCAGAACGGACTTTCTCTGCACTCCGAGTCTTGCTCGTTCTGCCTCGTTCTGCACTCGGACAACTGCTTGAACCGTCCTGAAGCGGAGGAGGGCCGTGTGGTGTGGCTGCCTGTATTCAAATAACAGACTAAAGCAGAAAGTAGGCTGGTACACTATAGCCCAGCATGCTGTGCAATCCTTGGTTAAACCTATGGTTAGCTGAGAGTTCAGCTCGGCTACGGTAAGCATGCTATGTGAACTAGGGCTACTCAATATGGGTTGCAATCATTTAGATGATCACTAGATGGCAGCAAAGAGAAATCACCTTATGCCATCTAGTGGTCACCCAGACATTTGCAGCCCTGGTGCGGTAAGCTCTAAATTTGGCATTGCTGATCTTAAAAGATTATCCACTTCCTCCAATTAACCTTGACTCTATCAGCAACTATATCCTAACCTAACCTTTTAAATGATTTTGTGATGTTGTTGATAGCAAGAAGGAAGTGACTGAACATTTACAGCTAAAGATGTCTGATTGTCACTCTCACGGTCAAAGGGATGGCAAGTTTTGGTTTGCCTGAAAAATTGCAGGAGGGATTTTGTGGCCTTCCGCACTTAGCATCCTACCAGCTATTGCTGTCCTCTGACCAGGAGCCAGTCCAGGTTTTTATGTCCCTACAGCTGAAAGCAAGCTGGTTAATGTAAACTTCAACCATTGTGTTTTTCATTTGCCCACAAACACAGGCTGGTTCTAGGTGACAGGACGGCAATGCTGCTTACAAGCTCAGAATTTCTTTGCATTCGAAAGCAGCACGAAGCCTTCTCAAAATTCAAGAAAATGTGATGCAATCTGGCACTAAGAACAACATAAGCCATCATGTTGTGGTTACAATTAAAAGATGGGGATAAATGCAATTAGATAGCTGTTAACATGCCTTCAGATGAAAGTTGATCTCTTATTATTCAATGGAAATTCGGTGCCGTTTTGCATAAAATGGTGCGGACGTGACTTATCTGTAATCCTCGCTCCGTTTACTCTGTAATATTCTCATTAATTCCTAATTATGTTACAGAACAGAGCTGCTGAGAAATCTTCACCACAGAATTACTTAATCCAATTTGCAAATATAGGTAATTCGGCTTTAAGAACTACGTACTATGGCTGAACTTCACAGAGATGGTTTCTGCAGGATGTTTGCAAAAGGGAAGTGAGCTTTCCAAACTGTGTGTCGGGACACGTTAGTGTGTCGGCTGCAGTGTCTGGGTGTGTCGCAGCTGCTGCTGCCTCCAGGATTCCGCGCAGGTCCTAGTGCCTGCCTTGTGCCTTGCTGCCTCCAAACCTGCTGTGATTCCGCGCAGGTCCTAGTGCCTGCCTTGTGCCCTGCTGCCTCCAAACCTGCTGTGATTCCGCACAGGTCCTAGTGCCTGCCTTGTGCCCTGCTGCCTCCAAACCTGCCCTGCCAGGATTCCACGCAGGTCCTAGTGCCTACTTTGTGCCTTGCTGCCTCCAAACCTGCTGTGATTCCGCACAGGTCCTAGTGCCTGCCTTGTGCCCTGCTGCCTCCAAACCTGCTGTGATTCCGCACAGGTCCTAGTGCCTGCCTTGTGCCCTGCTGCCTCCAAACCTGCTGTGATTCCGCACAGGTCCTAGTGCCTGCCTTGTGCCCTGCTGCCTCCAAACCTGCCCTGCCAGGATTCCACGCAGGTCCTAGTGCCTACCTTGTGACTTGCTGTCTCCAAACCTTCCCTGCCAGGATTCTGCGCAGGTCCTAGTGCCTGCCTTGTGCCCTGCTGCCTCCAAACCTTCCCTGCCAGGATTCCACGCAGGTCCTAGTGCCTGCCTTGTGACTTGCTGTCTCCAAACCTTCCCTGCCAGGATTCTGCGCAGGTCCTAGTGCCTGCCTTGTGCCCTGCTGCCTCCAAACCTTCCCTGCCAGGATTCCACGCAGGTCCTAGTGCCTGCCTTGTGACTTGCTGTCTCCAAACCTTCCCTGCCAGGATTCCGCGCAGGTCCTAGTGCCTGCCTTGTGACTTGCTGCCTCCAAACCTGCCCTGCCAGGATTCCGCGCAGGTCCTAGTGCCTGCCTTGTGCCCTGCTGCCTCCAAACCTGCCCTGCCAGGATTCCGCGCAGGTCCTAGTGCCTGCCTTGTGCCCTGCTGCCTCCAAACCTGCCCTGCCAGGATTCCGCGCAGGTCCTAGTGCCTGCCTTGTGCCCTGCTGCCTCCAAACCTTCCCTGCCAGGATTCCACGCAGGTCCTAGTGCCTGCCTTGTGACTTGCTGCCTCCAAACCTGCCCTGCCAGGATTCCGCGCAGGTCCTAGTGCCTGCCTTGTGCCCTGCTGCCTCCAAACCTTCCCTGCCAGGATTCCGCGCAGGTCCTAGTGCCTGCCTTGTGCCCTGCTGTAAGTGTGTCGCGAAATGCCCTGCTGTAAGAGTGTGTCGCGAAATGATGCATGTCTAAAAAGTGTGTCACCAACACGAAAGGTTTGGAAAGCTCTGGCCTAACCTGTTTCCCATCCAACCAGGAACACTGTCATGGGGAAGATCACCTCTGGGGGCTGAAATGGCAGCCAATCTCCCTGCCCATCCAACCAAGAGTTGGAGCAACTTGTACCTACTTGTATCCTATCCCCCATGTTGCCAGAGTCAACATGCCGCATCAATAATTTCCCTGCTGGCCATGCTGATTTGACCCAACAGATTTCTCCCTGGCTACAAATGCAGGGACCTACTTTTGAAATAAGTGAATAGTATTGGTAGTCCAAACATCTTCCCGACCAGGCAAGCCCAGCTCCCATCATCTCCCCCTTGGCATGACAACTGGCCTAGGGTAATGGGCAGCATCACCTGGCACAGCAAGAGGGCACTGGAGCAGCTGTTATAGCCTGCCCTCTTAGTATCATCACGGAAGATGAGATCCTTCCCGATGGAGGTCATACCCTCGTCTCTAGTGAGGAATCTTGGGGGCACCGCTTTTAATAGTGGTTAAAACCCCTCATTTTGGAGGGGAAGCTGGCCTGCAAACATGCTCCTGCCCTCCACTGCCTGACCTTGATTTCCAGGAAGCGATTCCCTCCAATGCCTGTTGTCTTCTCTACAGAACAAACATTGCCATTGCCAACAGGTGCTTCAATCCACTGTACCTTCATCTGAACCTCTGCTGACTTTCCAGTTCTGTCATTAATGCTTTCCAAAGGCTTCAGATTTAAACCATCAAAATGAAAATCTTTGTGCCCGTATCCCATTTTAAAGAATGCCTTTTTGAAGGAAGACAATAATCTCTCCAGAGTTTTGACATTAAACAAACTCAACTTCGAATAATATAAGGATAACATAGATTTAAGAAAATCAATGTCCAAGTTCAGTAGCACTTAATCTCCCAGAATTACGATGTCATGCACGGTCACCTCGTCAGGGAAATCGCAGAAAGCAATTTCCCAGTGCACAAAGGCGCACTGTTTCATGCCTTCCTGTCACGTTCGACAGCAGCGGCTATTGGCCTAACGTTTAAGGGGTTTCCACTGGCAGCCTTCGGCCTCTCCGAGGGACCGTTGGCAACGATTCTTGGGAGAGCCCAGACGACTGTCGACCCTGAGCCAGACTCAGCCCGTGGACCTCAGCAGCAATTTCGTTTCCTTTTTGCCTTTACCCCCTCAACTATCGTCTGCCTCTTTCAACCTCACTTGGTCAGGAACATTATTTATGGATTGCTTTGACACATTTACGGTCTCCTCTTCAGCCAAACATTTCAGGGCAGAAACATTTTTGGGAGCAGAGAACCACATTTTATTTCCTAAAACCCACATGTGGCAAATGGGGAGAGCCAAGGGAAAGGGGTAACCCAGAAGCAGTCGAACAAAATAGGCTCTAAACTAATATTTAATAAATCACTGAATTAATAAGATAAATGCACTGCCTTCAGATGGGTCCAGTGTAATGCTTCCAAGAACCAAATAGAAATATGCACTTAAGACAAACACTGAAAATCCACCTGCCTTGAAAAGATGGAGCAGGCCCACCAAATTGACAGGACAAGGGTGGATTTCAGAATGTCTGCAGTATAAAGTTGATCTGTAAGACTTTAATTCATACCATTCTGGATATTCTTCATTGCTTTCTTTTTCTATATCCAAACTTAAACATTACATAGAGAAGGTTTCCCAAAAAATTGATGGCCAGTTACACAGCCACTACATTTTTGTGGCAAATGAGTCAGGAGTTCATATGGACCGCACTTTGCCAACTGTTGTTAAACTAACAAATTCTTTTTGGGGGGGGGGTTGTGGGGAGAAAAACAAATGTCTTCATATCTGTATCTCTATACTTTATTAAAGGTTTAAGAAATTATTCTTTGTTACAACAGTGACTCTATAAGATTTGAATGTCCAAGATTTTGGTCCAGAATACAGTTACAGTATATGCAATTAGGCACCAAAAGAAAAGACAGACAGACAGACTTTGCTCCTTAATTTTACTGTAGGGCATCTTTATTAATTTCATGATTTCCTGGAGCTTCTGCAGCCTTTCAGTTCAGTACTGTCCAGCATAGGTCAAGTTAGAAGCTCAAAGCAAGCTTTTTCTAACCCTGCATATTTTACAATTTCCTATCATAGTAGCTAGACATAACTATACACTCAAATCAAAATGAACAAGGTGAAGACTAAAGATAACACTGTCCCCAGAATGGTGAAACAGACAGCCTGAGTATTTGCTGAAGTATTAACAAAATTAAATAATTTCTGGTGTTCTAATCATGAATGCAATTTAACACTTAACCAAATGAAATAACTATGTTTTCAAATGAGAAGATAACTCATAATTTGAGCCTAGTGAATGCCTTTTAGATCCTGCTTTGATTCCATCTATAGTAAGGTGACAAAGTAGAGGTGAAAATATTTGCATTATTGTCAGCAAAAAAAATGATAATAATATATTCCAGTGTTTGCACCATGAAGGAATCCAATGTGGTTGAATAAACAAGGTATTTGATGGGAATCTGGAAGAAGACTTGCACTTGCCCCAGCTCTTGCCAACCTAGCAATTCAAAAGCATGCAAATGCAAGTCGATGAATAGGTACCACTTCGGTGGGTAGGTAACAGCGTTCTGTGTGCGTCATGCTGGCCACATGACCGTGGAAGCGTCTTCGGACAGCGCTGGCTCTTTGGCTAACAAACGGAGATGAGCACGGGCCCCTAGAGTCGGACACGACTGCACAAATGTGCGGGGGGAGCCTTTACCTTTTACTGCTAGCAGGTGAGTATAATTTCAGGTGGTATAAAATGCAGCCCCCGTATTGCTAATTGCTGCAAGGTATTGGAACCATGGGGGCGTGGTAGCTCAGCGGGTAAGACGCCAGGCTTGTCGATCGGAAGATCGCAAGTTTGGAGGTTCGAATCCCTAGCCCCGCGTGACGGAGTGAGCTCCCGCACTCGCTCCAGCTCTTGCCAACCTAGCAATTCGAAAGCATGCAAATGCAAGTAGATTAATAGGTACCACTTCGGTGGGAAGGTAACAGCGTTCCGCGCATGTCATGCGGCCACATGACCGTGGAAGCGTCTTCGGACAACGCTGGCTCTTCGGCTAACAAACGGAGATGAGCACTGGCCCCTAGAGTCAGACACGACTGCACAAATGTGCCGGGGGAACCTTTACCTTTACCTTTACCAGCGAGATACATGGAATATATGGGTCATATCCATGAACGGTAAATCCGGTTCAGAAACCCCCCACTGCTCCCTTGCCTGTTTAACTGTTGAAATGTGATTGAGGCTACAGTGGTGTAACAAAATGAATTAGGAAATTGGCAACATCTCATGACATGGCAGCCCTTGATCTAATTTCAAAAGGAAATTTGGAAGTAATCAGATCTCTCTGTGAAAAACAATCTCTTCCTTCTATGTTATCCTGTGGAAGGAAGGAAGGAAGGAAGGAAGGAAGGAAGGAAGGAAGGAAGGAAGGAAGGAAGGAAGGAAGGAAGGAAGGAAGGAAGGAAGGAAGGAAGGAAGGAAAAGAGAGGTGTCCACCACTAACATGTGATGTGACTCCAGGAGAGAGGATATTCCTCAATTGCCTTCCAATGCCCTCCAGCCCGCATTAAGCATCTGCACACTGAATTACTACTGCTTTTGTGCCAGACGTCGTCAAAATAATCTTGTTTACAACTACTTCCAGAAAGTTGGCTAAGGAAGGGACATTTCTGCTCTACTTCCAAGAAAACATATTCCTGGATAGAATCATTGATTTAAAGGTTTCTATGTGAAGTTTACCAAAACGTTTTCTCTAGTGTGCCATTTAAAAGGAAAGTGGATGTCAGATATATCAGCCTGAGTGGGATGAAAGGGAATATTGAGAGATGCTTGGCGAGTGTCTTGGCTCGGTTCTTGAGCAGAGGGGGGGAGTTAAATGGGACAGAAACATGCTGAGACAAAGAAGTTCAAGGCTAAGATGCCAAGATCACCAACTTCCCAATCAGGAAAATGCTGGATGGGATTCGGTGAAGGCGTGGCTCAGCCAGACCAGTGGACAAGATGGCTGTCTTCGTGAAATGCTGGGTGGAGGCAAAGGGGGCACCTTAAGCGCCAAGGAAGGGCAGCAGTTCATTCGCCGCCCAGAGTCCCATGCAATGAGAATGGGCGGTGATATAAATTCCATAAATAAATAAATGCTTCCAGGAAGCTGGAGCTGCTCCCACCAACTGCTGGAACCCCTTGGCCCAGCCTTCCTGCCAAGGCTGGTTTCCCCGTTCCTTCTTTCTAGCTGTTCCTATGCTGGTTCCACAAGGAGCAGCATCCCCTTTAAAGGCACTGGTCAAAAGCTTGACCATTCACAAAAACACTCCTCCTCCTCCTCCTCCTCCTGGGACTGCCCCCTTGCCAGCTCCTTCTTCCATCCCATGGTGCTCCTGGATAGGCCTAAAGGAGTGCAGGATGAATCTTTACTCGTCTGGCTATGCAAATATTTCCCCCCCTAGGCTTCCCCCTCCTTTTCTTGTTTGACCTTTGGGCATCTTTCCTCTGTCCTGCTCTCCTGGCCTCTCCACCGCCACTCAGAGAAGTCCCCCCTCCCCCGCAATTGGTAACCGTTCCAGGGTTGTTCATCTTTGCAGACCCCTGTTCCTTCTTGGCCGTGCCCTTCCAAGACAACTCAAGAGTCCTTTGTTGTTGTTTATTCGTTCAGTCGCTTCCGACTCTCCGTGACTTCATGGACCAGCCCACGCCAGCGCTTCCTGTCAGCCGTCACCATCCCCAGCTCCCCCACGGTCGAGTCCGTCACCTCCAGAATATCATCCATCCATCTTGCCCTTGGTCGGCCCCTCTTCCTTTTGCCTTCCACTTTCCCTAGCATCAGCTTTGCCCCGTGCATTTTCAGCACAGGGATCGCTCGTCACACAACCAGCTAAGGAAAAGGCATCTGATGATGGAATCGGAGATCCAGGACATTCATCTAACCTCTGTTCCTTTACACACCCACTGGAAAAGAGAGAGCATGGACAGAGAGCATCGGCCTTTAAAGCGGTGTTTCCCAACCTTGGGGACTTTGAGTTGTGTGGACTTCAACTCCCAGAATTCCCCAGCCAACCAAGTCTGGGAGTTGAAGTCCGCGCATCTCAAAGTCCCCAAGGTTGGGAAACACCGCTTCAAAGCGTTTCATCAGTCACACAGGCCTCCCCCTTTAAAACCGCCCACCAAGGAAACGCAAACATCTGAGGCTTCTTTCCCGGTGCCACGCTATAGGCTGGCAGGGCTCGTAGTTTAGGGAAGTTAGCTGGCAGTGCCCGTCTTTGGAAAGAAGAACATGGAACGTGGCCACACCCTCCTTGGATGCGGGGCAGAAGCTCTACTTCCGTATAGTGTGAGCTCCTGAGCTGAATCAGAACAAAGGAAGGAACAGGAAGGACGAGGCAGCATCTGGGGGTGAGGCACAAGGCACTCCGGCGACTGGCCTGCCCTTAAAAGGACGGAAGAACCCCCCAGACTCTGTTCGACAACCGCCTAATGTAGTGGTTTTGCAAAGACAGATTTATTGGCTGGTGACAAAAGCCCGTGGGTGTGAGAAGAAAGAACAAGCCTGACAAATCCCTTAAGGTTTGTGTTTTTGGTCACAAATATTACATCCATATGGAAAACGTCATCCTGCTGGATTTCTTTCCTGGCTCTGAAAAGGCTTGTCAATGACTCAAGAGGCTACTGGAAGAAAACAAGATTGAGCAGGGGATGGCAGAGGCATAAGTACCATTTCAACGGGAAAAGACTTGATGTTTGTAACAACCCATGTAATTTCATTTTTTAAAAAGTAAGTAGCTTTCCTTCTTGGGTCAGGGTCCTTGTAATCTGATCTCCATCAGCCAATTTTTGTCAACTGCCTGTTCTACTCACCGAGAGCAACAGAAATCAGTGCGGCATTTTGAATCCAGAAGTTGACATCGAAGAAATCATGCTAATGCTGGGTAAAAAGAAGAGCGTTGAACTAGATGGCAATTTCCAGTTGTGCTTCCAAATCCAAGGAAAATGAAACTTAAGAGAGGCGTCTCTTTGCCCCATGGATGCATTATTCAGAGATTCGAGAGCAAGAGGCCACAGATAAGGGCACCAAAAGCTGCTGAAAGATTCAGGAGCCCCAACAAGGCCACCCTTCCCCTTGGCTTCCATCAGAGTGCCCAAGATTATTCTGGACTCTAATGCCAGCTTGAAACTAAACTGGAGTGGATCTAGATCCTCTGCGTGCTCCCAGAAGGTCTGAAGCTGACCACCGACCACTTTCCCAAGCATCTGAATAGAAAGTTATTTAGCTATAGGAAATGGTTGCTTCCCTGTAATAGGTCCTGTTCCGCTTGGAAGATACCACGGTGTCACCTCCTTCAAGGTGGCAGATAGCACCCATGACCTAGTAAGATCTTCTCCTTCTCCTGGACTCACTAGTCAGCTTTTCTCTGCCAAGGCTTTTCACAAAGGAAAGCCCAAAAGTAACCCTCCAGGAGATGGGATGGACCAATTTAAATACCTTATACGCTTTCTGCTCAAGGCACAACAATGGAAACTGCCTTGGAAAAAGTGTCTCAGCTGTCTTCTGGACAACTCCTGTGCTATAGCCATGACACTCAAATCCATCTGGGCATGATTGGATCCATTCAATACTTTGTTTGGTGAATACAGACATTACCAAAGATGTATTTAATAAGTTCTCAGCTATTTGGCCAGCAAAACTGGCATCCAATTACCTGAAACACGATACAGTTCTCAGAAAGAATAGCCCTCAAGTCTTCTGTTGACTAGTTCGGCTTGTTCCCAGGGGGTTCCTCCAGATGCTTTGGGACAGAAGCTCTTCAAATTCTTGAATGTTCAGTCACAAATAACTGGCAGTGAAATGAGATTTCCACAATCTGCATGGAGTTGTCTATCTCCTGTGGATGTGGGAATGTTGCCGTGGCTATGGAGCGTTGAGTTATAGCCTGGGCACTTGTGTGTGCAGGCTATTTTATCCAATAATGTATCTCTGCGAAGAAACAGTATTTCGGTATGACTGGGTGAACTAATTTGAGACATTTGGACGACGGTGGGGCTGAATATTCTCCAGGATCATTTTTTTGCTCCAACCAAAACGTGGTGAGTTCGACAGAGGCTGGTGGAAGCCAAAGCTTCTTTCCTTCACAACTGCTTCAGGTCATTTCAGTATTTCTGGAACCAGAGAGGACATTGATGCCAATTTAAACACCGAGCCATTTTCCTCATTCATTTGGCAGTCCCAGCCAAAAGCAGATGAATACTTTTGCAGCCTTTTGCAATGAACTTTGAACGTGCACTTATTTATTTATGTACTTGAACAATTTATATAGCCACCCATCTCACCAAGGTGATCCTAGCCAGCGTACAGAGTTAAAACCAGAAACGATTCCTAAAACCGGTGTTCAAAAACCATTCTATAACACATGTTTGGTGTCAGAAAGCCATTCCTTTTCAAATGACAATCAGACAGTAGGGCTCACTTACCATATTCCTGTGGGAACATCCAGTCTTTAAAGCTTTGTGAAAGGCTAACAGGATTGGGGCCACCTGGATCTCGGGCTATGTGGATGGAATGCTGGTCCACAGCGGAAGTGCAGCAACAGAGAAGCATGACTCCTGGGTCCCACAAGATGATGCTGTCTAATAGACAGGACCTGGAGTATGCTAACTCTGCCAGTTCTGGTGGGATGAATGGAAAGACATTTCCATTCTTATGAAAAATGTTCAAAAAATGCTCTCCAATGCATCATTAGTTTGAGTGGCATTCCAGCAATGGATATGGGACACAGAAGAATTCAAATTTGCAGGAGGGAAATTGTTTTTTCAACAGTACAGATTGTAGGTGGTCTTCACTGACTTAACTCTTGTAGTCTTGATTCAAGTAGTCACGATTCAAAAACAGGGTGAATAATTTTACATCAAAGAGAGACTTTGGTCTGCTTAAAGGGGTGACCACAAGACATGGTCAAAAAAGTCAAGAGCTTTGATCACACCATCGTGGCTGCCATCTTGATTCCTTTGATCACATTCAGTGGACACCTCTGATTCTGCAAATACCTTTGGGATCTGGTTCTGTTGAGTGTTTTAATAATAAGCTCGTAAGATAGTCCTGGGTAAAAGGGTATCTTCAACTTTCACTCTCCTAGTCTGTGGCTTGAATCATGTCAACTGGATTTCTATTTTCTCAGTAGAAACGTTTCGCTCCTTATCCAAGGAGCTTCTTCAGTCTGAGTAAAGTTAGTAAGGGAATCCTTAAATATGTTTCTAGGTGGCTGTGTGACCTTGCACCTGGGGCTAGGTCATGGTTATTTTGAGATGTTATTTCTAAGACCCTTTATCATCTAAAGGAGGATCGTTAAGATTACCATGCTGCTGTTGAGCTTGCGAAATGGTCTTAATCTTCCTAGACACAGAAGACAAAGCAGGAAGGAAAATAGGGGAAATATTGTGCCTGAGGCCCCCACCTCTATTCAAGGAAGGATTTTCCAAGTTGGCATAAATGGATTCCTTGACCCCTCTCTCAAACCACCTATCTTCTCTGTCTAAAATGTGAACATTAATGTCCTCAAATGAGTGTCCTTTTTCCTTTAGATGAAGATAAACTGCTGACTCTGGTCCTATGGTGTTACTTCTCCTGTCTTGGGCCATCCTCCTGTACAAAGGTTGTTTGGTTTCTCCAATGTAGAGTTCAGAGCACTCCTCACTGCACTGGATTGCATACACTACATTGCTTTCCTTGTGTTTTGGAGTTTCACTCTCCTACCTGTGATAATGCATCTGTGATCATTCACCGATAGAAAAATAATTATATGCAGGATTCATGTGGTCTTTTAAAAAGTATTATCTGGATAATGCCAATGGAATTACAAGGCAATTTGTTCAATAAAAACACTGTAATTTTTACGTTTGCAGGTATGGAAGGAAGACAACTAATTTGATATAGTAATTGCTCTCTCTCTCTCTCTCTCTCTCTCTCTCTCTCTCTCTCTCTCTCTCTCTCTCTCTCTCTCTCATCTTCAGCAGAAGTCCAAGGTAGTACTATCTTTTGAAGAGTTAGAAATGAGCTTTTCAGACAGTTTGCAGTAGTTCTAACAGGCAAGGCTTTCTTTGTTGTATATTGGGTTACATTTATTCTGATATGATTCTAACCTTTTACCAAATCAAAGCTGCTCTTTTCTTGCTGTCATTTGAATTAAGATCCTCCAGTGAAGCAACTATTTCTGCTGAGAAATCCCTTTACCACAGAATTTCAATCTCTGTTATTCCTGGAGGTTTCCAGAAGTTCACAACTATAAAATGCAGAAATATTCCCAATTAAAGGGATTAAAGGATGTAGACTGTATTGGCTGAATGAAGAAAACACTGCTATATGAAAAATGAAGGAGGAGGAGGAGGAGGAGGAGGAGGAGGAGGAGGAGGAGGAGGAGGAGGAGGGGGAAGAGGAGGGAGAGGGGGAGGGAGAGGGGGAGGGGGAGGAGGGGAAGGAGGAGGGGGAGGAGGGAGGAAGATATTGCTGAGGAGAAGTTTTAATGAAGATTTAAACTGTTCTGAGATCCATGTAATTTATTTAATCTTCACCAGTGACAGTGGAACAAGCTCTACAGTGTGGACAGACCTCCAGCCCCTACAACTTGCTAAAAAGGTGCAGGAATAAATGGGCTTGAAGTAGAGAAGGAGTGGAAATGTCACAAGAATTTAGCCTGTCCCCTCCCCTCAACCAGCTGTGGTTTTAAACTACATTATTCACAGATATTTTATACATTTCACTAACTTAAAAAACACAATCAAATGGATATAAATGAGTCTTTGGAGGCATTTTTGCTCAGCCCCCCGGATGTTTCTGAAGAATTTTACTCATCTACAACCCATAGAATTGGATCCCTCTTGATCTTTGCCACTCTTGCAGTGTGCATAATCCGTCCTCTGAAATGACAAATTATAAATTGAAACGAGTTGTTTCAGCTTAGGAGGGCTTCTTCATGACTTACTCTGTCTCTTAAAAACCTAAAAATGTTGCCACCATTAAACGTTGCTTTTTAAAATATGGTCCTCTTGACATATGCTTCAGTGTTCTGGAAAGCTGCTCTTACCTCTTGATGAATTTACAGAGAAAGTGACTTCCGGTGAGGATTCATGGTGAACTAGACATCCCTGAAGGAGCTGGGATGACATTGCGGAGAAGATTGGTGGCCAGACGGTGTTTTCTGGCCGGTGAAGTCTCTATGGAAAAGGAGAGATCGTGAGATTGCCCACATGTATTCTGGTCAGCTGCTTCTCGTGGGTAGACTGAAGGAACTGAGTTTTTCGTGGTCAATTTATGAGTCAAGTGGCTGAGAGTCGAGGGATTTCAACCAAGCTCACAGCTGTAATGCAGCCTATGTGCATACAAGGTTCGTTGAGCCTCATTTCTTAATAGGCTGACCATACATCCCGTTTTGAATGGGACAGTCCCGTTTTTAAGCATTTTTCAACCGTCCCATTGTTTTCATAAAAATCTCAATTTTGTCCCGTTTTTCAAACCTGGCGGGAATGGCTCGGAAGGAGGGTCCGAGCCGGAGCGTGGACCTGGGGGTGGGGTTTGCAGGCGGGAGTCAATCGTGTGGACTGGGGGGCGGGGTTTGCAGGTGGGAGCCAATCGCGCAGACCAGGGGTGGGGTTTTCAGGTGGGAGCCAATCACGTGGACCGGGGGACAGGGACCGGGGGGTGAGTTTCCTTCAATCCTTAGCGAACAAAGTTTTAAATACAAGGACTAAAAAAAATTCTGTTTTTTTAAAATAAACAGCAAAAAGGTGATTAGAATGTTGATTTTGGAAAGTTTCAAATGGACTAAGGGTCTAGATGGATTTGAAATAAGATTTTGAAATTAATTATAAGAATCCTTCCTGTGCAAAAAGGCTTTTGTTTTGAATTCTCTTAAAAAGAAACATGATAGGATGAGACTTTGAAGGTTGGACACTTGAGGGAACCAGAAGGAACTAAAGATTACAATTAAAGGAGAGGAACTCTTAAATTTGACATATTCACACCGAATGGAGCAAAGTATTTTAACACTGGACATATTGAAGGATATTTTTGGAACAATGGACCCAGAAGTTAATTCTAAGAGTGTCTGCCTCCATAGATACACCGTGTTTAGAAGATGTTATGGAAGAGGACAAGACTGAGACTGATTTGAAAGTGGATTTAAAAATGACAGGCTACAAGAATGATATGGAAAAAGATGCTACACTGGACATACAAATGAAACCGGCTGATGTCTTAATAATTAAAAGGGATATACAAATAACAAACCAGAAGTGGCCTGGATATTTTTCCTATATTGGATTTATAAAAGAGACTTGTTAAAGTTTTGAAGGATTTTGTGAGAAGGGACAAAGAAAAAAATGAAAAGAAATCAAGTTCTAGGACATTATTTGAAATGACTAAAGATCAAGATTGTTAAAAGTAAAAGGAAGGTTTATTTGATAAAGTTTAAAATAAATATGTTGTTATCTTTGGTAATCCTTAATGGACTTTTGCTGACCAGGACTGAACAACGAGGCTTTAAGGATTTGTTTACAGATAAGAGATGGGATATAGGAAGAAGAGATCATTTGTTGTATTTTAAGAGAAGGTGATAAGTTTCTGAAATTGTGATGAAGGTGGAAGAAATTTCTTTATATATTTATTTTCTTTTTCTTTACTATATTCTTATTTTTTTTCTTTCTATTTTTTCCTTTGTTATGCACTTTCTATTTTTTCTTTTTATTGTTTTTTTACTTTGTATGAGTTCTTATCTTTTTAATTGTAAAGTTTAATAAAATTATTATTAAAATTTTTTTTACAGAGAAAGTATTGGATGCCTTTTCTCCCCTCCAAGAAACAATTGGTTACAGAAGTTAATGAGCTGTCGCTTAGTAAACTGCCTTCAAGACAAAGGGGAAGAAGTGTTAATGGTGTAATGAATCAGTTGTTACACTCAATGATCAGTTTCCACAGCAAAGGACTATTGCTTTATTGACCCCAATCCTAATCTATTTTAAGATTCATCTTCCTGGTGGCATTTTATCGTAGTTGCAGAACAGAGCCAGTTTGGTCTAGTGGTTAAGGTGCTGGGCTAGAAACCAGGAGTCTGTGAGTTCTAGTCCCGCCTTAGGCACGAAAGCCGGCTGGGTGACCTTGGGCCAGTCACTCTCTTTCAGCCCTAGGAAGGAGCCAATGGCAAACCAGGAGACTGAGAGTTCTAGTCCCGCCTTAGGCATGAAAGCCGGCTGGGTGACCTTGGGCCAGTCCCTGTCTCTCAGCCCTAGGAAGGAGCCAATGGCAAACCAGGAGATTTTGAGTTCTAGTCCCGCCTTAGGCATGAAAGCCGGCTGGGTGACCTTGGGCCAGTCCCTCTCTCTCGGCCCTAGGAAGGAGCCAATGGCAAACCAGGAGACTGAGAGTTCTAGTCCCGCCTTAGGCGTGAAAGCCAGCTGGGTGACCTTGGGCCAGTCCCTCTCTCTCAGCCCTAGGAAGGAGCCAATGGCAAACCAGGAGACTGAGAGTTCTAGTCCCGCCTTAGGCATGAAGGCTGGCTGGGTGACCTTGGGCCAGTCCCTCTCTCTCAGCCCAACTCACCTCACAGGGTTGTTGTTGTGGAGAAAATTGGAGGAGGAAGGAGTATTTGGTATGTTCGCTCCCTTGAGTTATTTATAAAATTAATAAAGGTGGGATAGAAAATAAATAAACAAACAAACAAACAAACAAACACATACATACCCTGAAGAGACTGTTTCTTTAGTACAATAGTCATCAGGTTGAGTGGATGTAAACCAGTTGCATTTGGGGGATGTCCAGTTTTTCTGCTTGGAACTTTGGGCTGATCCAAGGAGGACCACCTTCTCTGGTTCCTCACAGAATAACCCCTTGGAGAAAGGTCATGAGGAGCACGGCATGTTTTGTCTACCCTGCCTGCCTGCCTGCCTGCCTTGGAAAACCACCTGGGCAGGTGGTTGGCCCTTGAACGCTGGGCGCTGTAGAGGGAAGAGGGTCTCATGGTTCCCTCTGAACAACTCTCGCCTCTCTTGCTATCCTGATGTTCCTTCCTTTTTTAATTTGCACACTGCCCAGAGTCATTCTGCAATCGGGCAGCCCTAGAAATGGATTTTATTAATACACACATACACATGGACAGGTAGGTAGGTAGGTAGACCAAGGCATACTGTAATTCCTTAAAATTAGAAGGCCCGGGGAGGAGATTCACTCACCACCACATCAATTATTTATTATTTCGTTAAGACTGTTCGATCATATACCCACAGGAGAGATTAGATTTCACATTTCTGCAAAGAAAGACGTGTCTAATGGCATTCCTTAGCATTCACAATAGAGCAGCACCTGAATCACACCAAGGCATCGTTACTTGGTTGATAATGAATCTTGAAGAACTATGCTAAATCCCGTGGACTGTACGGAACATGAAGCCCACTACTGTCCCCCAAAGGAAGAACTGCCCCCACCAGCTGTAGAGTTGGAATGGCGTCAGGCCTGCTCAGGAGCACATCTGGGGAAGGAGGTTGCAAGGCCCCCGGCTTCTGCCTCCTGGCCAGCGGGGGGGGGGGGTCAGAGCAGACGCTTCCTTCTTCTGGGAGTCCAAGAGGCTCCACTTGTTAGTGGCTCTTGAATGGTCAGGTCAACCAGCGAAGGGAGGCTTTGGCTGCGTCCAGCCATTCTTCAGGTGCCCTCCTGAACATCAAACTCTTTCCAAAAGTAACTTTCACAGGGCAACTTCCTGACTGACTGCTTGAATGAAGGAATTCAGGGTTGGGGATGGGGGGTCACAAAGAAAGCTTCCCACATTGTAATAGCAAACATCAACAGAGATGTCTGTGGCTTGAATCATGTCAACTGGATTTCTATTTTCTTAGTGGAAACGTTTCACTCCTTATCCAAGGAGCTTCTTCAGTCTGAGTAAAGTTAGTAAGGGAATCCTTAAATATGTTTCTAGGCTGGCTGTGTGACCTTGCACCTGGGGCTAGGTCATGGTTATTTTTGAGATGTTTGTTTCTAAGTCCCTTTATCATCTAAAGGAGGATCGTTAAGATTACCCTGCTGCTGTTGAGCTTGTGAAATGGTCTTAATCTTCCTAGGCACAGAAGACAAAGCAGGAAGGAAGATAGGGGAAAGGTTATGCCTGAGGCCCCCACCTCTATTCAAGGAAGGATTTTCCAAGTTGGCATGAATGGATTCCTTGACCCCTCTCTCAAACCACCTATCTTCTCTGTCTAAAATGTGAACATTAATGTCCTCAAATGAGTGTCCTTTTTCCTTTAGATGAAGATAAACTGCTGACTCTGGTCCTGTGGTGTTACTTCTCCTGTGTTGGGCCATCCTCCTGTACAAAGGTTGTTTGGTTTCTCCAATGTAGAGTTCAGAGCACTCCTCACTGCACTGGATTGCATACACTACATTGCTTTCCTTGTGTTTTGGAGTTTGATCTTTGGGGTGTACAAGCCTCTGTCTCAGTGTGTTGGTGGGTTTGAAATATACAGGTATGTGGTGTTTGCCAAATATCCGTTTGATCTTTTCAGACACGCCAGCCATGTAAGGAATGACCAGGTTCTTCCGTTTACTCTGAGTCTCAGCCCTATCTGTCGCTGTTTTAGGTCTGGTAGACTTAGATTTGGTGAAGGCCCAATTTGGATATCCACAGGCCTGCAGAGCTGTTCTCAGATGCTGCTTTTCATTCTTTTTGGAATCCATGGAGGTGGGGATGGTTTCTGCTCTGTGTGACAATGTCCTGATGACTCCTAGTTTGTGCTGCAGTGGATGGTGGGAGTCAAACATCAGGTATTGATCTGTGTGTGTGGGTTTCCTGTAGATCCCTATTTCTAGCTTGCCACCGGTCCCAATGAGGACTTCACAGTCTAGGAATGCCAGTCTGTTGTCCTTGGTGTCTTCTCTGGTGAAGCTAATGTTGGCATCTATAGTGTTTATATGGTCCGTGAAGGCCTGTACTTCCTGGGCCTTGATTTTGACCCAGGTGTCATCCACATACCTAAACCAGTGGGTGGGCACCGTTCCCTGGAATGTGTTGAGTGCTTTCTTCTCCACTTCTTCCATGTATAAATTGGCCACAATGGGTGACACAGGAGAACCCATGGCACAGCCGTGTTTTTGTCTGTAAAAGTCACCTCTGTATGTGAAATAAGTGGTGTTAAGACACAGGTCCAGAAGATGGCAGATCTGGTTTGGGTTGAGATGGCTTCTCCTTTCCAGGGTGCTGTCCTCTTCTAGTCTCTTCCTGACAGCGGATAGAGCATGAGTGGTGGGGATGCTGGTGAAAAGGGAGGACACATCAAAGGAGACCATAGTTTCATCTGTATCCAGTTTCAGGATCTTTGCTTTGGAAACAAATTCTTCCGAATTACGGATGTGGTGTTCAGAGTGTCCAACTAGAGGTGCTAGTATGGTAGAGAGGTGTTTGGCAATGTTGTATGTTACCGAATTGATGCTGCTGACTATGGGTCGGAGGGGTGTTCCTTCCTTGTGGATCTTAGGAAGTCCGTAGATGCAGGGGATGGCTTCTCCAGGATACAGACGGTGGTAGGTAATCCTATCGATGGAGCCATCATGTTCCAAAAATCCACTGCAGCACAAACTAGGAGTCATCAGGACATTGTCACACAGAGCAGAAACCATCCCCACCTCCATGGATTCCAAAAAGAATGAAAAGCAGCATCTGAGAACAGCTCTGCAGGCCTGTGGATATCCAAATTGGGCCTTCACCAAATCTAAGTCTACCAGACCTAAAACAGCGACAGATAGGGCTGAGACTCAGAGTAAACGGAAGAACCTGGTCATTCCTTACATGGCTGGCGTGTCTGAAAAGATCAAACGGATATTTGGCAAACACCACATACCTGTATATTTCAAACCCACCAACACACTGAGACAGAGGCTTGTACACCCCAAAGATCAAACTCCAAAACACAAGGAAAGCAATGTAGTGTATGCAATCCAGTGCAGTGAGGAGTGCTCTGAACTCTACATTGGAGAAACCAAACAACCTTTGTACAGGAGGATGGCCCAACACAGGAGAAGTAACACCACAGGACCAGAGTCAGCAGTTTATCTTCATCTAAAGGAAAAAAGGACACTCATTTGAGGACATTAATGTTCACATTTTAGACAGAGAAGATAGGTGGTTTGAGAGAGGGGTCAAGGAATCCATTCATGCCAACTTGGAAAATCCTTCCTTGAATAGAGGTGGGGGCCTCAGGCATAACCTTTCCCCTATCTTCCTTCCTGCTTTGTCTTCTGTGCCTAGGAAGATTAAGACCATTTCACAAGCTCAACAGCAGCAGGGTAATCTTAACGATCCTCCTTTAGATGATAAAGGGACTTAGAAACAAACATCTCAAAAATAACCATGACCTAGCCCCAGGTGCAAGGTCACACAGCCAGCCTAGAAACATATTTAAGGATTCCCTTACTAACTTTACTCAGACTGAAGAAGCTCCTTGGATAAGGAGTGAAACGTTTCCACTAAGAAAATAGAAATCCAGTTGACATGATTCAAGCCACAGACTGTTCCACCTGGATGACTGAGAACCTTCATAGACATATCAACAGAGATGGGGAAGCTGTTTCAAATATTTAGTGTCCATCTAAGCTAATGAAAGGCTGGTGATGGATTATTTCCATGGCTACCAGGAACTTGGGGTCTTTCTCGCTCTGCTTCTCAATGCAAGGTGTCTTCCCTATCTTTTCAGACAAAACTATGTATTAGATTTGATAGGAGAGGTTGATAATAATACCTTCAATAAAAATGGTGAGTAGGATCCATTATGGTCAAAGGAGACTGAAGAAATAACTGCAATCAATATTTAAAGCACCTTGGTTCTGAAAGGTTGAAGTATAATTTTATCTCAGATTTACTTAGAAAATTGGGGGCTTTGTGTGCAGCAGAGTCGTTCGGGTAACAGCAATACTGTATTTCACACCTGAATGCTTTCTGGACAGATAGGAAACATCACACATATGTTTCTATTATTAATCAAAACTATCTGCGTGTCCCCGAATGGGCTGGCGAGTGGAAGCCACAAGATTCATTACCTTCCAGTGACAGCCGGGGTCATTCAAGGCGAAGACGGACAGGACAGAAAAAGAGACTCTACTGGGTGTAAAGTCATGGCACGTCCAGTGGTGGCTGCCTGGATTAAGGAAATAGATTCCTTTCGGCCACAGCCTGGCCTTGGTCCTGAAGGGCGCCGCCTCCCCATTCCCAAAAGTGCCAGGCAGACCATTAACCAGCAAACCCAAAAGCCGTTACTGCTACTTCTTAAACAACCAGGGAGACTTACTTTTCCTAGGCAGCTGATAAGAGAAACCCCCCCCCAAGGAAATATGATACTGTAGAGAGCAGGCATCTCTGCAGGGAGTTTGGGGAGAAGAAAAAGTAAATTGTGTTTCATCAAAGAGTAGGGGTTGTATTCGGTACCTCTGTGTTTCTCAACCTTGGCCACTTGAAGATGTGTGGACTTCAACTCCCAGAATTCCCCAACCAGCCTAGGAATTCCCCTTGCTGGCTGGGGAATTCTGGGAGTTGAGGTCCACACATCTTCAAGTGGCCAAGGTTGAGAAACACAGACGTACACCAATGCCAAGCATTCAAATCAGACTATCTCCACCTGTTCCCTTCCTGTCACTTTGGAGTGTTTAAATGAACTGCTATCCTGGTTTGTTGGTTGGCTGGTTTTCCCGCCACTCTAGGAAATGGCTAAAACCCTGAATGGGGCCCATGGGGACCCCAACCTCCTGCAGAAGGAGCCAGCAAGTTCGCCCCTTTGGTTTCTTCTCTGACCCCGATGCAACTGAGGGACCCCACCAGGGTCCGTCAGAAAAGGGGAAGCAGGCAGGAAGCACCTTCTCCATTATCCCCAGAATGAAATAAGCTTCTGTAATCTTTCTCCCCCTCACTGAGGTTGAGCTGGAAATAAAGAGGTGGTTTATTTCCTTGTTTTCAGTACAACTGTGCAGTTGGCGGTTCGCTGGGCTGTGCTTGCGTTGTGGTTACAGGAGGAAAGGTCTCTGGGGAACTAGATGTGGCTTAGACACGGAGGTGAGCCAGGAGAACAATTGCTCAGCGGTAAGACGGGCAGCGGCAAAGCAGCTCCGTGCCCAGGGTGGCCTGAAGGTCCCCTGCATGGACGTTGCCCTGGATACCTCCAGGAATTGCAGGCCAGGAAGGGGTCAATCTGCGCAGGCGTAATCCCAAGCAGCTTCCTCATTCCAACTAGCGAGCAACCGGTATGTGTGAAGAAGGGCTGTCATTTCACAGCTCAGTCCACCTATTCTGCTCCCTGAACACTGACTTCAATTCCTAATGCTTTTGAGCACAGTAATATCAAGAGACTTTAAAGATGAAAAAATAATCTTTTATGACTGTTAATACTATTTACAATGGCTAATACTACCGGGCATTCTTACACATTTATCCCCTGAAACAAACGAAAAACTTTCCGCCTAACAGCGATGCCAAGAAAAATTCAATTTTGCAGGAAAGTCAGTAAATCCGTGGAGGAAAAAGAGGCGTAAGGAGTTGTGCGTTTGCTTAAGACTTGCCAAATTGTTTCAGTTCAACTAAATTAATCCATTCAAAAGTGATACAGTCCATTGTTCAATCAGTTTAAATATCGCTCGTCTCAGCTTAACCAAATTATTCTAAACGGGCTTCTCTGCGTTCCAGCGCACACACGACTGCATTACGGAACTGATTGAGTTATATCAGGGCTATTTTGGACGAGATCCTCGGTCAGTTGGCCCTCACAGCTAACCTTGCACCTTTCTGTCCAGAAATAGGCCCCAGGAAAATGTAATGAAGGTTACAGCAATGGGCTTGCAGGATTGTGGTGCATAATTATATGCTTCAGTTAGTACTGTACATCGTGAGCCTGATGATGATTTAGAGGTATTCTTCCTTGGGGAATATACTAAAATGTAATTAGTTTTTATATTCGTTATGTGGGTTGGGTTGAATTCTTACTGTTTGGTTGTTGTTGGGCTGGAGGCGAGGCTGGGAAGTCAAGACGACGTGATCCGCAGGAGCATCTCACATGCAGCCCATTGCTGAGGAAGCAACGTGGTCATCAGAAACCAAGCTCAGCTGAGAGAGGCAACCAGCGGGCCCCTTGGGAAAACACGTCCATTTCTTAAATGTGTCTCAAACTGCCACAGTATGGACGCTCATCCATTTACGCCACATTTTGTCCCTTCTTCCTGAATGTTTGTTTCCGTTTACAAAAATAATCCACTTTCACTGTCTTTAAAGATGATGTTTTCTAGGAGATCAAGAAAACTCGTTTTCCTTTGCATGTTCGGTCCTTTGCTCCCTCCAGTGTCTCTGGCTCATGCAAAGGGGCATTGGAGGGAAGGAGCAGAGACCCATGTGAAACCGAGGCTTGTCGATCGATACCCTTGGCAACAACTGAACAAAATCAGAAAATGTTTTCTGAGCAACGGGTCCTGAGAAAAGTAATGCTTTTGACACCCGACTAATATAGAGCCCTCTTAATTCATTCATGGCCATAGCCGGGTTTGTCCTCCATTAATTTGTCTAATTGACTTTCAAAGCCACCTTGGGATGGCAAATTCCAGAGCTCTTGCAACGCTTTATTTGTCCTTTCAAGGATCCCCCGTTCTAGGACTTTGAGAGAAGGAGAAGCAACCGTCGTCCTCACTTTCCCCTTACTGCCTCTATTCCTAGACATGCCTATTGTCTCTCTTACCTTCCGGGCCTTTTTTGTGGCTTCAAAGGCTCGAACGTGTGGACTTTCTTCAGATTTACTTCACACCTAGATCATTTTGGTTGGCCTTTGCATCAGTTCTGGTTGCTGATATGAAATACGTGTTTTTGTATTCTCTATATAGTATCTTTATTCTTTGCATTTTTTTCTTCTCTCTCTTTCTCCTTCCATGCATATGCATCCATCTATTATATTCTCTGAGACTGGCTGGCAAACAATGAAGGGAAAACTATAATTCCTCAACTGGCACCATGCAAAGCTGATAAATGGAAACAAAATATAGAAAACAGAACTGCATAAAAGATCCTTAAAAGTTTTATAACATTTTTGCAATATTTTGTCTAAAAAAATTGTCCTAATGTCCCTCCATGGGGGAAATCCCTTTATCATGGCATTCACACCACGGGTCATTTTTTCCTGAGGTTTCCATCAAACAATTCCTTATCCGGTAATTACCCAACTCCATTCCTGCTTTTTGAATCATTGGTCTTCATGTTCTTAAGGACACCGTCTTCAAAATCCTTGTTACCCATTTTAATTTATTTCTGAAGTTTGAATTCCTTTTTGCTCTTGCTTGAGGTAGACATCCATTTTCTAAAGAAACGTGTTTTATCTCATCACTTTCTTCTTCAAAGCAAGCATTTAAAAGAGACCCTTCCACGGCCAACGGGTGGGCGGTTACAAGAGCCGCTGTCATGTGCGGCGTTGGCCTGGAGACGGGCTTCAGGACGTGCCCCATTGAACACCAGCAGGCCTGGGGAGGAGATGGCTGTTAATCTGGGACTTCATAGTTGCTTGCTGTAGTGTTTTCTGTAGCACATCAAGCCCAAATTTCAGTGAGGAAATCCTTGTTTTAATTAATCTGTCTGTTAACTTCATATCTCACCTTTCATAAAGGGGCCCGAGGCAGTTACACAGGGCTACCCATTCGTGTCATCCTCCCAGAACAATGACCCCATGAGACAGGTCAGGCCAGAGGACAGTGACAGTCCCAAAATGCCCCAGGAAGCTTCCCTGGCTGATGGTGGCCTTCAACCCATTGTGGTCCATACCTGCTAGGGGACAGTCATCTTCTTCCCCTGAACTCACCGAGGGCTTCTCTCCTCCCTTCTTCGCCTTGGCACTCAATATGGAAACCGGCCCTAACCCACGCCAACCTTTTACTCCCCTTTTGCCATGTCGGACTCGGCAGAGCCATTCACTCTGACGTATCGGCCCCCCAGAAGTCCTCAGTGGGCCTCGAGGGGTCCCGCCTCGCTCTTCTCCCAGGCCAGGAGCCATTTTACGAGACATTTACAGGGTGATGGAGGCCTAGAAAGGAAAGGTGCCAGTGGCGTGCCTGGCAGAGACAGAGTTAAGGGGAGGCCCAGGGTTTCTCGGTGCCGTTCCCCACCTGAGCCTGGGAATCGGCAGAAATGCCAGCCATCCAAAGCCGCAAGAGGCATACAAACACTCTTTCTGGAAGATTATCTTATTTATGTTAACTTTACTTCAGTTTTCAGCGTCTGTAACATACATATTTAAACAGCCAATTTTCCTGCGTGCCTTTGTTTTCGAACTCAGAATTACTAACACCCAAATGTATATGCCGTTTCTGCCAGGACACCGTTACAATGCTCAAAGAATTGCCTCGGCTGTGTCTTCCTTCTGTCATTTGGAGAGCTATGACTGGGCTCCTCAGATCTGCCCTTTTTATAACTATGCTGAATTTCGTTTAACAAATTGGTGGGCGATGGATGCCTGCTGGTTCTTCCGCTTAAGTATGCATGTAAACGTTCGCTTTATCAGAGCTACCCCTTTCTTCCGCAGACAGGAGAGCTTCAACTGAATTTGACACAAACCGGATGCCTCGGCCAGAAACGATGCCTGCAGATGCAAATCCTCTGCACCTTTGAAGGACTCTTTGGCGTGGTCCATGGGCTGTACATACTCATGGGTTACCTGAATCTTGATTTGTCCAAAAAAAAAAACCCTCACCCTAGATGGCGCACCCAGAACCAGATAAAGCACTTTAGGGGTTAGGGAAATGTATGAGCTTTCTCATAATCTAGACCTGGAAGGAATGGACGAATGAAAGATTCTGCTGGAATTTTGCCTGAACAGGGAGTTCATGCTCAAATGAAGGGATTTATTTTATTTAGATTGTTCAGGAGTTCACAGGAACGTATCTACTGCAAGCTCTCTCCTCCCATCTTTCCCACGAGAACCTCGCAGTGAGGCAGACAAGGCAAAGGGAGAGCGACTGGCCCAAAGGTCCCGGGACGCTTCCAAGGCCGAACGAGGGCTTCGGCCTGGGACGCCCCCGTCCTGGTTTACCCCTTCACCCCAGCCAAGGGCCTCCATCACGTCTCATGGCAATTCCAAGAGGCTCCAAAGAGCTCCGGTCAAAGCCATTGGCATCACCCTGGGGATGTCATTGCCAGATGCAACAACCAAGGGAATACGACCGATGAAATGTCTCCAAGTTCCAATGGTGTCAAAAATCAATTGAATCTTGGAAAAATGTCACTGCAATTGCAGACTGAGAGGTCAGTTGTCATCCTGTGACAAGTAGGCAGGAGTGAGGCCATGTTCCCGATCGGAGCGCTTTTTCAAATCAGCCGTGGGCTCTGGGTCTGGCCCTCCAGCTTTAACCCACGTCCAGAATCAGAGGAAAGAGCTTGGGTGACTTGCCTGGCGTTCCTTCCACTGGGCCGCAGAGCTACTGCAGAAATCCAAGACATCAATATTATCCACCTGTGTTGCCAGGGGTATTTTATAGAATATTAATGGCCAAAGTGTAAGATGCTGAAACCCTTATGGTTTTGCTGCTTGCCAAGGCTTTGGTGGTGCTAATTTATTTTGTTGCTGATAAGCTTCTCTCCTCCCTCACCCCCCAAATGCGGGAGGCAGAAGAAGCAGAACAAGAAACTGAGAAGTGGAAGGAAAGCAGCGATGATCAACACAATCCTTCCCCAGATAAGCAGGTCTCTGGCTACTGCCTTCGTCCCAAATAATCCCATTCCAATCCAACTTTTCCATAAACCTCAGACAGGGCTCTTGTAGAACAGGAGGAAACCTAAGGCTTCTGTCACAGTCTGCCTGACACCCAGGACGCTTCCCTTCCCTGCTTTCAGGGTGATCCAGCAAATTTTACGTGTATCCAAAGTGGGTCAAAGTCTGCTTCCCCATTCTGTCTCTCCCAAGAAAGGAGCTGGAAAGAACAGCTGCAGGAGGAAGCTGCCCCTTACAAAGGGGGAATATACTTCCCAACATGGATTGGCTGCGGCAGCCAAGCCACGCCTGCAGCTGCCTGTCTGGCCAATGGGGAAGGAGGGTGTAATGCCCTGATGACTTTCCAGGCCTCTCCTGGCACAGGGCGCAGGGCATATGAGCCGTGCCCTGGAGAAAGAGGACAGATCTGTCAGGTCCCCGGCCGTCAACTTTTGACGCAGATCGGCTGCCGGAGTCACAGCCAGGTGATCTGATCACGTCAATGGCCAACTGTGTGCAGGGGACAGAAAGCTGCGTGATAAAACAAACCTTTACCCGCCCACCCCTTTTTCTAAGAGATTCGGGTCCTCCGGAGTTTCACAAGCCTAGCTGGAGGGCAGCCTTCCAAGTTCAGCCTTTCACTTAAATAACTTCTTACCAGGAATTTGACCAATAAACATTAAAATGGCTAAAAGGAGAGGGGGGAATCAACTTTAGGGTTTCCTTTCCATCAAAATTTTTAAAAAAAGTCCATTGAGAAAAATGTAAAGCATTTTTAAAAGATTAGTAAAATGCTTAATAATTTCATGTGTGAATATGAATCTCATTTGTTCTTTTTCCCCCCTCAAAGTTCCAAGCTAGTATAGAGTCACGTTTTACCCAAGGGCGGCATCCCCCTTATTTCATCAATATACTTTTGTGGGCTGGACCCTCAGCTGTATCACTGGGGTCCCTCTGAATGATGACCTGGCTTAAGGTTAGGGTTAGGGTTATCCTAACCCAAGATTTGGGATGATCTTTTAGCATCTCCGGCTGCTGATCCGGCTGCGCAATCAAGAACTGAGCCTTTGATGCTGAGAAAAGCCTGGGCATCTCCTCCCTAGAGAGGGTTACCTTAGCCACTTTGGGGGGGGGGGGGAGGGGGGCAGCCAGCAACGTCCCTCTAAGCAGCTCCGTCTGGGCCACCCTGTGATTCCTGGAGCACCGGTGCAGCAAGGACTTGCATGGTGGTGGCGTATCTATGCCATAAACAATAACTTTGGCAATTATTACAGCTCTTTTATCCTGCACGTTAATTGCACCATTAAAACTCTACATATTATCCAAGCTGCAGGATTTACGAGATCAGTCCTATGATCCTCCCGGCCTGTTCCAGGGGATTTTGGGGGATCTTGGTTACTAATCTCTAACGTGCGCTTTCAAAATGCTGAGCAAGTCTGCCCCTCGATTAAAAAGCGAAGGAGCTGTTTGAGCAGAAGGCAGGGAAAAGGTTCACCCACTAGCAGGGTGTGTGTGTGCGTGTGCGTGTGCGTGTGCAAGAGAGCACTGCAGAGGCTGAAAAGAAAGGAACAAAGGAAGGCAGCGGTGAACATCCTAATCTAATGGAGCCGCCGAGGAAACGAGTCAGCTGTCAGTGTGCTGCGTGACAACACGGGAGGGAGGACCGGTCCTTTTCAATTCCACCGGCTCCTCTCCGGGGTTAAAATCGAGGCTGGTTGCCATGGATATCCTAGGTTCCTGCAGCTCAGGGGAGGGAGCCGCGAGCCGAGATGTCCTGGGGAATGTCTCCAACGGAAGATGAAATGCAGGCCGCGGGGTCAAGGGGTCGGCTCCCAGCCGCGCCGGGGCTGCAGTTTCATTTCGAGGCGCATCCATATGGCCGTGTCAACCTCATTTGTCCTCCTCTGCCAACGTGCTGGCTTTAAAGAACCTTCACAGAGCTATTAGCAAAGCCCGTCGCTCCGTAGGCACTCGGATGCGGGCCAACCACTCAGGCGACTTCCCCCGCCCGCCACACACTTCCAACCTTTCCTGGGAAGGAGAAACCCAATTTCTCATTTCTAAACATGAGGCTGGTGCGGGACTACCTGGATTACAGCCACACGGGATGCATGCGCATCATGCACATGTGTGGAGCACAGAAAAGAGTAGGAATGAGCTCTAAGACTTTGTTTGAATTCTGCAAGATGCCAAGCAGAACTGACAGATTCCTGTACGGTTGAGCCATGGGCACAAAACCATTTTTAATGTTATTCACAGGCTTGGAATTCTTTTTTGAATGGCTCTTTTCAGGATCTGCGCTTCTTCCATTTGGTGGAACTAAAGGGACCTTTTTGAATCCAGTGGGGGGCTCTCCATCTACGGATGCAGGTTTCTCCAATGTTCCCCTACCTGGATGGGGAAAGAGGCGTGATGCTTCCCACCTGATTAAGCTCCTAGTAAAGATGAGACCCTTCCCATCAGCTGTTCCAAAAAGAGAAGTGGAGGGAATTCTTTGTGGTAAGAATCAACTGTGGACCTTCATCCTGGCACCCTGCCTTTCTACATAAATCCCCCATTCGTTTAAGGTGGATTGGAAGTACACTGTTTCCCCCTCCCAAATTTTAAGGACGTCATAATATTTTTGGACATCCATATTCTTTCAGCTCTAGGCCTTTGTCAGCTGGACATCAGATACTCATCCTTCCACACCGGACAGATATAATCGGTGAATTAAAGACCTAAGTTATCTGCGGCTTCCAAATTAGTTTCCTACGGACATAGGTCTGGTAGGGATGATTGTAATGAAATATGGCCACCCTTTATCAAAACTGAGGTGTAAAACGTGATATGCACACATACGCAGGGGCTTTCTGTTATTTTTAATTAAACGAAGACATTTAAAAAAACCTGAAGGAAGTCACTGAAGGCATCCGTTGCTTCCTTTTTGTAGAAAATCAGGGTTAGTCCAGCACAATGTCATTTTTTAAATTCTAATGGTGGTGGCATGTTAAAAGCAGCCATCTACGTTGGCGCCATAGCAGATAGGAGGACAGGGGTGCTATCCGTACTGCCTTCAACCAGATTTTAAGGCATGTATCACTCAAGCAATTATTTCACTTTCAGGGAAATTTCACGGTTCTGAAATATCATTACTCAGTTTCAGAAGATACCAGAATTAAGTTAAGCCACTGTGCTGTCAAATGTAACATTAGTGGAAGTCTGTCTTGGATAGAAATGAAGAATTATTTGAAAATACCATTCCTGATAGCCCACCATTAAGGTCGTTCCTTCAATTTAGCAATGTATCTATAACTCAAGACCTGATTTAGGTATTTCACACCAAATTATAGGGAAGGGTGACTTTTCAGTGCAGTAGGATTGAAATAACGATGTGGGATAATTAGAAAGTATGGCCCTCTGAAACCACACGTTTGCCATGGTTCCCACGGTCTTTGTTCACGGCCTCGTTGTGCTTCAGTCTGGAGGGACACGCAGAGATCATCTAATCTGCAGGGCAGGGCAGGGCAGGGCAGTGGGCCCTAGGGCGGCCCTCACCCGCCTCTGCTGCAGAAGGGTCCAAGCAACAGGCCCTCGCACAGGATGCTGCCAGCCTCCCCAGGTAGACCAGACAGGAAACACGGCCAGACGAGCTAATTCTACATTATCATAAGGCACGATGGCTCGGTGGTTAAGACGCCAGGCTTGTCGATCGGAAGGTCGGCGGTTCGAGACCTGAGCGCCGCGTGACGGGGTGAGCTCCCGCACTCGCCCCAGCTCTTGCCAACCTAGCAATTCGAAAGCATGCAAATGCAAGTCGATGAATAGGTACCACTTCGGTGGGAAGGTAACAGCGTTCCGCGTGCGTCATGCCGGCCACATGACCGCGGAAGCGTCTTCGGACAACGCTGGCTCTTCGGCTAACAAACGGAGATGAGCACCGGCCCCTAGAGTCAGACGCGACTGTGCAGGGGAAAACCTTTACCTTTACTTTACATTAACAGAATCGTCTCTTTTTACAGCCTGATACATTAGGGCAGATCCTTTTTCAGTTTCTTCCTTTGCCCGTTATGCAGCTAAGGGCTCCCCCCCCCCCCGCCCTTATCTGATTGTTCCCTAGGCAGCATCTCCCCCCCCCATCTCCCAAGGGCATTCCCACATACCATTACAGATGCTGAAGTAGGCACACACTTCCCCCAACCCTTGGAACTCCTCTGAAGTACAATTTGAGCAAAGGGAGCCTAGGAACGGGGCCCTAAAACCGAGAGCCCTTTCTGGGCAGCAGAGCGGGGCCCTGCGAAGTCAGATTCTTTCTGCCCAGCACTGGCCTCGCTATTCCCACCCCGTACGGCCATTTCCCGCTCCTTGCTGCTGCTCGGGGGGGGGGGCTAGGAGGGTGAGGAGGGGGGTCTCATGCCCCCTGCAATTGGACGGAAGGCGAGGCCAGGCTGCCCCCGATCCTCTCAGAAGAATGGGGTTGGGGGACATAAGACTTGACAGCAGCTTGGCTTCAGGGGGATCCCAGGAGAAGCAGAGAGGCACCTTCTGGGCACCAATCCAGAAGAAAGGTGGCCGGAGCAGCAGCCGGACCAGAAATTCAGCTTGTTCAGAGCGCCCTGGGGTCGCAGAGGCACAGGGACACGGAAATGGCGCTACCCACATGGCGAAGAGGCCTCAGCTCCACCTCTGTGAAAGGACGGGCATCAAACTGCAGAGGAACTGCTAGGATTTCAGATACGTACGCGGAGCCCAACAGGCAAAGTAATTAGGGGTGTTTCTTAAAATATCAATTAACGATTGGTTAATTGCATCTGTCAAAAGAAAAAGAAAAAGCCTGTGTCTCGGAGTCCCAGTAAAGCCCAGGAGCTCTCTTCTGGAAGGGCGCAAATCCGCAGAGAATGTCCCGACTGCCTCCCTCCCCGAAATCTCAGTCGCACAATGGCAGGCCACGCCTTCCTCTGCTGAAGATGCCGCCCGCCTCGGCAGAGATGGAGCAGGAGGCCGAGAACTTTTTCCCCGTTTCTAGTCCTTGTCTCTCTGCGCGTGTGTGTGTGTGTGTGTGCGCGCGCGTGCTGGACAATCTGGCTGGAAATTCTGGGAATTGCTGTCCCCGCACATCTGGAGGGTGTGGGGTTGGGGAAAGCTGTTCTCATACGTTAACGTCTTGAGCACCAGCTTTCAGAGCTGGCATGGAAAGGTGTGTACAGCCGGATTGCACCAAGTCACAACGAGAGCCGAGCCAGCGGGCGCCAGCGGATTTTGTGCAAGCGGAGCCTGCCGTGGCCTGGAAATCAAGCTGGGGGCTGCCGGAGCCGAGCCGCGGAGGTGCCGCCCCCTCCCAGTCACTGTCCTGTGCAAAGGACCAGGAGCGGGTGCTTCGCCCCGTCGTCGCGGAACGAAAGCTCAGCAAGACACACCCCTGCAGGACAGGCAGCCCCAGGGAGGGGGCGGGCGGGCACTTCCAGCATTTGCATCTTCACGGGCGGATTTCTGGAAAAGCAGCTGGAGAAAGGAGCCTGCTGGGGAGGCAGAGGGAGGTTGCCATCTACCGGCGCCTCCTGCAGGAAGTGTGCTTTCATTAACAGGTGGACTGGCTGCAATAGGAGGGCCTGGGCTGGGAAGAGCGCGCCCGAGGAACCTCCTCCTGTGCCCCCCCCCCTTCGATTCGTTCATGGAACATGCTTTGCCCGCTAACTTCCACCTGCGACTCTCTTGCCCACCCCGCTTTCCCACCTTTTTCCACAGAAATATCTGCTGAGGAGGAAAAGGTGGGGAAATGGCTGCGTGTCTTTTGATCCAGGTGATAAAACGAATGCTTCAGTGGGAGAATCATTTGGTTGAGCAAACCCCGTGATCCACTGGCACGTCTGCACCAGGAAAGGGCAGGAGGTTTCTCCAGGCAGAGGGGGGGCGGGGGGGGGCTCTGGTGCTGCAAACTGCCATTCCCAGCAGCCCCCCAGCACAGCCACAGCCACAGCCAGGGAGGCGTCCCCACCCGTCTGGCGGAGTGGCTGCGCTCCACAGAAAGGGCCGCCTGCCCTCTAGAGCAGTGTTTCTCGACCTTGGGGACTTGAACTCCCAGAATGCCCCAGCCAGCCTTGCAGGAACGGACACGTCAAAATTATAATAATTAAAAGATGGGGGTAAATGCCTTGATACGGCTGTTCACACCTTGCCAAGGGAAAGATGGTAACTATTCCTGTGGGCTGAGTTGTTGTGAAATGGAACTCTGGTGACATTTTGCGTAAAACAGTCTCAGCCTCATCTGTCTCTGCGCCCTCCTGGCTGCTTCCTCCGTAAGATTCCCATGAAGTCCTATCTTAATTATGTCGCAGGGCAGGTTCTGGGAAATCTCTAAGACAAAGTTGCTTAATCCAGCTTGCAAAGACGGACACTTCCAGACAAATTATTCTTTTAAGTCTAGGCCGATCGTCCAGAGAAATTTTTTGCCCTCGGCTGCCAGAGAGGAAAGAGGAATATTAAAAAGCCTCGACTCCACAGCGCTTCTCCCTTGGCAAAAATCCAAGCATCTCCTGTGCTGGGATGAGGCACCCCTGTCCCTTCTGTTCCACTCAGTGCAGAGGGATCTCTTCCTGCTTCTGCAGCCCTCAGTGGTCAAGTGACCCACATTCCACTTTGGCAGGTAAGTGGTTGATTTGCCAGGGGGTGGGGGGCGATCAGCCATCACCGAGAAGCACTACTCTCTCCACCAGATCCCTAAAACCCATCCTCTGATGTTCTGAGGGAAGGCCGTAATGGCCGACCATTCTAAAGGCAACTAACGTTCGCACACGATGAACGGTGAACACCTCCCAGTTCCACAGGCCTAGGAAGATTATCCAGAATTCCTGCCGGGTTTGAAGCTGCCGAGTGATGTTTCTACCAGGAATCACGGCAGTGCGGGGACCTCGTGGGGGAACAGCCTATTTTAAGCTTGTGGCAAACCTCCCCCCATGTTACGTGCTGTGTTTTCACGGAAGAGCAATTTAATCTCCGTTGCCACCATTAATTATCGAAAGAGGGCACTGCTTGACATCCTGGGTACAACCCACCAAATCTCTGTTGTGGAGCCGACGCTCTCCAAAGGTGGGACGCGACAAAGAGCTGCGTAAACTTTTAGGGTTGGCTGGACTCTGAGACGCAGGGAGGAGGAGGTAGACTAACGAATGCAGGAGGGGAGTGGGCCCAAGCCAGCAGGGCCCCTTCCACAAAGGTCAAGTCCCCGTGCTGCATTGGCTTCCTCTCTAGGTACGTGAGGTGGGAAGGACACCCTCCCCCCCCCAAGCAAAACCACCAAAACAAAACGGAAGAGAAGCAGGGCAAAGCTATTCTAGCAGAAATTACAGAAGCCAGAATACATCACAGCAACGGGAGGGCTGACCAGGTCGCGCCTGCAACCGGCTCCAGAACTGGCCTTCCTTGCCTAACGCAAAGGTCACGGGGGGGGGCTTCTGCTCAGAGCCGTGGCCCCTGGCGGCGGTCGATGCTCCTGCTGCCCCGCTGGGATTTCTCCAGCTGAAAGAACGTTGTCGAGGAATAACGGATGCCGGACAAACAAGAACAAGGGAAAAGACGCCGGGGAGAAAAGGAATAGTATAGCAGCACAGACACGGGGAAGGACGTGGAAGGGGAGAGAGAGAGAGAGAGAGACTGAAACATCTGTGAATCTGGAGACCCCATTAACCCATGAAGCGAATGTAGGGAGCCCAGCTAATGACAAACCACGCACAAGCAGCAGCGCCCCCTCGTGGCCAGTCCACAGTGGCGCAGAGAGGCGGGAGAGGACTCAGCTGCTATATCCAGGGTCTTGTGTCCCACACCCTCCTGGACCCAGCCCGGCCTGGAACAAGAAGTAAAACGGAGGCCCTTGTTTCAAGAAGAACAGGAGGATCTTCAAAGGAGCTTTTCAGATAAAAATTACTCCAGAGAACACCCTCGGAAGTCCTGGCCTCCGAGAGCAGAACAAAACCAGCATCTAAGCCGACTGGCGATGCGGCTGGGCGACAGCGTCAAAGGAGCCGGTGGACGTTCAGTGAGGTGGAACCATCTCAAGGAAGCCACCAAGATCTCCTTCCTTTGCCCCAGTGGTATTCAGTACAGAGGCACACCAAATGAATTTCTACGAGAGCTATGGGAAAGGAAGACGCTACTACGCTGATCTCCAGGCGACTTCAATGGCCAGGTGCAGATTAGTAGAATTTGGTAGTCCAGCTGTGGAAAACAGGGCTGAGGGAGGAAGGGATTTGTCAGCTCTGCTCCGCTGATAAATAGACAAACGTATTATTAAAAGGTACGGTGAAAAGAAGAAGTGTAGAATAGGTAACAGATATTATCCAAGAGTCACGTTTCTTCAAATGTAAACACTTTTTTGCATCCATTCTCTTGTTTGAGATGTGGGGTTGTAGTTCCTGCAATCTCTTCTTCAAATTTTCCAGGTTTTTTGGTCTATAACTTTTAGCAGCAATACAATGAGCAAGTTCACCCACAGGAGTTTTAGGTTGGGCCAAAAGAACATCCTGTGGTGCTTGAGACACCCTTCCGGCACCTGCAAAAAAAAACCCCACTGATCATGGAGAATTACACTTCCAGCTTCCTGCAAATCACGTTTTTGGTTGGAAAAATGAACCCAAGCGGAGCACAAAGGGCGTGGCCCAGGTATGCCTGACTTTTCCGAGCAGAAAGCAGCTGAGTAAGATTTTCAGGATCTGGGAATGAAATTTCCATCCCGCACAATGCATGGGATCAAACAATTCGAAATAAGGGAATTCTCCAAAGCGGCTGAATCAGAACCGTTGACAAAAGCAACAGAGTTCTGCTTGAGCAGGATTTCTTCCAATAATAATAATAAAAAAAACAACCCACGTCCCCCTCTGTGCCCAGTCTTGACGACCTCAAGGTGTTCCTAAAGTACGGCTTTCGGAGAGAACCTCCCTTTAGGTCCTCCGAGAGCTGAAGGAGGAGTCTGTTTTCTTTTTATCCCTTCAAGATTTCTTCAGGAACTTGCCCCCCATGTTCCTAAGGGCTTGCGGCTCGTCATGCATCCCGACATCAATCCTGTGAGGAAGAGGCCCTTTCCGGACGCGCTGGGATCTTCTGCAGACCTTCCAGGGAGAGGGTGCCATTTGAGGCATGGAGCAAAGACAGAGTTACAGTCTTGGTTTCTATTCAGGCAGAACAAGTTATTTTATTTTTCCATACTGTAATTTTTGGCTCGGGGAGGAAGAGCGAAAGGCCAGACTACCGGCACCCAGGGACCTCTCTCTCAGAGCAGCCCCCCCCACACCTTCCCTCCCACGCAACTAATCAAGGCTTAGTCTCCGAATGTGCCAAGGACCGTTTTTTAAAGCCATCACCCATCAATCAGCATATCATGTCCCGAAATGTTTTCTTTGGCTCCAATGATCTGGCTGCCGGTCCATTTAACTGGGTGGCCCCGAGCTCTAACGTTACAAGAGAGGAACCCCAAAAGAACTCTCTGTGCAACACCCCCCCCCCCCCCCCCGGAAAGATCCCGACTGCAAATGAAAGCCATATACGAGCAAATGCAGCAACGGCATTTATTGGAAATTTTCCACGTGACAACATGAACAAGTCAGTGAAACCAACATAGGGTGACACTTTCTTTGATTTTTGAAAGAGTCTTGTGTGCCTTAATAGCTCAGATCATTGCCACACACAGTTCAGTGATTCTCTCAGACTAGTTCTGCGTGCACAAGATGGCCAGACAAAATTGCAAAGAAACAGAACGCAATTTTCCTCCAACTGATAAAGTGTAATGTTTCTGCAACTTCACAGGGTTTCGTGTGATTCTGTTGATTTGGTAAGAGGCAGCAAAGGCAAGAGAATAACCCCAGACACAATCTCTTGGAAATCTCTTTTGCAAGGCTGAAATTAGAGCAGTGTCTTGTCATGCGTTTGCTTTTCCTTTGGGATTGTGCCCAGGAAAACTGTATGAATTACATGATCTAGAAACCAAAAAGGGAGGCGGGTTGGACTTACACTGCAAGCAGTGAAACAGAACGTCCACTTTGTTGCCCTTCGTTTTGCTTGCGGTTTGCGTAACGCAATACATGTCACAATGGAAGCACTTTCACCCACCTCACCCAACGTGGATCTGCTACAAGACAGACATTTGCCTGAATTTGGCACTTTGCTTAGTATTGTAGGAAAAGCAGCTGGAGAAATGCAACAAATCATTCCCAGTGATGGGGCAACAATTCAGGCTTGTTCCAAAACCTATTTCTTGTGTTGGCGGATTGCTATTTTCGTAATTTTGATAGATCAAATGTTGACTTCAGTGTCTGGTCTGCATGGCAGAAGTAGCTTCCAAAAACAAACAGATTAAACAGGCAGAGCAGTGAATAATAATAATAATAATAATAATAATAATAATAATAATAATAATAGCAGCAGCAGCAACAATCATCATCATCCGGAAGTTGCTGGATATGCAAGAAGCCGGATCTCTGGCTTTCAATGCTTGTTAAAAAAAGAAAAGGGACAGACAGGTTAAGCTGAAATGTGCCAACTGTCACATAGGGACAGCCACCCCCACCCCCCTTAGAGTTAACTCCGTTGCAGCCTACATGCTCTTCTGTTGCAGGTGCGACCTTGAAGCTCTATGGGATCCTGTGTATTGAAGAAATCCCAACATTCAGTGGAAAAAAGCTGGACCCCCGGAGGTTGGGGGTAGGAAAATCTTACAGGGCTTCCTTGGCCAAGCGAAATGAGGCATTTGGCCGAAGGCTATTCCATCCATCGTGTTTAAGTTGCGGCCATTTAAAGGTGACCTGTGGCGCCTTCGCAGCATCTCCGAGCCATCGCCGAAGCGATACGGCTTGTCCGCATGGTGATCTTGGTACAGCTGGAGGGCCCCAGAAGACGCACTCAGGTGCTAAGGCAAGGACAGCGTTCAACACTGGGGATTCCCTCAAACAAACTCATTCCTGCAGGTCAGAGGAAAGGACGTTATCCCAGGAGTTTCCGATGTCTTTTCCCAGGGGAAGATTTTGCTCGGAAAGTCCTACCTGCTTCCTGATGCACTCCAGCCCCAGCAACACCTGAACCACCCAGCCGCTCTCTGCTCTCCGTCTCACAGGGAAGGAAGGGGGACGGGGGAATACAAGCGCGCCTTGTATTCCCTGCTTTTCTGGGATTGGGAAGCAGAGCTGGGCGGGAAGGCCGGTCCTTTTGCCCAGGCGGGAGCGCACCGGGCACCGCCAGCTCCCCCCCCCCGGTGGGCAAGGAGGGGAGCAACCGCCTGTGCCTGCTGCCCTCCAATGGTCAGTTGCGCAAACTGCAGGCACCTCCCAGAGATCTTTCCTGCAAAATGGTAGAAAGGAACCCCCCTACGTGAAGCAGGCACACACAACACAAACACACACACACACACGCCGCAAAGTTGGGACATGTGCTGCTCTTTGGAGGCGGGAAAATACATTCCTGATTTTTTTTTCAAGTATTGATCAACATCTAGAAAAGGCCCGATACATTCCTTACTCAGGGAAAGCACGGTCCTTAACCTTTAAGTTACAAGCAGTCTCACATTTCACCAATTTCCCCTTTAGATCAATCCTAAATATACATCTGATCTTCTTCGTTAGGTTCCATCCTGTGTTTCGGGCGCTGCAAATTCTGTACACGTGTTATAAAAAGGAAAGGAACCCGGGGTTTGCATATGGAGGTGGACAAAGGCCTTGAAGCTGCTTCTGCTGCTGCTGCTGGCAGGATCCCAGGACCCGGGAGACGTGGCCCGCTTCCTTCCTTCCTTCCTTCCTTCGTTGAGGAGCAGAAACCGCATGGCCCGCCGGCCCCCCTCTCGCCAATGGCTTAGTTCTAGAACTTTCCGGGAAGACAGTGCACTTCCTTCAGCAGCTGCTCGCAGTCGGAGAGGGCCTCTCGAGGCAGGCAGCTGCAGACCTTCTCCACGGCCTTATGGTACAGGGCCTTTTCTCCTTCCAGGGACCGGATTAAAGCCAGCATCTGGCTCTCCCGCCTCAAGGCCTCTTCCAAGTTGGACTCCACGGCTTGGATCTTGGCGTGCGCCGCCTACGCGGGAGCAGAAAGAGGACAACCCCGTGAAAACAAAGGCGGGGAGGAGAGATTCCCTGCCGCACTGGAGCCCTTCAGCTGTGCCAAGTTCCGTGATACCTACAGTGGCATCCTTTGTCGCGAAGGACAGTCCTTCATTCCAGAAAGCTGTCCTTACATTTATTTATTTTTTTAAAATAAATAAATAAATAAATTTTATTTTACGTATCCCATTCCTCACTCCCAGCAAGTCAGCCATCTGGCCACGGACCATGTTCACTCCTCAGTGGTTCCCTCTCTCTGTAGGTTTGTTTGCTTTTTTTAATTCCACCCAAATACATTTTTATACTTCTGAAAATGTCAGAACTCTTAACTTCCCCCTTTTGTACATGAATGGTTTCATTTTAGCTAGATAAGGTTAGGAATTCAGAGCACGGAGCGACCTATTAATATAAATCAAGTGCTGCTTTGTTGTGATTTTAAAAAAAAAGCTAAATTGAACTAAACCCTTTTATGGCTAAAAAAAATTATGAGCAATTTTAAATAAAATCTACTTGCGTAAAAGATTAAACGTATTTTGTATAAATCACTTATCCTGATCTTCAGGTTCGTGGGAAGCAGAACTGCATCTTACTGAAATTGACACGTCACGTCTGTATCAGATAAACCGATGCTGCTATTTCTTTAGAACAAGAAGAACAGGTCCTTTACAGCTGATTTCCTTCTATCAGCTACCACCATTTACACCAGGAGCTCCAAACCTGTGTCTATGTGCCCTACGGAAGGACTAATGCAACAGCTCCACCACTTGGATCTGCTGACTCTACTTCCTGGTGACCAATCGGCCTGCCTGTCCAAAGGCAGTGAGTGATATGAGGCCTCTTTCACGACCACCATCTTCTGGATGGTGCTTCAGCTGCTTGGTCCAGAGGAACAAACTGACATTTAAAGAGACCTGGGCCTTTCTCAGATATGTAGATATAATAGAGAGGAATTGGAGAAGAAGATGCCTAGTTGAAGTCACTGATCTTTCTCCTATTCTAGACACAAACATGAAAGTCTAGAGCATCCATAGAGGAAAACAAAGAACGGGACATAGGAATTAAGAGAATCCTGTGTGTGTTGCTAGAGAGGAAAGGTGGCACTGAACACTTCCTCGTAGGGCTTCTTCACTGCCTAATTTTACATTGTCAACTGAGTCCCAAATTCAGATCAAGCCGGGCTCTTTGTTGAGTTTTACCTGCAGTTTCTCCAAGAGATCCATGTTCTGTCTCTTCAGCTGACTGTTGGCCCGTTCAAGTTTCTCTGAAGCCTCAATCTCATCACACGGGCTCAAGTTGTCTTGCAATTCGTCCTGCAGAACATGGTACTCCACCTCATAGGCATGAAGCTGTTTGGAAATATCCATCTCAAATACCTACCATGGGTAGCGAAGGAGAGAGAGGGGAAAAGATTTCTTATAATCTGCTGGCTAATTGAAGAGAAGACAAATTTATTTATTTATTTATTTTTCCAACTTATATCACCGCCCATCTCCCCCCACAAGGGGACTCTGGGCGGTTTACAATCAAGTTAGTGATTAAAAGCATATAAAATACATTATACAATATCAATCATAAATTAAATATTAAATATATAAAATCCAAGAGGCTGTGATGTTATGTTTGCGAGAACTCTACGGCGCAAGCCATCTCCAAGAAGAAGGCCCGCCTCCTGGACCCCGCCAGATGGAGTTCTCTTACAGACGGGGTCCGTAGCAAGCCCTCTCTGCATAACCGGGTGGGGCGGGTCGATGCTCTGGGGATGAGGCGGTCCCTCAGGTAACCTGGTCCCATGCCATGTAGGGCTTTAAAGGTGACAACCAACCAAATACCTGAACTCTTTGGATCTCAGACAGAGAAAGGGAACTTTCTGCCAACTGCCAAAGCAAAGGGGGGGAGGGGAATCTTCTCTCACACCCAGAGTTTCTGGAACAGCTAAAGTCAAAGTTGCAATCTGTAGGGACCAGCCGCAGATTCATTCCAAGGCGGAGCGTGCAACTTAAAGTGGAACCACTGAACCTTGGGCACATTTGCCTTGATGGGCACACCCCTCAAAGGATTTTCTTGGACAAATGGCAGAAGGGTGGCCATCTCGCTCTATGCAAAGTTCTGCTTAGCAGATTGGAAAAGAAAAAGCTGCACGTTCCAAAGAGAAACTATTTAATTCCTATAGCACCTCCAAGATACATTTATGGATCAAGTTATTGCAGCAACTTATAAATATAGGACATTTAGGGAGCTTTTCAAAGAACAAAGTTCATTATCAGTGGTGAGGTTCAATCCGGAACAGTTTTAATAGACATACAGTAGTAAAAACAAATACAAGCTAAACTAAAAGATAAAAGAAAAGTAAGAAAGAATTTATGTCTATTAACAACTTCAATAAAAATTATTTTTAAAAAAAGGAACAGTGAGTTACGGGTCAGCCCCCAAGACTCGGCACTAGCAATCAGGTGATGCTTTCGCATGCATTCTGCTCCCAGGAAGGGAGAAAGCAGGGGGGACAGGGAGGAAACGGCATTACCTGGGCCATCATCTTCTCCATCTGGGGCCTTGTCATGTCTGGGAGAGTATTCTTGAGAAACTCAACAATGCTTTCAAACGTCTCACACATCATGATACGTTCCTCCTGGGTGCTCAGCAGACACAGTGCTACCTTAAATATTACTTCTGTACCTTGAAGAAAAATAATATCTGGGGTGGGGAAGAGCGAAACAATAGATTACACTGACTGTCCAATAAAAGTACGTCATTCGTATAGTTAGGTGAACAATAACCTACCTGCAGGATTCGCACAACCCAAAGGTTGAAACGGACCTTTTCTTGTTACACAATCTGTCACGTTTGATAAGTAAAATGCATTTATTCACCCACATTTTAGTATTAAAACATTCCTACTGGAAGGGCAACTCACCAGTCAATTAGCAAAAATGTTCTTTTGTTCGAAGTATAATTTATGGTAGCAGATACCCTTAAATGGAGTATCCAGAATCGAGATATCTGCCTTTTAAAAAGATTTGCGGAATCGCTCTGGAGTTTCAATGTTGAGTTTTTATTTTCAGATAGTTCTTTTTATTATTCTATATACAATATTTCTTACTTCTGTTTTGAAGGAACAGATCTACCGCTCTATGCATAAAAACTAGTACAGCACAATCCTAGATGCACTTACTGTATCTGGGAACAAATCCTACTGAATACAAGGGAACTTGCCACTAGGCTAATAAATGGATTTCAGATTTCCCCATAAAAGCATTTATTTTCTTTTAGAGTGCCTCTGCATTTTTGGAAGTTTCAGTTATGAAAAGCGGCAGCCCTGACCTCCAAGCTACGAAGGCAGAGAAGCAAACCCCTCAGCAGAGCAAAAAGTTTCATCCACTTGCACGGAATCGCTCTGGCTGCAAATTCACGCATACGGAGCCAACTGTAAGCAAAGCAGAAGCAAAAAACCCTAAAACCACCAACTTTCAGGGAATGGAAAAATGTGCCTCCACTAGGACACACACGTTTCACTGGCCAACAAAGGGCCTTGCAATTAGGGTTTCCACTCAGGCAAGAGAGAGAGCAGATCTCATTCATCTCAGGAATGAAATGCACCTCAATACAACATCACAGAGTGTTTTAAAAAGTGTCCCACAGAGGACCACTAATTTACAGTCTCTGCCAATGCTATCGAGCAGGCACACCGCAACCCCGAAGGACGTGAAAGAAAAGGCGGAACCCTGTCCTGTTCTAGCTGTTCCCGCTGACTTTCACAAGGGAGGCGAAAGGCAAAACAAGACCAAAGCTTTCTCACCAAAGATTCGGGCTACAAATCCCAGGGGAAACTGTGAGGCAAACGAAGTGAGAAACCAGGGTGCGGCGTAGAGAGTTGGGCTGATTTTGTTTTCTTCAAGATGGTGGTAAAGGTCCCGGTGATAGTCGTGAAGCAGCCTGGACAGCTGGTACATCTGGATCTGCATGAACGCACGGAAGAAGAGAAGACTAAGGCCCCTTCCTAAGCAGCCTGTGCATGCCCAAGCAAGGCAACCTTGTTCCCTCACAACCGTCTGGCCGAGTCTCTGGCCCTCGTTCACGCACGGCATGAGCCGCTCGAGGTGCTGGATCTCGGGCACTGACGGTCTCTCGTCAAGGGACACCAAGCGGCACAAGAGAGCAGCAGTCCGATTCCTCCCGGCGAGAGCGTACTTGCGTCCGGTTCCCTACCCAGCTCAGCCATTCAAGGTTCATTGTGGCATGTGTCCTCTTGCCCAGAAAGAGGGCCCAAACGTTCACACAGGAATCTCCTCTTCTAGGCGGGGAGGCGGACTTTCAACCCACCTGCCGGATCCCGCTGTGCTCAAAGCCGAACCACAATCGGCTAGAAGGGACGCAGCCGCCTCGTTCTGCGAGAGGATGCTGAAGAGCCAGGACAAGCCACGTCGCAGCAGCCATCAAAAGGCTACCCTGCAAGGCCCTTTCCAAAACAGCGGCGGGACCAGCAGTGGGATGGGCCGCGCCCTTGGCCAGGAAAGGGCAGGTACCAAGACCTCGTTCTTCACAGATGAGGAACGGAAGCCTGAGAGAAGATGCTGAACGGTCCAACGCCCGGACTTGCCTGCGTGGGACCACAACGCTTAACGGACACTCAAAAACTGCCGCGCTTCCTTTGGAGAGGGCAGACTAGCAAGGGCAAGGGCAGGTTTTGGAAAACTGTGGGTGAAATTAGCGAATGCTCTCAATGCAGCCGCCGTAGCCCTTCCAGAAGTACGGGCACTTTTTAAAAGAAACTGGCAGCGACACAGATGAGGACAGCCAGCGCCGATCTCTACAAAGCTGCCAGAACTCCAGGATGTATCATAAAAAGGGGTGAAGTGAGTGCAGGTGCCCCACGATACGAGAAGCACGAGAGAGGACCCACGGGCACTGCATCTTCCTCGAGCCTTCCCCAGCCTACTGAGTCTGCCGCTCCCATGTAGCCCGGCCAGCACCGCGGGCTCCTTCCGGAGTGGGAGTTAGAGGTTTTGCCCCTGCAAAATATCTAGCAGGAACCGGTTGGAGAAGGATGCCCTTTCTCACTCATTCCACGCCCACACCCCGCCTTCCTTGCCTTACCTGCAACGACATCATGTCGGGCCTGTACTGTTTCCGGAACCCGAGGTCATACATGAGGAATTTTAGCATTTCGAAGGCCTGCTCCTCGCTCATGTGCAGCAGCAGCACGCCGGCCACGAAGCTGATCCCTTGGCAATATCCCACCTCCTTGTCCAACAAGGAGTACGCTTTCAGCAGGTTGAAGAGCGAGAGCTGCCCCGCGCCCAGCTGGGCCGAGAAGTAGGGGTGGGTGGGGAAGGTCCTTCCTGGGGCGAAACAGAAAGGGCGGGGAGTGATGGCCAGGCCAGGGCTCTGGGGAAGTCCACGCCTGCTTCCTGGGAGATGACCACCGGAGCAGGCTCATGAGTTTCAGCGGAACACAAACGAACATCAGCCTGGGATCCATTTCCATCATGGGAAAGTGATGACGGGCACCACCGACCAGTGCTGAAACTTCACTATTATGGGGCTGCTCATGGCAATGGGGTGAGAAATCGGCCCATTTCCAGCCTATGTGAAATGGAACTGAACCATAAACTTCTCTTGACTTCACGATGGTTTCCTTTTCCTACAAGTTCATGTAGTCGTGTCACGTGCCCTCAAGAAAGTGAGCCAAAACAAAGCAACATTTCCTAATGCCAATGAGAAGCAGAATTCCCAGGAAGAACGTCCTGAGACTTAAGGGTGCTGCAATATTGTGGGCTGCCCAGGAGAAATATCCAACACGGGGCACAGAATTCCCTTCTCTGAGACCTTTTGCCCTTCTAGAAGGGAACAGGATGAGGTTTCCTCCCGGAAAGGGGGAAGACAGGCTTCGCAAGCCTGCACAGAAATGTTCAAAACCCCCAGGAATGACAGATGGTGAAGAGTAAGGTTTGAGAGGAGGTCTTCATGTCCCATGAGGAGTAAGATTAGATCAAACTCATGAAGAAAAGGAAACCCACCTGTGCAAGAATGGCTTTTATTTTTCTAGTGCCCCAGCAGCTGTGCATAAAGCAGAGTTTGATGGGGTGAGTCAATTGCCCGAAACTGCCCAAAATTGCAATGCAACAGGACAAAAGCAAATCAGCCCCCTCTTAGGAACAAAGGATCACAACACACAACTCAGGGTATTAACCAGGTTCAGACAAATCTGAGCATTTGCCGATTAGTCTGTGCAATGGTCGGAGGCGCTTCTGCAGGGCGCCCCCATGTCCCAAGCCACAGGCTGCCTTGTGAAAGAGCAGACGCAGCCCCCGGAGACCCCACCAGGAACGGAAGTGGAGCGGTGGGAAGGAGAGGTCTATGCTTCCCTCTCCTGCCTTGTCTCTACTCATAGGTGGCAGGCAAGAAAGAGACTAACCCTAACCCAGCCCTGGGAAGATGGTTCTGAGCAGAAAAGCATGAGACTGAATAAACCCCCTCCCTTTCCTCCAAAATGGTTGCCCCAATTTATAATTCCTCTTGTGGCAGTTCAGGTGCGAGAAACCTGAGCATCTGTGCAGGAACAACAACAACAACAACTGCAGTGTTGTGAAACCGTCTAAGGAAGAAACCACCCCATTTCACCATACGCATGACTCCCGTGGCAAATCTCGCTCACTGCAGAGCGGACAGCCCCTTGGGGGTTGCTTGACAGGCTACAAGCCGGTAGATCGGGCCTCCTGGAAGAGTCCTGCTCGTCCAGGGTCTCCGCGTGGCCTGCCCCGCTCCCCTTCCTGCTCCTCCCGGGGCCCCAGCCCAGCCCAGCCCAGCCCAGCCCAGCTGCGAGCTGCCTCGCTGGGCTCGCTCACCCACCCAGGTCCACCAGGATGGCGTGCTGCTGCGCCGTCAGCTGCTTCAGGAGGTCCTGGTAGGAGACGTCGGGAGGGTGCTGCCTATTCGGGAGCCGGTGCCGGACGCGGTGCTGCACGGCCAGAAACTGCCAAATTTCTCCCCGGCGGCTTTTGGGGACACCTGAACGAAAAGATGAAGAATGAGAGAGAGAGAGAGAGAGAGAGAGAGAGAGAGAGAGAGAGAGAGAGAGAGAGATTCAGATGCAAGCGATGCTGCACAGTATGCCACAGTTGAATACACCCAACGATATTTATAGTAGCATCTATTTCTTTTCGCTATGTGTTACCTGCGTTATTATTTTTCCTGCAATCGCACATCCTGCATATCCACCACGAGCAGCCTTGAGAGTGTGCAGGAACTTAAAATGTCTGGCTGTGGTGAGGCCATTTTCTGAGCTACAGAAAATACGGTAGTCCTAATTTTCCTTTTTTCTTGATTTTTTCTTTTTCTAATTTTTCTTTTCTGTTTCCTTACATTTGATCTTCTTTTTGAAACTTAATAAAGTTACAATTTAAAAAAAAAAGAAAATAAGGTTTGCCTTGGGTGATCTTGAAAGCTGAGCAGGGTCGGACTTGATTAGCACGGTGGGTGGGAGACTAAGGGAATCTGCAGGGCTACAAACAGGCTCTATAAAGTTCTACTGCTGGGGAAGGGCAAATTGTCTCAGAAGAAGGCAATGAGTTCCCTCCATCCATCAGTCAACAACCCAGCCTGGGTGTGCTCATGAAGCACCAAGAATTGAGCTCGACTCAAGGGAAACGTCCCCTTTTCCTTCCCCCAACGGCCTGGGCTAACGCAATACTCAATGCTGTAATCAATTGCTTCTCAACTGAAGACACCCGGCAGCTGATGCAGAGAAACCCCTTTGAGATTTGGGGATAGAGCAACATTTCTGAATTGACTATGTTCCTTCCCTTTCTGTGTGGCATGTCCGCTGAAGATGCAAAGCCTTGGTAGCAACTCATGCCCTTTTTGTAGGTACTAAGTATTTTGTACCTTACCATCTTTCAGGGTAGTATGAATATCTTCCACATCACATCTGATTTTGGCTCTGCAATTCAACAGCTTCTTGTCCCAGATATTAATAACATCTTTCTGACAGGTTCCAACTTCCTCATAGTCCAGCTTTATTTTTCTGGATTGGAGCTCATCTCTGCTGGCTGCAAGAGAGAAGACGCACGACGCATCCTCAGATTAATGACCATACAGTAGATGGACCCCAGACACCTACCAAACCACAACCGAGGTCACGTTCAGTGAGCCCGTTAAAAGAAAGGCACTAGGCAGTCCACATTTAAGCCTTCCCACAATCCAGTTCTTCAACCAACATCTCATAAGATTAAATAGCAGAAGATGGTCTTCCTAGGCTGGGTCAGATCTTTGCTTCCACTCAAAAGTCAGCCTAATATTCAGAGCTTACTAGGTTTTCCACCCACTGTGGGCTTTGTTCTAGTCTCTGTCCACACATGTACAAATTGTGCCACCCACGTGACAGATGTTCCTATCTCAACGCTGATCATTAAAGTTCTGGTGAGTCACAAGGAAGAAACGGAGAGGAACAAACACAAAATCCTCAGGACAAAACGACTGCTTCCACCATAATTCAGAATGTCAGTCACAACTGTCAGTTGCAATTGACACAAAGTCAGTGTTAATTGAGTATAATACTGTGAACAGTAATTTAAAAAGCAGGCATGCAACTCCTCATATCCCTGATTCCACCACATTGCATATATTCAGGCATTCCACAGGGGTACCAAGATATCGAAATTTTGATAATGGAACTAAGTCCATAAAGCCTAATATGTAACACCGGCCATCTCGCAACTCCACAATGGGGAGTGATCTTTGACCTTCTCTTAACCATGGTTATGGCTACATTTAACCTTTGCAACGACCCTTTTAAAGCAGGCAAACTGGATTAGTCTAGTCAGAATTGAGTCTTCATTCAGGGGAGGGGCGTGTCTTTGCGAGAAATTACAGTGCAATTGCATTCTTCTGCATTTCTACCCACAACTTTTCCACTCTCATTTCTATCAGGTTTAGTTCTTCAATGGACCTTTACGACAATGGCCATGGGTTTCATATTTGTGCTGCAACCATTTAACTGATGTGCAACCAGCAACTTGGAAGCTGGGCTGAGTTGCCCCACAATCAAACATTGCAGAGTGAGCCTTTTGGGGTGGGGTGGGGGGCAAATGGATTATGCTTTATCCTTCTGGTCAAGTTCATTTTTCATCTCCCCATCTAGCTGAGAGGTCCAGTGGCAGAACGGAGGGTCAGCGCCCAGCGCAGCTGGGATTAGCCAGGTGGTGGGTGGACTGGGGCGGGAAAGAACAGCGGAGCTACAGTGGAAGGGCAGAACTGTTGCTTTGATGCCCAGAGTCCTGATATGCCACAGGCAACTGCCAGGTGGCACTCAATGCCCAGCTAACAGGCCCAGTGATCTGCCGTTGCATGAAAGCCTTTCTTGGTTCTTTAGAATACCTTTTAAAACTCTGAATGCCTCACTTATCGCTCCTGTAGGAATGCTAATAAGCAGGAAAAGGTGGATATCCTGCCCAACCAAAGGAATTCTGAAGCCTGGGTCAACTACAATGTCAGGAAATGTTTGAAGCTTTTGTCAACACAAGTTGGATCCTACATTTCCATTTCAAAGTCTTCTTCTGGACCGCTGTTGTCCTTCTTGGATTTCCTAAGCATGGTGTGTATATGTACTGTATGCCTCTGCGTTGGATGCAGCTCCCGAGGGACATGATTCCTTTGCCTGGGGACCAGGCGGCCTTCTCCCCAGAGCAGAAGGGTGGGCCTTTAAGGAGGTCTCTCCTGTTACTTGGGGCAGGCAGGCCGGCCCAGAACGGGAGAGGAGCCTCCTTGGGCACTCAGGCCCTAAACCAGGTCAACATCCCCCCTTAAGCGGTGCCCAGGAAGCAACTGGGAACCAGGGCAGGTCTTTCAGGGCAGGAATCACGTGGGCCCTGTTCCTAGCAGTGGTCGGACAGGACAGGACAGGCAGCCCTGGGGCCCAACTCAGAACTCTTCCCAGGAGACCGACAGAGCCACTGGCTGGCTTTCTGCACTGATGTTTCAGACGCTGACGCAACTCAAATGGTGATCTTTACAGAAACAATCAACCTCCCAAATCCTGGATGTGCGGGTGGAGTGTGTGTCTGTGTGCGAACCCGTATGCAGGCAGAGGTGGGGAAATAGGGAAGCCACGCCTCTTACCTTCTGTAACACAAAGCATCATTCAAACTCCTCGACAGCATTAGGAAGAACAGGAAGTGTTAAAGTTGGTTAATCTATTTCATTGAGGAGGATTAGCTTACAGAAGAAAAGCATGGGGGGGGGGGAGAAGCAACTACCCAGCTGCAAACCCTTTTGTTTCCCCCCTGCAGCCCTTCGGTTTGCCCTGTGCAACGGCTGCCTGCCGGGGGACCCGCCAGCCGTCAACAAGAAGCTGAAATGCCCAGGAGTCGAAATCTCACTCAGGCAGAATTCCCACCACCGTCCTTTGTTATTTTCTCATTTTCACCCTTTCACATTTATCACGGGGGGAAGAAAACAAATGGCTTCATGCTTTTTAGTTCATAATACCCACCGATTAGAACACTCTTCATCCTCCCAATATATTCTGGGCTTTATTTTCCACAGACCTCCCTCGACAGCAGTTAAATGGTATATCACCCAAACGATCCTATGCATCACCCAGGCACTCGAGCGAGATATTAAAGGTGAAATAAAAGGGAACGCCAACCTCTTCAGCGGAGGGGATCGGGGACTCCAAGACCGCGCTGCCAGGCGCACAGGGGAGCCAAGCGCCATGCTTAGGCCAGGGTGAGGCCCAAAGCGGGCCTCGCGTTATCCCGTGGTCGAGCTGAGCTTGCGCTGGAGCACAATTTCTCCAGGGTTTGTTCCAGAGCAACCTCTTTGGACCCTGGCTTCTGGGGACATCAGAGTCTGGGGAAGGGACACCCCCAGTTCTGGCCCCTGGAAGGGCTGGCAAGAGACCAAGCCCTGCAGCCACCTGCTTCCACCTCTTCTTCTCCGCCTGAGGCATGAAACCATCAGCAATGGCGACCAACAGTCTCCTCTTCCTCTGACGACCACGTCTGAATTGTAACAAACAGATGAACCGGCTCCAAACCAGGGTTTGGCCGGGGTGGGAGCGGGGCCAGGGTGCACGTGGGAAGTTTCTGGAGACCATGTCCTGAGGCAGGCCAATCTCTGCGTGGCAACGGACGGTCCTGTCTTCTCCTCACTTTATTCTAAGCGAAGGAGGGTAAGGAACCTGAGCTGATGATGGAGTTTCCGTCCATCATTGCTCAGCATCCTCAGGCAGATAATATTAAGGCTTGTCGTCAAACCTCACGGCTGCTGGAACTGGTCTCCTTCTGCCTGAAGGAATGAGAGTGCCCAAAGCGGCCTCTGTCGCCTTCTCCGGCTTGGTGCTGATGGCAAAGGCCACGGGGAGCGGTTCTGCCCATGCGGGCCTGCCCACCACTAAACTAGACATCTGACCCATGTTCAGAAATAATTGTGGGAGGAAGGAAGGAAGGAAGGAAGGAAGGAAGGAAGGAAGGAAGGAAGGAAGGAAGGAAGGAAGGAAGGAAGGAAATAGAGGAAGGAAGGAAGGAAGGAAGGAAGGAAGGAAGGAAGGAAGGAAGGAAGGAAGGAAGGAAGGAAGGAAGGAAGGAAGGAAAGGAAAGGAAAGGAAAGGAAAGGAAAGGAAAGGAAAGGAAAGGAAAGGAAAGGAAAGGAAAGGAAAGGAAAGGAAAGGAAAGGAAAGGAAAGGAAAGGAAAGGAAAGGAAGGACAACGTATATGTAAAGGCAGAATGGAAGTCCTCAAATGCCACCGGAAGTCCTCCATCCTGTCCCACGCGAGCCTACGGCCTGCACCAACCTTCCAGTTTCTGGTTTTCCTTTTCCATCCGGAGGAGCAGGATTTGTTGATGGATCGCTTTTCTCCACAGGCTCTGCAGCTCCTCCGAGTTCTTCTTCTCTACGGTCTTGTCTTGGACGTCCTCGTTTTGCAATATGGAAACCAGGGGGACGTCGTCAAAAGATGGTGGGAGCGGGGAAAGCGGCAGCAGTTCATTTCCGTCGCACCCGTCTGGAAAGAACCGTTGGGTTAACCATGGATTCAGGGAACGTTATCGGGTCTCTGTACTTGAGGAATGCTTTAGAGAGACACAGCCCAACCCTAACTGTGCATTACGGCAACCCTAACCCATTATGGCAGGTGCTCACATCCACCCGTTAGCGTTGTGTTCCTCTTCCCCCACCCCACCCCTCGACCCACAAACAGTTGGCTGCGAACCCCCCGGGGCACAGACCTGAACCAACAGCTTTTGGAATTTGGTTTATGTTGCAAAGTCCCCAGTGCAATGAACAAACTGAGGTTCAACCCAGTACCCAAAACCAGAGCTGATATACTTGAACGACAAACCAGCAAAACTGTATCCCACTCAGAAAATGGAAGAGAGGAAGAATACTCATTATTTTGGATTTATTCTGCTCTTTTGACAGCAAATGCTGTTTTCTTGCCATGCAATATTTCTTGCATGAGCCTCTCCCTCTCTCACACACAGTGGGCACCCCCCATTGGCACAGACACAGACAATCCATTTTAACACCCAGCAACGCTTGTCACGTGCCGGATATTAAGGGATGTCCTTGACTCTTCCGTAGTGCTGCTGAACAGTGTAGAAGGGCATTTATAACTCTCTGCCCAAAGAGCTGTGCAGCAGGATCCTTTATTTATCATAAAACAGGCTCTGAGGTAGCTGGAAATAAAACCAAACAGCAGACACCTTTCTCTGCTGGCCAACAGCCGTTCTGAGGGATGTATTCATGGGAGGCCAGGAGCCAGATTAGGGCCCCCTTTCAATGCAGCACCCAAAGCAGCTGTTGGGACCTTCTGCTGGCAGAAGCTGCGGGGTCAGGGGACTACGGGCACCTGCAGCAGAAAGGCAGGCAGCAGCCGTTTTCCCTTCATTACCACAGGAAAGGGAGAGACATAAATTCCCTCCTGCTTCACATTTTAGCAAGACATATAGAACAAGCATTTATCCATTCTCTGTGGGTCAATCCAGAAGTAAATCTAAAAGCAGCTGAGTTTAGATGGTGCTAACATTTCCTGCAAAACCAAAACCAAAACAATTCCAGGTGCATTCAAGCAAGGATGGGAAACAGAAATAAGAATATTTACATCACACCTGGAAGACGTTTAGCGTATGCGGGACCTTATTAGGAAAATACCAAAGCTGCAGAGAAGCTGCTCTCTCTCCATATATATTATATTATATTATATTATATTATATTATATTATATTATATTATATTATATTATATTATATTATATTATATTTATTATATTATATTATTATATTATAATGTAAAGGTAAAGGTTCCCCCCGCACATTTGTGCAGTCGTGTCCGACTCTAGGGGCCGGTGCTCATCTCCGTTTCTTAGCCAAAGAGCCAGTGTTGTCCGAAGACGCTTCCATGGTCATGTGGCCGCCTGACGCGCGCGGAATGCTGTTACCTACCCACCGAAGTGGTACCTATTCATCTACTTGCATTTGCATGCTTTCGAATTGCTAGGTTGGCAAAAGCTGGGGCGAGTGCGGGAGCTCACTCCGTCACGCAGGGCTAGGGATTCGAACCTCCGAACTTGCGATCTTCCGATCGACAAGCCTGGCGTCTTACCCGCCGAGCCACCAAGCCCCTATATTATATTAATCATATATTAATCATATCATATTATATTATATTATATTAATTATATTATATTATATTATATTATATTAATTATATTATATTATATTATATTATATTATATTATATTATATTTTATATTATTATAATAATAAAATAAATAAAATAAAATAATCTGGTACATAAACATACCATCTAAAAGAACCTGCAATTAAGTACAACAACTTGGGTGACCAATGCATCTTGAGAGCAAGAAAACATCCCAATTTTGAAAGCTGAACTTTCATCTCAACTACTTATTTCCCCTTTGAGATACTTGATGACTGGCACATAATTGAATTTACTTAATCCAGATAATCGTTAAGAATTTTAACTCCCAAATGAGTTTTGAAATTTTGATTTTTGAAATTTTAAGTACAACCAATCCTCTCGCTTTCAAACAATATAAAAACATAGGAAGAGAGATTGCGAATAATTGATCAATGGACCTCTGCCTTCTCTTGGATTACGGGCATTGCCGGCAAAGCTTCTGAAAAGCTGAAGGCTCCATCTGCAAAAGGTTCCTGGTATCATGGAGGACAGAAACTAGAATTCATTACATCAACTTGGTACTGGCTAAATGGTCACCTCTGAAACAGCACATTAAAAGAGCCAGTTTGGTCTAGTGGTTAAGGCAATGGGCTAGAAACCAGGAGACCGGGAGTTCTAGTCCCGCCTGAGGCACGAAAGCCGGCTGGGTGACCTTGGGTCAGTCCCTGTCTCTCAGCCCTAGGAAGGAGCCAATGGCAAACCAGGAGACTGAGAGTTCTAGTCCCGCCTGAGGCACGAAAGCCGGCTGGGTGACCTTGGGTCAGTCACTCTCTCTCTCAGCCCTAGGAAGGAGCCAATGGCAAACCAGGAGCCTGAGAGTTCTAGTCCCGCCTGAGGCACGAAAGCCGGCTGGGTGACCTTGGGCCAGTCCCTGTCTCTCAGCCCTAGGAAGGAGCCAATGGCAAACCAGGAGCCTGAGAGTTCTAGTCCCGCCTGAGGCACGAAAGCCGGCTGGGTGACCTTGGGCCAGTCCCTGTCTCTCAGCCCTAGGAAGGAGCCAATGGCAAACCAGGAGACTGAGAGTTCTAGTCCCGCCTGAGGCACGAAAGCCGGCTGGGTGACCTTGGGCCAGTCCCTGTCTCTCAGCCCTAGGAAGGAGCCAATGGCAAACCAGGAGACTGAGAGTTCTAGTCCCGCCTGAGGCACGAAAGCCGGCTGGGTGACCTTGGGCCAGTCCCTGTCTCTCAGCCCAACTCACCTCACAGGGTTGTTGTTTTGGGGAAAATAGGAGGAGGAAGGAGTATTAGGTATGTTCGCCGCCTTGAGTTATTTGTAAAAATAATAAAGGGGGGATAAAAAAAAAAGAAAGAAGTCAGTCGTGTACTCAGGTTGGCAGCTGGCACAACGGTAGCCAGCTAATCAACCTCCAGGAGGCTGATTCATTAAAGAAGACTTTGGAACCTAGATGTTAAGGTCCAAGAGACGGCATCTTTAAAAGAGGACATTGCCCAACGACACTGCATGAATCACGTTCTCCAAGTAGACACAGACCTTGCAGCTGCATCGTGGAAGGGGATTTCTTCATAGGCGATGCCACCCGTAGGAAGATCCTCTGCCGCCAGGAGATCCGACGGGGGGCCAGGGTGAGCCCGCCAGCATTTAGGGAATCGCTGCTGCACACGGACGAAGTCCTCTTCCTTTTCTCCACATCGCTGTAGGAAGGGCCAGGGTGAAGAAAACAACGCAGGTCACTCACTGAAAGCAGTCCTCCTTGCCAACGCTTAGCGGTGGCCCATCCAAAGCCAGGAAGAACCTTCCGATCACAGGATCAGGGCTTCCCAGTGATTCCATGGGGGCCCGGCCACCCCTGGCCCCAAGAGCGCCTCCACAAGGCCACGACGAGGAAAACAAACTCACCCACCCCCTTCAGAGCCAGGAACCGTCCCACACCCCTGGGAAATAACATGCTCCCTCAAGTGCCCCAACCCTGGAATTAGCAAAAATGCACTAATGTTCTGCTGACGATACTGAAAATAGAAGACGGCACTACAATTAGGAAGAAAACCTCCAGAAACACCACCAAATCTGGACTCATCTCTCCTGTCCTCATACCCTGAGGCTTTTACATTTGTGATGGCTTCATCCTTCTACATAAACGAGGCTATACTACACAGGTCAGGCATCATTAATGAAAGGGAAGCTCAAAATAAGCATGTGAAATCTCCAAAAATCGTTTGGGATGCAGGAAACTAAATAATCAAGGTTTTGCCATTTCTGCAAAGGTACCAGTTTTTGCAGTCTCTACCCATTTTTTATGGACCAGCAAACACAAGGCAAAGGTGGCCCCGAGGGTGAAGGAGATCCCCCTCCCCAAAGAAACCTTACTTTTCCTTTGTACCTTTTCCACACATGCACAAAAAGGGGGAAACGAACACGCCGTGGACGCGTGTGAAAGGAAGTGTACCTCCCGGATTGTTTGGGCAGCTGAGAGCAACTGAAACGTGTGTGGCTGATGATGGAGCAACACTGGGATCAAAGTGGGATGGGCAAGGCTCAGGGGCTGCTCTTCCTCTTTGGGGAGGGGTTTTTAAAAGATAAAAAGCTAAAGGTTCCCCCCGCACATTTGTGCAGTCGTGTCCGACTCTAGGGGCCAGTGCTCATCTCCGTTTGTTAGCTAGAGAGCCAGCGTTGTCCGAAGACGCTTCCGCGGCCATGTGGCCGGCATGACGCACACGGAACGCTGTTACCTACCCACCAAAGTGGTACCTATTTATCTACTTGCATTTGCATGCTTTCGAATTGCTAGGTTGGCAAGAGCTGGGGCGAGTGCGGGAGCTCACTCCGCACGCAGGGCTAGGGATTCGAACCTCCGAACTTGTGATCTTCCGATCGACAAGCCTGGCGTCTTACCTGCTGAGCCACCACGCCCCTTGGAGATTAAACCACAGGTTTAATTGGAGATTAAACCACAGGTCAAATTCGACACTGGGGTGAAAGATAGATGCAGTGGCAGATGGGAACTTCTGGAAGCAGGGTTTGGATGATTTTCAGATCTTTAGCCAATAAGGTTGGACAACAGAATTTCAGGTTATTATGCCTGTGGGGCAATTTATTCAGAACTGGAAGAACTCTGTGCCCAGGTAGAGATTTCGCTTCTGTCTGTGCTCCTGCCCTCTGAAGATGCTGGCCACAGATGCTGGTGAAACGTTAGGAACCACAACTTCCAGAACACGGAAGCCACACAGCCCGGAAGACCCACAACAGCCATCGAACTCCGGCCGTGAAAGCCTTCGACAATACATTCTACCTAGATTCTTACAGTTTACAGGTCAGACCACCATCCAACCAATTTCCCCCTCAGCCTTTCTCTAGATGCCACCAATAAAATCAGATTCTGGCAGGAAGTTCTTTCCTGTTGTCCACTGTCTTTCCTCTAAGATGAAATATATATTTAGATCAAAATACAGGTGACCCTATTTCAGGCCAAATTTTAGCTTTCGAACCAGTATGGTTTTTTTTCCAGTTCTTTATCACAACTTCATCTACTTGAAATTAGTATATATAGAAACACAGCATTTAGCTTTTCAGTACTAGAGCTAACACACTTGCTATAAGTAGGCCCCAAATCAAAACTAAAAAAGGAAGCGATCTTAACAACTACTACTGAGTCAAAAAGGAAGAGGAATACATGAGTTTGAAGCACAACATTTTCTCTTTTAAAGTAAACTGCAATAGAGCACAAAAAAGAAACACCTTCTTTTGTAATTTAAAGGGAAGACTGGTTTCCTCCCATTCAAATGTGGGAAGTGTCAGACTAGACCAGCTTTAGCACTTTTGCTGCTCTTTCTGTAAACCAGTTCTAACACACTTTTGTTTATTTGCAAAAAGCAATAGAGCACATGGTCCCTAACAAAGGTCATAAAAGCTGAGATGAGAAATGGAAACGTTTCAAAGACTGTCTTCCAGTGGTCCTTGAAGAACCTGCCAGGACTGGAGATGGATTCAAGGCCCCTCCTGTCCTTTCTCTTTCTCCTCCTTTCTCAAGGGAAACGCAGAACATAAATACATCTATGATTAAGAATAGAGCAATTAGCTGTTGGTGAACAACCATCTCTAAAATCTGCCTCTCCTGCAGTTACAACTACTTGAAATCCAACTATCTAATGGAAGTTTAAATCTTTAACAGCCAAAGAAATGGTTTAACAAAAAAGCCCTGCAAACATAGCTCACCAGTCCTAAAACGGTTATGAACAGCAAACTTTCAAAAAGAGAATTAGCAGCATCAATATTTGGTTTTAAATTACCCTAAAGCTGTAATTCAAACAAGCATTCAGATAAGCTCTCCTGGAAGTTAAATATGTTTACAGTTTAATCATTCTCATTTTTCCTCCAGCAATACAAAAAACTCTTAATATTTTTTAACATAATGCAAAACATTCCTGCTCCTGGGAACCTGGATCATGTTTTTTTTTTAAAAAAAAAAAAACCAGTATTAAATAAGGCAGCAAAACCATTAATGCATTACAATAGTAATTACTTCTAAATACAATTTTCTTTGACTACCATACGGCCCATCAATCCGCACGACCCACTGGCATCTTTATCCTTGAGCAGATATGTAAAAAGCAGAAGGAACTTCCAAAGAATTAGCCCACAATAAAACTCTGGCTTTATTTCAGACAGCTACAGTATGAGACCCTGTTAAGAGTATGTATTCATACCTGTCAACTCTCAAGGGGGAAATTTTTACAGAACTTCGCTATCAAAAATATACGATACTCACAAAACTTCTTCCTTCTTCCTGTTTTATGAACTTCACACTGAGCTTCTCCAGAAAGAAAGTGGGGTTTCCTGCCACCACCACCCCCCATAGACCTTTGCAGCCACATTCCACGACTGTCACCCAAAATTATGTTGTCATCTTTCTGTGGGTACCTGGGACGCTTCTAATTTGATCCAGCTGACCCGAGAGAAATCTTTATGCTGATGCCCAGTATTAACTTTTGCATTCTCTACTTTGAATTTGCTTTCAGTTCAACTTCTCTTTTCCTTGGAAGAAATGCATTAAACTAAGGCATGAAACCCATCCCTCAGTCTGCACTTTTTGAAATTAGTCAACAAACCAAAACACGTGCATGCATTGGAGAAAAACAGCATCCAAATATTCAGTGAACTTGATGTAAGGAAAACGATTCACAAGCACACGAAATGAAAACAGTTCTCCCACGGGTGCCAAGTCAGTACCAGCTTTAACTCGCCACCTGGCGGGTTTGGAGACCTGCCTCCTCCCCTTGCATTGGTTTAAGCTGCAGCAGAATCACACGTGGGAAGCTTCTGTGATTACCCTAAAGCTACAGAGGAAAACCTAGGTCCGTGTCAAGTGTCAGGGAGTCCAACTACTCAAGGCCGCTGCAAATTGCAAGCATTGTGTGGCCCCGGGCCTTGTCTTCCCAGGCAGGACGGGTCCGAAGGGTTGGCCTTTGGTGTGGAAGAGCTGCCCCAGAACCTGCAGGAGGGCCCCGATTTTCAGCTCCTCCAAGCAGCCATGTCTGCTTCCCGGATGGTGCAGCAGAAGCAGCTCTCCCAAGTCGGATCTCAGGCCCTGCACCGTCCCAGTGGACCACCCTGGCACCGAGTGAGGCTTCTCAAGGGGCTACAGCATTAAGCTGGAAGTCCGAAGGTCAAGTGAGGGGACTCTTCTGCCTTCCCCAATTGGAAACTACGGATCAGACGCACAGGAGAACCAGAACTGTGGCCTCAAATAAGTACCGCAGCCCCCGGCGCAGCCAGTCACAAGACCCCAAACGTTATGGCGGTGATGAAGTCCCTCAGGCAGATCTTCATCTCCTTCCGTCAAGTGTGCTGATTAACTCCTCCCCATCATGCACAGAAAAGCGTATTTTTGTGGGGATCAGCGAGAACCGTTTAAGCAGCAGCATTCTTCCTTCTACTGTATCTCCAATATGAGAGGACAGCTCTTTTGAGCACCTACGGCCAGCTGCAACATTTAATAGGACTAGGCGTGCTTCACAAGAAGTTGTTTGGATCTCATGCAAACACAGCGCCTTTCTGCTCATGATTAAGACAGACGTGTATTTTTTCGGGCTGACACATATCCTCCCCAATCAGCAGAAACGGCCTGCGTTCCTGTGAGGTCCAGAGCGCTTCATCCAGGCATTTTCAAATTGCATTTATACATATGAACAAAAACAAAAAACCAAGGCTATTGCCTGCTTCAGTTAGCACAGCTCTTTAACTGCTTCCAAGCTGCCGGAATTAAAACCTACTAGGCAGAGTTTAATCAAAATACTCTTCCCCACCCCAAAACTAAGCAGAACGAGAGTTTTAACTGGCAAAAGCAGCTTATTCCTTAGAACTACTGCCACTCAGTTGTAAACTCCGGAGATTAAAATTTTAGACATTAAGTGACTTGCTCTACAATGCAACATACTAAACTGAACATGACATTATCCTGTGTTACGGTAATTTTAGATGTGTTAGAAAAAACTTTAGAAGTCTGCAAATGACAACCGAGCAGCCTATCTCGTGCTGTAGCTAAGCTGCTGGAGTGCGAAAGCAGCTGCTTAACAGACTTGCAGGGCAGAGACGATTAAGAGGACAGTCTGATATGATGAGAATTGGGGTACTTCTCTGAATTGCCAGGGAGAGCTCTGGGCAGGAATGATTCGAACACGTGGTCAGCAGCCGATCTTGCCTTGGTCCGAACTTCAAACAAGGTTTTCTCCTTGGGTTTTAAAAATGTGGCCTGAAAGGTCGCAGGTTAGTCAATTCAATTACAGTCAACAAAAAGTGCTTGCTTCTGTTCCAAATGGCTTGGAAGAGAAATGAGTACTTTCTACTAGTTTGAATTGAATGACGACTCCAAGCAACTTTGTAATAGAGGAACAAGAAGTTGGAAACGTTACAAGAAGGGCAGCCAATCCATACCATATTCGGACTGCTTCTCCCTGAACTCTGCAGAAACATTTTGGATATTCCAGACCACAACCAAGGAAGGAAAAAGTATACTGGAAGGGAACACATTATGACTGCTGTGGCTCTCTTCTAGATTAAATGAGTAAATGAATAAATGTCTTAAGTCTTCATTTAGACTAAAAAGCGCTGGTAGGTAGATCAAACTTGGTTAGAACTTTCATCGTGTGGAATTTCTATAAAGTCAAAAATGTTCAGTGCAAATGTGAACCACAAGGTTAGATACGTGCCTACATCTAAAAAAAGGTAAAGGTTCCCCCCGCACATTTGTGCAGTCGTGTCCGACTCTAGGGGCCGGTGCTCATCTCCGTTTGTTAGCCGAAGAACCAGTGTTGTCCAAAGACGCTTCCACGGTCATGCGGCCAGCATGACGCAGGCGGAACGCTGTTACCTTCCCACCGAAGTGGTACCTATTCATCTACTTGCCTTTGCATGCTTTCGAATTGCTAGGTTGGCAAGAGCTGGGGCGAGTGCGGGAGCTCACTCCGTCACGCGGGGCTAGGGATTCGAACCTCCGAACTTGCGACCTTCCGATCGACAAGCCTGGCATCTTACCCGCTGAGCCACCATGCCCCTTACATCTAAACTCATAATCTAATGTGGTTAAAAGCAGAGCAACAGACTGAATGTCATTCATCTTTAACTCTTGTTCCTTGAACTTAAATATCGGCACAATAAAGGTCAGTACACACCCCAGGAATGACCCAGAAGCGTAAGAACCAGGGAGCTCTCCTCCATTTGAGGCTCTGCAACGCAGCTGGGTTCATAAGCAACAAGACCGTGAAAACATATTTTTTAAAAAGATGGAGGCACCGAATGGAGTGGAAAGGGAAGATCAGCGAATCTGTAGCGCTGCGTCTTGCATCACCCTCTGCCCCAAATCAAAACTCCCCTGAAATGCCCCATTGCGTCCTGAACGGAGCAGTCTGGCTAAGCTGGTCGGTTCAAGAGTGCCCTGTGAAAATGGGAAACTTCGCCCAGAGCGCACCCTGACACGTGGCTGCAGATGGCTGGAATTGTGCTACTCGGCTTACAGCTTTTTTGAAAAACAAAAACATGCCAACATTAATCACACTTTGTCACACAGCAAAATACAGAAATGCTCATTAGTAGAATGACCACTAAAATGATCAACATTGCCACCCCCAAAGAACCTGAATTGCAAAAATGTTTACATTAACCAGCAATAATGTAAACTGAAGCTTTTTTAAAGTCAAACAGCTTTTTTTCAAGTTCAGGCAATTTTACAAACTATGGCGGCAAGGTTTATTCACTATTAACCTGCATTTTCTCAAATCAGTGTGGAACAACTTTCAGGAATCCTGCCAAATTCTCTGTCCTGATCCCAAACCACCAAAGGATTGAAACTCCTTCCACACCCAAGTCCAGGACGACAGGAGAGGCGTTAAGAGAGCCTTACAGGGTGGTTTGAAAAAGGACCCCCCTGTCTACAATCAGGCTCATCATGAGCTCTAGAAAGAACCCCACGGTTTCCCTCTCTCTGGGTCGGCAATGTTGATCTGGACCAACGTGGCAGCCGCGTGAAAACTGGTGTGGCAGCTAAGCCTGCAGCTGGGGAGACCCGTGTCCGCAGAGCGCATCAGGCAGGGGTTCTCGTGAAACGTCTCCGCGGCAGCCAGTGCTGCTCTGGCCAGCCGGACGGGTGCAGATGCAGCAGGGCGTGCGTGCGTGCGTGCGTGCAGGCGGCAGCGCTCTCACCTCCTGGGGAGTTCGCCTTCGGGCTTTCCAGAGCCCTGGTACAAGCTTTTCAGGAAGGAGGGGGCAGAGAAAGAAGAAGGGAGACGGGGCGGCACAGAAGACTCGCTCTCGCTGCGGACCCGCCGGGCACCTGCCGGCCTGACAGCAGGCGACAAGAAAAAGGACAGCCGGTAAGTCCCCGTCCAGCATTTAGAGGCGGCCCAGACTCTTCGCCACACCCACTGCGCGAAAGGCCAGAGCTCAATCGGAGTCGCAGCTGGGCATCGTCCCCAAAAGACGGCGTGCAAAGTAGCTGAACCACGCACGTGAGACTTCGCTAAGCTGAAGGGGGCGGGCGTGGCACCGGGACGCCGCCAGAGGGCTGACCCCGGCCTTAGCCCCTTGGGCCTCAAGCAGAACCGGAGTCCGTGGGTGAGCTCCTTCTGAGATCTTCAGCTTCCCCTCCGCAGGGCGCCTGATCTAAGGAAAGCCCCCTGGGATGTGGGGCCGCGGCCAGAAAAGCGGGCTGAGCACCTGAACCCTGTTTCCGGGTTGACCCTTGCGGTCAACGAAGGGCCACCCAATGACCGCCCTTCTCTAGGATGCCTGGAGACGTTCAGCCCTTGGCAATTAAATGGCTTGGCGCAGAGTCACTGCCGGCTAGACTGCACATATTTGGGATCCAGCCTTTTTACAGGGGTTTATGCACACGCACAAACACACACCCTCACACACTTGTGTTTCCAGATGCTGTGCGGGGCCTGGCCCCAATCAAGCCAACAATATTTTGTCTGCGGTTCTGTGGCGTAGTTTCGTTTGGCAGAGAGAGTTCTTGTTCCAGCAAGAATGCGCAGCATTCAGTCACATTCTGCAGGAGGATGAAGTCTTTAATTGAGAGAGAGAGAGAGAGAGAGAGTGTGTGTGTGTGTGTGTGTGTGTGTGTGTGTGTTGGTAAAAATAAAGGAGAGGAGGGCAATAGATTTATTTCCACTTTTAAAATGGAAAGTAAGGTTTGGGGGCTTTTTTTAACCCGACTGCTAAGCAATTCCAGGATGGAACTGTTTCCATGCCAGGAAACCAGCCCATGGAAAAGTAAAATACGGTATGAAGCTGCTGCTCTATTTAGGAAATTCCCTGAGCAAGCAAGAGCACAGCTTTGCAGTGACAAAGAAAAAGAAATAAATGCTGCCCATTGGACTAACCCCGCTCTTGCTCCGGTTTCCTGTTTTGCTGCAAGGCTGTAGCCTGAGCTTGAGAAAACATAAACAAAGCCGACGGACAACGCCGTCGCGTTCCTAATAAAGCGATTTCTCTACGGTTCTGAAAATAGCATTAAGAAGAAGTGAAATCTACAGTTAGCCTAAAGTACTTATTCCCTCGGAAGTAGATAAAATGTAATTGTGTTGGACTCCCCCTCCGTCAATGGCAAGACTGCTATCGGACCCAAGGAAAGCCTCTTCACACTGCAGTCTTGGACACACACACACACACACACACGACTAAAGAGGACCCCATGGTAGAGTTGGGTCAGCTGAGCCCAGGCAGCCGGACTTCCATGGCTGCCCTACGATCCATTCGGTCCCGGTGTGGACCTTTTCCACGAGTGGTTATGTCAGTGACTTCAACAGAGGAAAAGCAAATCGGAATAGACTGCTGGTGCAGGAATGCCTAGGGAACGTTTCTCTCTCGACCCTAAAAACAAGGGGGAAAGGAGGGCCAGACCAGGGACTTTCCATCGCCCATCCCCATGAGTTTCTTATCTCCGTTCACGGAAGCAGCAAAGCAGCATTCAGGAGCAGCTGCTCAAGGCTGTCCTGGATCTGCTGGGGAATTACTTCTGGCTCCCGGAAAGTGCGTGGCGCCTGACTCACAAGCTCCCCACGTACCGTCTTCCCCGTCTTCCCCACGGGTAGAGCCTCCTTGACTGATAATTTGGCCTGGCAACGCTATGCACAAGGAAGGTCATAGCGCAGCCTTTGAAGGAACCAGAATAAAGACCCTGCACCAGAAATAAAACAAAATCGAATCCAAGTCTGGACCAAGCTATACAATTTCCAACGCTTTAAAAATTGTTCCCTTGCCTTACCTAAAGTTTTCCGTGACTGAGATTTAAATGCGTAGAATCTTGGAAATGACGATTTCCATTCATTTTAAACTATTCCCGCCTGAGTGCACAGGACTCAATGGCCAATTTTGTACCTTCAAGCATCATTTTTATGAGGAGGCTAAAATGTACCCCTATCAATATACCTGCTAGGAGTCGGGCAGCAATTATTACTATTACTATTATTGTTGTTGTTGTTACTTAAAATATGTGACAAGCATCCCACATGTCTGGAGGCAGAACGGGCATATTCCTGAGCCAAGAACCGCGGGAGCTGGGGGCATCTGCTCTGAACAGACCCCAGCGTCCGCTCTGCAGGAAGCCCCCAGGCGGCAGCCGAGGCCCCCCCCCGCCCCCCGCCTAACTCACCTGCTCTGCTCGACCGAGTTCTGCCTCAGGAGCGGCGACCGGGCGCTCTGGGACCGTCCATCCTGGAAGGAGATCCGCTTCTTGGAGGCGGAGGGCGGGTGGCTAAAAGTGTGGGCACGCCTTCTGAACTGGGGCGAGTCGGAGTCCTCCTCGGGGAAGGGGTGCCCGGCCGAGGCGACGGGAGAAGCCGGGGGGGTGGAGGGCGGGGAGTCCCCAGAGGAGCAGTCCTAGGGGGAGAAGCCGCCGAGAGGGGTGAGTCCCACACCTTCTGCGCACCCCTCATGCGAAAATGAGAGGTGGCCCCCCCCCAAGGACAGACGCGCCTTGCGGGCTAATGACAAATGCGCCAAAGCTCTTTGCTCAGGGAAGGGGCCGGAGCACGCTGTCGACGCCCCACAACAGCCAAGGGAGCCCAAACGTTTGACTTCCTTTGGGGAAGGAGGAAGAGGAGGAACGGAGCCAGAAGTCCCCGTCCTCTTGGCTCGGTTCCGGATCTCTCGCGGACAGGATTTCCCTGCTGTGTCCCAGCTGCATCTGGCTCCCAACCGGACGGGATAATTGAAAACCCGCAAACGGCCCTGCATTTATATCCCTGTGGGGGAGGGGGGAACAATCCCTATTGTCCGAGTAACCGAGAGAGCATCTAAAACAGGAAGTAAGAGGAACGTGTACCAGGGCTTTTCACACCCTGCTTAGCCCAAGCTGAGTTGAAAAGAGAATCCTTTCCTGGTCAGCACAGCACCCCCACTCAGATGCCCCCCCCCCATTGTGGTGCTGATGGGAGGAAACCTTTTCTGCTTATACGGAGAAAGCAAAGGGTTTTCAACATTTACTTTCCTCTTAGCTGTTCCCTTTAACATTTGGAAAAAATAAAAGCAAGATTTTAAAAATGCCTCCTGTTCTTCTGCAACGTGGGTTTCTACGCCGGGTCCTTCCACCCACTTGGCACTTACTTTATCAGAAGCGAGATGGTTGCACCTTTCAAAGCTATCCGTGCTCCCCAGGCGACCACGCATTCGGCTGGCCCCCTGCAAAACACAGAGACTGCTCGGTGGCACCGTGTTCTGCATTCGGTGGTTCCTGCACCAGCAGGAGGGCCCGCCAAGACATCTTTCCTCAAAACAATTCAAAACGGGGCAGTGATGTCAGCTGGCGGTCCAGGAGCCCCTTGTAAATTTTGACTTTCCATAGGTCTGGGGACTCTCCCTTCCTGGAGACCCATTTACAAACAAACAGCCACACCGCCTGGTGTACAGCATTTGGAAAAATACCTTTTCACAGAACTGTACACAGCGCTAAATCACGCCCTTTCAATGTGTGACAGCAGTCACAATGAAATTAAAGCTAAATTCTGAAGTCGTAGCTTCAAAGGATGATTAGTAATTAACAATCTCTAGGATGCCAAGAGAATTTTAGTTTTGGGAGGGGGATGCGGTAAAACATTTGACAAATCATCTGCTTCCTCACCTCCCACAAAGAAACTAATTTCAAAAAGAAAACAGTTTAAGGTGACTTTATCAACCATTTATTCCCTCTGAGCAATTCATCTCACCCTTGAGAAGATGTTTTCAAGAGAACTGGTTAAAGACTTCTTGGCCTTGTTCTTCAGGATATCAAGGGTGAATCTTCCACTGCTGGTGGTGTTTTCTGGAATCGTAGACGCGTTCTGCTATTACGAAGATAAACCATCATATCAATAAATGCAGCTGGAGAAATCCGAAACATACAACTGCCAAACTGATTCCAAATAGAAACATAACAAATACAGGAAGTTGTCAGGGACAGGGTTGGGCCGGGTTTTAGAAAGAGATAAAATACTGTTTTGTCCAGCCGTTTCCCCCACATTTCAAATGCGAGCCCCAGTTTTTTGCAGTCATCAATTTACTGTAGATGCAGCATCAGGTTTACAGGAATGCAGATCTGGCTTTTATTTATCTAGCTACTCAATTAAAACAAATTTGACTGGGACAGAGAAACGCTTTGTAGGCCCAAGAGAACCGAGTCCTCGCTCCCTTAAGGATCCCAGCAGCGACATTAACCCAAGGAGGACAGTGTGGGTCACGGACACAGGTAACTTCTCTGCCCACCGGAATTCAATCCGGGTCGTCCCAGCATCATCTGTTTCCAGATGAGTCTCCTTAGAAGCAGAATGGAAGCTGCTGGACAATGAAACTGCTGAAGGGCACCCTTTGAAGATCCTAAGAAGCCAGAGAGGGCAAGAAGCTCACCACCGGGGCCTCGTCAACATGAACGTGGGTCTTTTGCTTTGCCTCGCACAAGTGGCGCAGGTGGAAAATCAGCAGCTCGTTTTCTTCCTGGTCACTAATCGGCTTCATTTTCTGCCACGGGGGGGAAAGAAGTGAGATATCAGAGATATCATCCAGATATACCGGTGTTTCACAAGGAATTCATTTCATTGCTGTTTAGGGACCATTAAAGGCATCCCCATGCAGGAATGGGCATATGGCAAACTCATTTTAACTCTAATTTTCTTATTTAGGCGACCATCTCCCTAAAACAGCTCACAGCAGAAAGGTAATCCATGTCTTGCAGTATTTATCATGGTTCGATCACTTCTGAATAGAACCAGTTATGCTACAACACCATCGTCTTTCAGTTTGGGGCAGGGAGTGGGTGCGAAGAGAGAGAAATACCGAAATGCACTTCCGATCCTCGGGGGCTTCGGGGTAGAGACCGACCCGGCCACCATATCTCAGCGGGAAGGGGGTCACTTGTTACCTGAACACGCTCAAAGATATCGGCTTGTTCGTTGTCGTTGAGAGAGGACAAGTGTCTCTGGATTACAAGTTTGGCTCTTGGTGGATAAAGACCTATAGGGGGAAAGAAGGAGACGTTTCACTCACCGGAAGCCCTCCCACCCCAGGACAGCAACTGGGCTTAAAAAGATTCAGCTGGAGGGTAACTGTCGAAGTGCACCAGGCTGCCGGCCCCCCTCGCCTTCTGGATATCTGGCATCCCTTTGACTCGGCAAACATTCCCTTGGTCTCCCCATTAGGGCCCTCTGGCCACCCCCTTCCTCACCCAGGGCCGCTTGGGGGAAGCTCAACCCAACCCTTTGCATCAAGGAGGAGGTGGGACCTCCACTCCTGAAGAGGGGAAGAACCTTGCAGGACTATCTTTGTGGCATGGACAATAAGCTCTGGCAGCCACGAGCCTCTGCAGCCTTGTCTGCTGAACAGGTTCTGGAACTCCTGTTTTAAGGAGATTGCATCCACACCTGTTCCACTTTTTATCTCTAAAGTCACCATTTTTATAAACCCAACCTTTTCGACCTTCTCTAAAAAAATAATAAAGCAGAAACGGGTCTCAGTCAAGACAGGAGGCAAGAATAAATCCGTGCTCCTCATCTGCATCAAGCTGTTGCCGTCTAAAAACACGGTTGGACACCCGCAGACACACACACACACACACACACAGTGAGCTACGCTTGCTTGTTTACAGGCACCATCTTGGCCAAGGTGAGCGCGGAGTTTCAGCTCCTACAGAAATGTCTTAACCATTTGGGGCATATTTCAAAAATCTGAGAGAGAAGCCATTTACGGTCCTTCAGAGTACTGCTATGCTCAGAGCAACATCAGTAAGCAGAGATTCTCATTTTGGTCATTGGTTCAGAAGAGGAGGCTCTTGCGACATTTGCAGACAACAAGTGAACACACCTGTCGTCGCTACCACTATTTGACAGAGGAGCCTCTGTCCGAGTAGATTTTGTGTTAAATTACACAATGCTTTAAAATATATATTCAGCGCCGGCAACTGAAACAGAGTGAAGTCTTCAGAAGCGTGTGAAGAATTTGCCCTGTCTTAGACGCTTTGGCATTCTCTTGCTAAGAGACTGTATCCTATCTTGGCTTTCTTGAAGGAAAAGAAAATTCAAGGGAAATGAGGGCCATTTTGGTGTAGTGGTTAAGGCACTGGGCTAGAAACCAGGAGGCCCTGAGTTCTGGTCCCGCCTTGGGCACGAAGTCAGTTGGGGGACCTTGGGCCAGTCATACCCTCTCAGCCCCGGGAAGGAGGCAATGATAAACCACTTCCGAAAAACCTTGCCAAGAAACAGCTGGGACTAGTCCAGGCAGTTGCCAAGAATCGGACATGACTGAACGGATGATAAAAAAAAAGGGAAACCAGTAAGGCACCAGCTTCACGTCCTTTCAAATCTGAGAAACCCCAAGGTTTCTTTTTTGGAAATCAAAAAGGGACTGATCAGTCCCTTCTTCAAACATGGTTTATTAAATAACCTTTGGTGGTCTCTGACTGACCACCACAAGAAATGGAGGGGAGGGGTGCCCCGTCTCTCTCAATGATTTTGATTTTAACCAAACCTCAATGGCTTTGCCCACCAGAGGGGGCTAGTAACTAAATACGGGCTTATTGAAATAACCATAGATAACCACGGGAGAAAAGCTGGACAGAAATAGGCAAACATTTCTGCTCCATCGTCATCAGCGACATTCCTCAGACATGGTCATTTTTTACCATTGATACCTGCTACCCATCCAGGGGAAATATTGCCCGTATGACTAAGAGGCATCTCTCAAATTTAGACTTATTCACACACTTTTAGCAAAGAAGAGGATAAAAAGAAATCTACTGAGGCCCATCACCCCTAAGCTAATCAGTAAGGAATGTTTTCGCTGGTTCTCTAAGAGAAAAGAATCATCAGACAAGGACTCTGTAAACATTTCTGAGATGAAATGTAAGAGATGACCCTTCCCTTCACACTTCACACAAAGTCAAGGCCCAGAAGAATGCCATGTTGAGGATAATTAAACATGAGAATAAAAGTCCTTAATAAATAATAATAATAATAATAATAATAATAATAATAATAATAAATGGTGTGGCTGCATCTGGAAGACTTTCGTGGTTCTGGTCCACAAAGCAAGCATGTCAGAACTGGGAAAGAAGGAAGGAAATCAGCTGGGGCCTCTTAGTTGGAGAAAACTGGTGGCGCGGTCCTTCGGCAACAGGCCAAAAGAGCAGAGATGTCTTTCAATGGAAGCTAGACCCCTCCTCCATGAACCCGACTCCCTGATTGGTTGCTTTTCAACTTTGAAAGAAAGCTGTAAAAGCAACTCACAAAAACATATAATGTAATGCTGTTATTTAATTAACACAACTAGCTAGCAGCCTCAGACCGAAACATGAGCTGGGCTAGGTCTGATCTTGCAAGGTGTCCCTCTAGGTGGTCACTGTGAGATAACCTGGGATACTGAACCCAAACACACCCAGAACTGAAGACATCCCTTCATTTTGCCAGGAGAGCAGAAGCACGCCTGTTCCTTCTGCATTTATGGCATGCCACCTGTGACTGTGCTTGTGCCTTCATCACACCACCGAGCAGCAACAGGATGAGAGGGGGTGGGGGGTGGGGGCAAGTGTGCTGGACAGGCCTGCAAAGGCCCACTGCCCCGCTTCTCTTTCGGACCATGCGAGCACCCGAGATGTAAAACCGGGCTACCTTCGATCCTTTCACACAGCTTGTGCAGGGAGTGCATCGGGCAGGCCTCACAGAGTTTGACCTGGGTCTTGGCGTTCTGCAGGGCTGCAGCCGTGCTAAAGGCTTGCTTCAGCGTCAGCATTACCTCATCCACCTAGAAAGAGAATTTAAAAATTAAACCTGTGTGTTTTTAAGACCAGGAAGAACGTTTTTCCCAGGCTGAGCCAGGCTCCCAAACCAGCCAACAGAAGGGGCACAATAGACTGGGCATCAGGGCGGCTTCTGGGGCCACGAAGCGGGACGGGTTCCCGTGGATTCAATGGAGCTTCCCATTGAAACCCAGATCACATTCAGCCCTCCGCGCATTATCTGGCCTGCAAAGAAGACCCTCGGAGCAGAGCACACAACTCCTCGACTGCCAGAAGTCCCATTTCTTAGTTTCTCAGTCAGTCAAGCTCTTGGAGACGCAGCTGGTGTCCTGCGGCTGAAGACAACGGAGGCAAACTCCTAGCCCATTAGCAACCAGCCGAGGACTTCTGCTTTTATGTGCCCAGACACCAGTCCCGGCTTGGCCCGGCAGAGAAGGTTCCCACAGTCTCCCGCTCGAAGGGGGCCTAACTTGGAAGCGAGGGTCAGAGGTTGCGAGTCACTGGCATACAGATTCAAATCCATTCCAGGCCTGAACGGTGGATGAACAGATGGGGCTATTGAAGAAAACCGCCAAGAGTCTGGAAAGCACTTCAACAAGACGGGAAGCTACAGTAAAAACGAACTTGGCCCCGAACCTTCTGCTTCTTTGAAAAGATTTGGCAGCCCTTCTTCTGTTCCTTATAGCAAACATTTGTAGGGAAGAGGGGGAGACTCTTCTTTATCTGTGACTGGCAGAAGCTCGCTAAGTGCTCAGGAGCTGCATAATTTCTGCCTCTAAAATCCCCCCCTGCAAGGGCTCTTAACCATTCTCTGCCTCACACCCAAGGGACCGAGAATTATCTTGGTCAGGGCTCTGTCAAAGCACCGTGAGCTATCGAGCCCAAGATGCAGTGGTGGGAAGACGACTTCTGGCCACCTGAAGTTGAAATAAAGACTTCCACTGGGGCAATGGCTCAGTTCCGAAGGCTGTCCAGGATCTCTAACTCCAGAGATAATTGAGAGCTCTCATAGCCAGCAAGGTCAATAGCCTCAGTGCAATAAAACACAATCAATTGAAATGCAAAGCAGGCGTCCTGTCTGCAAATCTGGAGAAACTTGTTCAGTCTCTCATTCTCATCCTCCAACTTGCCCAGGGTGTCCAGGGAGAGGACCGCCCTGTTTAGCGACGGATTCTTCTTTCAGCTGAGGCATCCTATGTCCGCACTTCCCCCTGGGATAACACCACAGCTGGAGAGGTTAGAAATTTAACATCGGGCCTCTGCCAGAGTCACCTTCGCATCTCGCAGCCCTGCTCTGGAAATCACTGCGACAGGACTTGGGAAGGGAACACAGTCCCGGGATTAGAAGACTCTCAAGCACAGGCCAAAGGCAAGGCAGCAAAAGGGCTGGTGGGATGTTAGGTGGCATTATGAGGAACGTAGCTTCAAGCCCCATAAATAATTCTTCTGCTTGATTCTGCACTGAAATCTGACTTGGGGTACTTTAAGCTGGATACCATCGGAGTGGGTTCAGCAGACGGCATGGAGATGGTCAACCGTGAAAGTAAAAATAAGTTCAGTGGGAAAAGACCCCCTGTGGGAAGTCCTGGAAGGGGCAGCCTCAGAGATACGGCGGGCACAGAAGGAGCTACATCCACCAGACTGAAAGACAGGATGGTAAATTTCAGTTGAATTAGGAGAAACATCTTAATGGGGCCAATTAACCAACTCGTTGGTCTCCTTAGAACTCTTCCGGTATAAAGTGGAGAACCCTCGTGGGAGGCTGGTTTGATCAGTACAAATCTGTGACTAGAAAGAACTTCGGAGATTTCTTTTTCTGATACGAAACGGTACCAACCGAAGAAGCGATCCAGTCTATCCGAGCATCATATGGTTCCAGAAACACAAAAGAGCATTATCTCATTTTTTTCCAGGTCTGTGTCACCAGACAATACCAATGGTACTTTAAAGAGTCTGACTTACCAGGGATTCACTTGCACACTGGAACACGTAGCAAGCATACTGACTTATTCCAGGTTCAGCAGATTCCCGGCAAATAAAACCAAAATGATCGATGTGTTTTATGCCCTGGAGGGAAGGAAGTAGACAAGTGGAACCTATCAGCAACGTTCAGTTCAAGCAAACTCAAGAGGCGTTAAATGAAAGAGGGCACAATCAGGGTCCTTTCTGTAGTTTCATGAGGTTGTGCGCATTGTCGAGGGCACCTCTGGGATGTTAGATAAGGGGCAACAGCAGGAGAGCCTCGCTTCCCACAGCCACAAAAGACTCGCTCCTCTTCCTGGTACACATGGAGGTTCCCAGCCCCACAGCTCCCCCACAGCAGCCTTTGCAAGCCGGAAAGCCTTTTGCCCCCCCGCCCCCCGCCTCGTAACACATCCTTCCACTTTGTGTGGGGACAGCTGGAAAGAGCCGGACCAAGCAAACCCCCACTTGTACAAACGGGGCCACTTTCTTTTCCCCAGCCAGGTAAATCTTTGGCCACACCTGACTGGGGGTATTTGCCTGAATGTGAACCCGTCTCAGCAGTGAGCAGCAGGGTCAGATCGGGTTTGACCAGGCCAGGGCACCACCTGGAAGGCCAGGGCACCCGAGAACGGCTTCCACGCTTTCTAAGGAAATTGTAGGGATGCGTCTGTGAGGAAACGAGGTTGACTCTGAGGCGGCTTCCTTGGGATGGTCTGCTACAGCTTTCTCCCCCAGCTAAAACACTCTCAGGCGAAAGGAAAACAAGCCCCCTCCTCCTTGGAAGCCATCAGAAGACAAGAGACAGCCCTACTTGACCACCACGATGTCTTGGACTCAACCCCAAAAGCCGTCATCAAAGGGCACCGTTTGATGTAACCCGAAGAGGAAGTTATTACCTACATGACTGGGGAGCAGCCCTACTGAAGACACTTCTCTTTAATTATATCCTTGGAAGGAGATCTACGTCTTGCCCCGGCTCCACTCATAGTGTTTGGCCACTCACTCCAAGGACGCAGTCTGGGAAGAACGGCGCCCCCCTTCCTGGGAGGCAGGCAAGGGGGCTGGATTCTGCGCAGACCTGCCAAGCGGGCGCTGCCAAGCGCGTTCTTCATCTGCCCATCTCAAAGCCCTGGGTTAGGCCCCGGCCAATCGCCTTGCTCTTCCTGGCCGGGCGAACTAGCAGCACAAGACAGGGCTGGATGCCAACGACCCAGGAGGGGGTGACGTCCACGGAGGGTTAACATCTAAGGCCCAGCGGAGCTGCTCCCTCGGTTCCCTGCTCAGAGGGAGCTGTGAGATCCCAGAACAACACGTAACCCTTGTTTATTGTCCTCCAGAGGAAACACAGACAGAGGCCTTTCATAAGCCGCGCAATGCTTTTAGGGTTTACGTTGCCTGTTGCCGTGCACAGATTTCACAAATGAATCTTCCTGTTTACAATCAAACCAGTGCACTTTGCCCACCCGAGACCCCTTTGAAGTTGTGCTGCTATTTCAATCCAAGGAGACAGGAGTGAGTGGGACGCACACATACTTCAGGAACTCTAAATCTGGCCACAAAGAACTCTAAATCTGGCCCCCTAGTAGAAAACTGTTGCCCCGATCCAGCCGAGGAGACTTAGTATGAAAGCTCAACCTTCCCTTGCGTTACCACCTTCCAGATATGGTTCACTACAATTCCCATCCTTCTGGCTAGCGTGGCCTGCTGGGTTTGGTTGGAAGCCCATAACTAAGCAGACAGGAAGAAAGCCAGATTGGAGACGGATGGTGCAGTCAACTTTCTGAAAGCAGGCAAAGCCACGGGTCAGCAGACGAGGTTCAGTCGGACTGCCTCGACTTGGGGTGCAGCGTTGGCAGGGGTCATTTAGGGAGACCGCCTTGGCAGCCCCCTCTCCTGTTCACGCGGTTCCTTTTCAGCTTGTAGCTCCTGAGGCTGACTTTGCTCAACGATTAGTGGGTGGGCCTTCCTACGCAGGTCGGACTTGACAAGTTATCCGTGCCTCGGTCACACCACTCCTGACTACTGTAATGTGCTCTGCCTGGGGTTATCCTTGGAAAGTGGACAGAAATCGCAGACAGTGTGAAACGCAGCAGGACGGCTAAAGGGGTCCCAGAAAGAGCCACGCAGGTGCCACCTGCCTACTGGAAGGTGCTGGTGTTGAGTGGCCGAGATGATCCCTCTCCAAGGCTCCTTCTAACCACTGTGTTCTAGGATTGCATTGTGTGCAGGACCCATCCGATCACAGGAGAGGCTCTTTGGAAGGTGCCCTCACTGCCAGAAGATCACTCATCCAGTATGTGGGAGAGAGCCTTCTCCTGCGTGAGTCACACAAGGTGGAAGGCTTCCCCCAAGGAGGCGCCTTCAGCTTCCCCTCCCAGGGTTTAGGAGAATGGCCAAAGCCCATCTCTTCTAACAGTCCTCTGTTAATGGCTGTTGTGGGTCTTCCGGGCTGTGTGGCCGTGTTCTGGAAGTTGTGGTTCCTAACGTTTCGCCAGCATCTGTGGCCAGCATCTTCAGAGGGCAGGAGCACAGATAGAAGCAAAATCTCTGTGAGATTTTGAAAACAGAGAAAACAGATATTTTGCTTCTATCTGTGCTCCTGCCCTCTGAAGATGCTGGCCACAGATGCTGGCGAAACGTTAGGAACCACAACTTCCAGAACACGGCCACACAGCCCGGAAGACCCACAACAGCCATTGAACTCCGGCCGTGAAAGCCTTCGACAATACAGTCCTCTGTCAATTGATTTTAAAAATATTGATTTTAATTTTGATTTAAACGTATTGAATTTGCTGATATGTCCTATATTTTGTTTTTCTCATTGCAAGACACTTTGAGTGCTTATATAAAGAGGAAGCGAAGTATAAATATAATAATAACATTTCAATGAATTCCCGGGATGAGGAAGCTACAATTCATTCACCGCAGGCAGTTCAACGTATATTTTTCTTCTGCAGCAAAACAGAGCAATTCTCTGAACCGCCATCTTGGCTCTCCTGGGGTTCCCTTCTTGGTGCCTGGCTGGTTCCTTAAATGGTTTTAGATAAAGGTAATTAAAAGCAACGTGAATGGGTAAAAGGCATCCTCAAAGTCCAGCCTTGGATCTCATCTCTGGGCGCTGGAGATGGTCCTAATGAAATTGCGGACGTCTGCCAGCCACAGCCTTGCTTGCAAGTAGGCCCACTGACCAAGAAAGGGGAGCGAGCATCTCACCTGTTTGCCAGCTCAGGAAGGAGCGTCTGATGAACATAACCCTCATCTTGATGGTCATCTAGGAGATAGCCCACAATACCCTCCCCAAATTCCAAATGCGTCCCCCTGCCCACCCCACAAAATTGGGACTCGTGTTCCATAAACAGCTACATTTGCCAGCGTACGCCAAATCCCACAGCTAAAAGAAGAAAACCAGAATGAAGCTAAGGTCATCCGGCCTCCGCACACTGACTCGGTTTTCAAAATGTAGGCTGTTCAAAAGCTGTCCGGTCTATTTCTCCAAGCTGGGACTTCTTACCTGAGAACATGAGGAGATGTCTTTGAAGTTCTTCTCCAACACAACCGATTTAGTATCCGGACTGATGAGGTTAATTTCAAAGCGACCAACCTTGGAAGAGAAAACAACATGTCAAAGCAGGAGGCAATTCAGAATTATCTTGGATGAGCTGCTCCTAGAACTGAGGGCCCGGAACCTAAATATTTCCTCACGCAGCTTATCAAAGGCACGTAAAAGGGAAGCTTCCCAAGCTGACGTTCTGCCAGGAACAAGGCGGGATGTGCTGCCAATCTGACTGAAAAAGAGAGAGACTGCAGATGCCCTTTCCAGCCCTTGGCTCCAGTTTCACAGAGATGAGAAGCGCATCGAGCTCTTTCACGCTGCTTCCATTTTGTACCTGAGTAAAATCCTTTCCTGCTCCGTTGTGCTTTAGCACAAGCCTTACAGGGGACATTCCAAGATCCAAACCAAATCTAAAAGTCTCCCAAACTCATGTTTATTTGAAAAACGATGCCAGCTCCAGGGGAGGCAATGCGCGGGCCGGGCCGGGCCGGACCGACCTGCTGAGACGGTGGGAACAGGACTGAGAGGCAGAAAGGCAGCTTCCTGCCATGCCGTTTCAGCCTGTCCTGGAGATTTGGAGATGTTTCAGCACAAGAATCAGAACAATTTGCTTCTGGAAACTCTCTTCACATCTCTACTCTTCAACCCCTCAGAACATACAAACGCCCCGTACGTGTACATAGCAACGCCCCTCATTTTGGCTCTTCTGCCAGATCTCTCGGTCCTGCAGGCAGACCCCCCTGCAGTCATTACGAAATTTCAACTGGCAAAGTTCAAACTACTTTAAAAAACACAAATGGAAGCTGTCCCCCCAGACACCAGGTCTTCCGAGCCTGCCACATTTGCTGAATTCCTTATCAGGGCACTAATTTTTTATCTTGCAAGCTTACAGTAGGTCACGTCCTCCCAAATGGCCGTCGCCGGCTGACAGCTACTGAAGCGTCCAAGCCCCTCAGCGGCGCAACTTTTTAACCCCACGGGTGGAATGTTACGTTTCGCAAGAGCCTCGGGTCCTAAAGCCAAAAGCTGGCGAAAGAGCCCCGTCCCCTCCCACCGGGCCCACCAGAAGCGCCCCTACCTGAAACAACATGGTCCTGTTTTTCTCGGAGTCCGAGGGCTGGACGTGGCTGGGGGCGCTCGCGTGGCGCCTTCGGGACGAGGTTTTGGCACCGCTCTCGTGAGCAATCCGTTGGAGGCCTGTGGCGCTGCTGCACCGGGAGCGAAACTCCTGCTGGTCCTCCACGCCCGAGTCCTCCAGGATCCGCTCGGGAAAAGAGGCCCGGCAGCTGGCCAGGTTGGTCTGGCTCCCCACGATGAACATCCCCGGGGCACCTCCGCCGGAGCCCTCCCTCTCCTCAAACGGACTGTCCAGGGGGGAAGAGGGCCCGTCCTCCCACTCCACAAGGTCCGCGCTGGACTCAGCGCTGCCGAGCAGCTTCAGGCGCTGCCGTTCGTGCAGGTGGAACTTCTCGATGCAGTCATCGATCAGGGAGGATGGGGCCTTTTTGTGGGCCACCGTCACTTTCCCGCAATACAGAACCTCAAATTTTTGGGAGTTGTAGAAGGCATCTTCGTTTTCTTTCCTAGGCTTGACATCTTCTTTGAGGGCTGCTTTGGCAGCCTGTCTTATACTACTGATAACATCTGGGACCTTAAGAAGAAGACAGCAAAAAGAAGAGAGAGAATGCCATCATGAATGAGGCTAAAAGTGCAACAAAAATACACACTGGGGAAAACGAGAGGGACAATTCCCACACCTGTGTTACAAGATAACAGTGCCCAGGAGAAGTCTGTGGTCTCTGAATTCAAAGGAGTGTGGAGAAGGCCCCGTTATCAGAAGACCGATGACTCAAGTCCATGTCAGCCCGCCTCACTGAGCAATGTACTCCTCCCACCATAATCCCCAGCTAGCCTGGCTTCGGGGAGCTGCTTCACCCTTGTCAGAGAGATCAAGAGCACAGAAGAGTTTGGCCACGTTGGCTGGAGAATTATGGTGATGGAGCCACAATCTAGGACCTCCCTGAGTTCCTTCGCTCTGCCAGAATTCTGTGTTGTCCACAAAAGATCAATTAGACCAAGTTTTGCTCAGCAGCAGAGGAAAGATCGAGATTTCAGTCCTCCCCCAAAGCTCTATCGTCACCGTCAAAGGAAAGGGTCTTCTTTTGCTCAAAGAAGCGAAGCACCTCCAAGAACATAAAAACCCAACTTCCTTCCAGCTGCTGTCCAAACACAAGCTTTTCAGCAGGGTCTGTCTAAGAGTCCTGAGATTTCTGGGTTTCCTGAAGGGCAACTGCACTTTTCCAGCAGAAGCAGTGGCCTTAAATTACTGCCAGAATAACAATTGTTACTTTACAAACATAATTTTAAAGAACAGAAAGGTCTGCACAAGTCTTTTTTTCCTTTTGCAAGCCTGGGAACAGCCTTTTCCAAGAGAATTCACTATTTTGGTAAGACTGTAAGGCCCCTGCTTACACTGTTTTACCCAAGTTCCTGAAGTTACCAATAACAGTCTTGAGTCGAGGCTTGGAGATATAAAATAACAGCATTTATTTTGGCCAAGACAAAGCTGGGTGGAGGTCTCCACAGGCATCATGACAGTGAAATGCCTGGGAAGATACACACACACACACACACACAAGTTCAGTACTTATTTAGGGTTTGCAAAGCTTAGTAAGAAAGCATCGTGAACTCTCCTCCTAGTAACAAGGCAAGGTCCCTGAATCTGCATTGCTAGCAGTAAGCATTCTAGAGACCTCCAGGGGCAGTCTGCATGTCTCCTGGTATTCCAAACAATCCTTGGAGAGCGTTATCTCCCTAGAGACAGCAGGAAGGTCCCTGCAGTCTCCTATAACCTAGTTCCCTTTAGCAAGCAGGTTCCAAAAGCAAGATGGCGTTGGTTAAGCTAAGCTAACCCTTACAAGACCTTCAGTCCTCAGTTCTGTAACTGCTAAGGGATACCACCATCTCCATGCTTCTGTCCCCCAGAATCCCCTTTTCCAAAAAGGGCATTGCCTTCTCTGTCCTTTCCAACTCAGGGCATCCTTGACCACCGTCGTCTTCTCTGACAGAACCACAATATTTGTTTCCTTTCTCCTCAATATATTATATTTGGCTTTTCCCAAGCATAATGACATTTCTCCCCCTCTCTCTACAGGAGTTGGGGGCTCTATGGACACTGGAGGAACAGTGGAAAACAAGTATAATAAATAAATATTAATATTCCAAACTCTTGATATTAATTGCAGTATTTAATGGAAAGCCAACCCCAAGATATGAAGTAGGTATTTAATCCAACATTAGTAAAGACCTACAACGTTTTTAGGAAAACTTTGCATTTCTCTTTGTGTGACAAATGAAGGCAAGTGTTAAGCTTCTGCTTCACTACAATGCTGAAACCAAGAGCGTTGGTTGAATGTTTGAACTACCGCTGAAACTCAATTTCCCGTCACCAAAACAAAACCCGAAAAAGTAGATATGAGAAAAGTGCGGCTGACCCACCACCGCCCACCCTTTCAGTCACATCAGATCAGCATTACAAACAGCAACGTGTAACACGGGCTTTTTAAGATAAAATGGAGGGAGGGAGGGAGGGGTCAAAACTCAGAGGCTCTTCAAGGGACAAGATTCAGAGATTATACAAGGTAAAAGACATGCTTGCAGCGCAACAGCAAAGAGTTAGGGTACAAAACCAAGGAGAGCTTTCTGGTCTGGAGTCAACGTGTTTTGGTTCAAGCACCACCAGCACCCAACCCGGTAGAGCAGAGAGATCCTTCCACATATACTTAGGTCTGAGCCAGCATCACAAATTCTTCATTTGACCCTGCACCCATTTGGGAAGGAAAGGATACAAATATATTTGGGTAAAGTCTGTGTAGATTATTTGTAACTAAATTCCACTTGTAAAGAGGAAACGTTTGCTACTTTTGCCCAAACAATAACAATAACCTGAGCGGGCTATGTAACTGACTGCCTCTTCACTATCCACCCTCCAGATACTTTAGGATGGGGTTCTTCCTACCCATTCTTGAACAACCCTGGCAGGTACTTAGCTGACCAACCCAAGGTGATCCAGTGACCTCTAAGGTCGAGGGGGGGACAAGAATTTCTGTCTCCCTGGTCGTTGTAGGAAGAGAGCCATCTCACTCTAGTCCAGTGTTTCTCAACCTTGGCAGCTTGAAGATGTGTGGACCTCAACTCCCAGAATTCCCCAGCCAGCATGGCTGGCTGGGGAATTCTGGGAGTTGAAGTCCACACAACTTAAAGACGCCAAGTTTGAAAAACACTGCTCTAGTCAGAAAAGGTGTTACTATACTCCTGAGTTTGTCTCCTCGGTCTTAATCCACCACAGTATAATCACTACACCCATATCTAGAGGAACCAATGTATTCCAGGTGTATAAAGATTCTAAATATGGGTTTATTAAATTAGTATGCTAAAAATACTCTCTTCCCCTTCAAAATGCAATAGAGTGGGCCCTTCTTATGTGGATTCTGCAGAAGAAGGAAGACATTCTCTAACCTTGGTCAACGGAAAAGTCATAAAAATGCCTATGACTTCTTCCCCTGTATGGCAAAGTTATTTACCTTGTTATGGAACTGGCAGGGATTTAAACGTATTTCCACGGATTCTTTGTTTTGGTCACCGCATGGTTTTTCAAATATTACCTATTCAAAAATGCAACATTTGCTGATATTTAGCATACAGGGAAAATATGTTGGTAAGTATTTGACTATGTATAGGACTCTACATTCTTAGAACACCACCATTTAAGTTTAACTCACTTAAACTATTGCTAACATATTTTCCAAGTGCAAGACGTTGGCTTGGTCATTTTCTGCCTTATGAAGCCCCTCACCCAGTTATATTCCCTTGAATTCAGATGAATATTTCAACTATTTGCTTATAAAAGTTGCACAACTTAATGAACACAAATTAATTTAATTTTCATCTCAACACTGACTCTATTTTCAAGGTCAAAATGGAAAAAGTCTTCCATCTACTTATTAACTGTTATCATATTGACCTAAAAAAGATGAAATCCCTTCCTATTTCTATGAGGAAACACAGGAGCAGTTCTAAAGATGAATCGATCGATCACTTGAGGCTGGATGCAGATGCCAAGGATCTCTTATTTAGAAGAAGACAGATGCAATGTAAACAACTGGGAATGGAAAGTTGTTGCGTACAGAGCTTGCTTAACAGCCTGTATTTCTGGAGGAATCTTGTACAACAGGAACGGGAATATCTTGTGTTGTCCAATTTACTGGGCCTGGGATAAGCCTCACCCCCATCCTCACTTGGATTCTCTACTCTCAACCAAGGGAAGCACAGGCAGGCTTTTTCCAGATCATCTTCCACGATCTCAGCTCCCTGGGAGTTCCTCCACCCAAAAATGAGGGGCTATCAAGGATCAGGGCTTAGCTGATCAAAGTCCAACAACGGTGTCATCTAGCCTCCTGAAGGAGCTGGGTTTTTCCTTAGAGGAACCCAGTTTCTGCCAGCCACAGAGGGCAAAATTCAGCCCATCTTGAGCATCCCTGCATACTTTTAAGACTTGGGGTCTACCCTCCCCGATTCACGACCATCTCCCTGGTCAAACTGAAGTCACAAAAGAGAGTCAAGGGAAGGGAGAAAGGAAAGATCCTGCCAGTAGAGCCACCCCAGACTATGCTTTGAAAGTACAACATCCGGATCGGTTTTCAGAAAGCAGCCAGAGAATCAAGTGTGAAGGAAGAGTGAGCACAATAAAATATATATATATACTCCCTGCCCTGCAAGCGCACGCACACACACACTCTCTCTCTATCAGACTACTTCAGGCCACTTCCAGATTTTGCATCTGTCTTCCTACTTGCACGATTGCTCAATTTGTTCTCTGCAGAAACATTTTAGTGTGCAGGTTTGGTTCATCTGGATGCAACAGATGCTGAAAGCACAGCACGGATATGAATATGTTATGTATATAGGAGAGTGTGTTTGTGTGTGCGTGCGTGTGTGTAGCATTTCTCTTACAATGTTTTGCATGAATATCTTCTACTCTGCACATCAAACGGAGGGGAAATTTCTGATCATGCATCTGAACCATCAAGAGTCACAGTTCTGAAGGAGTTTAGCCAAATCCAGAACAATTCAGGCCATCCTGTTCACCACAACCCCATTAATCCCATTACGGTGATATATTTGCTGGTAATATTTTAGAGTGAAAATCAAATAAATAGACCAAAACATAAACAAGCTATGTAAAATATTTAAAAGCCTAGTAGTAGAACATCAACACCCCGGAGCCAACCTGGCATTCTGCATGCCCCAACGGGTTGCTCGGCATTAAAATGGGATTCAGAAGCTGCCGAAGTTGCAAGCCTTTACACACACACACACACACACACACACACACACACACACACACACACACACCTACCCCTGATGGGCACTTCTTGACTGATGCAGAGTCAAATAATTATATAATTCTCAAGCTAGTTATCTGCTAAGGCTGATCCAGCTTTTGAAATTTGCTACTTTTCCAAATGTTCCGGGCTGTAAGGCAGATTTCCAATTTTTCAGCACCCTGAAGGTGCCTTTGCAAGCCTAACACAAGATACACCGATAACAGAAAGGAAAAGGGTCTTCTCCATTTGGAAAACTAATGGGGGGGGGGGCAGCCCCAATCACAGCAGGTTACCTTAGGACAGGGGTAGGCAACCTGCGCCCCCAAATCATTTTCCTCTGGCCCCAGGAACCCCCTCTGACCATAGTTGCTGAAAACCAGAAGCCATTTTCAGGCAGGAAACTCTGAAAAGCTGTATTGCACATCCTAAAATAGGCTTAGCTTAGCTTAAAAACAAAATAAAAGCAAAGAACCCCTCTGAGCTATTTCCACAAAGCTAAGAAGTCTCACTTTGCATCATCACCCCACCCACCATCATCCCCAGACGGGTGAAAAATCTTAAACACGGGTCCTGGTTATCCCTGGATTAGCAGGTGGAGGGACACTTTGCTCTGCCCCCCCCCCCCCCCCGAATGCCTGTGTTAGGTAGATGCTTCGTCCTGCTCCTGCCTTTGGCCCTGGGGAAAAACCTGGGCTGTGTCTCATCGATCTAACAAACTGCGGGGGAAGAGTCCTTCCATCACCCTTGGGTCCATAGAGAAAGACTTCGGCATTGGTGTTCTGGGCTGGTGCAAACCTAGTTGGCTTGGAGAGGTTCTACATCATCTCAAGTCTACTGTGACAACAACTCTAGCCCTTTGTTGCAGCTGCCTGAATGTTCTGTCTGGCTCCACTTACGATGCTTACGAGGAGCCTGGGGAAGGGAGTTTTGTTAGATGATGTTCTCCACTGTTGTTGGATGGAAGCAAGCCTGGGCACATTCAAGAGTCGATTGTGCGAGTGAGGGGAGAATGCCAGCTTTCTCAAAAGGTGTTGGTTATCTAAGTGATTATTTATGAGGACTGCTATCAGCTCCAGGCAAAGTGATCAAGTGACGGCTCCTCCTCTGGGACCCATTCCATTCCAGTGAGAATCTGGTCTCCAGAAGCTTCCCTGGAAGCCCTTCCAAATTCTACCCAGGAAGTTGGGGAAGCTGTCATTGGTTGACTCTTCCAAACTGCTTCAGATACTGGAGGTCCCTACAGCCTCTTAAACTGAAGCTTTTCATTACATGAGCTTTGGGATTTGAGCTGTGTCCGCAGAGTCTAACCTTCAGCCCTGGGGTTTCCTGGGGAAGCGGAGCCAGCCCTGTCCCTGATCTGCTTTTGGGAGATCAGCCTATGTTTGCTAACTGCTGCAACCTGAGTTGGGCCATTATCTCTAAGCAAACCATTAAAATTACAACCGAGCGGTGGTCGCCTCTGCCTCACCAGAGTCCTTTGCTTGCAAATGTTTGTTGCTCTGCTTTGAGGAATTCCTACACCTTGATTAGGCCAAATAAATCTACATCCAAATAAATCTACATGTGTCTTGGAGATGGTGGGGCTGATCCAACCTGGACTGGAGGAAGGAAATGCAGCAGTTCCGATCCAACATTAATGACCAAGCGTTGCTGTATTTTAATGAAAAGCTTCAAGAAGGCATTTTGTCCAAAGTTATAGTGGACAGGGAAGAATGATGGTGGTGAATAGCTACTTTTCTTAGGCTCAAGATTAGATAAGAGGAACCCTGTGCTGGAGAAATAAAGAAGAAATTAATTCTGGGAAGAAGGCAATACAAATTTAGACAAGACCATGATGGATAAAGATACTTCTACGACAACAAAGATCAGATGGCAATGTGCAGCTGTGACATTCGGAGTGAGATGAAAATGACAGATGCCTTCCAATTATGCATTTGGAAATGGTACCATGAATTGCAAGAACTAATCAGTCAATCCTGGACCAGAAGATTGACTGAGGTAACCATCACCAACTACAACGTCACATACTTTGGGCATCTGATGGAACATGGATGACGGACTGGGAAAAATTATGCTTGGAAAGGTTGAGGGGAGGAGGAGGAAAAACCGTGGGTGGGTGGATGAATGAAATCAAAGAAATCACAGGAATGTCCTTGGAAGAGCTACAACTTACATTATTAAGGACAGGTTTGGATAGCAAGCAATTGTTCACACAATCACCAGGAGTTGATCCCAATTTGATTGCCTCTAATAGACACGTTAAATTGCCATATACTGTACAACATTATGCTTTTTAAGTTTTATTTAACTCCCAATTAACTTGGTGGGGTTTACCAATTGGTTTGAAAAGTGTTTATCAGGGAACCATGCAGATATGCCAGGTGACATATATGAAATAACAGCCATTTGTGGAACTAGATCTCATAATCTTGCAAAACAACCCTGAATTGTTTGAACAAGAACACAAATACCTAAGCAAGGCAGGTGTTTTTCCATTACAAAGTTCTTGGCAAAGAGGGATCTCTACAATCAATATTTTGCTGCCTTAAGGTACAACGCCACAACATTAGCTAAACCAACCCCTACTTTATTTTTAATTCCATTTTTGAAAAAATGCAATGCTCCCTTCATAGATGCTCTGCTTACACAATTACAGATGCGTGTAAAGTCCAGAAAGCTATCAAAAGCTCTTCACTTTTTTTAAAGCTGTAGCTGATAAGAGCTGTTATTTGGACAAGTGCTCAGAAAGGAATGCAAACCACAGCCTCTACTTTGATGAACTCAAACACCATCTTTAAAATATATACTCTTAACCCACTAAAGGGTTATCGAAAGGAAAATAAAGTCCCGGCCCTTATGTTCCCTGAGTTCTTGAAGGATCAGATGGGCAGAAGAAAGGCCGTGCGTGCAGTTTGACTTGCTCCGTCAAATGACGAAATCTGAAAGGAATTTCTGTCTGCCCGAAGTTGTGGGTGGCCATCAAGTCCAGAGACCAAAAGCCCAATTCTCTGAACTGCATCAAGCCATGCAGTTAGCTTAAACTGGTGCTAGCATTTATTTAAGGGTTCTGTTAATTAAAATGGCAGCTCTTCTTTTAACCAACCAATTAAACGGGCTTACTATCAACACCTCAAGATGAGTGCTTCCTTGAAATGCTGAAGTGTAAATCAACTGTTAAAAAATATTTCTAAACGTTTTAGAGGAAAATCTAGCCATATTTCTTTGTCCTCCTTCCTCTTCCACAAGCACCAGGGGATGCCTGGAGACACCAGCAGGGATTTGCACTGCAAACACAGCAATTATCAGATTTAACTGGTGACAACCTACCCCCATTGTGTTTGGCCTTTGTAACCCCTTCAACACTAAAACACAAGCCTTGATAGAAGGCGTTGCCCATGGAAGGTCTTACCTTAATATACAAAAGTACTATCAAGCCCTCCCTGAAGAAGTTCTCTTGTCCCCAGCCCCCCTCCCCCCCCCCCCCCCCCGTCTTTTATGTCTGGCTTCCTATATTGTTGGATCCCAGGCACTGCGGTTTGCACATCATGGCTTGTGGCTTAGCTATGTGTGATCCACAAGTCTTTATGTCTCATACAACACACTATATTAAAACAAGTCAGAGCTTAGCACAATACATGTATTTCTACTTATTCAACAAGTCATGGATGGATGGATGGATGGATGGATGGATGGATGGATGGATGATGAATGGTCTAAATTGGTCTTTCCATTGATACAGGCATTCAGCAACAATGTGCATTTAGGTCTCATGTACAACACTGTTTCCAATCCGGAAGTTGTCCAAAGATCTGTAATGCTTAACCAACAGAGATCGCTTTTAGGGAAGATAATTGGCTGTTTCCGGGTGGCACACAGGTCTTACATGAGAATCATTCGAACTGTAACTTGTTTGGAAGCCATCACATATTTTTTTCTGGTACAGATTTCACAGTGACCTTTGCTTCCTGGGGATCCTAGTTTAAGAAGCCAAGGTTTAACCGTTTAAGCCTGGCCAGTCACCAACTGCAGTCCTGTGATGAGTCTCCATCAGGTGTAATGATTATTGTCCACAAAATCACGCTTGAGAATTTTTAGTTAAAAATTTGTATGTATTTGCTTTTGGGTTTAAGAAGGGAGAAAAGGTAGCTTCATCTCCCGCAGTCAATAATTCTTATTTTCTTAAGATGCACACCCAGATACGTAAAAAACAAGTTTCAGTGTTGTATCAGCACAGAGCCCTTTCTTCGCAAACACTCTTAAGACGACATTGTGTCACTTCACACATATTGAAGAATATGGATGAATGTCAGATGCTGGCAGTCCTCAATGAAGCCAAAGTGGAATGGATGTTTTTATGCATTTCCAGGTCTCCTGGGAAGGAGCTAGAAGGATGTTTAGAAGGAGGGGGGAAGGGAGCATCAGGCGTTCTTCCTACCAAGCCATGAAGTATCCTGCGCCCTCAGCCGTGCCTTCAGTTGGGCGCACGCGACGCAATTCTACGCCCGGCCGGCTGAGATTGCAGTCTAAAAGAGGAAAACGTGGTTTGTTCATCTGTAGTTCAGTAAACGTCTTGAGTGCAATTTTTACACACACGCCCCTCCAAGGAAGTGCACACTCTGGTGTGGCTTCCAGTTTATTTCGAGACTGAACACCTTAAGCTCAGGTTTAGCCATCTGAAGGCGAGTCTGAAATACTTGTGGTTATGTTTATTTAACAGCCTTAGTTATTCCGAGGTACTTTACCTTGTCCCCAGCGTTACCCATTTTAGGAATGTGGGCTGGGCGTGTACCAGTCGAGGACTGTAAGAACTTGTCTGGAGCACTTTCTAAAAAAAGTGATTTTATCTGTAACCTTGAAGGACCAGCTGATCTGACTTCTAACAGGCACAGAGGTGCAAAGCCTGTTCTGCAGTGAAAACCTCAGTTAATGGATAATCCAGGAATGTGGGCTATTTCTAATGCCAAAAGGTTTCCCCCAGGGACAATTTCCTGTATAAACCACCTGAGAGGTCTGATGTCCTTGAATGCACTTTGTCAGCCTCAAAATATCAATAATGGAAGCTTTACAGGCCCCTTATGCCAAACACCGCAGCTGCATGCTGAAATTATTATCTGGGAGGGAGAGGTATAACCCAGCAGAGACAGCTAACAGGAGTTTATTAGCAAGTTCTGAAAGGCACACGTAAATCGGACGGGGGTTGGATGGAAGTCTGCCAAGGAGCTAAATGGATCTGGAATGCCCTTCTTAGGCAAGAAGTGGGCTGGTTTTATAAAAACTTGACCAGGATGAGTGACTGCCAGAGAGATCATAGCCAAGAGAAGGAATCGTGCACGCACACACACCATCACACACTCCTCCCCACTTTCTTCAATCCAGCTCCACAAACTCCAGTGGGAAGCTTCTTTTCATACTTGGCTGGACTAAAAATAAACCACAGTAACTACGATTAACACTTAGATCCCAGGAACTGGGCATATACTTAGGATTCTCCAAGGAGTTTAAAGCAAGAGGGACAAACCTCTGGTTCTCCAGATGTTGCTGACATTGTCACCAGCCTGGCCAGGAGCGAAAGATGCCAAGGGGCGTCCTGCAGCCAATCTGGAAGGGCTGCAGATTTAAACCAGAGTCACTCCAGTTTAAGGCTGGAGTACGGCGGCAATGGGCCTCTCTGCCAGAGACCCAACTGGTGAGGAAATCACGGGAAAGTTGGAAAGGAGCTGGCACCCGGGCCCTGCAGCCAGCGGTTGAGAGCCAACCACCCCAGGCCCATCAGAGCCCTGGACTCACCTGAAGAACGTCTGGATGCCAGCCATTACCCTAAATCTATCTAGGAAGCGTACCAAGCGTCCTGCTTCACAGCTTGGATTAGCCAAAACATTCCCACAAGATTATTTGGTTCTTGGCCATCAATGCCTAAATCCCACTGGCTAATTAAACTGATCTATTACACTTCGGAGTCCATCTTCACACAAGGACTTGCAAGAACTGGAGAATTAAGGTTAATTGGTTTTCCCATCAACAATCTTCATGGTTTTACTTTTTTTTTTTTTTTTTTTAAAGAACACGATTACTAGAAAAACCGCAGCCAAAGATAAAAGACAGGAGAACCTAGGAAAAGATGTTTGAATGATGCTCTTTTTAAAAGACTGCGAAAAGCTGGTTACTACATGCAGCACGCTGCCTTCATACGAACACAGGAGGAACTCAGAAGTCACGGTAAGCCTGCATTGCCCTCACTGTGGTGTGTTGCATAAGCCACAAATCTAGGCTCATGCATAAGATGAAGCCTTTAACCAGTCACAACCGGTGATCGACTTCACCTACGACACTAAGCCAAGAGTACGTAAGCCATGATGGCTTATGACCATAAGCACGCCAGGGGTTCGTGGGTGCCCCCTTTTGCTGCTGGCCAGGCTCCCCCCCACCCCGCCATCTCTGAAATGCTTCGTAAGGGGCACCAGCACTTTTGTTGAGAACCTGTCCGCAAAGGGCTGCTGCAGACTCAGGTGGAATAAAAATCAGGACGGCCACAAAGTCGCATCTTTTAGATGCACCGTTGAATGCTGGTTTTCTGCACGAGCCTGGTGGGAGCAGCCCACTCATCAGACCCCTGGAGTGCATCTGGGGTAGGAAAGAAAGAAACGTGGCAGAATAATCGGCCCGGGGGGAGTCAGGAGCAAGAATTCCTTGTCATTCAAAGAACTATTATAGATGTGTCTGCCGCACGAAACGCTGCAAAAAAGGACAACCACACAACGTATGTCTGCAGTGTGTCTAAAGCTTGTAGCTTTGGCTCACAGCCACGTGTGATGCAACGTGTTTGCCTACCTCATGTTCCATTTCTTTCCCTTGGATTTCTATGTTCTTTGCAATGGTTACCCTAAGGCCCATGGCTCTGTGGGCATGGAGGTTATTTATTTATTTATCTATTTATCTATCTAGCGTATGGCACATTCACATCGCGTTACAATAAAAAACATATGAAATATATAGACAGGAAAATTACAAACGTATGTCTAGGTTACAAATATAGTTTTTTGCTTCAGTTGTCACAGCCAGGAAATCAGCAAAGTCTCCATTGTGGGCTCGGTTTTGACACTGTCACTATATGTTGGATAGTTTGTTTTTCGGCCCCACAATCACAATTCGATGGAGGATAAAAGACCCAGAAGACGACTTCTTCCTCCACTAATTTATACCACGGCGTCGGCTTCCCCACCCGCAGGTGCATCGCCAGAGGCATTTACACAGATCATGACCCCGGTTTCCACATCACACTAGGCCAGGGGGCTTCATTCACCCCGAACTGAGAGCCCCACGTGACAACAGACGATCTGCCAGGGGTGCCTCCCCAAGACTGACGGGATTTAGCACCGTTTAGGAGGAACCCTTCTTAAACGTCTGCTGGACTTCATAGAGCTCCTGATGTTTTCTTCTTCCTCCTCCTGCAGTGTTACACGTTGTATAAGCAATTCGTTATAAATACAACCAATCCAAATGCAATCCAAATAACGATGCACCTTATAAGAGAAATGGAAATGCCAACGCCTAAAACGACAGGAAGCTAAGAAGGGTTCAACGGGTGGGTTGGCAGCAGCTCCTGGCACTTGACGAGCTAAGCAGGCTTCGACCCAGGACCACCTGGATGGGGGACCACCAAGGGATCCCAGGGCTAGACCAGGCTCTGATGGAAACAAGCAGCCCACCAACAAGCCACATCAGGGCATTCCGTGCTGTGGCCAAGAGAGTGACCAGCCTCCCTCGGAGGAGTCTAGCTTGGCAAAGACAGCGACTGAGAGAATGGGATTTTCTCGCCTAGTGCTGATTTTGTGCTGGAGTAATAGGATGCCTCTCCAGCTGTGCATTTCTAATGCATATTAAGAACTTGGGGTCTTCAGGTAGAGCACTGCTACACCAACCCATGATTTATTTAGCCATGTTTGGCTGAATAAGCCACATTTGGCTAGGCCCACATGAGATGGAGTCCTACTCCATGGTGGTTGGTCTGCCAAAGCGAGCCGAGTCTTCTGCTTGGTTTTACTCTCCAATCTTGGGGAAGGCGGTCTCCAAAGGTATCCGGAGAGTATCACAGAGGCAATTCTTAGAGCCTTCCTGAAACCATGGGAATCAATTCAGGGCAAGGGAAAAAATCCAAGGGAATTAACCAAATCCTTTTTGCAGGAAGTGCCCAAAGCTATGTACGAGGTGGCAAAGGCGGAGAGGAGGATTTCTCCTCATCTTAACACAGCCATTCCGGAAAATGCTGGAGATGCAGGGGTGAGGTTCTGCACCGGAGAGCCAATTAGCCTGCGAAATGCACTACCACAAGATGGGGACCAGGCTTGTCCCGTGCCAACAAGCAGGGTAGCCACACTCCAAAGGAATGGAGGGAAAGACCATCCAAAGTGCCACACTGGTACCCACCCACCCCCCGTGCCAGCGTCAGCGTTCAATTGCATTTTTGTGTGTCTCTGCTTAGGGGGGGTTTAGGAGGTTCTGTGGGGCCACTTTGGACAACAGGCGTGATCTAACAAGGATGCTAATGGAGCTTTACATTCATTTTTTTCTAACACATTTTATTATAAACCTAGCAAAAATAAAACAAAATATTCAAAGCAGGCTACTTGTCCAGCAGCATGAAAAACCTCATCTATCATTACTGAGTTGGGCAGCCTTATAAATCTGATAATTAATTAATTCATTCCCACATTAAAAGCATCTAACACTAAAGAAGCGTGTTAATGAAACCCAGAGTTTCCAAAAATTTTAAATAATTCTGTTTCTTAACGACCCGGCTGCCTTCTTCAGCTGCTTCCATGCCATTCTTAAGGCTGATGTTAAAGTCCCGTCCTTTTGCAAAACAACAGAAAAGGTTAATAAATGATTCTTGGAAGTTAGCAAACTGCAACACAAACAGGAAGGCAGATTCCTCGAAGACACAACTGAAGTTGCGCAGCTTAACCAACCAAACGCGTTTTGTAATGATGTGGTTTTCTCTCCTTCTTCCCAAAGGCCACAAAAGCAGGACCCTTCTTCATTCTTACATAATAACCGAACACATATTTTTATTTCAGGCAGGAAAAACGGAAAGAGGAAGGCAAATGCCATTCTACCACGTGTGCGCCAGTTTATTTACGCCTCACAGAGCAAGGCACTCTTTCCGATCACGGTCTAAAGTGGTACAGCTACTAAACAAACACTAGAAATCACGGAGGGAGGAAAAAGGCAGCCTACCATGGACGCACATGGCCATGAAGGAATGCCACTGATCCAGACCCTACGGTTCCACCTCTGAAGTCCCCATGACGTGAATCTGGGGAAGTAACTTATATATTCCCCCTTTTTTCAGCAGCTTATGGAACAGCTGTAACCCCAAAGAGCACCCTCTGAAGAACCTTGGGGAGGGTGTTTTAACCCCTGGCGACGGGAAGCGTGTGGAGGCTGCAGATCCGCAAAACAGCGCTGCTGGACTCTGGAGGAAGTCAGATAAACCCAACCAACAAGAATAAATGCTGCCAACAGCCAGCTCTTCCTCCAACACTGCGAGGCAGAGTTTCCCTCAAGACCTCGGGGAATGCCACAGGCATCTCCGTTGCCAGGCAGGAGCAAGTCTGCTCCTAGGAAGGACGCAACCCACAACTCGGAGCAAGATCTGGGAGTTGCGTCCTCAGGAGGCAAGCTTGCAAAGGAAAGCCAGCAAGGCTTCAGAGTAAGGAAAACGCACAACAGAGAGGAAACTATTTAGAAACATGTTTATCTTGACATCTTAGCAAACTTATGGTTTTACAGCATCATAAATCTTTGACATTAACAGCTTATGTAGAGAGATCAAGGTCCGTGTAGCCTTAAGATGCAAAGACATACCTGGAACCCACACGCTGCCACCATGGTCACTCAAGCTGGAGAAACCACTCATTATCTAGCTTAGCCTGTTCCATTCATACATCTTCAGCAAAGGAGGAGAGACCTGGTCTGGTACCCAGACTTATGCAGTAAACCATGGTTGAAAACTCAGCTTTGGTCTGTTCTTGCTGCAATAGGCTAATGCAGAAATTTAAGAGAGAGAAAATTTCCCAATCCCACCCTGAAGGACTTCCAGTTTTCAGCAAGGTAGGCAAGAAAGACCCTTCTACGCAACCCAATTTGCATTTCTGCAAGGCATTTTTTAAAAGTAGAATTAGGGCCAAATGTCATCTCATCTTGCAGCCCTAAATAGGAACCAATGTTGCAGCATACAACTAAAGATAGCAACAGCCACAGTAGAAATATCTTCAAAGGAATTATTTTACAGAGACATCTGTCAAGTTGGGCCAATCCTTCTGAAAACAGTTATCCAGCTTTTCTTGCCCTCCCACCGAAGAAGAGAGCATTTGCTCGGTTAGTGGCCTGGATTAGTTGAAGGCCATTCTTCTGCAAGTCTCCCTCAAAATTAGTGGAAGTGCTGAAGAAACCGGCTACAATTATACTGTACAGGAATAAGTGACAGTCACATTTACAAAAGCCGCACTATCCTAGAAGGCCTTCTCCACAGAAGCAACACCAAGAGCCTCTTGTTTGCAGAAATGATGCCTTGATGGGGTGTTTACGCACACTCAAACCACCAGATTAACTGACTAATTCACATGATATAATCAATTATATTTGTGTTAATCCGCTGCAGCCCATATGAATTGATTGATTTGGGAAGCTGCCTGAGGGAGCTCAGGGAAGGGTGTTTCTGTTATTTGAAGACTTCAGCCAAAAAACAAACGCAAAAGAAATCTGAATTTACAGGACCAAAACATCTGTAAACACAGGGGGAAACCCTTTTGTTAAGATGCTTCCATTAGTGTTTCTGCCAAGAGCTTTCAGACTGCATTCTGCTCTCGCCTGCAGAAAGCCCTGGAGACTGCTCAGGTGGCTGGGAACGGCGTGGCGTGGCGTGACGTGGCGTGGCGTGCGCACAAGGTAGCCTGCGTCAAACAGGGACGATACTAGGAAGAACCCAGGTCTACAGGATTTACCAGCACTGATGTGGCATTTTCACACGATCAGCAGCAGAACCACCCAATTGTCCGTCAAAGGCAGCTGGCCAACTGACTACCCCAACACCGCAAATGCTCCAGGGCGCTGTTTCGGGTCAGGGGGGACACGAGCAGGTGACTCTTTCCTCTGAATCTCCACAATGTACAGAAGTTCAGGGAAGGGTTGCTAAGGAGGAATGATTCGGTGAAGGGAGGAAGAGCAGAACCAGAGGCCCTGCAGAGTAGATAGAGGGGAAACAATTAATTAAGGCTGCAACCATCCAAAGGGCTGCCCAGATGTTCAACGGCAACTGCAGCGCAGAATAATGAAAAGTGCAGTCCAACACATCTGAAGGTATGGAAAGATGATGATGATGATGATGATGATGATGATGATGATGATGATGATGATGATTCGGATTTATAAGGCCGCCCAACTCACACACGGTGACTCCGGGTGGCTTACAGGTTGTTCTACAGCTTAACTTAAAAGTGGCCTTTTCCCCCAATATTGCACCTGTTCTTATCTCTAGAATGAAACCAGGAGAATATTTATATGAGTCCAATATTCTTTACATCTGATATGATTCTTTATATCTGATATCTGATAACACCACTGAACATTTGCTTCAAGGTTATTTAAGCATAGACTATGTCGATGAAGGTTCTCAGTCATCCAGGTGGAACAGTCTGTGGCTTGAATCATGTCAACTGGATTTCTATTTTATAGAAAATAGAAATCCAGTTGACATGATTCAAGCCACAGACTAAGCATATACTACTTTTCACAATATTTGTTTGCTGCCCCATCTCAAGACTCTATTTAGAATTCTATCTATTTAGAATCAAAACTAAGGTCAACTAGATTCCCTGTTAGAGAAGCAAGTTTTCTGCTTTGATCGATGTCACATTTCTTTCACTTAAACGGCAGGTAGCCCGAAGTGTCAATTCTGAGCAACAAAAAAGGCAGAATAGAAATTAAGTAAAAAATAAATACACTGTGCAGCTGGGTTGCTGGGCCCCCAAAAGTTAGTAGTCTACAGCATGTTTTCCTTGCCTGGTTCTTGCCCAGACCAGTAACCCACCCACCCACCCCCAGTAAAATGCATAACGAAGAGTCAAAGAAGATTTGACAGCAACAAGTCCAAGGAAGGGCAGAACAATTTGATCAGTCTAGGCCAGAAGAATCCCTGCTCCCTTAGCTGCACGGAATTCCTACTCACAAGAAACTTTTACTAAACAAACCCATCCATAAATGACTGAGTTAGCAGCAGTCAGTTCTGTATTCGAATATCTTAACCTTGAAATGTCAAGGCAAAGGTGTTTAGACCATCAACAGAGGAAGAACTGAATGTGCCCTGTGCCAAGATGTTTATTCCTCTGCCAGAGGCTACAAAATGGGTGTTTTTGTTGCAACAGGCCAACACAGCTCCTTCTCCAGGATTCTCCCTTTGGCTGCAGTGAGTCCGATGAGTCACTCCGCTGGCCCTAAGCCCATCAAATGCCTGAGTCGGGGTGGGGTGGGGTGTTCTGGGAACACCAGAAAGGGATTAAATGACCAACAAATCCCAAGGGGGTTAAAATTAACCCCAAGCAGACCCAACCAGGCCCTCAGTTGAGAGAATACCTAAACACAGTCAAGGAATACTTTTCACAATATTGTGAACACTGACCAAGCTTGCAGATCTCTTTACTCAAGGCAAATAGGGAAGGGGCTCATCACGTCCTGAAGCCCGCCCTGGACGCTCCTAGGGCCAGGCTCATGCGTGGGGGGGAAAGAAGCCACATTTGAAAATGCTTCCACTGAGCAAAAGCATGACACTTCGATAGTAAAACATACACTACACCAGTGTTTCTCAACCTTGGCCACTTTCAGATGTGTGGACTTCAACTCCCAGAATTCCCCACCCAGCAAGGAGGAGGCTGGCATTCTGTAAAGCCGGGTTGCCCAGACTTAAAGAAGTTTATTCAGCAACAGGACCCATTGTGATGAATGGTGTCTCCTCTCAGTGAAGATGTGAGGTCTTTACTCTGGTCAGCAGAACATGTGCTAATAGGGTGCATGTTTGAACAGACCAAGGCTGGACAGCTCTATCGTGGTTTGAATTCTCGGGTAGATTTTCTGTTTCTGAGCAACAGCAACAACAAGACTCTCTGGACTGGAAGAGCCTTCTCTTTAGTTTACATTTCAACCCTTAGTTTCAAGACATCAGAAAAAGGCTCTACAATCCTCTTCTGTCTGACAATTCAGCAATGGAAATGTTTGGCTCAGTTTCCCATGCATCCAAACTCCTTGGGACTGTCCGAGCTGACTCATAAGACTAAGTAAATGAGACAGACACCAGAGGAAGGAAAGATCTCTGCCAAAATTATTGTTCAGAACGGGAACAGGGTGCAAGGAGGCAAGAAACGTAATGGGGTGACCCTTGGGGACCTGGCTGGAGGTCCCTTGGGAGCAGAGGGGGCTCTGGACGTCTACAAACCATCAACAGTCAAGGGGGAGAGATGTTTTGTACTAAAGGGTTGGTTCAGCTGATTTATTCCCAGGCCTTAAAATCAAGCAAGGCTACAGCTTTGCCACATGATGGACATTATTAATTTCTGCCGCTCTCGGGAGGAGAGAGCTCTTAGCTGACCTTGGCAGAACTCACACGACCTGCGACGCAAACAGAAAACAGCTTCTTCTTCAAGGCCGAGGCTGCTCATGTTTCCAAACAGTATTTTTCCATCATACAGACATTACAGTGTCCAAGCAAAGTGCAGAATACGTTTGATGTGATTATTTTAGTCAAGCTTTCGGTGCCACCGCCTGGCCCCGTCCTTTGAAAGGGCCCTTTGGTGAAGCTCTAATTGCTCGGTTGTGACCATTTCAACCCAGCACAGACTGCCCAGTGGTGCTCACTCCCAGGAACCATCTGCAGGTGGCATATAGTCCAAAACAGAAGAGGCGGGCCATGTCTCCCCATAAACCATAGAAGAACAGCCAGCTACAAAGGTATTGGATTCCTACTGAAATCATGACTGTAGATCTGATAAAAAATACCAGATAATAATATAGGCCATGATAGCTGTGCACGCCTTGCAAACAATTCCTCGGACCTCACCTCACTGTTTCACACGAGGCTGAAAGAAGTTGCAGCTCCTTCAAGGCATCCCCTCATTAAAGCGAACGCAACTCTTAAAACAGGGGCACCCTGTCATGCCCGTGCGGCAACCGTCCCCATGGGCAGAACAGAAACAGGTGCCCCTCCGAAAGCATTTGACAGAAGCATCCTCTTACGTGGCTCAAGTCTACACTGGGGGGGGGGGCAAGCCCACTGCAAACCCTGCTACCTTATTCCAAATATTTATCCCCAAAGCTTTTCAGGCCGCGATACTTTTATCCAGGAAAATCTGCTGGATGAGCGGAATAGCCTTATTCGAGTCACCTGAGCAAAGTTTCAAAGTGCGGCTTTGCAAGCACTATCGTTCCAAATGCACTGGCAATAAAACATTTGGAAATAATGCAGGAGGTTATATCACTGTTGGCAGAACAGGGCCAAACCAAACAATTCCCATTCTGGTCTGATGTCTCTACTTCCTTGGTGTTGTTTCAGATTCCAATTTTCTAATAAGCCTCCTCCCCCCCCCCCCCCTCTTTCTCCGTTTCCAAGTAGTCTTCTCAAGGAAGAGATAAGAGAGAGTAAATGATGGCAAAATGAACACTCCTTCCACGGGACACAGCAATTTCAGATCATTTGTTTATGGATACAAGGGGCCAGCATTTTCCCAGCAGCAAATCACGTTACCACCTCTAATCTGTTTTCCAAGATTTGTCAAAGTTATTGTAAAACAGCCGTAAATTTCTCTACTGCATCGCAAACAAAATGCAATACAAACAAAATCATCCTCTATTCTAAAACAGTAATTTGAAGATGTAAAAACCTGCCCCTGAAAAGCAGAGTTTTAAAAGCCTTGACCTTCTGCTTGAATTCTGCGATGGACCTTCCTGAAAAGCAGCCTTTCTCGGTGCAGGGATGGGCTGGTTCGAGCATGATACTCACCCTGAATGCGGTTGCTTTAGCTGGTTGAGAAACTAACCCTTGATGGTTTATAAACCATGGTTTATGACTTCCTGTTGGGTGTGAGCCCCATCATGGCTAAAACAAAGCATGACTATGGATCAGGACCGTCTCAGAAGATTCACTTCACACGGAGAAGAAACTCTCTTCAAGAAGGGGGAAACCTGCCTCATTTTTAGCCTGCGTCAAATTAGTATGGTTTGACATACATATATTGTTGCTCCATTCCCCAATCACGGTTCATCTCACAAGTCTGTTCAAGAGAAGGGAGACCTTACAGTCTCCCATATCCCCCGTTTAGGACTAGTTTCTTTGGGGCTCGTACCCTGAAGAGAGGCCGAATGGCGATATTGCTCTTCCACGCTCTCAGTTTCAAAATTAGACCAGCTGATCAGGACACCTTGGTTGGAATAACATGGCATGGGACCAGGTTACCTGAGGGACCGCCTCGTCCCCATGACATCGACCCGTCCCACCCGGTTATGCAGAGAGGGCTTGCTACGGACCCCGTCTGCAAGAGAATTCCACCTGACGGGGTCCAGGAGGCGGGCCTTCTCTGCAGTGGCGCCCGCCCTTTGGAACCTTCTGCCCCTGGAGGTGAGGCAAGCCCCCACACTCCTGACCTTCTGAAAACAACTGAAGACCTGGCTCTGCCACCTCGCTTGGGGTGGGAGGAGTAATAGCTCCTCTTGGGGATGGCTTGCTCCGTAGAGTTCTTTTAAACTTAACATCAGAGCCTCTTGGGTTTTATATATTTAATTAATTTATATAGATATACATTTATGTACAGTATTTTATATGCTTTTATATGTTTTAATTGTCAACTTTGTGTAAACCGCCCAGAGTCCCCTCTGTGGGGGGGAGATGGGCGATGATATAAGTATGATAAATAAAATATAAATAAATAAATAACATACTTCCAACTGCCCCCTTGCAGCTGCCCTAAGAAGGGGGGGAGCAATGCAATCCTACACCCCCCCCCCCCAAACCACAGGTTGAGTCAGCTCTCAATCTTAGCCTGGGCTGGTTTGGCTGAGAAAGGCCCGCTAATTATGCCTTTCGGAAGAACAAATTAGGCAGTGGGTTTTAATGCATTCGCGGAAACATTTTGCCACTAGGAAGAGTGAAACTGTCTTTAGCAATGAACTTTAAAATTATATTTCGTATATCGTTGTGCTGGCAAAGACGGCAATGGGCTGTGAAGGCTACAGATAAGATTGGAGCTCTGTTGAAGAAAAACTGGATTTTAAGAGCAGCGGGGTGAATTTTAAAATGTTTCAGGGGATTATTTTCAAGGGTACATTTCAAGTACACCAAGACAAAAATAATCAGAAACTGAGAGATAAGTTTGAAGATCCTAACCTGCCTTCAGCTGACTTAGTAAACTTTCCAAAAATCCTTTTGCAGTGCTACAGACCAAAAGCAAAGAACTCTGTTGCAAAGCACTGTAGCAATGAAGACGTATGCATTTATTTACTATCATATGCATTTACTATATTTATATCCTGTCTTTTTCTTGAGTACAAGGGATTTCCCCTCCTTTCATACCTAATGTAATGTAATATATGAGGCTATAACCAGCCGTCCTCCTCTGCTGACGGATGATGGTATCCCAACACGTGCCATGTGCAAGAAATGACGCTACGGGGCAGGATCCAGGGGTCGGTTCCCCGGGGCAGAGAGAACCGTCCTGGGAACACACGGCAGGCGGCCCGCAAGCCTTCAAAAGAACAGCTAAGGATTTGTTGACTCAGAGTCACGGGCAGAAAAGGACCTAGAATTGAAGCCCTGGAGCACAGGGGTTATAAAAGCACCACTTTCTGTGTGGAGGGGAAATCTTCTACCTGTAAATGGCTTCATATCTGTCTGCAACAAGAGGCTCATCTAGCCAAGGGGTGCCTGAGATTCTGCTGCTGAGAAAGGCAATTTGAGATCCTCAGCCGGGAAGCCTGATGGTACCCCCTCCTCCTCCTCCTCTGTATCAGCAAAAGGGAGGCAGCCGCTCGCTGTTGAGCCTTTGCTCTTTTGCACCAACACCCTCTTCAGGGGAGAGGAGAACAAAGGAGCCCAACCCTTTGTTACCTGTTGCCATAATATTGACTTTATAGAGAGGACGTTTCAAGCAGCAGGGCTGCCACTGGACCTTGGCTGCCTCATTAACATCCCACCTTGTTATGCTAAATACCCTCAAACAGCCAGGACCAAAACGTTGATAATTAACCGACTCTTAAAAGCAAAGCTGGAGAAGGGCTATCCAGAGGTCTCAAAACAGGGTCCGTCCTGCCTGCCTGCCTGCCTGCCGTCCTGCCTGCCTGCCTGCCTGCCGAGCACTGGATGACCAGCCTCTGCTTCCCTTTGAGAAAAGGCGCTAGACCAGCCACAGGACAGCTGAAGGGTTGAGTGAACAGGGGTTCACACACACGTTAGCAGCAGAATCCTCTTGCCTGGGGAGATATTAACTTCTTAATGGCAGTGGTCACCCATCACATCATCTCCTGGTTTACTTTAATCGTAGTTTGTCAATAAACCACAATTGGCTGAGTTCACCCATAACACTCAACTATAACTGCAGCTGACAAACCACAAGGGCTGGATTTACACTGCACGAGAAACCAAAATCAAGCCAGCTGCATTTTAGCTTGGTACCCCGTGAGATCAACTGCCAGCTTTTCATCCTCCCAGTTCGACATGTGAGAACGCGTCTTCTAAATAATTCCGAAATGCAGCTTCCATGACCCCGTGTGTAGGCTCAAAGAGAGGCCAAAAACGACTAATGTGGGGATCCGTTCTGGCCTGTCAGAGGCAATGCAAGAGCCAGCAAAGTGTTGGGCAAGGATGGGGAAGACCCCACTGCAAATCCAAGCTTGACCTTGGCCCATTTCCACCTCTCAACCCCACCATCCGGTCATAAATATTTTTAAATCAGTTGCTGAAGTAGTACTGTGAGGCTGAATAGGCAAAAAAAAAAGCTAGACAGAGCATACTGTATATACACTTTCAATCAACTACACATTTATAAGAGATTTGCATCCCCACCTCGTGAAAAAAAAACCTAGAGAAAATAGTTCTAGAATGTTGAAGAGAAAGGTCTAGAAAAATATCCTATTTTCAGATCCTAATTTAGCATAGTTTACTCTGCTGCCGGAAATTATACTATTTAATACAGTGTACAAGGAAAGGAATGTACATTTTCATTTGAAAGTGAAACACGTTTAGGAAACACAAGAACAAATAAGGGATTTCAGGCTTTAAAACATGTGTGATAAAGTAAGACAAATTAATGAACTACTTCAGGGAATTATTATAGCAACGGATTAATTTTGAATTAGTAAACTGCACCTATCACAGACTTAGGCAAAGCTTGATATCCACACCCCAGTAGGCAAAGAAAACTCAGCTGCCAAGATAAAGTTACCCGTTGCACTTTTGCTCTGTCTTCTCCAAGAGTCTTGAAGCCCCTTCCAATTAAGCCCAATGGGAATGCGCCTCAAAACATTCTGGGTGCAACCTGGTCGGCCCATGTAGCACCTATCCGTATCATTTAACAAGGGAGGCGAACCCACTGTTTAATCTACTGCCTAATGTCTAAATTGCCTTGTTCGATGCTCATCTGATACTATTTGGACTATTTTTCTGTCCTGTCAAAAATGACATGTTCCTTGCTTATTCTTCCTCAGCCAAGGAATTGAAATGGTGAACCAACTTTCTCCAAGCAGTTTAAAAAGGAAGTGAAGCAGAGGAAACAGATACTTTATCTCTTTCTTAAGAGTTTTCTTAAAGCTTTGCTTTATTTTAACTGGGATTAGAACTTTGTTTGGAGAGCTTGGCCACGTGGTTCCCTGGTCCCGACCGCCACCGAACATCAGAGAATGCCCCTAAACACAATTTCCACCCTCCAAGCTGCCCATGGTTCACTTCTGCGACAGGCAGCAATCCCTACGGAAACTTTGAACCACCAGCTGTTCCAGCTTCGTTCCCACCTGCCCGCAAAGGAGCGCGCCCCAGGCCCCCCTGGCCGAAAAAGTCCTGCACCCCAGGCGGTCTGGGGTGGGGGGCGTCTTAGAATACTTTCCAACTAGGAAACACAGGAGACACAAAGACGGAAGTCTGTAGCTTGAATCATGTCAACTGGATTTCTATTTTCTCAGTGGAAACGTTTCGCTCCTTATCCAAGAAGCTTCTTCAGTCTGAGCAAAGTTAGTAAGGGAATCCTTAAATATGTTTCTAGGGTGGCTGTGTGACCTTGCACCTGGGGCTAGGTCATGGGGACTTAGAAATAAACATCTCAAATAACCATGACCTAGCCCCAGGTGCAAGGTCACACAGCCACCCTAGAAACATATTTAAGGATTCCCTTACAAACTTTGCTCAGACTGAAGAAGCTCCTTGGATAAGGAGCGAAACGTTTCCACTGAGAAAATAGAAATCCAGTTGACATGATTCAAGCTACAGACAATTCCACCTGGATGACTGAGAACCCTCATAGACATAAAGACGGAAGTCTGTTATTATGTCATTATAATTTATTTTGCAAAGTATCCTGTCCCCAAAGAACCCTCTCACCTTCCCAGAGAAGATGGACCTTCCTCCCACTCCTTCTGGGGTACAGAAAACCACCGACCAGCGCAGCACCCCAGGGCTTGCCCGTGGCCCTCCCCGTGCTCCAGCAAAGGGGTCAAAAGGCCCCAGGTGGCAGAAAGCGACGAGGGAGGGGCGGAGGCCCAGACCGCTCGGTGGCCCTTGGGCAGGGCCGCCCCTGGCCCTTTTCCTCCCTGCCGCTATGCAAACAGCACCACACGGCCAAGGCGGCCACAGGAGAATGTGCACCACACGGTTGTGTTCAATCTTCCAGAGAAGTTTCAAAGAAATCACACTTTTGAACGCTGAATGCAGGAATCTAAGCGAACACACACTTAATGGCTTGTTTGTCACGACTCTTAAGCAGAAAAAAGGGTACACATAAGAAACTGATTCAGTCCAGTGGAGAGCTGCCAAATTTGTTATTGCAAAACAGTGGAAAACTAAAATACTTCTTTGTTCGGATCAGAGATATTCAACTCCAGCTGAAAATTAAAGCCACGAGCTTGGAATGAACCTGCAATTAAGGAAAGGTTTGTTCAAATCTAGGTATGATCCGTCCTGTCTCATGAACATGAAAGATGGGGTTTGAATTGCAAGAATTGCAGCCTGGGGGGGGGGGCAGTGACCGAGAGGAGACCTCTTCCCTGGACGTGTTCAAGCAGAAGCTGCAGAGCCATCAGCCGTGGGTGCTTCCTACAATGGGCAGGAAGTTGGGCTCAGTAGCTTGATTCACAGTTTTTGTTTATCTGTAAACATTTCTGGTTGGAAATACTGGATATGGAGAGTCATTCTTGAGAGTACAGACCTGCGTGCACATCCCCAAGTTTCTTCATGTGCTTTTGTTTTTATTTCCACTTTTTGTTACGGGAGGGAAGTTGTCTTTCATGGTGTGCTTGCCTTACTAAAAATAAAAGCAATGAAGTGGTGAACCAGCATCAACAAAACAATTTTTTTTATAGAAGTTGAGCATTTGTTATGCTGCTGTTCTTATAGCTCATTGTCAAACTTGACAGATGGAGTCCTTAGGAATCTTCCATCAAGAGGCACCTTAAAACAACGTACTGTACATGTGAGCAGCTGGTTCAGAATTTTTCTTGTGGAAACAAGTAAATCCCAGGTCTCCAAGACTGTGTGACCATCAGTGGTTTCACACACTTGTGCAAAAAGTAAAGGCCAAGTGCCTCCTCCCCCATCTTCCTTTATCTTATCTCTTGTCACGCACAGTTGATCTTTCATGCACCACGTTTCCATGCTGAGCTGCTCTACCATAAAAAGGAAAATGCTCCTTATGGATCCAGCTTCTTAAAACATAAGGGAAGTATCCATGAATAACTCTATATTAGATTTAGGTTTCTTTTACCTGGATTTCCCTAAATGCTCACAATTGGTGATGCAAGATGAAATGCTTGCAAGAGTGAAACCGGCTAGTGGTAGGGGAATAGCCAGCACAAAATAAAAATTAAGTATGAAGGGCCAACAGACGCGGAGCATGGACAGACCTGCCATCCGTGTGCCTTCCTGCACCCCGAGCGGGTAAAGAGGAGGCCGGGGTCCCTTCCTTGCCCAAGCAGTCTCCCGCCAGGGGACAACAGGGCCCTGTGCAGACAGCCTCCGGGGCTCTTCCAGGAGGCCCTGGGTCTCCTGCTGGTCTCCATCCAAGGGCCTGATCCTGCTTGTCACTGGGGGATCAGCCAGGTTGGCTAGGACCCCCCTCCAGGCTAGCCAAGCTCCTGCCCACCCCCGGATGAGCAGGCCACTCCGACAAGTCTCCTCACCCACACACCCTTCTGCTGGGCTGGGCTGCGACGAAAAGCCGGGGCCGGTCCAAGGCAGCCGCGGGACTCCCCTCCCCGCAACCTTCCCCGCCGGGCGACGGCCAGAAAAACACGGGAAGAGGAACGGCCGGCCGGCGGCGCGGAGCAGCAGCCAGCCGTCTGGAAAGGGGCCGGGTGGCGCTGGAGGACCCCGAAGCGCCCGCTCCCCCCCCCCCGGCAGAGCACCCCCGCCCCGCTTGCCTGGTTGGGGTCGGTGGCGCGGAAGACGTGGCAGGCGACCGGGGAGTCGGGGTCGTCGGGCTGCGCCTTGATCAGGTACGCGAAGTAGGTGAGGTCGTGGCTGTTGTGGACGAAGCGCGCGATGTGCTGCGCCCGGTGCTCGAAGATGAGGGCGGCCGGGCCGGGGGCGCCGCCGGGGGGCGCGGCGGGCACGCAGCGCAGGGTGGGCGCGCCCAGCAGCAGCAGCACCTCCCGCGCCGGCGCCGCGCCCGCCTCGGGCTTCTGGCTGCGCCGCCGGACCTCGGCCATCAGCCAGGGCAGCATGGGCAGCGTGGCGCGCCGGTCCAGGCTCGAGCAGCCCACGTACCACAGCCGGAAGCGCCTCTCGCCGCCCGCCCGGCCCGCCGCCTCGGCCTCGGCCTCCGCCTCGGGGGCCAGCGGGTGCGGGAAGGGCGCCGCGGGCGGCTCCATCGCGGGCTTCGGACGCCGCGCCTCAGGGCCGCGCGCCGGGCTCCCGCGGGGCACTGCGCAGGCTGGGGCGGCGGGGCGGCATGCGCGGCCGGGACGGGGTCGCGCGGTTCCTCCTGGCTGCGCCCAGGGCGCGCGCCGCCTCCGCTGCTGCTCCTCCTGCGCCGCTGCCCGGTCCCTGCGCCTCTGCTTGCCCGCCACGCGGCGAGCGCCGCCCCCGGCCGGCCGCCGAACGGAACGCGAGGGAGGCGCTGTCCGCTGACGCGCCCCGCAGTCCGCCCGGCCGCGCACCGCCCCCGCCCCCGCCCCCCCTTCGGCGGCGCGGCTCCTGCAGCCTCCGCGCCCAGCGCCGGTGGGCGATCGCTCGCGGCCCTTTGGGGGGCTGCAAGGCTGGGGCTCCCGGCCGCCGCGAGAGCCGCCGGCTCCCTGGCCCTGCCCGGCCGGGAACGCCGCCGAGGGCTGGACGCTGGAGCGGGGCCGTCCCGCCCGCTGGGTCCGCTGCTCTGCCCGCGCTCTGAAGGAGCCCCTCTCCTCCCCCGGGGGAGCCGCGGGCAAGTCCCGACGCGGAAGCTGAACCAAGGCTGGGCTGCGGAGGAGCGCGAGCCTCGTCCTCGCGGATCAGCCGGGGCGGCCCGGGGGCCGAAGCTTTGCTCGGGGGAGAAGAACGAGCGGTGCCCGGCGCGGCTCTCGCTCTTTCCCTGCGGGCGAAATTTTGGAAGGGGCTGGTGCGGAGCTTCTGCCCCGGCTGCGCCTGACTTTCCACAGCAAATGGGTTGGGGAGGGGGGGAGCCGGACGGGTGGCCGGTGCAGGAAGAGTCGGGCCAGGAGCCCCCGGGGGGAGCTTTCAAGGCTGCCCCATCTCTTGGGAGCCCAGGAAGCGCAGCCCCTCTTCTGCTCTGTGCCAATGCGGAGCCTGCGTGTCTTTACCCCCCCCCCCCCCCCGGGCAACTCCCCGTGTCCTGAGAACTAGAGTCCGGTGGAGACGGGCGGCTGTTACAAATGTCAGTCCGTCCGTTGGGGCTGTGCCCGCCTCGGAAAGGCCTTGGACCGCCCGCGCAGGGCCAGCCGCGCCTTTGCTGGGGCTGCGACCGGAGAGCGGGAGCACGTGCCCGGGCTCGCCCGCCCGGCAACAGCAAGCAGCTGCGCGCGCTCGGGCTCTTGCCTCGCCGGCCCAGGTGCGACGGCGCGATTCCCTCGCAGGGGTGTCGGGGCAGGGCGCGCGCACCCGTGTGTTGCTGTCCGAGCCAGACACCTGCGTGCCCTGGGCGTTGTGGGGCTCCAGATAAGGCGCCCTCCTTTGTGTGCCTCTTCCCATGTCGGCAGCATCACCTCTTTCATTTCATTCTTCGTTTGTCACTGGTTCCACCAATTCCTCCTCAAATTCTTTACGCCAGTGTTTCTCAATCTCAGCAACTTTGAGATGTGTGGACTTCAACTACCAGGATTCCCCAGCCAGCACCCATGGCTGAGGAATTCTGGGAGTTGAAGTCCACAGTCTTAAAGTTGCTGAGGTTGAGAAACACTGCTGTATGCTACTGAGCTATCTGGACCTGGTGCTTTCCCAAGTTCGTTTTGTGTTATTGCCTCTTTTGTTTCCTGGTTAGTTACAGGTTTACTTAGTATTTGCCTGTGTTGGCCATTAAATTCTTTCATAACAGACATTTCAACTGCGTCCATGGCAGCTGCACTGATGCTAGCCCAGCAACATCATTCTTTTTTAAAAGCTGCCAATTCTGTAATCCCCAATCTTGAATGTAACAGTTTGGTCCCTTTCTTTGTGGGGGGAGGCGGAAAGGAGCTGGGGCTCTCAAGGGGCGCTGCGTGTGCTGCGTCCCCAGCGGCCTGCTGCCCTCTGGCAAGAAAGGCGCTGACCACAGCTCAGTAAACCCGAGAAGGGGGTGGGGGTGGGGAAGTAGGCCTTTGTCCTCAGGCCAGGCCAGGCCTCTCTTCTCAGCTCTGGATGTGAATCATTTGCAGTTTATGAAAGACCGAGGCAGGGAGGGAGATGGGACCCACCTTTCAACTTGAATTAGAAGAATCAGAAGCTTTCAGCTTGAATTAGAAGGAAAACCTTTCAACTTGAATTAGAAGTAGCACATAGGTTTGAAAGCCAATGCCCTGGAAACTGGCAGCATTTATTGGGGTTGAACAGATTGACCGCCAGGATGCAGAGTCCTCGGTGCTTCCGCCCCTCCTCTCCCATCGGAGAATCTGGATCCTGCTCCGCTTCCCGCAGGGCTTTGGCTGCCTCCAGGAGTCATTCTCAAGGGCACTGAGGCGAAACTGCCTGCCGCTGCATTTTTACTCCAGAAAATCAGCCCGTAGAATTTTGTATTTTGGTGGCGGTGAGCATGAAAAAGCAGCTGTTGGGGCACTGGCAAGCTGTCCAGGATGGCTGGTGGAGGGGGGCTGGTGGGGGGCCCACCCTAGAAGGGTCTGCCTGCCCGTTGCAGCAGCTCAGAACCGCCACCTGCTCCCCCCCCCCCCAAGGCTGGGCACACTGCTGCTGACCAAAATCTTGGCTTTCAGCAGTCTTTTATTTATGGTTCATGAAGAAAACCTGTGACAAGAATAGAGCTTCTGCTTTTCTAAAAACACGCAGGCTCTCTGCACCGTGAAGATTTTTTTTCTTTGGTAGAATAACTCAATGCTGACAGCGACTCACCAACCGATTCACCCCCCTCCTTGGCAGCATGGATGCTTCGAGCCGAAGTACCTTCCTCTTTCATTTTAATTAACTGCCGTTAAAAATTAGAACCGGTGGCTCTAAGCACAATGCTTTTTTCTTTTTCTTTTTGTTCCTTCAAGTCACTCTTGACTCCTGGCGACTGCCTGGACCAGTCCCTGCAGTTTTCTTGGCAAGATTTCGGAAGTGGCTTGCCATTGCCTCCTTCCCAGGGCTGAGAGCACGCGACTGGCCCAAAGTCACCCAGCCGGCTTTCATGCCCAAGGTGGGACTGGAACTCACCGTCTCCCGGTTTTTAGCCAGGTGCCTTAACCATTACACCAAGCTGGCTCTCTATGTTTGGGGTTAGTGTATTATGTAACCTGACAATTGTGGTTTATTCAATAAAGTGTGATCAAACAGAACTTGACTTAGTCTGATGGGCAGGCCAGAGCAGTGGTCAAAAAGGGTCCTGACTTTCAAGAATCAAGAGCAGAGGAAGCCACCTGAGATCAGAGCGTGCGCATGGACAATCACCAGTGCCCCTTGGCACCCCAAATTAAATCTGGGCCAGAGTGAAATACCCAGCCAAACGTGGGCAGAACGAAGGCAGCAGGCAGACATAAAGAGCAGCCTCACTTTCCATCCTTTTATTAACAGCTTAGATACTTTTTAACTGAAAACAACGGAATGTTGCCTTCCCAAATCCATAGGATTTGCCAATCTGAGTCATACACGAGGCTGCTTTTCCACTGTAGTTAGTTGCAGACGCAAAGAGAGAGAGAGAGCTAAAGCCTTAACTGAAGGCATGACTTTGGCAATTATTAGGACACTATTGGGTTAATTTCTCTTGCATGGTCCACCTCCCTGGTCCTCTGCTGGATGGCTGAGATATATTCCACCTTAACTCCCTGGTGAAACAGGAGATCCTTTGACTCGCATGTGGAATTTCAGTCAATACAAGAGAGTTTGCAGCTCTTCAGAGGGATAAAGTCCTGTTGGAAACTGACAAGTCAAACCTACATCTGTTTCTGGAGCACTGATGTTTTGGGAGGCAAGGTGCATGGAAAGGCCGAACCGCTGTTCAAAATGTCTCAAGAACACTCGCCATCTCCTTGAATTGGCTGTAGAAGTTCTAAGGGGAAGAGAGAAATGAAGGGGCGCTGAGAGAAAACCAACAAGGGCCGGTTTGTTCACACTCAAACTCTCATCCACAGGCACAAGGTGCCCCAGCATTACACGCGCACACACGGCCAGCACACACCTTTCTTTTCACTCCCGCTACCTCTTTATGGAGCCAACCGAGGGCTGAGTTGTATCTGCACCACCAGTACGTTCACTTTTAACTCAAAGCACCACGTTGTGTGTTCCACCACAACCAGTGCTTTAAGGCCAACAACAGCCAGTGAAACCTCATCCTACTTAGCTCTGGAAAGCAGAGGGGAATTAATGTATGCCTGCACACAAAAGTTTACACACACCCCCATTGCATGTTTCAATGAATCCCTTAGTGAACAGAAAATAACACAACCTCTGCATAAGACATCTTATTAAATGTGTTTTTAATCTATGCATTGGACTGACTGTATGCCCGCCAGAGATTTCTTGGAGTTGGGCGGCCTTAACAAATCCAATAAATAAATAAATAAAATAAAAATCTTCCTGCAATTCTGAATGTCTACTTAATATTAACAGGAGGTTCTCTGCAGATTCAGAAGAAGAAAGCACTGAATATGGCAGGCCAAATCTTCGGGCACCCTTTCACTCAGGACCCAACGCCACCTCCCTTGGCAGAAATAACTGCTTCCAAAGTTTCCTATAGTTAGCTAAAGGTCTGTCTATTCTGGCTTTTGGACATTTTATTTTTTCTGCTCTTCCTGGCAGAACTCTCATAGCTCAGAGATACTCAAAAAGGACTCCTAGCATGCACTGCATGTCTGAGAACTCACCCAGATTTTCAGTAATGTTCAAGGCCATTCCAAAACCATCTATTATTATTATTATTATTATTATTATTATTACTATTATTATTATTATTATTATTATTATTATTATTATTAATGTGCAAGTACTTCCATGGCTCGCCTGGAGGCTGTGACCTTGCCTTACTGAAATATCAATCCTCTTTTCAGCATCCATTTCTTGACTCACTGAGGGACATTAGCTTGAAGACCAAAAAATAGCCAGGTCTATCCCAAATCTTTGTACCACGCAGCAGTTGTGTCATCTTTTCTTCACTTACGAATTAACTGAAACAACATTTGATCAGCGGTGCCTAAATCTTTGCATATGTAAGGCAAGGAAAGTGAGAAGTATAAACCAACTTTAGTGGGGTGGATTTCTGCTTACACACACACACCCTTTGTCTTCCTCTTTCTCCCTTCAGCCCTTGCAGACTCTGGAACAGATTCAAGGAAGTGCTTTTTCCTGACACAAAATCCCCTTCGGTTTCACCTCTGCTCTGTGCTGGGCCCGGTGCGTGCAAGTAAATGTGTTTCCAGCCATGGAGGGAAGAAAACACCACAGAACCCTTCATGCATCTGATCCACATAGCACACTTTTTGTCGGGGAGTTACGCTGTCTCAACTAATGAGAAAATGTATAACCATTTCAAAGTATTTTACTCCGCACATGGAGAATGCAGTTGGCTAAACAGTTCTCCCGACAAGCAAGCGAGAGAGAAACGTCTTTGGGCGGCCAAAGCAGTTTACTGGCCCCAATGGGAAGCCACGTCCTCAATGGAACAGAAAACGCCTGTCCCATTTCAAGGCTTCCCTTGGTCAAAGGCATCAGACGAAACGAACCAGCCTTTTTTCTCCTACAGCTGGGTCAAACATCAGATTTGGTAACTATCCCTGGAATTGGATGCTACGCCACTGGGAACACCCAAGGCGTTCGGCTGAGATAGGAACAACAGTTGTTAAGAACCACACTTCTGAAAGAGCTCACGTTGTTGTTGCACCTGGAAAACCACCAGGGAATACAAAAAGACGTGGGCTGTGCAGCTGACAAAAACTATCTGAACAAGTTCCATTGCTCGATATTCTCACAGCCTCCATTTGCCTCATCCTGAAATCCTTCATTTAATACAGAGCCTTCACTTCACCTGCACCGCATTTCAAACATTCAAACCATCAAGCCAGTTTCATCACTCTTTGTCCATTGTCTTCTCTTTCGAGGATGAGCTGCTAAAAATCCAACCAACCAAGGCCATTTCTACTACCAAGCGTTGAACTGCAGCAACAGGAGAATGCGAACCTCTCTTGGCAAAAACCAGGAAGGCTGTTTACAAACCTGAAACTGAGGGACTGTCATTTCAAACGTTTTGCACGTGATGCTCCCCGAACCATCGGCAACTTTTAACGCCACCGTGACGTAAGGCGATTTCAAGGATTTACAACTGTCGGCGCTAATGGCAACTCCCAGCTTCCACTGAAAATCAATAAGCTGCAAACAAGAAATGAACATTTCAGGTACTTGCTGTTGAGTCACCATCTTTGGGGGAGGGGGAAAGACCCCCCCCCCACAGAGTCAGCCCTGGATCTCATCCAAGGAGATCTCATCCTACGCTCTCAGGCCAATCTACTTCACAGGATTCACTTCTGGGGATGAGATGAAGAGAGTCCTTTCCACACTGGCCTCTCTGAGCTCTCAGAAAAACAGTGGGATAGAAGCATAATGATAAATAAATGACAGCTTTGGTATTCCAGCAACCAGAGAGACTTTGGCTCACGTGCCCTCTCTATTATTCACGGTCCTCCAGCCCCTTGTTCACAGCAGGTCAAACCTGCCTTCAGATGCAGAAGATAACACTGCGTCGTTCTGGGGAAATGTTCACGTACTTCCACTGTGTTTCAGACGTTGCATCTGCAGGACATACTTTCCATAGCGATTCCTGTGTTTAAAGAACCCTATAAAGCGGAAGTCCCCACTTTTTATTTCACTTCCTGCAATGTGCGCTGATGGGGATTCTGTGGAGCAGGCTGGCCACCCATTCAGCTTGCTGGATGTCTTCTTTCTGCTGCATGAATGGAGCACAACCTAACCCTACATGCTTTCGCTAGACCCCGTAAAACCTAGACGCCTCTTGGGAATTCGTTTGACTGCATTTGCACAGCACATCAGCCAAGAGTCGACTAAGTAACTGCGATGCTACCGCAAATGAAGCCAAAGTGTGTGCTTTTGCAGGGCGGTGTAAGACCCGCTTCTCTCCGTTTCTCCCGTCCTCATGGATTTGCTGAAGGAAGAGCAGAGGAAGACGGGCCCTTCAGAAGGGTCGCGCTGTTTTCTACACGGGGTGTAAAATCCTGCACACGAGGCAAGGCTACGGGATTTGCAACAAAGCCCTGCCAGAAATCTCCCTCACCATCCTCCTCCCACCTGTGGCGGCAGCAGCAGCCTATTCTAAAGCAGCCTATTCTTTTATCATCGTTCTTGGGTTGAGTTGAGTTGGGCAGAGTCTCACGATCAGCAACATGCCTGTTGCTTTTCAATATCCGACGGGTTCAACTTCAGAAGAGATTGAGGGCCAAAAAAAATCAACGTTATTCTAAAACGTCTCGATTCCAAACCAGGCTTCAGTGCAAGCTGACAGTCCCTTTCCACGCCTAGCTGGAGCTATTCCACTAGGAGGGCAGGAGATTGAAGGGCTGGGCCAGGGCCGGGAAGACCCAGGTTCTGCCCACCCTCCACCATGGAAGGTCCTTGGGAGATCTGGGGCCGACCCACCCCACAGGGCAGTGGTTGTGGGGATAAACGGAGACCTCCAGGGGATCTGCTGCAAGGAAGAAAAGGCATCAACCTACCGAACAAGCAGCGCTTCCGGCTTCCCGTACCCCTCACCTGTCCGGCTGCTGCCAGAGTTTTGGCATTCTCGGATCCAATGAGGGATTTTCTCTCCTCGTTCCACACGTGCAGGATGGGTGGGCCCGCTTGTTTCGGCAGAAAACTGAAGGTTTTGCCTAGTTCGGCGGAGAGTTCTTCCGAGGAGAGTTTATTTCTTGCTGCTGTGCTATGAGCCCCCCACCCGGCAAAAATAAGGAGGTCTTAGAAGCTAAATTTTACACCAGAAGGAACAGACCCTACATTTTAGTTCTGCACAGGCAGACTCCTTTATAGATGGTTGAGTAACCTCAGAAACTTGCACACACAAGAAAGCAGCAAAGTGGAGCTGAATCCGCTCACTGCCCCCCTCCTCCGCCCTCCGGGCAGCCTTTAAGGGGAAAGGGGTGCCCTCCTTCCCAGGCCCCGGGCTCCCCTGCCAGGACCGCGTCCGCCGCGGGTTCCCCCCTTCCTACCCCACGGATGGCCCGCCCGGAGGTTCAGACGCTTCCGGCGGTGCCCACCTCCTCCTCCGTGGCCGGGCGCCCTCCATCCCGGCTGCCCTCCCGCCCCGCCGCTCTCCGGGCCCCTTCCCCTTGCGAGGGGGCGCCGAGAGGAGGCCGCTTACCCGAACACCCAGGCGAGGGCACGCGCCGCCCGGGCCAGGTTCCCGGGGCCGATCTCCACGCCCGCCGCCCGGCACCGCTGGGGGGAGAGGCGCAGCGTCAGTGGGGGGCGGACGCGGCCGGAGGGACCCCCGCCCGACTGGCCCCCGCGCCTTCCCCTCCCTCCCTTCCTGCCGCCCGCCCGGCCCACCTGGCTCAGCTCCGGCGCGTCGACGGCGGGGACCCCGGCCTGCAGCTGCTGGGCGACCCGCTGGCACTGCAGAGGAAGCGGCGGTCAGCGCGGGGAGCGGGAGCGGCGACCGCCACCCTCCGGCAGGGAGCGCGCGGCCCGACCCCGCGCCGCAGCTCCCCCGCTCTTGCGCCCCCCCGGGAGGGCCTGCAAGGACGCGCCTCCAGCCCCTTGCACCCTCGGCCGGCCTCCGCGGGGGCGAGGGTGGGGCGCGCGCGCTCACCAGCTCGGCCAGCAGGTCCCGCGGGAGCGCCCCCAGCACGTCCCTCGCGCCCGCCCGCCCTGCAGGGGGCGCCTCCGCTCCGCCCGGCTCGCCCGGCTCCAGGGGCGGCATCTTCGCTCCGCGCCACGAAGGGAGGGGCGCCCGAACGCGCGGCGCAGGCCGGGATGGGCGGGGCTCTCCGCCGCCCCGCCCCTCGGCCAGCCCACGCGCCCGCGGCCAGGGGGCCCTCCGCCCCCGCGCGACGCGCCTTGGTAGCGCCCGGGCGGAGCGAGAGCGTCGGCGCCTGCGCGCGAGGACCGGCCCGCCATGGAGGGTCAGCGCTGGCTGCCGCTGGAGGCGAACCCCGAGGTGGGTCGGGGGCGGGCCGGCCCGGGGCGGCGGGGCGCGCGGGGTCCGGGCCCGGAGTCACCCTCCTCTCCTCTCCTCTCCGCTTGCAGGTGACGAACCAGGTGAGCTGCTCCGCCGCCCCCCCTCCCTCCCTGCGGGCGGGGGCCCTGCCTGGGGGCGAGGAAAGGGCGCCGGGGGGGCAGGCCCGGGTCTGCCTCCCCCGCGCGTGGTGAGCGCCCCCTCTTTTTCTCTCCCCCCCCGCCGGCCGGCAGTTCCTGCGGCAGCTGGGCATCCAGCCCCGCTGGCAGTTCGTGGACGTCTACGGGGCCGACCCCGAGCTGCTCGGACTGGTGCCCAGGCCCGTGTGCGCCCTGCTGCTGCTCTTCCCGGTCACCGAGAAGGTAAGCGGAGGCCCCTCGCCCCGACCCCCTCCGCGCGGTGGCCCAAGGGGCGCCCCCTCCCTGGAGAAGGGCCCGGCCCCCTGCCCTCGGATGCCCCGGCGTAGCCCGGCCGGGATCGCCTTCGGGACAGGCGGCTCGCTCCCCTTCCTGGCGTTCTCTGCAGGCGGAGGGGCCCCCGGGCTGCACCCCAGTCCGCTCAGGGGCTGCTGGGCCTTCTGGGAGCTGGGGGGTTGGAGAAGTCGGGACTGAGGTGGTCTTTGGGCCGACCCCTTGATGCCCTTGTCTGGACAATGCAATCCCTTTCGAAGTGAGGTTTCTTTCCCCTTAAACCTCCTCCCTCTAAAGTGCTCCAGGCTTTTCCAGCCACCGTCGGGCCTGGGCCGTCGGACGGTGTTCCTTGATGGTCCTCTTAGGTGTTTCCGGTAATGGGCAGAAGGGTGGCTGTAGAGACTGCTAGACAGCGGGAGGGAAAGGCAGCGTTTCATAGTCCACAGCCATTAAACGTGCGGCCATCAATACGAACATTTTAACTTAGTTGTTAAAAATGGCGCATACTTTTCTAGCCCTCTGAAAAACAAGACAATCTTTGTCTAGCGAGAACATGAACCGCAAGGAAGACGCAAGATGTATGGTGTGCGTTTAGGGTGCAAATTGAGGGAGGGGATCCAATGCCTGGAGAAGCTCCTCACTAATAAACTTTATTCCTGGGTTCTAACTTTCTTTTCTTTTCTTTCTTTGGCAAGCACTCTTTATTTTGTGAAAAGGAGAATTTGAAAATGTCTCTTTTCCCTTTCTTGCTGCCTAGTATGAAACATTCCGGATGAAAGAGGAGGAGAAAATCAAAGCCCAGGGCCAAGAAGTCAAAGCCGCCGTCTATTTCATGAAGCAGACCATCAGCAATGCCTGTGGAACCATTGGTCTCATTCATGCTATTGCAAACAACAGGGATAAAATTGACTTTGGTAAACCTTCCCATTCCGCCAGGCTGCTTTTAAATGGCGGGGAAGGTGGATGGCACCATTTACGACCAACTGAAAAGAATTTACACAGCAGCATCGACTAGCTGAAACGCTGTCTTAACCATTTTAATGAAAAGTAGCTTATTCGTCCCGGATTATTTAGAGGAGTTCTGAGTGTACATTCCGTAGAATGCTGCTTTCGGTGTTTATGTCCTGTTTATTAAGCTAATAAGCTAGAAAATTCCTAAGGATTTAGAATCACTTCTTGATTGTTAATGTTATGTGAGTGTCCTCTTCAGTGTCGTTTTTACCCTGCAGTGTAAGAAGAAGCATGGAAAGCATTGTGCGCTATCTTTCAAGTAACACCTTTTAATATTAATGCTCTTTAACTTATTTTAGAAGAAGATTCCTCACTGAAGAAGTTCCTAGACGATTCAGTGCCCATGAGTCCTGAACAAAGAGCCAAATACCTAGAAACCTATGAAGTGAGTGGGGATGTATATTTGGGGGGGGGGGGGGTCTGTCTGCTGTTGCGTATAGTAGCCATTAAATGGGGTGGGAGTTCCACCCACAATTATAGATTATACATTGCTACAGTATTAGTATTTTCAACCCGAACTTTCAAAGTATTAGATTTTGTAATAAGAAGATACCTTCTTTATAATGGTTCATAAAATAATTTAAATAATTCTGTTACAGTTGTCGACAGAAGAATGTATATTGTCATATCATCAAATAGACCCCGGTGGGCCAATTCACACACAGCACAATGCTCCTCATCTTGGCCTGCAGCCACAAAGGCTGACTCGCACATTGTATTAATTCAAGGCCAAACTAATTTCACGGCTTAGCTGTAATTGGGAAGAATGGTTCAGGTGGGTAGCTGTTAACTTACAGTCCCACCAACTGTTTAACGATGTCTGCATTAAAGCGGGGATCAACAAGGTGGCACTCGCGGTATGTGTAAAGATACAATTGAATAAAAAAGCTTTTTTCCCCCCCCCCAGAACTTGACATGATACCATGTAATATCATGTCAGGGTATAGTAAATAGCAAATACATAGGCTATCATAAATGCATAGGCTGAGATATCCAATATTTAGAGCAGTGTTTCTCAGCCTTGGCCACTTTAAGATGTGTGGACTTCAACTCCCAGAATTCCCCAACCAGCAAGGCTGGCTGGGGAATTCTGGGAGTTGAAGCCCACATATCTTAAAGGGGCCAAGGTTGAGAAACACTGATTGAAAGGAGGACCAATTTACTTTTTGGGGCTGAAAGTTATTGACCCATAATCAGATGCCCCAAAACAGTCCACAGTGCTGGTTCATTCATTGTGCTTACCTAAAACCCCGTTACGCATTAGCTTGTCAGTCATTACGCCTGATACGTGTTTCAGTGTGGCCCATGAACCCTCCCTCCCGCTGTGGAATGGAAGCCCAGGGCCTACGGAGAGTCGTGCTCTGCAGCCTCTCTAGGGTGGCTGGTTGAGGTGTTTGGGTCCCCAGTCAAGGCTTGCCTGGCAGCAGAGGCATAGGGCCTGCCAGGACGTGCTTGCCGTGGTTGCTCAACTCCCTTTTTTGAGCCGGCACAGCCCACTCGGAGAGAAGCTCCCTGTCCTGGCTTTGCACAACGCCCGAGAGCGAGATGTGCTCGGCTGATTGGCTGTTTGTCTTGCGCTGCAGAGCGGCTCCTGTTCTGAGCCCAGAGCGAGGGCCGCGGAAGGCCTGACCCCGAGGCAGCCCCGGGGCCTTTTCCCCAGAGGAGGCCCGGCCCCGCCTGGGCTCGTGCTTGTCGGAGGGGAAGCGTGGCTCTTTCCGGTCACTGAATCCTGGGGCTGCTTCCGGAGGCAATTGGCAACTTCTCTGGGGCTTGAAAAAGATGGCAGAACTATTCTCAGTTAAGAGAGAATGTTTAGCAGTTTGGTTTTCTGTCCGACGGTTGGACGGATCGCTGATGGCCTTTGGACCGGGGTGCCCCGATGCGCAGGCTAATGGTCTAATGGTCTGTTTTGGAATTGCAGGCCATCCGTGTGACGCACGAGTGCAGCGCTCATGAAGGCCAGACTGAGGTACGCCGCTTAATGTTTCCCCGAGTAAAGTTTTTGACAGGCGCCAGGTTCTTGAGGAGGTAACGGAGGGCCCGCAGTCACTCCTGGCGCGCTGGCATCCTGCAGCGATACTGAAGGGGGCGGGCTGGAAGAAACTTTGCGGACGTGGCTCCCGTTTAGCTCTAGGTCTGCTTCGCGCCTTAATGCTCGAAGGGCATCGGTCGCCCTTGATTCAGCGTAGACATTCTTCAACCTTTTTATCTAATTGCATCTGGAATAAAAATGTGCAGCTGTACTAAGCATTTGGGAGAGATGCATTCCAGTATCCCATTATTTGTAGCTCTTACGCGACTGCTTCGGAGCGGCGCATGCAACTGTCTGTCTTCTTTTTCCTTCTGGCCAAGGGGCGGTCCTGGTGCGTGCGGGCAGAGAAACCTGGGAACTTGCTTTTGAAGCGGCTTTGCGAAACTTGCCAGAACGCAGCCACTTCAACTTCTTGACAGGAGTGCTTGGTTGGTGCTCCCTTGCATCGCAGATCAGCGCCCTATAAAACGGCTTTCATAGCGAGGCAGGGCCTGACCCATATTTGTAGTTCTGCTGCCAGTTCGTCCCCTGGCCTGTCCCGAGAGATGGACCGGTCATTCCTGTATGGCCAACTACCTGCTAGTCTTACATACCTTGAGAGACACGATGATCTCAAATGCAGTGTCTGGAAGCAGAGCAATGGTTGATTTAAGTACCAGTGAATGTGGTGTACGATAGTCCCGTAAAACTTTGTATTACACTTTTTTCCTGGTTCTGTAATTTATTGGCTGAGCAACAACATGAAGGAGCTGGAATGAACTCCTTGTGGAACAAAAAGCTTTTGACATTTGGTAATACGTTTGGTAATTTTTAGGGCATCATTTTGGCTTCTTTGGGAATATTTTTTTCCTCCTGTTTCTGTTATAAGACTTCTCCCTCCTTAGTCAACTGCTTTTTAAAAATGTTATCACCTTTAATCAGTAAAATCTGGTCAGAGTAAAATAGACACACCTCGGGGCTAATTCTGAGAAAGAAATGGACCCTGGTTGTGTTTGCTTCCTTTGTGCCAATTTAAAACAAAATCAAGTGATTTAAATGCTTGAGCGTTGAAGTATCGAGGTCTTTGGCAACTTCCTAAAATAGAAAGTGGGTCTTTTTCGAAGAATCTCTGGAGCAAGACTTAGAAGAAAGGGACGGGGTTACAAGAATTCCAGCCTCCGAGCTATTTCCTATCTAAAACCAGTCTCTCTCCAAGGTACATTAGAGTGGATAATTGTTTGTTTTCTTTTTAACTGCCTTCCTGCAAGCTGGAAAAATTGCGAACCTTTTCACTGATAATGAAGCAGGATGCAGGAGACTCTTTACACAGAATCTTTATTGGTTTGGCAAAGGGCCATTGCATCTGCCACAAAGCCCCTGATTGTTCAAAGTGCAAAGAATTGTTCAAAATGCCCCCTTCATGTCATCCCAAAGCCCCAATTTTCTAAGTTCAGAGGATGTTACTTTACACAAGCGTGTTTCTGAAGGGAACGAAATAGCGTGTCGTAATTAAATAAGAGGTGCACTACTAATGCGTTCTTCTCCAGCGTGGGCCACCTAGAGAACCAGGAGGGTGTCTGCCAGGTGTGGCCAAAAACATCAAGACGATGGCTGTGATCGTGGGATCGAAGCTCTGCCCACTTGTCATATGCAGTGCACATTAAGAATGGGTGGGTCTTCAATCGCACGTGACTTGCGTTTGCTTTTCTCGAGGACTCTCTCCTTGAGGTCAAGGATAGCATGTCCTGGGTGAGTGGCAGTTGTCCCCCAGCCCTGGAATATTGCCCGTCTGAGTTGTGTCCCTTCGGTATTTTGAATCGGGCTGGCTGGTGTGTGCCGTGTCTAGCGTAGTGGGCGTTGCAAATCTCAGGGAATATAGACTGTCTTGCAGATGACCAAGTAGCTGTTTGTTTCTGGTGCTCGGACTTTATTCATGCCTGAGCCTTTCAGAATCGTCATTTACGGACACGGAACTTCCTCCCTGAGCGATAGGACCGTGTGTACCGTGTGCAGGTATGACCACATATTCAGTAGAGAGTAGGGATCTGGGCTGGGCCCACCAGCTCTTGCCTTTGTAGCTGTAAAGATTGGAGCTCGGTTTAGGGACTTAGCAAGAGGTGGCCATGGGTGGGCCTTGTAAATCCCTCCTCTGCAAACTAGCTAGCCCTGGGATGCGATGGGAGTATTTCACTGCGGGAGCGAGGGCAGCCCTCCCTGGATTTCACTCAGGCTTGTTCTTCAGTGGTTTAATAGTAGGGATTACATTTAGAAATGTGGCCACGTTTGTTAATGACAGATTGTTAACTGTAGTTAAGCCAAATCAGGTCTTCCAGGTTCAGAAATACAGAACAGGTTCATTTTATCTTTTTGTTAGATTTCTATCCCGCTTTACCCCAGGAGGAAGAGGCGGCGCTTATCTGCTTCGTCTTATCCCTGCAAATAACAACCTTGTGAGGTGGGCTGGGCCCAGAGCGAGCGGCCCAGAATCTGCCAGGGCGTCTCCATGGCTGGGGGTGGCTTTGAACAGGTTCTAACCCCTGAGCACCTGCACCACGCCAGCCTTTGAACGCTAGAATTTGGGCTGCACCCTCCTCCTTTGGGGTTGATAGGCGGGCCAAGAACCGGGTTAGGGTTAGGGCCCCCCACCCCCTTTAGCTGGAGGGCTTGTCCAGCAAGGAGGGTGGGCATTCTAGAGGTGGCGGGATCAGGACTCGGGGGGGGGGGGAGGCTTTTTTACTGACAGTATACCAAGATGTTATTTTTCTGTCTGAAACAATCCTCTGCCAAAAATAGAACGCAGCAGCTTTGTTTTATTTTGGAAAAACAAATGAGAGCTTATTTTACTTTTGTTACAGTGAATGTTACGCTGCAGAGTTATGAAGGGGCTTCCCTGAGTGAGGGGGGCTAAAATTTCAAAGAGGCAAAACAGACCCCTTAAGTCCCACCGTCGCCCAAGAGCCAAGGAAAGGGGGCCCAGTTGCTGGTCCTGCCCATGCAGGAGGGGTGATCCGAGGGCATCCAAAGGGCCCCCACCCCCGTTGCTGCCCCTCTGACCTGGGGGTAGGGGCCAAAAAGGGGGGCGCAGCTCAGGCTGGAGTTTGCAGCGTTTCCTATTTTAGTCGCTGGGCCTGCTCCATCGTTTGAGAAGGTGGTGGCTCGTGTGCCCAGTACGAAGGAAGGACATTAAAAAGACCCAATGAAATGGGGGCTGCTAACGTAGGTTGGTGTCAAGCCATGAAGCCCTCGGGAAATGAGACTGGAAAGGCTTTCCGGGAGGGGCAGCCATCTTTATGAGCTTGTAGTAAAAGCAGCCCAGAGTTACACCAGTTACAAGGATGCTACTCGTCTTTCAGTTTACATTCAGATTTGCACACATTATTTGACTGAAGTATCATTGTGTGTGTCACGGTAAATAAAACGGACTTCTCGTGGCCCTAGTAATCAGCCCGGATCAGTCCACTGTAGGATGAAGGACTCTTCGTTAAAGCTCGTGGGCTGTAATCTACCAAGACGGTCTTTTGACTCCCCAGTCCAGGGATGGGGGAGAGAGGCCGGCCCAGGGTCCCCAGGGGTCTCCCCCGGCTGAGGTCTCCTCCCCCCACCCCGGTCCATCTCCTTCACCACTGCCCCGCTGTGCACTCGAAGAGGCGTGTGCTTGTCGGGGGTGTATTTTATTGCATGTTGTTGTTTATGCATCAGCGAGGTACGAAGTGAGGTTGGAAACCAAGTGCTCCCTCGCCAAGTGCTTCCTCCCCCGAGTTTTCTTCATACGACCAATTGCTGGAAAAAGTTTGCCTGCCGGACACTCAGAAAGAGAACTTGCTGGAATCAGGGAGCAGTTAGAAAGGTTCGTGGCTCCGTTCAGCTGAGATGGAAGAGTAACCTCATCGTGTGAGCCCTCTTTCAGTTTTACAGCAGACCTGCCCGTTTGATTTCTCTTTCCTGGCACGTCCCTCCGGAAGGCCCCGTGCTTTATGGCCGCCCTTTATCCCTGGTCCTCTCGCTGAATTCCTGAGTCCTGTTTTGCAAAGCAAAGTCCACCTGCTGGAAAAGCTATTTCCTGCCGAGCGCCCAGCAGGCCAAGCCGAGGCCTCATCCAGAAGAGGCAAACTCGGCGGTGCCTTTGGGTAAACAATGGCTGGACGAGGAAAAAACAAGAGCAAGGAAGCCCGGCTCCTCCTCCCGCCGGACGGGGCCGAGGAACGCGGAGCTTCGTCCAGCCTTGGCCTTTCCGCTCGGAGGAGGCCGAGCAGCCGGACGCGCGCAGGGTGCCCTTCCGCTGCCTCCAGGCCGGTCGGGAAATGCTTTCCGCTTCCGGAAGGGTCCGCGGGCAGCAGACCCCCAGGGAAGGCTTCTCGGCCACTGGCCCCAGGAGGTGTCGCGGCGTCTGGGGGGGCGGCGGCAGACACGCCTCCACTTCCCACGTCGGCTGTGCCAGACTTGGGGGGTGAAGCTGCCTTTGCAGAGCGCCACTCGGATTGGATTGGCCCCACCGCCGCCCTCCTGGCCGGCCCTCCCGCCTGCAGCCAGCGGTTCCAGCAGGCGCTTGGACCGGGCGGGAGGGGAGGGCTCTCAGCCCAGGAGAGGAAGCCGGGCGGCCAAGGGGCTGCGCCCCCCCCGCAGCTGTTTTGCACCCCCGAAATGCAAAGCGCGTGGCTCGGTTGGGGAAGAGGGAGAGACATGCAGCAGCCAGTCAGAGGTTGCGCTAAGCAGGAAATCCACGCAGGAAACCTGGCCCGCTCAGAGATGGGGAGAGACGCTCAGGTGCCAGCATTTGGTCAGGGCCGGGATCCCTCCGTCCGTCCGTCCGTGGGCTTTTCCAGCACTTCCTCAAGCGTGAGAATTAGTATTTCACTGAAAAGGGTGGGATTTCTACCCTTCTTTCTGCTTTTTTCCTAGCTGCTTCCTTGTAAGCATTTCACCCGTAGAATCCCATTTCCAGGCAGCCAAAAATGGAATGTCCCGGAGAAAGAATGTCCCGTTCAGCTGTCAAGTGGCTTTTAATTGAACTTTTAACTACGTCAGACCCACGTTTCTTAGGACAGGGGCCCTCAGCGCTAGATTTCACACCTGCTTGCTTTGTTTTGGGGGAGGAAGGGGGGTGACAGGGCGCTTCTCCCATCTCGGGGCAGAAGAGGGCTGAGCCTTCTGTGACGGCCCCCAGGCGGAAGCTGCTGCCTTTGCTGGCAGTTCGCAGGAGCCGTCCCTTTCTGAAATAGTTGATCTTGACTGAGCACCGCAGTTAAGGCAGAGCAGTTCCTTGGCATCGGGAATGCTCTCCACAGGCCTGTCAACCGGCGGCACCCACTCCTGCGGTGGGGCGTGGGGTTTCCATGACCGCAGCTTGGGGGGTTGCTCTGCCCCCGTCCTCACGCCCACCGGCATGTGTCCTCGGGGGTGTCTGCTCGCTCAGTGGCTTCTGGAACTGCTCCTCGGGGCAGGCCAGGGTGCGATGACTCGGGCCTGAAGAGCTCCATCGGCCGTGACGGCTGGACTCCTCGCCCAGACCCTTCCTTGCCTGATCTGGCCGCCCTCCATTTCCCCCCAGACCTGACCTCTGCCCGCAGGAGACCTTGGAGGAAGCGAGGAGACGGTTTCTCCCCCCACCTCTGTCCTCAGGACACTTCTTGCACGTGAGCAGAGTTCTCACAAGACGGGAGAAGAGGCAGCAGTTCCTTCCCCCTTTTCCTTTCGCCTGGAAATGTTGGCGTCCTCGCTGGGCTTCCTGGGACCTTTGCCCGCAGCTGCCAGAGACGCAGGAAGCTTTCCGTCTCCTGTGGCCGCCTTGGCCTCGCGGTGCTGCTTGCGAAGCGGCAGGGAGGAAAAGGGCCGGGGGCGGCCCTGCCAGCCAGCCGGATTCCCCCCAAGGGCCACCGAGAGGTCTGGGCCTCCGCCCCTCCCTCGTCGCTTTCTGCCGCCCTGGGGCCTTTTGACCCCTTTGCTGGAGCACGGGGAGGGCCAGGGGCAAGCCCTGGATGGAGCCTGTCGTTCGGGGTGCTGCGCTGGTCGGTGGTTTTCTGTACCCAGAAGGAGTGGGAGGAAGGGCCATTTCTCCCTTCTTCTCTGGGATGGTGAGAGAGGGTTCTTTGGACGCGAGGTACTTCGTAAAATTAATTTTGACAGGTTGCCTATGAACATCTGTCCTCCTCAGAAGAAGGAGATCCTTTGTTTTGGTGGGTGTAAAATGCAGCAGATTGAGGGCCACTGAATTGGGCTACGTCGCCGAGCAAATACCGTGCCTGTAAAGTGTGTCTGTTTTCAATATCTATGTAGTCATCGCCACGCTTGTCGTCGTCGTCCTCAACCCAGCCCGAGTTTAGCCACTGCAAAACGAAGGCCTCGCCCTTGTGTCGCTCCGCCTCCTTGACCCTGGTCAGATGCAGTCACATGGCCTGTGCAGAAGCCCCTGGCCCCGCAGAGGAGGCCGCCACGAGCCCCCCCGTCTGCCTGCAGCGCTGGCGGCCCGCGGCCCCTTTGCCATCTCCCCGGGGCCCCCCGGCCGTAAGTCTGGTTTCTCTTCCGTCTCCGCTCAGGGGCAACGCTGCGGCCCCCTCCTCTCCCCTCCCCTCCCCTCCCCAGCCCAGGAAATCTCTCCCCTCTTTGAAGCCTCTCGAGGGCCCAGCAAACCCAGACCATGCTGCTTTGCCACTTCCAGACCTCCACGGGAGTCGCCAACGGGAAATTCAAACAGCAGCGAAGCAGCGTGGAATGAGAGCTGCTCCGCCTTCCTTGGATTTCTTTTCCCTCCCTCCCTCCCCCCCCCCCCCCCAGTTGGTGCTTTGGTCGGCCTGTGGACCTTCACTCGGTTTCCTGAGCTCTTGCTTCTCCGGGCTCCGTGGCGGTCTCCTCTCCGTCTGGGCTTCGTCTGAGGTCTTTCAGGAGCGATGCACAAGGTGACTTCAGGATTCTGGAGCGTCCTTGGCATTCTGATGCTCCAAACGCCAGCCTTCTTTCTCTGCCAGCCATGATGATTGTTGATTCTTTGGCTTGTTCTTTTCTTTTCGAGGAATTGGGAGGAAGTCTTGTAACTGAATTGCTTAATATTTTATGCTTCCTGTGTTCCCATGATGTAGGCAGTCAGGATTTCCACCCAGGCCACGCTGGCAAGAAAAGCTCCACGAACGTTGGTTGGGCTTCTGTGCAGAGTAAATGCAGGGGGAATGTTGGAGTGTAGACAGATAATATGATAGGGAAGAATGAAGATATGGAAAACATTCCTTTATTCATTCCTCCGTTTTTATTTTATGTGTTCTTTTGGGTTGCAATTCCCTGCTAGTGCCAGGGTGACTGAACTGGCACACTACGCTTGTTCCAATAATCTTCATAAACCACATCGCCAGTTCTGTGTTTCTTGTGTGGGTGCAGCATAGTAGCATAAATTTGGACAATGGAGGCCTCTCCTCAGGATGTTTCATGTCTTCAAGTTTGGGGGTCTGGAGTTGGATTGTGGGCGTTTATCAGTCATGCACAGGACAAGGTGACTGAAACTCGGTTATATGGACAAGAACCTTTGTCTGTTGGCTTCCATACATATATTTATTTACTAAGACTTGCAAGCAGCCTCACTCCACTCTAGGTGGCTTCCCATACAGTGAAATAATACAGGAGAGCAAAAACGAAAACTAGTGTAGGGAGAAAAAGCACACCGCCTGATAATGAAAGTGCAGTTTCTCTGGATAACATCTCCTGGAACCAGCATCTACTCCCCAAAGGCCCTCTGGGAAACAGGGTCTTCATGGGTCACCAAAACTTGAGTAGTGAAGGAATCATCCTGACTTGGGAGGAGCAGACCGTGCCAAAACTTGGATCCAGGTTTCTCTGGGCTTGAAATGAGTTTCTGAGTTTGATTGATTTCTTTTCGAAGTCCGTAGGCAAGCGTTCTGCTGCTAACGCGTACAAATATTATACTCTTTCTTGCAGGCACCAAGTATAGATGAGAAAGTAGATCTTCATTTCATCGCTTTAGTGAATGTTGATGGCACTCTTTACGAACTAGGTAAGAACAGCTGGAGCAAACGCCATCCACGGCCTGTGCCGTCTGACTTCAGTGTGTTCAAATGTTTGCCTTGACAGTGGAGAAGCAGTGATGTCAGATGACTCAGTAATGTGACTGCTTTTAGATTTTCAATAGAGCTTGGTTTTTTGTCCATGGTTGTAATTATCTTCCTCATTTGGGAACCACAGGTTCAGGCTTCGATCATAATAGCTTTTAAAAGGAGGAACGGACGAATAGGCAGAAATGTTGAGTTCAGAAGGTTTTTGCATCTAGGTGTTTTTAATCAATTTCTTCACGCTTTGGATGATGGTTTCTCCAAGGTCCTGAGAAGTAATCCAGCCACTTCTCATGGGTGCAGCGCCCCCTTTCCAGGAACAAGGCCCCATGACTGAGAAAGGCCGGAGGGAGGGAGGGAGGGAGGGATGAGGCTCTGGTGAGGATATGGAGGGTCAAGGAACCTGCTGGAGAATGCCTCTCTCGCACACAGACACGGGCCATCCCGTCACTACATGCTATCTGTGGGAATTTCACAGAAACTGTTGAAAGGATTTCTCAGGCAAATTCACGTTCCTCCACACTCCGCTTTGAAGAAGATAGTTACCCTAAAGTGTGAAAGGAGAGTGTTGGGGAGGGGGAGTGAGCGCCCCATTTTCCTGCCTCACGTAGTTCAGTGTCAGAGGAAGCCTTCAAGCAGCACAGCTCGGGGAGTGGGAGGTGGGCCGCTCAGGCCAGGCCAGGCCTTGCTGAGGAAAGCATCTGCGCCAGAGCCAGCGGGAGCTTGGGGAGAGGCCCCGGCCTACTAGCTCGTCACGCTCCGGCCTCCAGATCTGGGGCGTGGAGCCGCCAAAACAAGGGAAGACGGCCACAGGAAAAATCCCCCAAGCCTGCTACTTTAGGTCTGCCCAGATGATAGGCCGGTTCTCGGTTCCTGGGGGCCTGTGTTCACAGAGAGGCTTCAGCCGTGCCATAGAAAACGTTTATGGTTTGCGTTTATGGATGGCTCGTCCAAATGCCGTTTCCCAGAATAGTCTGGGAATGGAGTCAAGGCCTTGGTTTGTGAAATGGAGGCGGCTCTGTTGAGCGGAACCAGGAATCTCTTGAACTGCTTGTTGGATAGTCCCTCCTTCAGAGGTTAGCCATGTAAGTAAAGTATGCATTTGTGGCATTTTAATCTAGTTCCAGACTTATCCATGACAGAAATATAAAGAGTGTTGCCCAACTAAGTGATTTACATGAACTGAAAACGGAGACAGTCTGGCTTGACATAATCGGTGCTTTTGCAGTGGCAGAACTGGAAAACTGGCTTCGTATCCTTGGCCACTAAATTAAGTTGGATTGGAAAAAGAGATGCCGTGAAGGATCCGTTCACGAGATTCAGTTGCAGCCCAGCCTGTCTCTGGGTTTGTGACTTTAGAAGGAAATAGCTGGCCAGAGTACAGGGTAGCTTGTACCTGAAGATATTTTCATCTGGGACTTTTCAGGCATTCGTCTGATAGGATACCCAAGAAATCCCAGCGGTTTGGAATCCCTATAATTGGAATACCCATGAAGATAAGGAAGAATCAGGAGATGATCTAACTTTCTAAACCTGGGTGTTCTGTATCGGTAGTGGGCTTAGCGATGCTAAGGTTGCACTTTTCTAATTCCTGTGCTTGAATTAAAGAGTGAGAGTAATGGTATGACCTGATGAGTTATTGGCTCAGGAGAAATAGGAGGCAGCGGGAGGAATCTGAGCGTCCCATTCCTGCTTGGTTCTTTCTGGGCAAGTCCCAACAAAGAATGACTTTTCTGCATCCCAACAGATGGACGCAAGCCTTTCCCGATAAACCACGGGCAGTCGAACGTCGACACGTTTTTAGAGGTAGGAATTCTTAGCGACTTGTGACAATTTAATGGGGTTTCCTTTAAGAAAGTAGCAGGGGCTCATCGTATTCCGTATTAGAATAGCTGGAACGGCTGTTCTAGAAAGATATACGCATCTAAATACGTACACAACGCTTCCAATTTGAAGCACACTTAATTTTTTAAAACGAATGGATTCTTTGCTGTCTTCCAGAAAAGGATTTAGGGAGATGCAAACATATTTAAAATTCAGTACAGTAACAGAGAATTGTTTAGTAGTTGGTAGCGTATCTGTAACTACTGTTGACCTTACAGATTCATGAATCACTGTAAAACGTGTTTTCAAAGGCATTTATAGTGAATCATGAATTTAGTTACATATGATCTACTAAAAGAGCATAACTGCTATTCAGCCCCCATATCAAAAACATCAGAGACTGTTTAAAAAAGTAAAATAGACCTGGTGCCAATTAAAGTTGTTCTGTATGCAGAGAAGATGGTACACGGTTATCTTTTTGTGTGTTCCTTCTAGGATGCTGTAGAAGTATGCAAGAAATTCATGGAACGTGATCCAGATGAATTGAGATTCAATGCAATTGCTTTAGCAGCAGCTTAAATCATTGTTACATAAAAGGAAACAACATCTAATGTACTGTAACAAAATTATGTTTTCACACAAATCAGCAATGATCAGATTTTGATAACATTGATGTGGATTAAATTTCAGATTATCCTTTGCTTCTTGTGACCTTTTGTCCGTGTTTCCGTGATGAAAAGTTACCGTGAGGAGCGGTCAGCCCGGCCCTGGCCCTGGCTAACCCAGCACCCGCCATTGGCTCATTGGCAGCGGGGTGCTGTGTGCAGGACCACACAAGGAAGCACCCCAACTCAACTAACTGACCACCAGTTAATGCTAAGGAGGTTAGTTTTAGCCCCATATTGATCCTGATCTTGTGTGGGGTCCCTCACCTGTTGCAAGAGAGAGGGGGAAAAGACAACCGCAGAATACAATTGACAGAAATGCAAAGAAAGGAAGTAATAAAAATAACATTTTAAAATGGATGTAGAGTAGCAACTCTGATTTTAAAGAACAAATTAAATGGAATAATATTCAGCCTTTTAGTTGTGTTGCTAAACAGCCAACCCAAAGGAAGAGAGGGAGGAGATTCTTCAGCCCAGGATTTTAATTCTGATTCTGGCGCGGGACAGTCCGACCAGGCAAGGCCGTCCTTTTAGCTTCTCTCCAGGCTCAAGAAATCCCCAGGTCTTCGTAAACAGGCCGGGGTTTCAGCATGGGGTCCACCATCCCTGTTCTCAGGACTGTGTGAATGACTCAGGGATGTGGGTCCAGAAGAAGAAGAAAGGGTCCCTTCCTGAAAGAGAACGGGCCTTTGGCTCTTCTTCGTCCCTTGATCGCTCAGCAGGTCTTCAGGCCCCCTCTGGCCCCCCTGAAATAAGGGGGGGCTGCCCTGGAAGCTAGGCCTGGGGGTTGGGGTGCCATCCCAGGTCAGCCTGCCCGGGAGGAGGCTGCAGGCAGGTCGTCGCACAGCCCAAGGCCCGGCTGAATGGAGAGCATCAGTGGGCAGACCCAGCGACCGAGTTCATGATTCAGCCGGTCTGCGATGGAAGCGAAGGCTCCTTGTCGCGGGGATGTGGCAGCTTGCACGTTCCCCCTCCCTCACTCGTATCCTCCACACGACCTTTTCTGGGGGGAAAGAGAATTAAATCCTTCCAAACCAGTGCACGCGATGCTCAGAATTATTTTTACGGTCTGGTATTACGGTGAACTGTAATGCCTGAAGCACATAGGCTTCCCTTAATTTTTGACTGCACTGCTGATGGTAATACAGGAATTGTTCAAAGGCGGGGTTTACTAGCTCACCGGAAAGCATTTTACAAAATACTTCTTGTTCTCTGCAAGTTGTTTAAAACAAAAATCTGACCGTAATAAAGAGAACCGAGCAAGATCAAATGCACTTGGTTAAATGGGAGCAGAAAAGTCTGATACAAACCAGCACGTTGGAGTCCCTACGGCAGTTTTCCCTGTCAAGCGTCTAAAACTATAACTCCCATTATTTGGGCACCACACTTTGTGGATCATGGGAGTTGTAGTCCAGTCCATCTGGAGACCGGCTGAGCTAAATGACCCCTTTGGGGCTCTCAGGCTTTGGGTGTGTACACGAGAGCTGGACAAAGTGCTCGAAGGACTAGTGAGGGAAGTGCCTCTCCTCGAAGGGCTGACGCATCACGCCTTTGTGAGATTTTGTGGCTCTGCCTGGACCGCGTCCTCGGCCTTGCGAAGGACAGGCAGACGTGTCCCAGGGACGGGCGTTATTCTCGCCAGCCAGCTTTGCAAAGCACTTCCATTTAATGCTTGGCATAGCCTCAAGAATTACGAGTGGACTTACTAGAATTCAAGAGTTCTTTGATTGGTGGTTATGGCTAGATGGCTAGATGAAAACGAGTCTCTCTAAATGGGTTTCCAGAAGTTTGTAGGCATAGGAGTGAAACACTGGTGGAATTCATTCGCCTGTGCTGTGTTGTATGGTGAAATGTGTGGAATATCCAGATGGTTGGAAGGGGGGGCGGTATATCTGCTGGCTGAAACATTTGAGTTGACATCTCTGAATAGGGGAGGGCACCTCGGGTCATCAAAAGACGCTATGAGTCTCTACGCTGACATCTCCCTTGTTGGACCTTCCAGGACAATAGTCGTGATTGATACGGACACAGTCAACAAATGCCTCCCGTTCCCCCACGTGACCGCACAACGGCAGCCTTCTTCTCTGAGCCGGCGGCAATGGTTAGGGTTAGGGTTAATAGGGGAGCAGGGCCATATCCCACTTCACGCCAGCACGGAAATTGCTCTTCAGTGTAGCCTCGGTCCAAAGTTTACAACAACAAAGTCCTGGCTTCTGTGCCAAGTGACCGCTCCTGAGATTGCATCCTGCAGCTTAACGACATTGTAATTTTTCTTCTGTTATTTTCTTCCCCTTAACTAGTGATTCTTAAACCACGGTTATGAACCTTTTGTAGAGGTGAAATGATGCGTGAAATAATTGAATAGGCTTCTGATCAGAATCTTTACACACAGGAACAGCCTTGAATGCCCTAAATTATTGGGGAGTTTCAAAGAAAGGTTTTCTTTTAAAGAAAAGGCTGCTTGGGCTAAATAATAACTAACATACATAGCTGTCTGTAGCTTGAATCATGTCAACTGGATTTCTATTTTCTTAGTGGAAACGTTTCGCTCCTTATCCAAGGACCGCTAAGAAAATAGAAATCCAGTTGACATGATTCAAGCTACAGACAATTCCACCTGGATGACTGAGAACCTTCATAGACATATAACATACATAGCATTTCTCTCTAAATACATTTCCGGTAACCAAGGTGGAGTGCTGTGCGCTTTACTTCTGAGTAAGCAACAGGCCCAAGATGCTAGCCATAAATCCTGTTTACCAACCAAACCAGGACTTTTTGGACCCTCCTCAGCCAGTAGGGCTGGCTGGGTTTCCCCGGCCCTTCGGGAAGCGTTCCGAAGGCTTTGCAAGTCGGCTTCGGGCAGGCGGCGGTTTGCGGTGCGCAGATGAAGTCAATCGCGTCTGCAGCCCACAGGCTCCCTCCCGTTCCAGATCGGCTTCGGGAAAGCTCAGCCCCGCGGCTGGATGGCAGAAGAGCCGCCGGTTTTGAGGACCCCGGTCACCCCCCCCCCCCATGCCAGCCGGGATTCGGGCCAGGGCCGCCCTCCGCGGGGCCTCGGGAAGGGCGCCGGGACTGGCTTCGCGGCGGGGCGTTCCCCGGGGCGCGGGTTTTGCGCGCGCGCGGCTCTGGCTGCTCCCGCCGGCCGGCTCGGGGGAAGCGGCTGCCGCGCCCTTACCTGCCGCCAGGTGGAGGCAGCCGCGGGACGGAGCTGGGGGAGGTGCGCCGGGATGCTCCGCCGCGGGATGGGATGGGGCGCGACGGGGCGGGGCGGGGCCGGCGAGGAAAGCGCGCAGGCAGCCCGGCGCTGGGGCTCACTTGGCGCTGCCGGCTCGGCTCGCGCGGAACGGTGGCTGGCTGGCTGGCTGGCTGGTGGACGCCGAGGACTGCCCGCTCCCCGCAACCGACGCCGAGGCGGGCCCCCCGGCCCCCGGTTGCAGCCCCAATCCAGCGGCCGCCCCGAGGTCCGCGCGCCCTCCATCCATCTCGCGCTCTCTCCCCTCAGGCTCGGCGCCCCAGCCATGGACGGCAGGGAGGACGGCCGCGCAGCCTTCGCCGAAGCCCGCCGGTGGGTCGAGGTAAGCGGGGCGGGGGCGGGGGGAACCGAGGCCGTCTGGTCCCGGGAAGCCGCCTGGAAGCCTCGGGGACGGATCTCCAGCGGCCGTCCGGCGCGGGAGGACGCGGCTCTCCTCGGGGCGCGGCGTCTGGCAGCGCAGCCCGCGGGGCTCGGGGATCCGGCCCGCCCCCCGCCCGCGACTGCCGGAGCGCTGCTGAGAGCTTGGCTGCTCCGCTCGGCCTCCCGCGTCCCCCCAGTCGCGGTAACGGCGCGGGGCCATCCATCCGTGAGGAGCGGCTGGCGCCGCCGCCCCTCCTCGCGGGAGTCCCGGCTCCCTAGGCTTCCCTCCGCGCCTCCTCCAGGCAGGCAGGCTGGATCGGGGCAGCCGGCTTGGCGCGGGGAAGTAGCCCTGGCTGGATCAGCCCCCGCGTCGGTCTCAGCCGGGGCGGGCCGGGCCTCCCAGGACCCCGGCTGGGGGCACAGGACCGCTGGGCTGGCGGGCGATCCCGGGAATAAAGCCGCCTCCCGGGGGAAGGAGGCGGGCGAGGCTGGGAGGCTCCTTCCCTCTCGGGACCCCCGTTTCGGAGCGGAGCCCACAAGGGGCGGCGGTCGCTCCCGCTGCGGGGCGTCCCTCGCGGCGAGCAGAGTCCCTCAGCCGAGGGAGCGTCCGTCCCACTCGGCCGCGGCTTTGCGAAGCCCCAGGCGGAGCCTGCGCGCTGAACGGGCGGCGGCGGCGGCGGCGGCGGCGGCCGCCTCTGTCCGGGCGGGGGAGTTCGCACCCTGCAGCGGCAAAGGGCTGCGAAGCCGCGAGGGCTTCCCCGCGGGGCACTCCGGGCGCATTTGGCAGCCAGGCTGAACTTTCCCTTTCTACCCTCACCAATAAACAGCCGGGGCTGCTTCTCGCTCAGAGCACCGCGCCTTGTGGCTGCCGTGGCGTCCTCTGCAGGTCTGTAGCCTACTCCGAGTTGCCCTGCTGAAGGTGATGGAATTACACTTGCAGGAGATGCTTGCAGGGAACCCTCGGGAATCGGGGCATGCGCGTGAGACCACCTCAGCCACACGGCCGTTTTGGTTCGGTGTGGGAGAAGCGGAGGGCTTCGCTTCCGCAGCGGCATTGTGGCCCTTGGGGTTGCCTTACAAGCAGTGCCACGGGCCCTTTCCTCCCACTAAGTCTTGGACAAGATGGTCGTTAACTTTGGAAGTCGCCGGGTACTTCCTGCTTTGTCAGACTATTGATAGAAAAGTAGATTTGAGGATGTTTTCTTTAGGGGTGTCTCTCTGTTTTGTATTTCTGTTTGAGAAATGTGGATCTTCTGGAATTTTAAGTGCAGCTCTCGTCCCTTGGCCTGTTTCGGCAAGCCGAGCTCTTTGAACCTAAGTTTATATTTACGGTCTGGCCTGGGAGATGCAGATCCCAGCTGCTTGCAGCGCAGGTGTGCTGGAATCCGGACTGCGCTTTTGAATGCCCATCGTGGCAAGTATTTCCAAAAGGATATGGCAGCTTCCTGGATCATTTCTTAGGATAATGTTTTGGCCAGAGAGAGAGAACTCCCATATCCTTTTTCCTGGACAAGGGAGAGTGTTTCCGAAGTGGCTCAGTGGGGGTCACGTCCTTCTGGTTTTTAGGTGAGACTGAATTCCAGAGAGGGGCTTCCTTGGGGCAGCTTTTCGGAAAAGGGGAGAAGGGGACGGCAGAGGATGAGATGGTTAGATAGCATCACCGATGTAACGAACATAAATTTGAGCAAACTCCGGGGGACAGTGGAGGACAGGAAGGCCTGGCGAGATATGGTCCATGAGGTCACGAAGAGTCGGACACGACTAAACGACTGAACAACAAAACCAGTCCAAAGATGTTGGGACTGCAATTCCCAGAATGTGGGGAACGGGATGGGGGAAGACCGAGCTCTTACCAAGGAGGTAAGAGAGATCACTGTCTTCCACGCGATCAGCACTGAAAATTGGTTCATGCAGTTGCCCAAGACTGGCAGTTTGTTAGTTTGTCCATTAGACTTACTGAAAACTTAACAGCTGTCCCCAAAAATCAGACAAGAATGAAATTCAGCTCTTGTTTCTGAGAGGAGATAATCAGATGTCTCAGTATAAGACTCTTTCCTTATTTTTCTGCTGAGATATAAACTTGTCTTTAATTTTAAAGGGTTGATTTACCGATCAACCGTAATGCCACTTAAGAGGCTTATTCTCCATGAATCTTTTCCACCCTTACAGCATTCATAAGAGCGGTTCCTGCGTCTTACGGTACCTTATGAAATTCTCTCTTTGCCTGACTGCCTGAGTTAATTAACCTTTTCCTAAGGGAAAAGGGCTTCACTCTCTTAGTTCTGTGACTTTTCCCGTGCATTGGATACTTCTGAGAAAGCTGCCCGGGATTGCAGTGGCAGTGCCCAAGAGGTTTAACCGTGGTCTAGATGAGGGAAGCCACTGAAGTTAAATGAAATAAAGAGGTCCTGATGCTAAGGAGGACATCAGACTTGGGGATTAAGAGTCGCCACTTGGACAGGATTGTCCTCCCCTGGAAAAGCTGGTGTGTAGGCGGAGGAGTCCCTTGATCTTCAGCTGCTGAGGCGTGCCTTTGCGTAACTCTGCGTCCTGCACCAGCCGTGGAGATGGCTGGACTTGGCAGGGGCTCCTTGAGATCTGCTGGGGGGTTTGCTCAGGGCTCTAATCTGCGAGGGTCCAGAAGCTGAACCTGATGCAAAACTCAACTGCAGAGCAAGGTACAGGGATCTTACGGTGCCCACCCTGAAAAACTCGCTCTGGGATGCCAGTTACTTAGCGTGCCATTTTTTGATGCTGGTCTTGGCCTTTTAACTTTCTAAATGGTTTACAAGCGGGAGGAGTGCCTGCCTGTTAGGAATCTGCCTGGCTCTCGAGATCTGCAAAACGCGACACCCCCCCCCTCCAGCAGAGCCCTGACTTTCTGGGGGTGGGAGAAGGGTCTTCTGTTTCCTCTGTTGCTCCCCATCACAACTTCAGGAGTTGCGTCTGTCCAGTGCTTGCCCAGCAGTGAAAAGGCCCTTTCCCCCTAGATTTTCACTTGTTGAATGATTGTAGTGCCTATTTTAATGTTAACTTTAATCTCGTGTTTCAAACTTTATATTCTCTAAGTATAAAGCAAAAATAAAGCAGTGAAATGAATTGCAATACAGATCACTGTATTTGCTGAATCCAGAATTATTTGTATGCAGCCCCTGCTTAAACTGTCAGCCTTGCAGTGGCCACATATTTATTGTAATCTCTTCAACCCAGAGCAGTTTGTGCAAGTTGATATCCTTGATACTTAAGATAATGTATTTTAAGACTATAATCTAAGCCATCAGTCTTCTTGCTTGGTAATGTGTTCTGGAAATGGGCCTCTACAATCATCCCTCTTTTCCGTTGCCCATAACGCAGATAGGGACAGCAGTGAAATTTGAAATAGGAAAAGTAAAATACAAGCGTGTGAGTTTAAAGGAAGGAAGGAGGGAGAATTTCCATAGCGGAGTTGGGAGTAGGAAACATACATATTTGAATCTAAACGCTGCAATTATTCAGGCGTAATTGCAAGAGCTTAAAATTTCTAGGGGTAAAACGTGTGTGCCTCCAGGACAGCCTTTTCCAATCTAGGGCCCTCAAGAGATACTCCAGCTTCCATCATCCTTGGTCCAGCACAGCCAGGGAGTGCTGTCTTGAAGGCTCATGGATCTGAACTGTTAAACCTTTACAGTTAAATTTGAAAAGATGCATTGTTTAATTTCTGTTACAGTCCTCTTGGATGGATATAGAAATTTTCTTTCTGTGGATAAGTGTTTCTCAACCGTAGCAACTTGAAGATGTCTGGACTTCAACTCCCAGAATTCCCAGAATATTTTGGCTAGGGAATCCTGGGAGTTGAAGTCCAGACATCTTCAAGTTGCTACGGTTGAGAAACACTGCTCTAGATGGCTCTCATATGACTCAACAGGACACTTTTGTTTCCAGTCTTTGATAACTAGTTTAAGAAGCAAGGTCTGTATTTCTGTAACGCTGATGTCACAGGATGGCGTTAGGTCAGGTCACTCTGTCTGGGACCCAGAGGCGACATTTTGGACAAGTTTTTCCATGCTTGTCAGTCATTTGCTTCCCATTTCTTGGTGGGAGGTTGGACTCTCAGCAGGGGACTTTGGAAAGCATTGCCAGGTTACCAGAAGAGTGGGCAGATCATTAGGTGGCAAAGACCCAGCCATGCCTGGCGCCATGTAAAGTTCTCGGCTGAGGGCCGAATCTTTGATGATGCTCTGGGGCTGGACCAGGCGGGGCAGAGCCATCTCAACCCATCGCCGTGACTTCAAGGAGAGAACTGAGGTGGCACGAGAGCCCCCTTTTGTGGGGTGCTGAAGGCACAGGAGAACAGGCTTCTTTCCAAGAGTCAGAACCCCTGAGAGAAATGTTGGGGAAGACCAGGGGTGCAGAAAAGCCCGTGTTCCCTCCTGTTACACCAGGGGTGGGCAACGTCAGGCCCGTGGGCCGTATAAGGCCCGCGGGGCTCCTGCCTGCAAACCCTGCCCCTTCCACGCGATTGGCTCCCACCCACAAACCCCGCCCCCCAGTGCTTGTGATTGGCTCCCGCCCGCAAACTCCGGCCCCCGGTCCACGGAAATCCCAGAAACCCCACCCCCCACCCCCTCCCGGTCCCCGGTTATAAATATCCAAATGGCCCTTGGCAGAAAAAAGGTTCCCCACCCCTGTGTTACACTCTGGAGTTAGTCTTCAAACAGACAGTTAAGGAGACACGGAAAAAGCTTTACACTTAATCTCAAAGTAATTGGCCAGCCCAGTGTGTGTTCTGCGTGGGTCTAAAGGACATCCACACACAGATACAATATGCCATATTAAGCAGCCTCTGAAGTTACTTTCATTTGCCAGAATGAAGATCGCCTTTGATGGAGTAACCACATTATTGTAGAAGATGAGTAAGAGGAATGTCCAGGTGCAAGGGGGTCTTGCTGGGGCACTTCAAACTTTGCAGTGGTAGCAGAACAAGTATTTGAGGGGGAAACAGTTCTGGAGTCAAGCAAAAACAGTACACTCCTGGCTTTCCTCTAGAGTTTGAGTGTCCACTGTTGTACACTCGTTCAGGAAAAGGAACTAGCTTCAAGTTTAGGGGTTGGTATGGCTAAAAGCCACCACCTGCTTCTGTGGAAATCTGGGGATGGCAACCTCTGGAACTCCCTCACATCTGTAGGGCCATTTCTAGGGATTCTGGGAGTTGTACTTCTAATTTGGGAATGGCATGTTGGAGATCTTGGATGCTTGTGGCCTCATTTGCACATCTTAGAACCTGTGTGTGTGTGTGTGTGTGTTGGGTGCCTTGAACCCTCCCCAGAACAAAAAATGGTCTGACCTTTTCAGCCCCACCCACTCTGTAGGGCTTGTGGGGAGCCTTGGGGTCAGCAGACGCACAACCAGGCATAATTCTCGTTTATTCCATTTCTTCCAAGGCTTTCCTCGGTTTTATAGGCAGAGACCCGTTCGTGTTGCAGGGCAGGCAACCTTCCAAGGTCCCAAGGAGCACAACGAATGGTGCCACCAGAAGGCACAGGGCCCCAAAGGAGCCTTGGGGGGAGCGGGGTAACCCCCCGACTCCTTCTCTCAGAAAAAAGCAGGCCCATATTTTCACCTCGCCCCATGGGTGAAGGCTGGCACACGAGCCACGGGTGGACGCTCTGATCTGGCACCACCCAGTGGCACCAGCTTTAAGATATGCAGGCAAGAAATTTCTCCAGCCTTGTGCGGGTCTCCCTGGCATGCTAGCTTTCTACATGCAGTCTCTTTTTAAAAATTTACATGTATTTTGATATTTTAATGTTGTACAATTGGACAGAGGAGTGCAGGGTTTCCCAAAGCAACAGTTGGGCATAAGGACTAGAACCCCAGAAAAGCAAAATGGGGAAAGGTCTCAAAATATGTTTGTGATTTATAAATAACTGCCCTTAGTAAATAGGCACAATTAATACATCACCTTTTATAAGAACATACTTTTACAAAAAATGTATCACACAGTTCTTTAGCAAAGCATTTAAATAACGTTCTACGTGGTAATCTCATTAAAGTTTAATATTTGAGTGAGTGAAATAGGAAAATAAACCTTTGTTCATCTCTTAGTAGTTGATGGCAACTAAACTGAAATATGAATACATTTTAAACATTCAATAAGTAAGACAGTTGTTGTAATGAGCTGATTTTCCATCTTCATTCAAGGGTGGAAAGTTTGGGCATTGCAAAAAACCCAAATGAAGGTGACCCTTGCTAGAAATTTTCTTCTTACTAAATTGGCACCTACCCAGATATTTAGTGAGAAATAAAACACATTCAATTATTCCTAATAACAAACGACATTTTAAGCACAGTGTAGCCAATTTGTTAGAAATGTTATTTCGGCTTGCTTGGATTCACCTCCCCAGCAAAGGCAATCTATGTTCTCTGGCGTGGTGATGAGAGAAATTAGAATTACCCAAGAAAAACTGGGATTCATTCGAAACTTGCCTACAAGGAGTGGGATTTCTTTTTTCCAATTACGGAAAAAGCCGTTTCTAGATGTTGCAAATGCAGGAACTGAAGAAATCTCGGAGTTACCTTCTAGCTGTTGGCGGCAGCCTCCCAAAATTAAAACGATCCGTCAGCGGTGCGGGACACGTTCCGTCACCGAATGGGCCGTTCTGACCCCAAAACACCCCGAACAGCCTGAGGCCCAGAGCTGATTCCTTTCAGGGTCCAGCCATTCCCAGAAAGCTGGATGGGGCCTTGGTGGAACTGGGGCACATTTTGTAATCTGCCCTCTGTTTCTGTAGGGGGCATAGAATTGGGGTGCTCGAAATATTTTTACGGGGTGGATTTGAACATATGTGGCAGGCACATTGATGGTTGACCCCTTGGAGCGTTCCCTACCTCCCCCGCCCCTTAAATGGAACGCCGACATACCCGAGGAGCTGGGTGGCATCACAGGCCCTGATTGGCAGCGCTCTCCCAAGGTAAGCCAGAGGCTGTGAATGCTGATGAGCGGGAACTGAAATACCCATGCGGGGTTTCGAGCTTCGTGGCTTTAGAAAGGAGCAAACAGCGTGGACTGCCCAAGTCTGGGGGGGGGGTGCCTATTGAGTCACCAGCGTCCCCGTTTATTCCGTAGAATAATGGCCTTGTGACCCCGCCTTTTGAAAATCAGCTGAAGTCTGAATAGTCGAATGATTTGCAAAACGACAGACGATCTTTGATGGATGCTTGGTCACCAGGAATGCTCGCCTTCTTCCGTGTGAAAAAGGAGGGTGGCTGACTCTGGAGATTCCCTTCTAGAATTTGTGAGTTTGCTGTAAAATAGTCTTTTCCACACAAATGTTTTGACTTTTTAAATGGTGGTGGTGTTGAGTTTCCTGAAGTCCCACGAGTGGCTCTGCTTTGCGAAAAGCTGCTTTAATCTGGGCGTCCTGCATGTGCAGGATCCTTCATTTTGGTTGGCATCACGCGAAAGTGAGCGATGTTGTGGTGCAACGGCACGTCTCCCACGGGCATCTGAGATCATGTCTGCAGTTGGTCTGGGACCTAGTAATTTGGAAGAAATGCCACATTTCTACAGGTCTTTACTTCAGAGAAGATAATTTTGCCGCTGTTGCTAGGCAACTGCCCCAGAGCAATGTGGTGTGTGTGAAGGAAAAGTATAGTCTTTAAAAAAAATATCTGGTGAATGTCAGAAGTAAAAGTTGAGGCTATGCATCCGGAATCTGAAAGAAATTAATGTCAGACGAACGACCTGAAAAGAACCAGTTCCTTCAGGCAGATCAGTTGAGAATGCTGAACTGAACCTTTTTGCGTTACGGTTTCTGGGAGAATCTGCAGGAGGGACAGAGAGCGGTTCTCCTTACTGAGTCAGCGACCAACGAGCATCTTGGTGCGCATGCTCCATCGCGCCCACTTCTTTCTTCTCCCCCACCCCAAAGGGCCTTCTTTAGGATCACGTCCACATTGGGGTCCCTGCTGCTCCCTCCCAAACCTGCCTCCCTGTTCCTCAGGGTTATTTATAGACCCCTGGCTTTCCGAGATCAGTTGATCTCCCAGGGGATCCGCCTGGACTTTGGGCCAGCCACGGTTAGGACTTGGTGAATGGTTTGGATTTCCTTGAGTGCCGCTCCGATTGCACTCACTTTTGCTTTCCGGTTGCCCATGCTGGTGGGTAGAAACGCTGTACGTAATAAATAGACTTCTGGGAAGTATGGCGTTTAAAGTTTAAACACAGTTTGAAAACAGTTGCTCTTAAGCTTAGCTAGCCTGCGCCGCTGTTTCTGGAATTTGCTTTAAGTCCGTCTTGTCTACTGCATGTTCAGGGTTTGTGTTTCTGCCAAGGCAAAAAAAAAAAAAGATCCATCTGGGACAGATTTCCTAAATTTGCATGAAGAACCCTCCATCCGCCCTAAATCTTTCTTGGGGCACAGGCCCAATCAGCACGGCCTGTTTTTATACAGAGGGGTCAAGGCAAATGGGGGGGGGAATCTAAGAAAAGGGCTGCTTGGTCTCATTTTACGCACCAAAAGCAGCAGGAGGAATATTCCTGTTATTAGACATTAGAGTCTCGAACAGCTTGAGCACTGAGGGAAGAAAAATCAGATTTGCTGATTTAGAAAAAGTCTGAAGGACAAAACATAGCCTACAAATATCTCCATCAAGTGATTCATTCCTGTTGCAAAACCTGGGTGGGCTTTTTCTGGTGGGCTTTTTGGAGCTGTGTTGTTATACTCTTGGCTTGGTTTTTTAAACATCTGCTTAAAGGATATGTATAAATTCCTGCCAAGTGGATATTTGTGCCTCAGTGTGGGTGAAAACAGGAGTCGGGCAAAAGCTGCCTCTGCGGCCTCTTGGACTTATTTCAAAATACATCCAGTGATTACATATTCGCCGAATGACAAATAAATGAAGACAAACTTCATGTCAAATTTCAGAAACGGAGGTTTGATTCCTTCCTTCATAAATCTTCATCCACAAATGTGGGGCAAACCCCATTGGTTTCAGATCTCATCTTTCTCTATCAAATAAAGGGCAAGTGTGTGGAAAATCTCCATAACTTTCTGTCCTTGCTTCCACCATCTCCATCTCCTGCTTCATGCATCGCCTTTTGTTCTTGAAGCTTCTCACCCGTCTCCTTTGGAGCGTCTCATCAGCTCCACCCAGCCATGACTTTCTCCATTTCCCCCTTCCTCTCAACCCATTCACTCGTCTTTCATATACTTCCTCACACCAAACTGACTCCTCAGTATGCTTTCTCTAACTCTCAAGTCCATGTAATAAACCGGGTAGCAAGAGGCTCTTATACACAGCCATGTTTGTCTGTGGCTTGAATCATGTCAACTGGATTTCTATTTTCTCAGCAGAAACGTTTCACTCCTTATCCAAGGAGCTTCTTCAGTCTGAGTAAAGTTAGTAAGGGAATGTTAGTAATGATTCCCTTACTAACTTTACTCAGACTGAAGAAGCTCCTTGGATAAGGAGCGAAACGTTTCTGCTGAGAAAATAGAAATCCAGTTGACATGATTCAAGCCACAGACTGTTCCACCTGGATGACTGAGAACCTTCATCGACATACAGCCATGTTTGCTTCTTTCAACACATATTCACTCCCTCGCATCATCTCACCCACTGCCCACTGCCTTTCTACCAGCATTCGCATGTCTTAAAATTTCCTCATCCATCTTTAGCACCATACTACCAAGACATGCAAATTAATATAGTCCAATTTTTCACCATTTATGCATGTTTTGCAATCATTCCCTCAATTTTTCCCATCCGACACAACTACCTTGGACTTGAGCCATGAGTTTTAAAATCCACACTCCTTGTTCTATCATATAAATGAACATTTCCTGCAAATCATTTAGGGTCCCAGCCAATAACAGAGCATTGTCTACATTCAAAAGTACAGACATATTCACATCTCCGGCCAAGATATCTCTAATGTCACCACAAGCATTTATCAATAAATACAACAAAGGAGGCGTCAGAAATCTTTGTCTAATTCCCTACCCACCTTTGAACCATTTGCCAGGCATTTGATTTATTCTCCACATGCTTTCCTTCTAACTCTTATCATATTCAGCAGCCAATCTTCAACACTGTATATGTGCAAAACATTCCCTCATTCATGCCTATTCACTTCATTATACACTTTCTCTAAATGAATGAATGAATAAGGAACTTTATTTCTCATATTCATACATTTCTTAATGACTTAATGATGGGGGGGGGGGAATGGAAGCTTGTTGGCCATTGATTAGAGGTGTTTGCTTGTTTGCATAGGATGCATCTTGCTAAATACACACTGCATTTAAGTGGCATTTGCTGCGTTTTTCATCCCCTGTCGCTCCGTGCGCTGCAGGCCAGAGACTGTCCACCCCTGTTCCGACATGGATAAGTCTGTCCAGCACCACCATCGGATCTGGGATCTCAGTGCTGCAATGTTAAGGTGCTTCTCCTTGCTCAGGCTGCCTTCTGGGTCCCCACCCCACCCCCGGACCTCCTCTTGTGCCCAGGAAATGCCACAGGTGGCTCTCGAGGCATCGTCGTGCTGTGCGAAGAGACGGACTCTGCTTCTCCTGCAAGGCCTGGAGTCTCTCTCCCCCTCCTGGCGTCCTCCGCCGGGATGTGGGGAGGATTCCCGGGAATGGTGGGGCACAGTCCACCACAGCTGGAGTGCAGCCAGGGGAGGGATTGGCTTCTCCAGACTTTAGAAAGTGGCCCCTTCGTGGGTAAGAAAAGAAGAGGTGCTTGTGAACCTACTCCCAGCCATAAGCCACCATTTTTCCTCGGTGTTTTCCTCTCTCTGACAAGCTGGCTCTTCCTGGGCCTTGGGTTTCCGTCCCTACCTGAAGGCCCTTCAGCCACGGCTGCCGAGGACACGGCCCACGTGGCAGCCATTTGCCCTTTGTGGCTCGGCCTTCGCTTGCCCCGCGGCAGCCCATTCCGACCCTCGTAAGCGTCTCGGCTCTTTTCTGCTTTTGTCTGTAACGTGGGCTGAGTGCTGGTGATGGAATCCAGATGTGGGGATTCCGGAAAAGCCAAACAAACCCGATTGCGGCATCGCAGCAGCATCGGCAGAGCTGCCTTATGTGGCAGTTGTATTCTGAGCCGCGTACAGGGCAGCTGGGCGCCCCTGGATTTAGGGTGCCCTAAGAGTGGGGATGGCTTTGAAGTTGGGGTTGGCTTGACCGAGACTGTGGAGCGACGGGGCGCCTCGGGCAGTGGCAGCGGACCTCCCCTGGGCCCGTTAGCTCAGCTGGGCCCCCTCCAATAGTGCTTGAATGGTGCCAGGGCTGCAGCCGAGGCTGGGGGGTCAAATAAGCGTCCTGAAAGAAGGCAGTGGCCAGCCACTTCCACTTCCTGCCCAAGCGGACAGCCTGGACCATCCCGACACACAGCCTGCCTTGAAGGAGGCCTCACCGCCATCTTCTAGGGACAGAGAACTTGTGGACGAGCGCAGGTCAAGGCGGTGCCCTCCAGAGACGTCAGGACTAGCCATTCGGACCACGTTCCTTGGGAGTCCTTGCAGCTGCTGTGAAAAAATGAAATGGTTTTAAAACACCCCTTATGAGTTATGATTGGTTATGTTAAATGTAAAAAATGGGATTCTTACAAAAAAATTCCCATTTGGAAACGGAATTTTCTTTAAATGGAGAAATTTTAATTTGCAAATGCTAGTAGAAGCTGCTGTAAATGTTAAGGAGTCCAGAACCTCCTTGTGTTTGCTGGTTGGTTAGAAAGGAGAAGTCTCAAGGGCAGCAGATTCACACCTTCTAAAACTATCAACTTGTTTACTTTCTCATCCTGAGCGGCCAGAACAATCATTTCCTTGTTGCTAATCAAAGCTCTTCAGCCTCCACCTTCTCTAAGGCCAAGTGGGCAGTCTGGGGAAGGTCAGCACCGAAGAACCATGATATTCCCGTGCAGAAAATTCCTCCATGGCATGTCTTTGCAGCTCATTTCAGCAGAGTAAAAATTTTCAGCATATGAATCCTAAGCATTCTCTCTGCCCTTAATGAAACATTTCGTAATTTAGAAATAGAGTCTCAAAAGGAATGTGGGTAGGAGAGAAGCAGACTTCTGGACAGCCGATAAACAGTTCGTAGCGTTTTCAGGAGGGTCCCAAGAGAAAGCAGGCGGAGGCAGAGCCGCGTTGTCGTGCTAGAGCTGTGCAGAACTGAGAAACGCTGGAGGTTTTTTTCTCACTGACGGCTGGCTCGTTCTGCCTTGCCTGACACGCTGGAGGACTGTAATCTGTCTCAGAGTGGGAAGATTTCTTCCTCCTTGAACCGTGACCAAAAGCTTTCACGAGGTTTGTAAGGTTCTACTATTTTCCTCCGCGGTTCAAGAGGAAAGAGATCTCAGATCAGGTGCGGCAAACTGGACCCACTGAAGGGCAGCCTCACCTGATGGCTTCTTGCAAGGCTCCTGACGGACGGTCCCTCCTCCATCTCGCCTTTCCAAGCTTTTCTCAAGCTGCAGAGCGGAAGGAAACCCACCGTCCCTCTTGCTAGCCTAGGATTATCTACCTGCTCCGAGTAATCTCTGTAAGAACGTTACTCAAAAGCAGCAGAAGAGAAGAAAGACATCCAGGCTGCTAAGTATGCTCCGGACCCCGTTTGGCGGGGTCCAGAAGGCGGGCCTTCTCTGCAGTGGCTCCTGCCCTTTGGAACACTCTGCCCCCGGAGGTGAGGCAGGCCCCATCACTCCTGTCCTTCCGGAAGAACCTAAAGACCTGGTTTTGCCGCCTCTCGTGGGATGGGAACAGGAATAGTTCCTCGTGGGGATAGCTGGTGCCATAGAGCCCTTTTAAAGATCATGGTCTGCCTTCTTGGATTTTCTATTTAATTTATAATAATAATTAATTGTATATTGTATGTTTATGTGTTTTTATAACAGAATTTTAATCTCTATGTTTGTAAACCGCCCAGAGTCCCCTTGGGGGAGATGGTGCGGTGATAGAAGTCGAAACATACATGCATACATACATACATACATACATACATACATACATAAATAAGCAAGCAAGCAGGCAGGCAGGCAGGCAGGCAGGCAGGCAAGCAGGCAAGCAGGCAAGCAAGCAAGCAAGCAAGCAAGCACCATCCAACAGGAAGTAGCCCTGAATGTAGTTTAAAGCCAGGAAGCAAAAGGAGAAGGGAAGGAGGAGGGGAGAGAAAAAGGGAAATCACCTTTTGCAAGTTGAATAGGTTCCACAACCACTAGGGACCAAGGTGCTGGAAAGAGAGAAGCGGAGCGGAGCTGGTCCTCTAGCACAGCCCAAAGGTTTCTGCATGGGACTCCTTCCTTCTGAATTAGACTGAAATGCAAGAATAGAAAACCAGACATAAATAAATCAGACTCACAATTTATCTTGCCTGATTTTGTTTAGACAGCAGCATTGTTTGAATGCTTTTCCATATCTGCCTCTCAGATCATCGGCATTCTTTCCTCTATTCAATAGATGCTTTTAGATTGATTGATCCAACAATGGATAGTTGTTGGGTAGATCAGTCATGCACCACCATTCTGGGTACCTTAGCAGCAAAGCGTGGGCTCTAAGGTAGATTCCCACTGCCCACCAGCCTGTGTAGATTTACGCCTCCTCTCTGTGTAGGGGCCAAGCTCCCTGTTGCAGCCACCGCCAGGGGTGCGACAGAGAAGTGCAGAGAAGCGACTAGGACAGGGCTGCAAATTGGATCGTTGCCTTGATCCCAAGCTACGCCCACCAGAATTGTCTTCCTGAGGCTTCTGAGTCCAGCCTGTTTCAGGGCTAAGGAATATACCGTGGACTGACCATGGGGAGGTTTCCACCCCGCCAGGAAAACATTTGCATCTTCGTGGAGATCCAGGAGCAGCAGTGCTTTGCAACATTTAACCCAAATTTACTGGTTTTTAAGCATTTCCGTCCAATGCTATGTATCCCTTCCTTCATTTGACAAGAAAAAGCAACAGCTTTGAATTTATTCTTTTTCATCTGTTTGGTATTTCTAAAAATAGTGCCTGTGTACTGCACCGCTATGCGTGTTTACCTAGAGATAAGTCCTGCTGAATTTAGTTGGGTCGGTTCGTTTTCTTGGCAACGGTAGGGATGGTGCTTCGTCTGGCCTTCTTCCGGGATGTTTGTTCTCCTTCCAGGCCAGCCTGCAGCCTGGAGCTCACCGGTTCACTCCCACCCGGTTACTCACCAGGTCCAGCCCTGCGTAACGTCTGAACACAGCTGCTGCTGACACTTGCGGTGGAGAGTGTGTCTTCTCACGTCAAGGCTTCCCACCCCAGTTCGGCAGTCAGCCACAGATCTCCAGATACTTAACCCTTAATTCAGCTCTTGGCTAGACGTAACGTTTGCTTAACGGCCTCCTCTAACTTGGAAACCGGAGCATCCTGCCTCATCCGTGCCACCCAAGGGATCCTGCGTTAGGATTCTGGTTTATTACTATGCCTTTGAGAGCTTGCACGTCACAAAAGAGAAGCTCAGATTTACAGCGGCATCTAAGGCTCTAAAGTTACCAGGTGCCGCGTTATATTTAGCTGGGAAGCCAGTACCCGTATTTGACATGAAGCACATGTTTGAGAAGCGGGTGAGAATTGTATTGGTTGGCGGGAAACATATTAAATAGCTGTGCGGTCCCAGGAAAATACATCTTTGAGTTTGAAGGCATTAAAGAGGCGGTGACCAAGCAGGGTCACCCAGCAGAGTTTTTCCAGGAGGGTAGAAGTAGCCTCCGGGGTGAAGCTGCTGAGATGTCTTCTAGGTGGTTCCTGAAGCTCCAGTTTCAGATCAGTTGAGCCGCGGAAAGGTCAATCTGGGATATGGATGCTGGTTGACTTCGATCTGGGCTGGCCCTCTGATTACAGAAAGCGGGGTGGAAGTCTGGCTCAGAATAAGCTGACTCCTTCCCCTCCTTGTCAGAATCCCCCTTTAGAGAAAGGGGAAAATAAATTGCACGACAATGGCTGTGTTCACACGCGTAGCCAAACCCGGTGCAGCGAGCAAATCCCAATTGCGTGGGTAGCTTCTGGTTTAGGGTTGTGTGCAAAGTCAACATTGGGTGGTTACTTAAAACCATGGTTAATAGTGAACAAACATGATTACTGTTTGTATATTGTGCACATCATCTGTTTTCCCCAAAGGTACCGTAACGTCTTGAAACTATTTAATTAGAACAAGATGTATAGACCACCCCAATTTAAACTCTGCCTAGCGTACAGAAGGATCCCCCATGAAAGCAAATTTCCCATAATACAGAACAGTCACTGAAACAAGATGGTTGCCCCTTCCTCCATACCCATCAAGACCAACAAAGGCCACTTCCAAGGGGAGGTCTGGGGAGGTTTTCTGGAAATCCAGAGTGAGGGGACCAGGGCTCTTGGGAGGGTGGCCGAAAAAGCTTGCCTTGTCCCCCACCCACCCCACCCCCCTTGCTATTTCCAAAGAGATATCTCTTATGTTCGTGTTGAAAGACTGGCTACCTTGGAACAAGACATTGCTGTTTATTCTGGTTGGATTGCTGATTCGTAGCTGTTTCCCAAAGAGTATGGACTGCTCAGCATGGCTCGTCTCCAGATCGGAGGATCCCATCTCTCTGCCTCTTGGATCTGGGATTGCTGGCAGCAGGGCGCCCCACCAAGACCAGCCTTCTCAGGGAATTGGGCTCCCAGGACAATGTTGCCCTCCGCTCCTAGGAGGGGACGTAAACCAGTCTCTGAACAAAGGATGCTCCTCAAACAGTCATAGCATCATTTCTCTGTAGCGCTTACAGATTCTAAACAAACGTTTTCTGCCAAGAAGTTCTGGTTTTAATCTGATTTCCACCCACTCTGTATTGTATTTTTGGTATGCTCAGTAGTAAGAGTGAAGTCGCCCGCTTGTTTCCTGGGCGGCCTTTGCCAGAAAAGTGAATGAACGTGCACTGCGGTTTATCGTGGGCTCACGGCAAAGCCTGTGCTGAGATCTCTTCCACATTCCTCCGTTTCATACCAAATGGAGCAGATAATTTATGAAGATGTCTCATCTTGTGCAGTCAGTTCACAGCAAGCTTTTGGCAATGAGGGTTTGGTAGGACAGCCCAGGGAGGAAGTGCCAAATACCGTCCGGGTTCCTTTTCTTTTCTTTTAGTTTTCCTAGACATTAAATTAAATTAAAGTCCACAAGGCACCTAGTTTCTCATTAAACCTGCTCCTTGACGGGGCTTCCCCCTTTCTTGGAAGAGCTGCTCGCTCCTCCTCCACCCTGAATGGATTTGGCTATTGGGCGTTACGGCTTTCAGGAGCCCGTTGGATTGATGCTGCTGCTTGGGACGCGGTGGCTCACCAGGTTAAACTGCTGAGCTGTAGGCTGCAGATCAGAAGGTCGGCAGTTCGAACCCCGCGCAACGAGGTGAGCTCTCGTTGCTAGTCCCAGCTCCTGTCAACCCAACAGTTCGAAAGCTTTGCAAGTAGATAAATGGGTACCACCTTAAGTGGGCTAATTTGCTGGCGTCCTGTCGGGAAGTCGGCACCACCGGAGGAAAGGATCGGAGGAAGATCGAATGGCGGCGGTGACGACGGACCCGGATGCAACAGCTACAGGACGTCAGCAGCCGGCTCAAGGCATCCTGGGAATTGTAGTCCAGAGCCTGGAAGAGTCGGTTCCCTTACCCCGTCCCCTCACGTGCGGTTAAAATGGTGAAATGTATAACTAATGTATATATGCTTGTAAGCCGCCTAGAGTCCTACATTAGGGAGGGGCTAGGCGGGGTATAAATATCACAATAAATGAAATAAATACTTACTGACTCCTCATAGCACAGCAGTCGAGAGCAGCCTGGAGTGCAGCTCCTGTCCTGAGTGTAAATGCACAAATTAAAATTAAATACTTTAATTGTGTAGATCCAAGATGACGGTGACGGCGACGATGATAGAGATTTAGGATCTTGCAGGCATTTCCACATCAGGACAATGTACAATGTTTTTTAAAAAAATATTGCAGGAAAGTCTGGTTTCCGTGCAGTGAAATTAAACATGCGGGCCTCTTTTCATTTACTTGGCCACCTTAATGCTGAGCTCTTCTTGCCAAGGTGATAATTCAACAGGCTGGTTTCATCTTCCCACGGATCAAGTTGTGTATACGTAAAAGAATGCTACGTTGGATTGAAAGTCCTGCAGCGTAATGGCACGGCTGGGCAGAGGAGGCCAGTGTTTAAAACACCATCTGCAAACTCGGCTATTAAACTTTGGTTTCATCGGAGGCCAGCGTAAAGCGATTCTTCGTCCTGAGCAACGCTCTACGTAGAGCAAGGTGCTAAACCGGCAGTCACAGGAAGGGGATGTTAGCATTCTGGCCATAACCTTTTTGTCATTAATGTTGTGTTTATTTTATCTGAGAGGAACACACACCTTTGTAATACCAATCGAAGAGAATATCTGTAGCTCAGGGTTGAACTGGGGAGTCTTTGGTGCTCTCTGAGCCTTGTTGTTTTCATGCAGACGTTTCATTGCCAGGCTAGGCAACATCTTCAAGACTCCCCACCTTTGCAATGCACAACAATCAGTCCAGAGTCACATTGACAGTCCTGTTGATGTCAGCCTCAAATTTGGGGGTGATGGCGCCAAACAGCCTCTGTGAGATAAGCACCTCGGAGTTTCAGCTGTAGGAGCGACCGAGCCAAGCCTTCCTGACGCTCCCTGGATGCCCTGGAGAGAAAGTGCTTTTTGTAGTGGGTGGCTTAGATTCACAGCCGGTCTTGCTGCAAAGTGAAGTTTCGTATCCAAATATCAGTAACTGGCTAGAGCATTAAAGTAAAACCATCCTTCCTTGCATTGCATCTGAGACTTTTCAGTCTTTTAGCAAGGAAGGGTTATGGTGCCCGGCATTCCAGGTTCCTCCGAGAAGGGATCCCAATCAGAAGGATTACCCAGGTACAAAAAAATTCACTGAAAAGTTGTTATGAAAACTTGGATCAAAGTCAAGGCATTGACTTTGAAGAATTGTCAACGTATTAGACTCAGCGAATTAACCAACACAGCAAGCATTTCAGCAGCATTACAACGTAGGATCATGACCTAGGATCCAAAAGAATTATTAACAAGAAAAATAGTAATTATGGAGTTACGTTCTGAAGGCCAACGGCAAGTTCACGCCGCTCACAACTGAGTAGAACCGAACTGCTGTCAGAGAAGGATGAATACAGTATATTTTAAAGAAATCTATTTCTTCACGCTTACAATCCATTTGTGTAAGGGAGGAAAAGAGGATTTCTTGGCAATCCAAACCAGTGTTTGCCTGCTAAGTATTTGCAGTTGGTTTTGTGGAAAGCTTTTGTCAGTGAGGACAATCGCTTGCAGCCTAGGAATCCCTGTTAAGGCATCGCTTGCTTCCCTTGTGCACCAGATCCAGAACTTTTCAACCCATGATTCATTTCGATACGCATAGCCTGGTGTGATGGGCTTGGGCAACCTTCTACAGGGCTGCAGAGAATCTGAGCTAATCATTTACAAATGGCTGAATGAACATGCCCAGATGAAGGGCATTCCAACGTCTTAAAATAAACTTGGTATATGTCATATGCAGTTTTTCGACTAAGTATATCTAACAGCATTTCTTTGTCCTGGTCACACCCTTTAACACAGCTGCGAGATTGTGTTTGTGGTACCGTGGCGCACTGAAACCAGAGGACGGTGGTTGAAGTTGCGAACCTGGCCAGGGAGGTCAAGTTCAAATCCATGGTTGGCCACCGAAGTCGCTGCCAGACACTCTCTCACTCAGCCCAACCTCGCAAGACTGTTGGTGAAGGGCGAGAATTAGAGGAAGCCCCTTTGCTTGCTGTTGAGAAAAGGTACCCCACGAAGGCGATCAGTAATCAGTAAGTGGGAAGTCCTTGGCAAAGCAAGTTGTTACTACGGTGTGGCGGCATCCCAGCTGCCGAGCCGAGTTCGGTTCAGGGCTCACCTGGGGAAGAGAACACGTCCTGCCTGCCCACTGGGACATTCACTGCACCTTCACACCTTCACTTCTCTCTGCTCAAAAGCTGTTCCTCCTGCCTCATCTGTGGCGGAGAAGCAATAAAATGACGAACGTCGGGATCCACGGCTACCTTTGGTCTAGAAAATCGTTGCTAACCTTTGCACTTCATTATTTCATAACAATTGATCTTGATGCTAAAAATCACGAGACTGCTTGAAGCTTTGTCTTCAGGGACATACAACCAAAAAGCTTCCTATTTTTGTGCTTCTCCTCTTGACCGCTTCTGTGGAAGAAGCCTTTTCCTCCTTCCCCCCACTGGGCAGGGCATGCGGGGGGGGGGGGGGCTGCAGAACACTGGCTGGCTGGGCTCTGAAACAGTTTTTTGGCAGGACCAAATTCCCTTGATTTGTAGTAGCTCCAGCTCTTCTCCCACCTCATTCCTCTTATTCCCCAGTTCCCATTTGGGAAGAAGTGGACCCCATAGCACGTTGCATTCTTATGCCCTTTGCTCTGCACTGGGAGACAAAATCAGACCTTCCCGAAAGGTACGGCTAAGCTTATAAACTATGGAGAACAACATCCCAGAAGGCTATCAGCTGGAATCCTCCCTCCCCAGGCTCAAATCTCTCTCTGCTTTGAGAGATCCCCAGAAGAGAGAGAGGGAGGGAGGTTTGGGTGGATGACACCCACCACCAAAGGCTGCTCGGCTGCCCCTCCCCTCTCCCTCCACAGCTGCTCTAGAAGAAGGGTTCCTTACGCACAACAGGGACTACCAACTTCCATGAGATAAGACCTGGGGACAGGATCCCTGGAGGGAGAGTAAGGGATCTGCCGCATCCTCGGCTAGACCCTTCCCTCCTTCCCCGCCCAGCCATCCCCCCATCTCCTCTGGGAAGAATCCCTGAAGGAGGGGGGCCCCTAGAAGCCACCTTGGCCAGACCCTTCCCTCCCCGTGGGAAGAACTGTAGGAGGTGGCTGGTTTTTCAGGTCTAACTGTGGCTCACAAGTTTTACTTGCACTAGAGTTAGGGTTAGTTAATGTTAACTTCTGATCCAGCATCTTTGAGCAGAGTTGAGTATCTTTCACTGAGATGGTCTATTCTGCATGTCGATTTATGGAAAAGTGGGCTCTTCAGATCTGGGAAATGGAAGTTCACTCCTTCCTCTCAACTTAAAATTCCTCCTAGCCCAAAATAGCCCCAAAATATCGGAGTTGAGCAGCTCCTTCTCTTTCGTTGTATCTGTGAGTAAAGTGGCCATTTTGATCATAGAGCTGTCAGCAATGATTGTGAAGAATTTTCTCAGTGTTTCAGCCCTGAAGCTTCTGTTCCTTAACTTTATTTTTAACGCTGACCAAACCTTCAACCACTCTGAGAAGAGATCAAGCCAGAGTGTGGATTAAAATGTCTTTTTACTCAAAAACTGTGTTTAACCTACTGTGCTCCCAGCAACGCAATCCATTCTTCCATTAAACGTGGGCTTATTTGTTACTTATGAGCTCTTTGTAGCAAACAAAAGGAAAACCCTACAGATGTCTGTCTTCCGCCTGTTTGGACTGATTGGTGTGTTATTTCTAGTGTGCAGAGAGTCGGTAGCACCAATTTATGTAACAAAAAAATTGTGACTGGCTGCTGAAAATTGAATTGAGAATTCGGTTGGAAATAGATGGCCTTTGGACTGGCTGTTGGTAGTGAGGGTGAATAGTGGATAGTGGCTTAACCAGCTCCCTCAGGCTGCTTCCTTCATAGGTCTCTAAACACATCAAACAAGGAAGAGGGAGGCTGCCAGATGTCAGGGCAATTTCCTTGGAATCTTATCTTTTAAAGTAGAGATTGCACTCTTCCCGTTGGTGAGATGAGCTCCATATACTTCAGTCAAGTTTCAATTCATAGAGAAGGGCGGCTGAACAAAATCCCTTTCTTGTGAAACAGATATACTAGCACAAATGTGCTCAAAAAGATCCCTTCGTAGGAAAGGTGTTAACCTAGGCAAGCCGTGATTGCATGAGCTTTAAAAAACAAATTCCATTTAAGAACAGCAGAGGTCAGACTGTATTACAAAATGAACCACGATTTCAATCACAAATGCATTCTCTTCCAATCATATATATTGAAAATATACAAATGTTTAAAGTGGGTGTATTTATATATTTCCCTTCACACCCCTATGGGTGGTGTGTGTCTTCCCCAACCTCGGGTCCTCTGCCAGAGGCCTGGGAGTTTGAGGGTTCTGCGCAGGATCTTAGCTGTTCCTAGCCCTTCACTCTTCTGGACAGAGAGCTCTGATGTTGCTCCTGGGATCTGCTGGAGCCCCTCTCCCAGCTTAGGAGTCACAGCCCCAAATGTATGTACAGTATATATGTATGTATCTATGATTGTACAAAAGTGCAAAAGTAGGTCTTGGGGAATAGGGGCCTAAAGTTCAAAGAAAGGAACTATGAATGTGACTTCTTATAAGTTATAGAGATTGTCTTGCACTCATAAAGGGAGAATTGTTACAAACATGTGGTACTTTTTTCAGATAATTCAGTTATGCTACAAAAGGCACGTCTGTTCCTGTTCCTATTGAGGGTAGCCTGATCATGAAAGTGAACAGAATAGCTCAGTGCAAGGCTGGTCCAGGGAAGAGAAGCAGAATACAAAAAAGTGTTGTTGAAGGATCACCTAATAGTTGTGTCCTCATAGGCTACAGAAATAAATACGTATGTAGAGAAGGACTTTATCCTGCAATGGTTGGTTCTAAGTTAATTGTTCATACTCCTTCTGTTGCTGTTGATGATGCATGCAACCTAGGGCAGATACGTTAGCAACCTGGTGGGTACCCCTACTTAAGATTTGAGGAGCGTGCTGTGAATGCGTGACCCATTCTCTGATTCACGGTAACAATGATGGAGGGATAACGTTGAGAGTGGAAATGGTTGCCACTGTTCTGTTGAGCTGCTCAGTCAATATATCTGATGGCAGTACTGGTTAGAGATAGGCTAATAAACCTAAAGCTAATGCAGACAAAATAGAGGTGTGCCATCATTACAATAGGATTTCAACACCTCTTTGATGGGATGGAACTCCCAGAAGAATTAGGTTCACCATCTGGGATGCTTCTGGATTCAGTTTTGTAGCTGGAAGCTCAGGGGGCAACTGAAGTGAGAAGTGCCTTGTCCAGCTTAACCTGATTTTGTAGATGTCAGATCTGGCCGTATTGACACATGATTTAGCAACCAGCAGATTAGATTAATGCAACACATGTATTCTAACACATGCATTCTACTTGGCGTTTCCTCTGTGGAGTCTTAATGGGTCTACAACCCATCAAGAACACAACAGAGAGAATTTTGGTGGGTGTTTGCAGGCAGAGTTATTACAGGGATCCTGTAAGGATTCCACTAGGAACTAGATTGTTTCCATGGTTCCAAGTGTGGGTCATAACCCTTAGAGCCCTAAACAGTGTGGGACAGTCCAGGACGGTCTCTTCTCTTATCAGCTTGCCTGTTCCCTGGAATACAACGGAGGCTTTTGGGGCCACCAAAAAGACCCCCTCAATCAATGCAGCTAAATTCCAGAACTCCTGGTTTCCCCCCTCTGCTCAGGTCCATTCATGTCCTTGCTCCATAGGAAGGCATTTTCTGCACCAGCAACCTAAGTTATTAAAGTTGTTACCATGTACTTTTGCCAAGTTATACTTTTTGCTGGATATTTTGCATTGTTTTTGTAAATGTTCTTAGGATCGACTTTGTTTTTTTGTCTTTGAAGCACTTCAAAAGTTCTACTGATTTTAAAAGTTGCGAGCTACAACTGAAGAGTAGGATAGAAATCTTTCTATAAATAAATGGTTCATGGCAGATAGGGATTGGAATGAAGCTTGGAAATTTGCTTGCAAGCCCTAATTAAAGAAGACTCGTTCCAGATGGTACAGATAGTTGATGTAGTAAGCTTTTGCAAACCTTTCTTCTTCTCTACCTGGTTCCTTTTTGGGATTTGTAGATATGAATGATTTGCAACTGGATAATTTTCTTCTTTTAAAAATGGCTTCCTTGCCCCAATCTTCATACTTAAGCTAAACAAAATGTCACAAGTCCTGTTGGATCAGAGTGCTTGGCACCCACAGACAAGATGCAAATGCAGCAGTTTCTCCCTGCTCAGTTCCTGGCAACTGGTACTTGGAGCTGTTTCTCATGTTGGAGCTAACATGAAAGATCTAATCATCTCTCATGCTAGTCACCTTCACGGACTATGTAGCTGATGTAGCTCTTCCGGGTCAGACGTAACTCTCCAGGGAACGGTTCCCCCATCTCTTGGGGGTCACATTGTGTAAAGGTCTGTGGGAGTGACCTTGGGAGTCGGGGCACAGAGACGCAGCCAAGGGCATGGTCAGATAAAAGGCAGCTGGGCCCACAGCAGGAATGTGGGTGGGGCAAGAAGCTCAGGAGCGACCCTCCCTGGTTTCTTGGGCTGTAAAGGGGACGGGGAGAGAGGTACTTTCAGACTTGCAAGATGCTGTTAATGTAATCTCAGAATATATGCCGTTCTATGACCATAATACATTTATTACATTAAATCTTACAATAAAGTAGAATTAGCTCATCTGGCCGTGTTTCCTGTCTGCTCTACCTTGCAAGGCCGACCCATTGGGATTGGAAGAGGTTGCTTTGAAGGTGCTGAAGAATAGAGGGAAGCTTCTGTTGCATGAATTCTAGCCAGTTTTGCTAGCCCAGTTCCGGCCTCTGTCTGTAGCACACTGCTAGTCCAGCCTTTCTTCTCTAATATGGGAAGGAAGGGCACTTCTGTCATAATTTACATTTGATCTGTGTTGTTGCTTGCTGTTTTGAACAAGAACTGAAATTTGGGGTTTAATATACAGGACCCCTTGGTCGTCCCAATGAAAACCATTGTACAAATGTGTGACTCCTAATTAGAACATAAACCTTTCTGGTTTTGCTTCCTGCATGGTGGGGTAATGTATGTATGTAAACAAACTGTTCTGTACACAGTCTGTAGCAGAAGGTCCCTTGTGATGGAACTTAAGAATTAGCTCACTCATCTGTCTTGCTGGAATTTGCAACCTCCTTTCTCACATAGACTACAAAGGCATAAATAGTGGGTGGTGGTTCTTCTTCTTCTTCTTTTTTGCAGAACCAAGCTCAGCCTGACATTTAAACATTGATGACTAAGCATTTAAACCCACTTGTTAAATTTGTTGTTTCTTACGAAGAATCAGCCATTTATAAAGCCTGAATAAATTCGTGGCTCTCACTTGCCTTCTGAATGTTTTAATTACAGTGGTTTTTCTTGTTTGAAAATTTCAGCAAAATGAACAGAGCCGTGCTCCTTGCAGATGAGGCATCTTGTGCTTCAGGAAAAAAAAGTCAGCTGTTGAGGGAGCTGCAATAGAAGGTTGTAACAACTGCACATTCTTGAGAGGAGTTGCACAATAGGAGTTCCACATCCTGTTGTCTTACCGATTTATAGCCTAAAATGGAGCTAAACATACCGTTAATATCAGGTGTCAGATTCCTGTTGAAGTATATCATGATGCCTGTTCTCCTGGCCTCTGAGATCTATGGAACATGTGCACTTTGCAATAAATCTCTGAGATGATCCCTTGATTGAAGTAAAACCACATCTAAGAATTGTGAAAGACTTTGAAAAAAAAATCCCCTTTTCTAGTGCTGGTCTTCAAGCTGCCTTTGCACACCTCCTAGTAACATTTCATAGGACTTGAACATGGCTTGATTGGATAAATTGCACTGATGATGTTGAACATGGCCAAATTCCTTGTACTGAAAAGGAGGATAAAATTGGCCATTTCTTCTTTAATATGAATGAATTTAGGTTGTAAGTTTGTTCACCGTTGCTCTTTCATGTAAATACACGTCACATTTGAATGATGGGCAATGGCAACTTTTTCTGGAAATGTTCAGCATAAAAGGAAATTTTATCAACAGGCCAAAGAAAATCTCAATGGAAAAAGATTAGATTTGATTAAGTGGAGAATTTTAATACTTTACCTCCTCATTTAATATTTCCGTCCACCTTCTCCCATTTTTAGCCATAATTTTATGTTTGATGCATGCGCTAACGCTAAAAGTATTTACAAATCCACATTTCTTACATTGAGTGAAGTGAGAGAGGTATCTTGCTTTGCAGGTTTGAAAATAACATTTTTTATTTGTTCTAGGAAATAACTTCAGGGTTTAAGGAGCAGAGATGGGCAGGGTGCCATGGAATGGTTGCGGAAAAAGTATACAGGAAGCGGCCTGCTTTTGTTTGAGTTGCTAGGTGGGCAGAGTTCGGACGTTCTTAAATAGAGCATTCCAAGAGGGAGTTGATCGCAGAAATCGTTGTGGTCTGAAAATAGCAACTTAGGCATCTTGTCTAATGCATGAAAGCCATTTGTGCCACCCTGAGGTATGTGGCACCTTATGTCGAAAGCAGCAGGTTGTCTGAAAGGTAGTTTCATCTAAATTTACAGAGGTAGTCCACAGTAATGTTACGAACAGGTTGGCTGTGCAAAGAACATCCAAGGGTTTAAGTTGCAGTGTCTTCTTTTGTTGAGTAGAGGGAAAGTTCTTGGAAGCCACATGAGGCTTCTGCCAATGGAAGGCCACTGTCATGTTTCCAGCTTTGGCCGTTGGACTCACTTGCAGTCCAGTCCACTCCTTCGCCCCAATGGCCTCTTTTTCCAGGCACACAATCTTCACATTCTCCACATTTCAGCTGTTCAAAGGTCCTCCGATACTCCACGAGTGAAAGATTCCAGTGACGTGTTCAGAACAGTCCGGCGAGGTTGGTTAGGCCGAGTGGTGAGCAAGTGGCTCCGAGACCGCCAGTAAGCAACGGGGACAATTCCTGAGGGGGGAGACGTGGGCGCCAGTTACCCAGTTCTGCTGCTGTCTTCCCACATACTGACTGCTGTGGCATCTCTATCGGCCTCCCTTTGTCTGTGTGAGTAATTAGGGCACTTTTTAAATCTACTGATTTCTCCCTTAAGCTCACTTCATCATTCTGAAGCACATTTCTTTAAATTTTTGTATTCTTTTCCCCGTTTCTTGTCCTGGTTGTCTGCATCCCTACTGGAGATCTATATCCTGCTTAAGCCACCGAGACCTTGGACCTATCCTCATTCCCGTCCTCCTCCTGGGCCAAAATGTCTCATTTCGGTCCATTCCTTTCCTCCTTTTGCCCCACACCTGCAGCCCATTGCCCTCTCCAGGAACCCTTCAGGATCACTCTCTTTCCAAAGTCCTGATGTTGGTGCACCGAAGCTTAACTTCTCCTGGTAGGAGACGGCTGTCTCCTGGGATGGAACTCCAGGCGTCTCCCGTGGGTCCTGCAGGTGCTTCTGTTGGGATTGGTCTGGGGAGGGGCCGGTTCTCCAACGCTTCCTTTTTGCCAGGCGCCCAGAGAAGAAGCTTGCAGGAGCTTCCTGCAGAGGCGGGTACACAGAGTGAAGCTCTTGATGAGGGTTAGCTTTGGAAATTGGTTCCTCCAGCTCTGTAGGAGGTTATACGGGTAATAATAGCTCTTGGCTTGTTAATCCTATAGCTGGTATGTGGATAATGTACATAGCAACTAGCTGGGGGTAATTTGATCTCTTCTTCCTGGAGAACCGCCTCAGAAAGGGGAGCTGGTTCTGCTCATCTCAGCCGTGTTTGCAGCAAAGGGGGGGGGGGACTGAAGTCGCTCCGGCTCTGTTGCCCTGACCAAGGGGGAAGGTGCGTGTGTGGGACTGGCCTTGAGCCGAGCGGCCCAACCATGTGGGAGGGTTGTGCGTTGTGATGAAAATAACAGAAGGGTGATTGAGCCTGGCTCCGGATAGAGACATATCCTTTATTTTAGGACAAATATATTTCTGAGGGAAATGAAACGGAAGCTTTTCATTACAAAATTGCTTTGGGGTGATCTTTATTTTCCAAAACCAACTTGCAAATGTTGATGGACAAGAGCTGCTTCCAATTCAGACAAATCTGGGTTCCCTTCACCCCTCCGGTTTCTGCTTGATTTATGTCCCCCCCTGTCTGCTGATGTCACAATTTTAACATCTCTCCCATCTCTCTGCTCCCTTGCCAAGAAAGCAGCTGGGTTTGGCTCCGAAGGGGTTGCGATGTCTCACCTGATGACACCCTCCCTTTGGCTGTGCTTGATGCTGGCTGCGTTCTCTTTTCTGCAGACTCCACAGCAGTTTCCGTCAGCAAGAATAAGTTAAATCTAGGTCTGTGGGAAGCACCTGTCACGTATTTCCTTAAGTGTATGTAACTTCTTTTATTTATCAAGCGGGAATAGGAGTTTGGTCATACTACGAAAGTTGATGGGGGGCGTGGGTTTAAGGGGGGGACAAGTCTCAATCTACTTTTCTCTACCCCCAAAATAGCAAGAATGGAGAGGGGGCAGATTATAGTTTCTCAATTTCTGACTTCCATTGTAACTTTAAAACATGAATATTAAATCCTGCAGTGGAATCAAAGCATCTAGGTTTCCCATAAAATGGATGGATGAAAAGTTTCCAGCAAACCTTTTGGCTTAAGCACTGCTTGCTTTTGCTTTCCAAGCAGAGATGATACCTCAATATTTCTAGGGAATGGGACATAGAGGGGAAAATTCTGTTACCCAAAGGCAGAGTCGCGAAAGCAAAAATACCCTCTAGAAACTGCCTTCAAACTGTAGAAATATTTGAATGGCCAAAAGAAATGAAATGGTAACTATCTAAATCCCCTTTCTAGCAGCAGGGCTTCCTCGTCGTGCCCACGAGTACTTTTGCTATCTTTTCTGGTTTTGGATTGCTCAGCAAAATTCTTCTTCAAGACGAAATATGGTGGCATCTGCTTGTTCTGTATAAACTGCATTGAAGCTTTCAGTTAAATTAGACCACTAAGTTACTTAGTTCAGTTACTTGGACCACTAAGTCCTTCATCTGCTTTTCCTGAGAAATCTTGCTCCCCACTAACTGATGGGACCCCTCTGGGTCCTTCACGGCCATAACAGGCCGTGTCTCCTGCTGTCTGCAGATGAGGATCGTATCCTTACAGCTTAAGGGGGGAGAGAGAGATCCGTTCTGTGTCTTCTGCAAAATAACGTGAACAAACAGCCCTGCAGTGGACACAGTGGCGTGTCCTTCTCTAACGTCCCTCCACACGGACAACGGAATACTTCAGGGAAAAAAAAGTGATTTGACGTGTCTATTTAATTCAGCAGTATTTAAGTTGGATGGGTTTATTCTGATCATATCTGGATGTGTACAGAGGACCAAAATGTCAACACAGTCAATGTTGCACAGGAAAAATAAATTATTGCCAGATAAAGTAAAAATGAATGCAAGCAACCACATTATTTGACTGCATGTGCAGCTTAATTGAAACATGACTTTCTCTATAATGTTTTAATTGACACAGAGGGGATGGGGCCACTGCAGGCCCTTTGCTCTGTTGACGTCATTGAGAAACAGTCTGTGTCCAAATGCCTCGAGTGAATATTTTTGCAGAGCTGCTTCTCGTTGTGCCCCCCCCCTTAAGCATCTCACTGGGAAAAAGAAGGTTGCCAGTAATGCCGAATCTGTGACCACAGCTGGTGACTGGCTCCCCTTGCAAAACACTTGGCTTCCAAGACACATCACATGGTTGAAAGTGACTCAGGTTTGTGGAAATGTGGTGGTTAGCCTGGGATGCCAGAACATGATATGATTTTTTGAGTTGGGTTTAGTGCAGTGTGTAGCCCAGCCATTTCGGGGCAGGGCAGGATCTCCAATCTGAGGCTGGCAAGGCAGGATCTCCAATCTCTAGAGATGATTTATTGATTGATTCAGAAGAGTGAGAAGAAGGTGCCTTGAGTTGAGGCCCTTGAGGCTGTTGAGAACATTTCCATGTTTGCTCTGCAGTGAATGTGTTGGAGGCATATGTCTGCAGCAACGTCTCTAACCCAGCCAGGCTGGGTCTAGGAGTCTCCTGCCAAGGGATCTGAGCGCTGAATTTAGGGATGAGGTTCTGGAGACTTCTGATAGACAGCTTGGCAGCTTTTTGGTCAAGTTATGTCTGGGCAAACCCTGGTTAGAATCATGTGTGCACCATGCTTGGTCTTGATAAGGACCCTTGAGCCAGGAGATGGGAAAGCCTTAGCTTCTTACGGACTCTGGAAAGGAACTGGCCTAGACCAGTGTGTCTCAACCTTGACCGCTTTCAGATGTGTGGACTTCAACTCCCAGAATTCCCCAGCCAGCCATGAAGTCCACACATCTGAAAGTTGCCCAGGTTGAGAAACACTGGCCTAGATGGTCAGATTGAATTGGCTGATCTTGCAGAAACACTTGATCTAGTAACGTTGGTGTTTCTTTGGGGAAGTTTAATACCATGTTCTGCAATAAGAATCCTTTGTAGCTTTGACCACTTTGTTCCAGTCTTCTGAAACAGAAGTTAAAAAGCCAGGAGTTCAGTAAGAGTATAAATACTCCCTTGAGCCAACTTGGTTGACAATACATGGCAAAAAAAATCTCAGAAAGGCTCGTTTAATTACAGTATTATTGAAACAGCCAGGCTGGAACCCACTGGCAAGAGAAAAAAATAAATACAAAGTGCAATTACATGGGTCGAGCTTTTCCTTTTGGCACCGGATTTTCTCAGATTAAGTTCATGGGACTCTCTCTGTTCACATTTGTTACCGAAATGAGCCACACCCCTGAGTCAGGCAGCCGGAGAGCAGCTTTGCTTTGCTTTGCTTTGATCAGACTAGGAATCGCTGTGCTTAACCATCAGTGATTCTGCACTGTAATAATGCATTAGGTATTAATTGCCTAATGCAGCCTTCCCACCCAGTGCACCCAAATCTGTCGGGCTGCGACTCCAACTGGCATGTTTGGACATCAGAGGAGGCCTAACACAGGAAATGCATCTGGAAGACGCTAGTTTGGAAAAGGCCCCTCAAGCAAGCAACCAATAGGGATGAAAGGCTAGCAATTGCCAGCTAAAGGGCTTTGCATTTTCACCACTGTTTAAGCCATACCATTTAATCTTTTCAAACTGTCCCTCTGCCTGTGAGGTTTTGATCTGTGCAAGGATGGTCCCCGGGAGCACTTACGTGTCCAATATCAAGAGGATTACTGTGTTAGGAACCAGAAGGGCTGCATTACAGTAGACTATAGAAGCACTGTGGCCACCTTGGAGTTTAAAACCAAGGTATAGTTAATGCTAAGGGGCGTGGTGGCTCAGCCATGGAGGTAAGACGCCAGGCTTGTCGATCGGAAGACCGCAAGTTCGGAGGTTCGAATCCCTAGCCCTGCATGACGGAGTGAGCTCGCGCACCAGCCCCAGCTCTTGCCAACCTAGCAATTCGAAAGCATGCAAATGCAAGTAGATGAATAGGTACCACTTCGGTGGGTAGGTAACAGCGTTCCACGCACGTCATGCCGGCCACATGACCGCGGAAGTGTCTTCGGACAGCGCTGGCTCTTTGGCTAACAAACGGAGATGAGCACCGGCCCCTAGAGTCGGACACGACTGCACAAATGTGCGGGGGGAGCCTTTACTTTTTATAGTTAATGCTTTGTCAACACAATGTATGAAACTAACCAAGCATTATTTATTTATTTATTTTATTTATTAGTTAAATTTATATGACCGCCCATCTCCCCCAACGGGAGACTCGTTTATAATGATAAACCACAATCTTAGCCACAATCCTTTGTGCCAGCCTATGGCTTGATATAATGCCTAAAGACAGTTCCTGCCTTTTATGCCCAGTGTTCACCATCCGAGTATAAAACGTAGTTTACAGGTGAAACCGTTGACTGCTAAGCAGATGAGTTGCACGTTCATAATTCTTACACATCTGAGTCCCACAAGCATCAGTGGCTTGGGAAGAGGCTTTTCACAAACCTTTGATGAATACTTCTATCTCATCTGAAACATACAACGTCATCCCTTGAGCTGCCAGATAAAGGTAGCATTTGTGATAATGTAGAGATTATTTCCATTTCTGACCATATTTTGCATCAGGAAATGGAAAATCCCACTTGCAGCTGGAGGCGAGTTCTGGGGTAAGGCCAGACTTTGCGAAGTCAGCTGATGGAGGAACCTGAGCCTGTGGAGATCAGTGGGTCTCCAGAAAGAAGGCTATTCGAGGTGTGTCAGTTTCAGTCCAGGTCAAAGAGCAGAGGCCACTTTTTCCCTTGACCACCTAGGCCTGGTTCAGGATCCTGCGTGGTCACAGGAATGGTCAAGGGGGGCCAGGAATAAGCTAAAGGGGGTACAACTGATCAGCAGGAAAGAGTATTGCCGATCAACTTTTAAACTTTCGGAGTATGTTTCTCCACCGTTCCATTATGACACTCAAATACCTTGCTTCTGCTTGGTTGAACGTCGTTGAAGGATAAAAAGTCAGTTCTCAAATGCTGAAATTGACAAGGAAGAAATTAAGCAGTTCGGTTTTGCAGAGCAGAAGGATAAGAAGTCCGTCCCCCCCCCCCCAGCACAGAGACAGAGTCATCCAGTTCCCCCTTTCCCCGGTGGATCAGGCCCAGCTTTTGAAGTCTGGCCCTTGACTTGCGGGCAAAGCCCCTTTGGGCCCCGAAACCAACAACTCGGGCCACCTCTCCCCTTGTTCCAGAAATCCTTTCAGAAACGGTATTTCAAACAAGGACCTCAGGATTTAGAACGGTGGCCCTACCATGGTTGAAAATGTATTGATGGGATTTAGCAAAGGGAGTGACAATTGGCTGAAGTCTAATTCCTCTCATTTTGTAACAAAACTGTAATGGTCTATAATGTAAATAGTTTTACATAAAGTAGCATTCGGAAATCGTTTTTAAATAATTTACATGATTTATTGGTCATTTTTCTGCTGGTAGAGGGTTTGGGGAGAGATTAAAAGACGGGTAACAATTTTGGAACACTTTTCTTAAATATATATATAAGAAAATCGTATTTTCATATTTAAAGTCAACAAAATATTTCTGCCCGCATATTTTTTTTTAAAGGCATGGGGAGAAATGGTATATCTAAAGCTTTTCTTCTTCACAGTTTTCCCCCAAGATTGCTTATTCTTATGTTTTTCTTTGCAGGCAGTTACCGGGAAGAGTTTTGGAAACAAGAATTTTCGTGCTGCTTTAGAAAATGGAATCCTCCTGTGTGAGTAAGTATTTTGAACCAGAAAAGGGCAGGATTTATTTGCAAAGCCTTTAGATGCCACACTGTTGAGCTAATGCTACCGTCGATCATCTGAAACTGCAGAAGCAATTCGGCCTTTCTGGCGGTGAGACCTTCCATGGTGTTTGGTGTCTTATAAACAGGTTGATACTCTACTGTATGCGGCTGTGCTGAAAAATGCAAGTTAGCCTGGCGAGCCCAGGGACTGCCCGTCTCCAAGTATTTCTGCCTGTCCAGCGAGGTCAGGGAGAGTGGACGCACTCTGGATCCCGTCGACATAATATTGCCACCTTGCGGGGGCCAGGAATGCGCCAGCTCCGTGCTGCACGTGCCCTGTGGGACGCTCCCCCAAGAGATGGTGTTCAGGAAATGGTTAACGACGGGGTGGTTCTCCCGGGGTTGGGAGAGCGTGGTTGTGGAGTGCCTATGGTTTGGGGGTTTGTATTGGTAGTGTGTAATCTTCCCGTTGGTTGTGACTTTTTCTAAGTATGTTGTTGTTGTCTCTTAATTGTAAGCTGCCCAGAGTCGTTAAGGAGCCAGGCGGTCTCGAAATTGAATTAAATAAACTGTTTTGCTTTGGATTTGAAGGGGAAACAGGGAAAGGGAAACGGTTGGGGTGGGGAGGAGGAAGGTGTGAGAGAGCCCATCTGGAGCTCCTAGAAGCAACCACGTTTTTTCCCTGCATTCCCTGCTGGGTTTCTGGACTGGCTGAAAGATGCTGATCCAGATCATCGCAGTATGAAGTGTGACTTTTTAAGCATGCTTGTCTTTAGATAACCGTATTACCTTTTAAAATGTTCTGCCCTGTGTCGTGCTTGGCAACATTATTTTTGTAAAAATGAAACCACCCTGGTTTCAGAAACTCAGAACCCCAGAAACTGAGGTTTTGTTGACAAGCTATCTTGCTGTTCAAATAATAATCCAGACAATCATTCCCATAGGTTATAAGACTGCAAAAATGTCTCCCCGTGCAAGTTTCCTTCCTTTTAGCAATTTTCTTCGTCTGAGTACCTTCTAGAAGTGGAGATTTAATGTGAACCTTTGAGTGTATCTATGGAATGCAGCGCATTTTAAAAACTGAACAACTTGAAAAGCATGAACAATTCCTTCTGAGAACATCTGAGCTTTTAGCCAATACCCTTACTTTAAAAAGAACTTTAAAGTGGTTTTTATTGTTTTTGGCAAGCAATGAAATGTGAGAATATATAGTGTTTGGCAGATGGGGACCTCCTTCTGAAGCTTCACTTTATTCTAATGAGCACCGGGCTTGCAAGCAAAATGTATCCTGATTTGGATGATACCCTTTAAAATGAAATTTAAAAAAGGGAAAGGGGAAAAACAGGACAAGCTTTCTGGGAAGATGCATTGCTTTGCTTTGCGTTCTTTGACGTGGTACCTTAGCTTTACAGATCATTCTCTCCACGATCTTATCTCCACTTGGACTTGGCTGGCCTCTTACCATGCTGTTGCATAGAAGTGCGAATCCTTAAAGGATCATTGTTCTTGGGGAACAAGATGATGGAGGTTCTCTTGCTTAATTTACATGGTGCGCCTTGCAGTTGATCACAGTGCTTTGGCCATTGAACCTACCAGCAACTCTTCAACTTTGCCAGAGTGGATCGTTCTGGGTTCCCTCTCCTGTTCTTAAAGTCACCGGAGCTGATTCATATCTGCTCTTTACTTGACAGCTGTAGCAACAAGCATTGGTAGACTTTTGTGATAAATCAGTGCAGAAATGTTTCATATAATAGAAATGATCTTCAGTGGACCAGGTATAATAAGTCGCTGGTCACTAAATAAAAGTACTTATCCATAATTATAAGCAGAGCAGGAGCCAAATACTGACTGACTTGGGTCTCAATAAAATCTGCTTTTATGAGACGTTGGGGCCTCTGCAAAGCCAGTCCTGTGAGAATCTGGCCATGATGGTTGACTTTGAGGAACTTTGAAACTCTTTTGGCCCAGTCAGACCTGGTAGCGAGTCGGTCGGAGGTGCCACGGAGTGAAGACTTCCTTTCCTTCTCTGCTTGCAACACTCTGGGATCTTATTCACACAGACAGAGCTGATTGCGCCCTGTTTCTCAGAAGGAACAGATAAGTGTAAGACACAATAACCTTCTGGTATTATGAAGAGAAATGATATCTTTAAGCCAGCAGTGGTCTAGTTGTGTTCCAAGGAAGTCACAGTTTCTCAGAATCTTATCAGAGATTTAACACAACAAGAGAGGTCTTAAAAGATTTTGTATTGTTGATTCACACCAATGAGTGAGAGAGAGAGGGAGGGAGACGTGGTTTGGCCAGAGCGGTGCCCAATCTGGGAGGAATCTTCTGCTTCAACAGAGCAGGGCTTCCTTGGCAGGCCCTTGAAAGCATCCCCCAAAGGAGAGATTTTGAAAACCAGACCTGCATTTAACACCTTTCATTATATAGGGTATTTATTTTCCCACACTTAAAAAATATTTTTATTTAATATACCTCAGGTATCTAATCTATGCAAAAGCTGAAGCAAAAACAATTTTACTCTACCTAATCAATTCATCTCGGGGCGCAATGGCTCAGTGGTTAAGACGCCAGGCTTGTCGATCGGAAGGTCGCAAGTTCAGCGGTTCGAGACCCGAGCGCTGCGTGACGGAGTGAGCTCCCGCACTCACCCCAGCTCTTGCCAACCTAGCAATTCGAAAGCATGCAAATGCAAGGAGATGAATAGGTACCACTTTGGTGGGATGGTAACAGCATTCCGCGCACGTCATGCCGGCCACATGACTGCGGAAGCGTCTTCGGACAACGCTGGCTCTTCGGCTAAGAAACGGAGTTGAGTACTGGCCCCTAGAGTCGGACACGACTGCACAAATGTGCGGGGGGAACCTTTACCTTTACTTAATCAATTCATATAGTTTAAAATGTGGACTACTTTGTAATTTTAATGCCTATGTTTAACTTTAGAATTAAAAAATACGTTTAAAAATTTGGTTAACCTTCTCTCTTTATCTTTTTTAATAGTCTAATTAACAAGATCAAACCTGGCATCATTAAAAAGATCAATCGTCTGTCAACACCAATAGCTGGACTGGTAGGTAGTAAAATTACATTTTGGCATCAGTATATGGGGTGGTTGGCACTGATACTGAAAGAAGCTTTATTGTCTCGTAATTACGTCATATTTTTATGGAGGTGATGAAGATTTATTGGTTGCTGTTCATATTAGTTAGCCATGACAAGCCTAGGAGTTTCGTTTTGTATTATTTTCTGTACACTAATGCCAGCAAGATGCAATACGAATCTTACCCCGAAAGAACATAACCTTTTGTCTTCCATTTCTACTTTCAAATGCAACATTTTGGCTAAAGACGAGAGGGTCCATCTGAAGCAGAATAAGAACCATCAGCGGTGCCAATTCTGTGTTCTTCCCTCATGGAAACAGCTGTTGGGTACAGGAAGACTTGGAGTTAGGGTTCAAGCTGATGGACATACCCAGCTCAGTTCAAACTGGCTGCCCCAGTTAAAATAGGCCTAGATGATGTATTCTCCAGCTGGTCGTCTGTCTTTACCTGGCTTGGTGGCTTGATCTACAGCAGGATCATAGCACTAGGGGTAGGATGGGAATGGTCTCCTCCCTTCTCCCCACCCCCTTCTTATGCAAAATTCATTGTCATCCCGTATACTTATTTTTTCCCTTTAATCCATTAACTCCAATCAAAATGTGTGTGTGTGTGTGTGTGTGTAAGTCAAACTCCCAAACCTGCATGGAAGTATGTGAATTTTTCACAACAAAGGGATGGTGGGGGAACCTTGGAAATTTCTCATCCTGCCCACAGTAATCACGATTCAGATCAGGCTCCTGGGCGCTTAAATTAAAGAGGAGGAGGAGGAGGAGGAGGCATTAATACAGTACGTCTTCTTAAGCATTATACAATCCAAATCAATGCATCATCTTCTAAACAGAGGCTACAGTTCTCCTGATCCTCAGTATTAAGAATGCTGTTTTTAAAAAAATCTGCAAGAAGCATTTTAAAGGACGCACACATACGCACTGGAGCAAATTTTGGGCTTCCATCTGAAAGCGGGTATAGTTTTAAGAACCAAATCTGTGACCTTTCTTCAAAATACTGCTTGTAGCAAAGTACATTTTGGGTGTTCGTTTGAAAATGTTTGGGGAAAGATTGATGTCCTTGGGTGTTTTCAATTGGGCATTGTGTTTGCAGGAAGGGCAGCATTCCAATTAGCAAATTCCATCTGTGCTGCTCTTTATATAAAATGTTCCATGAAAGATGGGCTTTTAAAGCTGCAGCGAATGAACCAATATGTTTGCAGAAGCAAGCGCTTCCATAGAAAAGTTAGGGACTGTTTACAAATAAACAAACAATTCTACCATCGGTCACATGATTAAAGCATACTTGGGCAGCATAAGCTGTTCCTGAATATCTACAGAAATAAACCCTTACCTATTAAAAGTTTGGATTTCCAGATTTGCAAGAGTTGCATCCATCTGTGTATCACAGGATAGGTAAAGATGGTGAAATCGTGTTTCAGCTTACCCTGGGTCATGTATGAAAATACATTTTGTAGTTATTCATTGTGACCAAGCGCTCCCAGCCTCAGCTGGGAAGTCCTATCGTTGGGGGCTCGCCAGATAGCGCCTTACAGTGGTTCTACCGCCATGATCCTGCTCCTGGGAATCCACACCCCTTGGAGTTACGGTTGGTCCCGTGAGGTTTACAAAGGCCCTTGAAACTTTCCTTTGTGTAGAAACTCTTCCTTTCATGAAGCTGGAAGAAGCATTCTTCTTGAAAGCAGGACCCCAGACCTGTTTAAATTATGGTACTGCTGGGATTGGATAACGATTGCTGGACTGATTGTCCTGCACACACACACACAGACCCATCCTACGTTGTGGTGTTATTGTTGTCTGCTTATTCTGTAAGCACATACCAGATAAAAATCGTCTGCTGCCAAAGAGGCAGGACCATCTGCAAGTGATTCGTGGGTGGCGGCTGTGTTTGTCCTTCAGCTCTGATGAAGGACAGGAGGAATTTTCTCTCAGGGATGGAAAACATGGTCTCCCCCTCCCCCAATGGTAAAAGCTACAGGACTGATTGCTGCTGTGTAGGCAGCCGAAAACCAGCCTGTTAGCCGCCCAGAGTCATGAATTTGAGATGGGCAGCCATACAAATTGAATGAATGAATGAACGAACGAATGAATGAACGAATGAACAAACAAACAAACAAACAGCTGATCAAACTCAAAAGCCAAGGCAGAGCTAGCGAACTGCTGGGATCAGGTAGACACGGATGTGTCCCTAATTTAATTTGGTCCAGGCAGACTTTCTAGCTGTGCTTGCATTGCACCACAGCAGAGGGTACTACATAAATTCCTCTTTTCATTAAGGTGTTAGATTTTCTATCCTGCCTTTCCTCCAGGAGCACAGGACGGTGTGCATAGCACCCCATCCTCCGTTTTTCCTCACAACGAGCCTGCGAAGTAGAGGAGAGGGCCATGACTGGCCCCCAACCCACGTAGGGAGCGGCTGGGGCTGGGGCAGGACGGGGTCCCCCAATTGCGGAGCAGCAACACGTCGGCCACGGAGCCCCTCTGCCTCCCCTGTTGCTTCCGGCACTGGCTCAGAGCGACTCCTCCTCTCCAGCTGCAAAGGTGCCCTCATTTGTTTGGTAGGATTTTTAAAAAAAGTATAATAAAAGCAAAAGGGGCGTGGTGGCTCAGTGGGTAAGACGCCAGGCTTGTCGATCGGAAGATTGCAAGTTCGGAGGTTCGAATCCCTAGCCCCGCGTGCGGAGTGAGCTCCTACACTCGCCCCAGCTCTTGCCAACCTAGCAATTCGAAAGCATGCAAATGCAAGTAGATGAATAGGTACCACTTCGGTGGGCAGGTAACAGCATTCTGCGTGCATCATGCCGGCCACATGACCGTGGAAGCGTCTACGGACAACGCTGGCTCTTCAGCTAACAAATGGAGATGAGCACCGGCCCCTGGAGTCGGACACGACTGCACAACTGTGCGGGGGGAACCTTTACCTTTTTCTAATAAAAGCGTCCAGAAGGTAACGGCAGCCCTTCAAATTATAAATCCTTCAAAGAAGATTTATAACTTTGTCCTTTTATAAATGCCAGTTGTAAAAAAATAATCTAAACCATAGCCGTGATGGTTTATGAACTGAAGTAGTTCCCATTTTCCTTTTATAGTGACAGGGAAAGATAAGAAGCGATTGAACAGCCCTCCTTATGCAAAGAATGAAAACTGTGTTTCAGCATCAAAGGCTTTTGGATCCACATTTAATTTGCTCCTGCGATTGCCCAATAACTGTAGGGTCTGTTTGATTTATATGTAAATGTGCCCTCTTTCTGTTGAATTGTAAATAGTCTTGAACCGCCAGTGTCCTGGTAGCATAAGGCCCATTTTCACCATAAAACCCAAACAAAACAAAGCTAAAATCCCAGCATCGAGCCCTCATATGAAATGTCTTTCGTCAGCATCACCAGATACTCCTTTAAAACTTAACACCCACGCTGGGGAAGGCCAGAACCGGGAATCTTTCTGTAGCCAAAAGTCTACATTGAACCAGAAACACGGCCCACCCCAGCCTCTATATATACTTCCCCACTCCTGTCTGTCCAGATGTCCCTTTTCTCTTGCCTCGCCTTACCACGAGATCCTTTCCCACAAACCTTTTCTTCTCCGCTGCTCTGCAGTGTACAGTGGGACATGCTGGAGAATTTAATCATTTCTTCTGTGCTGAATTACGGATGGAGGGGTGGTTGCAGTTCCCAAGCCATTGCTGTTAAAATTATGTATATCCTTGGGGTCCTGCTTCCAAAGCGAATGGTGACACTGGCTCGAACTCAGGCTTCTAAGTTTGATCTTCTTTGCAGAGATTTCCAGATATAACTGACATTGGACAGAGCTTGCTGGAAGGGGAGGTAGATGCCCCGTCCCTGCGTGGGGTGCATCCTGGGTTGGTGATTGAGCGTCTGTGTTGGTGGGGGGAAGACTTGTTCTCGCAACGCAGAAACTTCAAACTGGGAGGGCAGCCTTCCAGACCACGACATCTTCCTCTCCCTGGAAACAAGAGCTGACTGAACGCCCCTCTCTCGATAGGTTGTTGTGTGCATACCTGGTAAAGGAGGGACCCTCCTGAGCAGCTGGGGATAACGTTCCGAGGAAGCACAAACAAGTCAGCAAGTGGTATTTGTGGATGATTAGACCCAGCCGCTCCATTACGGCATTCAAAGGTCGTGGGTGCACACATTTTTGCTTTCACCGAGCACGGTGCCAAGGGATTATTCCAGGGAGTTGGCACTCGTCCTCTGCCAGGCCTGAACCCCAAACTGGTTCAGCCAGAAGATGTGCATTCTAGTGAGTGTGGAAAAAAAATCTCAGAGGATCAGGGAACTGTCATCTTTTTTTGCTGTCTTGTTGTTGAACGTCCTTCAACGTAGGAGACAGTGAGTAGGCAACCCCGGGAGTGGGTGGGTAAAGAATGCGCATATTTGCCCTGCCCATAACACTTCCTGGCCAGCTATATGGGAGCCTGTATTTCTTCTCCATCTCTAGTTTCACCAGTGAGTTTTTATGATGTGCATCACTGCTGCTAATCAACATTCTCCTTGGTTTTGTTGACACTGGGTGGGGAAATGCCAACTCCTGACAGCTCTGCCGTTACCCGCCGGCTGTGTGTGGCGGGCTTGGCCAAGTTTATAGGGCCGAGAAAGGAGCCACCACCGGCTCGCCACAGCAGCCCATGCCTGGGACAGAAATGAGGACCGGTCGCGGGAAGCGTGAGGGGCCTCCAGTGCCCCAGCCGTACTCTGGGTCGGGGATTAGCCTCCTTTTCCTGCTGAAACCTTGCCCCATCCTCAGAAAATGCATCTCTGTAGAGTTTGGCATTATTTTTCTGAAACTAAGTTGAGAAAGCCGGGCCATCGTAAGGAGAAAGAAGCACAGACCTCCGCCAAAGTCTCATTCCCAGCAGCCCTTCCTGGTTAGAACCTTTTGTTCTTGCCGAATGCGCAACCCTTCCTTCCTTGTGGGCCTGGGGTCTTGCGTCCTCATTGGAAGTGGGCTGCGAAAGTAGGAGAGGAAGAACGCCAAGGAGCGAGCCGGGCTTTCTCCACCCCTTCGTGACGGCTGGATCGGAGGGTACTGTCGGGAAGAGAGAAAATGAAGAGCAGGCTCTCTAAGCTTCGGTTGCTTACGCTTCCATAAGTTGTTAATCTAAGTTTTCCTCTCTCTCTTTTCCCCCCTGGGGCAAGTACTTCAGCCCACAACCACAGTTTCATGTTGTCCCCCACTTCGCCATCTGTCTGACTTCTCCAGGCTAAGCAGTGATCGTGACCCTCCCTAGACAGCAGGGCTAAAAGCAGGATGGTTGTCTGGTCCGAGATGCGTCCATTCTGAGCAAGCACGCTGCTCCTGGGTCTGGTGTCCTATTACACAGCTGGAAACCTTTAGGAAGCGCCAACACCAGACACAGGAGTGCTACAAAATGACACGGAACGCTTGGGATCCAATGCTTTCTTTAGGAAATCTTGACCTCCCCAACCATTTGGGCAATTCTTCTAAACCGAGCAATGCCTTGATTTGGAGGGTTAGAGGGTGTGGGTGGGTGTTCAAAGCACCAGCAGATCACAAGTGGGCTTCTCTAATAATAGCCGTGGACGGAATTCCAAGTTGGGGTTGAGCCGTTCCTGCCCCGTATGATTCCGGAGTTCTGCCAGGCTCCTGGGTTCACTCCCCTAAGGTCCTCCTCCTCCCCTGTTCAAGTGACAGAAGGGGTAGCTGAAACTCCCCAGTCCGGTTTGCAGCACCCTTGATTGCTCCTTTTCCTGCAGGTTAACTGGAGGCAGATAATCACATTTCTGTCCCTCCTATGGAAGTTTTACTTGCTGGTTGTTACAAATCAGTGCCAGAGCAAGTTTCCCTAGTTTTTCCCCCTCCCCTTTCCTTCTGCTCAAGTGACTTTTTCTCCTTTCGCCCGTCTCATCCTGATGATGGTGGCTCTGATCACAAACTTGCTGCTGTGCTTGTAGAATCCGAGCTCTGTCTGTGCAGATGATTTCAGGACCAACAAACGTCATTGCTCTGTTCGCAAGGCTCAGTTACACGGGGCTGCTCGCTACCCTCAGGAGGAGGGAGGGCCACTAATTTTAGTGTTTTGCAGAGGATCAGACAAATTAATAGGGACGCAGGTTCTCAGTGACAGCACACCTCAATTATGAGCAGATGGGAAAGGATCGTTCCCTGCTTGTGAGTTTCTGGAACCCGTCCCGGAGCCCCTGCCGGCCCAGGCCCTCTGCCCACAGCATGCTGACCCCGGCCAGCCACGTCTGCAGCAGGGTTAGGGTTCAGGACACCACTGCCCTTTCCCCACCGGCCAGGCAGGCGGCAGGGGGCGTGGCTGGGGCATGGCAGCCCGGCCGAGTTTGGGGGAGGGGTTCATTGCTGCCCACCTTTGGCAGGAAGAGATGGTTTCCCAGTTCCCCTCTGCCTTCAGCTCCTCCTCCAGGACAACTGGGTAGACAGAATGGGAGCAGCGGGCGGGTTTTGGATTCCCCCAAGGTGGCTCTCACGGCGGAGCTAGTGGAACCCAGTGCAAGACCCCCATGTGGATAATTGCTGGTCAGTTGACCCCCTTGGTGCCCAACGCAGTGCCCCAAATGCACCTAATTAGATGGGCCACTGGCACCCTCCACCAGGGCTGTTCTGAATATGTAGGCTAAGTTACTACAACCCGCCCTGCATTTACACGTCCTATGCACCTCAATCCAGCACTATAAAATGGCAGGGAATTGCCTGCGAAACGGGGGTGGTTCACATTGAGAATAGTGGATGGTTAGTGGCCTGTTTCGTGTACGTCGTTCGGTTCCTTTGGCAGATGTCAAAGGAGTGGGGCGCAGATTCACTGCATCCTTAAGACAGGGTCTAATGCAAGCCTCTCTGTCTGAACTTCAGCTCGGTGGGTTAGCCTCTGGTGGGACCTGGAGATGCATGACCTTAACGCTGCTCCATCTTCCTGAAGGCCTTCGGGGGTTCCCTGGTCTTGAGATCAGTGCCTTGCCTCTTCACAGGGGCTGCAAAGAGATAAGTGCATCTAGAACATGCGCGTAGTACAAAGGCTTTTTGTCTCTTGGTAGAAAAAACAGGACAATGTACCGTCTGCATTAAAAAATAGGGTGTGGCTAGCAGTGGGCAGCTTCAGTTTGGCTTAAAATGCAGTTCCAACGAAGTCTGAATTAAGTGCAAGATCATACATTTTTATGGGCAGTCCAATGGATTTATTTTCCATAAAAGAGCTATTTATTACTTTGCAGGTCTTAATTTGTAGCCCCAGATTCTGTGTTGTCATGTCCAATCTTGTTATGTCCATAGTACTTAAATTAAAGGAACTCACAAAATAAAAATGGCAGCAGTTTAGGATGTTTCATTATTGAGCTGAATGATTGATAATTTAAAGGGAGTTAAATGTCTGCCCGTTAGCAGAATAAAAAGAAAGAGAATGACAGTCTTCTTCCCTCCTCTGCACTCTCTCCAATGCTCAGAATAAAGGCCATAATAGAGGATATTTCCTAGGACTGGAATTGTTTTTAACAACCCCCCTATTAATACTATCCACCACCTTTTTTCTTTAGAACGTTAATGGAAACTGTACATTCAAGGCACAGTGCATTCAAGGCACTGATTCATCAATATAATAAGGCTGGAAAGGACAAAGTACTATTGAATTGTCTGGGCTTAGAAAAGAAGATGAAAAAGGGCAGAGAATTTGCAGGAAGGAAGAGAACGGGAAGGAGCAGGAAATTTGTATAACTAGAACTATATTCTGTCATAAATTTAATTACATAAACATGAAAATTGGGCATCTTCAAAGTTGTTGATTTTTCCAGAGATCTGTGACAAGGGTTAGGTGTGTGTGTGTGTGTGTGTGTGTGTGTGTGTGTGTGTGTGTATATATATACATACATACATACATACATACATACATACATACAGTATCTGTATATATATACAGTATCTGTATATATATACAGTATCTGTATATATGTGTGTGTGTGTGTATCTCCACACATACACACATACACACACATGTATAGTACATATATGTTATGTTTGTTGTTTATTCGTTCAGTCGCTTCCGACTCTTCGTGACTTCATGGACCAGCCCACGCCAGAGCTTCCTGTCGGCCGTCGCCATCCCCAGCTCCCCCACGGTTGAGTCCGTCACCTCCAGAATATCATCCATCCATCTTGCCCTTGGTCGGCCCCTCCTCCTTTTGCCTTCCACCTTCCCCAGCATCAGCATCTTCTCCAGGGTATCCTGTCTTCTCATTATGTGGCCAAAGTACTTCAGTTTTGCCTTTAATATCATTCCCTCAACTGAGCAGTCTGGCTTTATTTCCTGGAGTATGGACTGGTTTGATCTTCTTGCAGTCCAAGGCACTCTCTGAATTCTCCTCCAACACCACAGATCAAAAGCATCGATCTTCCTTCACTCAGCCTTCCTTATGGTCCAGCTCTCGCAGCCATAGGTTACTACAGGGAATACCATTGCTTTAACTATGCGGACCTTTGTTGTCAGTGTGATGTCTCTGCTCTTAACTATTTTATCGAGATTTGTCATTCCTCTCCTCCCAAGAAGTAGACGTCTTCTGATTTCCTGGCTGCAGTCAGCGTCTGCAGTAATCCTTGCGCCTAGAAATACAAAGTCTGTCACTGCCTCCACGTTTTCTCCCTCTATTTGCCAGTTATCAATCAAGCTGGTTGCCATAATCTTGGGTTTTTTTAGGTATATATAACATATATGTTATATATACCAATATATACTGTAAATGCATAGCAATCTGGGTATGCTAGAATTAGAATTATTTTTTCTTAAGCATTTCAGTTGCATGAAGAATGTCAAGGCTGTAACTTTCATACAATTACAGATATTCCACTAAATATATAACTATTGCCATGCAAATATAAACTACCATATTTATAGCTTAAATAGGGTACATCATACTGTTTGCTTTAGGATTCAGAACATTTTCTTGAAAAGCCATTAAATGGATTCATATGACAAGGATTTAATCCTTTTTTTTAATGGAGAAATCTCGTGGTTACATGATGAAGTTTAGACTGCTGATCACCCAGAGCCATGAATATGTTGTGAGTCTGTTAGAAAGTCCATCCCAAGAATTGTTTTCTGACTCCTGAGGGTAAATAGAAGGTTATTATTGTTCAGTTCCATTGCATCTATTGTACAGCAATAGAGCAAAATTGTGCTGAGCAATCCCTTATGTGCGGGAGCCACCCACCGCGAAACTCTGTCCCTAGCTCCTTCTCTGAATAGATTTGAGAGAAAATGAAAGAGAGAGAGAAAAATCTGCATTTTACACGTTCATAATTTATTCTACTCTGATCGTCTTGAAAAATAAAACAATATTTATGGATGTTTATTCTTAGTATCCATACAGATACACCATATATACACAAATATATGCATTCCACATGAGCTATAATTTGACTACTCTGTGATATTTAGTGGTGAAAACAACCAAATCCAACGTTAATATTTTGATTTGGCATATGTGTTACTAGTATTCACCAGTGTTCATATTATTACAATGCCATGCTTTATTAGACTGTATTTGTGTAGTTGTTACTATAACCTATGGGTGTGTGCTATTGAAGCTTTAAGAATTAAGAAGAATGTACTGAAACAACTTGAAGAGGTGAAAATAAATACTGGAAGTCCTTGAATAGAAGTGTTTGTATAACTGACTGAAATGTTTAATTTGGTAGAGCCTATATATCGTTGTTCAGTCGTTTAGTCGTGTCCGACTCTTCGTGACCTCATGGACCATATATATATATATATAGATATTAGACTATAATATTAGATATTATATATATATATATATACCAACTAACTAATTCGTAGCTATTAAGACTCATTCTCATTCCTGTCTAATTTTCGTCCATGTTGTACATCAAGCAGAAGAGCGAGTATGTGAATTAAGACAGGAAAGAATCCCGCATGTGTGCTGTACTACCGCCTGTAGTTGTAGACTCCTCACACACACATATACACACCTCTTTCCCCCTCCCCTCCCCCGTATATGCTAAAGAGGACCCAAATCTCAGGTTTCTGCTCCAGCGGAGTAGAGGTGATGTCAGTGGCTTTGCCGGCACATTCCAGAACTCAGGCTAATTACGTAAGGAGGACGGATGATTCCCACCCCAGCCCTTTGCTTAAGCAAGGGAAGAAAGCAAACAACTCAAGGGTTACTCAGCTGGAATTGATAGGAGGCCAGGATGTTTTTTAAAAATTACTTACTACATAACATGGCCTGTCTCTCACATGCCTTTCTCATGATCTAGGTTACTTTTGTACAAACGGTGCTGCATCCCTCTATAGAATCAAAAGAAATAATCAGTTGTTCCATCATAGTTGCTGGTCTCAAACCCTCCAAACTTCTGCCCCTCCTCGGTTACTTGCCTTCCTCCACGCGGGTCCTGCATAGCTGGAGAAATGCGACTTTCTGCCCTGGCACCAACAACTACTACGGGCATAAAAGAGTAGACTAGACGGGGCAAATAAGTCAGCAGGAAGACGACATGCAGGGAGGGAAGTTCCAAGGCTGTCGGGGGACATAATGGGCCTGTCCTTTGATACCCATTTGATAACTGCAGTTGGGAATGATTTAGCCAGGGGTTCAGCGCATGGGTGGTTGAAGCCACGCTTGAAATGTGTAAGTGAAAACATTCTGGAGTTCCTCCTTAGCTGTCCAAGCATCAGGAATTGTCTGGATGTTTCCAGGGAAGCAGAGGGTGGAGAAGCCCTAGCAACGGCCTCCCCCAGGCCACGTGGGCGTGCGCTGATCCCCCGGGGGGTTGGCATCCTGGGCACTTGCCCAGCTTAGCCATAGGCTGTGCCAGGGGGCAAAGGCAGCTGGAGTGGTTACAGCCCAGTGTAACCCCGAGACCTGTTGACAGGCCAAACGCCACTCTGCCCTCCGCCGTGGACTTTGGACCCCTTGTGCGCGCTCAGCCCACAAAGCAGGGTGTAAATGGGGCAAATACAAATATTTCTGTCTATGGATACACGAATGAATGGTGATTTTAAGTTAATACCGAATGGCTGTCGCAATCCCGGGCTGCCCTAGGCAAGGGCACTTTTTCTTTTCAGAGCAGGGACATCGGAGCCAGGCTGTCGGTGGCTTTAGTCTTCTCATCTTGCGCTCCCGAGAGGCGTAGGACGCCTGTCATTTTCCGGGAATTGCTCAACGGGGCTTCCCTCTCTGCCAGCACGAGCCAGGAAGGAGAGACGTTGGAGGGCTGCTGGACCCGCGAAGCAGCCCAACTTTTCTGGGGCCGAGTTCGCAAACCCTAACTAGCCCAAACATTTCCAAAGCTTGGGCTGCTTGTCTCCCAGTTGCGCGCACGCTGCCTACCCCGCATGCTGCTTCCCACTGTTCAGGATCTGGAGTTAAACATTCCTGGGGCATCGGGGCCTGGATGTGATTAGGTTAGGGAGCTGGGCACGCTGGCATTGCAGCAAAGGGGGGCCTCTCTCCTTCCTCTCCCTGCAGGGTTCGAGGTAAGCTTTGCCCTCTGGCTCAGCGAGCCACTGCCCCGCAGCAGGTGGTGCCAATCCCTGCTCAGCCACGCCTGGCGTGCCCGGCCAAACGGGGCACCCTCTGCTCCCTCCCTCCCTGCTCTGCCTCTGCCTCGCCTTTCGGTCTGTGCCTGTCGGCCTCCCCTGCCTCTCCCTCCTCAGTAACCAAAACCCCGTCGCAGGTGGTGCGTCTGCAGTCCCTCTGTAGCCTAGAAACGGGGTTCCTCCTCCTCCGCTCCTCCTTGCCAACCATTCCTGGGTGGGTGAATGTCAGTAGCCGGAGTTATTTTTAAATGTGAGAGGTGAGGCTTGTCATGCAAAGCGAAAGAGGGCGTTTGTTTGCAGAGCTGACACCGAGGGGACGCTGCTGCTCCCTGGCCGGCAGTTTGCTCTCCACCTGATAATCTTTAACGTGCTCTGCCAGCCACCGAGCTCCAGCGTGGCCCGAGAGTCACGGGAAACCTGGCTCCCTTGTCAGCTGCGATCCTGAGGACCGGGCTGGACTTTGAGACGTCAGCAGCGCTCTCCCCCTCGACCCTTCGCTAAGCAGCTGCGTTCTGCTTCCCTCCGCAGGATAACATAAACGTGTTTTTGAAAGCTTGTGGGAACCTTGGATTAAAAGAAGCTCAACTTTTTCATCCCGGCGACCTTCAGGATTTATCGAACCGAGTGACCGTCAAGTAAGTATTGCTCAGTACTGCACTCCGTACCTGTGCAGCCTCTTGTATGCATGTTGTGTCAGGCTGAATCTTGTTCAGACGTGCAAGTTGAGATTTGCTGTTAAGTTCCAGGAAAAAGCTAGCCCGATCCTCAGGGATCCTTTATGTGGGCTGTAAAATGTACTAAGATTAATGGCTATGTTATTTCAGAGAGGAAATACAAAACTTGAGGGGAAAAGGGATTTTTACTGTAAGCTGGTAATTATGAGCAGTTATTCTGGGGTGAGATGTGTGTGCCTATGCTCACTTCCGTTCAAGCATTCAGATGTCAAAACCTATGACCTGTAAAACTGTATCGAGAATGCAGACTCCGTCCTCTGTAGGGAACCGAGGAGTAGGTTGCGTGAGAGTTACTAGAGAGCTGCTGTCGGCCGGGGCCACGCTCAGCAATGGCGGACCAGGAAATCTTTGGTTTAACTTTCGCCTGAGCTTCACCTGAAGCCCTGGGTGACCACTCCTTTAACCCATGGCACCCTTTCCGAGATAAGGGATTTATCATCTCAACCCTCCCTAAGTTGACCCAAGAATGACGAAGAACAACCTCTCCACGGTTGGGATGGGGTCAGAAAGCTCTGCCATGGACGGCCTGTCTGACTCTGCGTGCCTGCTTTATCTTAGGAAGGGGAGGGGGACACCTGGCAGAATGAACGCCAAGGACATTGTGACTAAGAAGACTTGCTTAATTGCTCAAATAATTATTTTAGATTTGCTCATTTAAGTGCGTTGGACCTTGCACAACCTGCTTTCTGCTTTCTTGAGACTGCCAGAAAATGTGTGTTTGTGTGTGTGTGTGTGTGTGTGTGTGTGTGTGTGTGTGTGTATAAACGTAGGTGGGTTCTAAGTTTAAAAGCAGTGGAACCGCAAAGCCCCTCGTACCTTGCCAAGATCAGGAGTGTTCCTGGGGTAAAGAAGGCATTCAGCAAATGGGGCTGCCGTTGATCCCACACTCCCTTTCCACTTGGCCTTTCCTCTTGTTTGTAAAAGGCAGCACGTGAGGAATCGTAAACACCTTTGTGACATCAACCTGACTAAATCTTTTGCAACCTGGAAAACTGAATAATCAAAGCGAGAGATCCGATAACCACTCCTGCGGTGTGTCAGGATTGCCCCGGGCGACCAAGCCAGGTTGGGGTAGAGCCGGCAAGTCCCCGGAGGGGTCTCCTTTTAGGAGGGGAGGGGAGGCAGCGTGTGGGACCGGCAAGGAGGGTTGGCAGCTTCCTGAAACTCAGATGTGCATTCCTGTGGAGTTTCCTGTGTCTGCCCCCCTCCCACTGCTAGAGTAAGATGAGAGGCTGGTGCAGCTTCCTCTTGTTCTGCTGGAAATCCTGTAGAACTGGCTGGAGAGAGAGAGAGAGAGAGAGAGAGAGAGAGAGAGAGAGAGAGAGAGAGAGAGAGAGAGAGAGAGAGAGAGAGAGAGAGAGAGAGAGATTGATTGATTGATTTCTGCACCATTTTCTCCTGGGTGGAATGTCACAAACACACGTGTCCATTTGATGGAAGCACCACACGCTGTGTGTCCTCTCTGTTGTAACCATCCTGAGTATCGGTTTCCCTGCTCCCTTCCCAAAGCCTTAAATCTGGGAGCACGAGAGAAAAAGAACAGGTTCTCCTGCCCCAGAAAACAAACCTTGCACACCGGTTTGTGTTTCTTTGGTGTCCCCCAGCTTCTCAGCTCCCACCTTTGTCCCAAGAATCGGAAGCCCAGGCGGCTTGCCTTCAGCTCTTTCAAAACAGTTTTTCGGATCTTTCTTTGCTTTATGAGGGAAAACACCCCTCTGCTTCCCCGCCTTCGTTTTGCATTGCAACCGATGATGCGTGTCGAGACTGTCCTGGTCCTATTGCAGCCGGCGAAAGCAACGGCTGCAGAACTGTAGTGATTCTGAAACGGCTCCTCTCTTCTGGGCCGGCTCAAGCGAGGTTGGAACGATTAGTTGTAATGCGAGAGCTCATCGGAGGCTGCCGTCCTAGCGCAGAAAATCAGCCAAGATCAGGCAGCTTCAAAGCGAATCCGTTGTGCAAGAGTGGTGGTGAAACTCTCCCATGAACCGCAGGCCCAACGAGGGCTGTGCCCACACGAGAGACGAGATTACGGGCGAAACTGGGCGAATAGGTTGTTCTGCAGGGTGCCTGTTGTCCTGCGAAAAGGCAACCGTCCGTCCTTGGGATGCGCTCTCACTCCGCTTTCCTTCAAGCTGGCCCATCGCAGTCAAGAGGCCGCGTGCCCAGATGTCATTTATTTTATTTAACATGGCGGGGACTGACATTTCCTGTATCCTCCATCACATGGTCACTTCTCTTTAAAATTGGTTTTTTATACTTTTTTCATTTGAGTCACATGATAAAACTGGACATAGTACTCGTTTGTGGCATGCCTGAGGCTTCAGCTTTCTCACACAATTCACATTTTCTGTGCAGGTCCCAATTAAATTCAGGTAACTTGCAGCTGTGTGTTAGAAGTAAATTTTATCTTACCAGATTCATTCCTGAGCCGGGAGTAAAGAAACTGACAAATTGCATGAAGTTAGGACTGCAGTGAAGGAATTTCGCACCGGATTGGGCTCGTTCTACAATTCTGTTGTGCTTGCCGATGCTCCAGTCCTGGTTGTGGGAGCACGCTGAAGGAAGAGTGTCGCTGGCACCAGGATTTTTATTTGGGACTGACAAAGCAGGTCTAGGCGGGATGCTTTAAGGCTGCATCTGGGTGTTCCGCGCGCTCATTAAAGCACTAACTTTCACCAACATATTTGGAGCAGCTGTTGATCATGGGGTGCAGCCCTATGACTTGCGTGCTCCAAAGAAGTGAGGCTCAGCAGAGAGCAGGGGAAGGCAGCCCACTGTCCTCCCACCAACGTGGCTGGCAGGCAGGGAGCTGTGCTTCAAAACTGACCAGAACGGACCTCCAGCTTCGCTGGGAACCCTAAAGGACTTGGGTGGCGTTTCCCACATACCCCGGACTGCCCCTCCAGCCGGAACAGTGGAAGGCTGTGAAGACAGAAGGAATGTATATCCTTCACCCCGCGAGGGGACTTGTAGGCTTCCAATTTTGCAAGCATTGGAACCTGACGCACGTTTTAATCAGCTGGGAGTAATACATTCATAAACTAGGTGGACAGAGAGAATGAAAAGCGCATCCAGGCTTTTCTTGGCACGGACTTTCTGTACAAGCAGATTGTACACGAATCTCCGCTTTCTGTAGGAAATGAGTGTGTCTTGAGGTCAAAGGGCCAAGAATATTATAGGGTGCAATGTGAAACCCCAGCTAAAAATACTCCCAGGAGCTTGGAGAAAGCTTCGCAACGTCCTTCGGCCTTTTGCTTCACCTGAGAAGGGGCTGCAGCCTGAAGCTTCAGGACCTTGGTATGTTTTCTTTTTCATGGGGCCTTTTGTATATTTTGAAATATTTAATTTAAATTACTAGTTTCTGTCCAAAAAGAATCTTGCTCTGAAAAATGCATGCTATACATGTGCTCTTTTTAGCTGTGGAAATAGCCCAAGATTTTGTGTCCTGGTTCTAAGCGTGTTTGCTCAGAAATGTGACTCGGGTCACTATAATTGGACTTGGCTCCCTGGTGAATGCTGAGGAGATGTCCTGAATGAGGCCCTCGCCCAGGTGTCCCTGCCCGTCCAGCATGCAGCCAAAGCCTTGTGGGCATTTCTTCACCCAAAGAAGGTATCTGGTAGTATTAGGGGATGACCTTCAGTTGCCTGTTACGTAATAGTGGAGGACCTTGAATTCTCTGCATCGTTTCTTAGTTTGATTTATGGACTCTTAAGCAATTCCCTTAATAATTACTTTTAATTGCCTTAATTCTGTCTGTGGCTGATTCAGCAGTCCTCAACAGATTATGGTAATTAAATACCTTTGAACTCTGTAAAAGGAATTTACCGGTGAAGATATTTAGAACCAAGCTGTGAACTCTCGGTCCAGATACACAGTTATTGGCTAGCTATTGTTTTACAGTGCTACTCAAAAACCTCTTCCCCTGCACAGAGTATTAAAATGTGTGCGAATGTTCACTGTCCTAGACCTGCTGCTTTAATTTAAATTCTGAGATTCTAGTGTAGGAGGGATGGCAGTATCTATCTGCCCATAAACGAATTAATAAAATAAATTGCTTCTATAGACATTTCAAATCTAAGCTGCCAAAGACTGGCAGAAATGCATGTATGTCCCTGTTGCTTAAGTTGCACGACAACCTGAACAGAAGCCTTTTCCTGTTGGAGTTTCAGTGAGAACTTTGATGGCCTTGGAGGCTGCCTGGTAGAGTCAGATGCCACGTGGGCGTCATGCCCAGTGTGGGCACCGCTTCCCCTTGGAACCATCGGCAGCCCCTGACCCTCCATAGTAGAGTAGTTACTTTCTTCATTGTAGGAGTGGGAAGGATTTCTTTCCAGTCTACACTGCTGTGCTACAAATCGTCAAAAGTCTCGAGACGAGGAAATTAGTTTGACTAGAAATTCAATTAAAATTACCACCTCACTAGTAAAAGTTGGGAAGAATTCTACCCTTACAAGCTAGCTTTCTGAAGAACTGAATCGGCTAAGTCCAGGCGGAAAGGGTTGCTCTTTCCTTTTCCTGATTCTGCAGACAAGGCCAAATTGAGGTGGGGGTGACAGTGAGCACGGACCATCTCTTTATGTGAAAAGAGCACATCTTGGTAGCACCACCCAAGTTACTACTGTAGTGAACTGTTAGCAGCAGTACTGTTTTAGAGGCAACATTCATTCTGGGTTTAATCCTAGACAGGTGATGCAACTGTGCTTGAACTATTAAAACCATCTCATGTTTTGAACCAAAAAAGAAAACTTCTGTTTATGGCCTGTTCCTAATGATGGAATCTAACCTCAGCATACTACAGTATTTTTAAAGTTTTACATCTCTATGTAAAAATTAAATTAAGTAGAACTGAATTTCTAAATCACAGGAAATGTAAGAGAACATTTCATACCTACATAAATAATTTAAATACAGTTGTATCTACTTTTGATATTTCTACTCTATGGCTATTTATTCATGTGTAGAAATATAACATGAGTACTTTCCATAGCTTATCTGTACAATAGGATCATGAGATTATCCATGTTGATCAGCAGCTAAACATATCTAATACCTGTAGAATGCTAAGTATGTAGGTGTATTACAGAGAGATGAATAATGTTCAGCTTTGAGATGAAGAGGTATGTATGTGTCGTAGATTTATACAGCTTTGTCATTATTATAAATTGCTTTAATCTGACTATAAAGTTCAGTGTCATCGAGTATCTCCCTTAATAACTCACTTGAACACACTTCAGTAGCCAACTCCTTTGAAAGTCATGGAGTCATAGAGTTGTGGAGTTGAAAGGAATCGTGAGGATCCAACCCTCTGCAACGTGTAGAAAAACCAACCAACCTTTGAGAGGTGGCTGGCCAGCCTCGTTTGAGAAATCTCATCTGCAACCTCCATTAGTTGGCTGTTCCACTCCTCTGCAGATCTTACCATCAGGAAGTTTTTCCTTATATTTAGATGAAATCGAGACGGCTGGAACTTGCATCCATTATTTCTGGCCCTAATGGAAAATAGTTCCTGACCATCTTCCCTGTAGCTCCCTTTTATGTACCTGAACGCTGATATCATGTTTCTTCTCAGGGTTTTTTTCTGCATTTCTTTTCATTAGGAAGAGGAGAAACCATTTCCCTTCGCTATACTAACAAAAGGCGAATTTCAGTGTTAGCTGAGAATCATCATAAAAGGAGTTGGGTGGGTCAAGGGTTTCTGTCTAGTCCTAAGAGCTATCTGCAGCATGTTTTGTTTTTCCAGAAGAGGAGGGGACCTCATGGCCCTCAGATGGCTAACCTCCATTTTTTAATGTAATAAGGGGGCTCCTGATGCCAAGAAGGTTGACCATCTATGAATTAGAGAGTTGTGTGTAGAAGAGAGAGTGTGAGCGACCTTGTCAATGGTGATTACGACCCAAGAGGGGAGAAAGTGGAAGCTGGATGGATAGGCCAGGTTAGTTCTGTTCACCTTAGTATATTTATTTATTTATTTGTCCAACTTCTATCACCGCCCATCTCCCCCCACAAAGGGGACTCTGGGCGGTCATATGGGATGACATTCTGTCTCAATGACCGTTTTCATACCAGTCCAGATTCTGTCTCTATTCTTGGCCTTAATTAACCAAAGGAAAACGAGAATGACAGGTAGATGTGTGGGATGTCTTTCGAAGGTCCTGTGATGAACATCCAATCAGTTTCCCTTCTAAATACTCACCTAATATGGTTTAATCCCAAAGGGTGTGGATCTGTTTTTCTTCTGCCTATATGTGTATATGCTGGAACATGTTCAAGTGCTTCTTTTTGATCAGGAGGCTATAATGAAAAGGAAAGTATTTATCACCCAGCCCGTGTTTGCTGACAGCAGACGTTTCAGGCATGGAGACTGAGTAGTCCTCCACTTTCCACCAGCTTCTGGTTGAAAGATCCCAGCATGTTCCATAGCTCTGATAGTAATTTCTGCGTGCGCAAAGTCACATGGCGAATTCTGAAAGAAACCTCCTCTGCCGAGATTGCTTTCAAAAAGACACTTTACTTTTTAAAATGTCAGTTTGGTACAGATGCAGGAATCTTGCTGCTGATTCACTCCCATTTGCCCACTTGAACGTTACCCTCCCAAGTTTATCAGCTTGTAGCACGACAGAAAATTCTTGTGGATGACTCACTCCATGACGCTAATTTCAGGCAGCAGAGTCAATTGAAAACTATGCGGACAAGAATATAAGTGCAGCCCCCACATGTTTGGCATGTCTAAAAATAAGCCCACAAACTGCCTGCACCCGAGACACTGGTGGGCACCGTCCTAAAAGCAAGTGAGATGTTTTGATCAATGGAATAGAGGAAAAGGTCTGTCTTTCATTTTTTCATTGGCTAAAAAATGAGTGGTCTTGGGTACGTTTCCTCATATCCCCTTCCAGACGTCCCCTTGCACCCAGCAGATCTCCTGCAAACACCAAAAGGGCTGACTGTGGTGGTGAATTTGGAACGTCAGGGATAGCTCTGAGGTTGCTTGGTGGGTCACTGGAGAGCAGACAAGCCTGAGCCATGCATTAACATGCCTCCCGTCCTTGAGGCTTGAGAAGGGCCCTGTTTCTCGGCAAATGCCATGTTAACATGTTATTTGTATTGCAAAGCAAGAGCCACTTGATCAAAGCAACAGACAAAAACCACAAAATAGCCAACTGTCAATAGCAGGTACTACAGATCACTGTTCAGGAGTGCATCTGTGTGGTCGGTGGAACCCCCCAAGAGGAGGTGATCCTGCTGAGCTCGGGTCAGTCCAGGTAAAGCCTCCTGTTGAAGTTAGCAGATGTGTTTCCACTAAACATGGCAAGTCAGGAAGGGCTCTGTATACTTTATGAAATACTTTATGAAACAATCACACAATAACAGTCACTTTGACTGCTGCACTTCAGAAAGAAAGAGAAAGAGAAAGAAAAAGAAAGAAAGAAAGAAAGAAAGAAAGAAAGAAAGAAAGAAAGAAAGAGAAAGAGAAAGAAAGAAAGAAAGAGAAAGAGAAAGAGAAAGAGAAAGAAAGAGAAAGGAAGGAAGGAAGGAAGGAAGGAAGGAAGGAAGGAAGGAAGGAAGGAAGGAAGGAAGGAAGGAAGGAAGGAGAAAGAGAGAGAGAGAGAGAAAGAAAGAAAAGAAAGAAAGAAAGAAAGAAAGAAAGAAAAGAAAAGAGAAAATATTCAAAGTTTGTAGTCTAGTTTTCCGGAGATAGCAAAAAAGATCCAAAATATACATCTTAACGTCTTTAATTTTCATCAGCTGTATTTATCCTCTATTCACAATGTTTGGGGACAGATGATTTGAGAGTCTGGTTTAGAAGACTATTATAATTGTAAGTAGTTGAAATTAAGGTACTGAACCCTATCCACTCTCAGACATAGTTCAGGAATAGCTGAAGATGAGTTTGGTCTCCCCAAATCAAGATACAGGATGCCCAAGCCAACCATCTGAGATAACCAAGGAGATCCTGAAAGCATCTTTCCCCCTCTTGGAAGGAAAGATACAAGCCGTGGACATGCCAGATCACGACAGAGACATCCTATGCATTTTCACATTTCAGTTGCATAATGCAAACAAAGAAAAGCCTAACATAGTAAATTGTCCAGCAGGGATAATAAACCTCTTCCCACAAGGTTCAAGAGGCACGAAATGCACAAACTAATTAAAAACCGCTCATCTTTCAGAGTAGGAACCACAGTAATTTCCTTCTTTCAGTAGCTTCTTCTTTTAAATTCAGACGGCTTTGGGGCATTTAAAAAAGGAACTCTCAAGCTTTACTGCCTTCCAAGCAATCATTTTGTCATGTCGTCGTCTTCTCCTTTATGTTTCCTATTTTTCATGTCATCTTTTATTCCAGCCTGTAGACCATAAAAATGTCCCTATTTTGAACAACATGGATGGTTTTGGGCGTTCATGTGTTTATTTATGGCCTGTCCTCTAAACTACTGATGTCATTTTTTTTCTTTCTTTTTACAAACGGGGGAAATGTTTGCTTTTGCTTGTAGCTTCTATAGCAAGTTGAGATTTAGCAAGTATCTAAACTTGTGAGTTTTAAACTCTGTGTATTGAGTATTCAAGCATTTTGAGTATTCAAGATTTTAAACTTCCTGACTCTGCTGCTCCTGGATGCAGCAACAGGACACGGCATCTGCCTGATTGCCATGGCTGGAAAATACAATATGTGGTTTTACCGTGTGTACAACACCTTGTGATCTAGCCAAACAACTTTTCACGTGATAAGAAATGGGCGTCGTCATGTCAGGGGTTTAACTTCTCTCTCTCCTTGTGTGTGATGGAGAGGACCGATTGCAAGATCGGTAGGGGTGCACCAAAAGAAAGGAAACCAACTTCGCCGTCCCAAGGCGAAGGTCAGCTGCCAGGAGTGAGTGTCAAAAAATGTCCCAACACAGTTCTGGGAAGGGAAGATCTGAGGGCAGTCAGGGTGGGAGAAGGCAAGACTCGCCTGCTGTTCGTGTTTAGTTAGGAGCAGGGGTGGCAGAGGAGTAAGGAGCAGCCAGAAAATGGGTCCCACCAAGATGCTAGAGTCCAAGACCACTCAGGCCGCTTTTCCAAAGCTGGCAACCCATCTGTTGCGTCCGGGGGGCCAAGCTAGGCGAACAGAGCCATGGAGAGGAGCCCTAAGAAGTTGGAGGGCTTTTGTAGCAGAGCAACCCAAAGTGAGGCTGGTCGCCACCATCTCTCCTGGTTCACAGAATAGGCGTCTTCCCCATCTCCGCTAGGGCTCATGCTGACTGTGACCCCGGTCCCAGCAGCTCTCTGCCATCCAGCTCTACGCGGGGCTCACAGGCCGTGGACAAGCGATTGCAGCTGGAGTCTTCAGTCAGGGGGCTAATTTGCTCCAGCCTCCCTTCTGCCAAACCCACCTTAGCAGGCAAATTTTAAATGGGGGTGGATTAGAGTCGGGGGTCAACTTCCACAGCCTACGCTGTATCGCTGTATCGTGGAGTGAATAGGAAAAAATGGAGGAAATCTTCCTGCGTGCGTTCTTGAATTCCTTTTGGTGGGGGATGTGTATATGTGTGTGCGAGCCATCCTGATCAGAAATAGAATGTTTCCGGTATGGTTTGTATTTCTCTCTGACTTCCAGCCTCGGACGAATAGTGATTAAAAATGTATTGAATGCCCTTCCCATGAATGGAACTGCAGCTGCCCAGAAAGAAGGTTGTATCTTCCAAGTTCTGCCTCGCCTTCTTCCTTTCCTGAGCTGGTCTGCCCAGGTGACTCAAGGCGCAGATGGATTAATTCTTTCTTAAACAGAAGGGAACAGCAGATGCAGCCTGGCTAGGTTTATTGCCTCCCCGGGTCTAAAACGAATCAGTGCATCTGTTCTGCCCAAGCCCTGCTGACTGACGGTGTTGTCAGAGATGGGGGAGGAATGCGCCGCTGTGCAGGGCAGTAAAGCGTGGGCCAAAGTAAGGAAGAGAAGTTGGCACGCAGATGACCATCAAAGGAGTGGTGTCTCTGTTCAAAGCAGACGGGGACCCATGCCAGATTTTGACCACCTCTGATTGCAGGCAGTTGAGATGCCCCTGTTCTTTGATGCCATTCATTATGAGTCCTGATTTTGGTTCCCTATCAAGACTTCTGTCCATAACAGGTGAAGAACACTAAGGATAAAGTTTGCTAATCATTTCTGTGGAGGTTGTGTCTGAAAAAAGCATTTCAGGGCCATTGTCTTCAGTTTCATCTGTGACTCTCTAAGAACAAAAGAGCTTATATAAGAAGCCAAGAGGAAATATCAAGCACGTTATTGAAATGAAAGAGAACAAAGACGCTAAGCTGAAATGCAGCGTACTTTATGCTCTCACTGCCACAATCATCATGGAAATGTTTCTTCGGTGCTAGTAGTTCACATTTGTTAATTTGTTGAGACCCAACATTTTTCAGTAGCAAAATTTTAAGGGTTTCAGTCAGCTTCCAGGTACTTGAACTGTCATCCCAATACTTCTCCTGAGTGGCTGGGCTGTCTGTACTTCCTTGAATAAGCCATATATAAACCCAGCCCCTTAATCTCTCTCTGATTCACAGCCAGAAATGCCCAATGTAAAATCTGCATTAATTAGGCCACGTGCTGCCTTGTTGCTGAGTTCAGAGTAATCAAAAGAACATTCTTCTCCTGCTCCAAGTGTAAATATAATAGAAAGTATTTGTATTGGCCCAGAGAAGGAATCTGTTTGAAGTGCTAGTGTCTTAGTTTCCTTTTACTGTTTTTATTTCTTCATTAAACAAATGGTGGGTTTTGCAATCTTCACCCTTGAGAACAATAATAAAATGCTCAGAATGTCAAGTGAGTAAAGTTAAATTATGCATGGATTTTTTTTTTGTACTTGAATTAGTCAAATATTTATTTGAAATATTTATGACAGGTATGTAATTGTGTCCTTCAGTGGTTGTATAGATTTGCAATGCTGCATAGGATATAAGAGCTTTCAACACATTTTTCCACTCTAACATCATGTCCTTTCTTCTTCAACCTATGTTCTCATTTATTTTATATAACCGTTTTATAAACCAATTACGATATCTGGAAGCGAAAGTGATATCCTTCTGAGTATGCTTTTCTCTAAAGAAGATGTTGCTGACTAAATTTACTGCATGTTCAGGACATGACTCCTTTCCTCCAACAGGCTCCAGAGATGTGGACTTTAAGTCCAAGAATGTCCAGCCAACCTACAGTACATCTTCCTGAAAATTCTGGGAGATGAATTTTCTGTGTCTAGCATCAAATTATCTGATATATAAATTAACAGTTTTAGACAGAATCACTAGGGATGTGGGATTCCCATTGTGCATCTCGCTGAATGCATCTCATTCTTGCCAATGATGGGACCTCTTGTTAATTTACTGGCCTTCGGGAATTGGATTGCTGTCCATCATCCTCCATTCTTGGTAATCGTTGCAAGTACATCTTCTACATGATGAGACAAAGTGAATATTAAACAAGAATTGTGCGCCAATGATCCATTTTTTCATAGAGTTAGAGTGAAGTAAAACTAAAAAAAAGCTAAACCGTGAAGGGACACCCAAGACAGGAAGGTCATGGCAGAGAGGTCAGACTAAATATGACCCCTGGGGAAGGTAACGGCAACCCACCCCAGTATTCTTGCCGTGAAAACTAAATGGATCAGTACAACCAGAGATATGTCGGTATACCATCGGAAGATGGGACTCCCAGGTCGGAACATGGTCAAAATGCTACTGGGGAGGAACAGAGGATACGTTCAACTAGCCCCAGAGGTGATGACGCAGCTAGCTCAAAGCCGAAAGGACGGCTAGTGGCCGACGGTGCTGGTGGTGAACGACGAATCCGATGTTCTAAAGATCAACACACCATAGGAACCTGGAATGTAAGATCTATGAGCCAGGGCAAATTGGATGTGGTTATTGGTGAGATGGCAAGATTAAATATAGACATTTTGGGTGTCAGTGAACTGAAATGGACTGGAATGGGCCACTTCACATCAGATGACCACCAGATCTACTACTGTGGACAAGAGGACCACAGAAGAAATGGAGTAGCCTTCATAATTAATAATAAAGTGGCTAAAGCAGTGCTTGGATACACAGATGTATCAACAGATACCAACCACAGATGCTGAAGAAGCAGAAGTAGATCAGTTCTATGAGAATCTGCAGCACCTACTGGATAATACACCAAAAAGAGGTGTTATTTTCATTACAGGAGACTGGAATGCTAAGATGGGTAGTCAAATGACACCTGGAATTACAGGTAAGCATGGTCTGGGAGAACAAAATGAAGCGGGACATAGGCTGATAGAATTTTGCCAAGACAACTCACTGTGCATAAAAAACACTCTCTTCCAGCAACCTAAAAGACGACTTTATACATGGACTTCACTAGATGGTCGACACTGAAATCAGATTGACTACATCCTTTGCAGCCAAAGGTGGCGGACATCTATACAGTCGGTAAAAACAAGACCTGGAGCTGACTATAGTTCAGATCGCGAACTTCTTATTGCAAAATTTAGAATCAGACTAAAGAGAATAGGGAAGACCCACAGATCAGTTATATATGAGCTCACTAATATTCCTAAGGAATATGCAGTGGAGGTGAAGAATAGATTTAAGGGACTAGATTTAGTAGATAGGGTCCCGGAAGAGCTATGGACAGAAGTTCGCAACATTGTTCAGGAGGCGGCAACAAAAAATGTCCCAAAGAAAAAGAAAACCAAGAAGGCAAGATGAGCGAAGGAAGATAGATGCTTTTCAACTGTGTTGTTGGAGGAAAATTCTGAGTGTGACTTGGACTGCAAGAAGATCAAACCAGTCCATACTCCAGGAAATAAAGCCAGACTGCTCACTTGAGGGAATGATATTAAAGGCAAAACTGAAGTACTTTGGCCACCTAATGAGAAGACAGGATACCCTGGAGAAAAGGCTGATGCTAGGGAAAGTGGAAGGCCAAAGGAAGAGGGGCCGACCAAGGGCAAGATGGATGGATGATATTCTGGAGGTGACGGACTCGACCGTGGGGGAGCTGGGGATGGTGACGGCCGACAGGAAGGTCTGGCGTCGGCTGGTCCATGAGGTCACGAAGAGTCGGAAGCGATTGAACGAATAAACAACAACAGAGTGAAGTGAAGTAATAGACCTTCTGTCAACAAAGAAAAACACAATTATGTATCAGTAACTTGAGACTTGTTATAACTAGGATTAGCCATTCAGTCAGTCATTGGAAATGCATAATTACAAGCATGTGTTGCATGCAGACTTTACCTGAAATAGGACTCAAGTACTCCTTGCCCCCCCCCCCCCATATTATGAGAATTCTTAGGGGAGTCCAATTTTTTTATACAACAAAAATATCACCATTATTTGCTTTTTATTTGTATAGTGACATTCTGTAATCGGCAAAATGCATCTGTTCCAACTTAATTAATAGATGGAATTTTGTGGGGTTCTGTATTTTAAATTCTTCTGTAGATCTTGAGGACTTTGAAATTTCCGAGGAAGAGACGCTCCCCCTCCGTCGTGCTGGGCTTTGGGTGGGATGGAGGAGTTCTCAGAGCATCTGGAACTCTCTGCTTTAAAGGGCCATATTCTTTGAATATTATGGTCTGCATTAATTGTGTGATGATGGACTCTGGCAGTTAGTTTTGCTTTGCAGTTACTGCTCTGAATTAGTTATGCTAAACTATTAATCTAGGGTTTACTTTTTGTGTGTGTGTATTTCTTGCAGACAAGAAGAGACTGACAGAAGAGTAAAAAATGTAAGACACATATTTTTCTTTCTTTTCATTGTTAGTTTGATTCATGTATTTATAGATTAAAGAAGAAACATGGGTTTGACACTTTAATCTAGTTTATTCTCGTTATGCAATAAGTCCAGGGTCAGCATAGGAATATGGGCTGGTTGTCTGTGATGGGTTCTGTAACTCTTATGTTTCCTGCTGTAAAGTAAATGTTACAAAACATTAATCCTTACATCCAAGTAACTAGCAAGCTTTTGCTGTGAGGAGCAGTGGTGGGGGATCAAAACAGGTAGGAATCTTGTGTTTAGTTTTCCTCTTTTCCAGCTGAGCTTCCAGGATTTATTTCAGCTGGAAGAAGGGAGGCCTGGGGAAGGGTTAAGCATCTGGCCCTCAGCTGCTGCCTCGCCCGCCCGCCTGCTGCTTTATGCAGGCTGGCTGGGCATGGAGAGGCCTTAAGGGAGAAGCTGAGGCTCATGAACCCCATTCACTGCACAGCAGAGTCCGTTATCAAAGCATTGCCTGTATGTGTTGAAGGGTGTTCTCTGGGATGGTTTCCGAAGGATGCTCCCGTGACCGGGGGATGATAATAAAATACCATAGGTGTTGATAGATGGCACCACCAGCAGAATTGACTAATACTGGCTAAGGACCTTGGGGTGAATGTGCATAAATTGGCACAGAAATGCTAATTTTAGCCACCAGGTTGAAGAAAACCTTTAACAGGAGAGCCATAATGAGAGCCGGGGTGATGTAGTAATTTAAGGTGGGGGAACAGAATTGGAGAGATTCACCTCTGCCTTGAAATCTCCCTGGGTGACTTTCTCTCTGGTTATCGTTTTCATTGTGTTGTGGGGAGCCACTTGAGTTCCTGAAGGACATAAATCCAACAGCTAATTAAATAAATAACTAGGATGTTGTAAAAAGTTATGCACTCTACATGGAGCTGCCCTTGAAGACTTTTCAGAAGTTCTGTTCTGGCCCAGAATGCAGCCGTGACGTCCCTCCATATAACGTCCCAACTTCAGGATCTGCAGTGGTGAACAGTTCTCTTCCAGACACAGTTCCTGGTGGTTACCTTTAAAGCCTTTCATGGTGTGGATCATTGAGACACGCTTCTCCTAGGATTTCCCCATACAATAAGATCCAGTGGGTTGGGTTCTCCCTGGATCCCTTCTCTCAAGGAGGGTCATCTTCAGGGGCTCCAGAGAGGACCCTTTTTTTGGAACAATGCATACCCACCACCACCACCAAAATTACTTAGCTGGGTTTTAGGATGACCATTAAAACATGGCTTTTCCAGGGGCCCTAATGGGTAGGATGGTTCTGAGAAGTAGATCCCTCGTTACAGCCTTTAGCCCCAGCATAATTGTATTTCGGATGTAATTCTATCCTGATTGCTTTTAACCTTCTTAGTTAAGTTGTTTAGGGTCTTGTGGATCTGGAGCATCATCAGAGCTTTAGGAAATAAATAAACCAACCAGCCCAACAGGAAAGAGGAGCAGTGGGCAGTAGGTGAAGAAGTGTGATGAACGTCTGCCTTAGAGGTTGACCACCTTAGAACAGAGTTTATTTTTGGTGCAGTCTTTCCAGGGCACCCCCCTTGATTTTTTGAGGTTGCCGCCCATTTCCTACAGGCCCCTTTTTCTGCAAGGTTGGGCATGCAGAGTGTCTTCCTGATGCAAAAGCCGGTGCATCTAACGCTCCCACTGGGAGGGGTCTCTGGATGCTGCAGAAGCATTTGCAAAAAGCAGCAGGCGATGCAATGTTAGTAAAGCTAGTAGTAACTTGCATAGTGAGATGGGCGGTGTATAAATTTGATAAAATTGAATGAATGAATGAATGAACGAACGAACGAATGAACGAATGAACGTTGAGAGGCGAGAGTGGCTTAAAACTTGGAGATCCATGGAAAAGGTTTCTGTGAGCCCAACGATGCCCAAACCCAGCACTGGATGCAGCAGTCAGTCCAAAGAGGCTTCCCATCTCATTCTGCAACTGTGCATCTCTTCGTCAGCTTTCTGTTATAGGAATGTTAGAATTGAGAATAACAGCTTCTGGACCCTCATTTGATCATTCTAACTATTCTCTATAATTCTGTCATTTTTAAGGTTTTGATTACCTTGTACTGGCTGGGCAGGAAAGCAGCCAGCAGCCCTTCCTATAATGGCCCCCACCTGGATTTGAAAGCCTTTGAGAAATTGCTTGGACAAGCTTTGACAAAGGTACGGCATCCGCGGAAGGATCATTTTAGAGAAGTCAAACATCACAGGTGTCTCCATATCTCCCACAGTGCCGTGTTCAGCGTCTGCCTTAATCGGCAGACCTTTTTCAAGACGGTTGAGGGGTCAAACCAGCAGTTTTCCAAATGGTTTCTCAGCAATGTTTCTAGGAAATATTTTCTGATGACTTTCACTCTTGATTCCAAAGGGAGACATCCCAACAGGGACCTCATTTCGTCTTGTGATCACGGGCACTCTTCTCCGATCATTGCTTACAGAGGAAGCAGGCAGCCCCAGATCCTCCTGCGTGGACTCCTGAAGCCTCAGGGGTCCCTGGGGGAGATACCTGTCACCTGACGTCAGAGACCTGGCGGCATTAGTGCCTTTCTTCCCCAGTGAAAACATGTGGCGCATCCTTGGTTGCTGCAGTTTCCCCCAGTTGTTTCTTGCTTGGATCTCACTTTAAATCCCTTGTTTCAAACGGTGGCTTAAAACAATAGCCAAGAGTGTAAGAGGCTTCGATGGGAGCCCTTTTCTGCCGATCGTTGCCGACCTCTGTGGCAGCAGCGACAAGAAGAGGTTTCTGTCTCTGGATCTTACGGGCTTCCCACTGAACTTCTACTACTGGGAGATGGGGTTCCACCTTTTGTAAAACTGAAAGCTTTTTTTCCCCTACAGGCCCTCGGGGAATCCTGCAGCCCCAAGCAAAGTGGAAGAGACAGCGGATACGGCGATATTTGGTGCGTGGAACGCATCGACCCGCTTTCCTTGTCCACCAGCCATAAGCGAGACGATTCCTTGGACAGCCTAGACTCCTTTGGCTCAAGATCTTCCACCAGCTTCTCATCGGACCTCACCCTGAAAGGCGGTAGTGAAGGTAACTCCCGGGGCATCTGGTTGATCTTCCTTGAGAGGAAAGACCATGGAAACAAGTCCAGAGTTGTTTCTACTTTCACTTTAATGTGTTATTTTTCTCAGCTTGACCCTCAGATTTTTTATTAGGTTGCCTGATGGCACAGAACATTTTTAATGATGAGCAGCTGATTGGAAAAAAATAAAATAACCATGCATCCTAAACTATTTATTTATTTAAAACATTTGCAAACTGCTTCTCATTTTAAAAAAAAACAGCCTCAAAGCAATTTACAGTAGACTTCAAACAGTGGCTTAAAATGATTGGTAAAAACATGCATTAAAGCATTGTACTAGATAGACAATAATCAATAAAATAAACAATACAAGTATATAAAAACAGCAATAACTACCCAGCAGCATTGACAAAATATTAAAAGGCCTGGGAGATAAAACCTGGGGCCCCAAAGACACAAAGGGCCTCGCTGGGGAGGGCAGGCCCGTTTGGGCTGCCACAGAAAAGAAAACCAGGAGACTGAGAGTTCTAGTCCCGCCTTAGGCATGAAAGCCGGCTGGGTGACCTGGGGCCAGTCCCTGTCTCTCAGCCCTAGGAAGGAGCCAATGGCAAACCAGGAGACTGAGAGTTCTAGTCCCGCCTTAGGCATGAAAGCCGGCTGGGTGACCTTGGGCCAGTCCCTGTCTCTCAGCCCTAGGAAGGAGCCAATGGCAAACCAGGAGACTGAGAGTTCTAGTCCCACCTTAGGCATGAAAGCCGGCTGGGTGGCCTTGGGCCAGTCACTCTCTCTTAGCCCAACTCACCTCACAGGGTGGTTGTTGTGGGGAAAATAGGAGGAAGGAGTATTTGGTATGTTCACTGCCTTGAGTTATTTATAAAAATAATAAAGGTGGGATAGAAAATAAATAATGTATTGTTGAAGGCTTTCAAGGCCAGAGTTCGATGGCTGTTGTGGGTCTTCTGGGCTGTGTGGCCGTGTTCTGGAAGTTGTGGTTCCTAACGTTTCGCCAGCATCTGTGGCCGGCATCTTCAGAGGGCAGGAGCACAGACAGCAGCGATCTCTCTGTGCCCAGGTAGAGTGGCAATGTTTGTTTTCTATTTATAGAGCTAAGTTATAGGAGATTAGGTGGGTTTTTTTGTTGTGTTGAAATGTTAACGAGTGGCTGCTGAGCATGATTAGCATGTTCATTGTGAGAAGTATTCCCATGTCCTGGTGGTTGGACTGAGTTCGTTGACCTTTTGCAGGCTGTGTTTTTCAGGACTGGTGGCCAGGTTCTGCTAATTTTTAGACTTTCTTCTTTTTTATTGTAACTGTGCTGGTGTTTGTGAATTTCAATGGCTTCCCTGTATAATCTGGTGTACTGGCTTTTGGTGTTGTCCAGTATTTTATATATACAGTATTTCATATATACTTATATATATTTATATATATAATTTATTTTATAAATACTGGACAACACCGAAAGCCAGAACATGCTAATCACGCTCAGCAGCCACTCGTTATCATTTCAACACAACAAAAACCCCCACCTAATCTCCTATAACTTAGCTCTATAAATAGAAAACAAACATTGCCACTCTACCTGGGCACAGAGAGATCGCTTCTGTCTGTGCTCCTGCCCTCTGAAGATGCTGGCGAAACGTTAGGAACCACAACTTCCAGAACACGGCCACACAGTCCGGAAGACCCACAACAGCCATAGAAAATAAATAAATAAATAGTCATCAAAATACAATTAACATACCATCCTGGTTATTTTTCATTGGTTAATTTTTGTTCTAATCTTAATCTTTCTAACTTGAAAGCAAGTGCTAATCATCTTGGCATTTTGATGTAAAAAATACTCATTTTTCCCAATATTTTCACTGAAGAAAAATTCACATTCTGTTTTAAAATATAAAACATATACAAAGAAAGGAAAACATTTTGAATTTTTTTTCTGCAGGAACTGACGTATTTATTTATTTATTTATTTATTTATTTATTTATTATTCAAATTTATTCCCCGCCCATCTCCCATGCAAGGGACTCTGGGCGGGTTACAATAAATAAAAATTTAAAAAACTATACAAAATATCTAAAAACACAAACAAAACATAATAAAATAAAATCCAAGATGGACTTGGACCCGCAGAATAGATCGTGGAGCTATGAGGCCAGCCAACCCCAGGAGGCACTACCCCCTCCGTCGTCCCAGGCCAGGTGGCAAAGCCAGGTCTTAAGGGCCTTCCGAAAGGCCAGGAGGGAGGGGGCCAGTCTCACCTCCGGGGGCAGAATATTCCACAAGGCGGGCGCTATCGCAGAGAAGGCACGCCTCCTGGACCCCGCTAGATGGAATTGTCTTGTTGAGGGGGTCCGAAGCATGCCCTCCCTGCATGTACGGGTGGGGCGGGTCGACGTTATCGGGACGAGACGGTCCCTCAGGTACCCTGGCCCTATGCCATGTAGGGCTTTAAAGGTAATCACCAACACCTTGAATTGGACCCGGAAGCAAACTGGCACCCAATGCAGCTCGCGTAGCAGAGGTGTCACATGTGCCGATCTTCTGGCACTCATAACTGCTCGCGCCGCTGCATTCTGCACCAGCTGAAGCTTCCGGATACTCTTCAAGGGTAGCCCCATGTAGAGCGCATTACAATAGTCTATACGGGAGATGACAAGGGTGTGAGTGACTGTTCGGAGGGCCTCCCGATCCAGGAAAGGGCGTAACTGGCGCACAACTCGCAGCTGTGCAAAGGCCCTCCTGGCCACGACTGCCACCTGCTCTTCAAGCAGGAGTCGCGAGTCCAGGAGGACCCCCAGATTCCGCACTGGATCCGAGTGGGGTAGTGCAACCCCCCCCCAGAACCAAAGATGACAACTTCCCGGATCCAGGGGGGCCATCAATCCACAGCCACTCCGTCTTACCAGGGTTCAGTTGAAGCCTGTTGTTCCCCATCCAGACCCCCACAGCCTCCAGGCACTGAGATAAGGCATTGACCGCATCACTTACTTCACCCGGGACGGAGATGTATAACTGGGTATCATCAGCATATTGGTGATACCTCATCCCGTGGTGACGGATGATCTCGCCCAGTGGCTTCATGTAGATGTTAAATAGGAGTGGAGAGAGAACCGACCCCTGCGGCACCCCACAAGTCAGGGGTCGCGGGTCAGCTCTCTCCTCCCCTATCAACACTGACTGGGAACGGCCCTGGAGAAAGGAGGCGAACCAGCGCAAAACCACGCCGCCCGCCCCCAACTCCTCGAGCCGCTCCAAAAGTATACCATGGTCGACGGTATCGAAAGCCGCTGAGAGATCTAAGAGAGCAAGGATGGACGCACTCCCTCCATCCCGCTCTCGCCAGAGATCATCCATAAGTGCGACCAATGCGGTCTCCATCCCATATCCCGGCCTGAAACCTGACTGGAAGGGGTCCAGATAATCCGTTTCATCCAGAATCCTCTGGAGTTGCAACGCCACCACCTTCTCAACCACCTTTCCTAAAAAGGGAAGGTGGGAGACTGGGCGAAAATTGCCCAGGATTGTAGGGTCCAGGGAAGGGTTCTTGAGGAGGGGGTGCACCAGCGCCTCCTTAAAGGCAGCCGGGAACACCCCCTCACTCAAGGACGAATTAATCATCACCTGGACCCAGCCACATGTCACCTCACTAGCTGATTTCACCAGCCAGGAGGGACATGGGTCAAGCTGGCATGTGGTGGCGTTTACAATCCGGAGGATCCTGTCTACTTCATCAGGCGCAACAGGATCAAACTGTTCCCAGATAACGTGGTAAGTACGAGCCCCTGGCATCTCCCCAGATCTTGTCTCACGCTTGGAGTCCAACTTGGAATGTATTAACATTTCTGCAAAGTTGTTACTTCCAGTAGGAATAAATTCATTTTGACAAGCATGCTAATAATAACAGAGGCTTCAGTTTTGAAAAATTTAATAATCTCTTCTGCATCAGTCATTAAAGCCTTTATGGTTCAATATTGGATAAGATGTTGGCAATTTATTTTGGTGCCAGAAGATATGTAGATACGTTCCCATCCCACTCATTTGTTTGGAGTAAGCAACGTTATGCAAAATATAGAAAAGGAGTAACAAACAGTAATCAAAAGAAGTCAGAGGCATGAGATAAGAAACAATATATAGGTCAATCTAGTTTAGAACAACACAATATACTAAACATTTCCACACTTTTTAAATCTTTATTTCTGCAAACTCTCCTTGGTTCTACCACTTCACTTGCACTGCTTCATCCGTTGCCTTTTGCTCTTTGGAGTTCTCATCTCTCTCTTCTAGGGATTTCATCGGTTTCATCCAATCACAACTTCCTCTCAACCTATTAATTCTTCCTTTGTGTATTTGTGTTGATCCAAACAATGAACCAATCAGTACTTGATTCTCACTTTGTAGGCTTCCATTTCTGAAATTTTAACTAGAAATTTGTTCTTTCTTATATATGTAAAAGATTGTGAAAGCGACACAGATTCTGAAATACGCGCAAGAATGCAGGATCCCAGCAAAGATGATATGTCCTACCGCCGAGTTGCCTTAATTGAACCAAAGCCTGCTGCAGAATTCAACCGTTTCCTACCCAGCAAAGCAAAGCCGCCAACTTATATGCCGGCACCCTTGAGAAAGAAGAGAATCGAGAAGAATGAAGATAATAGAAGAAGCTGGGCGAGCCCTGTGTTTACTGAAGCAGATGGAAATTTTTCAAGGTATTCTTGTGATGCTCAAATATCTTAAATGCTCTCCTTATAACAAAGGCTGAGGAAATGCTGACTGTAGGGCCCCAATGCACCATCTCCTCTTCTGAAGCAAATTTCGTTTCCTACTGTTTCCCTTAGCAATGATTTAGCATTTCATCTTCATGAATGGTAAGCCTTAATTTGAAGTTTTAGCTTTGAGGGCAAATTGTGATTAACCCTGTTGCAGATGGGGTGCTTTGCCAGACCAAAACAAACCGGGAAAGTTAGAAACCTCCATGGGGGGGGGGGAGAAGAAGAAGAAGAAGGGAAAGATCTTCCCACTTGCTAGTTAGGGTTATGTTGACACCCTTAACAGCCAAGAACGTAAGAGTTCAATTGATCAGGCCAATGGATGCCAGATGCCTCCTGGCTCACAGGTTGGACAGGAGGATGGTAGCCCGGCTCCTTCTGATTCCCTTGCAGCTGCTAGTAATTCAGATCATAGTAAAGACCATCGAGACAACTTTGCAGTGATGAGGTCCAACTCTCTTCTAAAACAATGCTATTAGTAGTTGCCACCAATTCCTCCGTTTAATTGTGTAAATTAAAATTAAATTAAGTACACGTTTTTGGAAGAACAGCTTAGTTTAATCTGGGAACTCAGAAGGGTGTTCTGGACAATGTTAGATTCCATTTAAAGCTTACTAGGATTATGAATCATTATCAACCATGACACATCTTTTGTTACCGTGAAATTTGTAACTTTGGTTTCTGTCTCTTTAATAGGATTATTGAGAGTAAAGCTTCTGCTCATTGGTTGGAACCTAAAATAAGATATAACTCAAATTCTGGCTCCTTCTTTACCCACCATCCCCACAAGGTGTTCTCCAAGAGGGTAGAAAATGGAGGGTGGGACACCAGGAGCATCTCCCCATGTCTGGCTTCTGGAATTCGTAGGGGCCAGTTGCACGTGACTGCAAGTGTTTGTTGACTTCGGCCTTGTATTTCACACTATTCTAGTGTATGCTGTGAATATAGCAGGGGTGTAGATTATATTCTGTTGCTTTTATTCCACTCCTTGGGCTGATCTCTGCAGACAATCAGACTAGCGGATAGCGGCATTGCACAGCGCAGGTGATCAGTTGGCAGGATGGTAGCTCCTCTTCGGGAGAGGAAAGTGAGAATGTCTCAGGTGTTTGTGGATGACTTGGCAAAATGTGGGCCCCTGGTGAAGAAAAGCTGCTGCTGCCCCTTTGATACCACCAGAACAAGACTTTGCTCTTCGAGATCGTTGTCTGGTCAACCCATTTATCAGCTGCGGCCAGAGATCCAGCTCTCTAGGTCAAAATAATTCATTCCTGAAAAGCGTCCTGTAAATAATATTTTCAAAAGCCAGAGTGTTTGGAAGAGTCTCTTTAAAATACATCTTCCATCAGTAGTTTTTTTTTAATCTCACGATTCACAGAATTGTATTCTCTTAGAAGGGCTACACGTATTCAACATCTTTGTACATGTTCATTACAATGATTTTGTACTGGAAATTCATTTAGCTTCATTCACAAGTCAGTAATTTTAAGACACAGCAGCGTAGTCTTCTGTACTCAGTAGCCAATGTTTCTGTTCGTTTTTGAAAATACGACTTCACTGGATGTTTTGTGCAGCAACCACAGAAGAAGTGTTGGGCACCAGGCGGAGCGCCAGTCAGCAGCTCACATTCTTTCGGACTTCTCCAGCTATTTGGAGGAGGAGGAAGAGGAGGAGGAGGAGAAAACCCTGGGCATCCCAGACATCGAAGCGGATGACCTTTACATTCGCAAAATAAGTGCTGCGGTATCGGCTGCAAAAGTTTCCTGTCACAAATTTCTTCCCAAGTCTTGGGTGCCAGGCGGAGAATTGCACTGGAAAAAAGCGAAGAGGATATCTTTTTCCAAGCAGTGGTATAAGGAAATTCAAGGATTCAGGTTTGTCGTCTTGCATGCTCTTTCTCCACCCAAGCAGATTTTTAGAAATCACCTTTTAGCTCCTCGGAATCCATGCACTCTTTCCGCAGAGCCCGGGAACAACTGACGGGATAGTTGTCCTGTCTGGCTTTGCCGTACTGCCTCTCTGTGTGTTGGTGTTGTGTACTGAAATGGATTGCTGCCCCTAACTTTTGTGCCGGGACTTACCTCCTTGCCTTTTTTTCCTTCTCCTGATCCGGGACCCTGTATAGTTACATGGCAGAGCCTGAAGAGGAGGGCGCGAGAGTCCAGCCAGGCCACAGCGTCACAGACAACTTGGGTATCCATTGCAAAGAAGACTCTCGGTCCGCTAAGCAAACAGCTGAAAATGCCTCAGGGGAGAAGCGAGGCCGTTCCTCCGACCTGCCGAGGTTCCTACGATTGCATGAGCCAGCCTAGCTGACGTGTCAAGGCATTTGTGGTTTGCTGGAAGGGAACGCGAAATGTTAATATGGACGCTGCCGCTTTAATGCATCCTATGTTCCTTCGCGTTCTGGATTCATGCTACTAAAGTTATCTGGATTGTTGTGTGCGTGCTGTCCGTACTCCCATGCCTTTTGCAATGGCTGGCCTGCTTTGCTGTTACCCTAAAGTAGAAGTCTTGTCCTTTTAAAGAACTCGGCAGCCAGCCAGCCCTGCTTCCGCGTGTCTGTCTGTGCACCTTTCCCCTTCTAGCGTGTGTGCAACTCGTTCGTTGGCAAACCTCTCTCTCTGGGTTGTATCACTTCAGCAGCTGATGGCCTCTTTTGATGGAACCTTCCTTAATAAACATTTTCAGAACCTCCCGATATGATAATCATAGGAGAGGGGAAAGAGTTCTAATCTTTTCCCCTCTTTCCTGCGTCCGTTTCTGATGTGGACAGATTTTCTCTGTGCGGAGAATCCTTCATTCACTTGCAGAAATGACAGAGCCCAGAGTCTATAAGTTCATGCCTTTGCTAACGTTGTGGTCTCTGTTGCCTGCAGCATACTGCAAATCTAATGTTTATGTGTATCTTTTATATCTCAGTCAGTTCTTATTTCTTCGAGCACTGCAAAAGTACTCTGAGGACTACCTGTCTTCTGACAATAGAACCAAAGCTGACCCATCTTCAGGGCCTAGGCTCATAACGTGCAGAAAATACAATTACCTTAGGCCTGGGTGTGACCAGAGAATCAACAGAGACTTTTATCCAGATTTGGAAAACGATGATTTGTTTGTCCGTAAGACTGGTGCCTCCCACGTGAATCCAGTCATTCTTCAAGATTTTGAGTATTTTAGAAGGTCTTCTCAACAAAGCCCTCGCATAGAAGGAGGAATTGTTCTCCAGCCCAGAGATGGGGAAGGTGAAATAATTCCAGATTTGGAAAAAGATGACCTGACTGTTCGCAAAGTTCAACTACGGAAGAAAGAAGTGCCTTTATCTGGTGCCCCTGACAAATACCAGCCTGCTCTCTTTCCGGACCCTTGGAGCCTGCCCCCAGAAATCCAGGCCAAATTTCTATGCTTGCTTGAAAAGTCCACCGTAAAGAACGAGTGTGAAAGCGGAGGAAAAATCTTACCTCCTTCTTCGCGGCAAAAGAAGGATGATATGCTGGCCCGGAAAATTGAGCTGTTCAGCATAGGAGGGAATGTGCAGTGCAAGAGCTTCTCTCCGGGAGTGTGTAGCAAAGAGGATATGCAAAAATGGGAAGCCATCCGAGAGGCCAGCAGCATCAGGCATAAGAAACGGCAAATGGTTGAAAGGTCAGCTCATGGATCATGGCCATGCATGGATCGTGCTTGTGCCTGAGTATCTGGAAATAGTGCTTAGTAAAGAAATGTGGCGTTTGGTTTTCAACAAAGCATGTCTCGGTGTGACGTTTAAGCCTGTGGTGTTCGTGTATAAGTTCTGGTGTTGATCATTAAGCTCATCATCCATCCATCAGAGCCTACAGAACTATTTGCCTAGTAGCCTCATGTAACCCCAAGATTGCATTTACTGTCTGTGTTGGGCCAAGAATGCCTGTTTCTGTTGTTTACAAGTGTGCAATTGTTCTCGAAAACATGTATATTTGAAGCCTGTAGTTGAATAAACATAAGCCAATGTGCGTCACGTTGAGAGCCTTATCTAAAAGTTCTTATGTGAATATAAAACTCTTTAATGTAGTATTGAAAATCATCCCTGCCGATGAGACAGAAGGAATAGGCATGAACTCCTTTTCCGATTGTAATTCCCAAAAAAAACGGCTTAATGTGTCGCTTCTCAGCCCGCAGTTCCTTTCACTGGATCTTCAAGTAGAATCTATTCTCTGGCAATATTTATCTGGCTTGACCATCAATTACCAAATTAATGTCTATTAAATCCTTTCAGAATGTGTGTCCTTGTTACCACACTAGCTTAATATTCAGCTTTTTTCCTGGCTTCTATGACCCCTAATTTTTCAAGACTTGTTATTGTCTGAATTGATCTGAATTTTTTCCTTGTTGTTCAGAACGGGAACCCCAGCTCCAAATAAGTTGATGTGTTTATATATTCTTGAGGGAGGGGAGAAAGGCAGTAACATTTCCACTGATTTTTGTTTTTATCCCCCTCCGACCTGAACTCTTGCCCTAAAATGGGAGGATTTTCCTACCTTTTCAGAAGAAGTTGGATTCTAGTGAGCGTAAGTAAGGTGCTGATCGTTGGCCACACCGATCACCGCGAAGACCCAGTCCTTGGTCGATCTTAATGAGGTTTCTTATGTTCATCTGGTAAAGTGTTTCTCATCTTGAAATGACCTCATCCATTTCATTCTTCTCGCGCCGGTCAACAGTCCTCCTCCCAGCGTTCTGTGTTTTGCTAGCCGGGTCATTCCAAAGGACCGATCGTGCATGTTTCACTGGAAAATAAGCCCTTGCAAGCTGGTCACATTCTTAAGCTTAACACAAATATTCAATTTAAGACATCGATTAGGATAAACAGTGAACCTCACAAATGCTTGCTCACCCCTCGAATTCTTCTCTGCTGCCAGAAGCCAGCCTCTCTCACTGGCTTCCCTCATGTGCCCACCGAATGGGCAGCAGCTGGGCACTGTACTCACGTGCTCACGTGGTCTTTAAACAGTTCTGGAATTAGCATTCCAAAGTCTACAGAATCCAAAGCAGTTGCAGTTGGGTTTTTCCCCCATGTGTTAAGCTTCTGATATGTCTTAATACTTGCTGAAATGGTAAAAATACTGTATGTACAACTATGGTTTAACCATTGGCATTTTCATAAGCGAAGCTCATTTATACATTTGCATGTCGAGCGGTCCATATCGAACAATGAGAAGTAAATAGAGAAAAGTGACCACTTGTGTTTAGGGTCAAACGTAAAAGTTAAAATGGTTCTTTAAAATACGAGAATGTTGAGATAGTCACAGGGACCTCATACTCCTTTTCAAATGCGGATCTTGTTGTAGCCGATAAGTTGAGCATAGACCTGTAAACTTCGTTACGTGCTGCGCCAATGGAACAGGGTATATGAACTTTGTTGGTTTTCTGATTTTCCTCAGGCTGTTGCAAAAGATTTCTGAGGAGCACGGGTAAGTCGAATAACAGAAGCATGGCAGAATGTCAGTGCCCCCGTCCACGGGGAATTAACGCTCCGGTTTGTCCGTGCGCAGCTCTGCTTGAGGCAACTTATGCATGTGCTTTTGGTCTCAGCGCTCAACTGGTTTGCAGAGCCCTCCAAGAAGTGCCCTGGGAGCCCAAATTCCCCACAAGCAGCTCCAGTTCTGATAAAAGTTGGTGACTCTGTCCCTGTTTGGCTCAAGGACCAGAATCAGTCACAGATAAAAATAAAATATACCTGTTGCTGTGTAAGCCAGTTGTCGCAAGCCATAACGCTAATGTAAAAACTTGTGCTGTTCTTTGCAAGTGCGGCAGGTGCAGCTTTTTATCAGAGGTCTCCGAAAGAGCCGCACTCAGAATAGCCCGTCAGAAGGTCAAAGCGTTCGATATTCTGTGAAACAAAACCTGAAACGTTGGAGGGTTCTGTAATTTTTCATCCCAGGGCTGCAGAAGGAGGAGGATCAGCATCTGTGCTGAGCAGACAGAGGGAATGGCAGAACAATGATTGAAAGGCGTTTTTAAAAAAGATCTCACCTCCCCATTGCCAGCGATGCAAGCCACCCAAAATAATATTTTTTGGTAACCCCTCCCAACGTCAGTAGAAGCTACAGCAGTGGATGCACCTCAGGGCAACTTACAAACAAAAAAATAAAAAACAAAATATGTATTTCTTAGGCTTGTATTGCTTCCTAATGCACCTACACAGTATATTTTTTGCATCTGGCAATCGTTTGAAAAAGAAATCACAACACACAGGAAGAACTACCTTACATTACCGTCCATGAACTCTTCATTCTAGCTCTTTACTCTTAATTCTAGTAAATAATCTAAAGAGGATATACTGTGAATAAAGAATTTATTAGGCAGCAGCCTTTTTCTTATGTTCAAAATTATGCTCGGTCTGTGAACATGCGCTTAGCTGGCTCTCCCACACCACCCTTTCGGGACCTGGAGGAGTTTAAAAGAAAACAAGCGAAGGACAGTTTTCACAGCGTGCACTAGACTGGCCCATTCTGTCCTGAACTCTAGACAAAATCCTGGGACCCAAGAGCATGCTCTAGTTGAAGCTCGGCCTGTTTCAAACCCAGGACGTTTTACGCACCCCTGCAGCATCCGCCTTTCAGGCCTCAACGCTTTGCGTTCCTTGGCGAAAGGAAGACGGTGCAGATGATAAAATACAAAAGCCGTCGGTGTTCCCAGCTATTGGAACACACAATGCTGTTTAAAGAATGTTCTCTTGGGTAACGGGAGCACCTTGGAATAAACGGAGAAGTTGATCCCTTTATAAAGGAAGTTTCCTCCCCCGATTTATTTTTCCTTCTCCAGAGCATTTTAAATTGGAAAATGCTTTGCAAATGTTGACTTCTGACAAAGACCTAGACATGATGGCAGCAGCGCCATTCTTTCTTTAGCTCCCTGCTCCACATAACTGACTCGGTGGATAAGGCCATGCAATAATATGCGGCCCTTCCTTGGTCCTGTGCCATATTTTTTGGTTGATGCCAGTGGTGGGATAATAGCAGCACCTCTTGGCAGCATAATGTGGGACATCTTATCAGCCTTACTGGGTGGGGTGAGAATAAGGTGCAGAATGGCCATTTTGGAAACAGCTGCATATCTTCAGGTTTATTTATTTATTTGCATTATTTGTGCGTGGCTTCAGTCCCAAGACTCTGAGCCATCCGTCTAGTTTAACCAGAAAACAATTTGTAAAAATAACTAAAAACAATTTTTGAGATCCTCTTCGGTTCAGTTATTGTTAGATTAGCAGTAATAAAGGGTTATCTCTCCTGGTATTTGTAAGTTCTCCCAACTACCATTCCCAACAAACTTCATCGGGAGCATCTACAGCCAAAAATGAACTACAAAAATGAATGGGTGTTTTATTCCCAGTCTGAAAGCCTGTTGCTGCACACAGAATTTAATATGGTAGTTTTATTATTGTTTCCACTGGGTTCTAGTTAACATATTGCAATCCATTTGAGGAGACGATCTGTTTATCTGCACAGTGGGGTGAATCCATTATTTGCAAACAGATAGGTGAGAAGAATTCTTTAACCCTGAAAAAAATGGAGAGAGAGAACCGGAAATAAATGCTGGTCCACGCTGGGCCTTTGCTTTGGCTGAAGCTGATGCTGCTGATGTGCATGGAAGCTGGCCATCCGGGGTGGGGGCGTGGGGGGGGCATGCAAGGATCACAGAGAAGATGCATGCGGCTTTCATCCCATCTCTTCAGTCTTGTCTAATGTGGTGGCTTTGGGTCAGCAGTGTTTGGAAATGGATCAGATCTGGGATAAGTCTATAGATTAACTCCATGATGGCAGGTTATCGGCGGCCAGAATCAGCAAAGGTCACCACAAAGGGACATATAACTCTTGACCGTGATGGGCGTAGATTTTTTGTTGCGCCAATCAAGTTACTAATTACAAAGTTATGAGTTTTGCCATATGTTAAATTTGCTCTCCCTTGACTTCTTTGAAATGAAATATGAAATAGCTGTATTAGATTTGTAACCTTCCTGGGTTTTTCTTTCTCCACGTATACAGTCAGCCTGTCTCATTCATGGAGTTTTCTTGGGAGATGAAGGAAGATTGTTCTGACAAAAACGTTTTTGTACTGTTTTGTTTTTGTTTTCTGGATTAGGAAGGGATCTTCCATCTGGAAGCCTTCAGAGTGCAATGGATGGGTTCATGCATGATGTCACCATGGTTTGTTGAACAAGCCACAATGGCCTGCTTCACCTATTACATGAAACTATTAACTGTAGCGTATAAAACACAATATGGGGAGTCACACATTGTATTATGCCCAATCTGTTCAATAGTTCTTTAAAATACGTGGCTTCTTTCTTTCTTGCCACACAGATTCATGGATCACTTTAGGGGATTGCAGTAGTGCTCATGTTGGGGCACCCGAGCCTTGCACGACAGACAAGCCTAAGATGATCTAGATTTAGCCCCCCCCCCCCCGCTTTGTTTCTCAGAACTTTGCCTCCGGCCGCCTGCATTGGTGCATGACGTAAAGTCAGTAGCGGCAAGGGTGGAGAGTGGCGATATCAAGGAGAGGAAATGAAGGGGAAGTGGGAAACAGCTCCGTAATTCTTAAGATCAAACACAAAGGGCAGTGTTCAGTTTTTGTAGTACGGTTTTGCAGCCTGTTTTGCTCAGCGTATTTTAGGGCCACAGGAGATTCTTGATCTCAAAATCCTTATTCTCCTGCGTGCCAAGAGAATCCTGACCGTGGAGTGGGAGGGCCTCCGTAGGGTGCCCACATCTGCTTTCCCATTCAGCGTAATAACTTTCTTGAGTTATGGATTTGGGAGAGAGGCCTTCTAAATATTGACATAGAACTTTAAAAAGACTTGTGGAAATGGCCATATCATCTTTCTTCTCTCTCATGAATCATAAAAAGTTACATAAAGTGTTCCATAAAAGGATAACCCAGGGAAGATGGTCAGGAACTAGTTTCATCAAGCTGTATTTCATTTAAATTTAAGGAAAAACATCTGGTGGTAAGATCTGTACCACAGTGTAACACTTGTGGCTTCTCCACCTCTGGAGTTTTTTAAGAAGAGGCTGGAGCCACTTCTCAAGGATGGTTTAACGGGCTTTGCTTCACCTTGGACCAGATGATCCTTGTGATCCCTTCCAACTCCACAATTCTGTGATCCTGCGAGGTGATCATTTCATATGGGCAACAAAGCATTCCCACCCTACACTCCGCTAAAAACCGCCTTGTTGTAGAGCACCTAGCTCTGCTACTGCTAACTAGATTGTTCAGTTCCCTCTTGAAGCAAAAAGTGGTCTGAAACTCTGTGTCTCTACCTCTAGGAGCAAATCCTTGAACGATGTCAGTGCAGACGAGCTACAAACGATCCGGCAGATGCGCTACGAAGAGCTCCAGAGAATAAAATCTCAGCTGCGGGAACAAGACCAGCAGTGGCAAGATGTAAGTGTCCTGGGAGGGCCCATCTTCGCAGTCCCCCTGGGCGCCTCGAGAAGACAGTCACAGCAAACCGAAACCAGGCGCCGTCCTCCGTCCTGGGCTCATCAGTAACAGGGAGTGTGGTGGCCGGCGGGGTTGGGGTTTCCTTTAGAGGTATCAGCCAACGGGAGGAGACGATCAAGGGTGAGGCTGGGGGGGTTGCCTGGGGGGGGGGATAAAGACCAAGGACAGCTCCAAGCCACGATGGTTCTGTTGTGCCCTTTGCTGCTTCTAAGAAAAGGCCTCCAGAATAGATAACCCAAACCAGATGGTTTCTCTAGCTCTCGTCTCAGGATCTTCAAATGGGAACACAAGAAAAGCGATGGGATTCTTCTGCAAAGTCATTCATGGTGGGGATTGGCAGCAGTAGGCATTGGGTGGGAATTCAGTGAGATGCCTTTTCGGTCTGAGAAAAGAACAGACAGAATCAGCTGACAGCTGCAGGTAGCAAATATTATAACAGCAGGTATAAAACTGACTAGGAGATCATGGTACAGGAAGACTGTGCACAATTAAAGCGCCTAAGCTTTGCTGGAGCCAAAAGGACAATAGAGAAGAATCCAAGGTGCCTCAGGGCTGGGAGGTGCGACCATTAAAGTGGCTAGTCCTCAAGAAATGGCCTACCACGCATGTTCTCATGGGCTGAAGCGTGGGAATGACAGTGATGAGTGAAAGCAGAGCTGAAATGAACAACAACAACAACAACAAGCGAAGTAATCAGTGTTGTGAAACTCTTTATGAGCTAGGGCACCTGAGAATCCTTTACTGTTTTGGTGCTCAGTCACCCATTTGAATAGCACCAGGTAATTCAAGATAAGGTGGAGTGCTCCTGAGCTGGGTGATCAGGTTAACAAAAACATCAGCTCTCATGGCTGGTTTGAATCGGAAGCCTGTTTGGGGCAGCGGAGAGCTTGGGCAGAACTACCGATAGGCCGTGGGCTTCCCTGTAGAGCCGCAGGTGTCTTTTCTCCTGCAAAACCTGTAAGCGCTTTGAGGAGGCTCAAAGGCTGCCATTGTCCAGATGGGGGACAGGCTGGAGGGAGGGAAGACATTTGAGAACGCAGGAGCTCCAGGCATCTCAGGTGAAAATAGGGCAGCTGCGTAGTGCTCGCCGGGAACGAGGGCCTGGGGCGTTCGGCTGAAGGAGCTCGCAGGGGAAGGTCTTGCCGGATGTCGGCTTATGTGGCTTTTCGTTTAGGATTTGGCAAAATGGAAAAGTAGGCGCAAGAGTCACACCTCTGATCTGCAGAAGAAGAAGGAGGAGAGAGAGGAAATTGAGCGGAGAGCTTCTGAAAGCTCAGAAAGGCGCAGCAAAACCCTGAAAGAAATGCAGAGAGACAGGTAAGACTGACCAGCAGTATCAAGTGCCTTTAATGGCTTCGTCCTATTTATGTTTACTTGGAATTCAGCGGCGCTTCGTTTAACCGATTGCCCTTGAATTTGTTTAGATGCTCAGTTGCTGGCACATTTGATTTTCAGTTCTTCCCCCCCTAACGATTTGATAATTTTATTCCTAAGTAATTAAATGGTAAAAATCTAATGTCAGTAAAATTAATCTGCCAAATAAGTTGTTAATCTTAGTACGCATTTTGAAAGAGACAAATAAAGAACCTTTTAATTTTAGCTTAATTTACGTGGCAGTATAGGCTGGGTTCATTTTCAACTTCCTTCTTGTTTTTTTGCATTAAAATATTCGTTTGCATCTCAATCAGTTTGACTTTGACATAAATCCCATTTCTGCATTCTCAATACAAGTCTTGTACAGCCATTGGGGAAGATTGGGGGAGGGGCAACGGGGGACGTTTGTCCTGCAAAAGGGCATTTTAAAGGTCTTCCCTGGCCTGCCTCATTTTGTCGTAGTTCAACACTATTATGTACCCAGAATTCTTTCAGTGAAACCCAGAGGGCACATAATGCTTTCTTAAGTAGGAATGCACAAATAAAATTCTGTACATTGGGTTTGACACCATAGGCTCTTAAAATAGATCCCCATGTTGATCGAGCAATGTTATGCATTTTACCTTTTAATTTGAAACGTCCACAAACCCTCTTTATCTGACAGGCATAGGATTAAAAAAAAAAGGCCAAGAAAAATGTGCCACTTGTAAACAGCCGGGAAATAGTACACGTTACCTTCGGGGACAGAAAAATGTTGCAGAACAGTCATGAATCTCGCTGCCCCCCATCTTCCCTTTGAATCAACATAATTCCAAACATACGAGTCACACACACACACGCACACACACACACACACACACACGCCACTTGCCCAAAGCTCCTGCGTTTCTTCCAGGGAGAGGAGGGATCAGGCTGCCCTGAGGAACTCCTGGGAGGAGACGGAGCAAAGGTATTTCTCAAACGATGACGTGTTCAGCGCAGAGAAGGCACCTTCCAAAGTTGGCCTTCCGAGTGAGGCGGATGGCGGCTCGACGAGGGGAGAGAATCGCGAGCAAAGTGACCAAAAGCCAGAGCGTGGGGCAAAGGCTGAACCTCCGATCGGAGCTCAGAGCCTGGCCGCAGAAAGGAGGGAGCCCTTCTCGCCAAGCTCCCATTCGGCGAACGCACAAACTGGATCCAGTCGGGTTTCAGCTTCCCTCCCAAGGAGTTACCAGAAGACCGACACGGCCAGGCTGACGTCGGTGGTGACCCCGAGGCCGTTCGGGGCCCCTTTGAGAGGAATCTCGTCGCTTCCCAGGTCCTTTACGGTAAAGGCTGTCTCGGGTCTAAGACTTGGGGGAGCTAATTGTACACTTTAACTCCTTTTGTATCTGCAGTCACATATCTAAAATAGAAAAAATAATGTATAATATGCTTGTGTGTAGATAGACGCACAACCCCCTTGTGGAGATTTCCAACAGAAGTAGTAATAAAACTATTCACTTGAAAGGAAGGAAAGGGTGATATTTCACTCTGGGTTTGTAACTGTGTATCTTCCATTTGTGTATCATCACATCATACTCAGTGTTTGAAATCTATTAATTTATTTGTAAAACGTATCCACCCCCTCAGTTCCAAGGGGCCTACCTGGGTTTGTGTATTATGTCCTGGCAACCTGATCCTTCGTGGCTGCATCCAGCCAGAGTGATCTGACTTAACAGCAACGACAACCGCTCTGTATTAAAGCTGCTGATAATTTGCAAGGTGCTTTGGGCACCTTGGGGCGTGGTGGCTCAGCGGGTAAGATGCCAGGCTTTTCGATCGGAAGATCGCAAGTTTGGAGGTTCGAGACCCTAGCCCCGCGTGACGGAGTGAGCTCCCGCACTCGCCCCAGCTCTTGCCAACCTAGCAATTCGAAAGCATGCAAATGCAAGTAGATGAATAGGTACCACTTTGGTGGGTAGGTAACAGCATTCCGCACGCGTCATGCCGGCCACATGACCGCGGAAGCATCTTCGGACAACGCTGGCTCTTCGGCTAACAAACGGTGATGAGCACCGGCCCCTAGAGTCGGACACGACTGCACAACTGTGTGGGGGAACCTTTACCTTTTTTGGGGCCTGGGAACACATGGGGAAGATGTTAAGCAGGTGCCACTCAAGCCAATGTTGGAAATGTCTCTCTTAAAAACCTCCCCCAGATGGATGCAGCTGCGAAATACAACGGAGGAGGAGGAGGAATGGAAGGGTCTCGGAGGAGGGCTCAGTCGGGGCTCAGCAGGGGCTCGGGGGCTCAGACAGGAGGGGCGCAAGGCCGAGACCAGATGGAGCCCAGAGGTACAGAAGACAGCAAAAGTGGGACAAGCCACTCGCTCGGGGAGCACAGAAGGGGAGCCCCTGAATCGGACCCTAAATCAGATCACCACACCAGTCCCGACTCAGTGACTGTCGGATCTTCCGCCCCCAAAGAGAGAACCCTTTCGGGGACCGAGGAGTCGAGACGGCAAGTAAGTTGGAGAGATGCTCCAGTTTATGTTATGTGGCTTCCCCAATACGCAGGAAGCAAAGGCGGAGAAAAGAGTTAGGCATCACTTGTTAGCTAGAGAAGATCATGGATGACTCTCTTAGAGAAGGGAATCCTTGAGGTAGTCAGCCTTGTGAATAAATGGGAATTTTTGTCTAATAAGTCACAAATGTGACTGAACAGTTGGGCTTGAAGCCGTTTTCTAGGACTCTGTGCCTCATTAGACCTTCTTGAGAGAGGTCAGAACAGGGACGAAAAGGGCCGGAGCTTATGAAGAACAGTTGGAAAGGACAAGAAGTAGCTTCGGTGGTCAACCCTGCAGGAAACGCCGCCTTAGCTCTGCTGGGACTCAGTCCGGGAAGAGGTCAGCTCCTGTCTGTCAAGGACTGGAAGACCTGTTGGCCCTCTCTCGTTTTAGGGTTCTGGTCGATTTCTAGTACTACAAACAAGTAGGAAGGTTTTTAAATCACTTAAGATAGGGCATAAGTACCCGAATGCCCCCGCTGTGCCTGAAACAAATCAAAAAGTTGTAGCTAAGATCATGTGAATGAATGACGGTTGAAATTCAGAACGCAGGGAATGTAAAGAAATCAGGGGAAATAGCTTGTTCGTAAGCCAGGAAGTCAAGTGCTGTTACATCTAGAGATACCTATGCGCGTGATGACTAACAAACCTCCTGGTTAGGGAATGTTGGACCCCAGAAATTGATCCAGTGACATTTTTTCCCCAAGCAGTTTTGATTGCAAGCCTTCCCTCTTTCTGCAAGCATTTTACGACCACTTGTAAATTGCCAGTCACTGTACATTTAAGTGAAAAAATACTTTTTCAATATATTAAATTATAGGCGACAACAGTCTCTTTTTAAAAAAAAAACTTTCTGTAAGGATGCTAATTTTCAGTTATTCTGCCTGCATTCCCCAGCAGTCTGCTCCAAAAACTTGAAAATAGGTTAAATATATGGACTATGACATATTAGCTGCAGGAAGAAGTATGAATGATTCAAAAAATGCCTTTCTTTTTCCTGTACAAAAGTCCTATGCAGGAACTGTGAATTTTCTGAGTTTTGCTATATTAAAGCTGTTACAATGCTTGGATCAAAACTTGAGATTCAGGAGTGCGTGACATAACGTGCCCGCCTTCCAGCAATCTAGAGCTCCCCTAATTGCTTCTCATTAAAGTTCTCAATCCCTAACCGAGACTCGTCATCTCGGTCAGAAATGCAGGTTTCTCCAAACTAACGAGAGTGGCATTTCCTATTCCTCCTGAAATGGAAAGAGAAAAGAAATGAAAATATCACTGTTTAAAATGGTATTTTCTGGTAATCAAATTATACTTGCTAGCAATTTCTTCAGTCATGGGCATGTTAACATTTAGTCAAAGTGGTTCCTCTAATGAGGCTCCTAAGCAAGGCCCAGGTAACTAATATAGTTATATACAGGAATGCATAAATTGGGGGTATAAACTTAATTACCAAATAGCCCTTGCATTTTAGATGTGCAGATACTTCCAGCTACGCTGAAGATAATTTAAAAGCCCACATTGTAATGAGCTTCGCTTGTTTAAGGGATGGCTTTTCATTCATGTTGGTCTCTTCCTCCTCCTCCTCCTCCTCCTCCTCCTCCCCCCCCTTTTTTTTAGGAGCAATACAGTGATATGAGAATCAGTGTAAACCAGAAACCAGGCAGCAGCCGTAGCTTTGGATTTGCCACGTGCCAGAATCCTTCCGGTGTCTTCGTAAAAACAGTAGAAGAAGGTAAACATTAGTATTTAACTCTTGCCCTTTCTTTGAGAAAGTGACCGTAATTGGAAAAGAAAGAAAGAAAGAGAATTCAGCTTGCAAGAACATGAAAAAAAAACAGACAGACAGACTGTGGACATGCCAGAGTTTAATTCAAAATTGACTTGCTTTAAGGCACTGTTGGTTCTTTCTAAAGCTGCAAACAGTTTGATGTCAACATTCAGCTGAAGGACCATCTCATCTCTTATCGCCTTTCCTGGGGACCTGAGGGGTAACTTTCCAGCCCTTACGTGCCCCGTTCCAACTTCAGGATGGACTAATTGCCAAAAAAGGCTGCCTTTTCCTTCATGAAAAGGGGCCTGGCCTTCAAACTTTCCTAGCACCGTTCTTATATTCCTTTCAGCAACAAGTTAAAAGCTTATTTGACCGGGCATTTGAACTGTGGTTGATGTTTAAAATTATGACTTTTAATTTTAACTCAAAATTACTATTATTATTGCTATTATTATTATTTATTAGTTTTATATTACCACCCATCTCCCCCATCAGGGACACTGGGCGGTTCACAATAAAATTACTACTTCCCTTTTAAAACTTGACGATGATTGGTAGGACGGTGCCCAGCATTCTAAAGGGTCTTCGCCTGAGCCCCGCCCCTCTGCTCAGAGCTACTGCGGCCCGCCTCCCTCTTCCCGCACCTGCTTCAAAGGGCGTCCGGACGGGACAGCCCTTCCGTGTCCCCCCAAGCCTCCGAGGGCGTGCAGCTGCCTTACGGCTGGGCGGTGGGGGGCCTCTGCTCGCACCAACCTCCCCTGCAGAGCCTGGCTCTGGGGTATATGGAGAGTTTGGGTTGCTTCCTTGGAGCGGAGGTGTCATCCCCGTGGCGCTGCTTTCTGCCCCTCTTTCTGCAGGGAGCCCCGCAGACTTTTGCCAGCTGAAAGTTGGGGATGAGATCCTGTCCCTCGGGGGCACCAGCATTTCACACCTGGACCAGGGTGACTGGGAAGCCGCCATCGGCCGGGCGCTGGAAAGCGGGCAGCTCGTCATGGACGTGAGGCGGCATGGAAGGAAGGGTGCGTTTTTACTCACCGCACTGAGTACGGTGTGAGCTGTCTGCTCGTTCCTGTTAAGTTTTATTACGGTGGATGATTGCAAGAGCGGGTGTTTTTTCCATTAAAGTATCTTTGGTTAGTATTCCTGCTTTTGTGAAAACAGCTTTTGTTCCAAGAAATATTTTATGTTTATTATTTTGTTGTTGTTGCATGTATTACACTGTAAATACCTGTTTGAGCAAGTTTGCTTTCTAGAAATTAGGAGGTCATCTTCTGGAGTAGGGATGTTCCTGAGGTCTTCCCCTCTTGGCAAGAGTTGGTCTCAGTGTCCTTGGTTTCTTCTACGGCCCCATTCACTAGGCTGTGTGAAGTCACTAAGATCAACTCCACTTTCCAACCTTTTGAAATTATTCTAGCTGTAAAATAAGGTTGCTGCTAGTAAACTTGCTGTTTATTGTGCAAGCTTTTGACTAATTCTTGCTTTGGGGAAAAGGCGGTCTTTCATAAGAGCCCTAATAGCTTATTCCACATTAACATTCCAAATCACTCCTTCCTTCTCCTGTCCTCTGTTCTTTTTTTCCTTTTTGTGTCTTATTTGGATGTATTTTTGTCAGTTCTCTTTACACTTTGTCATCCTCCTGTCTACTTTTTTAATTTCTTTTGATCTCCACACACCAATCAGACTGGGGCAAAGACCAGCCTTTCCTGCCATTTGCAAGGCACAAAATCCTCAATCTTACCAGTATGGCTACCAACATTATAGGTACACCTGAAAGCAAATGGATCGATGCAACATCGGGAGATCACAGGTCAACACAAAGTCAACAAATGCCAGAAAAAGAGTTGCACGGCCGTTTCCAGAATGAGGTAAGTATTGATGTGCGCCTCCAGGAGTTTCCTCAACTTCTAGCCATGGGTGATTGCAAGTTATAACCCTGTCCTTTTACCCTGAAATCTGGCCGGGGCGGGGGCAGATTGGTCTCCTCCTGTGTGGGTATTGTAGTGCCCCTGAGGCCAGGGAGTATCTTGTTCTTATCTATTTTTGTTCTTAAGTGACTACAGCCGTTGGTATTAATATAATGGATTCATCTGCTAGACTAGAGTTTAGAGACTTGCAGGGCTGAACTTGGGGCTAAAGGAAGCCAGGGTGTGTTCAGTGTTTTGAGAGCCGGTTTGGGGTAGTGGTTAAAGGCATTGAGCTAGACAGCGGGAGACCGTGAGTTCTAGTCCCGCCTTGGCCACGAAAGCCGGCTGGGTGACCTTGGGCCAGCCACTCACTCTCAGCCCTGGGAAGGAGAAGAAGTCAAAGGGAAGCCACTTCTGAACATCGTGCCAAGAAAATTGCAGGGACTAGTCCAGGCAGTTGCCAGGAGTCCCAAGGCTGACTCGAAGGCGCGCGCGCACACACACGCACACACAAGCATTTGCCTTAAACGGGGCCCACAGTCATTTTCTCCAAGTTCTCTCTTCCGTATGCTCAGAAGTCGACTCCAGCTGCCAAGTTAATCAGCGGGGCCGGTGTAAGGGCAATGCCGCCAGGACTTTAGCCCCCGAGCGTGGGCAGCCCCGTCAGACAGGAGCTCTGGGCTTGGTCCAGGAACACTTAGCAGCCCGTGAAGGGGGCTGCCCAGTCCCCCATCCCGTCCAAGGCAGTCCTGGTCCCTCTCATAGCAAGGGGCACAGAATTCCTGGACCTCCAAGAAGCTTGTTTCTCGCCCTCGTGCATTCCTCAGAAAGGATGTTCCCTTTCAGAGGGAAACACTGATGCTCCCTGTAAGGATCTGATCCATAACAAGGATCGGGGATTTTTAGAATTGTTGGTTGCCAGCAAAGAGAAGGGAATTAACTTTGCATCTCTTGGCTTGGCTGAGCAGCCCGTGTTTTGACTCCAACTTTTTGCTCAGTGAATTGATTCATTCCAACAAATCGGTGGCTATTGAAGTAGCATCTGAAGTGTTCTGTGTTACCTTGGGCAAGAGAAAGACACGCTGAAGTTTTCTCCCGAGTATCTGACAATATAAAATAGCTTTTCCTTCCCATGAGGAAATTCAGGAGGATACGTTCATTCCATATAACTTCTGAAATGTGCGTAAATATTAAAATGCAGCTTTCCTGGGCGCCGGCGTTCAGCTACTGGCTTGGTTTCTCAAAAGGGCCGAAGTCAGGCGCTGCCTTCTGGAGGTTAAAGGAAAGGCGAGATTAAAGCCACGGTGTGCAACTTTTCTGTTTTCAGGGTTCTGAAACAAAGGTCAATGGAATGCAAGATGATACAAGCTACTGTGAACAAAAAGGTAAAACTACCCTGTATACTTGGGCGTAACTGAAGGAAGAGGTCTTGATTTTTATTAGCTTAGCTGCAGGAAGGGACAGTTATATAAGTAGTAAAAAATAAATAATTTTTTAAATAGCTGCTAATAAAAACACAGTGGGTTTATTTTCTGTCGGAAGGAAAATAAGGCAGAGATGCACAGAGTTAATGGAGGCTTCCACCTGCTCTGAATCCTCTGCCTTCCGACTCCAGTTTTACGTGCTGGGGAGGGTGGGCTAACAGCCCCTTCCAAAAGGATGGGTGGGGGTAATCGAGCCCCTTTAAAGACCCTCTGATCCTGGCCCGGTATATTTGTCTGGGCGCCTTAGAAGACTTGGGCTTCTTTTTTCCCTTTCTTCTTTTTTAAACTTTAGCCTTTTTATGGGAAACGGGGGGGGGGGGGGGAGGCTCAGCCGGAACCTGCCCTGGCCTGCCAGGAGCGAGTGCCAAGGGCGGAGGGCGAGGAGGCCGGTCCATCGCCTGCCTCTTCTCAGCCCAGCTTGCGGGACAGCCCGGGGCAAAACTGCAGCCGCCCGGGTGGGGCTTCGCTTGCCTTTTGCATGCACGCCCGTCCTGCTGGCTGCTCCTATTGCTCAGCTGCCTCCCCTGCTGAGTGCCGGCCCGGGAGAGTCCTGGGTGACCCCTATAAACCGGGGTGAGCTGCTTCCCAAAGAACAAAATTTAGAAAGGGCGGATTGAGGAGACGAGCCGTTCCTCCGAGGCGTTCAGGACTCGGCTGAGCGGTAACGATGGGGTGAGGCTCCTCTGCCGTCCGTGGATAGGGCAGAATTGGCACTCGGGCCTTCCCGGCTGCAGGACCCGCTGGCTTGGTTCTGGTCTGGCGGCGCTTCGATGGGCCCGATTAGCGAGGAGCAGAGCGTTAACCGGCGCAGTGCGCCAGCTTCGATTTAGGCTCTGGCGAGTCAGGTCCACCTCCCCCCCCCCATTTGCTTGAACACAGCCGAGTCAATGCCTTGAATCATCGACATAGTGCCTTGACTATTTGTCCGGTGGATCTCTGTTCGATGACGTTAGACCACACCACACTGACCTGTTTTATATCTCCATATTTTTTTTTCAAATAGACACAGAACCTATTTCTTTGAAAAACTTAAAAAGGAGATCCCAGTTTTTTGAACAAGGTAAAAACGATCAATCCTCCCCAAAGCTAACATTTCATGTAATTTCATGAAATTGTTCCCCCTGTGCCTTCTTTTAATCACCCCGTGGTGCTGGGTTCTATCGTGCCGACTTTCTTAATCTCTTTCCATTCTTTCCTTAGGAGCTTCAGGTTCCCTTTACAATTCACGGGTGTACCTTTGTGGTAATGGGATTTGTGTGTTCCTTTGTCCCTCCAACCTTTGACACTCTTGATTAGTTCAAATCCTGTCCGTAGCGAGCACCAAATGTAGTACAGACGTTTTAAATCAGATTTGCAGCTTTCTTCCAACGTGCTGAGACACAGCAAACTCATACTACGTAAAATGACCAGGCTGAAAGAGATGATTAATTTTGAAGTCATATTTATTATTACAATTGGTGCATCAGCAAGGAATACACGCCTTATCACCGTGAGCCAATTTTAATCCTCCAGAAACTGGGCTAGGAGTCACATCTCACAGTTCTTGAAAGCTGCTAGAAGTGTGTTTTGCATGTTCTGTGTCACGTTTTCACTCTCACTTCAGAATCTTGTCTTTGTTTTATTTGTTCTACGTGGAATGTTTTGAAGTGATAAAGACAATATTTCTCATTTGCTATCATATTACGTATTACCCAAGGTCTAGTGCTATTTTACCATTGTCTCATTTTCTTCAGAATAATGTTTCCATAGAAAAGATGAAAGGCTTCTCTCGGCCCTAGCACTCTTTTACGGCAAAGCTTTGTGCCCGAGCTGGTAACGAATGCCTTGCGAAATGCGGGCCAAGCTTCCCTAAATGCAGAATGTGACTTTACCAAAAGAGAAAAGGAAAGAAAAAAGGCTGCTGGAAAGCTGCAACTTCAGTCCTTGACTACTTTGTGCTTTTTTGGACAGCCCTTTTCACAGCATCGTGTTCTTGCATAAGAGATAAGAGATGCCTGTTCTTTGAGTCTCTGGTTTTTGTTTGGTTTTTCTGTGCCAGCTGAACATACTGCATCAAAGCTCAGCTTTGGTGTTTGCCCCACCCTCAAAGGAGCCAGGCTCTTTATCTCTGGAGAATTAATTTCTCACCCCCCGCCCCAATAGAGAAAATATTGCCCAACTAACACATTTGGGAAAAAGTGCACAAATATCCTTGTTTTAACTGTTGTGAAATAGTTAATATTCTTTCGCTGTGACCCCAAATCCAGTGGCAATGATTTATTCATTGTAATTCTTTGAAAGTTTGGGAATTTGTCCATGCATGAAGCCAATGAAGGAAGATTTACTGGTTTTATATTTATCTTCCATTCTTTTTTTGGATGTACTGTCTTGGAAGCATTATGCTGAAGAGTGGATATGAATCAGCTAACTAAATCTAATCAGCAGGATCACATAAAAGTGAAAATGTGATTCAAACACTATGGTACTTAAGTCAGTCGGGAGGCATTTGTGGAAGAGGGAAGATGGGTGCCGAGGCTGTGCGTTGAAATGTCTGGGACGGGAAGGAAGGGTTCAGCAAGGCGAACATTGTCACCTGGGGATGGCCCGGGATGGCGGGAGGAGGAAGTGGGAGACGAGCTAGACGCAGCTGGAGGGTGCCCAGAGGAGGTCTGGGCCCCCGCGGGGAATGCGCCAAGGTTGCACTGGAGCAATGAGTTGGTGATGCCCTGGATCCTGGGGAAAGAGTGGGGAGCGCGTGTCCCTTTTCTATCCATCCTGAAAAACTAAAAGAAAATGGATTATTAAAATGAGCAGCTCTGGAGTGCTGGAACTGTAGGGCTTGTGGATCTGGGGTTGTTGCAGGAGACAACCGGTGTGGAAATTGTGAGGAACCTCTGTCCTGGAGAGCGAGCTGGCACGTGGGGCTGAATTCCATTCCTGACTTACATTAACGTTTCTGGATAAGCTACTTATCTGTTAACCTCTGAACTGTGCCTTGATGATTGTGGCCATTGCAATAGTAGTTTTAAAAATAAGTGTGCTCAGGTCACTTTTCTCAAAGCTTCTCAACATTCTAGATGTCGCCCCATCCACCTACAAAGGTTGCCGTGGCCTTCACGGTGTGTTTGTTTTCTTAGGGCATCCATTTTTGATTGGTTGGTGATTGGGGTGTTATTTTACGAAGAAGGGATAGTTGGAAAAGATACAGGAATGTGGATTCCCTGATGAAACAGTATTCTAGCACTCTTGGAAATGTTCTTGTCTTAGACAGGTATACTGGCATAATAACCAGTGAGGTTACCATCCATACCTTATTCTTCTCTATGTATAGCAACTATCAGACTTGATTAGAAAAATGTGGAACTCGTGGTGTAAATATAAAGCCAATATAATGATTTTCCTTCATAAGACTAAAAGAGGTATTTGCTCATTTGAGGATGTTAGATGAGTCCTTGGCCTGAAAAAGGGGATGGATCCCAGTTAAGCCTTCTAGTTTGGGTTGAAATGGTCTCTTCCAGATAACAGTAACAAAGATTTTTCCACTCTCTTTTTTTTTTATTCTTTAAAAATCACGCAGGAGTTGTTGAACCTGCAATACTTGATGTAAGTAATGCATTATTATTATTATTATTATTATTATTATTATTATTTTAAATTTATTGGCCACCCAACTCCAGTGGACTCTTAAGAAAGAGTAATTATATAGCAGAGAGGGTAACAGCAATATACACCCAGAAATAAACATTAATTTATGTTCAGGTAATGTACTGTATATAATGGTACATTATAAGAGAGAAACATAGTTAAACCCCAACTGCGCATTATCATGGAATGTATTTCAACGTGGGAAACAACAGTCATTTTTCCCTCAATTGGGCTGATACCAAATTCTGAAGCCTACAGAAAAAGAAGGAACGAATCAGGGGAATAACTCTTTGTTTAATGTTATTTCCCAGACATTAATACTTCTACCTGTAAAATGCTATTAATTTGCTTATAAAGCCAATATTGCATATTTTGAGCTATTCAGAACTTAGTGGGAAATTGCTGATTTACGTTTTAAAAAACAACCACCGACCTCTTGATAACCGCACGGGACAGTGTCTTCGGGTTAAATTACGTCTCTCCTTCCATTTTCAAGATCGATACGGTGATGAATAGGACTAGGCCCTTCCACCCCCCATGACAATTTATTTATTTATTTATTTATTTATTTATATTGTTTATTTATAAACATATTTATATCCCGCCCATCTCCCCCGCAATTTGCTCTCCAAAGTTTCCTCCTCCTCTCGCCATTCCCAGCCAGTGGGTCAGATTGGATCCCAGGTTGACTGAGGTGGAGGGATGGGATTCTAGGACTGTTGAGTCAACCCCGTGATGAAGACGGGCAGGTTTTACGGCCCCCTTCTTTGCAGGGTAAGGGGGCCGTAAAACCTGCCCGTCTTCATCACGGGGTTGACTCAACAGTCCTAGAATCCCATCCCTCCCTGAGCACCCGTCTCCCCTGCCGGGAACCGAGCTCCAGCCCAGCACCCTTCCTTCTCCGAGGAGAACCGTCTGCCCCGGCTGACCTTCTGCTTCCCTGTTGCAGCTCCCCGTCCCGCCCACTGCGGTCCCGAGCCGCTGGACTTGGGATCAAGAAGGAGAAAGAAAACGGCAGGAGAAATGGCAGGCGGAGCAGGAACACTTACTCCAGGTCTGGATGAAGCTCTGCCGATAGTAGTAGTAAAAGTTTATTGTTGTAACCGCAGGTGCCGATAGCCACCCCTGCGAAGCACGTTTGGCTGCCTGGCCCCTGTCAGTGCCCCCTTTCTGGGCCGGGCAGTTAAGGGAAGAGCCCCTCGCCCCAAATACGGCGTACAGGTAGCCAACCTGAAGGGTGATTCTGCACAGAGGCGTTGAGCTGCAAACCCAGCCGTGTCTGGTGGATCCTTGCCCAAAGGAAGATGGGAACGGTTTCACGGCTGGGTCTCCTTGCGAGAGCTCTGATACCGGTCTAGAGGGAGGGGCCTCGGGGGCAAGGCGTGGGCCTGCTGATAGCATTTTCACTACATATTCCAGTCTTACAAGTTGCTAAAAGGAAAAAGAAACCTAGTAAACTAGTGTTGGGTAATTCCTCAATAACTTTACAGTATTGCATTGATTAATCAGCGCTATTCCATACAAAAAAGGGTTTCTCTCACCCCTGGGATGACATAACCTGTTCCAAAAACTTTGGATTAAGGCAAAAGTTTACAGAGAGCTAAGCTGGGAACGGTTCCAAAGCACGGACTTTATCCTGACATTAGGAAAAGGTGCTGTCCAAGGCCTGGCACCGCTAAGACGCCACTGAGCTGCGATGCCCGCGGTGTCTCCCTGGGATCGAAAAGGTGGAAGGTGGGACAGAGCAAACGGAACTGCCTCTAAAAGGGCCACCGAAGGGCGGGGGGGGGGTTACTCCATCAGGTGTATGAAACAAGACACTTGGCAGACTGATGAAATGGAAGAGAAGAGTCCTTGTAAGAAAAATGGGGGTGGGGAACGCTACAAAAATGATTTGTACAATGGTGAGGCTGCAGGTGTAACTGGACAAATGTTACCACAGGGATATGGTTTGCTTTTGGGGAGGTTGGGCGACTTGTTTAGCATGCCTATAAAGAGCTGGGCCGTGCCAGGTGATTGGAAGAAGGCCATGATCGCTCCCCGCTGGAAAGGGGGTGCAGCAAGAGCCAATGAGGCAAAAATGGCGGGAAGCAGCGACTTCTCTCTCCTTTCAGTGTGCTTAATTTCTTTGGCTTCCTGTTCCTTAGTCCTTGTCTGCACTTTGCCTGGTGTAGCTTACCCAAAAGGGGGCAGGTTGGTGGGGGCGTAAGTAGGGAACACGTCCTGTTCCCGTGCGGTTTCTCTCTGCATTGCAAGAAACGAAGTGGACTTGGGGCTGATTTGCTTCTTCCCCTCAGGAGCAGTACAGGCGTGAGCAGGAGCGGCTGAAGGAGGCGTGGCTGAAAGCACAGCGGGAGGCTGAAACGGAGATCTCCAGGGACTCCAACCAGGTCGGTGGGGAGCCTTTGGGCACTTTGACCTCTCTTGCAGAACGGCAGACTTTGCTGTTGAGCTTGTCCAGGCGGTCTCCAAAACAATCCATCTGGAAATGCAGGCAGCCTTGTTGCTGTGTTGAGAAAAATCTGAACAAACCTGAAAAAAGGCAACGGGTTTTAGTATTGTTGCCAAGAAAACCATGTACCTGGATAAAATAATGGGGGGGGGGGGATGCTACAAAAATGATAACAAAAGATCTACAATGGCGAGGCTGCAGGTGTAACTAGAAAAATGAGCTATTTTGTATATTGTGAAAAATTCCTCTGTGCATAGAGCTCTTGCTAGTTGATGTAGACAGTCAGCTGTGTGTTTGGATGGTCTGACGTGACATAAAGTCAGTTCCAAAGGCAGGTGGATTTCACTTGATTTCTTTAACACAGTGATTCAGATCTCTGTTACTACCTGGAATATCTTTCCAATGAAAGACCCATCATGTGTACCTCGATTCATAGCAAAGCATATCTAACAAAATTTATACCGTGTTTAACTTCTACAAAACTTGCATTCTCTTCTAGGATCAGACTATCCTGACAATCCCTGCTATGTCCGGAAGTGTAGAAGAGCCCCCAGCGTCTTTGTGGGAAAGAAATGGTAGTAACAGGACTGATTATCTTAGTTCTGAAAGAAAATGGGAAGAGGAAAGCAAGCAAGAGAATCAGGGGACAGATAAATGTCTCAGTGAGCTAAAGAGAAGCAGCTTGCAACAACAAGCAGTTTTACAGGTGGAGCAAAAGAGAAAGTTACAAGAAATGGAAAATGGGAAGGAATGTAATATACAGGACACAGTATACTATGCAAAGGAACCAAGTTATCTGGAAGAAACATCTCAACAGCTGCTGGTGGAATCAGTCAAGGAACCAAGGTATCGGGAAGAAGGACCTCAAAAGCCACAGGTAGAACCTGTCAAGGAACCAAGGTATTGGGAAGAAGCGTTTCAGAAACCACAGGTGGAACCTTTCAAAGAAGCAAGGTATTGGGAAGAAGCACCTCAAAAGCTTCTGATGGACCCAGTTAAGGAGCCAAAGTATGGTGAAGAAACATCTCAGAATCTGCTCTTTGAACCAATCAAAGAACCAGGGTATCAGGAAGAGGCATCTCAAAGGTTACTGCTGGAACCACTCAAAGAACCAAGGTATCGGGAAGAAGCATCTCAAAACCTGCTGGTGGAACCTATCAAGGAACCAAGGTATCGGGAAGAAGCATCTCAAAACCTGCTGATGGAACCTATCAAGGAACCAAGGTATCGGGAAGAAGCATCTCAAAACCTGCTGATGGAACCTATCAAGGAACCAAGGTATCGGGAAGAAGCATCTCAAAACCTGCTGATGGAACCTATCAAGGAACCAAGGTATCGGGAAGAAGCATCTCAAAACCTGCTGATGGAACCTATCAAGGAACCAAGGTATCGGGAAGAAGCATCTCAAAACTTGCTGATGGCACCTATCAAGGAATCAAGGTATTGGGAAGAAGCATCTCAGGACCTGCTGATGGAACCGTTCAAGGAACCAAGGTATCGGGAAGAAGCATCTCAGGACCTGCTGATGGAACCGTTCAAGGAACCAAGGTATCGGGAAGAAGCATCTCAAAAGCTGTTAGTGGAACCTATCAAGGAACCAAGATACCATGAAGAAACTTCTCAGAATCTGCTCGTGGAACCTATCAAGGAACCAAGGCATTGGGAAGAAGCATCTCAAAAGCTGCTGGTGGAACCAATCAAGGAAGTTTCAGTGCAAAGATTCCAATATCAAAGGTCTGCATTATTCTGTGCTATAATCTTAGATTTAAGGGTTAGGAAAGAAATTGTGGGGATTCTATGAAAGCTGGATTATTAATGCATGCGACACAAAGCCATAGTACGTTGTGGGCTGATGCCCAGAGTGGACATGGGAGTCAGGTTTATGCTGACAATTGCACAGTCTTCTCTTAGGTCCCAGACAGTAAGTAGACATGATTTTCCCCCTAGTTCCCAGCATTTCTGGGTGGAGTCTTTGTGCAGTGTGAGGGTTCCTTGATGCCTTCTCTTCGGTCAACTGAGGAAAGGGATTGCCACAGGGTGCCTGCATCCAGGACGTTTTCCTTCCCCAGACTCCTCTGGGAATTGGTTAAATCCTCACTGCCCCTGAAAACATGGTGTGACGAGAAATCTGGTGTTGTGGGCCACTTTTCTTCTTAGGTTTCCAGCCGTAGCTACCTTGGGGCATATTGCTCTTTGATGCTTCTATATTTTGGCCCTGCTTGGTTATCTCATTCGATAGCCTTTAGTGTATCTCCTTTCCATGACTTCCCACAGAAACATTTCCAGTGAACCTTTTAGATAATCTCAACGATCTCTATAGGTTACAGTCTTACCATTAAAGGTATCCTGCCAGTAAAAAAGAAAAAAGACTAGTTGCCAAGCTCTTGCGGCTATCTAGCCCCGGTAGTAAAAATTATCATGGGAAGCACTATTTGCTATACTGTAGTGTACAAAAAAAGGGGGCGCGATGGCTCAGTGGTTAAGACTTCAGGCTTGTCGATCGGAAGGTCGGCGGTTCAAGACCCGAGCGCCGCGTGACGGAGTGAGCTCCCGCACTCGCCCCAGCTCTTGCCAACCTAGCAATTCGAAAGCATGCAAATGCAAGTAGATGAATAGGTACCACTTCGGTGGGTAGGTAACAGCGTCCCGCGCACGTCATGCGGCCACATGACCGTGGAAGCGTCTTTGGACAAGGCTGGCTAACAAACAGAGATGAGCACCGGCCCCTAGAGTCGGACACGACCGTGCAGGGGAAAACCTTTACCTTTTTTAGTGTACAAATCTGCATTCCAAATTCAGATGCTTGTCAAAGACTAATTATCCAGAGAACTGCTATTCTGATATTATCTGATATTATGAATATTATATATGATATTATCTGATATTATGAATAACTGATATTCTAGCTAGATGATCAGACCTGAGCCTAGCCTGTGTAATAGCTGTCCTCTGGTGATGCAGGCGTGTTGCACAGAGCCTGATCATGGTCAGTCTGTCTCCTGGGGAGTCCAGTCTATCTGAAATGATTCTGCGAAGCTTAATTATTTTCTGGCCAAAAGTTGGATGGTAGGAGGTGTTCCTTTGCAGAATGAGGATTCTCCCGGGTGTCCTCCCTTCCCAGTGGAAAGCATAAACCAGAGGAGAGGAATAAAACGGAGTTTGATGGCCTGTATTATCTCTACATAATACATTTTCTTTCACAGTTATCGTTACTTGTGCTTCTGCGTGTTTATTTGTTGTAAACCAATGTGAGGCATGAGATTCAGCAGTAAACAGGCACCATAAATACACAAATAAATAAAGGTGTGCATCTAGTATTGTAAATGACAATATGGGTAGCTTTCTGTTGCACTACCTGGTGTGTGTGTATGTGTGTTTCTTTGGATACAAAAATATATTACAGGGCAGCTGGGATTGCAGAGAGCAGAGAGCCTCAGGTTAATAGTTGCGATGTGTTTTCAAATAACGTAAGAAATAAGAGACGTCACTAGATAATTTCTCATCCCTTCCTCCTGCACTTTCCTTTTTTCTGGGTTCAAATCTGGAACTTGGGAAGAAATTCATCTGCAAAATGTCAGAAACTCTTGGTGCAAACGACTCTGGCTGACTCTCGATTGTTGGTCTCTTTATTCCAGACATTATGAAGCGCCAAGACACTCCAATGGGCTGGGAAGCCACTTCGGTGCCGACAGGTAAAACTCAGAGAGTTTGCCCTAATTGTGATGTTTGGAAATTAAAAAGGAAAAGTTGCTTCATGGTCTTTCCCTTCTAGAAAGTGAATTGCTATTGAGTGATTCCATTTTTTTTATAGTTACTCATTTTCCTAAATGTGTCCCTACATGCTGAAATCATAGTCTGGTTCAGGGCAGGAACAGGCCAACCAGGCAGCGCCCAAACATTTTGAACTTAGGCTCCACCAGCGCCACCCAGCGTGGGCAGCGGCGTTACAGAAACGGCATCCCACGTGTTTGGAAGGTGCCGGAACGCCTGCCTCTGCCGTAGGACAAACGGGTCTCTGTGGGCCACTGGTCACAAGGTCCTGCCGCTGCCCTCCAGGGGCGGCTGAGCATCTCTCATCGCTGGCTGGAGCCACCCCAGGAGACTGGATTAACCGATGGAGAATTGCTGTGGCCTCTTAAACACTGGCATCGCCTGGCGCTGCACGAGCACAGGACGCAGCTTTTCTTTGCTCGCTTCATTTGCAGTCACTTAAGATGCAGAGATGCTATTTAATAAAAGCCAACCACGGAAGTTCAGCAGAGAAAATGCCATTCCGGTTTCGTGCCCTAGGGTAGATCGCCCTGCTGGAAAAAATGTGCACAACGTCTGCAACGGATTGGAGGGAACAGTTAGCAGCTCGTGTGTATAAGGGCCAGACCTCAGTGTTTAGATTCGTGGAATAAGAATTACTACATAAAGTTGTATCTTGAAAATTCTTGTGTGAAGTCATACTTTCTGCATTGTAGTTATTACTTCCCATTTCTCTGGGCCATCAACTTCATTGGTGCCCTTTAGAAATCATCCCTGAATCACCAATAGAAATTTTTCAGCACCCTTGTGTCCAGAGGAAGTTATGTTGGTTGCACATGATTTGTCACCCTGCGAAGAACCTCTAATATATGATTTCTCATTTTTTTCCAGAAGTAAATCCAAATCAACCACTGATTTAGACAATCATCAGGCCAGCGGTAAGTGCTGTAATGGAAAGGGGAAAAACAGACAGCGGGCCAGGAAGGGGGGACCCTGTAATTCAGGATTATTTTACTATTGACCCCACAGCAAAGATTAATTATTGCATGACTGTGATTCTGGTGCAGGTAAAACCACTGCTTGCATTGGTGTGTCAGCCTATTTGTTTATTATTTATTATTTATATCACCACCCATCTCCCCCAAAGGGAGATATTTGCACTGGTGAACACTACATGTTTCCATTCTCCGGAAGGTTAGACTCTTGGATGAGTCATAGCTAACTAACTTAGTATTAACGGTATTCTTCTCTGTGAGAGATGTTTGCATTTGCAAAATAAGACATAACGCCATGGATCCATGACTAACGTAGCCTTAGTAATAAACATGCCATTAGCATGTGTTGTATCCTTCACTCTTTCCAGCATCAAAGGATATTTCCTTTTCTTCCAAGTAGGGCTGAAGAAGAAATTTTCTGAGCAATCTTGGAATACCACTAACTCACTGAAAAGGCCTCAGAAGGAGCACGGCCTGTCGCCCGCAGAGCTGGAAAGGCAGCAGATCCTCCAGGAGATGAGAAAGAAGACGCCCCTGCACACGGACAGCAGCTGGATCCGCCAGCGCAGTTCCAGCATGCACAAGGAGCCCGTCAGTCTGTCCAGCGGTAGGATGAGGAGGTAATCAAGACCCCAGTGAGGCTTTAGGGGGCTCGCAGCGCCCCCAACTCTGATCTCCCCATCCAACCCACGGAAGAAGGTCAGAGAGGTAGGACAGGGATCCAGCTCCCCTCTTTCTTCACAGGGATGAAATTGTTCAACAACCCTTTCCCCTTATTTGCTAGACTTACATCCTGCCTTCCTTCTAGGAGTTCAAAGCAGTGTACATGGCCCCCTCCCCTTTAATGTTGCCCACGGCCACCGCCTGGGTGTGAACGGTCTGCGAGCAAGGGGCCGGCCCAAAGTCTCCAGGGAGTCTCCAGCGCTGGCAGGCCTGGGGGGAGCTTGCGCCCAGGGCCTCCAAATCTGGCCCAATACTGGAAAGACTGCCCCACCCTCGACCGTATGAGGCGGTGAGGAATGGCAACGAATACCCACAACTGATGGGACTTCTTAAACCGTCTTTTTATACTTTAACAATCCAGTTTGTGGATCAGTAAGTCGAAGATTCTTGCCGGGGGGGAAAAAGCACACCGATTTACAGCTTTACATGGAGCTTTATGTTTGCATGGGCAACTTGGCCTCGAAATGATGGGTTTCGAAAGTAGTTTGTGCAACTTGCACCAGTGTCGCCTTGTGCATATGGACACAAAGTTTTCTGGCATAGCTTTCTGAGGCCATGAATGTTTGGTGTGGAGAGTGTGACTTTTCTGCACTTAAATAAAGGGATTTTGTCATTTTCTGACCGTAGACATTGGCTTTTTCCACAAAAAAGCTGTATCGTTGCCGATGCAATGGGAGCATTCTACTGCTGATGCCCCGGGGGGACAGAAGGAAAGGCTTGCAGATCAGAGTGTTTCAAGACGTCACTTTCTCTCAGTTCTTCATAACTGATTCTGCAGACAGGAGCCTGGTGAAACTCCTTAGAGATATATGGCCCCTGGTGAAAGAAAATTCTGCAAGAGGCAGGCTGGGGCGTCCGTCTCTTGTCAGAACACAAACACTACATCATGCTGCGGGGTTGTCCTGGACAGATGACTTCTATTCAGGCTGTTCAGGAGATAGTTCTGCGGCTTCCTTTGTGCAAAACCACATGGCTTGGGCTACTTGCTAGGTGGTTAGGTGCACGGGTCCGTTCGAAAGCCCACTGATTCCAGGATAACTCCTTATAAAAGTTCCTTGTTTCTGAATCAGAGCTTCGGTATGCGCAGGGATTTCCTGAGCACAGATTTCCATGCTATGTCACAAGCTGCCTTTGCGAGCTCCTCCTCGCTTACATCCAGGGCTTCTTTTCGTTTGTTTGCGATTGCAGTTCAAGATATTCAGGGTCAGAGCCTCCTTCGGGGTGTGGGATTCATTTTGCAGTTTTAAGGATCACCTCCCCTGCCGAACCACTATTTTCTGCCCCTGGTCATTATATTAGCCTGAGTGACTTGATTACATTTGTTGAAACCTCACCACAATTATTCTTCAGTTACAGTAGTAACTTCTGGGTAGAATGATCAGCTACCTTTTTCTTCCAGGGGTGAGAGTTTAGATAACCTTGACGCTTCAAGAACAAATTCCTGGAGGCCTCACTCCTGGGTGAACCAGTCTGCATCTTCAGCGTCCTTGTCAAGCAGCCAAGACTTGGGTCAACATATTCCTCCGGTGGTGTCCACTTCAAACCGTGCCTACATGCGCACCCCGTCCAGCCTGCCCTCCCCTTCCACTGCATCCACCGTGAAAACATCTTCCTTGCCTCACATTCCCCCGTCACCTTCTGCCCCTCCTGCTCAGCCACCAGCCGCCTCGTCCCAGCCTGGGACTCAGCAGCGTAACAGGTATAAGAGTCGTCAACGGAACCCTTTTCGTTTTTCCTTTTCTTTGGGAGAGAAATAACCTGACAGTTCTAAAGAACAGCTGTGAATAGTGGGTGGGTTGTTCTACAAAAGATTCATACGCCTTTCTCTACAGCAGATGGTCGGGCTCCTTGAGACATGGTCCACTACTCTGAAATTACCGCGATTCTGGCATTTAATACCACTATGGATGGTTGATTGATTGATTTTAGAGAGATTTATAAATACTGTATTATACCTTCATTTGAAACGATCATGGGCTTTTCTCCGCTTTATTCATTCTCTTTCTGTGAACAAAGGATAAGCTACCATTTTGCAAAATGTATTTAATTATGGTGATGGAATACATACAATGAGTGCCAGCAGAACAGCTTTTCACCTTTGCTATTCCTTTTTTCAAAGTTGCTGAACCCTTTTTTTATCATATGATTATGTCTTTTTCTGTAAATAAGAATAATAACGCCTTACGAGCGTGCTCAACCTTACTTGTTTATCCCTTTTGTGGCTATTGTTGTTTTACGTAATTTGACTTGAGCCTCGTTTGCGCCCGAGACCGACCCCTGGGCTCCTCCTCCTCCAGGGGAGCGAAGCCAAGGCTGCCCGAAGGCCGAAAGTGGGGAGGGGCTCGCGCGCGTCCAGAAGCAGCTCCGGGTGACCAGGCATTGGCAATTGGCAGGATGCTGCCTCGGCTGGGGACACAATCGCATGCCCAACGTTTTATATAGCCCAGCTTCAAAGGAGTTTCCGTTGTGTATCCCAGCCTGGTGTCATATTGCCTAAAGAAGAAACAGATGCTGTGGTTTGGAAACGCCATTCCACAGATAAGGAATGAGTTGGGGCCCTAAACCATATGTGTTGTTTTCTAAATTTAGCCATGTTTAGGATTGTTAAATGATTTGTGCTAACTCTGAGTTGCGTAATAGCTGCATTTCATTTAAAGTTTGGATGTGGTAACTCTTTCTGGTCGATTAATTTCCATCCTAGGGAAGAACGTTTCTGCCTTCTCCTTTCAGTCTTGGGTTTTGGTTCATACTCCTTCTGTGGCCTTGTCCCTGTTCTGTTTCTCGGTTTTCTGTAATCTGCTTCTCAACCACATTCTTATTCTGTGTTTAGGTCAGTGAGTGGAAAGCGAATGTGTTCCAGCTGTAGAAATGCCCTGGGCAAAGGAGCGGCCATGATCATCGAATCTCTTGGCCTTTGCTATCATTTACATTGTTTTAAGGTGAGAGGGGGCAAAACGATGAGATGCGAGGGCTCCTCCGGGCCGTTTGCCTGGCGGCGGATACCCGCCCCCCCTTTCTGGCTTCGCTAGCCTCGCCTGTGTGCGTGTGCAAGAGCCAGCGCAACAAAATCTGTCTGCTAACAGGAAACCTTCAGTGATCGGCTGTTGGTGCATTCATTGACATACAGGTAGTCCTCGCTTAACAACCGTTCATTTAACAACAGTCCAAAGTTACAACAGCCTTGGAAAAAGTGCTTTACGACTTGTACTCACACTTACAACTGTCGCAAAACGTCGCACCACCCCCGCAGTCATGTGATCGCAATTCAGGCACTTGGCAGCTGGCTCACATTTACAACCAGTTGCAGCGTCCTGCAGGCACGTGATCGCGAATTGCGACCTTTTTTGCCAGTAAAACATCCACTGGGGAAGCTGGATTCACTTAACAACCTACATAAAAATGGTCGTAAAATCGGTCACATGGTGACTCAGTTAATGACCACACCGCTTAACCAGTTTTCTGGTCCCTATTGTGGTCATTAAGTGAGGACTACCTGTACTACAAACCATTTAGTGCAGTGTTCCTCAACCTTAGCAACTTTAAGACGTGTGGACTTCAGCTCCCAGAATTCCCCAGCCAGCATGGTTTAGTGGCTTTCCGTAACTTTGGACAAACAAGGCTGAAGCTTCTCTAGTGGAGAGCACTTTAAAATACAACAGAAAAGGCAATAAGAGTGTTTTCTCTCTTGTGCCTCTGGCCTCCGTCCCTATCCACGTCCTTGTACACTCTGTTCACGAGGTGCGTGCCACCAGAGCAGGAAGAGCGCACAACTGCTACCGCATGAAAAAAGCCAACATTTGCACAGATCTTACGTCTTCTGCTGTGCTTAGATATAAATGCGTATCAAAAATACTGAATTGCTAGTAGGTATTGCAAGCCATCCTGAATGCTCTTGGCAAGATGTTTTAAAGCAATCAAACGTGCGTATTAAATGCAGCCGTACTACAGTTATGTAGGATAACATTTACAGCAAATGAGCCCCACTGAGTTCACCGAGACATGACTTCCAGGAACGTGCGGACAGGGTTCTCATCTCACTGTTCCTTGACACACTTGAAATAGGCACATTTGTGATTCTGAGAGAAGCGCAGCAGAAAATCCTTTAGGAAGCCTAACCAAATTGAAAGCAGAAAGTAATGCTAGGAATCTGCGTGTGACTCTTCAAAAGAAACAGCATGGTGCCAAAATCGTTGCTTTCTCTGCGTGCCATATAAATCAATTCTGTTTCAGAGAGCAAGAGGCGATCGTCTGATTGCGGATCTTCATTTCTGTTTAGGCTGGGTGGCTTCTTAGCCTGCTAATTCTACTGCTCTCCATTTACTCCGCATAGCAGAATATTAACCACACTGTTCCTTTTGCTCGCAAGGACCCGCGGCTTACGGCCCACGTTCTGATCACTGTTGGCACTTTGATCGTGGCTAACTGTCCACTTTCTCCACACAGTGTGTTGCTTGTGAGGGCGACCTTGGGGGATCCCAGGCTGGAGCAGAAGTCCGTATCCGAAACAGCGAACTCTTCTGCCACAACTGCTATCTCCGATTTAAAAGTAAGATGCTCCTTCTGTAACCAGTCGCAATGCAAGCTGCCTGAACCTGAAAGGTTTTTTTTCCCCAGACATCAGATGCTTTGCTTTGGCTGGATAGTCAACTATCAGAATTGGACAAGGTCCTTGGACTAAGTGGGGTTCCTTTTCCATTATAAATCAGAAACAAGCGTAGTGTACGTGGTGCAATGGAATCAGGGTGGGCTCCCTTTGGCTGGAGGTGTATAGCAGAAGCAGAAAGAGCGAGTGTGAGATTTTCACCACTGTTAAAGACATCGTAGCACATTTCCGACTGCAGATTGTGCGGCCAGCAGAGCGTTGGAGCAAGTGGTCTTCAAAGACCCATTCCTCCCTCTGACGGGAGGGAAAGGGAAATAATAGTCCAAATATGACTTTTTCAATTCTTTATATTGCATTTTGTTATGCACCACAAAAAAATTTAAAAATATCCTGCTTTGTGTTAATTGATGGCTAAGTAATAGAATGCATTTGGGGAAACTTGATTCTGAATTTTTATCATTTTATTTAATCAATAAACTTTTTATTTAAAAAAGTTATTTTAAGCGTTTTTTAAATCCCTGATGGTGAAATAATGCGGAAAGGTATGCAATGAAAAGCTGGTCATACCTTGACACATGTTTGCCTTGTGACATCACAACACATGTTTTGCTACTTGTCCACAACAAAGCCCTTGCAATGCAGCTGAGCATTCTGGGCATTAGCTGTGTTGTCCTAAAAGCCTGCTTGCCAAGGATTTATCCTGTTGCTTGTTCCATCCATATCCTCACATCTTTCCCCAAAAGCTTCTTTTTCTAAGCTTTTTGGAGGCTCTTGAAGAGCATAGATCTTCTGATATCAGACTAAATGTCCCCTAAATGATATCAGACACATGAAAGGCGAAATGCAAAATTTCCTGAGCTTTATGTGAATGGCTGTGGAGGGAACGTGGACTGCCAGAGCAAGGAACATGCTTCTCGCGGTCTCATATGCATGTCACACGCGGTCCGGCCAGCAGGAACCAGGCACTCACGAATGTCGCTAACATGATCCCACCCCATGTCCTTCCTCCAGGCTTCACACCGGTTCTTCCTGCTTTGCTTTCGATGCCTGAGATAAAATGCCTGTTCTTAGAGCTCCGACTGCTGGCCAGGGAAGGTCATCCTAATGGCACTTCAGAAAGCTTGTTGTGACATGAGTACATTTTGTCAGCCATTGGGGGGGCTGGAAGAGAAAGATCTCTTTATTTAAAAACACTGTAAATAAGTGCAGTTAGGATACCAACAAATACGTTAATTTGGTTTAGAAAACACTCTGAATTTACTCTGCACTTACTAATTTGTCTCTCTTCTTTCCGATGTCCATAGCCGGACAGGCAACGGCCATGTGATCCGAGCGTGACGACGAAGCCTCTGCAGGAGATGGAGAAAGAGGCTGCTGCTGTAGATCTATAAATATACTGAGTGGGTGTGTTTTGTAGTACCAGATGTTTGCCTGCCTAGATCATGTAGAGAATTAACTGCATCCTTCATAAAACTTATTTTGAAGTATTTATGAGAAGGTCATCGCAATTACATTCGATGTATAATCCCACCCTAAAATAAGAAGCAGATAATTGTTGGGAATTTCAGATGATACATTCTAGGGCGGTGTTTCTCAACCTTGGCCACTTTCAGATGGGTGGACTTTAACTCCCAGAATTCCCCAGCCAACACGGCTGACTGGGGAATTCTGGGAGTTGAAGTCCACCCATCTGAAAGTGGCCAAGGTTGAGAAACACCGTTCTAGAGAGTTGTGCAGAACTGCATAAGAATTACATTTGAAGGCACGCAGAGGTGGTTGCTGTCTTTATTTCAGTTGCTAAGCTTAAGTAATATTCCCCTTTTAAAACTGTCGACTTCACTTTATTCAATATCCCTTTGTGCTTCAATGGTTAAATCCAGCTGGGGAAATTGTGAAGCATTCTTTTTCGTTCCATGTTTGAAATATGTAACTCTACTTGCACCTCCAACGAGTTAATATAACTGAAGAATTTTTTCCTTCTGTTTTCTTTTGTATTTGTAAATAAAGTTGCTGATGCTGCACTTAAACAAACTGCTTGAATGCATTTGTTATGTCTCGGGGAAAGAATCGTGCACAAAGACGTTGTAACTGGAGTGGCTTCTTTTGGTAAAGGTTTTCCAAGATCAAATCCCAACTGCAATAGGGGTACGCATTACTTATAGCTGGTCTGGCTGGTCTGTTTCCAAAGCCTGTGAAATTATATTAAATGGAAACTTGGCTTGAATAATATTCCTTCTTCATTATACAATGTAGAAATTAAGTCAAGATTGCAAAGCTTTAAGTTCTAGATTGAAAAGAGCATAGAAATTAAACTTAATGGATGTTAAACAGGGAGCACAGCATTTGGCAAACTTCTGCATCTGTGTAGAAAATTCAGAATAAAAGCCAAGTACTGAGAAATGGAATATCCTCTACTATTTTTCTTTTCCCTGGCCAAAGATGAGCTAGGCTGCAAATGGTGGCCTGGTTCACACACAACACGAAGACCATATTGATTCATGTAAGAATAAGACAAGAATAAACCGTGTGGATTGTGTGAGCTTCCCTCTGGTATAGCAAATAGTCAAGGCTTCTTGTGAGCAGCTGTGGACTTCACCCTGAGCAAAGACACCAAGCTGGCCACCACAGCAGATCATGAGCAAGCCATGCCGATGATGTATGTAATGGTGGACCCTCAGATGTGTGATTTTATTGTAAAACATGACTAGAAATGTTACAGGCGTGTTATGGTGTGTAATTACTCTGCTGAGGTTTCCGAATTGGCCTCTCTTCACCAGGTTTGCAAATCTTGAACATCACGTCGTCCCTCAATAAGACCATGTGGGTTTCTGACTGGAATTCTCTGCCTTTTGGCAACTGCGGAGAAGTATTTTTTGCCCACAAAAGGCAAAGCGGGGAGGAGGAGTGGGGGGCATATTGTTGAGAAAGTTCAAGAATTGGATGCAAGGCTCACATCCCTCACAGCCATGAAATCACAGGATGATTTTGGCCATTGTGCTTATTGCAAGGACACAGGCAAATCAACTTATTATTAATCCCGTGGATGGACAGAGATTTCTTAAAAGGATTTGTCTTGAAAGTCAATGTTTATGTACTGTAAGACCACCAGATGACATTTAAAAAAAGCAAAGAATAGGGGGGCTTTAGTTAAACACTTTATGAAAAAAAGGCAACAGGCCAGAGCCCAGAATAAGAGCAGCAATGAAATACTTTTATTAGAAAAAGAAATCCGGTTCCAGAGGAAGAAATGGTGGACCCAAGATGGCTCCATGAAAAGAGCTGACAAGGCAGATACTCAGATGGACAAAACATTAAAATATGATTACCAAAATTTGGGAACCTACAGTCTTTACCTTCTCAAGTTTTTTTGTCCTCATTTTTTACACTGAAATCTTCTGTTTCTTGAAAGAAGAGTTGTGTGGATCTCCATACTGCATTTAATGGAACCCAATAGGCTTCACCATTTGAATGTTTCCTACCAAAACGAACACAAGTTCTCTCTTCCATTCCACTCCCCCATTACTCGCTCTCATTTAATTAATGGTTTCTATATCATATGAAATCTCAGAAAATAAAAAGGGAACAATTTAGATATCAGTGGTAAAATTAATGCCAATAACTTCTGACCTGGAGCAGGATTTTGGTGGTAACTATATGATGTTTCATATAAGGGGCGTGGTGGCTCAGCGGGTAAGACGCCAGGATTGTCAATCAGAAGATTGCAAGTTCGGAGGTTCGAATCCCTAGCCCCGCGTGACGGAGTGAGTTCCCGCACTCGCCCCAGCTCTTGCCAACCTAGCAATTCGAAAGCATGCAAATGCAAGTAGATGAATAGGTACCACTTCGGTGGGTAGGTAACAGCGTTCCACGCGCGTCATGCCAGCCACATGACCGCGGAAGCGTCTTCGGACAACGCTGGCTCTTCAGCTAACAAATGGAGATGAGCACTGGCCCCTGGAGTCGGACATGACTGCACAAATGTGCGGGGGGAACCTTTACCTTTACCTAGAGCTCATTGATCATGGTCTGTTGATGATGTATCTACAGGGATGTAGGGGCGTGGTGGCTCAGCGGGTAAGACACCAGGCTTGTCGATCGGAAGATCGCAAGTTCGGAGGTTCGAATCCCTAGCCTTGCATGCGGAGTGAGCTCCCGCACTAGCTCCAGCTCTTGCCAACCTAGCAATTCGAAAGCATGCAAATGCAACTAGATGAATAGGTACCACTTCGGTGGGATGGTAACAGCGTTCCACGTGCGTCATGCCGGCCACATGACCGTGGAAGTGTCTTCAGACAACGCTGGCTCTTTGGCTAAGAAATGGAGATGAGCACCGGCCCCTAGAGTCGGACACGATTTCACAAATGTGCGGGGGGAACCTTTACCTTTACCTATATGATGTTTCACCAGTAACTTTTCCACTGGAAGTACTATTATCATATGGAAAAAGTACCACAATAGACACTAATAAGCTTTCAAATCTGTGTGTTCCTGAAGTATCCGAAGACTTCAGTTGCAAATGCAGAATACAGAATGTTGGCTCTTCAAGTAAACATAGGTCTGTTTGGGCACATGGTGGCAGTGTTTAAATGCAATTTTTATACAATAAGGCCCTCTTTTTGAAAACTAGCATAAGCTTATTCTTACCATTTAAAATAAGAAGCAAATTCATCCCTTTGTTTAGATTTCCACTGCATCTGTTCTCTGTGTGGGGCTCAAGCTGATTTATTTGCCACACAGACAATTTGGAAGGACTGGAACAAAATCCAAGCCATCACAAATACAGCCCTGTTTAACCTGGGAGAAAACAAGATAATGTTGGTCATTTTTGGAAACAGATATATGGAAATTATTGGCATGGGGTCTCAGTGGGAAAGGGCCTCAGTTCAAAGAGATTTTAAAAATCAATAATTGGGAAATTCTGGGGGAAAAGGAGCCAATTAATTAACTGCTAGAGACAACTGACAGGTCTCATCCAGCTGTGTTGGTGGTGGCATTAGAACAAGTTTGTATAACAAAGAAAGCAGCTATTTAATCTTGCTCTGCCAATCGCCAAGGGTCTGAGAACACGGAACCTGCTATTAATCGTGGTTTGATCATCCCATCTCTGCCACGTGAATAAGGCACGGAGAACTGTGAGAAGGAAGACCCTGGTTAGAGTTTATTTATTCAATTTATTTATTTACATCTCCCCCAACGGGGAACTCTCGTTGGCTGAAAATCATAAACGGTGTCAATGCTTTTCCCAAGTAAAACCCTGTGATCAAAGCCAGGGTTGAGTGGGGTGAGAGGAGACAAACGGAAAGGGACGCCGAGGAGGAGAAGTGTCCCATTCTGTGACCTGCACCCTGAGGACAGAGGGGGGCCACATTTTTCTCACTGGTGGTCACACATGTGGCTTTGGTGATGCATCAAGGGCCGCACGCCTAAAAGGAGGACAGAAAAATGGGAAGAGCCTAGACAACGACTACGTTTCATTTAACTGAAATGAAATTGCAGTAAAATTAAGTAACGTTAGTAGTAGTTCACTTCATATGACTCACAATTTCCCCCCTCTGCTACACAAAAAACAGAGTTCAATCAGAAGCCACGCCCACTGCTTCCAAGGGTCACAGGAGATCTCGGGATGGATATCCTGGCACTCAACTATGATTGATTGAACTGTGGTTCGCTTCTAGAGTGGGAAAAGGCCTCAGTTCAAAGAGTTTTTAACAATTAATAATTGGAAAATTTGTTTGCTGGTGGCTTGTTGAGTAACCCACAATAGATTGATTTCACACGTGTTACAATGGCTGAATTTACCCAGGACAGAAAGACAAAATGCAACAAACCATGTTGGTGTGAATATGTGAACAAACCCTTATGATTCTAAGTTGCAGAAATTGTGACTTTGGAGAATCATTCCTCAGAAGAAAATGGTTTTGTTCTAAAAACCATAATGTATTAATGGTCCTGTAACTGAATTTATATACTTCCCTTCTTTTTCTTCCTCTTTAAAAATACATGTCATTGTAACTTGAATTTAAACGTTGAATCTGTGATGGATATTGTATTTAAAATGAATTGCCATGAGACTATAATATACTGTATCACTTACTGTTTTTTTAAATCAATACAAACAGTGTTTACAGCCAGGAAATAACTCCAAGTTATTCAGCTGAATAAGACAGAAGACACAGAAGTCAATAGACAAAATTCATGATATGGGCTCTCTTATTGTGAAACAAAAGGCCTTCCAGCCAATTGAGACTGCTTTTTTTTATCATTTTTATGCTGAGATGCTAAACCGTTAGGCTATTTAGGGGCTGAGAAAGAAAATGCCTGGATTATAGTGCCTGGACAGTTTCTTTCATTTGTTATAATATTTCCATCCCCCAAATACCAAAACAGTATGGAAACATGTGGGAAACAGGAATAAGGATGGATAATAATTAATGCTTTTTTAAAAAAAATTGCAAAGAAAAGCATTTTCATTTACATTAGCTTTTTTTTCATTTTTTAACATTTTATCTATCTCATATGAGAAGCAGAGTTGCAGCTAAATCTCGTTCTCAGCAAAAGGCCTTGATGATGCCCAGTCAAACGCATGGCTTTCGTTCACACCTTGCTTCGCTTTGCAGCCTAGCGTGGTCTGCGTGCCCAGCCAGTTGGGATTCATTCTGCAAAGCATGGTTAAAGAAAGTTCTGCTGGGCAAAATGTGTAAGCCCAGGGATGAGACAATCCAACGTGGCCCTTCATTCCCCTTCTGTCATAATGCAGTCTAGAGTTGGAGAGAACTACTGAAATGGCGCATATCAAATGGTGATGGCCATCAGAAGCTGGGGATCTCAGCCGGCTTCCCTCTGCAGAGAAAGGGGTTAGCATTTGGCCGAAGTCAAGGGATTTGTGGCAAGAGGCAATCTGCGTTATTTTGGGAGTCTGTAGAGCATCTGATAAATTGGCCAGATGCTGGGAAGCCCAAATAGTCCCAGGCATCCTATCTTTTATTATAAGTGCCCCCTCCTTTCTAGTTTTAGCAAATTAAGCAGTGTTATATTTAACAATATATATTCTCCCCCTTCAATGTTGTTATGGCAACACAAACTTATGCATGCTTAAATCGACATAACTTTATGTAAAGTCAGATGAATAATATGCCATAATAGGTTTTGTGACTGTTTGTACTAGCTAGAGTTTCTGTTGATGCAAATATATAATATTGAAGATATTGTTCTTGAGCAACAAATAAACTTTTTTAAAATCCCCCATTCTTTCGTATGTAATCCATACAGTTTCTTTCCACTTCTCTCAGCTGTTCATACATGCATCTCTCTGTGCAAGCATCGAGTCACGTGACCCCTGGGGAGACGCCCCTTTCGCTGACGTTTTTCTGGCAGGCTACAGAGCGGGGTGGTTTGCCGTTGCCTTCCCCAGCCGTGATTCCCTTTCCCCCAGCAAGCCGGGTACTCATTTTACCGACCTCGGAAGGATGGAAGGCTGAGTCGACCTGAGCCGGCTACCTGGGAACCAGCTTCCGCTGGGATCGGACTCAGGTCGTGGGGAGAGTTTTGGTTGCAGTACTGCCGCCTACCACTCTGCGCCACACGAGGCTCTCATACATGCATACCCATCACCCAATAAGCTTTCAGAATAAGTAATATTATAGGAAAGCTTAGAAAAAGAGTGGAAATTAGTGGCAGCCCCCCCAAAAAAACAACAACCAAAAAAAGCATCTAAACTAGAAAAAAAAAAGGAAATATAGTCAAGCATAATTTACACCAACACCATTCATTATACCTCTTCATAGCTTTCTATCCTTGCAAAGCACCCTTGTTTCCATCACATCCGTAAGTGCTTCCTCCATTGCCTTTTGTTCTTCAAGATTCCACAATAGAGATGCTGCAGAAGAATATTTATTTATATAATACTCACATGTGGACAGAGGTTAAAACATGATGTTTGTGAAACAAAGCAATGCAAAATGGAGCAAAACTTTGATAGGGGTTTCCCAGTGAAAGTCCTGATTTTCAAGGCAATAAGTTAGGATACCCCTACGTAAGTGAGGGTAACTCAAATTAAGGTAGGGGAACCCTAGGCCTAACGCTCGGGAACCTTGTCAATCACCCATACCAGGGAGGGCTACAAACGTGGGATCTGTGGAACTAAAGGGTACAGACCCGGAATAGATTTGGACTGAATATAACTGAAATGTAACAAAATGGTACTGGTGATAATTTGGAAGCATACTTTGAAATGTGGAAAAAATAGAAAAATAGTTTTCTTAGAAAAATAAAAAACTGTTTAATCGAATGTGCAGGTGTGTACTTAATAGAATTAATCTTTAGTCGGAGCTGGCACAGTTGACTGTATGTTTTCTGCAATATATGGACCAAAAGCATTTGTATATTTTCCATAATATATCTAGGAAATAAATAAATGTAGCATTAGCCTTCTTCTTCTTTTTTTTCAAATTTGAAGTGGTAATTCAGGAAACATCATTTCCATAATATTTCCATTTAGGTATTGGCAACTCTTTTTTTTTCTTTTCTGCTTTTTGTTTTTATATTTAGAAGCTTAGCTGATTCAAAAAGTCACCTTCAGACATTCTAGTAATAACAGAGATAATTATCATAGCATGGAAGATTTCCAGCTTGAAATGTTATTGCAGAACATTTGCAAAGGAGAGTCTGTTCGTTGATTAAAAAGAGGCATTTCTAATGGGCAGAAATCCCATTCTCCCCCAGTCTGGGATTGAAAACGTACACTGCAGCTTTGACCTCTCAACCTGGCAGTCAGCCGTTTCAGTAATCAAGGCTCACCTGAGGATAATTCAGTGGAGTAATCTGTGGAATGAATTAAAACTAGAAATATAAATCAAGTAGCTGTTAAGTTATGGGAAACATTAATGATCCAGCACTTGAGACCAAAACAAGTGTGGTAATTTTCCGCCACTTCACTTGCAGTGTTAATTATAAGGGTTGAAAATTAAAATATCATATTGCATTACAAATAGAAGATGAATGGGATGACGTCATTTCTTACCTTGGCATATTTAACCCAATGGTCCCACTGTACATCTTGTTCTTTAAGGCAAGAGTCAATTCATAAAGAGGTCTGAAGGGTTTTTGGATGATGATGATGATGATGATGATGATGATGATGATGATGATGAAACCCTTGCATCACCTTACATCCAGGAAGTCCAAGACTAACCGGTGGCATTTTTTTAAAGCAGGGAGAGGGAGACAGGAATCAGGCCTGAGACCTCTCTGTGCCTGAACCTCCCAAATAATAACCAGATACTCAGTGAGTAGCCATGTGATAGTACCTCCCTAGGAGGTTCAGGGTTCCTGCATGTACATAAATCATGTTTTTGAAGGAGTCAGTACAATAATTCCTGAAATTGAAATTATTAATGATGTAAAGCCTTTTTTGTTCAGCCATTTGGGAGCATTCCCAATCAGCACCCACAATTCTGTGAAGGGCAAGATAATGCAGGGGGTGGTCTAGGGGCTTGAGCTCTCTGAAGCCCTGATCTGCACCCTGCCCTACATGCCGTACCCTTCTTTGTATCCCGATTGTCTCTCAAACTGGAGCCTGCCGGGAGCCCCTTCTTGCCCAGACTCCAAGCAAGGGAAGGTCGTCCGTCAGCAGTCCCTTATTCTGCTTCCGATGCGCCACTGCTGCGCCTCCTGTTCCTCTCCCGCCCCCAGCCCCTGCCAGTGCTTCCATTTATAGCGTTTCTGCGCCCACCTTGCCCCATGAGCAGTCCATGCATTCCTACGGTGGAAATGTAAGCACTGCAAAGTATTTCTCCCGATGGGGACAGTTGGAAGGGAAACCTTGATTTCTGAAACTATGAACACATGCAGAGAAGCCTCAAAAGTCTTCTCTTTCCCGTGGTGCCCGCGGTGCCTGCTTTAAGTGCTCTTGGAAGAAAACTTTCACAGCAAGCTGAATTGACCCTGAGTGGCAACGGGGAGGAATCAGACAGGGCCCAGTGGCCCAGTAAGCCAAACGGTTTCTGTTCACCGGCCCTACCTCAGAGATAGTACAGCTGGCCTCCTGACCTAGTAGGAAGGGATAAATAAGAAGGCCACCCAGATTCCAGCACATAAATACAATCACATTCCAACATCATGCTGTGATTTCCACTGTGTCTACCTTCCCCTTGCTTTGTAATGAGCAGGCCAAAGATATATCAGCTCTGGTTCTGCTTAAGCTCCGGGCTGCTCAGCAAGCGGCCAACGCTTCGCCTGCAGTCTGCTGTGCACTGTTGCCTGCACGCTTAATACTGTTAATGTTGTATCTACAAAGTGATTTGGTGGCTTCAGCAAGCCAGGGTTTGGCCACAACAGGCCATATCAGCAAATATAGGATACGCTACGCTCATAGAGGAGTCGCAAAGGGGCCATTTAGGGCACCGACTCCAACCACCTACTCAGTGGAGGAATTAAGCTAAAGCATCTCTGAGACGACAGTCTAGCCCAGTGTTTCTCAACCTTGGCAAGTTCAAGATGGGTGGACTTCAACTCCCAGAATTCCCCAGCCAGCCTTGACAGAAAGACAGAAATCAGTGCAGAAAAAGTAGGCGTCCTTTTCTGTATTTGTGTGGGGACATCTGTCACACAAGCAAGCGAAGGACTTCTGTGGCTCACCCATGGAAGGCGAGATTCACGCTGGCCATGACCCCGGTGCTCTTTCAAGACCTTTAAATTAAAGTGGCAGTCTCTCATGGCATCTCCCGTTTTGGGCACGCAAAGGTATTTTCCATATCATATACTTTGGACGACGAACCCTGGAGCTGATTCGTTTAGAAATAGCTTGTTTCCATGGATATTCTAAAACAAAACCATAAGCAGCTGTAATTCTAGTTATTTGCAATTTTTTAAAATGACACCAAAGCTCAGCAGGAGAGTTGAGTTCCTCCAATGTGCCTGGGAGTTCTTGCCCAGTGAGTGGCTGAGGTGGGGCCTTTATTTGACTCTGCTGCTCTGTGTTGATCAGGACTGCTCTCAAAAGAGAACATTTCCCCCCCTAGCCATCTGGTAAATGTGTTAGTTTTCTTTTTTATTAAGTGATACTTGTCCCCTAACACAATTCCTTGTGGGCTGCTTGAAGTTCAGGAAGCTTATTTCCCAGAATTCGGTATTATTTCCTTTGCTTTTCAAAATCATTGTACTGCAATTGGACATTTTTAAGATCTGCCATTTGTTTATTTTCCTCAACATGTATATGCGTTCTCACTTCTTAACCCTAGAGAAATGCACAGCGATTGCATTTTATGTGTGCATTTGGATCACATTCGCATGAAGTTATGATTTAGCACAAATTCAAGAAAACTCAGACGTTCACCAAGCAATGGGAAGGGACTGTTGTCCAGCGATATCCCTGTCCCACAACTGACATTGCGTTGCCTGCTTATCGAGAAAGAAATTCCAGACTATGAAAGTGAATGCATTGTGAGTTAGGTTGAAGTTTCCACAAGGATGTGGATTGAGTTTTCTGTGATTAGCTGTTTCCTTCAAAGTTCTTATCAGTGCATTTTTGGAAGTCAATGATAATGTGGTTGGGATCATCATCTGGATTCTTTTTGTAATGGGGGCTGGTACTCCATGTGATACCTCTAGAGGTGCCACTCCCTTGCAACACTTACTGATTTAGGCAATGGGGGGGGGGGGGGCGTGCTGGAGTGAAATTGATAAGAGTTCGGACTGGTGCAGGAAGACTGGTGAACCGGTGGCTACAGGAGCCCAGCTGAGAGATTGGTGGCACAGAGGATGCTCCAGGGCTGAAACATGAGGTGGATCCCTTGATGTGCCATGTGAACGTGCCCCCGCTGCACCCGGAACCCCTCCAACCTTCTCAGGCTTCTCCTAAAAGGCCTGATAGAAAACAGTTAATCAAGTACACAAGAATCCAAAAACTTCTGATAAGCAGTTTACTGTAGAAAATCTAAGAAGTCATGATGAACAAAGTCTAGCAACGACTGTCTATCATTATAGTGAAATCAACATCCAAATGTTTACACCTCTTTCTCCTGCCTGCATGAGTCAAGGGGCTGAAGTTACTCGCTTTTTTGCAGGGGGAGGACTGGTTCCTCTGTGTCCCTTGCTTTGGTAACCTCCAGATCTGGTATCAGGCTGAGCACGAGAGACGTTACCGTCGCAGACTTGTCAGCTGGGCTATTCTAGACACACCTTCAGAAGGACTATCTTCCCCCACCACTTCTGCACTGGTGTCTCAAAAGGTGGCTGAAGACTTCACCTAGATGCCCAGACACCCTTGCCCACGCCGACCTGCGACTTGCTTCCAGGAGAGCAACCCTGGCTGTTTTTTCTGCTGACGGGTGGTGCTCAGTGGCAGGGGAAAGCGAGGCAATTGCTGCCCTTACATCGTCCCGCAGCAAAGTTGTCAGGGCTGCAAACCTTGTCGCTGAGCCCGGGAGGTGGCCTGAAACCCATATTCGGAAACGGTTGTGAACGCAAAATGCACCAAAGCGTTCCCGAAGTCCCGGCAACGGAGACGGTATTCGGAAGAGACTCAGGTTGCCAAATCACTGGGGTAGAGGTGGGAGGGGAGGAGAAACACAGTCGGGCTTGCAAGAGTCTGTTACTGGAGCCCAGGGCTCCTCAACCCTGGCAACCTTCAGATGGGTGGACTTCTGGGAGTTGAAGTCCACCCATGTTAAACTTGTCAAGGTTGAGGAGCACTGCTAGAGCCGATCTCAGCCACGTGTAGCTCTGGTCTTCCTGTAGAGTTGATTGATTGTTGGGCCTGGTCTACCTCGTGGGTCTGGCAAGAAATCAGCTGAAGGGCAGCCAAGTTATACCGTCATACCTTTCTGCCGACTCAAGACTGGGTGAATGCCCGCCATGCAGCCACGAGGAGCAGCCCCGTAACTAACAATAGAAGAACACTCTTGACTGGGGCTGCAGCTGAAGAGGACTGTCAGCACTGAAATGAACCACACTTTAAAACAGAATCGCAGTCTTTCCGTGTAAAAGCAGAGCAAATTGCACTTACTTTCAATCTAACGCTTTCTGCTGATTCAATGTGCCTTAGATGTTGTCATCCGAGGGTGATAAGCAGCATTTTGGAAAACATTTTAAATTAGCTTCTGTTTATTTCTTCTCACTGGGTTAGTATGTGACAGTATGTTTGTGTGTTGTTATAGAGACACGCTCAGAGCCTTTCAAGATCACACAAACAGGTGCATTTTTCTGGTGGCAGAAGAAGGCTTGTTCTCGGGGTATCCATTTTTCTCTCATTAGCAGGACCGTGAATTCGGTGTTTCCGATTAACGGTTCACAGGTGATTTAATTAACGAGGGCTGCTGAGTCTGACTCTGCAGCCAAGGGGCTCATTAACCGAGCGAGAGAAAGGGGGCAACAATACCAATTTTCAAGAAACGGTTCCCATCACAAAAGGCGCAAGTATCCCAGTTATCGAGAGGGAAGAATGGGCTGATACGCGGAGCACCGAGAAACAGCCAAGGAGACTGTACAGCTTCCCTCCCCTGAAATTGTGCTTGGAAGGAAGGGAATGAGCAGAAAACGAGCATGGTGCCCTTGAACCCTGGACCCAGCTCCGCCCAGCTGCAGCACAAGACCTGCCTAGGGCTATCAGATTTGGGACGAATAGGCTCGGGTCACCACCAGATGGCAGCAAAGACATACAGAAACCTTTGACTCTTTGCTGCCATCAAGTGGCCATCTGGAGCTTTGCAGTCCAGATCTGGTAGCCCTCAATTCCCAAGGAGAGGAGGAGGAGGAAGAGGAAGAGGAAGAGGAGGAGGAGGAGGAGGAGGAGGAGGAGGAGGAGGAGGAGGAGGAGGAGGAGGAGGAGGAGGAGGAGGCAGAAGTCCCCTCTTCCTGCTCCATGAAAGCTCATGCCTCTGTAAATCTCTAGGGCTTTAAAATACTACCCATCTCTCTCTTTCCTCTTTCATGGTCAAGTTTGCTTTATCTTACAAACCTAAATTTTTATTTATTTTATTTATTTATCCCACCTTTATTAATTTTATAAATAACTCAAGGCGGCGAACATACCTAATACTCCTTCCTCCTCCTATTTTCCCCACAACAGCAACCCTGTGAGGTGAGTTGGGCTGAGAGAGAGTGGCTGGCCCAAGGTCACCCAGACAGTTTCATGCCTAAGGCGGGACTAGAACTCTCAGTCTCCTGGTTTGCCATTGGCTCCTTCCTAGGGCTGAGAGAGAGTGACTGGCCCATGGTCACCCAGCCGGCTTTCGTGCCTAAGGTGGGACTAGAACTCTCAGCCTCCTGGTTTCTAGCTGAGCACCTTAACCACTAGACCAAACTTTTAGTCAGTATCTTGTGGAAGTCTTCATATAAAGGGGAAAAAGTTGTTCTATAGCCCTGATCTTCAGAGATATCTCAAGCAGAACATTTTCTGAGCTTCATAAATTGAGAGCTTGTTTGAGAATGGTGTGGAAAGATGGCTCCCAGTTAACCCATAAGGTCGAGCAACGTAGAAATTACTGGCCACTGCTGTATTTCTTAGATACCTCTTCATCATTTTCCATTCAGGCCAAGAGAAATGAACACATTTGCTAGTTTGCTTTAATAAGGATTTGGATGACTTTCTTAGGAACCTGCAGCTTCGGTTCTCCTCTGAGTTGATTCATGCTGACTGGGCATCAAAAGGAGAACGGCATTCCCATATTCAAATGTATGAACCATCATCTGTTGATTCCTACTTACAGTATATTTAGACTGTGCCAGCTTTACAACTGGACCATCTGAGTTCCTGTTCATGAAGACAGAATGGATGTAAGGGGGACAGAATGGATGTAAGGGGAAAAATTCAAATAGCTTGCTTTTTTGCGATTCGTTTTTCTGTTGTGCCTGTGGGGACTGAAGAGCGTGGGAGGTGAATAAGGATGAATAACTGAAAGGCCTCCTGTAACTGAGTGTTTTGGATATTTTACTGATCTGAATGAGAATAATATTTTTGTCTGGATTGTACTGTATTTGCTCTAAGCTGCTTAGAATCTTACTGAAGTGGCATACAAGCTCCAGTAAGTAAGTATATAAATAAGTAAACTTTGAATTGAATCTGATACAAATTGAACAAGAGTGCCTGAGTTCAAAGTTATCCGACTTTATATTTCTAAACCTTCCCCTCAGGATATCCACAGTATTTCGGGGATCATTAACTTAATCTTTGTGATCAAAGACAGAAATCCAGAACCTGTTTCATAGAAGTCTGAGTGAGTTTCTGCTCCACTGCAAAGTGAGTATTTTCTTCTTCACGAGAATATGAGAGGCTGGGGACCATCTATTTTTTCCTTAACTTTTAAAACATTTTAAAAGGAAAGATAAGAGCAGAATAAAAAAAGAAGCAAGAACTGAGTCTATGAAGGTTCTCAGTCATCCAGGTGGAATTGTCTGTAGCTTGAATCATGTCAACTGGATTTCTATTTTCTCAGTGGAAACGTTTCGCGAAACGTTTCCACTGAGAAAATAGAAATCCAGTTGACATGATTCAAGCTACAAGCAAGAACTGAGGTCCATCTATGTATCTTCTGTCTCACATGCCTCTAGGAAGCTCTCAAGTGGGAAACCGAGATAGCCCTCTGACCCTCGGTTGCTGCTGTGCACCCAACATGGAGAGGTGGGCTGCTCCTGTCCCCTAGGAATAACTCTAGGCCCCTTTTGAAGCCACCGAAACTTCCTACAGCAGGCGACCATTCTTTTCTCATCCATTTCTAGTAGCCCTACTATGCACGTTTCATTAAAAAAATTCCCACTGTGTTGTATTGGTCTTCTTTTCTAATACTGAATTGAGGATTGCAGCCCTCATATTTACTAGAAAAGGCAATGATTTTCTTCAAAAGCTACAGCAGCACATAATTTCCTCCATTATTGTCCTGGGACTCTAATATTAGTCATAACCGCCTATTCTAAGTGTGTTTGTACAGAAGGAAATTGTTCGAAGAAGCATCAGCAAAAAACTGAATAGCAACTCGCATGGCCAAAATGACCTAGTGTTAAGTACTGTGTTTGTTCTAGAAGTCTCTCTCCTGTGGCGCCATTTTATCAACTGCAACAGAAAGTACGACTAGCACTTCCTTCCCTGCAGCTCAAAGGCACTTTCTTAGCGTGATCTGCAAAAGTATTTACTTACAGTACAATAATCTTCATTTTTCCTATTGGGGTCATTGGTCAAAACAAACAAAATTCAAAGTTGGTAAACTTTGAATGAATAAGCATGGGTGGTGATTCTCTGGAAAGTGTCTGGATTTTAATCATAGGCGCATGAAAAGGGTTTTTACGGTGGCATTTCTGGAGCCCCACTATCTGCCCAGAAAGACCTGCTTTCAGGTCAATCTGCCCCTGATTTATTCCACTTCAACAGGTGGAAGGCTTCTTGAAGACAGTCAGTAAGTCTAAGTCGTGTACTTGGGACTGGTGGTGTCAAGTCACGAATACGGGTGAACTAGAAAATTCCAGAAAATGTAACCAGTTTGTGCAGATGAACAGAGAATAGAGCTGCCTTGTCATTCTTGTTTCATTCACTCACCTTATCTGACATCTTGACATGTCCCAGAAACGAAAGGCCCCGCTCTTCTGCCCCACCGTTTTCTGCACAACACATCTTGCAGCCATCTTGAAGGTCTGAAATAGACCTCCTCTAATTTAACTCCTGGGCCTACACAGACTTCCCTGCCCCCCAAGATGGATCCCTGCAGCTTGGTCATCTGGGATTCCGTGGTAAGAAGACCTTTATCACTGCCAGGGATCATGCTGGGTGGAGGAAGTTGTGCCATTTTGCCAGAAGAGTAGAACTTGCCGGCCTTTCCAGATGAGGGTGAGCATCCAGCCAGATGACGCTCGGCCACCTGGTGCCACCTGGTGTGGGGCAGATTTGCCCCTCTGCCTGCTCTCAAAAATGGGCTGGATCTTGGGGGTAGATCACTCTGTTGATCGGTCTACTGTGCATCTCTCCCCAGCTGGAAGAACCCACAAGCTGCTGGTGTGGAAACTTCAGCTGGCTTGGAAAGGAGCTGCCCTTATTAAAAAACTGACGCAGCTTTGCGTTGTGCTCAGAGCCACGTTCCTTTCAGTGAAATTAAATGTCACCGGGGAAATGCAATCTTCTAACTGACGTTCCCCACATCCAGAGGGGAAAGTTTCCTCTTGGAGGAAAGCACAAATCGCAGAAGAGAGGAACCTCGATGAATATTTCATAGGGTGCGGTTGTGTCCCTCTCCAGCATGCCTTGCTTTTCAATAGCCCCCTGCGTTGCGTTCGTCCCTTGCTCCCCTCAGCCCCACCCCTGGCGTGTGGTGGAGGGCCTGCCATTGCAGGCTGCTCACGGCTGGTCATTGTTATGGCCAGTTTCCCTGCTGGGTTTGCTTATATTTGCCCGCCAGGTTTTAAAAATGCAACACGTCACTCAGGGTTAAGAGGGGAATGAAAAGTTGCCAGAAAAGCAGAAGAAAGGGGGCACATGGGACAAAAAACGAGGAACAGCAGACAGACAGCTGGTGATCCACCCAAGGGGTCGGCACCAAGGATTCCCCCCACCCCGCCCCCCCAACAGATACTTTCCTAGTTTATGAAATGGCCTTGCAAGATCTGCAGGGCTGGAGAAGGAAGCCTCAGAGGTCTTTATTTTCTAACGTCATAGATACATTCTAACGCAGAGTCAGCTTTCCCATTCCTGACTCTGCTACGGTTTGCACAGAGGCAAGAAAACTGCACCACCTTTCTGCTTTCAGTAGATTTGGGGGATGGGGGCTGCAGATGTCCCTTCCCTGGAGAGAGACGTCCTCCTCAAACCAGTGCTGAGATCTTTTGGGATATTTCAGGCACACACAGAGAGAAGGAGCCCGCGGCTTCTCTTGTGCAGGCAGACTTGGAGACCCCTGCTTCCAAGACCTTCAGACACGTGGGATGAAACTGCCATTCGTGCAGTCGATGCTCTGCAGGATCACGTCCGCCCATGGAAAACCAGCAGGGTAAGAAGCCATTTTCTACTGAAACTACCCTACTGAGCAAAAGTCTTAATCATTGATTTAAGTCAATTTTAACAGAAAGAGTTCTTTTCCCTAAAGAAAACATTGCAAAACTATATTTAGCTTGTTCATTTGTCAGAAATGTGGAATCACTTTTCTAACATCAAATTTCACATAGTATTTAAGTTCTGGCCCAAATGCAGCATTGACGGATAAGCCAAATAACGCTCTGTGGGGGTGCGTGTGTGTCGGGGTGCGTGCGTGCCCCCAGGACGCTGCTTTGATGGATACAATTAATGCTGCAGCTAAGAGTTGATGCTGAAACCAAGTCTTCAACTTTAAATATTAACTTACAAATATAATAGTTAAATTCAACTGAGAAATATCTGCTAAACACACTTCAACACGCACACAGATATCCTCACCCATCTTGATACCTGTTCTGACTTCTGTGTAGGGAAACTAGCTTTTCCAATCAACCAGCTTCGACTTCATACTGTGAGTTATGTCTGTTTTTAAGTCACTGACCTCCTTCTACCTTTTCCATCCGTAATTTTCCCCTCCACAAATTCGTGGATGTGACTTACATGTAAATGTTGGGTGCAGAAAGGTAGGAGAGCAGATCCTCATGGCTAATGCCCACACGCCAGAAAAGAGTAGAGCCAGGAGGAAAAAAATTAAAGGAATCCTGAAATTAAATCCAGAAGTAGAAGAAGCATCTCTGCAGGGAGAGCTTCTCTGTCCCTCCACGTTGCTGCTGGACTTTTGGTGGCCATCCAGCACGAATGAGAGCTACAGTACCTTGTCCATAGTGCTGAACCTGGATCTGTAACCCGTGCTCAACAGCCCCCAAGGTTTGCTTGCACCTACCACCACTTCAGACATGGAGAGAGGAGTCTTCGCTCCAGGAAGTATTACCAAGTGGAGAGAAAAAGGTCCCATTCATTCCTCAGGGACTCTAATAACCTACTCAGTTACAATGAATCCCCTTTCAAAACTGGCACCAGATTAATAAATCCAATGGGCACTGCCCAAATTGACTTGCCTCTATGGAATCACTGTGAATTGGACATTTGGGGGAAACTTTACCTACAGCTAATTCTGAGTTGTTTCATTTTACTAGGGATCAGCTGGACTGACTTGTACAGATCTAGGTCTGTAATTAATTTCATGCAGAAAATACCATCTAGATTATTGGTGTAGACTTCATGCTTCAAAGGCAAATTCAAACACAAAAGCTTAATTCACATAAAAGGGGGGGGGGGGAAGAAGATGGAAAGAAGAGATTAAAAGAGAAATCCCGTGGAGACCATCAGCCCTTCCAGTTCTGGATGGTTGCCTGCTCCAGCAAAATAATGTCTTGGAAAGAGATCAAAATAAAACAGAAATATGAAAAAATATTAGATGAAGGATTTACTGAGTCTGTAAAGTGAAGAATATATTTTCAGCAAGAGAAAAGCTTTTTCAAAAAGGCTGTTTCTTGTGGGTCTGTTTAATGGCACAGAATAGTACAAAGTCACTGGGATACGAGGAGGATTTGATGATCGAGAAACTGAGCAAGCAAGCTTATCAGAAGGACATTTCTAATCCTGTTTGTTTTGGGCTTCCTTTCAGTTTTGAGAATCAAAATGAATGGATGTGAAAGAATGAACAGGACTTTTCCCAAGGGCAGTTCTATAGGCTGAGGACCTACAATTTATAGGTTTCTGCCGGGGGTCTTACTTTGGAGTGCTCTATATTAGTTCGGTGTGTGCGGAAGAAGTCTAGGGCCAGGCGCGTGGGTGAAGAGGAAGCCTCCTTGGGGTGAGGGTTAGGCAAGGCGGGCACTACAGAGACGGGGCACTTAAAAACAGGCGGTGCTTGAATTGCATGGTTGTGGTTGCCATCTTGACTTTTTTGCCATACCCTGTGCACACCCCTCCTTGTGTTACACAGCCTTGCCAGCTTTGTTGGATGGAGCAGATATGAACAACTTTTCAAACGCAGCGCAGTCTTTAGATAAATTGTCCCATTGGCTGCATGGGATTTAAGTGTGAGTCCCTTGTGGACATCACTGAAAAAAGGGAAGCAGCTGTACCATTTCTGTTTCTGCCCAACCTGCGTTGCTGGAGTACCTGCTGCATAGAGCTATTCTTGTGATTCTTTGAGTTAAATACAGTGGGCATTTGCAGGGATTGGGGAGGGAGGGTAAAAGAGGATCTCCGTGCTGCATCCTTCTGAAATGGTAGACGGGGGACCAGGTGAGACGCTGGCAGTCATGCTCATGGACTTATACGCATCTTGCACACCAGGAATGGTTCACTTGCCCTTCCATTCCTTCCAGGGCTGTGGAAGGCAACCTCCTACTTGACGCAAGGCAAGAACGAACAGGGAAAAACCCCGCACAAAAGAGGGAATTCTTACGAAAACACTAATATAATAAAGGAACTTAACTCTTCCAATCTGTTTGAGTTCCCTTGGGAAAGGCAATACCTCCATGGAAACTGATGAGCAAATTCACAGGTGTCGCTCTGTAAGAATTGACCTCCCTCATCAACCATGCAGACAGCAGCCTCTTCAGGATCCAGAAGGAGTCCCAGTAATCACCAGTCGGCCCGGTTCCTCCAAGCCTTGCACCCTGGTGGTGGAATGGTTCCGGGACATTTTGCCGGGGAATTGCTTGGCCAAGCCATTGAGCATTCGAAACTGCAACTCCCTGCCTTAAATAAGATGTTTTGAGGGGAGGGACAGGAGGCTGAAACACAGCAGGAAAAAGGGCTTCATAGGGAAATCTGTCGGCACCAGGAAGGGCAGAAAGAACAGAGAGAGCGAACAGATGGCTGCATGGAAACGATGTGTGGATATGCATGCAAGCAAACCACAGGTCGAGCCTTCCTTTAAAGCTAGCTGGGCTCCAGACAAAAGAATGAACTAGCCGGAGGGGAAGGTAGACTTACCAGCAGAAGAAAGCAATTTAGTGACGAGGTGGGTAGGCATATTCATTGCTCGCTTTGAATAGGAAGCGACCTCCTTCCAATTTCTAGCTTCAGCATTATCACAGGGAATTAGAAGACATAATTACAACCAATATCACTTGAGGCTCTAAAGTTTAACCGCAACCCGAAGTATTTAGGGGTGACCCTTGATCAGTCCTTAACCTATAGGGAACACCTAAGGAAAACTACGGGTAAGATAGAAACTAGGAACAACATTCTACACAAACTTTCCGGCACTAGCTGGGGAGCAAATGCTACAGTTCTTAGGACGTCAGCTCTTGCTCTGGCCTATTCGGCTGCTGGGTACTGCAGCCCTGTATGGTTACACAGTGCTCACACAAAAGCAGTGGACACCCAGCTTAACCACACCATGAGACTAATATCAGGAACCATAGCCTTCCAAATGGCTACCGGTATTATCTAACATACCACCTCCACACCTTAGAAGACAATTAGCCTTAAAAAGGGAGTGGCTGAAATGCAAGTGGCAAACCGATTACTACCTGTACATTTGTTGTAAACCACCCAGAGTCCCCCTTGTGCGGGGAGATGGGCAGTGATAGAAGTTGGATAAATAAAATAAATAAAAATATACATGAAGACTGCCACGATCAAACACCTAGACTCAGAACTCGGAACCTGCCGTGGAAACCTGGACAGCAATTAGTCAGAGAAGATTTTGATACTGAGACTTCAGCATGGCGCCAGGAGTGGGTAATTTCTAACCCGGACCCGTTTAACTTAGTGTCTGACCCAGTACAACGCCCTCATGGCTTTGATCTTCCAAGGAAAAACTGGACAGCGCTTAACCGGATTCGAACTAATCATGGCAGGTGCCAATATTGGAAACATAAATGGGGGCTGGTCGATAATTCTAACTGTGACTGCGGGAATGTCCCGCAAACTTTACATCACATTGCGATGGAATGCCCCCTCAGAAGGTTCCCTGGCTCCCTGCAAGAACTACATCATCTTGAGGGCACTGCTGTCCAATGGCTAAACGATCTAGATACCCGGCCATGGGTTTAGCCGCTCGAGTAACTGCTCACACATAAATTAATTTTATTTATAATCCCACTTAGTATTCGCAGCGTGTGTTTTTAAAACAATCTATTGTTTCAACGTTTTACATTTTATACATATTTATATATTGTTCTGTGAATTTTTAAACAATAATGCTGTATTCTGCTATGCCATACGAAATGAATAAAACTTGAGGCTCTCAAATGTTAAAATGGTGGCCCATCTCAATTCATTTTGACCCAGTTCACCCACCGCTTTACACCATAATATGGTTGGCAAATGGTTAATGGTGCTATGATTAATAAATCCAGTTGTGGATGATTCAACAAATCATGGCTTAACAAACAATGGGTCAGCGCAATATATGAACCAGCAGCTCATCTGGTCCATCACCACCGTTTGTCCTCTTACATTCTGGAAACCCGCATGTTCTTCCACTTCAGAGTCTAAAAGGCTGCGGAGGAATCCGGGACATGGATGAAGTAGTTGGGCTCTGTGGTGATGGGGAACGATCGATCGTGCAAAGGACACAGCAATAGTCCTGGGTTTCATCTCTAGTTAGGAAAAAATTGGCTAGCAAGAACGGAAAATACTTTCATCCAAGGTGGTGGAAACAGCAAACCGGGTGACGTGAACCGACGGACGGAAAGGGAGGGACACAAGCTGCTGCTTCTTTCCGTGGAAGTGGTCAGGATGGCCCCTGACGTGGGCTCTGACGAATAATATTATCATAAGCCCTGCTTGAGAAGGGACTCTTCCGGCCACGCGGGGCTATGTTTTTGTAACGTTTGCCGTCAAACGCCTCCCACACGTGGCAGCTCCTTTGATTGCTCATTTTCAAGCCTCTTTGGTCGACTCCTTCCACGGCATGCTTTCACTTTGATTTTGGTGTTGTCCCAGCGCGCCGTGTGTTAATCTTGACTTCCGTGCAGCCTCTCTGTCTCTTTCAAAGATCTGCTGATACTTGTCTTGGCAATCACGTGTGCAGCACAGAAATCAAGGCAGGAGCAGATCACGTTCTCTTTTGGGAAAAATGACCTTAGGAATAGTTGAACTTCCTCAAAGTCCAGGGTCCAAAGCCCAACCGCTGGCTTACCTGTTCCTACTTCTCATAGGAAGGCCACTCCCTCCTTCACTTTACCAGCACGGCACTGGTCCACCCAAGCTGCCCTTAGAATAAGTGTGGAAGGCCAGGGCGTTGCAACTCTTCTCCCAGAGAGTGGACCCAAACCAGCCCAGCGCTTCTTCCCTCCAGGACAGCAGCCTGGTGAAGCTGCTTCAGGCCTGGGGACCCTTCAGAGAAAAGGCCTGGAGCTCTGAGTTACAAGGCTGCTTGCGACCAGGTCCTCCACTGAGCTTCCGGTGTGGGCATCCCCCCTTGTCCCCCAGAAGAAGGGAACTGGGCTGAGTCGTGTCTCTCTAGCTAGAGGCTGCAACGTGCCCCTCGCTCAATACAGCTACCAGGCCACTTGCTCAGGCCGTTGCCCAACAGGCCCCTATCCAAAGAATTTTAGTGTAGGACCAAGCCCTTGCTGTCTCCCCATGTTGCACCCAACCCTTAGGAACAGCGGGTTAAGAATCCTTCCATTTCCAGTCCAACAGAATAAATGTTGCCCTTCCCAATTGCTTACTACTTAGGCTGAAGGTGGTAGCACCTCCCCAACCTTGGCTGATCTTAAAAGCACTCAGCAGGACTGTCCTGGTTCGTCTTTGGATGGGAGGCCACCATGGCTGTAGACCAGATGGAGAAGTGGAAAACCCATCTCCAAGAGGGCCACTTCAGAAGGTTGCTGAGAAAGCTGGGAGGGAGTCCCTGTCCCGGGGAGATGTACCTTACCCACCCTTCAGACAGCAATTCCTCTGCAGAGTTCCCCATCTCATTGCTTCTAACATCTTTTTGCAGGGGATTGTGGGAATTCACCCTGTGAAACAGGTTAGTTGCCAATGTGCACCTTCAACATGCACCGCATTTTTTCTTGGGTCAATGAATACAAAAATAAAAGATGGGAATGCTCATTATTTTTCCTTTAGGTGTCCCAGTTGAATCTTCATGTTTTCAATCACATTGAGCTTGGTGCTTTGGCAAGATGGCTATAAATTTCTGCAAATCTGTGAAGAGGGATCTTTGCACATCTTTATGAGGTCTGTGTAGGGACGGAGGCTGTGATGTGGCCTTCTGTGAAAGCCCTGGAAAATGTTAAACACCCGTATTGAGGGACTAATTATGCTGATGGAGTGAGTATAAGCTTTGGTTGCCTCATTAGTTCCTTGCAAAAGTTTGGATCGGGAGGGAAACTTCCATTGACTGTCATCAGAAAGTTAGCCTAATTGCTGTAATACTGCGCTGAACTCTGCTTCCCAGCGTGGTGCTTCTTCCTGCAATAATATCTCCTGAAAATGTGCCGCTTTCTTGAGGAGGGAAGTCAAGGTGCCTCGTCTGTTTTTAGTTTTTATTACACCTTTTATTGCATCTCAAGAGAACATAGATAGGCCCAAATTAAAACACCTGTAAAAATAATTCATACCTGGGGAAAATCTACGCATAGAAGCCTAGCAGTACTAATGATCAAAATGTCTCCTGCCACTATTACAAGCAATCTTTATAAAAACCAAGCAGTGTGAAATAAAATGGCGAATACATTGTCCAGCGGTAACTTCTAAATTCAGCAAATTTTATTTCTTTTCATTATGGTTTTCAAAGCAGGAGTAACATCATTGTTTGTGCTGCAATTTATGAGTATAATTTAAAATTAGCCTGTGACTAATCTCCAAATCTAGTCTAGTAGTTAATTTTTTTATTATGTATTATTTTAATTTTAAAGAACTAAAAAGGGAGAGCTAGAAAATAGAATACCAGCTAAATGCCTGTTCAGAAAAGTTTCTTAATGGTAATGCACAACTTGGCTTTCTGTAGACTGTGGGCAGTTATTTGGGCTCCCACAATAGAATTTGCCTTTCTTTTTATTACTCCGTCTTCCCTCCTTCACCTACTTTACTGCAAAAGGATATCCAGTGAGCAAATATTGAAAACCCTGGTATTTCTGATGCTTTGGGGATCTGCCTTACACAATCAAAATCTACATTTGGTTTACAAAATGGTGAGTCATAGGTTATCAAAATCTATATTTCAGGTTAAGGCAGTTAAATTATATTTGAATTGTAGTTCTCGTTAAATGTAGCACAAATCTGCACTGCACTTCTTCCTTTAATGGAGGAGTTGAATTGTCATAAAGGAAAGGGGAAAAAATGGAAAATAAGTTTGTTCACCCCAAAGGAAGCTGCAGCTTTTGGCACAGAAGTTATCAATCTCTATCAATGTTAGATTAATCAAATCTATATCAGTGTTTGTCTTTCTATTCTCATTTTCTAAATCAAGTCTTTTAGACTTCTTAAAATCTAGCTATTTTATTTATTTATACTACCCATCTCTCTCTTTCCTCTTTCATGGTCAAGAATGCTTTGCTTTATCTTACAAACCTAATTTTTTATTTATTTTATTTATTTATCCCGCCTTTATTATTTTTATAAATAACTCAAGGCGACGAACATACCTAATACTCCTTCCTCCTCCTATTTTCCCCACAACAACAACCCTGTGAGGTGAGTTGGGCTGAGAGAGAGTGACTGGCCCAAGGTCACCCAGCCGGCTTTCGTGCCTAAGGCGGGACTAGAACTCTCAGTCTCCTGGTTTGCCATTGGCTCCATCCTAGGGCTGAGAGAGAGTGACTGGCCCAAGGTCACCCAGCAGGCTTTCCTGCCTAAGGCGGGACTAGAACTCTCAGTCTCCTGGTTTGCCATTGGCTCCATCCTAGGGCTGAGAGAGAGTGACTGGCCCAAGGTCACCCAGCCAGCTTTTATTCCTAAGGTGGGACTAGAACTCACAGACTCCTGGTTTCTAGCCCAGCACCTTAACCACTAGACCAAACTGGCTATAACAAATGATTTTGAAATAAGAACATGTGATAGGATTTTTAAAATAATATTTAGACTGAATGGCCCATTCTGAGCAATATTGGCCAAATTAGCATCCCTCCATACTCCAAATAACTCTTGCAAGGCCAACCATGCCAGGATCCTTAGATGGCCTACTGTGGTTGTAGCCAGAAGACTTACAAAGAATGTATTTTGGAAGGTAATTGTCTAGAAGAGCAGCCTCCTCAGAGTCGGAATTATTCTTGGAGAACCATGGAAGAAAACGCACACAACCCCTCTCAAGCTTATGTTCAAGCATTTCATTTTATTCCTGAATAATAGAAGCAGCACACTTTGTGAAGTTTGAGTCTTGGACTCCCCTGGCAAAGCTCCCAACTCTACTTCAATTGCTCGGAAACTGAACAGACTTTTCAGAAAGTTGGCAGTGTGCTTTCTCTTCGTGAAAGGTTAGTTGTTGGTTTGTCTGGAATTAAACTGAAGATTTGCCAGTGGGTAAGAAAAAGGGAATGTGATGACACAGGCTAGAAATAAGGAAGTGGTGAGCTGACTGGGAAAATTGGCTCCTTTACAGAAAGCCCTGTTTTCCAAATGGAAGTTCCTCCCCATGACTGAGTAAAAAGTTAGGAGCCAAATCCTTTAATTAAAACAAAAAACTGTTTGGTGGTTCTACAGCAGTTCACAGAATTAAAATATAACCACAGAAATGTGCAGTAACACAACAAGCAGAAAAAGCAGAACCATCAGCAGGATGGAAGGGGACTGCGGGCCTAAAAGGAAGAAAATAAGCAAGGAGAGAGAAGGGGAGAAATAACTTCAGTTCCCATATTAATTCAGTTATTCAGTTTGACTGTGTGAACCCATTCCCCAGCAGAAACATTGTTAAGCACTAATATCCTCATTTTTCCAAATTTCATAATGCTGGTATCACCTCAAAAAAGTAAGTAGTAAAAATGCTTACATGCATAAGTTCCCATAGACTTTATATTACAAAAACCACCTGAAAAAAATAGGTTTGTTAGGAAGGGTGTGCATAAAAGCATTAGGAATCAAACCTAGCACCTTTCAAAAAGCACACGCTGCCTTGGAAACAGGATGGAACAAGGGTTAGAAAAAGGGAAGCTGAGAAGAGAAGAAGCTTCGCCTTAGGGACCTGCCGCCGCCGCGTCTGCTGGAGTTTAAAGCAGACGTAACCCTGGCCAGCGCATCGACCATCCAGGGATCTGAGGTTCACCAAGTTACCTGGCCTGAAACTGGACTGGTCTATACCCGAAGTATACACAAAAACAGGATTCCAAAGGCTTGCCCTTTCAAAAGCCGAGGAGAAATGCATCCAGTTCAGTCCCCAGTCGGTTCAGACGAATGACCTCGGGGTCAGTTGTCCACTTCTGCCCACTTTGCAGCCCTCCGTGAACAGGAGCAGCAGCCCCTGCGGAAGTGCGGCCAAGGAATCCTCCGCCACACCGTGCTGTCCCCGGCATTTCAAGCGAGCTGCCAATCACTCCCTAATAATTGCCAACCCTGGAAGAGCAGAGGTTTTGAGCCATTTTCATTTCATGTCATCTTGAGGCTCCCAGCAATCTAGTTTCCATTGCAAGGTTATCAGGCTGTTGATGGGAAAAGGTTAAGACCTCGGTGGATTTCTCGAGCAAGCTGATGAGGCAGAGCTGGCATGTTTTGCTCGTGGCAGCTCTGTTCCAACATACTGGACTCGCCTGCATTAATTTCCACCCTGAAAATGGAAGAGCAGCGAACTGGCATTTGGGACACAGCATTCTGTCTCTTCCAGGACGTGGAAGAAAGCCATTTTTACAGGCATCTACATGCCAAATAAGCCGGAAATAGTTTCTGCCCCAGGGTTATGCCTTTGCCTTCCTGGTAATAAGTGGATTTATTTGCTCGGCTCTTTCCCAGAAGATGGAGCTGAGTCAAAGGCCGGGTCCCTTGGTGACCTGCTCTTGATGCTCTTCAGGGCTCTTGTCTTCTTCTTGCCTGTTAACATTAACATCTGTGCAATCGCTGGGCGAGGCCTTTGGGACGCGGTCAGAGATGAGATGCCACCAGGGCCTTTCTCTCATTTCCTCTAATTTTGCCACTCACTAGTTCCTTGTTTCTAGCACACGTCACCCAATTTTGGGGCCTGATGCCATGCTCTGTGTTTGGATTTGAATTGTCCTATATTTATGTTTTTATATTTCATTGTCTATTTTTACTCTGTGAGTTGCCAAGAATCCTGTGGTTGTGGCAGGCTACAAATTTAATAAATAAATAAATAAATAAAATCCTTTCTTTCCTACCCAGTGATATACCTACACTTCTAAAAGCATCTGGAAAGAGAGACACCTCCGAAATTTGCATCAAACAACTGTACCTACTTAAAAAAAAAAAAAAAAGCTTACACCAGGTCAACATGTGTTTTTTAAAAACCATGTTAGCGAAATTTATGGGCCAAAAAGTGAAAGGAAATTTGCTTGGGGAAAGAAGGGCTCTTGAGCCATTTATAGTCAGCAGTTGTGTAACTGAGGAAAAGACGCACCGAACGCTTTCACGTACTGGGAACGTAAGAAGCTACCCAATTGTTTACATCTAAAGAAATCTCCTAGAAAAATCTGATGCACTGGCATATTCCTCTACTCAAGGGGGCAGCAGAGCAGATGGGTTCACCCTTTCCACAAACAGTTTTCCTCTGCTTGTGGCGAAGGGCCTTAAAATCATTTCCTGCCCGCTCCCTCCCTCTTCTTTGAAGAGTTATGGCATTCATTCCCTGCTGGCTGCATTTCCCTTTTGGTGAGGATGAGGATGAGAATGGGGGAGTGGGTGACCGTCCCCAGGCTGTTTGCTCCTTGGCACACAACGGAGATACTCCTCCTGTGATCTGGACTGCGGGTGTGCTCCGGCCATTCCTCCACACAATTAATTAATTAATAGAAATGTGTCGATTACTGTCGGAGCCATGTACTGTCAACGACCTACAGCAAGCTAATGACAAAGCTGTGGCGGTGGCTACATTTTGGCAGAGTAAAGTTTGATCTGGACACGAAAAATAAATAAAATAAATTCATCCACCTGCTAGATTGTAAAGAAGCCTTGTTCGCATGGCAGCTCCTGGGAGCCCCACCCAACTGACAAGTATCCTAACCCAAGGCCAAGTAAAAAAAAATGCACAGAGAGGAATAACAGTAGGCTGGGATGTGTGTCAGGTGAATCGAGAGGGAGACTGACATCATAGCGCTGGGATAAGGCTTTGGATTGCCTTGTGCTTCACCTCTACTCATGGTCTTCACGCGTCTACTTTTTAATGTGGTTCCGAAGGGACGGCGTTTAGGGGGAAAGATAGATCAAATCGTGCAGTACTTAGCTGGACAAATGCTTTGGAAGGGAAGCTGTCTATTGCCACGTGACGATCTCTCACGCCCATTTCTCCCAAACATCATTTTCAGCAGAGGGCAGAGAGCGAACAGAGGTGTCACAGGAGATGCTGGTGGAAACCACGACCTTTGGTGCTGGTAAAACGTGGACTGTGCAGGAAACCTAGACCTGCACCAGGCAGCTAATTACCGCTCAGCGGAGCCAGTATTGTGTGGGTGGTGGGAGAGGAGCTTCGGCTCCGAAGAGGGCCAGGGGCACAGGGGAACGCCCGGCCCGGCCCGGCCCGGCCCGGCCCGGGAAGGCCTGTGGGCTGCAAGCATTGCTGGAGGAAGAAGGTCCTGACCACGTGGCTACAAGTCAAGACGGATATAACGGATAAGCGCCAAAGCAGCAGAGATGTCTTTTTGCCTTTTTGGTCCTCGAGAGTAATTATTTTTGATGCAGCTACAGTATCTTGCTAGTTATCTGTAATTATACAGACTCAATAAGACGGTAAAAGACATGCTTACCACTCATAAAATTGGTTTTTTAAAGGTCTAAAAACCTTGTCACATCTCTTGTCATAATAATTTGGAATGTGGGAAAATTACTGTTCAGCAATCTCCATAAAACTATCAGGAACTTTGCAGCAAATGTCTCTGAGAACTGTGCCACAGACACAAAGAGGTGCCATTTTGTAGCACGTGATGTATTTTACTTGCACAAGAGACATCTGGGTTTGTTTCATTATGGTTACTTTTTGGCCTTGAGGGACGCCTGGCTCAAGCCACTACTTCCTGCCTTCTCTGGCACAAGAGATAATCAAAATCTGAACTGAGATTTACGTTGGCAACACAATATGGCCATTGTTTAATGTGATTTTTATTTTTATAATACCCACCCATGCGTCCTTGAACCTTCTCAAGTGTGCAAGCCTGGTCTTGTGCAAAAGGGCTGAAGAAAGACTGGAGAGTCCCGAGTTCAGGTCCGCCCTCAGCTGGAGGTTTCCGGGGTGCTTTGGGCCCGTCCCTCTCCCGGAGCCCGCCCAGCATGCAGGGTGGCAGTGGCGAGGATTCAGGGAAGGGAGATCTCCATGGGAGCCCTCTTAACACCCTGGAGGAAAGGCAAGGGGTAAAACTAGCAAATAATTAAACGTGTCCCATCTATTTTATGCTGTGCAAATTCTTCAGGTTCTGTTTATCTCCAGCAACGATGCGTTCAATCTGAACTCAGAATCTGGATACTTAATAAAACATTCAGATCAAGGTGACAGATTTCACAGCCAAGGTGTCTGGTTCAGGGCTGTGAAATAATATAATACTCTCTATTATAATATTTAATAAAGCTTGGTTGAAGTGCATTACAAACAAATCTCTTGCAGCTATACAGTTATAAATAAAACTAGATTTTTAAAATAAAACTTGTGCAGTCATACCGTCCACCATCCACTCCAAGGCAACTAAAACTGTCTTGGCCAAAGTAGGGCAAAAGCTGTTAAATTGTTAAAAATGCATGACCAGAGATGGGCATCCTCGCTGAGCAAGCCGCAAATGGGATCTGGATAGAATTAGAATTCTTTGTTCTGAGGGGAATTAGTACCTGACAGCTCTCCAGACTTCAACCAACCACCCCAGTTTCATGTTGAACAATCTGGCTAGATTCCTCGCTTGCCAGTAAGATGCGCAGACAGAAACCAGCTGTAAGACAGAAAATAAACTTGTGGGTCCACTTTACTGTTAAGAAGCTCACAATTTCTTAGGTCCAACGAAGCCCAAACAGGGAAATATAGCTTGGGGGAGTTAGTATCTTTGGCAGAATCCAGAGGCTTTACAAAAGTACCACACACAGACACAGACACAGACACAGACACACACACACACACACACACACAGAGTGGTTGTAGCCAATGTGAAGCGAAGGAAGGAAGGAAGGAAGGACACTGCAATGCTGCAAATCTCCTTCTCTGAAGACCCCCCACCCCTCTTTTTTTTTCCTAAGCTGCACCTGCTGCTCTTTTGAGTGAGCGCAATCGCACACAGCCTGCCAAAGGAACCTCTGGATAGAGAGATGGGGTGGCGTGGAAAGAAGGTGTCACCCCCCCTCCCCTTTATTTTTGCAGGTGACTGCCAAGGAGCCCCTTCCCAGCGTTCCTCCGTTCCTCGCTGATGGGAGAAATGATTCCCACGCAGGCAGCCCTTGCCCCTGGGGAGCAGGGGGTGGGGGTTCCTTACCCCCTCCTTGGCGAGGTTTTTGCCGTGGTTGAGGCAAAGAAACAACAGTTGAGCCAGGAATGAAGCTCTAGTTCTTTACGTTTCTACCTTGCACAGAATCTTGCCAAACTAAGCTAGGCTAACAGGTTCTCTGGGGGGAAACGCCAGGGACCGGGTCCTGCCTGACTTCCTTGGCTGGGCGCCCAAGGTCCCCCAAACTGTGAACGCGCTTCTCCCCCTGGAACGCGCCCCCTCCCTCCTCACCTGCGGTCTCCACAACAGCTTTGCAACCATGAGCCCCGGGCCTTCCCCTTCTCCCTTCCCTGGTCTCCTCCTTCTCCATGGACTGCTAGATGATTCCCTCGCTGGGTGCTTCACACAAAACCATTGAAACTGGGGAGGGGAGTGGAAATGTAAACTGGGAACCCCCATTTCAGAGGCTGCTCATCCACAGCTGCTTTTGAAATCATCTGCCACTGCTGCCTGATGATGTCAAGAACACAGAAGGCAAACTGTCCTCTTCTGCGCAAAGCCACCCCTGCCTGTTTGTGAAGAAAGTATTTGCAGCCGATTCTCGGCTCCAACATTGAATCAGGGGCTATTCCGTTTCCCCACCCCCACCCCCCATTTATAAACCCAAATGTCACGTTTAGATCTCTGTGAGTTGCGAGGTTGTGCTTCAGCCCTGGAAGAGATCCTGCCTGACAAGACAGAAGACTTTCTTCTGAGGATGCTCTCATTGTAATGCGTTGTACGTGATGGATGTCAAGTTCCCCACTTAGCAACCATTCTGCCCTGATTCTGTTGCCATGATCACCAAGTATCCCATAATGGCTCTGTCCTGAGTCCAAAAACAGACAAAATGGTTGCAATTTTAGTTTGTTCAGTCTTATGATCCTGTGAAGTGGATCTAGCCTGGGTTAGCTGGAAATTGTTCCTTTCAGCTTGTTTGTTGCCTGGAAAGAGAAAACCACCACTGAAGAGAGGGAGATTCCTTTGCATTAAACAAACCTGACATTAAACAGCTTTAGGAGGAAACCAGAAACCAGAGAAGCTTCTGTCTGTCCAAGCACTGACAACCTTACCTCGGCTGGTAATGAAATGTTGCAAGAAGGAAACCAAGTTCCACAACACTTTCAAACGGGACTACAAATGTTCTCCATTAACAAAGCAATTGATTTTCGTAAAAACTTTTTGTCTTCCCTTAGTGCCCGTGTTCAGACCTACCCAAGTTCAAGGCCACATCTGGGGCTGTTTTCCAGCTTCAGCAGAGGAAGCAGCCGGGAGGTTTTTGTGGCTGCTTTTAAGAGGCGTTGGTGGAATCGAAGGTGTCCTTCGGCAGGCAGCTCAGGAGGGATGCAGAGCTAAGTCCCAGGATTTCTTCCCCAGCATCAATTCTTCCACAAGCAGAAGAGAGAACATCGAAGGACCACTGCACAGATGTTGCTCTCAAATCCCAGGGACTTCGCTGGGAAGTAAACCACCGTCAAACCAAGTGCCAAACACACAGAGCACACAACACCGCACAACACACAAAGGACAAGCTGGCCTCAAGGGACCTTCCAACCCTATAGATTTCTAGAAAAACCGTCAGAGAAACGGTGTGGCAATTGAAACATCGTGGCCATGCAAACCCTCACTTGTTGTCTTTAATGGTTAACAACGTGGGATTTATTTATTCTGACCGAAAAAAGAGCCAGCGGTCTGCTCTTTTACTGCTGCTTAATTTGAAACCACGGCAGCAGCTGGGGCGAAGGGCCTCCTTTATTTCTCATCTGGTTCTCCAGGGAATAAACAGCCATCTGTTTCCAGGGGCTGATTTATAAGCAAAGAAGAAACTATGTCTAATGAAATACGTTTTAATAAAGACGCTTCTTTCACAAACATACCGGATCTATTGAGACATGTTTCTTTCTTGATTATGGAAAGAAACAGTTGTACAAATACTGGGATGGTGGTGAATCCACAAGAAGCTGCCAAGTTGGTTCTTGGGGCATCCATCCTTCGGGCGGTTGCTTGAAATGTTAGGAGGACTGTAAAAAAGTCAAGTGCCAGAACATCCATCTCCTCTCCATCCTCTCCAGTTTGTTTTCAAGTCCTTGCTTGTCCCCAAGGGACTCCCCTCTTCCTCTACCTCCACTCTTTTTGGTTTTGCAACAAATAATCCCAAATGATAGCGACTCTTAAAAGCCTGGTTATCTCCTCATGCATCCACAAACAGCTGCATTTGGCTGAGTTGGTTTGAGCTCCCAAGCTAAGCAGGATCGGGCCTGCTTGGTATTTGGATGGGAAACCTCCAGAACTTGCAGGGCTGTATTTTTAGGAAGTTGGGAAAAAATGTCCTGGGAGAAGGTAGTGACTCACCACTTCCATCATCTTGCCAAGGAAACCACCAGGAGGGAGTCTTTATCATTCCCTCTCACATAATGTACCCATTTGCTGGAGCTTGAAGATTTGTGAAGCTCTTCCAAACGCCCCACCCCAGATTCTCATTCTTCTGCTTGCCTCCAACGCTAGAAGCCAGGAATTGGGCTTGGGGGAGAGAAGGCCTGGTCCTGGCCAGGGTCTGGGACTTAGTCTCACATCCCCACGTCCACACTTTATGCTTCCCACCTTAAGGGAATGGTTCTCGCTGCGCATTGTTGCACAAGGGGAAGCCACGTGCTTCTGTGAGTACTTAATCCGACTTACGTCTATGAAGGTTCTCAGTCATCCAGGTGGAATTGTCTGTAGCTTGAATCATGTCAACTGGATTTCTATTTTCTCAGTGGAAACGTTTCGCTCCTTATCCAAGGAGCTTCTTCAGTCTGAGCAAAGTTAGTAAGGGAATCCTTAAATATGTTTCTAGGTGGCTGTGTGACCTTGCACCTGGGGCTAGGTCATGGTTATTTGAGATGTTTATTTCTAAGTCCCTTTATCATCTAAAGGAGGATCGTTAAGATCACCATGCTGCTGTTGAGCTTGCGAAATGGTCTTAATCTTCCTAGGCACAGAAGACAAAGCCGGGAGGAAGATAGGGGAGAGATTGTGCCTGAGGCCCCCACCTCTATTCAAGGAAGGATTTTCCAAGTTGGCATAAATGGATTCCTTGACCCCTCTCTCAAACCACCTATCTTCTCTGTCTAAAATGTGAACATTAATGTCCTCAAATGAGTGTCCTTTTTCCTTTAGATGAAGATAAACTGCTGACTCTGGTCCTGTGGTGTTACTTCTCCTGTGTTGGGCCATCCTCCTGTACAAAGGTTGTTTGGTTTCTCCAATGTAGAGTTCAGAGCACTCCTCACTGCACTGGATTGCATAAACTACATTGCTTTTCTTGTGTTTTGGAGTTTGATCTTTGGGGTGTACAAGCCTCTGTCTCAGTGTGTTGGTGGGTTTGAAATATACAGGTATGTGGTGTTTGCCAAATATCCTTTTTATCTTTTCAGACACGCCAGCCATGTAAGGAATTAATCCGACTTACAGCTTGCCTAGGGGTTCTCATGAAATGTAGACCCTCCTCGACACCCGATCAGTCATATATCTTGGGCAAAAGGAAAACTTCTTTTTAGGTTTTTATTTGGAATAATATATTGTAACCGTGGTTTGAAAACGTATTATCTAAAAGGCTTTATTGGATAACTACGGGGTCAATTTGAGAACAAGGAAGCATAATCAGTGCATTGGAATAGCTGTAGCTCATTCTAGGGCGCTCCTGTAATTGAAGCTCTGGGTATTTTTTAAAGCCGGGTCTGTGGTCCTGGCTCAAGAAGGCTCACCCAAGTCCCAAGACTTCACAGTGAACATTCAGGCCCCTGGACAGGGTTTCAGTAACCATGGAAACAGAAAGTGACGTCCTAAATGAGCACTGCTCTGCGCTGCTGGGAGTAAAAGTGGGAATATGTATATGCTGAAACCCAAGATTAGACTTATATTTCAGTAATGACCACTAATGTTTGTTTTTAAGACATCTCATAATGGTGGGCAATGTGACATGTTGATTGCATTTCTTCCATGCCAGGAGTGATATTTCAAAACCCGTTTAGACCTAAATTTGATGACCCTGCTTTAAATGCATTCAATTGCATTCGAACAAGCCGTTTCACTTGCATCTCAACCCTCCGCACATTTAATTTCATACGATTCTTCCTGCATGGGCTGAAGAATGTACATGTAAATAAAAGCACGACCTTAGCTGAACCTTTTTCTTTTAAAAAAAAAGACTTCTCTTTTTACTTTTATTAGTTCTGCAGAGAAGTTAAGGCTCTGATCTTATTCCCTCAGTCCCAACGTAATCAAAGGAGCTTCTGAGAAAATGTACGAAAAACTGAGTTGCACACTTCATTTTATTCTTTTGGGGGGGGGTTTAATTTATCTATTAAACAAAAATAGTTTGGATTAACGAAGGGACATTTATTTTGTAGATGTAAACATCCTTTGTAAATTGAAAACTAATTTTAACAATGTAAATGTGCACCTTGGGCTAAATGGTTTCTGGTGTTTAGGACTTGGTGGAAAGAAAGCAGAACTTTCAGGTTTACGCCAGTTAGTCTTTTTTCACTTACTAACAACAATAAAAAGTTCCTAAAACTGATGAGGTTTAAATATGTCCGGACCGAGAGTAATTAGCTTTGCTTTCTCCCACCGCTGATCTTTCAAAATGTGGAGGGCTCTGTGTTCCATGCGTGAGGCCATTTTAGGTACTGTAAATGTCAAAGCGTGGGCTGAGCAATTTTCTGACCATCTGCAGAGGCCAAATGCAGAAGGCTTGGTTGTTTCCGGCATGTTGGAGCTGCCCTCCAAGGAGCTGATGAGCGCCGGGGAGGAACCAGCCGAAAAGAAGACCCCACCTGCCCAGGTGCCCCACAAGGTGGGCTTTCAGAGCAAGGCCCTTCCTGCAATGGTTGCCCTCCTCCCTCCCTCCCTCTCCTCCACCATTGTTTTTAAGGAGTGAGTAACCCAAGGGGGTGCCTGAATGTGGAGGTGCCCCTTGACCCCAGAAGCCTCTGCAAGAAGTAAACTGGCCATTGAGTGAAACTCAAGGAGTGAGCAGCAAGTAAAGTTGCAGCCTTAACTATTCATTTATTTTATTTTTATCCCGCCTTTATTATTTTTATAAATAACTCAAGGTGGCGAACAGACCTAATGCTCCTTCCTCCTCCTATTTTCCCCACAACAACCACCCTGTGAGGTGAGTTGGGCTAAGAGAGAGTGACTGGCCCAAGGCCACCCAGCCGGCTTTCATGCCTAAGGTGGGACTAGAACTCTCAGTCTCCTGGTTTGCCATTGGCTCCTTCCTAGAGCTGAGAGACAGGGACTGGCCCAAGGTCACCCAGCCGGCTTTCATGCCTAAGGCAGGACTAGAACTCTCAGTCTCCTGGTTTGCCATTGGCTCCTTCCTAGGGCTGAGAGACAGGGACTGGCCCAAGGTCACCCAGCCGGCTTTCATGCCTAAGGCGGGACTAGAACTCTCAGTCTCCTGGTTTGCCATTGGCTCCTTCCTAGGGCTGAGAGACAGGGACTGGCCCAAGGTCACCCAGCCGGCTTTCATGCCTAAGGCGGGACTAGAACTCTCAGTCTCCTGGTTTGCCATTGGCTCCTTCCTAGGGCTGAGAGACAGGGAGTGGCCCAAGGTCACCCAGCCGGCTTTCATGCCTAAGGCGGGACTAGAACTCTCAGTCTCCTGGTTTGCCATTGGCTCCTTCCTAGGGCTGAGAGACAGGGACTGGCCCAAGGTCCCCCAGCCGGCTTTCACGCCTAAGGCGGGACTAGAACTCTCAGTCTCCTGGTTTGCCATTGGCTCCTTCCTAGGGCTGAGAGACAGGGACTGGTCACCCAATTGCATCAGCCCGTTGCCTTAACCACTAGACCAAACTGGCTCTCTAGTTGGAGCACTGAAACAAGAACAAGATAAGATATATTTACTGGTAATTAGAAAGCATTGCAATTGTCTGCATGAAGCCAGCTGGGTGACCTTGGGCCAGTCCCTCTCTGTCAGCCCTAGGAAGGAGCCAATTTCAAACCACTCCTGAAAAACTTTGCCAAGAAAACTGCAGAGACTTGTCCAGGCTGTCACTGAGAATCGGACACAATTGAATGGATTAAAAAAAAACACCTATTGTCAACAATAGTAAAAGTTGGAGGTTGGAAAATTAGAAAAGAAAAAATGGTAAGTGTTAGAAGTAGTCAGTGGTAACTACCATTACCGGATACATTGTTATGAGATCTACAAATCTGTCTAAGGTACTATAGATCTCTCTCTCTCTCTCTCTCTTGCAGAATTCCATATGACCACTAGTTGGCGACAAGGAGCTAGAGAAAACTAAGTCCTCAGTGCCATATAATGGTCATTGGGATGTTTGCAGTTCAGATATAAGAGTTCCACTTTAGCTGGGCACAAAGACCTGCTCAAGGCAATCAAATAATGTTTGTAGTGAATTGGTGAGGGAAACTATGGCTGAAAAATCAAGAGCTTAGCAAAAAAAAAAAGCAACAGCAACTATATATATATATATATATATATATATATATATATATATATATAATTTGTTATTGCTAGTTCAGACACCTTTGCTGATCTATCGCCAACTGTCCAGAGATCTATTGCCAAGTCTCAATCCACCTTCATCTGCCCTTGCTGGAACAATTAGAACTTTATTAGGTGAAGCTCTGGGAGAGTGAGAGTTCTGCACAGTTTATATATAGTCCTTCCTTCAGGCCTGGTGGTATTTCCTTGCCATAGAAAATCCCTCTGCCGTTCCGGACTGGGACCGTGATGAAGCTGTCTCAGAAACAGGTCTTCTCGTTTGCTTAACTGTCAGTCTTCAGGCGGATAGCTATCATTGCAGAAAGAGGCGTATTGCGTCAGAAAGGGAAACGCTGGTGTTTGGCTCCTTCCTGATCTGTGAGCTACCCAGGATGAGTGCACGGTGTCCTGGGGACAATTTTAAATTTTCACTTGAGTGAGATCCTAGAGGACTGGGATCATAGAGCTAGAGGATCTGGGGCACTGATTAAGTGCCATGTGACTAGAAGAGAGCACACTGTGCTCCTATCTTCCGAAAGGAGGCTCTGGAGAAATTCAGACCAGCCATTTGGATATTCGTCATTCAGGAAGCAGAAATCACAGACAGAAGAGGGGGGGATACCCGCCTTAGCCAGGGTAGGTGTGTAAACGAGTTAACCGAATGCAAGCTGAGGAGGGGGAGTCAGCACTACGGTGTGGCTGCAAACGAGGCAGGTGCAATTTCGGCTGCATCAACTGAAATGCAGTTCCCAAGTCACAGGAAACGGTGGGTTCTGTCTGCCCCACTGCTCAGACCCCATGCTTTGTGTTTGGCTGTGGACACACACTTAAAGGAGGACATGGAGAAACTGGAATGGGATCAGAGGGTGATCAGGGCACTAGAAACTGAATCCCACCTAGCATATTGTAGCCAGCCTGCCCGAAGGAGGACACTGGGCCAAGAGATCCAGAAACTCCGTGAAAAGCGATTGGAGGCGCTGCCGTGTTTAGCCTTGAGAAAAGACATCTGGGGGAGACATACAATTGTCCCCTTTGACTACCTGAAAGGATGTCACACAGAAGAAGATCAGGATTTCACCTCTCCTATTTCACAATACAGGACTCGGAAAAACGGATGTAGGCTGCAGGAAGGCGGATTCCTGGCGAATGCCGGAAAAGCTTCCAAGCAGCCGGAGCCAACGACCTGAGAGGCAGGGGCTCCCCTCTCCCCTTCCCTGGCGGAGACCAAGCGGAGGCTGGACGACCACCTGCCGGACGCTCGACCCGGGATTCCTGCAAGGAGCAGGGGAGGGGCTGCGCAGCCTGGAGGGCCCCTTCCCACTCGGCAGTTCTGCGAGGCATCATCCGGTGGTCCTCAAGAGTTTCCAGATCGCCCCCAGCAATTACTGTCATCCTGGAACATGTTTTACATTTTAGCTGTCAAGCTTGTTTACGTGGGTCTGTCATTTCTGATTCTGCAGAGAGGAAAGGAACAGAAATCGCACTCCCTCCCCCCGGCAGCCTTATTATTTCATCTGCAATTGCAAGCCTGGCAAGACGCTGTGTTGATGATTATCTCTATTATTATGCCCTATTAATACCGTGATAGACGTTTGGCTGCTCACTCAAAGTACGAGCCGAGCCGAGCCGAACAGTCCGCACTCGGCCAACTTAGAAGGCAAAGAGGCAGGAAGCAGTGCGCCCGTTCAGGCGGACACTCTCTTGCTAGATTTTCCTTTCAACTCTTGATTTCATCCTACCACCCTTGTTTAAGGGCATATTGGGGTCTGCCCGATTCCTTTTCCCCGTACAAGTAACTTGGAGGACAACTTAGGTTAAAAGCGTCCAAGTTCTGAAGCCAGAGCATTAATCTTCATGGCTGGAACTTGTCCATCCTTTGCTACCTTTCGGACTGATATTCCCAGGACTGTTAATGTGACTTTCAATCAATCAATCAATCAAAGATGCACATCTTCTACGTCACAATATCCCCATAGACTGAATCTATTAATGGAGGATCACCCAAAGATTATACCAAAAACTCAGTCTCATATTATTTTCTTAACTCTGTTTATTGTCTTCTTCTCTGTAATGTCTTTTCCTGTTAATTAGTTTGATGTAGGAGCTGGGGATGGTGACGGCTGACAGGAAGCTCTGGCGTGGGCTGGTCCATGAAGTCACGAAGAGTCGGAAACGACTGAACGAATAAACAACAACAGGAGTTGGTGAAATACCAGCGGAACTGCTGAAAATCTTATAAGATGGCAGTTAAAAAGCTCTGTGCAGTTTGAAAGCAGGTACGGAAAGCTCAGCAGTGATGAACGACTGGAAAAGATCAATTGATATTCCAATACCAAAACAGGCAGTGCTAAAAATAATGCTTGCACTAACCAAGAGTTCCACTTATCTCATATGCCGATGCTCAAGATTTTGCTATCTAAACTTCCAGAGCAAAGAACTGAGAACTGCCAGATGTACCAGCTGAATTCAGAAGAGGCACTTGAGGTAACCCTGCTAACATCTGATGGATAATGGGAAATGCAAAGGAGTTTCAAAAAGAAGTCTATTTTTGCTTTTTGATTATACAAAGGCTTTGGATGGTGCAGACCTCAACAACTACCAGATAGCCCTTAAAGACAAAGATATTCCAGACCGCCTCATCAGCCCATTGAAGAATTTGTATTATGACCAGGAAGCAAAGGTTAGAGTAGAATGTGGATATCCAGATAGCTCAAAATTGGGAAAAGAGTGTGCCAAGGTGGCATTTATTTATTTAATTTATTTTATATCCTACCTTTATTATTTTTATAAATAACTCAAGGTGGCGAACATACCTAATACTCCTTCCTCCTCCTATTTTCCCCACAACAACAACCCTGTGAGGTGAGTTGGGCTGAGAGAGAGTGACTGGCCCAAGGTCACCCAGCCAGCTTTCGTGCCTAAGGCGGGACTAGAGCTCTCAGTCTCCTGGTTTGCCATTGGCTCCTTCCTAGGGCTGAGAGACAGGGACTGGCCCAAGGTTACCCAGCCGACTTTCATGCTTGAGGCGGGACTAGAACTCACAGTCTCCTGGTTTGCCATTGGCTCCTTCCTAGGGCTGAGTGACAGGGACTGGCCCAAGGTCACCCAGCCGGCTTTCATGCCCAAGGCGGGACTAGAGTTCTCAGTCTCCTGGTTTGCCATTGGCTCCATCCTAGGGCTGAGAGACAGGGACTGGCCCAAGGTCACCCAGCCGGCTTTCGTGCCTAAGGCGGGACTAGAGCTCTCAGTCTCCTGGTTTGCCATTGGCTCCTTCCTAGGGCTGAGAGACAGGGACTGGCCCAAGGTCACCCAGCCGGCTTTCGTGCCTAAGGCGGGACTAGAACTCATAGTCTCCTGGTTTGCCATTGGCTCCTTCCTAGGGCAGAGAGAGGGGGACTGGCCCAAGGTCACCCAGCCGGCTTTCATGCCTAAGGTGGGACTAGAACTCACAGTCTCCTGGTTTCTAGCCCATTGCCTTAACCACTAGACCAAACTGGCTCTCTATATCGTCCCTTTCTTTATTTAACATACATTTTAAACTTTATTTAACTGATTTGCTGACTAGAAGAAATAGAAATTGGAATTAAATGGCTGGGAGAAGCATCAACAACTTCAGATATCCTTTGACAGCTGGAAGCGAGGAAGACTCAGAGAATCTCTAACTGTAAGTGAAAGAAGAGTGTGCAAAAGTTGATCTGATGATCAGTATCTATACTGAAAAACTAAGATTATTTTAAGGTTATTTTAAACCACCCTAATGCAAACTCTCAATCTCCCCCTTCCTGGCTCAAAGGCTCCTAGGGACAGCAACTGGTGCCATGAGAGAGAGAGACGTCTGGGACTTGGGAGTAAGGCTGGATGGAGGCCCCACCAGCCACAGGGTGACATGAGGCTGCCTGCAGAAGGTCGGGCGCTGCTGGTCACATGGCATGGTCCGGTGAATCCCTTCGTGAACAGGGGCTGCCACGCCCTTGCCACCCAGCCCTAGCCCTAGCCCTCAAAGAAGTCATTGCCCTGCCGAACAATCTCCCTCAGGTTCCCAAAGGGTGGCAGACTGAACGAGTGAACCTCAGGAACAAATGTGGATGTGTGGATGTGTGAGAGAGAGACACACACACACATAGGGCAGCTAATGGAATTTGGATCCTCCCAAATAAAACAGGCCCCCACCTGGTTCACCAAACAGACTCTCAGGGTGGCGCTTCGGGACAGTTACAAAGCAGGAAACATATGCTTGAAAGAGTTCTGTTTTTATTTATTTATGCATTTATTTTATTTCCCTTTTCAAGTTGCCAAAATATTTGGTACACATACGTTCCTAATGAGAAGAATTCTTCACAACGCCTCCAGAAAACAAATTAGAATTCAGTAATCAATTTTGCCCAAACGCCTGAGGCATTGAATCAGGTGGGACACGCAGATTCCCTCAAACTCGGGAAAACTTGTGTTTTGCTGCTGCCCTTTCAGACATCCCAAGATTGCAAAACTCTCTTTCATTTAGAAGCTTTGACCGCCTTCCCTTCACACAGGCCTTTCCCCCCCACCATGACTCGGCTTTGTAACTTAAGCACCCGGATTCTTTCTATGGAATTTCTCCTTGGGCTCTTTTACTCCAAGGCCTTGTTTTCCCATTTGCTCAGGAATTTCAGAGGAGCAACTCTGGAAAGCATCAGGAATAGAAACTATTCCTTGTTCAGAGGCAGGTGGAGACTGAAGCCCAGGTGAACAACTGTGATCAGATTAAATTTGACAGTGAATTGGGGTATTTCTCTTGCAGAATGGTATCTCTTGCGTTTGCAATTTTTTTGCTCCCTCTAGTATATTCAGGAAGGTGGGGGCATATCTAGGAAAGAGATGCTTTGGGGGCATACAAGACCTCCTATTCCTTGGCTACCCAAGGAATATGGGTTATGGGGAACTGGCCATTACAGCACATCAAGAGGGGGAGCATACATTAAGTCAAGAAATGTGCATTAAAAATCAATATTGGTACTGGGTTCTAGGTGCTGGGTGAGGGTAGGGAAAGGACTTGAGACACTGCTATAAAGATGGGGGCAGACCCTCAAAGGGCCAGCTCTTCCACAGGAGGGGGCAGACCCTGAGAGTGCCAGCTTCACCCACCGGATCTCTTCAGGGAGGATACCCCTGTCCACTAGCATCCTCTCCTGCCCAGCCCGTGGGGATGGGCAGCACCTCCTGAAGGAGACAATCCCAGGCGGTTTGTGTCAGCACCCAGACAAGAAAAGGAAGCATCGAACACAGCAGGACGTAAGCATGTTGCAGGCACTTCCCCAAAAAGATTGTCGGGGGGGGGGGGGGGGAGTTGCATTTCCCAAAATGGCTGCTTTCATAGCATCAGCCAGTCACAAAACAGAGGAAGCCAACCTGCTTCCTGCGCTCCACCACTTTCTGCCCCCAGCCAACCTTTGCCATTTTTTCAGGGCAGGATGGCAATTTATTTATATGTTTTCCTGTTAATTCCTAAAACTGCCATTGGTCTCCCCCAGGCAGGAAGGAGAACGATGCATTGGGGCTGAGTCGTCCAGCCATGAGGACCGCAGATTCTCCCCCGTGGGGCAGTGTGGGGACGGGTTGAATGTAAAGGAGGCACGATTCTATTGCAGTCCCAGAAAACGAATCGATATGGGTGCCCCCATCGAGGGCAGGGTGCAGAATCCAAGACAGGGCTCTCGAGCCGGGAGCCTGCCGACATCGGTGGATCTCTCTACCTCTGCCTCTAGGACAATATAAAAGTAGTGATCTTTTTACATGAAAGTAATCATATTTAAACATGCTTGGACATATGGAGCAGAACAGAACAAGAAATACTGTATGAGAGTCATAGACGGCTGGGGGCCAGTTGGAGGCATGGCCCACCCCACCCCCATCCTCCTCCTCCTCCTTCTCTCATGTGTTCAGCTGAAATGAGCAGAGACAAGATTTACACAGTCTTTCCGAGGCCAGGCCACTTCTTTGCCCGTGAAGATGCTTTAGCCTCTCCTCCAGCAGATTCGGTAAATAATATGACAGAATCAGAATTCTCCAGAAACAGCAGGCATTTGATGCCATATGCACATCAATCATTTGTTGCAGTCATTATGACTCCACAGTTACTTGCCCTCCTGATGCCACAGCCTGGAAACATCTTCCTTTTCATTCGCTCTTTTTATGAGAAAATGTTCATTTATCCTCTCTTTCTCTCAATCCATAAATACAAGAAGAGCTAATGTCTTCCTGTATATTAAACAGATGAGTGACAAGCATTTTCTAGGAGGAAAGGAATAATAAAGAAATAATGGGTCTTTCTCTGTAAGACTCGATGTTACTAATTCTTTCTGCTAAAGTGATAAACTCCTACCTTTGATTATGCCAATCACACCTCCTCCTTAAATTAACTAAAATTAAACTGGCTGAGTGTAAGGAGCAGAAACACAAAGTGATTCTTTTTTAAATTAAGGCATTTCAGAAGGTAGCTATTTATATGAATTGTAGCTAAGCCTCTCTGGGCCTAACCTGAAAATCAGAATATCCCCACCAACTGGGCCTTTTGTAAGTTTTTTTCCCCTCCCTTTTTAAAATTGTACCCCTTAAAAAGCCGAAGAATTGCCAGTTATTAAAATACCATCTGCTAGAATACAGGGGAATTGTAATGACTGTGAATGTTCATTATCGCATCAGAAAAGATAGGGAAATGTCTGTATTCTTCATTCAAAGAAAAATTATACTGTATATCTGAAGAGAAAATATGCTAATAGTTTCGCAAAAGTCATGAGCATAATCTAGCCATGTAGCTCATCCTGGCAATTTATGCACAAACAACATCATTTGTTCTTATTTGGGGAGTTTTAATGAGTTGCAAGCAAGTTTCATAATAAGAGAACAATACTTCTATATAAATCACAATGAAAGAAAAATGCACAGCAGTTGGGGACATTTAACAGTGTGTGTTCATAGGAAACAAGAATATTATTTTAAACCTCTAAGACATGCCAGTGAGATTTTAAAAAGCACAGAAGTAAAAAAAAAGTATATCAAATGTGCTACCTACTGTTGACTTTATTACATACACTTTCCATAGAACATTAGCAATTTTTTTTTAGTAATCCTCACAACACTGTTGTCACCTGAGAAGCTAATTGTCTTCAAATTATATATGCAGGTTGAGACAGAGATGAGAACAAACATCCTGGACCTTGTTCCATGTATGGTGGAACAGAAGCCCAATGTTCCTATGGCCACTGACACCAACAGTGGTCATGATTAAGTTCTGTTGAAAGCAATCATACTTATAATACATAAATGAATGGATTTTGAGGAATGGGAAGACCAAAAGGTGGGGTTGGGTGGGATTGATGAGTTTCTCAGAAAGAAAGAGGTGAGAAGTTTAAAGAATTGATGCATGGACATGGTGGAAGCAAGCATGGTTTGCAAAGATAGAAAGCCATGGAGAAACCTAGTGAATGTAATTGATGGAAATTAGAATTAGTTAGATGCCCTGCTTTTATCTGCTGCCTTTAATTTATTTTACCCACTGCTTTTCACTACTTTTCAGCATTCTGCATAACGTTCCTGTCCCAAAATGGAATAACGTGATGGGTATAGATGTTCTTGGCCAGCAAGGATGAATCAGTGTGGGTCCAAAATTACTTATTATAAAACTTGATCTTATCCATAACCATATGTCTTCAAGACTTTTTATGCCTTTTCTTACTGTGGCTGCCCAAACTGAAATGTAGTTGGGAAAAAGAATTACTGCAACACAAGACAATGAACTAGAAAGCTCCTGCTTCAAATCAACTCCAGCTGTTTATACATAACCACACAAATGCCCCATGCTACCCTGGGAATATGTGAAAGTAGAAAATTGGTAGGCAGAGTGGTTGAATCTGGAGGACATGTTCCGTGTAATAATCCTTTGTCAAGCAATGCAAGCTTTCCTGGGTTTTATACACAACAGGTCCATACAGTTCTGCTTGAAAAACAAATGCCCATGGCATTTCATTTTTAACATTCTTAAGCATTGGCTTATGGGATGGTAGCAGCAGCACATTTTCATTCTTATTTAAATATTTTGGGCCATTTTTTCCACTCCCAAATAGCCCAGGAGCATAAATGTATGAAAAGTATCACCCTAAAAGCAAATAGCCCACATCTTAAAAGCAGCTGCCTCTGTAGCTTGCCGACGAATTGGGATACAAACACAACACAGGCACACAAACAGGAGCACGTGGTCCCCAACGAGGCAGTCTTGGCCTGGCCACGCCGGAGTTGGCACGCGTGGCCTCCTTGCAGGTAGAACAGGCCAACCACCGGCAGGGCAGCGGGAGGGGCTTTGCTGGAGAATCTCTGGGCGCCGTTGCCTGGCAACAGAGGAGTTAGAGACCTGGAGGTGGGCCTTGAGAGGAATTTAGGCAGCTGCTAAGAAGGCAAAGGCATTCCGGCTCGGCTGGGCCAGCTCCTTGTCTACAAAAGACAACCGTCAGCCATAGTCCCCGAAGCCCACCAACCAGTCAGCCCTGCAGTCTACCAACCTCTCTTGAATCCACGCAAAGGGGAGAAGCAGAAATGTCCATCTCCTCAAAAGTTCACTTGCAAGTGCTAACTTTTTTGCTCTCAGCCATCCTTCCCTCTCCCAGCTTTTGTCAGATACATCATATAACTGCCCCCCCCCAAAAAAAAACAACATAAAACAGAATAAGGAATTTACTTTGCCTTTTGCTTGAAGAAATTCATCCCCTTAGAGGCAGTTCCATACTCCACAGATTTCATCTCATATGAATCCCGATAACTTTTCTTTCTTTAAGAATAAAAGCTCTTCCCTTGCCAGGATGGCTGGGAGGGATTCCACTTCCTTAAGGCTTTGTGTGGGGAAGGGAAAAGGGCGTTATCCCCTCTGAACCCCCCTTGCTCCAAGGGTTCGCTTTGCCAAGGAGATGCCTGCCCTGTCTCAACGCCAGGGAGAAATTAGTCTTAGGGGCATCCTAAGGAGAAGAGCAGTTGGTTCACCTTCAAGGAAATGAGGGTAGATTTTCACCCTCCTCCTGATGACTTGAAGCCTTCTATTTGTGAATTGAAGCAGCACTTTCCTGATTCCTGGGGTACCAATAATTCCTTTTTCTTTTTTCTATTCATTGCTTCCCGGAGAACGAAGATGCTAAGACACACAAAAGGAATGTTCATTTGATACCATCGTTGCAATTCAAATTAAATATTACCTTTGGTTTTAGAAAGGTGAAGATGTAATCTAAGGTCCTATTCAGTTTCACACCTTCCCTCTCAGTAGGCTCTGCATATTGGCTAATTAACACAAAGGTCATCGTTCTCATTTCAGAATACCAACAGATCATTAAAATAGCACATCTGTGATTATGTTGATAGATGTAGAAGCTGATGTCAACAGAGAATTTTCCATTTCTTCACAAAGGCTGTAAACAATCTTCATAAACTTAACAAGAGCATAATTTATGGAACAATGTGTTCAAAGTATGTTTATGCACTAGCTCTAAAGGATGAAGAGGAAGTATTAAGATATAAACAGAACTAAACAGACAGGCTGGGTCTGACTCTACCAAGATCATTTAAAGCAATGTTTTTCAGATGCTCTTCTAGGATGGTGGAATCTCACAGATGTCCTTTGGGGACCATCAGCAAAAAGAGCAGTCTTATTGGACAGCTGGCTTACCACCATAAGAAAATAAATCATGGGGCAGAACTCCATAAGCAGTAGTGCTGCACTTCCCACAATGAAGATAACTCTGAAAGTAAGGAACCGCCTCTCCCCCGTCACATCAACCCGCCCCACCCAGTCAGACAGAGAGGGCATGTTACAGACCCTGCCCATGAGAGATTGTCGATTGGCAGGGTCCAGGAAGAGGGCCTTCTCTGCCATGGCCCTCGCCCTATGGAATAAGTTACCCCCAGAGGTGAGGCAGGCCCCCACTCTCCCGGCCTTCCGAAAGGGGGTTAAGACTTGGTTGTGCCACCTCGCTTGGGGTGGGAGGGGGGATAGTCAATCATGGGGGTGGTTGGCACCTTGACGGGGCCAATGATGACACCGTTATTCCACCATCTTGGATTTTGTGTTTCATATTTCATATTCTTATATTTATGTGTATTTATATTTTATACTGTATCTGTTTTTAACGATATTTTAATTTTTTATTTTAATTTGCTTGTAAACCGCCCAGAGTTGTTGCAATACGAGTTGGGCGGTAAAGAAATATGATAAATAAATAAATAAGTTGTCTGCACACTGCGAAGGAGGGGAAAATAGATATACGGGGACTTTCAAGATTTCTGTGCAAAGGCCATCTTTCCCATCCTGCTAGCATACGGGTGCCAGCTCCAACTGAAACCATTCTTGGATAGGATCTTCCTGCTTATGTATATTTACCAGGCACCATCTTCCAAACAAGGGCAGAGTTAGGACAAAAACCAATTAGTATTAACTGAAGGAATAGCTATTGGTTAAAATTAATTGCCTGTAAAATAATGTATCCTGCTTGAAAATACCTCATCTACATTTACCAAACCTCCTGTCTCCCATACACAACTCATTTGCACACACAGAAGCACAAAACGACATCCCTTATGCCTTCACTTCCCTCTTTTCAGGAGAAACAGAGGGGAGGGGAGGGGAGGGGAGGGGAGGGGAGGGGAGGGAAGGGAAGGGAAGGGAAGGGAAGGGAAGGGAAGGGAAGGGAAGGGAAGGGAAGGGAAGGGAAGGGAAGGGAAGGGAAGGGAAGGGAAGGGAAGGGACAAAATTGAATAGGGGTGAGATGAGGGAAGAAACAACTGGGCAAGGAAGGAAGACGAGAGAGATAAGACCAGTTTAGGCATTAAGAAAGGGTTAAGTTCACCAGGCAAGCAGTCCTTCAAAACCAATTGCTAGCCTTTAGACTAATTTTCCAATTATTTCAGCAGATTAACTAATCTGCTGAAAGCATCCCTATGCAGCCATTGGCCATTCTGCCCGCTCAGACAGCTTCTTGTCTTCTGCTCGGTGAATGTGATTCATGGCCCATCATTTGGGAGGAAAACACTTCTCTTCTTGTCAGGTAAATACGACAATGATATTCTGAAGTGAGCAAAACTCTTTCTGAACACACACAAATGCACACATTACATTACAACCCATGAAGCTCCTATTTTGACAGCAAAGGATGTAACGGTAGCACTACATTTGCCTGTTAGGCAGGCAGCAGTCTTTTTCTTATTTTCAAAATAGTTCTCAGTCTCTGAACACAGACTTACAGTAACCGTCCCTCCCCTCAGCTAGCTGGACCCAACAGTAGCAAGGCTAGAACCTGTTTTCATGACTAACAAGTCCCCAGATCTCCATAGCTGGGAGGAACTTAAAGGAGACACGCTCACCGTGGGATATCAGATGCTCCAAATGACAAAGGTGAATTCCTCCCGTCCTGTCCTGAGCTCAGGGCCTGCATGCAGTGACTTGTTCCGAGCCTGGGGCAACCTCCAGGACATGGAGACCCCTCAAAATGCCAGGCCTCGGCTTGGACTTTTTAAATTTCTTCTCTTCCTTATCACTGGTCCCTAAAAGTATAATTCATGTGCTTATTTTTTATTTATTTTTTATTTTTATCCCGCCTTTATTATTTTTATAAATAACTCAAGGTGGCAAACATACCTAATACTCCTTCCTCCTCCTATTTTCCCCAAAACAACAACCCTGTGAGGTGAGTTGGGCTGAGAGAGAGGGACTGGCCCAAGGTCACCCAGCTGGCTTTCGTGCCTAAGGCGGGACTAGAACTCTCAGTCTCCTGGTTTGCCATTGGCTCCTTCCTAGGGCTGAGAGACAGGGACTGGCCCAAGGTCACCCAGCCGGCTTTCATGCCTAAGGCGGGACCTGGTTTCTAGCCGAGCACCTTAACCACTAGACCAAACTGGCTCTAATTGTAAACAGCAGAATCCCCAAACCAATTTTAGAGCGAGGAACGTATAATGGGAAAATTGGATAAATTTATTACGCTTTTTTAAAGCTCTTTTTTCCTAGATGTGTGCTTATTCACAAGGAACTGACAATGTTATTTCATTTGGTTCTTGCACCTTCAGCCCAGAATTTCAGATGAAATTCTGCTTTTCTTTTCCTGCACAAAATGAATAATTGTGAAGACTGAATCAATTGGAGGCAGAACTGTGAAATGAAACAATTGGTTAAGAATTCCTTAGAAAGCACATAAACATTCATTAGTTAAGACTATCCAGTTGTTGTTTAATACATTTAAATTGTTCAGTCTAGACTTGCCCTGACTGATGTCCATTTTAAAATAATAAACAGCTTATTTCTCAGAATTTTGGCAATTTGTAGCACAGACATGTTTGAGAGAGAGAGAGAGAGAGAGAGAGAGAGTGGCTGAAATTCTCTTGCTTTGTCTTCTTCCTGAACACTCTGAGGAATCCAGGAAGTGGCTGATGCTGCCCATCGAGCCCTTCCCGCTTTGCCATTCAGCTCTGCCACCTCTTTTTTGCACCAGATTCATCAGCCAGCTGTCATTTGCAAGCAGCCTCAATGCAGTGATGCGGCTACAATCAGCCACCATTATCTTCCTGGGCTCTTCTATTAGAACCAAGCACTTTGTAATTACTCTAGGCCTATGTTCTCCATGTTTGCAGTGCCATTGATGGGATTAATGAATATAATTTGAAAAAAGGAGAATAGCAAGCACTCATCATGTCCTACAGATGGGCTAAAATCCCAGGAGTAATTAAGCTTGTTTCTTGTACACCAGCAGATGTGTAGAGCCTTTTGCTGAATACTGAGCACACCAGAAGGAACTTGGAGCGAGACAGAAGGCAGGCTTGGAACAGGCATAAGGAGCATGGAGAACAACTCCAGGGTTTGCTACTCCTAGGAGTGCTGCTGCCAGCCTCTTCCTCGAGGAACACAGAGGCATTTGGGGTTGTAGTAGTGGTTGGTTGGCCCTCTTCTCCACACATGTCCTCCGGTGCTTCTGCACTCCTATGGGAAGGTGCCGTGACAGGCTGTAGTTGAGACCATTCTCCCACGAGAAGCAAACCTTCAACCAATTGACCTGACAGTAGATTCAACTGAACTGGATGGCCCTCAAGAGAAGAATACGGTTGCATCGTTGTTCATTTACTGCAATATACTTCTAGAGCCAAAACTTCCTAGTTAGAACAATGAACTGTACAACATGCAAGCTTAAAATTACCCAGAACAACGTGTCTCAGAACCCCGGATAGCCATGTAATAAACCATAGAATGAAGTAGGTTTTAAATTTTTAGCCCAAAGGTATGCTGCTTCACGGTGACCAACTGTGGTTAATTGTCCTCCTAAATTTTTAGCCAAAAGGTATGCTGCTTCACGGTGACCAACTGTGGTTAATTGTCCTCCTAAATTTTTAGCCAAAAGGTATGCTGCTTCACAGGTGACCAACTGTGGTTAATTGTCCTCCAGACTCCTCAGCATCTGTTGAGAACGCAATAGCTGCAGAATGTAACTCCCTTTCCCCTGTGGTGGTAACGATGGCTTCTGGGTTCCGGATCAGACATGGAGATGAATAGGGTTTGTTCATCGTGAGTGCTCAGAAAAATGAGTGGCTCTATTTGAACTGGCGTGTGTGGCTCAGGGATGCTCAGAAGTGAAGTGAAGCTGTGGCTTACTTTAGGGCACAAGGAAACAGCCTGGAAGAACACGACTGCAGAACTGATGGGGGCTCCGGCAGGGCATCTCCTGGAACTGTGGGTTATGACTCTATCATGGAAAGGGAAGTCTATTTATTTCCAATTGGTTCAGAGAATTTATATCTCTGTGTGTGTGTGTGCGCGCGTGTGTGCGCGCGCATGTGTGTGTATCTCTCTCTGTGTGTGTACTGTATATCACATACTGCCATCAAAATAAAATAGAAAATGTAACATTCACAGAAAAATTCATTAAAATATCATCCATGATATAAGTAGATAATTATACATCTATCTCAATCATTCAGACTGAAAACTTGAGCAGCGTATAAGTCGAATATATGCCTGGCCCAGAGATCTGAACCAGCTGCCTGCATCGCTTCTCAACTTTAGAGCTTCTATATATGGTATCTTGGTGGGAGCAACTGGAGTTTTTAAAGGCCTGTTTTTATATTTATAAGTTGTCTTTTTGGGCCAGATCCACACCAGAGGAAAACAAAGTAATATTGAAGTAGACAGAAAATGCTTTAGAATTATACTAAAATATTAAATTTCAAATTTCTGATGAACACCAATAAAGCAGAACTGGAGATGAAAATTCTTCCGAACGAGTTGACTTTGAAATGCTTCAGCTCAGCCTTTCTGTTCTACTTTCCTTGAGGAAAGGCAGCAGCTAACCAATAGGTTGGATCTCCAAAGCTAAGCAGAGTCAGCCCTGGTTAGTATTTGGATGGGACTCCAGGGAATTTCAGAGCTGCAGAGTGGATTGGGAAGCCCCCCCCCCAAAAAACTATCCAGAAGAAGGCAATGGCAAACCTTTATTGGAACAGTACAAGGAAATGTAACCGCCCAGGGTCCCTCCTTGTGGGGGAGATGGGTGGGATATAAATGTAATAAATAAATAAATGCAAGGACACTACATATTGCCAGGGTTGAGCTCAAATCACAGGGTGTTCCTCTGGCCTAACTATTCTAGTTCTGCTGTGTTTTTAAAAGAGCCTATGGCTTTTCTTCTCTGATATGCTTGAAAATTAAGTTCCTCGATGAGGCTGATATCTCCATTAGCTTGATGTGGCTATTGCATTGTGTCACAATGTTGGAAAACATCCCCGGTGTCAGAACGCATTAGAGATCTGCTATGCTGGGCCCAAAATGATTTAGGCAGCCAACCGGGGGGCGGGGCTTTCACTCCTGAAGACGTTCAGGTGGTAACACGACTCAACAGGTAGTGCATCCAGTTCAGAAGATGCCATGTGTGTTCAAGACTGCAGTATATTTTTTAGCCACTAGAAGACCATTCGCTGAGGGTTTAAAAGAACAAAAAAGCCAAGACAGTAGTCAGGCAGAGCCAAACGTCCAATTATGGGATTCAGGGGGGTAAGGATTCCATTTTGGTAGAAGAAGCGCCCCCTCCCAACATGTTGAATTCTCCCAGTCTTGCAACAAGGAGCAGAGGGGTGAACCAACATCCTCTCTGAATAGAAGACCAAGGTGAGAGCGGAGGTCCAGGAGAAACTGGACGAGCTGCCCTTGGCTTCCAGCCGTGGGAGGAGATGCCGCGCCATGAACTGGAAGGAAGGTCCCACCTCCCGTTTCATAACTGCCGTTTCGTAGCCTGGTCCAGCCTCCTGTCACCACGTTGGCACCGGTGGCAAAGCCTACTGGAAAGGCAGGATGGGTTCTTCCTTAGCCCTTTGCTCATCAGCTGCTGTTACTTCGTTTGCAGGTTACGAGTAAGAGGGCCTGTCCTACGTGGGACACCGACGGGGTGTCCCGGTCACGGGTGGGGAGCCAGCCCTCCTGCTTTTCTTCCTCAGCCGTTTCAAGGCCGCTGGGCTCACCCCGCAACGCCTGCCCAAGGCGCCCCTGCCCCGCCTCTCGTCGCAGAGAGAAAGCTCAGGTCCCTGCACTGCCAGCTTGGCCCGCTGGAAGACTTTGACCTTCAATGCTCCTCGACGTTTAGCTTTTGGGGTTGTCTGTTTACATCTTTATATATGTATATAGCTATTTATCTGAGACCTACACCTTCAGAACCATACTCAGGGTGCTAGGAGGAAGAGAATCAAAGCGAGACTTCACCGGTAGTAGTATTTATGTGTAAGGTGCAATTTGCAAATTAATACTGGTAAGGAAATGGTTTTAAGGAGGCTTGTTCTATAGTTGTCTGGGGAAAGAGAGTTTATATTTAGGTTTAATTTCATGCAGAATTCCATTTCAGTGAAACGACTGCCATATTTCATGTTATTTGTTAACTTTTAAGTAACTGCATCACAATTTTGCGTATGTTGTATAGCTTTCGATAAATCAAAGATCCTATACCTAGAGCAACAAGTGCTGTTTAGTAGTTTGTTTGTTTGTTTGTTTGTTTTTACACCCCGCTCAGGGAGGTTTATGGTATTTTCTATGACGAACTTGAAGTTACCATGACCTTTCATGGCGTAATACTCCAAGTTATCATGATGATTATGAGGCATTAATATTCCCTTACCGACAACCAGCTTGGAGATGGGTTGCCAGGGAAAATAGCACGGTAGAGAGATTTTAAAGGAGTACATTATATAGAATGGCTAATGCACGCAACTGAAACAATTTAATTGGTTTGAAAATTCTCTTCCAGGAGCTAATAAACTCTTTCTGACTTTCCAATCACATAGCAGTGGCATTCATCCTACTTTCCATGTTGAATAGCCATATTTTACTTATTAACATTATATGTGAGACCTAAAATCCATTCTTGTGGAAACCCCAGGCGCCTTTCCCAACTTTCCCGTGCCCCAGAGGCTGATGGTCAGTCTTCCTCCTCAGTCTTCATGGAGGGAGACCCCCCCCCCTCTGGCAGCTGATAAGGCAGAGGGGAGCAGAATAATCCAAGAAGGCAGAGCCGCAAAATGACAGTGCATTCAGCTCAGTGTGATCTGGGTGCTAATAAGTGTGACAATGGAAAGCAGCATTTCTTACTGCCATCTTTCAGCTTATTTGCAGACAAATTTGTGTGTTAAAGGAAGATTCAGCCATGGGATAGTCAAGGACAACTCTTTCCAAAATAGCAATCTTTCAGCACCGCTGAGGTGTGTGTCTGTGTTTTTGTGTTTCGTACACAGATACACATTTGCATCTCTAATATTTCTTTGTTGCCTTCAGATAAAACCCCTAATGCCTGTTTCTTCACGTGTGGTTCTGTGGGCACAGATTGGGGGGCAAGGTTGGGAACCCCCTCCTGCCTCCACTGGCTTCTCTTCCGTTCACGCATCGCAGTCAGCCATGTGATGCCTGGAGAGAGAGAAGGGCTGCTGGGCATCTTCCCCATGAGGTAGGCGAGGTCAGGAAACTCTGCTTTATTGTTCTTGGGCCTCAGAACAGAGCCTTGAAAGCCCGGCCAAGTTTCCCCTTACCCCCTTTTATTTTTATTTCATTATTTATTTCATTATTTAAAGTTGTATTACCGCCCATCTCCCCCAACCGGGGAGATTTTACACCAAAGAGAATCAAGGAAGGGCAACGCTGAATTTCTTTCTCGCTCCCTTCTCTTTCTCAGGGCTGAGCCGATGTCTGATGCCTGCTTGACCCTAACCCTGCGTTCCTTCTTCAAGGTTGTCTCCATACTCTTGTGTGCTGGGCAGGGGACAGAGAACCCCAGAGAACGGCTGAATTCTCGCCACTGCTGTTCTGCCCCAGGCAGGGCTTGGCTTGAGAGAGAGATCCTGCCAGCACCACGGCTCTTCCATTTGGATGTCCTCCCAAGGGAAATGGCTTTTCTTCAAAGCGGCTGGGAGTAATCTTTGGAACACTCTTCAGCTTGGGAAGCAGGTTTATTCACACTTTCCCCCCCCCTTGCCAACGGAAACGCCTTTATTCGGTGATTTAAGCAATATATATGGCCGCCTCGCTCTCAGTAGTGACTATAGGAGATGAACAAAAAATCGAAACCAAAAGACAACTCAACCCAGGTAGTTATAACAAACATCCAAGATTACCAGTATAACACTTACCCCAAGTTTTAAAGTATCTCATATTCTCCATCAGTAAAACAAACAAATTGAGTAACAGGACTCACCTAATGCCCAAGGGAAGAGTCAGATCACGAATGCCCTGTGAAAGGCCAACATGGCCAGGGCATCTGGATCAGCAGGTGCCACCCCAAAGAAGACACACTCCTGGATCCCACGAGAAGACATTGACCAATAGAAGGGACCCAGGGTATGTTCGTCCTGTCAGATCCGGTAGGATAGATGGACACAATTGGGGATAGATACCTGGGCCTGCACCATGTGGGGTTTTATGTTGCCCATTACATATCCATTTCTGAACCTCTGTGAAAAGAAAAAAGAAAAAATCCAGGGCCCTGGCACTTTGTACCAGCTAAATAGCAGTCACTCCTACCCTTGTTGCTGTGGGCTACTAAGCGGAGCTCCAGCTGGCCCTGCTGCTCAGAAGCTCCAGGACACGTAAAGCAGGAGGAACTCTGAATCCACCCTTGCAGAGTTTTCAGCCATGAAAGTGCTCATCGCTCTGACATGCCGAGCTCATGGGGACGCGCCGGTTGGGAGTAGAACTCCAGAACTGGCACACACTGTGCGCTTCCGAGGGAAGTGCCCCGAAGGAAGGAGCGAAAAACGAATGTATTTTTCTTATCGTTGGTAACACCTGCACCCTGAAGCGCTTCAGGGGAGTTATAGGCTTCTATTGGCAGTATAAGTTGTGTTCATCCAAGTTATCCACGGAAGATGGATCAAGGCCAATTCCCCTTTAAAACCTCTCAGCGTCAAAGAGCTCACAAAATAGCAGCTGTGCCTATTTGTCTAAAAATATAGCTTTATTCAATCCAGAAAGGCTACAATGCCAGTACAATTCTGCCAATAATAATAATAATAATAATAATAATAATAATAATAATAATAATAATAATAATAATGAGAGGAGGGGGCAGGGGGGGAAAGAGAAAGAGAAACCTTAGAGTTATTTGCGGATTTTCCATGACAATGAATGGGGAGCCATTCAAAACTTGAATGAAAAGAACCACAAAGTGAAAGAAGCTTTGTTGAAAGCAGTGCAAAGGCACGTTGTCCTTTGTCCAAGGCTGCTGTTCTTTGCACAGCCGTACCCGTGAGGACAGAATCAGACGCATTTCCCCAGATTGCAATGAAGGCAGCTCTATCCCACAGCAGTGTATTCTGGTTGCCAATGTGCGACCTGATCTTTCAGCTTATGTCCTGAAGACCTGGGGGGATCTCCACCTCCAATCTTGGTCAGAACTGGTCGAATTCTCTTCTTTCTTTAGACCTGCCAGCCAGAGGTGCCATCTAGGGGGAAAAACTTTTCCTGGCATTTGGGGTCACTGCTGGGCTTCCAGGAAAGAACTGTAGCCCTGTCTGACATGTGGGTTTGGTAACAACGATCTTCCAGTACCAGTCAAAATGAGGACTCTAAATGGATAAATGCCTAAAGCAATTGTAAGGTAAAGTGACGAGTGAATATCAGTACAGGAGAGATTTTGAAGAGCTGAGACCAAATCTTGCCTCAGACATACATCTTCCCCCTCAGAAATTCCACATCAAACAAAATTGATATGGGCTGACTTTCCCCAAGTCAGGAGAGGCCTACAAACATGGTGGGTCTACAACTGGAACGTTGTACATCTTTTACCTTTAGAGAAGGCAACTGAGAGAAGGCTGACCTGGCTTGAGGGAGGTGGTCTGACTGGATTCCCACTGGATTCCCTCCCCACTGGCCCCCACAATAGCCCCAACCTTGGGAAACTGTAACCGCCGAAGACCAGGGCAACCAGATTTGGGCTGTACCTGAGTCAGGTCAGGCAGCACATAAGCCACTTCCTGAACCAAAGAAAGAGGTGGTGGTTCTGCGATACCATGGGTCGTGCATCAGCAGGTAAGCGTTGTATCACTAAATAACTATTTTAAGAAAGAAAATGAAGATGATCCATATTCTTAGCCCTACTGAATTCAGTGAAGAAACAAGTGTTCAGATATCATAGGTATGTGCATGATAGACCTCTCAGATGAAACTTGCTTTTTAAAAAATAATAAAATAAAATGCACTTTCACCAGGGCAATCAAGCACCCCATATACCCTTGTATAAATAGTGGTTAATGCAAATCCAATTTACAATGTATGTTGCATATTCACATGAAGGTGCAAAGCATACGTACAGATTGACATGGAATGATCACCACTGTTAGTGCTTAGAGGCTGGTCCGGATGTACAGTCTTTAATTAATCTCTAAGTGAACCATGTAAGTCAGGTAATGTGGACATTGGTCAGCCAAGGCATGGATTCCCTGGGTGGGGTTCTGTGTAATTTGGCTAGTGCGCAAGGGTAATGTAGAGGTGGTGCATCTTGACTGAGAATCTACACTTAGTAGACACCTCACCACATTCTCAGCCTTGTCTGGGCTGGAAGCCAAGTAGGGTTGCACTTGGTTAGTACTTGCTTGGGGACTAGGGACTGTAGGCTAGTTTAGGAAGTCAAGATCCATCCTGGAAGAAGACAACGGCAAACCACCTCCATACAGCTTCCATACAAGAAAACCACATGGAGGTGTCTAGGAAACCAGGTGTTGAGCTTGCCTTTGATGGGAAAAGCCAAGATTTTACTTTTATTGTTATTTTTCATGCTGAGAACCAAAAAGGTGTGTTGGTGACACAGTCTGTTAAGTAGACAGAAGTAGGACTTCAGGGGAGAACATTTTGGGAGAAGTCACATAATATTTGGAGTTTCAGGTTTGTTACTTACCAGTTGTTTTTTCATCAAAAATGGTAGGAAATTATGATTTTGATTCTTAGTGGTTTTCCACATAAACTCAGCTGTAAGATTTCTAAGGGTTTGGACTTCATGTAGCTTGCAGGATAGAAGTTCCTCACCCCGACCTTGGTCACCTGTCATCAAGAAAAGGCAACCTGGAATTGTGAGCGTCATCATGCAAACTATCTGCAGGGAACCCAGTTGCCTGGCTGCGGTTGTCATGACTGTTCACTTGTCCAACGCTTCGTGGGACATTTGCCCTGTGGATCTGCAGGTGGCTGAGAGGATTTTTTTTCTTTGTCTTCTGATTGGAGCTTCTGATGACTGGTATTATTAACATCAGAATAGCACAGGAGGTGGGTGAGGCAGCCTGGTGGGTTTTTTAAAGGCCCCAACTTCCCCCAAAAGTAACCTGCTCATATGAATCAAATGTATCCTTCAGCTAATTCTGCAGAAAAGTAGCACCCATTTGTTCTCGCCCTTTCACTGCATCTGTGAATGTGCCCGCTCTAGTACATCAGACATGCATTTCCCAGCAGGATGAAAGAATTCTCTGTAGACCGAGCAGCGGAGAGCTGGAAATCTCCAAGTCAGAAATGCCACGATGACCTTCCAAAGATGCAAACCTTTGCAGCAATTCCATCCTGATGAGCAAAGCCAGATGAACATCTGCTCCCCTCTGTTAAAGCCTACGTTCTCAAAGATAGATTCTTTCTCCTAAAAAGTTCATCTCCCAGGACTGCAGGACATCCCTTCTGCAAAGATATCACCAAGGTAGTAAAGGTTTTCCCCTGCACAGTCGTGTCCGACTCTAGGGGCCGGTGCTCATCTCCATTTGTTAGCCGAAGAGCCAGCGCTGTCCGAAGATGCTTCCGCGGTCATGTGGCCGCATGACAAGCACGGAACGCTGTTACCTACCCACCGAAGCGGTACCTATTCATCTACTTGCATTTGCATGCTTTCGAATTGCTAGGTTGGCAAGAGCTGGGGCGAGTGCGGGAGCTCACTCCGCACGCAGGGCTAGGGATTCGAACCTCCGAACTCGCGATCTTCCGATCGACAAGTCTGGCATCTTACCCACTGAGCCATCGCGCCCAACATTTGCATATTACCTCCTTAGCTTATAAGTAAATCTTTAAAACCACATTTTTAATTCCTCCTTCATTCTTGTAAGACAGTGACTAGCTTCAGGTCAGCCAAAAAAAAACTTTCATAAAAGAGCGAACATTCAAATCTGCATCGCCAAGTCCAGTGTTCTCCAGAGTTCAAGCTTGATATCCACACATACGCACACCCCAATGCTCATCTATGCTAATTTAGTAAGTTGTACAACCCTTCCCCCTTAAGGTAGACATACCCATATTGTACAATTTGGAAACAAGCAACAGCTGGTCTTACCTAATACTTTACCTTACTTTAGGGTTATGGAGCAACATCTGGAGCAGCCAAGAGCAAAGTAAGCAAAATGGAGAAGAAAGAAGTGACTTTTAAAGCTCCGTTATAACTGTCCGATGTATTTCAGACCCACACTCCTTTTTCAAGGGCTCTGGGGGTGAAAATTCAAAAAGAAACTTCAGAACTATATTTCATAGGACTGGACCGTTATTTGCATATGAAGACTTAAACCACTGAATTCTATCAAAATATGGCTTAGGGGAGGAAAGCAGAGAGAAACTTATTTTCAGAAAAGAGACTAAATCGGTCTTGGAATCCCTGTTTAACGAGCCAGGACAAAAAACACTGTGTCCTTCTCCTGAACCACCTCACCTAACTTCCCCTGAGCATGGCCGGGGACTGGGGATCTGAGAATGGGAGGCATACCACCGGGCGGTTGGTCTCTCCGCCCAGCTCCAGGCTTGTCAGCCTCGCATGTCCGTCTGCCATGCTTCTGACTGTTCTACACGTGTAGTTTGCTGGTCTGCACTACTTGGCTTCAAGAGGTTTCCCTCTTGGCATTTCTGCATCGCTTGGCGAGAACTGATAAGCACCTGCTCCTCCAACGGACATTCTGTAGGGAGGGGGGCTGCTTGGAGTGGGAACTGGATTGTTATGCCTGGACTCTGGGTGATGTCAGAGGGACGCTTCTTTTAATAATACTGCTTGGGCGCGAAAATCTTTATTCGAGGCTTCGTCTGGCCTGAAGTGTACTAATCCTGAATAAATGAATCTGAAATAAATCCTTTAGTGTAATTGCCTGAGGGATTTCTTGACTGGGAATGCTGACACTGAGTGTTATCACAAGGCTGCAAGGTAGAAGGACGGAGAAGCTTGACTATTGAGAGCAGTCAGGCCATTCCTGGACCTTCAGGAACCACGAAGCTCTGTCCAGGAGGAACAGCGCCACCCCAAAAGGCTGGTGATCTCCTATTCCTGGACCAGGAGATACTTCTGCCTTGTGTTTGGGTTTTCCTTTCAATATATTTACTTTCATCCAACCAACCTGTCACCCGATGAAAGGGCAGAGCCTTCTCCTCAGCGTTTGGCTGTCAGTCAGGGTGGCCAGATCCGCTGCTGACGTCGTGTTTTTTTGTGGAATGAGATGGGTGTTCCGCAGCAGGGAGCTTTATCTCTAATGCAAGAATTTGACATCTGGGTGCCAGGGCTTCACTGCGTGTCAAGCAAGAAACTCATTAATAAAATTGTATGAAGCATCTCAAATCTACTTATTCCAGAGAGATGTTGCTGAATTAGCACCATACAGATTAATGCCACATGACTGAGGATGGGGGGAGCTGAAATTCAGTATCTCTGGAGGGCACCCAGCTGGGGGATTACAACATACAGAGAAAGAGAAAAGGGGAAAGAGATTGCTGATTCAGAATGGTGGGTTGTGTCAATGAATATAAACCACATAAAGAGAACAAGCACAACACCTATACTCTCCATTTGCAGTATGGCAACGTTCTTGGGCTTTCCTGTCCTCCAAAACATTCCAATGGCTCTAGGTCAGTGGAAATCAACAGTGATGCTTAGGATTTTGTATCTAAAGTCCCATCAATCACTCAGTCGAAAACTTGGGTTGCAGCATAAGAGAAACAAAAAGTCCACTTCTATCCAAAAAGGAAATTTCAGTAATATGTTTACAGGCGTTCTGCTGTGACCGTCATTATTTATGCTATGTTTTACAGTTATCTTTTCAATCGCTGCTTCTGAGTCCTACCTGTGGGCCCTGAGCCTCTACTTAGAGCACGTCCACAGCTAACCAATCTCTAAGGGAGAATTGATCCACATCTCAAGTCCGGGAGTATTATCAACTGCCACTGCAGATGACCTTACGATCATAAAAAGAATTCCCTGCACGGACCTTAAGGACTGTACAAAGGAGTTGTTGTTGTTGTTGTTCAGTCGTTTAGTCGTGTCCGACTCTTCGTGACCTCATGGACCACAGCACGCCAGGCCTTCCTGTCCTCCACTGCCTCCCGGAGTTTACTCAACTTCATGTTCGTTACATCGGTGATGCTATCTAACCATCTCATCCTCTGCCGTCCCCTTCTCCTTTTGCCCTCAGTCAAGTACAAAGTACAAAGGAGAAGCTACTCTAAAAACCTTTGCAGTGGCGCAGGTAAAGGGTTGCTCAATACAGATTGAAAAATGCTTTATTTTGACTGAAAACACGTCCTTGTGGTTTACAGAAAAATAAAAAGCAAAATGAAATGCAGCAGGTTTGCTTAAAAGTAGTGGCCCCCACACAAATCACAACCCCAAATCCAGTGAAAAGTGAAACCTTGGCAAAATCATGACCTCCTTTTGGAGCCGCTTTTCATAAGCCAAGAGGCAACGTTATCGCAACGCAAGAAGGGGGAACACCAACAGCGGTTAGGAAGTGCTATGCAAGGGAGGCAGAGGAGCTGCATCATTTCCACTTGAGCAGCTGCGCTGGAATGAAAAGCCACCGGTTACTCTGCTCTGGCTTCGCATCACGGGATGCAAAGCAACGGGTCTGGGGCTAACTGGTTTCTCTGAAGATTTCTTCCCAAGTTATCTGACTGACTCCCACACGCAGAAAGTCCTCAGGCCTTCACTAGCACTTATGAGAAACAGTTAGATATCTGAGGCTGACCCTAGGAGATGAACCACTTCAGGAAACTTTCTCTGACTGCTTCTTAAATCATGCTATGCCATGGGCTCATTCAATATTTTGCTGCCCAGATTTGGGTAATCACAATCCTGGAAATATAACTTAAAAGAGTTGTGGGGAATCAGGCGGCATAAACATTTCATAAATTGTTGTTGTTATTAAATGAAATGTATTCTGAATTTCTTTTACATTATTCCTGGCAGTAGCCTCGTTAGCTTGGAGTGGAGGAATTATTTGCTATCTCAGGTGATGCGTCTTCCATTCTTGCTCTTTGGGGTATGTGGATTTCAGCAGCCTTAATTTACAAAGTTTTTCAACAATATTTTGCAGTGGCCTTTGATCTGACTAGCAACCTCTGATCCAAGAGCCAGGCGGCTCTAGTGGTTAAGGTGCTGGTAGAGGAACAGGGAAGCCCGAGTTTTAATTTCATGCCCCAGGCGCGGAAGCCGGCTGGGTGACCTTGGGCCGGTCACTCTCTCTCAGCCATGGGAAGGAGGCAATGCAAACCACTGTGGAAAACGTGGCCAAGAAAACTGCAGGGACTGGTCCAGGCAGTCGCCAGGAGTCAAGGCTGACTCGAAGGCACTCCCATAATGCAATAATCCTCTGATGCACAGCCCGCGTCCCATTCATTCCGTGGGAAAATTAATCTGTCTTCAAACAGGACTTGTCCTTTCCATTCCTGAAATCCTTCTATCTTCAATCTGGTTTCTTTCACTTCTTTCTTTCTCTGATGTCCACTTTTTCGTAAGATCCACTTTTGACACTAGCAAAGAATAGGCTGTCCCACCTTCAGAACTTCTCATCAGCCTTGTATCCTTCATTCATTCTTTCACTCTTTCGTTAGTCAAATCAATATCCTTTTCCATTCATTCTTTTTTCCCTCTGTGTGCATGAAGAGTCTTCTGCTTAACCCATGTATTACAAAAACAAACAGATCTGGGAGTCCTCGGAGGAGCCTGGAGCAACATGTCTTTGAAAGTGCAGTGGTAGATCTGCCACTCCCGAAAGTTAAACCCCCAAGTAGCTGTTCTCAAGGAAGCCCAGAAGTCCGTCTTCATTAGAGAATCTGATGCAAGGTGCGGATGTGATTTACAGTCTCTGCCAGCACCAGTCATGCAAACCCAGTTATATATTTTGAAAGCACAGTCTCACAGAGGACCACGTTTTGCACCTCTCCCCCATTCTGTGATAACCGTACAGGGGGAGGGAGGTGGGGTTGGGGCAGCCTTGTTCCAGCATCTGTGGATTAACAGGCTCAATTAAGCAACACAAATTTCAGGAAAGACATCTGTTGGCCAGCTTTCTTGGGAGTTTGCAAAGGCAAGTAACACCCAGCAAGAGCTGTGAACGATTTGGCTGTGGATCAGTTGACCTTGAACCTTTATAGTAAGATGGCGGAACGATGTCTCACTTCACCAAACATTACTGTGTGAACTTTTTGAAATTAGCGATCCCCTATATCGAAAGCCCATAATGAGAAGACAGGATACCCTGGAGAAGAAGCTGATGCTAGGGAAAGTGGAAGGCCAAAGGAAGAGGGGCCGACCAAGGGCAAGATGGATGGATGATATTCTGGAGGTGACGGACTCGACCGTGGGGGAGCTGGGGGTGGCGACGGCCGACAGGAAGCTCTGGCGTGGGCTGGTCCATGAAGTCACGAAGAGTCAGAAGCGACTGAATGAATAAACAACAAAAATATTGAAAGCCAAAGGTCAGGGCTAATGTTCTAGCCCATCTTTCTCCCTGATGCACTTTTTTATATCAATGAGGGATTTTTCCAAATACTCCAGTTCTGTGTTGTTGCTTTCTCTGCACTTTGCACAATGCAGCAATGAAAAGCACATTGAGCCACAATTCACACATGATCAGCTACATTGTCTTGCTTGATTCATCACTGTGTAGACCTGAAAGAGATTATTGTCTCCTTCATATGACGCAATCGCTCCTTCCTTACTTCCCAATCCCATCGAATAAAATCTTCCGTCACTTGGGGGTGGAAGGTGCCCCGTATTTTGCCCCATTCGAAACATCCTGACTGAATTATCCAGTAGCCGGCCGTAAGGCTGTAGACTTTTAATGCTTCTTAAGACTGAAGTCAAATATTCTGTCTTGTAGAGTAACTTATAACTGTTTTTATTTTCAAGAAAATACAGGTCTCACATCTCAAACTCAGTTTCCTTTGATTTGCATGCCGTCTACCAGGGTTTACACACACACACACACACACACACAGCCTTAATCCATGCAAGGAAGCCTAACTCAAGAGTTACCATAGAAACTACTGAACTGTGCAGTAATTACAATGTCACCTGACATCATGACAGGAGTTTTCTTGGCTATTCAGAAGGCAGCGCTCGTCTGTCCTAATCAAGCAAATGAAACAATCTTGCGGTCCTAATTGCACCATGAACATCCACAATAAATTTCAAATGGAGTTGCTGTCTTTCTACATGCCACTTATTTCCAATTATCTTTCATCCAGAATTGTGATGGGGTATTGCCTGGTTTTCTCATGTCATACGCGAACGTGTTTAAGTCCAATTGTGCCGTCCAATCTATCCTGACAAGGTAGTCAAGTAAACCAACCTCTTCTCAAACTTTTGAAAGACTCCTTCCCTCGTGTCTTCTGCTCCAGCAGCTCAGCTCCATAACAGCCTGTAAAGGGCTCTCTAACAAGGGTGGGGAGTTCAGTTATGAAGACCGGGCTACAATTCAATACAGAGGGGGGTTCCCTTCTTCCCCCAAGCCCCCTTTTTCTAGGAAGCCACCACCAAAGCTTTACCCCACTCTTGTGTGACTGCCCTTCTCCTATGTTCTCTGCCTCTCCCCCCAGACCTAGCAGAGAGGGCATGCGCCAGGCCCCTTCTGTCAAGCAACTTGTTAGTCATTTGTTGGTCCATGGGATGGTGCCATCTCAGTGGCAGCGCCTGACCTATGGAACAGCATTCCCCTGGAGATCCGGATGGCCCCGACCCTGTTAGCCTTTGGCAGGGTGTTGAAGATCTGGATGTTTCCCCGGGTGTTTGGGTCAAGAGATTAAGTGAGCTCTGCAGCGGCTGCTGTGTTCCTCTATGAACAGGGTTATTGCTGTATCCTTGGGCACCATGCTGTAGTTTTGTGTTTTAATCCTTGTACGCCATCCAGCCTCCATGGTGAGATGGATAGCCATATAATTCCTTTAAATAAATGAAATAAGCAAAATCTATTTTCTTCTGTCTCTGTGCCAAGCAGAGAGATGGGATACTGGTAAGGACAAGGAAGATTGTTCTCCAGAGAGGGGCCTGTTTATGAGTCCTGGGCCAATAAGTCCATGTTTCTGCCTCTTCTTTTCTCGCAGCTCTTCCTCAAACAATATCATAACTCAGAATACCATTATCTAATTGAAATTGCAATTCTATTTACTAATCCACGAAAAGAACCCCAGAGCATGTAATGATTTCTTCCAAGTATGGTTCTGTTGGAACCAGGAGTATCACCCTGAACAGCATCAGACAATATTCCCCAGAATCCCTGCAACACTTGTGTCTGGGGGAACTGGGCAGGACAACAACCCTCTCCTTTATTATTATAAAAACTGCAGTTATTAAAACATTTATTGTTGAAAGATAATCTTAAAGTATCAGAACTAAATATTTACATCTATGTAATTTTTAAAAAAGTAAATAAGCCTTTGTATGTATGTGGGGAGGACGTTATTAAACGTTTCATTTGTACAAATCAGAACAAGAATGAAAAACTAAGCAGATTTCTGGAAACTGGTGGAAATGTTGGATTCCAGTTTGGGGCTTGAGAAATGAGCTGGCTCATGGGAGGCCGCACCAAGCAACACGGTTTCCATAACACATCCTAAATGAACGAAATGACTGCCACAGGGTGAACTGATGGTCATCAAATTGTTTTGAAGAAGGGATTAGACAAACTCCACAGAAAGTCAATTTATGAGTGGCTACCAACGTTGATAGTTCATTTCAACCTCCCCATTTACATATGCCTGCCCTCCAAATAACAGAGAATTGGAACCAAGTGGAAGAAGTTTGTTGCCTTTGTAATCAGCTAATAAACTTCAAGGAAGCACCCGGGCGGCCCCTGGAGACTGAAGATGGATTTAGGTAGGAGCCATCAAGATTCTTGATATTTTTATAAACCAGTTCTTGTTTACTCTATTATTATTTACAGTATTATTACTATCAGCCTGAATCCGTCCACTGCAGGTGGTTAGCAATGGTAATCTGCCACCCTGTGACGGTAGGGAAGGCAGGCGATGCTTCTTGACGCCCCGGCCTAGGACTGGCCCACCTGTCTTCCGTGCCTGAGGGAGGACCACAGCCCCGGTCTCAGTGTTCCCGGTCCAGCCCCTCCACCACGAGCCACACGGGCTCCCACTACATTATTTATACTGACAGAATTAGTTTTATAATAACTCACAAAATGCTCCTCTTGGCAACGTTTATCATATATCCATTTTTAATGTCTTCAGATTTTCAATTACAAGCAGCATTTCCATCCAGCTTCTCCTCCAGTTTTTCTATGTACTGAATTGAAGGTGTTTTCACATGATTGTCACTGTCTTTTTAGGAGAACTGTGAATAATCTTGACCTAGAAAACATGAGAGAATACTGTAAATCAAGTTCTTGGCTTCTTGTCAAGCAGTTTTACAGTTTCGCTGCCCCTGTTTGTTCGCTCATGGCTTTCAGATCCCGACAATAAATGGGTGTTTTGCTAGACATTTTAGATGCTTCAGGTGTGGCTTGGTGTGTGAGCAGAGAGCCATGATTTCTGTGCCTCCTGCTCTGATACCCCATGGATGGGATGGCTGTAAATTCACCCATTAACCTTTACCAACGCAAGATCCGCCTTCACCTTCCATTCCATTCGGATTTTATCTATCTATCTATCTATCTATCTATCTATCTATCTATCTATCATCTATCTATCTATTATCCCCTCCCTAATGGAGGACTCTAGGCGGCTTACAACATCATTGCATATTAATTATACATCCATATATCATAAATATTACAGTGCCCGCGCGATTAGGGAGGGGGTGAGGGAGCCGGCTCTTCTTTCCAGGCATCGGAACTACAAGCCCCAGAATGCCTCGCTTTCGGAGCCGGCTGCTCACATCCCGGAAGTTGTTAAATTGGGATCCGTCGTCCTCTGCCGCCGTCCTCATCCGCCATCCACGGGCTTCTCCAGATCTTCGTCTTCGGTTCCAAGGGCGACTCCCCGACAGGATGCCAGCATATTGCCCCACGTGAGTGGTACCCATTTATCTACTTGCTATTTAGCTTTCGAATTGCTGGGTTGGCAGAAGCTGGGGCTAGTGACGAGAGCTCACCTCGCCACGCGGATTCGAACTGCCGACCTTACGGTCAGCAGACTAACAGCTCAGCGGTTTAACCCGCTGAGCCACCACTGAGCTACCGCGCCCCCATAGGATGGAGACCTATCAACAGCAGGGACCAGCAGTCAATGTCACTGCTGAGCACCTATCACCACACCAGACCATGGCTTCCTCGGGCTGTGGTGGCACAGCGTATGGACCTCAAGGCTGTGCAGGCAGGCGGGGGGGTGGGAAGGATCCAAATAACTTGGGCGGTTTGGCCCCTGCTCCGGCGCTGATCTCAGTTGAAGGCCCAATCTTCTCATGGGTACCTCTTGTCACCAACGGTCTGGTGCCAACCACCGGTTGGTGAAAGGCCTCGGTAACAAGGCCACCAGTTAGAGCCGTATCTAAAACAGTGACTTGGATGTCAGAGGGAGCTACACACCGAAGAACGAAGACACATGAACTTTTGAGCATCAGCATCAAATACCTTTCTCATTAAAAAGAAAGAAGAAGAAGAAAAGAATCCAATCTTGGTTTTCCCCAAATCATTTTCAGAGCCTAATTTGGAGAGAAGGAAGATTTTTTTACTTCTTTTATTCTTCCTTTTTTTTTATCCCCCCTTTATTATTTTTATAAATAACTCAAGGCAGCGAACATACCTCATGCTCCTTCCTCCTCCTATTTTCCCCACAACAACCACCCTGTGAGGTGAGTTGGGCTGAGAGAGAGTGACTGGCCCAAGGTCACCCAGCCAGCCTTCATGCCTAAGGCGGGACTAGAACTCTCAGTCTCCTGGTTTGCCATTGGCTCCTTCCTAGGGCTGAGAGAGAGTGACTGGCCCAAGGTCACCCAGCTGGCTTTCACGCCTAAGGCGGGACTAGAACTCTCAGTCTCCTGGTTTCTAGCACATTGCCTTAACCACTAGACCAAACTGGCTCTTCTTAGACAACTAGAAACCAGAAGTCCTTGCTGCTCTGTCATACATCATCCAAAGATCTACCTGTTACTCTGTTCTGATTTACCTTCCCTCCAAAGCTACTGAATATATTTATGTTGGAAGTTTGGCCATTCTGTAGTGCTTGATTTGCATAGAAAATAACTTCTCTAGCTGTTTTGCTTCTGGCTAGACTTACTTTAAATGCCATATTTTGTAGATTTTGTTTCTTTGGAAAGGATTTGTAAGAGATACTGAAAATTTTTTCCTGATCGTTAGAACTCTCTATGACATACTGAGAATGTTCATTTTAAGGCTTTGCCATAATCAGAAAGTTGTATCTTTCTAAAGGGGGATTAAAGTAGCTATGTGGGAATTCTTATTTCCAATTACAAATGCAAAACCACAAATAAAAAAACAGAAAAAAGGAGGAAACAGATTAAAATCTAAGGATTGAGAATGTACAGAGACTGTGGGAAGATAAAAAGGTTCCCAGAAGAATAATTTCCAGGAACACAACCCTATCGTTCTTTACATTACATTTGGAAGAATTTCCCAAGGCTGGCCCATGGAAAGGATCCACTCCTTGTTTTGATTAAAAGGCTGGATGGAGATCAAGAGAAGATCATTGCTCACAAATATACAGTGTGCTGTGAAACTTCTATAGCACAGTTTTCTCACAAAGCTGTTACAGATGTCTTTGAAAGCAATAACATAGGACATACAATTTCAGTCACAGCTTTGTGAGAAAAGTGTGCTATAGAAGTTTCACAGCACACTGTATATTTGTGAGCAATGATTTCCACAAGCTGTTTACCAGCAGGCATGTGCTACAGAAATGACCATGACAATCTCAAATGAGATCCAAGGTGGAGGTTTTCAGAACAGCATGAAAGCGTCTTATCTCATGACTTACTGGCCCACTTCATGAAAGGCTGTGGAGAAGACCTACACAGGCCAGCCAGATTGGGACTTGATTCTTTCTTTTGTCAGAACAAGCCCCCAGAAAAAGATTAAAGGCACCATCAAGCTAGTTAGTGTACAAGTAAGTCACCTCCTCACCCCCCCCCCCGAAAGATCTTACTGCTAAGCTCTGAAGGAATAGAGAAGGTCCACTTTGATAGTTGGCAAAGAAATGCTATAAAATCAGGATTAGGGCTTGGCTGAACTTAAACTTTTCTGAACTATTTTTGGGGGATCTTCCTGAACCGTAGAGAGGAGGATTCCTTCCCCCTTGCTCATCTTATGTGATGAAACAGACTTCCCAGGTTCACTGTCACATTAAGAAGTTGCATATATTCACTACATTTGCACTCCCATGCACACCCAAGCACTTTTGGAGATTAAGCTGAAGGACTGCAAAGCCCTGATATTTATATGGTTTCTTCCCTCCAAACTCTCAAAGATTTCTCCCTCCCCCAAAGTAATATTTGTTGAAGTCCTGTCCACAAACAGGCCAGAAGATTCAGGAAGGCAATTCCTTCTGGCAGGAGTTGTTATCAGCTAACTTCTCTGGCTGTTGAACAATGTTGGTCTTAGAACAATCAGAGGCTTTAAAGGGGATCAACATTGCAGAAGAAGGAACTGTGTTTCCTAAAATATCCACTCAGCAACTGACCCACATTGACATACTGAAATGCTTGGGGTCTTTTCTAAAAATGTAGATTGCAGAAATAGGAACTCTTTCTGGACCATCTGGACTGCTGCCAGCGGGGAAGCAAAGGATGAAGGCATACTGACACGCACACATGACATCACTGCCTGGTGACAGCACGCAGCCAGCCACGGGTGACCTGAAGAAGCCCACACATGGCCAGAGCTGGTGAGTATCTGGATGGGAGGCCACCCACAGCCCCAGGACCGTAGACTCTACTTGGAAGTCAAAGAGTATCTGGGAATGTAGGAATGGCAAAAGAGTGGAGGCTTATGGCTCCTAGCTCCACTCTAAATAAGACTAAGTCAAGGTCATGTGTGTTCTTCCTCATTTAGCTGGAAAAGAACCGATGGGGAAAAGCGGTAACCAATTCATTATATAGCAGAACATTTATGAGCTGAAAACAAATCACGGAACTGAGCTTGGCAACTACAAACTTTGGTAACATTGTCCAATGACACACCTTCAAAATCAGTCCTACATAGACTTATCTAAGAGTAAACCTTATGGAACCAACTTTGTTTCCAAGCTGACATGGACAATTTGCTTCTGGATACAACCTCTTATTTGATACAGTCACAGACCAATTTTAACTGAGTGTGAGGAGAAGCTAGACCTGTTTCTGAATGGAGTTAAATCCTGTTCACAGAAATTAGATATTAGGAAAAGAGTTTCAGCTGACCTTCTCTCTGACATGTTAGCCTTTGATGTGTAAGATGGGGAGGGAGGGAGGACTATGGGGATGGAATGACATGAGCCTCACTGCTCTCTCAACCACAAAAAGAGATTTGCCACTTCATCTGCAAATTCTGAAAATCTGTTCTCTTTCTCCTCCCCTGCCAGCCTCCTGGGCCTGCATCAGATGCTCTTTCCCTCCCACCTTTTCTGCAGGAGCTCAAGGCAGCCTCCAGGGGATCTCCCTGCATTTTGTCACAACAGGTGGGTTGGGCTGAGAAAGGGTCGCCAGGGGGTTTCCGTGGCTAAAGGTGGACCTGAACGGGAGGCTTCCCGCTCCTGGTCCAGCACCTTCCCTGATGCACCTCCCTGTGGCTTGGCCAGTTCCTGTTTCCCGCCTGTTGTGAGCCCCAAACCCTTGCAATAGCAATAGCAATTCAAATAGTAATGTCACAGCAGAGCCTAACACATTAATGAGGGCAGAAACTCTTGTGGACTAGGATCCATTTCCTCATGTATCTAAAATGTTACACCTGAAGTTCTCTTCCTTGTTACAAAAGCAATTTTGCAAATTCTGTTTCTTCCGAGGACAACTTTTGTGGTTTTTGTAGGGAGCAGATCTGCGTTGCTGGACTTCCCTGGAAACCTGACAGTCCTCTTCCAGATCCTGCTGCCCTGTAAAGAACATTCAGCCTCTTCCAAGTCCACGGGAGTCCGCAGACGCTAGCCTGGTTCTTGTTCCCTCCCTCCTCAGCTACGTAACTATGGAGCCACTGATGAGGTCCTTCAACGCGCTGGTGTCCATGCATCATAGATTGGGGTAGATTTGAATATAATGTTGGGTGTTTTTCCCCCTGATAAAATTTGGCCATCAACTGATCTTTAAAATGTTCCCCCCAGAGGGAAGCACTGGTGACGCTGAATCTAGTGGTTGACAGGTAAGGTCGGATGAAATGAGTCAGATTGATGGGTTAAGAGATGAGGTTGCTCTGAAGAGATCAGTTGGGTTGGCTTTTCAGGCCCCAAGACACTCTAATTTTGGACTGATTTCACTATCTGGTCAATAAAATGAAGATGGAGAGATGGAATCCTTATTCAGGAAGGTTGAAACCGACACTCGGGACTAAGCAGTAAGTGGAAAGAAATTGGGAGAAGAAACCAAGGAGAAAAAGCAATCATTTCATATCGCAATGATAAATCTGTCTTCAAAATCCTTTTAGGGACCTAATATATTAAGATATTCGTTAATCTGCCTGAGAGAGCTAATTGCAGATGGTTCGTGTTCTCGCCTTAATGGATTACTGAAGCGATCTTGCTATCCACCCACACAGAGCAGCAGAACCTGTTTTAGCACAAGCAAAACTTATGCCAAAATGCCTTCATCTCTGGATTCTGCTCTTGGAACCTCAAGTTATCAAGGCAGGACTTAGCGATCAAGAAAATGCTGTCTTCACATCTGCCTTCCCTCTCTTCCCTCCCTCTTCTCCTTGAAAATAAAAATCAATGCTCACTTTTATGTCAAGTGAAATGTCTTCAGATCATTTGTTTCATATATCAGTCAATCTCAAAACTTTAAAAGGTGCAGCTTTATGAAGATCATTCAGTGGCCTGTTAGAACCAGTGAATGGAGCAGAGCTTAACGTAGTATAAGCTCGTGCACAGAAAAAGAATATTGTTTAGAAACAGAGCCAGTGAGCACGTTAGAGAGATCCAGGTTCTTAATCTTACACTTTTAGCCCACCCAAGCATGAAGAATCATGCGCTTAGACATATTAGGTTCAAAAAGTAAGTACAAAAGAGTTCTTTTGTTTATTGGTCCAGTTACATCCATTTTGTTGAGAAATGACTCTTCTTTGGTTCCCTAAACTTTGTTTACCCTCAGCCCTCATAGCTGCTGAAGGCTGTGTGGAGAAAAGGGGAAAATCCTTCCTTAGGCCCATGCATGTGGCCAAGATGGAGGGAGAGCAGCTTGCATGCTGATTCTCTGCTGGAGAGATGAGAGAGGAAGTGGGAGGAGCAACAAACAGCTTCCTCTGGAAGCATACAGCGAGTTTGCCTCCTAGAGCAATCACCCATATGCTAATGAGGCATGCTGATTTGCTGAATATCCAACACTTTAAACAAAACATCAAGTTTCTAAGCCCAGCAACAGCAACAAAACCACACTGATTTCACTTGCAATTTTCACTTCTGGCAACCTTTGGGGCTGTCACAGTCTCTGGAAGTTTTGTGCCTGTCCTTATTGCTGAGTTAAAGTGTTTTCCACTTGTCCTTGAGCTGGCAGAAAACTAAACTGGGGCATTAATGTTGTTCCAATTGCTGATCTCTGGCCTGTGCTGTGTAGCTGAATATTGGTTGGGATCTTGGTTCCACACAAACCAATGCAGTAAAGCCATTAGTGGATCCCTCCAGAAAATACTCAACCAATCAGAGCAGTGCTGCAATGGTATGACAGGGGTTGAGGCCTAAAGTCTGGTTTTTTCCAGTTGTGTTTGAACAACACACACATAGTCCCACAATATTTGTCATCACACAAGCCTACAAATGCCCCAAGGGCAAGCAGAACAGCTGTGCCTGATTCCACGGCCATTCGCCCGTCATTTTGTGTGAGCCCTGGACTTTGCAGAGATCTAAACTCACACCCTAAGTCTCACCCATCCTGTCGGAAGCCATACCAGGCAGCCTTCTCACCACCTCTGACTAGCCCTGGGTCTTTTCTCCAATCCTCTGTTTGGCTCTGCTATCTGTTGAAACTGTGCCTGCCTAAGGACACTTGAAGGTCTGGCCAAACAGGGATTTTCACACATACACAGATGTGTAAGGATGGGTTTTTAGTTAAAACTTAGTGTGGACATTTGTACCAATTGCAACAATCTCATGAACCAGAATCATTTTCCCCTCCTGGTATGGTGTCCTAGATTCTGGCTTCTGCAAAAGTTAGAGTGTTACTTCTGCTGGAAGGGAGAGAGCTGTTATCTCAGAACATTTTTTTGGCTGAACAGAAACTCTGAGGCTGAGAGAGGAAGGGAAGAAATAATGGTGGGAGGCAGAGAATGTAAACAAATTGTGGTAAAATGGGTTAGGATTAGGATTGGAAGGGTGATTATTCTTATATGTGTGTGCCTTACAAATGCAAGTAAACAAAAAAATAACTGTTATAAGAAAATATGTCTTGCAGCTGTGGATGCTGCATGAGTAAGAATTGGGAACAAAGAAGGGGAAATCTCTGTCCCATGAAGCTAGGAGATACCAGGCATTAGACTGACCAGAAGAAGAAGGGGGTTGTATGAGGACTAGACCAGGTGCCCAGCAAATTCAAGAGGGGGAAGGTGGGGTCTTCTGAGCTACCGAGGAGAATCCTGTTGCCCTCTCTTTGTGAGATGGTGTCGAGACTTTCAGTGGCTGGTGGCAAGCCAAGCCAGGTCATCTGTCGCCCCCAGGGTCAGGTAGTGCTGGAAACAACAAACACACTGTTTCTTAGAGATGCTGGCTGTTCCAAACATTTTGGGGCAGTCTGCCATGTTGCATTGCCTTCCCTGTTGCTGGTTGCAACCGAGATGAAACAGGGGAAGCATTCTTTGTAAGTGGCTGCCATGAACCCCTGGTGTCTTTCCGGGATCCCAGTGACATGGGAGCCCAAGAAATGCAATCTTCTGATTTTAAGGAATGGATCCAGGATGTGTGCTTGTCATCTATTTTTGAAAAGTCTCTTTGTTCTGAAAATGAGAAGATGTTTCTCTGTGAGCTAGATCTAATGATAAACTTAAGGGTTTAACTAATTTTATATTGCTATCCATGGTTGTTATATGTAGCTTTTTTCTGTTAATTCGTTTTCATTTTTGTCGGTTTATTTTAATCATGATACTATATCTAGTATAGTTTCTTTCTTCACTGCATAATCACTACCCATCTCTTTATTTCCATTAATGTCACGGGTTTATTTTAATTTCACCATTAAAAAAACCCTTCTGTTATTTTAAGATAGTTATCATTTTCCCTGAAAGTTGTTCAAGGCAACATTCAGAAAGTACAGAAAAACACGACAGTGCAAATATTCCTGAGCCCCACTGAAATGAGTAGTTTTCAGGAGCCTGTATCCAGAAAGCGACCCGCTACATCTATTCATATTTGATAACAATCTGAATAATTCATTTTTTTCCTGAGGATAAATTTTTATTATTTTTTCTTCAGAAAAATAATTGAATTCACAGCTGAACCCTCAGACTTTACCAGGCAATGATTTTTTTTATTGGCATTAAATAATTCATAATTCAATTTACCAATTCACAAGAGGTGGAGTGAAATTGGCCAACCCTATCCAAGACTTCACTTCCATAAACAGGGTTTCCTTTCCTCGGGCCTCGGAGGATGAAACCCTCTGAGCAGCATCTACATGGATGGAAGTTCATCTTTAAACCCTTCTCTTTATTGGAAACGGAGACTTATTTGGGGTTGAGTTCCGGTGTAACATGGGGCAACCTTGTTTGGCAATCTGCTAATAAAGTGATGCTGCAAAGGAGAAGAAGGAGGAATGGGGGAGAAGCCTTCAGGATGGGCAGGAACGTATTTTAGTCTCCCAGGATACATATTCCAGAACTTCAGTTCTTTTAAAATGCACATAATTAAGGATTTCAGCATGATAGTAATTCAGTCCTCCTCCTCCTCCTCCTCCTCCTCCTCCTCCTCCTCCTCCTCCTCCTCCTCCTCCTCTTTAGTGTTGGTATTAATATTGTATCCTGGACCAGTTTGTCTTACTTTTGGATCTGGGCCCTCATTTGCCCTGAAAGGAAAGCTGGTTTGGGCCACTAGAACAGTGCTTCCCAAACCTGGGGAAATTACCCAAAATTAGGTAAAAGTGGTTTTTCTTTGGGTAACGACACACAAACCCATTATCCAATCACAACAGGGACTTTTAAATTGACTTATAGTGCTTTACCTACATTGGGTAAAAAGGACTTTCTGACCAATGGTTTTGGGTAATGAAGGAAAAAGTTTGGGAGGCACTGCCTAGAAGCTTTTCTTCCAGGGAGTGCCATCGGTGCCCAGGCAGGGCAGTCAGGACGTTACTGGATCCATCAGGGGGCACAGTGAAGCTCAGTGAGCAAATCTCAACCCCCCATTAGGGTCACAGTCCAGAATGAGCCTCCTATTCCTGCTACCTGCTATTTACGCTGTTTTCAGGGAAAATCTCATTCGCCCAATTAAACAGCTGTGCAAAACGCTTCTCCTCTGATCTGGCTGCAAATGCTTCTCCAACCTTCCAAGGCGCAGCTAGGAAGCCGGACCTGACCAGGCAGCCTTCCAATGTTCAGCTGGTGCTTTTGAACCGAATCCGGTTAGCGTCCGTTGATTGGATCTCTTGTGGCAGCTGCTTTCTTTCTCATCAGAATTCACCTTGCATTTCTTCTCAGCAGAAGCCCCCATTCTTGCTGTTTCCCTCGTCCGCCACCGTGTGCAGCAACCAGAGCTTTACCTGCCTCCTTCAAGGGTTGGGTGAAGCTTTTGAATGTGCCTGCTTCCAAAAAGTACAGGGCTCTCTGTTGCCTGTCCCGGTGCAGCTGCCCGTTGGCATGCAACCCCCGAATCCACCGGATGCCCTTTTGCGTTGCCTCCCCTGAGTCTAAACACAAGGTGCACAGGCGTCAAACAGCAGAGGGGAAGCCAGGGGTGGGCTATTAGAGCTTCACTCCCTGAGCCTCATCTGCCAGTGCCTCATCTCTCCATGCGTTAGATCACAAACTCATCACTGGCTGGTGCAGGTTTTCACATCTGTTCCCCTCTGCTTGCAGCCTGTATATTGCACAAGATGTCCCTTTCTTGCTGTCCAGTCAGGATCAAACAAATCAGCTGTTGAAGTGAGATAACTTATTTTGGCATCCCTCCCAACTTTCTATTGATTTGGTGTCAGACCAGGAAACTGAAGTTCAAAGATCCACTACAGCCATTTCCCCACAAACATCCTCATGGCCTCACCAGCCGTCCCTGAAGTGAAGGAATGCTCATCCTTTTGCTGTTATTTTGGCACGCTGAGGGCTGGGTGACTCTAGAAGATGCTACAAATTCCTAATAGGGGTTCTGCACAAGCCATGACGTTCTTAATCCAACTGTAACTGTGGGCACATGTGTGAGGCAATGCCTTATCCCCTTAATTCCAGGCTGACCTCCTACAACTTGTATGCCCCTTCCCCACAACTCCTGGGGAGGGGCAACTGGGAATGGGCCAACGCCACTTGCTCCAGAGAAGCCAGCACTTGCTCTGCCATGGGGCAAGTCGCCACCCCCTTCTTTCAGCAGCCTGACCAGACCAGAGGCAACTGCTGGATCTCAGCCCATAAAATAATATTCTTTCCATTGAAGAAGTAACTCCTGACTACCCTCTTCACCTGGGAATGGTCTAGAAACTTTATTTCGGCCACCTGACGCTGAGCCCCCCTCAGAAATACTTTGGCCCTTCTCCAGCAGCACAGCAATATGGAGCTCCCTGTTTTTGAGATGCTGGAGAACCCCATGAAGAAAATGAGGGAGACTAGCCGGGGATGCCAATGGCCCAGGGTGGCAGAGGAGAAATCCAGCCTCCCTCACCTGGGCTGCGCCCATCTCTGCCTCCTTTGGATGGACCTCTTTGGTTTTTGGGACAGAGACAGGGAGGAAAGGGAGCCCTGCGTGGAAACACGGAGCCCAAAGGGAACCGGTAATGCCTTTGGCTGCTTCATCATCAAATTAATCTCTTCAACAACCTCTCATTGGAGCCAGTTACCGACTTCATGGAAGGTAAGAGAAGATCAGATGCTGGAGCCAAAGCCAGAGGAGGTGACTTTGCTTGCCCTGACAGGGTGAGCAGGCAACCCAACTCCCTTGAGGAACGTGTGCAGAAGCTGCTCCAGGCAGCACAGTTGCCGTTTCCATTCGCAAAGCAGCTTCTCATCAGCCTTTGCTGAAACCAAACGCTTCCCTCAAAGACCTGCAGACTCTTAACTGGAAGGGAACCCAATTGCATGAAGCCCATGAATTCTGCAAATCAGAAGTAGTGCTGATTACTGTCAGGCACCTGGATCTCAACCATTTCAGAGCTGCTACACCGTTCCTGACAGTATTTATCTTGTGGATCAGTACTTGGACCATTCTATGTTATTTCGGATACATTTCTTTATCGATTATGTGCCATCAAGTCGGTGTCAACTCTTAGCGAACACATAGATAGATTTTTCTCTGGGATGATCTGTCACCAACCTGATCCTTCAGGTCTTCCAATAGTGCACCCACCACCACTGTAATTGAGTCCATCCACCTTGCATTTCTTTATTATTTATCGCCAAATACATCAGTGGCTTCTTGGGACAAACATTTTAATAAAACAGGTAACGCGCGCACACACACAACCTTGACTACATCAGAATTTTGTAGAAGCTGGTATATTTTCATCATGGAAAGAAAAGCACCAAATGATTCTTTAAAGTTAATGGATATATATTCAGTACAGCACATTCTGAAAGGAGAAATGTCATAATATCCATGCTTACTATGTCGTGTATTTCTCACTGATTTCCAATAGATTCTCAGTGCCTGCCTGTGGCTGGGGAGTGTGATTTTGATTTGAATGAATCAAATGTACCGAAAATCACGAAGCATTAATAGGGAATATTATGAAAAGAGTTCAAACAGCAAAGTTAAAACTGATCCTAGAAGAAGGAGGCAGGCCAATCTCAGGGGGCAAAACCCCCTTGCTCAAAGTAGATAATTTGGGGGCTTGAAGAGATAAAGAAGGGTCTCTAAGGGGGATGAATTCTACCCTGAAAAGTTTCTGCTCAGAGATAAAAGGGTCTTTGCAGCGGGGGGGGGGGGGGGGACTGTCCCTGACCTAGACATCAAGGAACTCCATCTGAATTGTGGTTCAATATTTAAAATGGTGAAATGATCCCATCTTTTTTTCTTTCATTCGAGGCAGTAAAACCAATCCATTTAAAGATAATCCTGATAGTTATTTCAGAGTTTTTCAGTCCCCAACACGCTCCTATTTGCTGAAACCTCAATGGACAAAACATGGGGGGGGGGGGGATTACATTGACACTGGATGCAGGGAAGAAAAGGGGGGGGGGTGAGCTTAAGCAAACATTCTCCCAAACATGCAGGTGCCAATCAAGAGAGTAGGATTGCCGCTGCTTCACTCTGCAACTCCTGGCCACTTTGTAAGGCTTCATTGGGGCTGAGAGGCAGATAGCCAGTGACCTGTGGCATCTATGATGGCTGAGGGTCACGGTCACCCAGGAAAAAGGGAGGGGGGTGTTAGTGGAGGACGCCTCTGCCTTCCCTGCTCCGAACAGGAGCATGCTGGGTGTGTACCGAAGGGTTTTGCAGTTCAGAAGACACTCTATCCGTGTGTTTAGGGAGGTTGAAGAAGGTGAGAGGGCAGCTGGAGGAAGAGAAGATTGGCCCTTCTGTGTGACTTGCACAGCCCACTGTTCACTCTCTCCGTGTGCAATTGGGCACAGACAACTTCACTTTTTCAACTCTTCCCATCTGGGGGAGATTCACGTTTGCCACACAGAGAACGCTACGTAGCTCAGGCTGTGCCAAAACACAGAACTGCTTCCTTGGTGGAGGCCCCATTTGGCTTCCACCCCATGGGATGCCCTGCCCCGCCCCCTTTGCCAGGGGAAGGAATGACACCATCCGAAGCTGCCGCCAGCCCTGGGCTGGCCCTGAAATCCTCGCAAGGACGAAAAGGTCGAACTTTGTCAGAATGCAGTCAGCTTGATTCTTCTTGGAAAAATCAGTGGAGAGATCCCTCGAGGGAAGAAAATTCCTTGGGAAAGAAATACTTAAGAATAACAGAACTCAATTATTACGGAAGTCAAGGAGAAAGATTATTTTAATGCACTTTTTTTCTTCCTTCTTCCCGTTTTCTGCAATTATGGGTATGAGCTGTTGAAAATTAAGTAGAGCTGATTAGTAACAGGGAAGATGGATGAAAAATTAATCTGCAGAATGCATGATTGATTTCCACAGCAGGAAAGACTTGAGATGTCTCTTAAATGGCTGCATGCATTGCGCTCGTGCAGGATCAGAACAGCAGGTAAAATGAGGGCAGAGGGGCATGCAAGCCTGGAGACAGACAGACAGACAGACAGACAGACAGAGGGATGCAGCGCCTTAGCAGCATCCATCCCGCGAGAGGCCCAGGGAGACAAGGCTAAGGCACGCCCTGTAGCTCTTCCTTCCGCAGCACCACCTTTCGATCGGGGGCGCCCGCTGTCCTTGTGGCACCGCTCTCAGACCAGATGGCTCTGGCTTCCTCCTCCCATAACCTTCTGCAGCCCAGCTGATCCTTCTCAAGGGTTTGGAAGAAGACTTGGTGGGGCTGGTCTTCTTCCCTCCATGCACCGTTTGCCTTGCGTGTCACACCTCGTAGACTAGAAAGCTGGGCCCAGGGACTCTCCTTGCTCAGCAAACCAATCTGGGAGGCTTTTCAACCAAAGAAGGAGTTAATAGATAGACAGAGGGACGCAGATAGATAGATCCATCCATCCATCCATCCATCCATCCATGAAAATGTAAACATAGAACGTCAAAACTCTGTGTTCTCTACCACTTGTATTCATAAAGTGATGATGTTCCTTATGATGTCATTAAAATACATTCTTCTTTAATTCTATAGCCCCACTTAATATAAAGATAGGTTAATACAGGGTGAAGTTATCTCTGTTTTACCCTCTGGTATGAATATCCAACGTATGTTAGGACTCAAGCACAGTGTGAAACTGGTCAAAGGTCAGATGTCTTAGGAAAGAGAGTTCACGTTTGTGGCCTGGGATGTTCCTGGACCCTGCTTTGCTCCTGGCTGATCACCTGGGCAGATGCAGCAGATGTGGTCTTTCTTGCTATTATGAAACACTTCAAGATACTACTGAAATGTGTTTGAAGATGGAAACCGTGCCTGGTGCAGTATGTTTCACACCAGCTGCTGGTGTAGGACTCTTATGTTTAGGATGACTGTTGGAAACTGCCTTCTGCTGAGCCAGGCCATTGATCCCTGTGAGCATTCCTCAACCCTGGCAACTTCCAGATGTGTGGCTTCAACTCCCAGGATTCTCAGCACTAGGTATGCCAGCTGAGGAAGGTGCCCAGGTTAGGAAACACTGATCTCTTGTAGTTCAACGTTGTGTAATAGGAAGAGTTTGACAGGATCTCAGAGAGGGTTGGTGCCAGTCCAAGGACTGGGCCCTCTGCATGTGATACATCTCTTAGGCTGCTAAAACTGGCCTCTTCTCCAGAGCACATTATTTTATTCCTACCTACTTACTTACTTACTTACTTACTTACTTATTTATTTATTTATTTATTTATTTATTTATTTCAGACTCTCTTAGTTCCCACTGAGGTCAGATCTGAATCATCCGGAGCTTTGTGCTGTTTTCTGATAAAGGAATTGTCCCCTAGCAGTTTTAGGGGGGAGAATGAGCGGAAGAAGGAAGCTGATACCAGGACTGTACTTTGCAGTCGGGGGTTTAATGGGAAGAGGGGAAAATAACGTTTTTCAGGATACTTGCCCATTTTTGCTCTTTTGAAATGCAAACCGCTTGTGAAGCATCTTCTTCTGAAAGAGACTAAAATCATTGTTTTGTCTGGTCTGTAGCCATTTCACTAGAAGAAAGTTTTGGAGAGGATGTTGCAAAACTAACAAATGTACAATTTGGAACATCTGGATATATTCAGTCAGCTGCAGGTGGATGGCTGCTCAAACATTTCTGAATCCAAATGGATTTATGGAGAATGCCAGAGATGGGCAGACATTCATCTTATTGTGCTGGAGGAGAATAATTTAAAGCATTATCCTGTTTCATGAGAACCATGGGATTTGGAAATTTATAGCTACTGCAGACTAGTGGTAAAATATATGAAAAGCTGCTCTTTAGGAGGAAAGACATCTATAAAAAGGATCTCCATCACATTCAGGTTTTATTTCTATTATTATTTTTGGACACTTACACCTTCTCAGAGATCTCAGAAACAGCCAAAAGCAACCTTTAGGAATAAACTTATTAAAGTAAAACTTAAAATATTATAATGGTCAGGAGAATAGTCAATGGACAGCATCTTTTTAGACCAGGAGGACTAAGAATTTAGCTGGAACAAAAAGGGAGTGTGTTTTGTGCTCAGGAACAGAACAGCACATGCGCTGGGCGTCTCAGCTCATATGCTCTTTCGGGGTTTTCAGACTCCATTATTGGTTTCCAAACCACCCTGAGTCTCATGTTTGAATCAATAACATTCTGGCTGATTGGTGGGGAATCCTTGGCCATCATCGCCGTCCTAGAGAACACGGCCAGGTCTCAGGGATGATCAGAGTGGTTTTCCAACATCTGGTGGGCCATTCCCATTCCTGGCCTGAACAGTTCTATGTATTTATTTAACACATAATGGAAACCCAACGTTTTGGAAGAACGCATACACGACATGAGTAATTCCTGCATGCCATAGAGCAGCTACACCGTGTGTGGATACAGATGCTAGTGGGTGGGAGAAAGAGCAGGGAGGTGCTCTTGCCAGGAGGATGAGAATGTTCTAGCAACATTCGGTGGATCCTTTCCAGGAGATTGTTCTCTAATCCAAAACCAGCCAGCCTGATCCAGGAAGGGGAAAAAATAGGGTTGAAGATGTGACTGAACTCATACGGCAGTTCCTCGTGTTTGCCACCAATACTTCAGAAAATTATCTAGAAGGCATGTGTTCATTCTGTGATGACTCCAGAGCCTCAGGAGGTGCAGTGGGAGGATGGTGAGTGAGTGTGCATGAGCGTGAATATATCTGTGAATGAGCCATCTGGGCTTTCCTGTAATATCACTTCTGTTGTTTTGTTTTCCACTGAGGCAATGGAGATGGGGAGAGACCATGACTGCAATCGTCAAGAGTGGACTGGAATCATGGGTTGTCCTCCACTCCCATCACAAAAGCTCCCTTTCCAGTCTCTTAGCCCTGTCTCTGGCACCGGAAGGCAACTGTGCTGTGTGATCCTGGGAGGAGACCCACCACTTAAGGGTGTTGCAGACCGAGAGGCCGCCACTTGTTCTTCTGCGCACTCTCAAGCAGCTTTTGGAGCTCGGATCTGGGGCAATGCGCAGCCCAAGTAGCAATAAGGGCATGACGCTGAGGATCCGGGCCATCCTGGCCAACTGGGCTTCATGGTCTTAATGTTTCTGCTGCTCTGTCGTGGAAAGCAGAAGGTTGTCTCAAACCACAGGCACCTGCATGCAAAGGGGGGGAACAAAAGTGTTCCAGTCAGGGGAGATCACCAGGTTCCCTTCAATGGGGGAGCCACAGCTCTGCCACCCCCCAACTGGCCAGGCTTTTGGGGGGAGTGAAAGTCTGCTCCAGTCCTTCTGCAGGCAGTGATCTCACTCAACATCAGGGAAGTTGTTTGCAAAAGCAAAAGCAACATTCCTTGGTTATTCTCCAAATCCTGGGTGTGGTCTTTGGTTGGAGTTGGGTGGCATTCATTTTATTTTCAGAAAAAAATCAGGGAGGATTGGTTACAGTGAGATTGTACACTATCAGTCCATAAGCATTTCCACAGGAAAGTGAGCTCCATACCCTCAAGGATAGTTGGGTTTCATTGGCAATGACTGTAAGCCTATTTCCAGCCCCGCACTGGCCACACTAAAATGTGATTTGCACAGATGTGCAGCTATCTACATGCTGGCTTCATTTACTATATGCTGTATAACTCATGTTTTCCATATCAAAGATAATTGGCTCCTTATTCTCATTCTCATTGGAAGAAGAACTGGTCTGCATTTGCACAGTTTATTACTTATGATTATAACATATTTCCTAGGCTGTGCATCTTTCAGAAATGATTTGGAAGGAGTGCTGTGGGCCTTGCATGGACGCCTGAACAAAATGTAAAAGGTAAAGGTAAAGGTACCCCCCGCACATTTGTGCAGTCGTGTCCGACTCTAGGGGCCGGTGCTCATCTCAGTTTGTTAGCCGAAGAGCCAGCGTTGTCCGAAGACGCTTCCACGGTCATGTGGTCGGCATGATGCATGCGGAACACTGCTTCCTTCCCACCAAAGTGGTACCTATTAATCTACTTGCATTTGCATGCTTTCAAATTGCTAGGTTGGCAAGAGCTGGGGCGAGTGCGGGAGCTCACTCCGCACGCAGGGCTAGGGATTCGAACCTCCGAACTTGCGATCTTCCCATCAACAAGCCTGGCGTCTTACCCGCTGAGCCACCACGCCCCTCAAAATGAGGGGCTGCTTTAAAGAGCAACTAAGGGGTGTTGTGTGAGGTCCAAGGTGCTTCTTCCAAGTCATGCCTGAAGCATGCCCAGCCCTACTCTTGACCGACAGGAATGCAAGGTGAATATATTGGACACACGGGGCTGAAATGGAGGCCGGGGAGAAGGAACAGCTCCTCCTTGAAGCAGAAGAAGACACCGCAGGAGCAGCCTTGTCATCTTCTTGCCGCCCTCCAGGCGTAAAGGGTGAGAGTTTGCAATGGGCAGCCTCTTCTCTCCACGTGGAAGAGGATTTTGGAAGATCAGGATCCTCAGTTGGTGGAGACTTGCATAGAGAGACTCTCTGCTACAGGCGCCCTTTACAGGCGAAGAGGAACGAAAGGCCAATGAGAGCAGCATCTGGCTCAGGTGGAGGAGACCTCAGCAACCCTACCTGAGGCAAGACCTGCTGAGCGTAGGCCACTTCCTATCCAGGGGGCGTCCATAGGCCTCCAGCGTCTGCTCTGCTTCTTGCGGACTGAAGGGAAAACAGTTCAGGATCTCAAAGCTCTGGTCCTCCGTTTCCACTCCAGGGTGCACGTAGTCAGCTGAGCTAGACAGACCCATCCCTAGCATGGCACTCACTGGAATTCTTTGATAAACGCTTGGGTAGCCTTTCTGGAATGAATGAATGAATGAATGAATGAATGAATGAATGAATGAATGAATGAATGAATGAATCTGCTTATCATAAGTTCTTGCATCCTTCAGTGCCTGCCTGGCATTAACCCCATCTTACCAGTGAGACAGGGTGAGTTGAAGGCAAGAAAAAAGATTCTGCCAGGGCACGCTTGTGCCACTGTTAGGCGCAAATGGGACAAGGCCCCTGGCGCTGCAGGTTACTCCTTCTGGTAGGGAAGAAAGGAAGCAGGAGCTGGGAGTCATCCCCAGGCCAGGTTCTGCTTCTAGGTTGTCCTCCAGAAGCTCCCTTCCGCCTATCCCTGCAGAGCCCAGAAATCCCTGGAAAATGAACAATTGGTACCCTGAGGGAGAGCCAGCGGACTGGAGTTCTGAAACGTGTTTTTCTCTGTGAACAGCGAAGAGCTTCTAATTAAACCCTCCCTCAGTTCATCTGTTTGCTTACCAGAGAGTTATTCTTGCTCTTTTGAGCTATAATTAATTCAGAATGCTATTAATTTTCCAACAGAGCCTACTTTAATCTATATGAAGTGAACATTTTTCTTAAAGAGTAACGTCTGCTGAAATAAAGCTGTCACAAGATTTGTCAATATGCGTCAAGCAGGCAAATGAAAGACATTTTTAATTTGTGACATCTTAAGTTTTGATGATTTGGAGCGGATGTCACACTATCGCCTTCATAACGGTCAGCCAAAGGTCCCTTAAGTCAAGCTGGCCCTTGGTGGCTCTGGGCTCACGGGCTCCATGTAGCCAACAGCATGGAAGTGGTTTGCCACTGCGGTCTTCTTCTGGGATTTCTTTCCCAACTTCTCAGTTTAGCTGAAATCCTGAGATTTTTTTTATGGTCTCCCAAACACTAACCAGGTCCAACCTTGCTTAGCTTTGTACCCCATCCCAAATTATAAACAGAATCCTGCTTCTCTTCCTTTATGGTTCATTCTGTTTCGACTTCATCCGCGTTGATTGAGCATTTGACACAGGGTTAGGTTTTGGATGCCTGTGGGTGTCACTGTTCCCTGGTATCATGCATGATATCAGAAATGGCGAGTCATCCACCTGTTATGAAACTAGGCAAAATACTGTGTTTTCATCTTTTGTCGCATGCAATAAAACATATTATAAACCAAGCATCTGTCAGCATGACAATTAATAAATGTAAAAATTATTTCGCAGCCTCAAACTGACTCCCCCATATCCCAATGATCCCTGTGCCCCCAGAATAAAAGCAATTTCATAAAAAAATAAAACGTGAGGATGGTGACCCTCCTAAAATACCATGTAGCAAGTTACGCCTCATAATGGCTAAGGACAACCTGGCGTGTGAAGTTGTCTAAAGCTAACTAAAGCCTTTTTGGGATGTTTCCAAAAAGTGCTGAAGTGCTTCAGGTTAAGGATTGTCAAGCATGCATTGCTTCCTTTGCTTTTCTGACAGGTACGTTTCCAACTGCCCACCACTAGGGTTATGCTTCTGCATCACACCCCTCAGGGGCTCCTCAAGGCAATCTAAACGCCTCCCTGCCAGACCCCTTTTAACCAGCCATCAGACAACCAGGCCAGGGGTCTTCGTGCAAGGCAAGAGGGCCAGCCGTGACTTCCGGTATTCTGTGCCTCAACAGCCTCATTCGCTGCTGGGCCAAAACGTTTTGCACAGCATCGTTCCCTCAAAACTCCAGGTGGGAGAGTGTGTCGCCTCAGAATACCATGATCCAGAGAGAGCAATTAAGATGTTTTGCACTACAAGGGTAGATCAGGGAAAGATGAGCAACTGATGGTTGGCGCATATTGCTGAAGAGAAGGGCGTCTGCCACACGAGCTGAGTCCCTGGGCCGGCTGTGCAGCCAGCGCCCTGGAGTTCTTAGGCCACAGAAGCAGTGGCACAGTCTTCTGTGGGAGGAGTGGAAGAGCCAGAGAAGGAAGCAAAGATGGTTAGCAAGGGACTGGTCTACAAATGTCCAAGGTCTGGGCCGTGTTTATTTTTCCACCCGAGGAGGAAGGAACAGAGGCTTGCAGAAAGTGCAGGGCAGGTCATGGCCGTGGTCCTCCCAAGGAGACAGAGACATTGTCCCTTCCTGGGGATGCACGTGGGAACAAACGAAATTGCAAGGCCTGTCTGTGAACATACTGCAACGAACTATGAGGTTCTGGGTAGGATGAAGGATCTTGAGGTATGGGAGATGTGATAGGATGTGCGCTGGCATATAGGGAAAAATCAAGGCTTGAGAATAAATAGACAGAGTGCAGCTTTTATGGCTATAATGTCTTTACTTGTGACGAAAAGCAAAGTTGAATATACATGGTACAGCATTGCAAAAGGAAAAACAAACTTACAAGCAGCGTTTCGTGTATTGTTTCCAGGGCCAGGGCTCAGGCCATGGCCTACACACACAGCCAGGCATAGCTACGCACTTTCCAGTCCTCAGAAGTAGAACACACACACGAACATGGCTAAAAGACCGGACAGAAGTCAAGAAGCACAGAACACCATTTTGCATGGTTAGATAATCAGTTCTTCCAGCTTTCTGGTTGGCTGGAAGTTAGGTGTGACACACACCAGGCCTAAAGCATAGGCCCTGCTACTTTGTGGCAGTGTCGCAGCAAGCATGCTGTCTCCTCCCTCCCTCTGCTCCCCCTGGAGCAGGCTTCCCACGGAGGGACTCAGGAGACATTGTTCCCATGCGAATGTGTAGGCACTAGCCATAACAATACATCACATGGTACCTTCTAGCTTCATATCTAATGAAGATATAAGCAAGGCCGTTCAAAGCTATGGGAAGGCTTTTTTGTTTGTTACCTGGCCACCTGGCTGTGCCTTGTAGAGAAAAACAATTTGCCACTTACATACGAGAACTCTGACAAGACGCTTGTCTTTTCTGTTGAAGACCATGACCTAGGAAAGGAAAAGAAATCTGGAATAGGAAGATGGGCTGTGAAGGTGGTGCTCGGGGCAAAGTTCTCATTCTTAGACTTTGGTCCGTGCTTCTAGGATGAATGTGTGGGGCAGGAGAAGAAGGGGTTTGGCCCTTCTCTTGCAAATCTGATCAGGAAGGCTCCGCCCCATCCCCCGGGAAAGTGCACGAAAACCAAACTGGCAGCCTCACCCCTGTGAGGATCCAATCCTGATCTTCACAGACGGGAAGGACTGGCCATCGGCTGCAGGCCGCTGAGCCCTTGGGCGGAAGCTGCAGGTCATTTGGGGATTTATGGTACCAAAGGAGGTAAAACAGAGTGCCTGAAAAACTTGGTTTCAGTAAGTTTAAGGAAAGGCTGGATGCAGTTCCCACGGGCCGAAAGGCTCAAGGAGGAATTGGTGGGAATCCTTAAAAACAAGGAGCCGGAGGCACAGCCACAACCCGTTCCAATAAAAGAGCCTACAATGTTGGCATGAGTTCAGTGATAAACCTGCATTTTAAAAGTATAGGAAGCTGCAAAACCATTTAGTTTTACTGATGGCGTGCTGCAAACTTTTTAAATTATGCCTGGTTTTCTGTTGCATTACCTTTTGCAAAATGCCTTTATTCCAGAGGCTGTTTTATCAGAAGACACAAAAAGGCACGTCCGTTTCGGAAAGCAAGCTACCTAGCTAGCTGGGAAGGATAGCACGAGAAGGAGTCAGACCTTATTCTAGGATGTGTGGACTGGATGAAAGAACCCTGGGGATCAGGCCTAACTTAGCCCCACTGATTTCCACCTGCCTAAACAGTTTGGCTGCAATCAAAGGCCCTTAGAAGGGTGAGGCGGCGTGGATCTAGGAGAGAATGTAGAAATTAATTCCTGCAAAATCAATGGGGCTGAATTCAAAAATAATGACTGCCATAGAATCAAAAAGGTAATACACTTAAATCCAAATGTTCTGTCTTGATGGGATTGAAGACTGGGGCCCCAATCTGTCAGTGTTACAACAAGAAGCAGTTCCAGATTAATTAAGAGCGTGGATTAATTCTGCAATTGGAACCTTTTGTGCTGATCCAGTTATTCACTGGTGAAATCTGCATCTGGGGTTGCCCGAGGACAGCAGCTGCCTCCAGGGAGGGAGAGCGGCTTCATCCGCTTAGCTTTCCTTTGCTGTCCACGGGAAAACAGAAAAATTCAGCCCAGGTTCCCGCCTCCTGAATATAAGGAAGGTCTACTGCCACACGCAAGAACGAAAGCAGAGGGAACATCTCTTTACAAGATTCTGTTCACCACTTTTAACTGAGAATTCAGTTTGGACGAATATTGCCGTGCAAACTGGATTGCCAGAAAGAAAGTGTGTTCCAGATCGATCTGTTCTGTTTTAGCCATGAATGTTACAAAATGTAAAGATCCACATAGCCCCTTCAATAAATATATTAATTAATACCATTTATGTAGCTCCTTAGGTTGGCCAGAATGCTATACAGTAAGAAAATTGATATGTTTTTTTTAAGGTCAAGACTCTTTTTAAGTCTAATTTGACCTTGCCTTGGTGACGTTTTTCCAAATGGCTCCAGCTCTGGTGTTCCCTGACGGTGTCTCTCCAAAGCACTAACCAGGTTCGGTCCCCCTGAGCTTCCAAGCCCAGATGAAGTCCTTAAGCCAGGGTTTCTCAAACAGGGTTCCGTGGAACCCTGGGGTTCTGCAAGAGGGCACTAGGGGTTCCCTGGGAGATCACGGTTTATTTAAAAGGTATTTCAAATTTGGGCCACTTCACATTAAAGAGGTAAGTTTCATTCTTTATTTTTAGTTTAAGAACACTGTTAGTGCATATATGCAGGCCTACCCATGAAACGAATATAGTAATTTTGTAACGTCTGGCCTATATTGGAGCCTGAATGTGCAGGGGCTCCCCGAGGCCTGAAAAATATTTCAAGGGTTCCTCCAGGGTCAGAAGGTTGAGAAAGGCTGCCTTAAGCTGTGCAAAGCAGCAGCGGAGTGTTTGATATGCCTTCTTCTCATCCAGCAGGAGCGTCTTCCATGCATGCTTAGAAGTCTGGGGAAGAGCTTGAAAGCTTCTGTGCCAGATCTTCAAGACACACAGTCCCAAGATGTGGTCCTCACGAAGTAGTCCGGCACTTTTGCGAAATGCTCCTCACCCCCACTTCGCACAGGACTATTATTTATTTGCATATTCACATCCATTTAGGTACTCATACACGTAACATTGGCAGTCCTCCCATCAGCTGCTGAAGTTTAAAACACCGCTCCCCAGCAATGCTGCCTTCTGTCTTCTGTCTTCCAAAGTGGGGGGAAAGTTTCTCCTGAGGATGGGTTGGCATCTGCATAGTCCTGATGGATGGAAACAGGCAGTTCTTAAATCTGATCAAAAGGAGCAAATTGCTGTAACCTCTGTTTCCAACAAAGAATACGGGTTCTTCAGCTGTGTGCTTTCTTGTAATTGGTCTAGGAAAATGGCCATTGTTTTATTTCCTATGTACATTAAGCTCTTATTTTGCTTTTGTGTTTCTAAGGAAGGAACTGGAAATTGTTAAACTAGATCTGGGATTTCTTCCCTCAGATTGGAAAGGCTTCCTCCATTATATTGAGCACTGCATGAGCCATATTAAAAATCCAAGATAGTATAGGAAACAAAGCTTTATTTAGAAAGTGTCAGGATGAGCTGAAGGCATTACAATGAAGCCAGTGTGAGCAAAAAATGTGTAACAGTTCATTTTCCAGAATCAGGAATGGTTGTTGGAATATTACCTTATTATTCCACAATAAATAGAGAAACTGAGTCAGGATCAAGGACGAAAAAGCACGTGGTGATGCCACTGTTACAAAGCAGTAGAAAAGTGGCAAATTAATTGACGAGGTGATGCTGGCAGTCAATTCTGAGCCATTCTGGGAAGACGCAAGGGGAGCTAAACGCGTCTCGTGAGGGAGCCCTGAACATTTTGCTGTGAGCCATTCGGAGAAGAAGATGCTTTCCTCAGAGAAGGAACCCAAAGAGGAGATTAATCTTTGGCCCAAACCAGGGGGGGGGGTGTCAGAAGGATGGTCTGCACGACAACTTTATACAGATCAAGTGAGAAGCCATGGCTTTCTCCTAGAAATAATGATCTCTTAAGGAAGTTCTCCAGGCGTTGCCCAGAACTCTCCGTGGAAAGGAACCCATCTGCCTTCCTTAGTTGTCCTGCAGATGACTAAGCTCAGCCCGACACACCAAGGCCCAGAAGGATTTCCCAGGGGAAACTGGACACGCTGGCCCTTCTCCCTGACCACTGGTCGTACTGGCTACAGCTGACAAGGGTTGGAATATTCTAGCAACTGCAGTCCAAAACCTTAGATCTGCAGTGGTGATGACGTGTCTCTAAGGATTGCCGTGACTTGTGCACCTAAACTGCAGCTGCAGGAGTGAATTTTGGCGAGCCACCATGTTGATAAACATTTGTGAGAACCAGGTCATAAGTACAAAGGCAAATAAATTTTGCAAATCCCATCAGCCTGCCTACACCTGCCCATGAACATCGGTGGAGGGCCACATTCAAGTTAACATGTAATGGGGATAGAGAAGTCTCTGGAATTGGTTTTATCTGGGGATGGCACCAAGGAATCTGGGCATGGCACAGGATTTTTCTCAGGTGTTTAGACAGATTTCTTTTACCTATTCTTCCACCTGGATAGTTGTCTTAAATTCAAGGTTACCTTCCTTTCAGTAAATATGTCACCCATTGATAGAATCCAGCTCCTGATGGAAACACAACGATGATACCGTACCAATGTGACTCTGGCTGAGAATGGCAACAGGATACCAGATTCTCCCAGTGGATGATTTGCTTCTTGAGCTGGAGAGTAGAAAAACATGTCAGATGGGTATGTTCTGCTCCACATCTTGTAACAGAGAATTAAATGTATGCTAGTGTTACATTTGTCCATAATAGCTAAGTTTGGATGCTCATCAAACAGTCTTCATTCCTACAGCTGAACCACAACCTTGCAATGCTTTGTGTTTCCTTTATTCCTTATTCTAGTTGCCGAGAGTTCTAGATATAGGCCAATGAAGAATGATGATCTCAGGACACCTTGGCAATGTTCAAGTCCAAAGAAATTTCTGAGCACAATTGCTTGTGTACTTTTGCTTGGTGGTTTCCGGGAGCAGCAGGCAGATGGATGGATGGATGGATGGATGGATGGATGGAGAGAAGAGGGAGAGAGAGAACTTTACTACCACACAGGAAGAGGAGCTTTAAGGTGCTTCTGAAGAGTTGGTGAAATGTGGCTCAAGGACCTACCAGTCTCCTGAAGTGGTCAGACAAACTTCTGAGAGCTCATTTTCCCTAGTTCTTTCTACTCCAGACATTATCACAGGAGCAGAAGCAAATCACATCCCCTCTTTGGTCCACGCCTTCATTCTGAGACGAGGGGAAGAGAGAGAGCGGTTGCTGGAAGACGCCGGGGTAAATCTAAAATGATCCAGACGTCTGAAGGCAAGTTTCAGACTCCACGTCTTTTTTCTGCCGTAAAGGGTGCTGGTGATGTGTGCTGGCTCGTATTTCCCATAGGAAGTGCAGAAGAGAGCAGTCAAAATGATCACCTTCCATATGAGAAGGGGACCCTTGAAAAAAGTCCCAAAAAAGGCAGCCGAGTGGAATGACGTGTGGGAGGCATAAAATCATGCCCAGCCTGGAGAAAACGGACAGGAAACGGAAACTGCCCTCCTCCCAAACCCGAGGACCAGGGTCTGTCCCATGAAGCTGATGGGCATTCAACATAGGCAGCGCTTCTGCGCTGAGCACACGATTAACCCGTGGACTTCATAACCACAACACATGCGGATGGCCATTAATTTGGACAGCTTTCAAAAGGGTTGCATAAATTCACGGAGGAAGGCTCAGTCCCCCGGGTATCGGTGGCAGAGGAACAAGGGAGGCAGAGGGCAAGGCTCCGTCTCCCGCTGAGGAGCCCCGCAGAAGCACCCCTTTCGCCCCAGCCAGACTGAGGGGGGCTGTTCCGGTGCGCCAGGCAAAGGGGGGCTTGGTAAATGCGCAAGAGAGTGCGTTCTTGAGGGGGAATGGAGAGCTGTCGGTACTAAATGAGACACAAGTGCACATTTACTGCTCAACATCCTGATCGTATGAAAAGGCTTCGAGCAATAAAATGCACAGTCATTAACAATTAGGAAGATAGTCGAAAGGTTTGGGGCGCATCAGCAGGCTAGAACTGCCTAACGGACCGCAATTCCCTGAACTCTCAGCAGTATTCTAAGCCTAGAAGTGATTTAATATACTCTTTTTAAAGCCACAATCTCCATCCCTCCAGATTAGGAAAACAAAACACCCCACACAGGACCATATTCAACGCCCCACCTCTTTTGTACAAAACGCGTTCACTGCAGTCCCTCGTCGAGCAGAACCAGCCGCTCAGAGCTTCCCAGCGAAGGAGCGCCGCCCGGTTGAGCCGAGCCCGGAGCGGGAAGGCCGCGCCGACGGAGGAGGATCTGTACTAAACCGCCACGTTTGGTAGGCACAGCAGCCCGAGACGGAGCCCAGCTGCAGAATCACCACCGCAGACGCGCCGGCTGCCGCAGTGCCCCTGCTTTGAGAAATGTAGGGCTGAGCTGGCGGCTGTTTCCTACTGTCTCCCGCAAGATGCTACCAGCGATCTTCTCCCTCCGTACATAGTTGGGCACTTCTCTTTCACCAGACCATTATGGGGGGGAAAGGCAGTAGAAAAGGAGAAGGTCTCATTTCACTTTCTGAAAAATGGGCAATCCCGTGGTTGTTGTTTTTTTGAAGAAAAGGATTGAGGTGTATATAAACAGAATATCTTGTCAAAGTTCACAGTATTTGGGTTTTTAAAATTGTTATTATGATGCGTTTTATGGCTGCTCTGTTAGGTACTCATTACTTGGTGGAAGTATTCAGTTCTTTGAAGGTTTTATCAGCATTAGGGAAGCTGCAAGTCGGATCCCCTGAGCTGGCACCCCGCATCCAGCGTCAAGCATGCCTCCTGCGTCCACCTCACTCCTCCAGAGTCCCCCTGGGGACCCATCTTGCTCCTGAGAGGGAAAGTTCCACTTCTGTGCCGTAGCCTGCGCCCCTCGACCCCCCTGGGCACGGTGGCCAGCTACTTATGCCGACGGTCCCTGCACACCCCAAAAGCGGGGAGGTTGCAGGCACTTCCTCAGCCTTTTCCTAGGCAGTGAAATCTTAAGAAAGCAAGGCGAAATGCAGGACTTACGCAAGATGGCTAACCATCACCCCACATGTTTTGCAGTGAAGTTATTACTTAGTCAAATCCGGAGCTTTCGTAACTCTGGGCAGCAGCACGTGATGGGTTAAAGCCATCTCTTTGGGGAGCTGATGGGTGCTGTTAGTTTCCAGAGCCACTAGAAAAAATTCCCATTATTTTTCTCAAGTTTTCTTTAGAGGATGAAGCACAGTGTGTTTCATCAGGTGTCAATATAGTTTCATGTTTTCAAGAGTCTCGTTTAATTCCATTTTAATTTGAACTTGGGAAGCACATAGCTTGTGTTGATGGTTTTCTTAACATGCCCACAACTTTGACCCTTGGATTAATTGCCATTTGGTTGTGAAGCTGGTGTAGACCCAGTTCACATTAAACTGAGAGATAAGACAGACCTTCTACTGACTGATGCATTGAGGTCAGCGGCAATGCAGAGCAGTGCTTTGCAAGCAAAATGGCTGGAAAACTAACCACATCCCTGTCACTTTAATGCCATGGTGGCATACCAGTCACACTGAAATTCAGCAAGGAAATAGTGGGGCGCAGGGGCCAGCAGGGGCCAATTCCCCCCTTCTTCATCCCCTCCACCCCAGGGCGTGGCTGCAGGCAATGCACCCGATAGGTTATAGTTTCCAGCCCCAATATCGTTTTTAATTATGCTGCAAAATGCAAAGCCACAGCATCGCTAAGAAAGATCCTCATCTTTCCCTTATTTCAGACACTTCAACTCCTTCCAACCATCTCTGTTCAGCTCAAAATAGGCATTATTAATTTAAGTATGTCTCGCCAAATGTATGATTATAGTGCATCACTTGTGGAATTTGAAATGGTTCCATAACCAGGGAGTTCATGAGAACCAAATGGGCCATTGAAAAATCTCAAATTAAAAATAGGACTCTGCTGTTGTTTTGTGCTTAATGTTTCATTGTGCAAGAAAAAAAGAAACCCTGCCAATGCTTTGGGGGCAGAGTCTAGGACCCTGGTGGATGTTGCCCCCAGATTAGGCTCTTGAACTTGCAACTCATCAAGTATCAAGCTTGTAGGGCACCAGCACCTGCCTGTCAGCCACCCCCGCCAGACCGGAGCCAAGATTTCTCTTCCTCCTGGGCCACAGTCGGGGCCACTGTCAATGTGTAGCAGGGTCCTGGTTAGGCGAGGGACAACGCTGAGCCTCGGAATTCAGCTCTAGGTCTTTATTGTTCTACCTTACCCAGAATCTTGCCAAACTCAGTTCTCTGGGGAAAACCCCAGGGGCTCTCAGGCGCGTCCGGCCTGACCTCCTTGGACGGGCGCCCGAGGTCTTCGGGGCTGTGAGCGCGCTTCTCCCCCTGGAAGGCGCCCCCTCCTCCTTCCCCCGCGGTCTGCACAGCATCACCTCCTCCCTCAGAGGCAGATTCCATCACAAGCAGTGCTCAAATCCCTGGACCATCGGGTTTGCAGGTCTGGTGAAGCCAGTCAGCATCAGGGATGAGAGAGGAGGCATGCTGGATGCTATTAACCATTTCAGTGCTACCGCAGGACCTCTTGGTTGGGCTGGGTTGGGTTGTAGGGGCACATAGAGGATCATAATGGCAGAGGACAAGTGTCCTTTTCACGTTCTCTTCTGCATCAGTCACAGTGCCAAGACTGGGGGAGGAGGGGGCAGAAATGGTGGGACTGAAGCTGCCCACCAGCTGATTCCCTTGACAGGAGCACCACCCACCACTCTTCAAGTTTCCACCTGCTAATCAGCTGTGGGCTGACTGACAACAGCAAACTTCTGCCCGCCCTCATGAGGAGCCACGGTGACACTTCAGTTGGGCAAAGTCAAGCCCTTGTCTTGACATGTTGCACATGTGTGGCTGTGTGTGAGGGGAAATGGAGCTATGCTGACTACCAAAACAATTGCAGGGGGGCGGGATTTGTAGCCCCTCGGAAATCCCACCCAGATGACCATGCTCCAGAAATGCAGCTATGCAACGCCCTTTTCGGCTAACAAAGGCACCAAAACAAACCTAAACCAGCCTTAACACAGAGTGAAAATAAAGATGAAGACAACCCCAGTTCTACTGGAAAGCCCCCCTCCTGTTCACACGCACAGTGCAGCCCCACCCAGCGTCCCGCCCTCTCCCTCAGACGTCCCCACCTTGGGCAAAGCCTCACGGGGTCTCCGGCCCCTGGAGATAGCTCACTCAGCCCCATCGTCTGCAGAGGGCGCCACCAGGGTCATGGGTGCCAGGCCAGAGTGCCCTTCCTGTGCATGGAAGCAAAGCCGGACCATGTGTGCAGGGCAGAGATGGGGCTGGTCAGCACGTGGCTTCCACGGTGTATGAGTAACATTTCGGGAGCTGGGCTGAAGGAACGCTTGGCCACCAGCACGCCAGCCGCCGGACCCTTTCGGTCAAGCAGGCTTTCCTCAATTGATCTGGGTCCACGTCCGTCCGAGGGCAGAGGAAGCTTAATCTTTAATCCAGCCCAGCCCGTTTTGTTCTTCCCACTAATGAAAGGCTTGTTGAGTGGCTAAAGGGATGAGTGCTCGTTAATCTCCGGCACTAGTGCCAACCCTCAGAAGGACTCAGGACTGAAAAGACCAGGAAAGAAGCTTGAGAGAATTAGGAAGGAGCTTCAGAAGCAGAAGCACACCCGTGGGGGCTGCCATTTTATGCACGTGGCAGATGGCCCCAAATAAATCTGAGTTTTGCAGAGTGCTCGGAATGAAAGATGGGACTCTTAAAGAGTAATGGCGTTCTTTTGTCTGTTCATCCCCTCTGATTTAAAGTAACAGCTGCTGAAGGTGGAATTTTAACGTTAGATACCCAGAACGCTGCTGTGCTGTCTCCTGGAGTCCCGTGCCGCCTTCTGGCTCCTGCCCATTCTGTGTGTCCATGTAACTGTGGCAAAACTGCAACATGGCTCATCCGGTGAAAAAAGTATTTTAAGACCAATGTTCAGGAAGGACCTCATCGATGGGAGCAGACTGCAGGACATGGGGACCTCAATATACACAAACTGTAATTGTGTTAGTTTATGTTATGTTATGTAATATTATGCAAAGTTATTTTAATATTAAAATAAAAATTTATATTAATATATATATATATATATATATATATACATACATACATACATACATACATACATACATACACACACACACACACACACACACACACACACACACACACTGGAGGGCTTTTTTTTTTTTTTTAACAGTGTGAGCAATAGCCTGAGAAATGGTATGCTGATATTGACCATATGTAAGCCACCGCCATGATTTTGGCAGCATATAAAGGACACCGACAAAGCAGTAAGGGCTCCTGGCCCTCTAAATCTTCATGTGCAGGGAGGCCCTTCCTTCCTTCTTCTCAAGTTTCCACCTGTTCCATGTTCTTTGCCAATGGGAGAAACATCTTCCATTGGACCTGGCCAGCTTGCCGTCTGTCAGGCCCAGCCCAAGAATGACCAAGAACCGGTCCAGCCAAACTTCAGTTCTTTGTTTGCTAACACCGTATAGACAGAATCTTGCCAGACTCAAGCTCTCGGGCGGGGCTATTCGGGATCTCTTGGTTTTCCCACAACAACTGCCCGCTGGACTATGTTTCCTCTTGTCTGCTTCCCCTCCTTGGAATGTGCTCCCTCCTTCCTGAGAACCAGCGGCGCTGCCGAAATCCACCACATCATCCCTCCGCTGCTGCTGCTGCTGCTGCAACACAGATGCTGCCGGATCGATGTCTCTGCTGTTCTGTGTCTCTCTGAGCTGGAGCAGGGTTCTGAACAGAAAGGCTCCCCTGCTCCCCGTGTGGGGCGGTGACACCATTCTGCAGGAGCGAAACACCTGGGGGCACTAGGATCCCCTGTTGCAGTTTGCACTTGTGGGGAAACCCCTGCCATTGCTCTCCCAAAAAACTTTCTCCCATATTGACTTTTGATGGATGATGCACACAGATACACTTCCAACCGTCATCAGAAAGGAAACAGGCCCAGGGAGAGATGTCGATGAAGGTTCTCAGTCATCCAGGTGGAACGGTCTGTAGCTTGAATCGTGTCAACTGGATTTCTATTTTCTCAGTGGAAACGTTTCGCTCCTTATCCAAGGAGCTTCTTCAGTCTGAGCAAAGTTGGTAAGGGAATCCTTAAATATGTTTCTAGGGTGGCTGTGTGACCTTGCACCTGGGGCTAGGTCATGGTTATATTGAGATGTTATTTTAAGTCCTTTTATCATCTAAAGGAGGATCGTTAAGATCACCATGCTGTTGTTGAGCTTGTGAAATGGTCTTAATCTTCCTAGGCACAGAAGACAAAGCAGGGAGGAAGTTGGGGGAAAGATTGTGCCTGAGGCCCCCACCTCTATTCAAGGAAGGATTTTCCAAGTTGGCATAAATGGACTCCTTGACCCCTCTCTCAAGTTGGTTTCTCTCCCGGCCCCGTGTACCGGCCCAACGTGGCCCTGCTGCTGGTTACCGGGACAGGGGCCGTTTTAAGGGCTGGGAAGCCGTCCTTCGACGTGGCAGAAAGCCCTGGTGCCAAAATCAAAGGCTGCTTTGCTCATCATTGCTGAGAAGATAGGTGGCAAAAGGCGTCCACCGGGAAGCACCTTGGTTTTAAATATAATGTCTCCTCTGACCCCTCTTGCTGGTGTTAACGGTTTGGTGTTAAAATCGGTCAACCAGGAAGCCCAGCTGATCCCCAGGCGCCGCATCTTTACCTGCAGCCCTTCCACCGTCCTGTGCTCTTTCTAGCAGCCAAAGCGCCAGCCTGGACGGAAAACGAAGCGGCTTCATGGGACGCAAAAGGGGCGGGGAGGGGCCAGGCGCAACGTTTACATTCCGAGGAGATGTTCCTCGCCCTTTCCCATTTTCCAGCTTGCCTGGAAGAAAATTGGAGAGCAGAACACAATGCTTCTGAGAGTGTGTGCGGAGAAATAAATTGGAGGAAGAAAGTTCACAGACACAGGTTGGTGGCCAGAAGAACCTAGCAAAAGGAAGTACTGTATGTGATGAAATGCAGAAGAGAGGATTAAGGTTGCCGCTTTCCTTGTCTGAGGGATCTGCTTCCTCACCTACCTGGGGCCAGTCAGCCTTCCTCACTGCGGCATCCTGGCTGCAGATGATGGAGCTTACAACCCAAGATCCCCGGAGTAGTTCCTTAAGGGTGATGTCATCACACCTTTAAAAGCATATAGAATGGGCTGGTCTACTTCTGCTCACGCCTATGTAGGAAAGGACAGCTGGAATATTATTTCAAATATTATAATATTTAATTTTTTCTTTTAAAATCAGAAATAATTCCTAGCAGAAAAGATGCACAAATGCTGCCAAGACTTCTTTGTTATACAATAATTCCTCCCATACCTGACTCTCCCCTAGTCAAACAGGTAGAAGGACTTGAAATGCAGTATATTTCTTTCCTCAGCTTCTAAAGGTTCAGTTTCTGAACCAAACTGCAAAACAGCTGTTAATACTATGTACAATGTGTGCAAAAACAAAACAAAAATAACAACCGTGAAGTGTCAATATGCCTTCTCCTTGCTGAAATGCTTCCTGCTTTTATTATTTTCATTGCTGTCCTTGTTTAGGTGCAAGACAATCCTGCTCCCACATACATTTGGTTTTCCCAAGTTTTTAGAATTTTCAGAGTTAAGCAATTGTGATTTAACCATATTTTTTGCTCTTTGGTTTATAGGCATACTGTAGTTTATTATGCTCTTCTATTATTCTATTTCCATGCAATAAAATACTACGACTTACTCAGCTGCCTGGTACCAGGCCCTTATGCTAAAGACGTAGGGCAGAAATCCTGTAGATCACTAAGGAGGAGGAGCAGTAAAGCATTAGAGCTTGAGTGCCTGGACTGCCAGAGGGGCCACCTAAAGTTCCTCCACGGCTGAGGCGGCCCTGGCTACCGCAACCATGGTCCCGCCTCTCCGTTTTCATAGTCTAACCTGCCTCCTTCCTTCAGACCTATTTTGCCATCTTTCCACTCGGGAGGTGCCACCGTGCAGCTGGGGGTCAGCTCACTTCTCTGCCATCGTTCCTCCTGCTCTTGCTGCACTCCGGGCTGAACTTCCACGGTGGAGCCCATTTGGGAGAAGCTAAATGCAGCAGGAACGAAAGAAGACCGGAAGGTCCTAAAGTTGCAGAGAGTACATAAAACTGATCGGTACAGTCCATGTTTGTGGATAGAGAGAGGCCCGAAGAGAAGACGGGGGGGAGTGTTTAGGGGATGCCTACTGACGATGGAGGCCATTAGCCCCCTCCTGGACCATCAGGGCGGGAGGACGGCTCCCGATTCACTGCAAATGGCTTTCCCATGTGCTGGGGCACCACGCCTTCCACCTGAGAGAGGCGGAGGCAGAGAATAAGGAAACGTGTGTGCCACTGAAGCCACCAGCTTAGTTTGATGGATGAGAGATGCCTGGATGGCGAGAAGAAGAAGAAGAAGAAGAAGGAGGAGGAGGAGGAGGAGGAGGAGGAGGAGGAGGAGGAGGAGGAGGAGGAGGAGGAGGAGGAGGAGGAGAGCAAAAGAACCAAAGGGCAGCAAAGAAACCATGTAAGCCACAATTACTGAGTCTACTCTCCTGCATCAGTTAGCTTTTTATTAGCAACAGTCCAAGCCTTTTATGAAGAGAATGAAGAATGACTGATTAAAGTGATTTATTGCAAGCAGACCAAGCCATTGATTCTGATGATATTATCTAGTCGGAGAATTTAATTCTTTCCATTACACAATCACTTGTTTATTCATATGTGGAAATGTAAAGCTGCGTGCAGCTTCCAAAGGGTCTTCGATTCAGTGAAGCTTCCGCTCACTCTCTCATCAAAGCAGATTCATGAGGCAAAGAGGGGATCCAGTACTTGGCACTTCCTGCTGTTTTCTGCTTGCTTCTCTGGTGGCAACAGACAATACAGTATATCATATTGCAATTTCACGTCCATTTCTGGAGAACGGGAGGCACGTTGAGTGCTGCGCTGGGCTTGGAGATGAGAAGCTGGTAATGAGTTTCATCACCTCATTAAACCCTGCCTTCTGGAGCTCTTCTTCTGCCTCAAACGGTCTGTGGCTCTTCTCCTGCCCTGGGTCTTGACTGGGACCGGGTTATTTCGCAACGCGTCCTGTCTGGAGGGAGAAGAGCGTGGTTCTGCTGCTCTTCCCCGTTTCTCCTCGGGTGTGAGTGTGCCTAACCCTGGACAGGATCCTCCCTGGGGTGGTCCTTCTTTCTGGAATAACAGCCCAGGGGTCAGCGCAGATCTGAAGTTACCATCCATGGCAGCTTTTTCCCTCTCTCTGGTCCCACAGGGCTATGAAGACTCAGTGGGGCTGTGGTCTGCAATGGTCCAGTAAAGGTCTGGGTGGGTCTCATCTGGCCCCCCAGGCCAGCTTGCTGAAGCCTGCCTGCCCCCTTGATCCCAGTCTTTCAGCTCTGAGCTCAGATTGCTTGTAAAGCTAGACTCGGCCCAGTCAGTCAGACTACAGGCTGTGTAAGGTGGACATCGTACCACGAAAGCGTTGCTGCCCCAAGTTCCTTCCGGTCTCCATTCCTCTGTACCCAAACTCCTGAAATTCATAGAACCCATTCTGGGGCCTTCAGGTGCTGGACTAAAATGTCCACATCTCGGCCCTGGGGCTGATGTATCTCTAAAAGGCACCAGATTGTCTATCCATGCCTTCCTTCATACCAACATCACCACTTATAGGAATGACTTGAGAAATGGGCGGCCTGAGCCAGAGGACAAAGAGGTTCCAGCTTTCTCCTTCCTTTCTCTTGGGGCCCAGTCAGATTTAAGATAAATCTCAACTGCATCCTGGGAAGGCAGTTCTCTCCCTGAGGGCAAATTACTTTAAGGGCTGTAGGGCACAAAACCCCCACATACACACACACAGCAACTGCCCCATAAGATGTTCTTGTAGGAATTCTGGGATGGTAGTACCAGAACTCCATGCAGCTTCTTATTAGTATATAGCAGAGTAGAAGCGTTCCCATAAACTTGCACAAGGCTTAATCAGTTCAAAACTGCCACCCTCCTGGTAGGAGATCCAAGCAGAAAGGAGGAAGAGAAGGGAACAGGAAACAGGAAACCAGGATTCAGCCCCTCCCACACACAGCAAGTAAGATCAGGTTACAGCAGAGACTGTGTGTGAGACGTGCTTGGTTGAAACCCGATCTCTAACAGTTCTATCTCATCAGAAGGCCTTAAAAGGATATAATCATGGTCCCAAAGGATCAACTCGTGCATACTGTAATATTTTATGCTTCAACTTTTACTTATTTCTTATCTGTTTTCAAGAGGCAGAAAGCTCCCCAAATTGTAAGAAAGTCATATCCCCATTCCCCAGCATCAAAGAAAGATGAACTTGTAATGCGATTTGGTTTGCTTTTTTGGATGCATCACTTTCTTCTGTTAAAGAAAGCAAAAAAGACTTGAAACATAAAAGGGTAACTTTGGGATGCCTTCAAAGAAAAAAGAAAAAGAATAAAATTGTCTTTTTAAGTTGTTAGCTGTATTTACAGAGGAGCTTCCATCCATGGCTTGCACTGCAGAGATCAAATATCTCCAAGAGGGACATTCCCTCCCTTGCAATGAAAACATTAATATTGAGGGAATTTTGTAATTTAATTTCATTTTGTCTGCAGAGAAGGAAGATGACAGGTTTCTGTCAGAAGGCTTTTGCAGATCACCCTCAATCTCCTAAAGCGAAGAAATACGTAGTAATGAATTTCAACACAAAAAAATTATGGTATGATAAATGATAAAAGCATAATCTTGTGCATCTGGCTGCAACGTGCAACAGCTACAATGCAAATACGTTCGTGGCCTCTTTCTTTCTGCTGAGGAAGAGGATCTCAGTGAACCCAACCGTGCCGGGGGGGGGGGACACCCACAAAAGGGCCTGAGGAGACGGAGGGGCTGAAGCTTCCCATCCCTTGAAACCAGTTGTGCAATGTGTGTAGAGCAGAGGCAGGATGTGGCACCCTGGCCCTGATTAGGTTGGCACTAGGTGCCTGATCATGGAAAGGTCTGACGTTGGCTGAGTTGACCTGAAATTGCCGCATCTTTTTATACGATATTTCCTCAAGGCCAATAAAACATCTTCTGCTTGAGAGGCCATTCATGTCTTTGCAGTTGTGGCTGCTACACACCGCAGCAAGTGGGATATATTGTCCCTACGTTTCAGCCTCTTGACTACTTGTCCCTTGTAGACCCTTGAGTGTGTCGTTTCTGGACATTGATTTAAGTCACACGCACGCCCAGTTCATATCGGAGAGAAATAATTGCTAAAAGGGATCTGGTATTCACCACGTTACTCTTGACGCAACGCGAGCAGTTTTCACAGCTTAAAAGGACAAGGCCTGCTTCTGAGCAGACTAATGAATGCTGTTACCATTTGCCAGATCGCGTAATGAGACAGGGCGAGATAAAAGAGAGCAAACTCCACCCAAAAGAAATGGTTACGGACGCCACCCACTCCCGTCTCGGGACCCAGAGAGGAAGGGACACATTGCCCGTCTTGCCCCTCCCTCCCTCCCTGCCCCTGCCCTGGAAGCGCGCCCCCCCCCCCCCGCCAGCCTTTCCCGTCTGGGACCGGCAGGCAGTGAGAGGAAGGGGAGAGATGGCCCAGCCCCCATTTGTCTCCCTCTTTGCATTGGTAGTGAGAATCAGCATTTGGGTTTCGGGAGAGAAGGCTTTTCCCACTTGCCCAAATACTGCTCTGTTTCTCAAACCAGGAGTTTGGGAGGGAAGGCTGGCATTGCAAGGACTACCTCACCAGCTTTCCGCTTGCCTTCCGAATGGCAGCCACCAAACGCCGGCTGGCCCCCTGTTGCAGGCCCCCGCTGTGGCTTCTATGCCAGGACCTCTTACGAATGGTGAGAGGGTGCCAGCCGTGCTCCTTGGCTTGGATGTATTGTAACGTGGGATAAAATTTAATTTGTTCTGATAGACTGATACCCAGAGATACGTATACCGCCCTTGAACATGGAAGTTCCGTGCAGTTACCATGATTGTGGAAGCCCTGTAACAAGATTAGTTGCAATGTTATTCTCCGGGCTGACTACCGTCCGTTGATTTGCCTGACGTGGGGTTCAGCAGCTTCGTGGACCGCACGGAATGCGGGTGCCCTTTATCTGGGGTGATAAAATGTGTCTGGTGAGCCATCGCAAGACCAATCTCCAAGAGTCCTGCAAAGGCAGTAATGACTTCCTTCGGGCTTCAGATAACACTTGTACTTTTTTGGGGGGAGGGGGACCCACCAAATCCATCTTGAGCGGCTGGCAATTTGGAGAGGTCAAATCCAAGCCCTTCGTCGCAGCAAAACTGACATTCGTGATGTTCAGACTCAGTTGTCAAAAACAGCCAAGGGACTCGTTAGCAATTCTCATTAAAAGAATGCCATTCTGCCAGTGAGATCTGGATTTAAATCTGGGTGCTGATAATAACCCCCTGCAGATCATGTTCGCAAAGCTGCCTGTCATGCTGGATGCCACACGCAAAGGAGAGCAAATCGTTACATGTAGACAGAAAGGAAATTGAATGAGCCATCTCACCATTTTGAAGCCCACTAATGTGAGAACTTCACGCCAGGGTTTCGTGCCACTTTCCAGGGAGACCCCTTGGCGGTGCCCAGATAATCCACAGCAGGCCTTGAGCTCTGCTTTCAGCCTCAGCATCTCCCCTAGGCTGCCCCCCTTAAATGCCCAACAGCCAACGCAGCCAAGGGCTTCCCTCGATGGGTGGCAAGGGGGGCGAGGCGGGCGTCCTCTGAAAAGCCGGTGTGTGTTCGGAGCTCTGCCACCCGATTTCACAAGGCTCTGCTTGTACTGTACCTCCATTGCTTCTCTCCCCTCTCCATCCTTCCCTCTAGCTAACCTTGACTGATCTCCATAAGCTGAACAGGGGGGACCGGTCTGTTCATGGATACAGAGACCCACAATATGCACGGCAATGGCTGTGCTGGGAAAGGAGAGTTTGAGTGTGCCTTGAGCAATTTCGTTTCCCTTTTTCTCCTCTTCTCTTTTGGGAAGGGACAAGGAAGTAACACTACCCCCCAGTTCTGTGTGGTTGGCTTCCTGGTCCTAATGATGCCCCACTCTTTCTCCAGGGGCTCGGGGCCACGTGTGGGAGGCGTTCCCTTCTTCTCATCCTCACAACCCATGAGGTAGGATGGGCTGAGCAAGAGGAACCGGCCCAGAGGAAAGGTCTGTGGCCGACGGGGGACTTGAACCCGCTCTCATCCCCCTTTTCTTCAGAGCAATCCAAAGCGGGGTTTGATGAAACATGGTACCAGTCAAGGGATTCTGGCTTAGCCAAGCTTGGAACATATGGAGTTAAACCAGCGGGGCAGAAATTAGTCCAGCCTAACCCTGACTAAGTCGAGGAGCAATCTAAAGATACCGCAAACAGCTAGCCCCGGCCTGCCTCCCCGCTTCCACTCTGCTCTCATTCCTGAGGATGCCTCCAGGAAGAAGCAAATGTCTGTCCCATCTAAAATAATGAAAAGCGTTTTCATCTGAACACAGAAAAGCAGGAATTTTGGAGTCATAATTATAATGCAATTATGCCAGAAAGCCCTTCATTTTTTTTACCAGAATAATTGGATATGAATGCCTGGCTGTAAGCTAAGCCAATTCTTGTTTGCATTCTTGCATCTTTCTCCAGGCTTCAGATTCTAGATGCCTAAAGGCCTCGGCTCCAGCCACACACAGGGAACGAACACAATGGATGAACCAACCGGAGGTTTCCGGTCAGGGGGAGCTCCAGGAACGGGTGTGCGTGCGTCTGGCCGCTGGGACTGGGACCAGCACACACACAGTCCCCGTTGCCTGGTCAAAGGCCCTCATCTGGCTGCGGCCCTGGATCCTGAGTGAGGTAGCATCGGGTGCCCGTTGAGGGTAGCTTGGATGGGTCAGTTTAGTTCCAGCCATGAAGTATGAATCCATCCGAATTTGAACGACTGGATCTCCATCTGCTTTGCCTTCTGGAGTCAATGACTTCTATAATCTGCAGAGAGAATAGCCAAATGCAGGGGGCAGGAATAAGGAAAACCAGGCGCAGAGCGTTGGCGAGGCTCTCAGTCAACGTGCTTGATGTTCATCTCCTTCCTAGAGACCCTTCAGGGAGCAGCAGTCACTTGTTGAGAAGGTGCACCTCGTGGCCCACCTTGTGCACCCCTTGTGTCACAAACAGATGTGGGAAGCGAGAGGATGGCGAAGAGTCAGACAGGAGTGGGTGTTCCAGTTTGCTAGAAAAAGCTTGGATTTTTCTTTAAGAAAATAAGAAAATAAAAGCTGAGCTCCTTCAGGAACACCTTTTGAAAAATGAATTTAGGAAGTAAGGTTCAAAATATCAGCACACGGCATGGTGGCCACCTCCCTCCTCCCTTCCTCCCCATCGTTGCTGTTTCAGCTGGCATGGCTGGAGTCGAGCTGTGCCCTGTTCGGCATGCCAGTCACGTCCCCGAGAACAGAGCAAGGAGTCCAGTCTGTGCTGAGAAGAGGTGCGGCATCTCATATAAAAATCGCCAGCCGAGTAGTCAGTGGGCCTCCGAGAGGGAGTGGTTCGTGCCCGCAACCGCTTCAGATCAGATGGTGCCAATTCCTCCTTCAGTGGCATATTTTCTACCTGGTTTCCTCTTCCCAGCAACTTCGGAGAGAGGTGGGATATCGTGATCACTACTAACACACCCAGCACTTAGCGCATCTGTCCTGCATTAGGGATCTCAGACCCCTGCGTTATCTCAGTCTGCTGCACAGCAACGCAGGTGGCTGGACCCTGACCTGAATACCACATCCCAGAGCAGGGTTGTGCTGAAAACCAGCCCTTCCTGCTTCTGTATGTACAGTAAATGCCGCAGATGAGTTGAGTTGGTGGCTGCTTGAAGTGGGTCTTCCCGTGTTTTCTTTGTGTGCTTGAACTACACTGCACGCTCGTCCTGCCAGCCAGCCGGAGACGTGTTGTGTGAAGGGGATCCGTTTCCTCCCTCTCTCTGACTAGTGGCAATTACCAGCGCCAAAAACAATCGCGGCGGCTGCTCCTTTCCCCCCAAGGCTTCTGAAGAAGCAGAGTGTCGGGCGGTGGGTTTTTCCACTGAAGCAGCCATCCAGTCTCCGGGCAGAATTCCGTTCCCCTATTTAAATCCCTTCCCCACCTGCTTCAGGGTTGTCTTATAAATCATTAGGAGAACATTCATTGGCGGCAGGCAGGGAGTTAGAAGGTAGCTCACGCTGTGAGGAGATGGCAGTCTTGAGGAAAAGCTAAGTTGTTAGGCTTCAAAATGAACCGTTCCTTTCAAGCATGTGGCAAATCAGGGTAAACAAGTGGCACTCTGGAATCGTCTGCTGCCTCACAACTACATTATCCCCGCATCTTCTTTCAAATGCCAATCAGAACACAATCAAGCGCAGGAAGCATTTATTGTATATACAGCATCCTGCATTTCCAGATCATAAATCTTTTGAAGGGGCTCCAGTAAAATATTCAGGGTTAAATAATAAATGTGGGGGGTGGGGTGGGGGAGGAAAATCAAGAGAAGCACACAATGGATAAAATATGTATTTTGAGATGACAATAGGTGACAGGGTTCAAAAGACGTCTGCGGTATTCACATTTATGGTAGGAGAGTTGTTAATTGTTCTAAAAACAGGAGTGACCCCTGGATCCATTCTGAGGGAATGTGTGGCCATCAAAAATGCCCATACGTGGCTTCTACTTATGGACCAGTCATGGACGACAGCACAGAAACAAGGCCGACACCGGAGAAAGAGGACACGATTGGTGGCCTGGATGGCTGATCTGCTGTCTTCCAGATTTGAGGGCAAAAGAGGGGTAATGCCGTTCCGTGCCCTGAGCCTGCTGTCCCCATGTCAGGGTTCTAGTGTGAATCCTGCCATGTACTGTAGAGATGCGTGTCAGCCTGGAAAGCGATGGGAGGGGGAGCGCATTCCAGGAGCCGTGCCAGGCTGCTGGAGACCGTTGTGCCGATCGTCAAGGTCGTCCACCTGCACGAGGGTGGGGTGGGGGAGCTTGAATGGAGTGGGAAAGTAACGGACACTGACATCATGGGCGCGAAGAAACTGGTACGAAGGGGGAGAGCTAAGTTTGACTGTTTGGCGGGAAACCGTCATTCGGATCTTTGAGAATGCTTTGATTTACATGTATCCTTAATAAAGCTTATTCTGCATTTCAATTGGATTGCACGGAGAAGCGTTTATTGGGGCATTGAAGTCAGAGTCATCACAGAAAGATCCGAATGACGGTTTCCCGTCATTCAGACTACTTATCTGAACCCCTGGCATGGCCAAAATGTTCCAATAAAACAAAGAATCAGATCAGCCAAGGATTTGTAATCTAGTATTGGGAAAGTACAGTGCAGGCAATAGCATTTGACTTCAATTCACAAAGACCTTTTGGAACAGTAAAACGGTTCTCACGGTAAGTTATTTTATTGTTTTAAATTTTAAATCAACTCAGGTTTCTTGCTTGCATCTTAATGGGTGTGTTTTCTCACCGAGGATCAACAGGCCGTCCACTGTTTGGGAACATGAAACGCAATGGGAGTTCACAGCTTTGTGAACATATCCAGGGACCAAGGGGGAGCACACGCCCGTGGAGACCCTGGCATCAAGCTGGGCTGTGAAGACTGAACCCTACGAAAACCCAAACAGTGAACAAAGCATCCAAGGGGATGCATGTCTCAAAGCATGTCACACCGTTGCATAGCAAAAGCGAAGCCATTTTGTCTCAAAGAACCATCTGAATTGAAAACTATTCAATGGGCAGTTTGTGGCCAGAGGTTGCTGAATTATAGTTCCAGCTCTCCTCACTCTTAGCCATGTTGTATCACAGCAGCACCTGAAGAGTTGTGGGTCCCCCCCCCCTTGCTTCAGAAGAGGAACAGGAGATATGGATGCAATTTAGGGTGTCTCTGGGGAACGTCATCACCCTCAGGCCACTTTCAGAAGTTCTGCGATGATGCAAATTTGACCCATCATGTAGCCAGAAAACTAGAGGGATACAAAAAGAGATCCATGAAATATTATCTATTTGGCTTAATATATCAAGAAAAATCTTGAGAAAAAGAAGAATGCTGCTTGCTCACCAAATATCCTATTTCATTTGCAAAAGAGTATTACAATTTGCGGGGTCCTGGATGAAACAACATGGAGCGGGTGTGGTATCAACAGGGGTGGTGCTGGTGTTCCCTCTGCGATTTTCTTTCCCTTTTATATCTTTTATACTTGATACGGTCAAAAGACTAAATCAATAAAGTATCTATCTATCATCTATCTATCTATCTATCTATCTATCTATCTATCTATCTATCATCTACTTCACAACAGGGCATCTGAATCCTCAGTGCTCAGTTCACCTGCTCATCAGTATGTTTTGTGGTTTACAATAAAAATAAAGTCTAAAATTCAGTATAAACTCTAAGTAATACATTAAAATGGCTACAGCTAAAAATAGAATAGAAATAGAATAGAATTCAGATGGCAGCAAAATATTATTTTAGTCCGTGAATATATAAGGGGCCATTCTAGGGCACCAGCCATCTCCAAGAGTGACCATTCCTTTTCCCACCCCAGGCACGGTGGCAAAACCAGGTCTTCAGTTTTTTTCAGAAGTCCGGGAGAAAGGGGGCTTGCCTCACCTCTGGGGGAAGAGTATTCCGGAGGGCGGGAGCTGCTACAGAGAAGGCCCGCTTCCTGGACCCCGCCAGATGGAATTCTTTGACAGACGGGGTCCGTAGCATGTCCTCTCTGTATGACCGGGTGGGGCGGGTCGATGTAATGGGGATGAGACGGTCCCTCAGATAACCTAGATAACCCTAACCCTTTATCTTTACGTTGGAGATATCTGGAGAAATGGCTTACTCAATTTTATTTTTCTTTACGGGAAACTTGTGCCCAGCTCCAGGACTAGATATTTGGCCTCTAGAACTTCAGAAGGTGCCTCCCTCTGATGGAAGCTCAAGCAAAACACATCTTCAAAGCTCACAACACACCCATCCTCGCTTCCCTTTGCCTCGCTCCTGTGTCCTCCTTCAGCAGTCCTAAAGTCTGGGTGGAGCTTCTGTCACTTTCTAGCTAGCAGCACCGTCTGATGAGGCTGCAAACCAAGTGTGTGGCTTCTTCCCGCCAGCGAGGTGAATTGTGTCCCTGTGCAGAACGAGGCTCCTTGCTCGGGCAAGCCAAGCCACCTCACCCAGGCCCACTGGATATTATGGCCGACAAAGCCTTCTGAGAAACCTGTCCGCCTCAGGCACGTAGGCAGGCTCAACCTCTGGAAGACCCAGCTGAACAAGGCATTATGTGAAAGATTTAGATTAATGAAATAATGATGAAAAGAGGACACTAGTACCTGGGACTGAAGCTGTATGTGCTGGCTACAGTACTACGGGAACAGCCGCCCTAGGTCCACAGCCAGAAATCTATCCAAACAATGAATGAGAGTCGAAGTGTGGCTGAAACAGAATTGTTGTGGGTCAGTCCTGCCCAAACTATCAAGTAGCTTCTTAATCGCCTACAAATGTTTAGATGCAGTGGAGTGTCTCACTCAATACAATTGTCTTTTCCGAATATATGGACTTAGAAGCCATACTTAAAGATGGTTTCTAATGGTACTGTGTGTAACCATATACTCTTCCCCATGTTTCCTTGGAGAGCATATTGCCTTGGTTATATATATTTTTTCTAACCACAGTTAAAATCCTTCACAGAAAGGTGTGACTGCCCCACAGCTGGATCTCACAACTGGGATGGCTGATGCCAAAAGAGATCAATCATGTCCTCCACGAGCATAGTGGGAATCTTTCAGAGGCTCTGATAGTGCCTGACTTTGAAAGGATGATCACTTTGTGTCTGCTCTGAGATAAAGACATCAGGAAATGGTTCCACAGTAATCTCAATCAGCAAATAGGTCTTCTTTCTCTGTGGAATCAGATCCAGCAGCTGGCCTCAGGACTGGGCCGCTGAATGCAGATTCTTGCTTCACGCAGAGCAGGGTGGGACTTGGTAATATCAGATGATTACCAAAATCTTCAGGATCAGCTGCAATGCAGCAAAACCTGTAAACAAGTCATGGTCTCATTTCTGAAAATCTTCCTGGGTGATATCAGCAAACAGTACATCAACTTTGTACTCAAGTATGATGAACAGTGTTTGAGTAAAGCATCCTAAAAGTTTGAAGATGAAGGTAGCTGTCAGCTTTGATTTTGCTGGATCTAATTTTTCTAATACTAGATCTGTTTGGTCCTATTTGCCCATTAGGAGAAATGCATGTATGTTTTCTTACCCATTTGTCCTCATTTCCATATTATTGTAAATGCTTTTCCTAGTATATACTCTTACTGCAAATTATTTCTCCAGAATATCATATGTGGGATTTTAAAATATATTTTGTGCTCTTTTTTTTTCCTGGGAACTGCATTGCAACACTCTGAAAATGCCAATTTCAGCTTGTAATTACATTTCAGTTCACAGATGGGTTCAGGAAATGTCTTCATAAAATTGCAAACGAACAATTCTCCCTTCCTTAATACAGTTAAAGCAGAATCTCTGATGAACTCATTCTTCATACCTTATTCCTCTACATTAAGAGCCCCAAAGCAATTCAGAGGCATAATTTTGGGTGCTGCTCTGAAGAGAACGCATTCTGGAAATAAATGTTCCATTCTGGGGGTGATGGTGGTGCATTCTGCAAATCAAGGAGCACCTTAAGCAGGAGCCAAATTTTAGAAGGTCATCACAGGAATTCATGGATCATTCTCCCTGCCCCAAGTTTTGCCAGCTGTATGAAAAGTCTCTCTTACTTTCCAGAGTATTGGGGGGTTGGAGGGTTGGTTGGCTTCAGAATTGCTTTAGATGAAAGTTGTTGGCAATGATAATAAAATGCCAAGGTGGTGGCCAAGTGGCAAGATATGTCTATGAAGGTTCTCAGTCATCCAGGTGGAATTGTCTGTAGCTTGAATCATGTAAACTGGATTTCTATTTTCTCAGTGGAAACGTTTCGCTCCTTATCCAAGAAGCTTCTTCAGTCTGAGCAAAGTTGGTAAGGGAATCCTAAATATGTTTCTAGGTAGCTGTGTCACACTGAGAAAATAGAAATCCAGTTGACATGATTCAAGCTACAGAAAAGTGGCAAGATACCTTTCATACAATTACTTATTGCATCCTGGTTTTTAAAACATTAAATAGCTGGGGAGGGGATATCCTTGAACTGAGACCCTGATATGAGCACAAAACCAACCCACCCACCCACCCGGCCTGCTGTGGAGAACAGCCTATTTGCACATGAGACCAGATCTACCTCTTTGTCCAACCTCTAGAAGAGACCACTCTGATCAGGGGCCACCTTCCTCTCTGCTCCTCTGCATAACGTGGCTTCGCAGTCCAGCAGAATGTCTTTCCTACAGGGAGTAAGAAGTGCCACTTAAACAACTTGCTCTCTCGCCCAGCGGAACAGCATCAGACACACAGTTGCTTCTCCCACAATTACATTTGCTGGGATCCTTTCAGGCAGCGTTTCTCAGAGTGGGGTCCAAGGACCCCAAGGGGTCCCACAAAATCCAAATCATTTGCCAGCCTATGTTGAAAAATAAAACATTATTAAAATCCCATCAAACAATCGTGAGAAGTGGAAGGGGCAGCAAATGCATCAATTTTAATTTTTAATATGGTAAATATTGATAAATATAACCCATACAAGCAAAAGCTCTTTTGGGGTCCTCCATAATTTTTAAAGATGGGAAGGGGTCCTGAGAGAGAAAAGTTTAAGGAACTCTGCTTTAAGGAAGCTCGTAGTGTGGGAAATAGCAGCCTGGTATTTAGGGTGAAAACACTGGGATCTTCTCAAGTGATTAGAAACCACGTGTATTTATACAGTATTTGGTTGGGTTGCTCCCATTTTTCTAAGGGAGATGGAAACAGAGCAAAGGAATCACGTGCCCCTCGTTATCTTCAGTGGTTATCAAGAGTATTTAATCTAAAGGAGGCTTGAAACAAACATTAACATTATCCGGGAAGAAAAATAACCATTTCAAAGAGGTTTGTGCGTAGATCCGATGAATTCAAATTGGAGGAAGCTGCAGGTACATCGGTTCCATTTCTCATTGTTCAATCAAGTGAACGTCCAGAGTTGCTTAAGATGGGCGGCCATATAAATCTTTTAAATAAGTAAATAAAATAAATAATTCTTTCTGAGGGGCAGTTACTGAAAACAGCAGCTGTGCTTGGGCTCCCTGTTCGTAACATATATTAAGGCTCCTTCCTTGAGGGTCCCTCTGTTCTCCTTCCCTAGCAACAGACCGTGGTCTAAAGGAGGAGGGGGAATCACCAAATATGATTCTTCTTCTTCTTGTTGTATGATACCAGGACATGATCACTGCAACTAACATCAGGCTAAGTTTTCTTAACATATGCACCTGCGCATTGACCCAGAACGGCTATCTGGGGGGAGTAGGACAAGATTGTCGTAACATGTAGAACTTTCCGGCCCTGCAGTGGGATCCACCCCCCTTCTGGATCGCAATGCTCCGAATGCGAGGGACAGGAGGCTGTTCAAGACTGCTGGGGCACTCTTTTTTCTCTCCCAGACGTCCCCAAAGGAGAAGATTGGGAGCGTCTGCTTGATCATAACCCCACCCATTCCTGGGTGCCTCTCTGCTTATACTGATCCATTGTTCATGCTGCTGAATCCTTTCAGACTCCCGGTGGCTGCCAACAATAAGAAAAATCTACAGAAAAGTACTGCATCAACAGCTATAGCCCCCAGATCAAACCAGAAGCCCCAAACGATCGCAGAATACAAAAACAACCCGGGGTGAAGTGTGGCCCTTGAACTCTAAGAAATGCAGCCTTAGGAACCAAGCCATTGGTCCCCAGTCTTGGTCAAGGCGGGAGGGGGCAGCAGCGCAAGGATGTGAACATCCCTGCACACCCACACTGCAGGAATCCTGCCACCTGGTGCTCCATAAACCTAATAAAGCATGCATCTCTCTCTCTCTCTCTCTCTCTCTCTCTCTCTCTCTCTCTCTCTCTCACACACACACACACACACACACACACACACACACCAATGTGGGGTAGTAAAACACCTTTGGCCACATTTTTTCCCTAAACTAAGCATAACCATAGAAATGTACACTGTAGATGCTGGCTACACTTGGGGCAATGTTGCAGGAGAAGAATCAGCCTTGTACCCCTTACGGACCGTCCATTGCTTTTAATTCAGGTCTAGTCGACGTAACTATACAATGCCAGAGAATCTGCCAGACGTTTTTTTCTTTCAGTTCTGATGTCAAATCTGGATTTGAAAAGGAAAAGAATTCTAGGCATCTTTAGGTGTGAAGGGTTTGTTCTGATTTTTTAAATTGGAGTGGGGGAAATGTCACTGTGACACCACACAGTGTGGCGCTATCAGAAGGGCACTTGCGTCCATCTTCTCTGAGGCTGTCAGAGAGAGACCACCTGGAGCTGGCTACTGGCATCTGAAGAGCGCTCCCCCCAAGGGCAAAACTGGTCATGCAGCACCCCCTGGTGGTCAGTGCAAGACTATGTGGCGGAGTGAGTCTCGAGGCCTTCGGTGGATTTAAAAATGGCCTGCAGGTTCCCGCCCTGAACGAGTGTCCCCGAATGCTCGGATGTGGATCGATAGGCCCCGTAGCTCCCGAGAAGAGCCTTCTGCACACAAGGAACGGGATCTGGCCACACGGCTCTGCAGGGGCTCTTTAAGGTTTGCTGGGCTGGGATTCCAGCAGGGCCCCCACGTGCCAACCACGTTCCATTTTCTTCCGGCTCTTGAAGCATCATTATAAAACTAGCAAGAGGCAAAGGAAAGGGTACCGATGTGTCCTGGGGTTTTCCTGGGGTTTAAAAAACAGGTTTGACTCTTCTATGTTTTAACAGTCAAAATTATTGGACACCACAATTCTTGCTTCGTTCGATTCTGTACAGAACGCATTAATTATTCACAACCCCCATATTATGTTGCCATTACTATGATTTCTAGTTATCTGTAGAAGATTGTATTTTCAGCTTAGCAATTCTCAAGGGAAGCCAAGGAAAATCTAAGCTTAACAGGCTTTTCTTTCCTGCCGGCGATGCTTCCTTCACACACCCCACATCTCCATTCCCTGCAGAGAAGAGACGCTCTTCCTTTTCTTAGCTTGGACTCTAGCAAGATCTGAACCCGCAAAGCAGAGTCTTCATTTCAAGGGGCCTATCAAATGTCTGTCAGGTCTGGAGTATTCCTGTCAACATTGAGCACTGTTTTATCACCGGACAAATCCCATGCCTTGTTGGCTGCAGATTCTCTTGCTATTCTGCCACCACCTCAGTTCTTGTTTCCTAAAACTCCCTTTCATGTCTACTTAAGGTGGTCAGCGCATGAATGATCGTTGTCTGTTCTTTTCTCCACCAGCCTAGAATCCTGGTCAACTGTAGTGGGTGCCATGAATCTCTGCTCTACAAACGACGGTGCTCTGGAACGTGCGGACAGAGGAAGCCAGAAGAAGGGTGAGTTTGGCCACAGGACTCCTGACAGCCACTCAAAGCCAACAAGGAGACGTAGAAAAGCCAACCTCTCCGTGGCCACCTTCTTGTCTCGATTTTGTAGCCCAAATATAGTAGCCCTAGGAAGACAGTAGCACTGTTTAGCCTCTGGAATGAGTTTCTGTCCAAAACGAAATCCCCATTTCTAACCTGAAGTTATTAGGAAATGTTTCAAAGTCTGTATGCTGTTAGTAGATTCATTCAGTGTCAGCGCACTGTTAATTCTGTCCCTCTCTCTAGCCAGATAAAATGCGCATCGGGTTGGTAAAAAATCCAGTCCGGCTACCTCAGCGTGTCCTGCTGGCTAGGATTCCAGAAAGTTGGAGTTCCAACATCTTAAAATGTCAGGTTGGAGAAGTCCGGTCTTAAAGATGGAAGAGACCACCTCACAATTCTCTTTTATTTCTGTCCTTATCCACCCATAATCTCCAAACACCCACTGTGTCTTTTCACTACTTCCTGCCTCTGCTGCTCTTTCTTTGCCTTTTTACCTGCCATTTTCTATTCTGAACTTTCTCTTATTTATTTATTTATTTTATTTATTTATTTATTTTATTTATTTATTATTCAGATTTATCACCACCCATCTCTACAGCAGTAGACTCTGGGCGGCTTACAACAATAATATTAAAATTAAAAACTTTAAAATACAATATAATAATAAAGAAAGAAAATCCATTTACTGTTACTTTTTATTATTTACTTTTCTAGGTTGTTTTACCCAATCTGAGACTGCCCTGGCCTTGGGTCCTTTATTTTTTCTCTTTGGCTCCCTTTCTCTAGTGTTTCTTCCATCCTCCATCTCCATCTCCCATCTCCATTTCCCCTGTGCTACTTACATTGCTATATGTGCTCATATCCATCTTCCGTTTTAGAAAAGGACAAGCCTATATCCATATTTTTCTTTCTTTTTGTTTCTCTGCCCTTGAATTTCCCTTCCTGATTTTCCACAGTTATTCTAATATTCCTCAACATTCCTGGATCCTTCCCACTTACGAGAGAGTTAAGAGATTAAATCTCTCAGACAGAACTCAATCAAGACTGGCTGGCTGGCCTACATTGTTTGAATTTCTTCTTCCTTGTTAAGTGCCTATAACTCAATAAATACTGTGAATCCTCATATCTAGCTCTGCCCTTAATTAGTGCTAATAGCTCAATCTCATGGCCATCATAAGCCACCAAGCTGTTCCTTCTGCCATTTTTGGATAATCCCCCCCCCCTTTGTTTGCATTGTCCTATTGACTTTAAGGCTTGCCTACAGTGTGTACAAGAAATGCATTTGAACTTGCATAAAAACGTTGTACGGAGAAGAAGGGCGTAACAAGGTACGACTGTCCTGCACTTCTGCCGATTCCGGTATTTTTCAACGTAAGGCACCATTGCGCACACGTGCTGCTGGCTGTCAACAGCCCTGTCGGATACCCCGGAGGGAAAAGGCACCTCCCCACTGCACAGTCTTCCTCTGCTGCCTGGAGACCAGGGGAGGAATGGCGTGCGTAGCAACAACAGCTCCTGAGCAAAGGCAGGAGTGTGGCAGGGAAGGCCCACCGAAGGAGCCAGGCCCAACTCCGCAGCCCTGGGAGAACCGTGTTCTACCAACCTCGGACCGGCCACTCCGTCTGCAGGAGTCCCACCAAAGGGATCCACGTCCTATCTGGGATCCGTGTCCTATTCCTTGCCAGTACCTCTGAGAGCTTCTGGGGTAAAAGGCTTGGGCTGGGCCCACTTCAGCACCTCAGCATTTTATCTGCGATGAGCTTTTGCTGCGGTTCCCAGCACGGCTATGCCATTACGGGTCCTCTCTGGGTTTCTGTGCTGACCTCCCTGGAACGCCCTGTGTCTGAGGCTGCTTAAGGACAGAAAATAGGGAGGTGGATTGCATCCCCAGGGCCAGTTTTTGTGGACGAGGGGATGCTAGATGTTCTATCTGCTCCCAAGACCTGCCTCTGAAGGATTCGCGGGACAGAAGCAGCATCGCTTCAGGATCCCCCCTCCAAGCCAAGAGGGCTCCGTGGCATTTGCTCCCTCCTCCTCCTCCTCCTCCTCGCAGCTGCTCTTCTTCCTTGAAGGAAGCCGGAGGAAGGGCCACCTGTAACCCAGGACGAAGGAACCAAACAGCCAAGAGGGGTCACTCCGACTGGCCCTGCAGCCCGCCTGCTCTGCGGTGCTTCAAGGGCTGGGCTGCATGAAGCCAGCATCCAACTCTGCTCCGCTCTGCTGATCTGGGGACAGGTGGTGGGGAGGGCGGGGTGGAGAGAAGCATCCATGCCTCCCTTCCCGATGGTCTCTCCCACATGACAGCGGCTTATGGGACTTGCTCACAGCCGGCATTTTCCTGTTACGCTTTGCCGATTGCCGCAAACAAAGTTCCCGGTGGCATCGTGGAGCAGGAGGGGACCGGGAGAGAAACGCGGAGCCAGCCGGCCTCCCTCGTATCTTGCAGCTCCAAAGGGTATATTTCTCTCTCTCTCTCTCACTCACACACACACAAATTCCAACTATCCTCATCTCAGTGGGGACTGTAACAATACACGATTTTGTTTGTTAGTCATCAATTGTAACTCAGAACTGTGTTGCATGTGGGTTTTTTTAAGGACAAAATCAAAACCACACAGTTAGATTCCAAAATATTGGAGAGGAAAGCAGCGCCCTTTTAACCAATGTTTTTCATATATACGGGCAGACATGTAAGCCACAAAGTATTATTTTAAAATGTGCTGGAATTTACACCAGTTGCTATAATTACTGAGTCTGTTCTTGACAAAAATGCTGAGTGGCTTTTTCTACAAGAATTCAAATAAGTAAAAACAATATACCCCAACCCCTTTCATCATCTTGGTTAAGGAGCTGATTAAAAATACGGGAGCTTGTGAACCAAAAGCCCTTCCTTTCTCCATATCAACAGGTATGCCATATCCGTAAGACCCAAACTCGAAGCATTAGAGATGGAAAAGCCGTTGTTCTGACCTCCGGGGACCCTGGGGACCTTCTGCAAAAGCAGGCACCCCGCACTTCCCGGGCCCGGGGGACCCACCGCGTGCAGGCCCGGCTGCCAGGCCAAAGGCGGCTCCCCTACTGAGCCTGTGGTGCCCCAGAGAACCGTGCCCACCCAGCTGCCCTCAACCCAGGGATGTAACAGAAGAACATGAACATTAATTCCCTTGAGAAGTCAAAGGAGGCACATGGGCACATCTTCCTCATTTCTGCACACCTGCAACTGAACAGAGAATCCAAAACTATTTCTTCAAGGGGGGAAAAACCTCCTCCAGTTCTTCTCCAGTCGGTTATGGCAGCAAAGGAGGTGAGAAAAGGAGTTTTGGAGTATTGATTTCTGTTTCTGGAACAACAGGTAATGTGCCGGGGCCGGGCAGGGGGGGGGAGATGCTTTTACCGGTCCATTTTCATCAAGAAAAAAAGAATGCTTGAGGCTAACTACACTCCCCCAGTACCTGTCTATTTAAGGAAACAATGCCCTGGAAGCAGACCAGTCCTGCAGCCAGGATCTCAGCAGCTGGATCCCCAGGGAGAAACGGCTTCCCGGAGGCCCTTCATCTTTGACTAAACCAGGGTTCTCTTTGTCTAGCTTCAAACTTGGACCGACTGTTTAAGGAGACCTGCTGCTAAGTAAAAGCTCTGGCATTTCCACGCTGGGAGGGAGGGAGGGAGGGAGGGAGATTTCTAGCCCTCAGGAAGCATTGAGGTCTGCTGAAGGACCCCATCATAACAGGTACAGTACTTTCAGACCGGAAAGACAGCCATGCCTACCAAAAACAGCCTTTTAAGCCAAGAAACCCCAAATATTTTTCTAGCAGTCCTCTTTTCCTCAAGATGCAGAGGAATTTTTATTGGGCTTGGATGGGAAAATAAGGTCTAGCTATAAATGGTGACAGCCCCCTGGGAAGAGAGGATAAAACTTTGATCTATAAATAATCTGAAATAAGTACGATTTGGATTGGTCAGCAGAGAAGACGAGAGGGAGAGACCTGTTTCTGTTCACTGATTGCTCTCACGGTTACTCTAAAATCCCGGGGGGAAATTCGGGGCTGCCATTTATGAGACTTCAGTGACATGGAAAGCAATGTGGGGCTGTGGAAAGCATAGCAATACAGAGATTCATAAACTCACAGTGCACAGAGTCTGTGAGGGATTTGATCTTCAGGCACAGGTCCTTGATGAACCCATGCCTGAAGGAGATTGACTTATGGATCAGCCCAGACCATTCAGCTCTCACTGGCCATGGTCCCCCTTGGAAGCCAGAGACGTCATGGTCTGTCAGGCAGGAAGCAGGACAATTATAACTATCCTGTGAGATGCCAGAAGAGTTCGTGTGCTGACATGAGGCTGCGGCTGCCCTGACTGGAGGCCAAGAGCCCAGACAGGGCCACAGTCAAAACAAGGCTGAGAAACAAGTCCGTTACTGAGGGCGGGAGAAACGGACACCAGATTTAAATTCTGTGCCTATTCTATAGAGCGGTCTGCCGGAACAGGCTCTGCGCCGGCTGTTTTTCATTTTTCAAGTTCTTGGGTCTGCAATAAAGGGGACAACTTTTCTAGCCATGTCTTGACCTCAACTCTCCTACTGCTAGCTCTAGAGTGCGAGAACAATTTATTGCCGTGTCCTGAGAGAGTTCTGAACCCCGAATACTTTCTAAGATCTATGTTATGAAACTTCTGAGACATTTTCCTGAGATTGGGGTAGCTCTATGCACCATTCATAGAATTGTATAGAGGTTCAAACAACATTCCATCCTTCCTGTTTTTCACATGACTTTTGTCTCCTTCTCCTTCTCCTTCTCCTTCTCCTTCTCCTTCTCCTTCTCCTTCTCCTTCTCCTTCTCCTTCTCCTTCTCCTTCTTCTCCTTCTTTTTTGATATCAGAAAAACAAATCCTTCAGATGGGGTAGCTCCACAGTGATTTTGGGCTGACAGCACTAGGAGTCCATCCATCCAGGAGCACATTTGGATACCGCCATTAACCTGACAATCTCCAGCCCCAGGTCTCCTTTTTTATCACGTTCCATGAGGCAGTGGAAGGCCTGAATAGGCTCTGGGGCCTGTGATGTCCTGTAAGAAGGAGGGGGGAATAGAAACCCTCTTCATAGAAGTTTGAAATATCAGTTGCGGAAATTCCAGTTGAACGGGAAGTTTGTGTGCCTTTTTTTCTAGTAGGGTTATCTTCCCCCAAAACACAGCTGGATCATCCTTCAAGGCCAAGAGTTGTGTTTAGTCTTTTATGGCATGTTGGGGGCACCCTCAAAAAGTGGGGAGCTGCAAGAATGAGTAAGCAGGCAAGACCAGAGCAAAGAGGGGGAAAAGACCCACAGTAGTAATTTTCCATTTGTTAATTTTAGTCAAGTTATAAAATCTGTGGGTAGAGCCATTTGGATAGGTACAGCTGTATTATCCAAATGCTTTAAAACATGTCCTAGTTGCGACAGCAACCGAAGGTAGCAACTCATTGAGCTACTGGGAGCACATAACAGATGCGCTAAGAAATCTAAACCAGCTTCCAATTTATTTCAGAGCACATGAATAAATCTATAATATATAAACCTAACACCTACTATGGACTAAATTCAGTTTATGAGCTATCCTGAAGCATTGCCTCATGAATCTCTTTCAAATTAATTTAACTTTAAAAAGTTATCTTGAATAATAAACAAACTCACAGCATGTTCCATCTCAAAAATGGTTTATGTGATTTTGTCATGAACAGCTGGACTTGAGAAAATTTGAAGACTGGCAAGAAACAGTATTAAAACACAGGCTAGAATTCAGTTGGAATAATTTTCACCAATGTTTATTCACACATATACTTGAACTATAGACCAGGGTGATAAATGAAGGAATCCGTTTAAGGAAATGTATCTTCTTTATGTATATTTCTTTATATTCTTTATGACTGTAGTATAATTCAAATTTACATGACTGCATCAAAATAAAATACTTTCAGTAATACAAATTATTATTGAGGTATCCTGTTTCTCACTATATTTGTACAAATATCTTTGGATACTTTCAACTGTACACAGAAAGCTGTTAAAGGAGATCTATTTTAAATTTTAAAATATAGCAGACAGTAACAATAGATACTCATAATGTAAATCAGCCTGGAAAAGGCTATAATTGTTCAACTATGGTTGCAGTCTTATAATCAATTACTGGGCAGAAAGTCCCACTAAAATTAGTGGGAATTAGCTTTGCAGAAACCTGGGTAATATCGCATGTGAGCAACTGAAGACTGGCCTAATGAGTGGTAGATTTTAACTGCTGAGTCTAAGAATGGCACTCACTCGCATTTTTTGACCTATTTGGGGTTCTATATGTAGAGTAATATGCATTGAAAAAATATTAAAGATAGCTTTAAAGCTGCAATTGTGTTGTAGTTGTAATTGTCGTTAAACTGTCAGAGTTAAGAGAGTCAAGCACCATGAGCACGCTGTCATGGTTTTACTCAATGTTACAGAGCGCTGAGCCGCTAGGACTGCTGAGAAATTGGAGCAGAACAGGCCTATTCTTTCTAAGCATATATGAATGTGTATGTTTTCTTTAAAAGGATTAAACTTTTTTCTACTTTTTGTCAGGGGAAGAGTGTTGTGCAACTTATCACTAGCCACTAGGTGGCTTCCGTATCTTGGGTTTTCTTGTGGTAGTATGTTCCTTCACCCAACAAGTTGTCAACACATATGGATTCTATTTTGTTTTATGTATTCATTCATTTATTTAGACAGTTATTTATAGAGCACCCAGTTTCTTCAGGACTCCGGATGGTTTACAAACCAATAATTAAATATTTAGTTAAGACTCTCTTCACCGTGTTTCTCCATCTGGGCAAAGCAAGTCCATGACTCAAAATGAGAAATAAGGTTCAAGGACCTATTACCATGTTCCAACACGAATACAAGTATGTTTAGCATCAGGTAAAGTACTAATTTGATAACAAAAACAAAACCTAGGAATCAGTAAGCCAAAACAAAAGTGAAACAGATAGTATAAAAATCAGAAACTGCCAGTGTTAGGTTTTGATTTGTTTTTGAAGTGAAGGGAGCATCAACCAGCTTTTGCTGGGATAGTCTCCTGGGGTGCCTCAATCAGGTCGTCTCCTGGCAAGAGTTTGTGCAGGGAGGGGTCAAAAAAGTCAAGATGGTGGCCACTGCCATGCGAGCGAAGCCCCCTCCTTTTTTACAGAATGTGGGCTTCGGACCAGGCTGTCTGGAGGGACTTTAAATGCAAGCGGGCATCATCATCTCCTCCTCGTCCTCCCCCTGCTGGGTCCCTGTCTTCTCATTATAAAGCTATTTTTATTCATCCTCCTGCTCTCAAACAGGTGGTCACATAAAGCCAATTTTCTTCTTGAAATACAGACTTCAGGGCAGATGTCTAATGAAATTCTTTCTCCCCCCCCCCCCATGGCACTTACGCATGATTGAAAAAACAACCTCGGAACAGGAAAATGTTAGTTCTTTTGTAATGCTTGCATACAATCAGTCTCATGAAAAGGAGGTGGGCAGGCCCCAAAAAACAAAAAAGGGAGAGAGGGTATACTCAGGGTATGGTCAAAAAAGTCAAGATGGCAGCTGTGAGAGGGCAATCAGAGCCCTGTCTGGATTTTTTTATAGGCAACGCCATCTTCACTTTTTTGACCATATCCTGCAGGCACCTCTGAAGAAATAATTTATCATGTAGGGTTAATGTCCTCTGAAAGGTCTCAGGGGCGTTCACATTTCCCCACCGTCCTCCGTGGAAGAACCGTTTCCTTTTCTGAACCTCAGAGTAGCTCTGAGCGATGCCATCTTCCAGATCTAGTTCGGTCTGAATCTGGGGTGATTTGCAGAGATCTGGACTTGCAGGCTGGTTTAAAGCAAACTGCAAATAGGAACTTTTTATTACTCTCAGAAAGTACTCACTTTAAAAATCCTCATTATTTTTAGACATTGAAAGGACATCATTCATTATATTGTGATGCCTCTAAGGAACTGCTAAGCAGCATGTAATTAAAATGCCTAGGAAGTCACAGCCCAAGGTAGCTTTCCTTGTACGTGGATTAGTGAAGTCGTGACAGCACAATGTCATCTCTCCACACAAAACTGCTGCAAGTAACCGAGAGACTCTGTGTCTTTTCCTCTGAAGAGTGTCCTGAGACCTGTGCGGAATTTTAAACCTCACCAGGTATAAAACTGAGTCGTGAACCAAACTGCTACTTTCCGATGAATGCCAGCCCACGTGAGCGGGCATTTTCTGCTGGAAACTTCACAGTAAACCGGCCTCTGAGAACTGTAGAATTCCAAGCGCTGGCTTCCCAGCCAGAACGATTTCTATTTCATGGATGATGTATAACCAGCCCACTGCAAAAGGAACTTGTCTGTAAAAACAAAATGAAAGAATAAATTAGAATGAATGTGTTTAAAGCCTGCAGTAATTGGACAACTCCCTCAAAGCCACAAGCCACAGCTTTCCCCACAAAAATTGTGCCAAGGGATGAGAAAGATCACCACTTTGAAGACTGGAAATGTTCACATGTCCATCAGAAAACAAAACAAATAGAAGACCCTTGCAAAATCCACCAGTTTGAAAATGGAAGAGGAACACAGGCAAATTATTATGGGGAAGATTTTTCCAATCCCAACACAACTCTTCTCTGGTTGCTGTGATCTGGCCTATTTGCTGGCTCCCTCCCCGTCTCTTTCCATTCTGCCAGGAACGGAGCTCACCTTACTTGGAAAACAGGCTACCAGCTAAGCTGCAATTCCTTAAGGAGGGATGAGACAAAGTACAGAATCTCTTCAGAGAAAGTTGAGTATTTAAAACCATTGATGTGGCTGATTAAATAGCCGCACGACTTCTTTGAAGAATTTTAAACATTTTTTTAAAAATCAGAAATAGAAGTGAACTCATAAAATCTATGCATGTTTGGAATAATAACTTCTAAAAAAACTCAAGACACACAGCTTTGAATTGATCCTCAGCAACTCTCCTTCCCTCCTCCCTGTTCCCCCTTTTCCCTTAAATAGGGCAAAATCCAATTTCGCATTTTCTCTCCCTCTCTCATCTCTTCTACACTCTCACTCTCTCTCTCTCTCTCTCTCTTTCTTTTTCTCCCCACCCCCATCCCATCCCAGCCTCCTTTCCTGGCGCAGATCTGGAGCTTTGGAGCATGGCAGCTTCAAGGAAAAGGAGCCTCAAGATGAGCTGAGGACACCATCCTGGGAGGGCCTTCGCCACATGAAGAAAACAATCTGAAGGCTGTTTAAAAAAAATGTATCTCTCTCTTTTTAATATGTGAACAAAGAGAAATTGGTGTTTTCACACAGAGAAATTGCACTGATCAGGAGTTAAGTAGGAGTTATGTCATGAAAGTTGATGCCGCCTGAATCCCAGCTTGGGCAGCCTGCATTTAGCGGATCTGCTCCTACTGACTTAGCCATCCATCACTGGCCAAACACTGCATGAACCCAACTAGTAATCATCCACGAGAGAGCAATTCGCTTTTTCTCCGCCTTCTGCTCTTGCTCTGCGGCTTTCTTTCTGCGATCTGCCCTGGCATCCTCTTCTCTGAGCCTTCCTGTCTCCAGATTCGATTTTCCCCTGTCTCCTGGGCCTGCTCTACACTATACTTATTTTTAATCAACTACAGATAGCCTGTAGAAATAGCCGTTGGAGACAGTCGATTCTCTGTTTGTTTTTCTGAGATTAGATGCACCCCAGGCATTCCTAATGTTTTTTCCCCCTTAACGTCACTGCAGTTTTGAGAATCTGCTTTGGAGAAGACAGCAGCCACGGAAGAAGCACCTACTCACAGAAGCAAATTGAAAGAATCACTGGGAATGCATGCGATTGTTCACAGGAGCCACCAAACTAGGTCAGATGAAAGCCTTGGATGGTGTCTGTAGGCTGGATTATCGGCCAGTCTTCGGTTTCATGCTATCTCACCCTGGTCAGAGTCACTGTGACTGATTTCCATGGACTCCTGATGTCTGGGGCATTTATTCCATGAGTAGCTGGAAGACCTTGGCCCCAAGACCGGAGGCTTTAAAAGCTGCTAAGGTTACCCTTAAGGTGGCTCAGCGGGTAAGACGCCAGGTTTGTTGATCGGAAGATCGCAAGTTCGGAGGTTCGAATCCCTAGCCCTGCTGGGACTGGCTGTTTGATCATGCCAATGGAGAAGCGCATTGTAGTCAGGGTTTACAGAGCGAAGAGAAATGGGAGTCCTTGATCAAGGTCTGTGGTTTGGCTTCTAGGAAAACTTCTTTTTACCCTTTGCATGGTTACTGATTCCTTATTTAGGTCAACTAGCCTAATGTTTGTGGGACTTGAATATTTGCACTGTGCAATTATCATTGTGGAACTGCACAACTTTGTCGGATTGCAGGTTTGTTAAAGCCTCAGTCACAGGAGTGAAGTCTGTGCACTCTTCTCTGAGGCACAGTAGGAGATGTCACCCCACGGTGGGTGGGTGGGTGGGTGCAGCCCTCCTGAGGCGCCGCTCCCTGGTCCTAGATGGGACCCCCTTTCTGTGCTATGGAGCTTCTGGGGAGGGGTTTCCCTTCTCCCCCTTAACTCCAGCTGAGACCGTCACATTTCCACACTAAAGGCCAGTCTATTGTTCAAGTAATCCCAGTCAAGAGTGATTTCTGGTCACTGTTGTTCTTGAACCTCTCGGTGTATTTGTTCCTTATAAAGATCAGCCTCTCATTTTTTACCTATGAGCAGAGTTTAATGGATTGAATCAACTTGGTTTTTATGTCAGCTTCCTTGGAAATTTGTTCCACCCTGCTGGATTACGGGTCTGCTGTTTTTTTTAAACCTGCACAAAGTTCTTTAGTACAAAAATGTGAAGAGGATCTGTATGTATGTAATGCATTTTTATACCAGTCCATACACAAAAGCATCCCAAAGCAGTGTACAAAGTACCGTAATAAAAAATGGGAAACAATTTAAAAAACATGCAGTAAAAAGGAAAAGGAGAAATGTGAATACATCGTTTGAAATAACTTAATTGGGCTCATATCCACAACTGCAACACATATAAAAAAGAGGTGGGGCTTCGATTATGCCGTCACGGTCCCCATCTTGACTTTTTTGACCATGCCGCAGATACCCCTGCTATATAGGGAAATGCTCCCATATGATATTGAAAATTTACATTCACACTTGTGATATTACGAATCCATGCATTATTTAGATACAGCTATAAAAAACTAGGGGCATGGTGGCTCAGCGGGTAAGACGCCAGGCTTGTTGATCGGAAGATCGCAAGTTTGGAGGTTCGAATCCCTAGCCCCGCGTGACGGAGTGAACTCCCGCACTCGCCCCAGCTCTTGCCAACCTAGCAATTCGAAAGCATGCAAATGCAAGTAGATGAATAGGTACCACTTCGGTGGGTAGGTAACAGCGTTCCGCGTGCGTCATGCGGCCACATGACCGTGGAAGCGTCTTCGGACAACGCTGGCTCTTCGGCTAACAAACTGAGATGAGCACCGGCCCCTAGAGTCGGACACGACTGCACAAATGTGCGGGGGGAAACTTTTACCTTTACCTAGGTGATAACTAGCACCTTGAATTGCATTCAGAAGCGAATCAATAGCCAGTACAATAGTGTTATATGTTAGTAACAAGATCTGTTGCCCACTCTTTCCACTGCTGTTTCCACAATTTGACAGCAGAATCTGTGTTACTTCAGAGCAGTGTCTCTGTACAGTAAACCATTGATTTAATGGACTAATGGGGGGCAAAGGGTGTCCTGTCCTTTAAAACAAAATATCCATTAAACCCAAATTGGTTTTAATACATGTGTATTTTGCACATTCTACATATACATAAAATGGGAATGGGCTTTTACACACACATTTTATATAGCAAGCAGGATTTTATGCATATGTAGAGGCATACATTAAAGGGGCGTGGTGGCTCAGTGGGTAAGACACCAGGCTTGTCGATCGGAAGATCGCAAGTTCGGAGGTTCGAATCCCTAGCCCTGCGTGCGGAGTGAGCTCCCGCACTAGCTCCAGCTCTTGCCAACCTAGCAATTCGAAAGCATGCAAATGCAAGTAGATAAATAGGTACCACTTTGGTGGGTGGGTAACAGCGTTCCGCGCGCGTCATGCGGCCACATGACCGTGGAAGCGTCTTCGGACAACGCTGGCTCTTCGGCTAACAAACAGAGATGAGCACCGGCCCCTAGAGTCGGACACGACTGCACAAATGTGCGGGGGGAACCTTTACCTTTTTTAAGGTTACCCTGCCCACCTTAGACCACCTTGGGCGTCGACTGTACCTCCAAACAGAGGAGTGCTTTTGATTAGCTTGCATCCCTCCTTTTCCGCTTTCTATTTTAATCCCCGTTTCAGTAGCCACATGAGTTTATCGAAGAGAATATTTGTAGCTCAGGGTTGAACTGGGGAGTCCTTGGTGCTCTCTGAGCCTTGTTGTTTAAAGTATCTGTAACCAAAGTAAGTATGTAAGTATCTGGACTAAAGTATCTGTAACCAAAATGTTTTCTGTTTGTTAGGTATTAGTCTGTACATTTCTATCTATATTTGTTGAGGGAAATGGTGCAGGTTGTGTGTTTGTGTATGTCTATGTATGTGTGTATAACATGAACATCTGTCTTGGGCTGAAGAGGGAAAGTCTGTGAAAATATATATGTATGTATGTATGTCAGTTTGTCCCTTTAGGAGTTAAATGTGAGTCTGTCCCTTTACGGAACTAAATTTCTCCACAGTAAGGGAATGCTTCGAATTTTTGGAGATCCATAGCTCTGGCCAGGCTGTGGCTCTTCCAACTTTTTGGCTATGCAACCCTTTCTGTTATTTACTGTGAATGGTTGGACATGGGATTTGATCGTGCCATGTGTCCAGTTATTTGCACTTCCTGTAGTTGTGTAAGTTTTGTGTTTGATTTCTAAGTTGAGTACATACAAGAAGAAAGGTGAGGTTGTTTGTTGTTTACCATATAATCTTTATTGTATGATATGTACATGCCATCTTGAATGTTTGCCAGCTTTGGAAAGGGAAAGGGGGAAGAAAATTGATTTCCTGTGAAAGGTTGTGTGTGTATACATGAGAAGCTCTTTCTATCTGTGTGTGTTTCTATCTCCCCTGGTTTGGTTTTCATTATGTTTTTTTTTTACTCCAACTGGGCTACACTTATGTGTGTGTAAGTTTGTATAAATCTCCTGTTTGCTGATCAGGGCTATTTGTCTGATTTCCTAGTTGCAAGTAAGGAACTGAAGACTGTATGTGCCCTGGTAGGCTGTGCTTGATGGGACTTGGGAGAAGGAGTGTGTGTTCTGACTGACATGGGATCCTAACTTTTCTCCTTTCCTTTTACAATGAGTAAAGCATGAATTAAACTGATGAATGTCATGGGAAAGGCTTGTGTGTGCCCTGATTGTGTGGTATGGTGTTTGATGTTTGAAAAAGTGTGTAAACTAATCAGTTGTCAGCTCTCTTTCACTCGGCTTGGAAATCCTTTCTGCTAACTTGAGGTATGTCCCTTGTGAGTGGTTGGCTGGCTGCTGTCTCTCCAGAAAAGTGTTTAGAAAGGGAGGGAGACCCTGGGCCCAAAGACCTTTCGAAAAATTACAGCTAGACTATATTCAATTACCTAAGGCAAATGGCTTCGAACATGTACTTGTTTGCAGAGACCAACTTACACACTGGATTGAAGCCTTCCCTTGTCAACATGCTACCGCAATTGAAACCGCAAGACACCTGCTGAAGGACATCGTTCCCCGATACGGCATCCTCTGTCTTAGATATGGACCGCGGCCAACACTTTGCGGCACACATGATTACTCACATCCTGCAAGCTTTAGGCATCACACAGAACTTACATGTACCTTATCATCCTCAATCTTCGGGGTGGGGGGTGGAATGGGCTAACAGGGAACTCAAGACATTGCTAGGAAAATTATGCCAGGAGACGCATTTAAAGTGGCCCCAGGTATTGCCTATCGCTTTATTTCACTTATGTACCCGACCTTGAAAAGATGTGGGATTATCCCCATTTGAGTTGCTTTTTGGCAGGCCACCAGATGTTTCAAAAGGCCTGGATCCCCACTCCCTTCACCTAGAGAGGGGGGATTATATCTCCTCTCTATGTGCAGGTACTTGCGATCTCTATGGAAATGAAGTGCTCTACTCCAGACCTTGCCATTGGATGAAACTCTTCATCCCTTTGAACCAGGTGATTGGGTATGGATATCCTTTTGACAACACAAACAGCAGTTCGGGTTGCTGAACGAAACACCTGGCTTCATTGGACACATGTCAAACCAGCAGTCCAAGATCACAGCCCCCTTCCTGCCTCGGCCTCCCATCAAGCTCGTTAGGGATCCGGATTCTGACATTTGGGGTTTGAAAGAATGTCTTGGCTTATAATGCTGTGGACCCTCCTACTAGAGGTTTCTAAAGGGAATCCAGTTGCTATTCCCTTTGCTTCCTCAACCACAACTACTGACTGGACCATTCCTAGGTGTGCTATGGGAATATGCTTTCCCATGCACAGAGGGGGGATTGTTGGATTGTAAACAAACAGTATTCTTACATTTCTGTATATATAAATACAAATATTTTCATATTCATATATTAGAAACATATGCACTTGTATTATGGCTCTGAAACCATTTTGTATTTCCTTGAAGAGTTAACTTTCTTACCCTTCCTTTCTAGCAGGCCTTGATAGATAGCTGTGCCCATAGAAGGATAAAGTGTACTTTCCAAGGATAGCTTCTCCAGGGGAAATATATTGTTTAATAACGGTCAAGGAGCCCTAGCAAGGATGGAAGGAAGTTTCTAATATGGAGTGAAGGAAGGAAATTCCTAATATGGAATGAGGGTAAGGTGGAGTATGGGTAACTGAGTAAGAGCTGGTCTTCTAAAGGAGGAGTTGAATGGAATCTATATAATGTGCTGTAAGGCGGGGGTCCTGCGCGGCCGCCCACCTAACAGCTTGCTGTCCTTGCTTTTGCTCTTGGGTGAATAAATTCCTAACTTCATGCAATTGGTCAGTTTCTTTACTCCCGGCTCAGGAACGAACCTGGTAAGATAAAATTTACTTCTAACACCCCCAAGACAAGCTCACCTTCACAGCTGGAATTCAGCTGAAGCGGTTCAGCCCTCCTCAAGGTCCTCCAGATTTTCTTTCTCATTTCACTTTTGAGCAAAGATGCTTCTCTTTGGCCTGTTCCAAACATGTGAAAAGTTTGTTCCCAAAATGTATGTAAATATCGTCAAACTGAATAAATGCCCACAGTGGAGGTAAGAGGCCTGCAAAGGTCTGTTTGCATGTCACTGTTAAAGACAGTGTCCAACAGCAGGACAGAATACTTATTTTGGAACTCTCTGAATTTTACAAAAGAGGTAGATCTTGTATAAAAAGGTAAAGGTCCCCCCCCCCCGCACATTTGTGCAGTCGTGTCCGACTCTAGGGGCCGGTGCTCATCTCCGTTTGTTAGCCGAAGAGCCAGTGTTGTCCGAAGACACTTCCACGGTCATGTGGCCGGCATGACGCACGCGGAACGCTGTTACCTACCCACCGAAGTGGTACCTCTTTATCTACTTGCATTTGCATGCTTTCGAATTGCTAGGCTGGCAAGAGCTGGGGGGCAGGGGTACCTTGAGGGGCTCTCTGGGGCAATGTTTCAGCCAAGAGTAATAAAACTTACTCCATGTAAGGATAAGGATGTGCTTCCAGCATGCCATGTCTTTGGCACTGTGCTCTGGACTCTCACTGTCCTGGTTCCCAAAGTTTTGCTTCAGGTCTGCAGGCTTGGCTTTTTCTTGGATGAAGTTTCCAGAAGCATGTCCCAAAGGCCCAGAAAACAGGGGAAGTCTTTGGGATAGAACTGGGAAGATGTTTGCAGGAGGATTTGCAACCCTGCAAGCTCTTTGCTCGGATGGGGGACCACAGAGGCCAGGCTAGCAAAAGATGAGAAACAGAACCCTGTTGGATCCTGAAGTCCAGCAGTTCCCACCAGGCATAAGGAACTGAACTAGCATGGAAAACAGGTCCACGTCTCTGGATGAACTGCGGTTTCTTTAGAGAGAGCCTCTGAACTGTTACTGAGGGGGTGATGATTTATTAAACACACTATAAAGCTCTGTGGAGTCCACAATCAATTCTGTCTTAGGATACTTCCTGCATAACTTAATTTTCTTCCTCTTGCTCTCTCCATAGTCAAACATGTCTCTAACTCCTTTGTCCAATCACATGTATAATTTGGAAGATGTATTTGGAGATGCATCAGTAAATACAGCTAAATGCAGCCATAATATCCCCCCCCCCCGAGGTTCTAAATAAAAGGTGCTATATTTAGTAGATTCTCATAGTCTTGTCCTCTCAAGCAATGTTTTAAAAAGTGAAAAGCTGAAAGAAAAAATAGTTGTTCTGCTTGCTCTGCTTTGCAGTCGAGAGAGATACTCCCGGTAAACTTTCTCAGTGCATTTAACTCATTGTGTTCCACCATCTTCCAAAGACAGAGGTACAATTGCTTGTCCATTTCCTAGATATTGCATAAATTATCTATAATGCTGGTGCCTTCTAATATAGCCATGCAAGTACCCATAAAGACAACTTAGCAAATTCTTGTTCTCACTGAACATTCTGTGAAATCAGCCTTTTGGCAAAAAAAAATCTAAGCTAAGGACTTTGTGGTTTAACTCCAGACGTCTGGCCCAAGAATAGGAAGGTTCCTCCCTTTGGCAAGAGACCAACAACTAGAAGACGTTCTGTTGGCGAGACTGGAGGAGGGGGAGGCCACCCCCCCAGCAGTCAGAAGGAGCTTGCATGTTGCTGCAGGAGACTCCCAGTTTTTTCCTGGAGATCCAATGGTTTGTTGAAAATCATCTCCCAGATTATATCAGCAACAGAATGCTGAGGGCAAAATTTCAGCCCTGAGAAATAAAACGTGTAGTCCACATCAGAACAAGGGAGACTTTTGTGGCCATTGCAATTAATTTGGTGGCCTAAAAAGCCAGCCTTCCCTTCCATTATACAGAACAGATCATAGAATGAACATGAAAAACTTCATTCACCAAAAGCAACTGTGTGTGTGTTTGTTAGATGTCTAGCCTGCCTTTTCATTCAGGAACTCAGTGTGGTGTCCATAGCACTCCCTTCTCCTATTTTCTACGAAAAGGGAGCTAGTTTGGTCTAGTGGTTAAGGCAACAGGTTAGAAACCAGGAGACTGAGAGTTCTAGTCCCGCCTTAGGCACGAAAGCCGGCTGGGTGGCCTTGGGCCAGTCCCTGTCTCTCAGCCCCAGGAAGGAGCCAATGGCAAACCATGAGACCGAGAGTTCTAGTCCCGCCTTAGGCATGAAAGCCGGCTGGGTGACCTTGGGCCAGTCTCTCTCTCTCAGCCCCAGGAAGGAGCCAATGGCAAACCAGGAGACTGAGAGTTCTAGTCCCGCCTTAGGCATGAAAGCCGGCTGGGTGGCCTTGGGCCAGTCCCTCTCTCTCAGCCCCAGGAAGGAGCCAATGGCAAACCAGGAGACTGAGAGTTCTAGTCCCGCCTTAGGCACGAAAGCCAGCCCGGTGACCTTGGGCCAGTCCCTCTCTCTCAGCCCTAGGATGGAGCCAATGGCAAACCAGGAGACTGAGAGTTCTAGTCCCGCCTTAGGCACGAAAGCCAGCCGAGTGACCTTGGGCCAGTCCCTCTCTCAGCCCTAGGAAGGAGCCAATGGCAAACCAGGAGACTGAGCATTCTAGTCCCGCCTTAGGCATGAAAGCCGGCTGGGTGACCTTGGGCCAGTCACTCTCTCTCAGCCCAACTCACCTCACAGGGTTGTTGTTGTTGTGGGGAAAATAGGAGGAGGAAGGAGTATTAGGTATGTCCGCCGCCTTTATTTATAAAAATAATAAAGGCAGGATAGAAAATAAATAAATAAAAGATTAAGCTTCTCCTGTAAAAACAAGTCCGATCCTATGGAAGGCAATATTTTGTAATTAACCAGAGAAGTTAGACCCGTGTGTCAAATCTGCCACGAAGCGGATGCTGATTTATTGGTTTTACAAAGAACCCTGAATTGAAATTGTTGATGGGATTTAAAGAAGATGGTAAATGATAAAGAAAAATGGTAAAGAAAGCAGGTGCACAAGGAAGGACCTGGGTGTGTTTGAGAAGGGCGGGAGGCGTCCACAAAGCAGCCATTGGCAGAACCCCATGGAAATGCTTGGCGTGGCATCTCGACTGCGGACAAGCCCAGGGCCGCAGCCCCCACTCCGAGGGGCTCTCTGGGGCACCTGCAGCCCCACCCGAGGACTTCCATCCCTTCCTCCAGCTCTTGGCCAGTCAGGGCTCCTCTGGGGCTCGTGCCGGCCCTCCTTTGCTGCCCATCTCCCCTTCTCTAATGCGGCCGGCCCCCGCCGGGGCTTGGCTTCCTCGGTGCCAGGGCAAGGCTCCGCCAGCATGGCCCAGCTCTCGCACTCAGAAGGGGGGCTGAAGGCTGGCCAGTCCAAAGGGTCTTTCTGTGAGCCTGGCCAGGCTGGAGTTTCTCAACAGGACAGGCTGATTTTAAGAACGGGGTGACGAGGTACGATTGCCGCCTACTCTGCGGCAGCGGCCTTTTCCTCTCCAGCCCACCTATCTTGGCTTGGCATCTCTCAGGAAGCTTGTGACACTTACGTAGTTGTCAAACCACAACAGGCGTGTTTTTAATTTCTGAGAAATCCATATATTTATTTCTTTGTTTTAAGGGGTTTAATGTCCCCGTGTCTGCAATAGCCTCTAAGTTTATCAAGACGTTAGTAATATTTACTGTTCCTATTTATTTTAACTTGAGTAAACTTTTTTCACCAGCACATCATATGCTTTAAGCGGGTTTTTTCTTTGTTTGTTTTTTGTTTTGTTTATCCAGAATTACCACATTGATAGCTACTCCTTTCTTCAAAGGACCATCTTGCAACCTGAATATTTTGCAGGCTATTTTGAATATTTATTAGAAGAACTGGGAATAATGCTGAAAATAAATACATTTGACAAAAAAATAAAACCTTGTTACTGTATGAACTTTTAATCACAAAACAGTATGTCTTTTATTAGTAAAAATGTTAGGATTAGAAATAAAATAGAGAGGTAAGCAAATACTGCCAGTTGCCTAATCAAAGGAAATAACATATTTCATAAACTCTTTTTTTTAAGATACATCTGATATTCAAAATTGTAGGTATTTTAAACAAGACTTTTGCTAATCATGTAATAAATTGGCTTAAACTCTTGATAAAACCAGGCTTACAGATCGATATTCTTGGTGAAGTAGAATTTGGGCGCAGCGGAATCTAGTTATGGAGAGAAGGACCTGGAGGCCCCCAGAAGACAATCGTTCCTCTTCTCCCACACAGCCCTTTAAAGTCTGAGCACAGCTAAACTGCAGAGGATACTGCTTAGTGCCTCACAGTGATAGAACTGCTGCCATGGTGGAAATAACTCATGTTGCTGTTTTGTTCTTGTTTCTAAAATATTTTCTTAACCAGACATTTTAAACTGTAGTCAATCTATTCAGTATCTTTCCTAAAGTCACCATGAAACATTTGCTAGATAAATTTCATGGTTAGCACAATTCCTAGCGAAGGATGAGAGGTATTATTAAAAGCGGCTGCATGTCTACCAGTCAACTCAGAATTTGCCACAATCTGTTTTTCTAAAATAACTGACCTTTATGTAAGACCAAAAAAACGGGAACATGATCTGTGTCTGTGCTGGGGCTTAATTGGGTTTGCTTCAAGGAGCTGGGTTGTACCTGGGCAATCATTAAACTTAGCTTAGATGGAGAATTCAGAGCACAAATCAAAAGCAGTCTTCTGGTAAAACACCACTTACTTACACACAAACACACACACACACACACACACCTGCAGAAAAGAAGGTCTAGCAGATTGGGGTGTGTGTGTGTAAGTAAGTGTAAGTAACAGCCCCCAAAAGTCTTTCATCCCTCCATCAAATGTCCCTCAACATACAGCCTGCATTATTGTTGATGAGCTGACGGTCTCTCTGGCCAAATTTCCTTCCTCCTCTGTTTTTTCCAGCCCTGGGAGAAATGCACGAAGTCTGTTGTTTAGCAAGGAGATCTGCTTTGGGGATTGTAGAGTCCAACCAGGATCAAAATCAAAGCCAGGATAGATAGCTCTCAGACTGGAAGTTTCAGAGATTTCGTGTTCTTGAGGTTTCTGGTGAACGGATTCAAGTAGAGTGGTAGATCAAATCCTTCTCTTTGCTTCTTCATTTCAGAAACATTCATATTTATCTCACCCAGTGGTCCAACAGGGTGAGATCCCCACAGCAGGCAACATCTTCCAAGCTTGCAGGTCCTTCCCTCAGTCTTCCTTGCTTCTCAGGGTTGGGTCTCAGGGTTCAGATTCAAAGGGTCTGGCTCTCTTGGGATCAGTCTACAGGCTAGATGATAGGTTTAGTGGCATGAGCAGGCTCACCTGTGCACATTAAATCTAGACTTGAACCAGCAGCTGGTGAATTAATGGCCCATACTAAGGGTGGCTCTTCAGGGTCTCAGAGAAGGGGCTTTTCCAACCAGCCAAGCAGCTGAGTCCCAGGCTTGAGTCTCTGGTCACTGGGGAGCTGCTTGGTGACGTTTAAAACAGATAATATATCCTGTTACATATAAACCTCATAACAGCATGACGGAGGATACAGATAGCTATTAAGCTTATGATATTACAGCAGAAGCAATTACAGGAATTTGTGGGCTTCCCTTTGCAGAAGAATAACCACCAATCGAAGAGAATATCTGTAGCTCAGGGTTGGACTGGGGAGTCCTTGGTGCTCTCTGAGCCTTGTTGTTTTCTTGCAGACGTTAAACATCTTGCAGATGTTTTCTTGCAGACATTGCCAGGCTAGGCAACATCTTCCGTGCGAAAAGGGAGTGGGACTTGCTCTTTGTTTATATATGTTTATATTCCATAGCATTGCTTGTTGCACACAGGTAGTTAAGGACGAGTTACAGGACATCTGCCTCAGGATGTTACAGTTGCATAAAAGATATGTATGAAACGAGGGTGGTGGGGGACTAGGAAGCCCTTCCCACTGATGGAATGTGAGCCTGGTTTGGGAATGCCACCAGGAAGGTCCATGCACCAACATCAGTGAAGTCACTGTGCAGCTGCTTCATGCTTTTTGATGAAGTTTGCACAGGAGAACTTCCTAGTACCTGTAGCTCGAGTCTGCCAGCTGCTGGAACTCCCACCATGACTGAAATATTCAGCACCTCGAGCCAGGGTAACCCATTAACTTTTGCCACTCTGGTGGGAACTTCAGATCAATGTGGGATTCTTTGCAAGTGTTAGGTGGTTGGTTGCTTTCTGGATCCAGAGAGATATAGAAGATCTCAGCTACTGCTCCCTTTGAGGCTCCTACCCATAATAAAACCTGTTGACAATAAAGAAAGAGTGAAGCATAATTTGAGTAGTTTTTAAGGGAAAAAATGGGAAAGACCAAAATTAAGACATCTTTTAACCTTAATACCTCTGACTGTCCTGGTCGTTGATTATATTTTTCCTAAGAAAAAATAAACCATCCCCTCACATTTCAAAGAAATGCTTTTAAGAATCAAATAGTCTCCTTCTTACAATACAAACTATTTCTCAGCCTGGTCAACTATTTTATTTCGTTTATGGCCAGATCTATGAAGATTGGTCCCAGTTCATTGATAGCAAATCAATTGTAGATGGAATAAAGATAATTTTTTTTCTAGGGAAAAGCAGACTCTTGGGTGCCATGGGCCAAAATTTTCTGGGTGACACAGAGAATGAGGAAGGCCTGGCACCAACTATCTGAGAGCAGGAAACATTGGGGTGATATTGTTGTGTGAATCCCAATATAATCATTGTTATACTGGATTCCACAGAGTTCTTTTTTTCAAATGACATGTTATTAGTGCAAATTAAGTAGAAAATGGATTGACAACTCTTGCTGCTGTTGGATGAAGTTAGTCGTCTGTGATGTACGTTAGATGGAGGACCAGCAGATATATCCCAGGCATGACCTTTGCTAGAAGTGTGTAGCTGAGTTGAAACAAACCAGCTTCCCCCCTCAGGAAGTTGTGGGCTGTCTTTGGGGGACAGATGTTGGGGAAAGACTTATTTGCTGGAGATCTCCAGATGGAAACTTGGAACTACACATCCAGGTTTGCAAATGATGTTCTAGCCAGCACAGATCTCTGTCCATCATGGAGCATTGCGTTAGAACCAGGTTCTCATTAGCATATCACTATTTTAATGAAAAGTAACAGTTGAGCAAGAATACTTGCTTATCCACACAGGAGATGTGTTCTTTTGTAAGGTACAAAACTATAATTTTAATAATTAACCAGCTCTGAACTGTTTAGCCAAAATTAGAAAAGAAACATAATCATAATAATTTATCACTTCTAAATCCAATAAATTGCTAACAGCCCAGCAGTCTGACATTAGACTTATGCTACATTCAAGAGTCTCAACAGAGTCCATTCAAAACCATTTTTAATTAATAGAGCAATTAAATGAAGCATTTGCTGAAAGGCTGTTCATCCGACGATCAAGGATAAAGAATATAAGAATCTTTACAATATAATGTGGGTGTCAGACTGATGGGAAAAACGGAATGGAACGATTTGTGTCAAAGCAATGCTATTACGCCGCCTGAGTCAAAAATGATCTGCTACAAACTGAAATAGAGGCTGACAAATTAAACAGATGTCATTCACTTCTCCACTTGGCTTATATTTGGCTGTCTTCCCAAAGAAGCAAAATATTCAGGATTGTAATGATAACTTTGTCAGTTATGAACAAATTAGAGTGCCAAAGTTGTTTGCTTCCTTTAAATGCCTATAACTTCCAAGTGTTTGCAATACATACAGTAGAGCGCTTCTGGAGTGTTCAGGATAGATAAGAAAAATAACTTTAAAAAATAGGAAGAGTAAAGGACATAGTGACCATTTTGAAGGTTATGAAACTATCTCTAGAGGCACCACTTACACACGTTGTTTCCTTTTTCAGTCTACAGTCTGCTTAGATCATGGATGAACAGCTAACTTTTATTACAATTCTGGCTTTGGATGATGGCTATCTGAAGTGACCTTTAATACCAAGAGGGGCCTTACCTTCTTTTGGATGAGAAGGCTTTATAAATATAATCTATGCCTGCAACTGCAATTTATTCTTGCATTTAAGTATTATATTCCAGAATAGCAATGGTAAGAATCTGCTGCTCTGGCATCATCTATCTATCTATCTATCTATCTATCTATCTATCTATCATCTATCTATCTATCTATCTATCTATCTATCTATCTATATCTATCTATCTATCTATCATCTATCTATCTATCTATCTATATCTATCTATCTATCTATCTATCTATCTATCTATCATCATCTATCTATCTATCCTCTCTCTATATCTCTCTATCTATGTATCTATCTATCTCTATCTCTCTATCTCTCTATCTATCTCTCTATGTATCTATCTATCTATCTATCTATCTATCTTGAAAATTTTGATTACAATAGTAAAAGCAAATGCAAACTAAACTCAGAGAGAAAAAGAGAGATAGAAAGAAAGAATAAAAGGTGCAAGGAAAGAAAAAGAAAAAGGAAAAAGGAAAAAGGAAAAAAAGAAAGAAGGAAAGGAAAGAAGGAAAGGAAAGGAAAGGAAAGGAAAGGAAAGGAAAGGAAAGGAAAGGAAAGGAAAGGAAAGGAAAGGAAAGGAAAGGAAAGGAAAGGAAAGGAGGAAAGGAAAGGAAAGGAAAGGAAAGGAAAGGAAAGGAAAGGAAAGGAAAGGAAAGGAAAGGAAAGAAGGAAAGGAAAGGAAAGGAAAGGAAAGGAAAGGAAAGGAAAGGAAAGGAAAGGAAAGGAAAGGAAAGGAAAGGAAAGGAAAGGAAAGGAAAGGAAAGGAAAGGAAAGGAGGAAAGGAAAGGAAAGAAGGAAAGGAAATGGAATGGAATGGAATGGAAAGGAAAGGAAAGGAAAGGAAAGGAAAGGAAAGGAAAGAAGGAAAGGAAAGGAAAGGAAAGGAAAGGAAAGGAAAGGAAAGGAAAGGAAAGGAAAGGAAAGGAAAGGAAAGGAAAGGAAAGGAAAGGAAAGGAAAGGAATATTTAAAGAAGTGACTTCTGATCTTCATCACAAGTATAAACAGACTTAATAACTCTTCACCCCCTATAAGGTTACAAAGAAATATCTCTTCTTCCCATAAGCCATCCCTTATCCACATGCATATCCATAAATCATCAACTTTTCAGTCGTGGTGTCAGCAAAAAGTCCGTAAAGGGTTAACACAGCTTTATAGAAACATGTCATATTTTAACCATGGTCAGACAAACCAACTTTATATTCCTTCTTTGTTTCTAGCAATCTTGATCTTTAATTCATTCAGATGTTGTCGTAGGATTTGATCTCTCTTCAATTTTTCTTTTTCCCATCCCAAAGGCTTCTTTGAGGCTTTAGCAAACCTCTTTTGTAAACCCCATAAAAAGTCATTGTCCATATCTGAGCAGGATTCATATCCTCTGGTTTCAAAGGTCAACCATCTACAAGAACTGCTGTAAAGCCTGGGTGCTTCTGTTCGTTTTCTGTGGTGGGCTCACTCCAATGGGGCCACTGGGGTGAGTCTCTGGGTCTGAGCTGCTCTCCCAGCTGCAGGAACCCCTCGGCCAGAGCCCAGGCTATTTCGCCTGCTCAGCCCACAGCCCCAGACCTTGACCGTTCATGCAACGCACGTAACCCAGGCAGCCCATTGGGTCTCTTAGCCAGGCTCTGCCAACACACAACCACGCCAGGGGGGCCAGAGGTCACCCCTTGCGGAATAAGAAGTCCCCACCTGCCTCCTCCAGGGAACCCCCCGTCCCGCAGGCAGAGCTTCCTGGCCTCACTCGTCTCCTCCCGTTGGTCATGCAGGCTGACGTAGGTACGGCTCGGCTGGGCCGGTAGGGGCTTCTGGGCAACCAAGCCTGGAGGTAGCTCCTTCAGCTGCTCCGTCTTACTATTTTCCTGAAGGTCTAGGCATTCAGAATGAATCAGTTGATGGAGCTTAGTGTTCCCTTGACACAGCTGAGTTAGTTGAAGCCTCTTCATGACTGGATTGGGGTTGGCTGACTAAGCCACTTATTTATTTGTTTATTTGTTTGTTTGTTTGTTTGTTTGTTTGTTTTCTATCCTGCCTTTATTATTTTTATAAATAACTCAAGGCGGCAAATATACCTCATACTCCTTCCTCCTCCTATTTTCCCTGCAACAACAACCCTGTGAGGTGAGTTGGACTGAGAGACAGGGACTGGCTCAAATTCACCCAGCCAGCTTTCCTGCCTAAGGCGGGGCTAGAACTCTCAGTCTCCTGGTTTGCCATTGGCTCCTTCCTAGGGCTGAGAGAGAGGGACTGGCCCAAGGTCACCCAGCCGGCTTTCGTGCCTCAGGCGGGACTAGAACTCTCAGTCTCCTGGTTTGCCATTGGCTCCTTCCTAGGGCTGAGAGAGAGGGACTGGCCCAAGGTCACCCAGCCGGCTTTCGTGCCTAAGGCGGGACTAGAACTCTCAGTCTCCTGGTTTGCCATTGGCTCCTTCCTAGGGCTGAGAGAGAGGGACTGGCCCAAGGTCACCCAGCCGGCTTTCGTGCCTAAGGCGGGACTAGAACTCACAGTCCCCTGGTTTCTAGCCCAGCACCTTCACCACTAGACCAAACTGGCTCTCTTATCCTCTTTCGATGTTGCCATTAGAAAGTAGCACCTCTACTGCCCTAATTAAGGAGTTGGAGGAACAGGGTTCAGCATCCTTTAGTTTTGCGTCCTTCATTCCACTGCCCGCCTCCACGTCTTCATCCCTCTGCTCCACCTGCACTCGGGCCTGGATCCCCCTTCTCTCTCCCTGCTCCGGGGCCTCTCTTCCGTAATCCTTAAGCCCAGAGTGCAAACCCCAGCCTCCGAAAGAACGCCTCTGCCTTATTAGCCCCCCTTTCCTGGGATAGGCTTGTGGAAGCAAGTCAAATCACAGTTGGCGTGAAGGGGCGTCTCCCCGTGACCCCCTCCAGCTGGTCCTGGGCTTCGGCTTGTAAGGCTCTGCAGGTGTCTCTCCAAGGCACCCGACCGACGGCCTCCTCCTGCCCCCCTGGGGCCGGAATGATGCTGAGGTCGAGGGGGCGGGGGTTGCAGCCCCCACCGACAGTAGAGTTCAGGGCCACGAGGGCTCCTGGCGCCCCCTCCCGTGGGTTGCAACCCCCAAAGGAAGCAGGACCGCCTCAAGAGATGGTTCGGCACGGCTGGTGAGGCCATTTGTAACCTTTCTGATAGAAACAGATTTTATCTTTTGTTGTTATTAATTTGTCCATTATCTGATTTTCAAATGATGTATGAAACGTTATACATAGCTCATTTCTTCATTTCCAGTGAGTTTTACCAGAGCTACATATTATACACACGGGTGCTGTTAACAGCAGCGTCATCGTGGTAAGCTGTTCCCTTCTCCCTCACAGTACTGGATCGTTTTTCCTTCCCTCGTTACATGATGGAACCAGGCATTTTTCCACCCCCACCGACCACAGCTAATTATTGAAACCGATCAAGAAACAAACATGTTGATGATGTCATGGCAGCATTCGATTATCCAGTGGCATTGGGGGGGATTGGGAGTGATGGGGGATCACCACCAGCTCCTCGGGCAAAGTCATCTTCATCATCTCAGTGTCACACAGAGCATACAGCTCTGCAGTAAGGAAAACTAGGAGAAAAAACTAGGAGAAGAGAAACAAGAGCGCAAGTGAGTGCTTTGTTGTTCCTATTGGTGCATTTAAGGACAAGAATATTTGCAATTTAATAAGCCTTGATGTTTTAAAGCATTTAAACAAAGTGACTATCAACTATCTATAATCAATCTGTGTTTGGCTATTTAGCATATACTCATTTCTAAATGTGTCTGTTTAATGTAAAAAGGACATCAATTTATCTTGATTAAACAAACAGTGTCACATAATGATCTCAACTTTAAAATGAGAACTGGCTTCAGACGTTAATCAGCCTGACGAGTGTTCCTGGCCTCTTGCCCGCACCTCAAGCAGAAGGCAGGGAAGTAAATTCCACTGGGATCCACGGCATTTCCTCCCAGGTCAACTGCGTACGGTCAGGCTGCCAGAAAGGTGGACTTGGCTCAAGGGGAGACTCGGAAACAAGAGTTCCATAATCCTCAGTACAGCAACTTAGGACAACAAAACCACGGAGTGGAGTGGGGGCCCTGCTGCGATTCCCAGTTTTGGCTAAGGGGTTCCTGTCAGGACCTCCGTTGCTCAGGCTTGGAGAAACCAAAGAATACAAATCCGAGCAAGGCTTAGCTGCACCATGACGTTACTCCGTGTTTGTCGTCTCCTTCTCCTTCTCCTTCTCCTTCTCCTTCTCCTTCTCCTTCTCCTTCTCCTTCTCCTCCTTCTCCTTCTCCTTCTCCTTCTCCTTCTTCTTCCCCTGGAGGTGAATGGCAAGAGCACTGGGAAAAGGGCACTGCTAACTTTAGGGGATAAGATTAGGTTTTTGAGATGTTGTTGAGATTCCAACAAGTCATTATTTAAGAGTCACTGGGAATCAGGTGGTATAAAAATGCCATAAATAAATAAGATCAGGTTAGCGGTGAAACATATGGTCAGGAGAAGAAAACTGATCATGTTTTAAGAGAAACCTAATGTTGAAAGATAAAAAGAGAGTTTGTCCCTAAGTTGAATGAAATTGATATTTTAAGCTCAACTTTTGAGGAGGGAGCAGCCTCCAGATTTCGGTGCTAACAGTCCTTCGAGCGGCACCAATGTTTGGGGATAAATAACTGAGAAGTGGTTCTCTTGCTGCAAGTAGTAACAGGCCCTTGATTTTCTGACTTTGCTGCCTTACAGTCAGAAGAGGGGAAGCAGAAGCAGAAGCAGAAGCTGAGATGAAACAGAAGGACAGCAGTTTCCTACAAGTCAAGGCAACCATCTCCTACACCAGAGCTTTCCAAACTGTGTGTCGGGACACGTTAGTGTGTCGGCTGCAGTGTCTGGATGTGTCTCGGGGGCTGCTGCCTCCGAGCCCTGCCAGGATTCCGCGCAGGTCCTAGTGCCTTCCTTGTGCCTGGCTGCCTCCAAACCTGCTGATTCCGCACAGGTCCTAGTGCCTGCCTTGTGCCTGGCTGCCTCCAAACCTGCTGTGATTCCGTGCAGGTCCTAGTGCCTGCCTTGTGCCCTGCTGTAAGAGTGTGTCGCAAAATGATGCATGTCTAAAAAGTGTGTCACCAACACGAAAAGTTTGGAAAGCTCTGTCCTACACCATCTCAAGAAGAAGGCTACAGCTAGGAAAGCCGACAGGGTCCGTTGCCCTTGGTTCTTGGTTCTTGGCCTAAGGAGGCTCTTCCTTGGGGTTCCATATTGAGATTGGCCTCCTGAGCTGCATTTTAAGTGTCTTATCCTGCCTTAATCAGGCTGGGAACTTGCACGTTGTCATGCATTGTCTCCTGCAGAGTAAACTAACTAAATCCACCTTTAGTAATGCCCCTGTGTTAGAAAGCCAGAATCTACATTTTCATACAAATAGAAATGTAATGAAAATACCCTCTTTTATGAATATAGAAGGTACAACCTCATGATGGAGCTGTGAGTAAAAATATTTATTCTTCTGAGAGGCAGAGAGGAGGGTGGGAGCCAAATGTCCGGTGGAAACAGCTTGCTCTTTCCTTGAAGGGCGACCCTAAGAGCCTCTCCTGCAGGTTGCGATAGGCTTTCCCTGAGAAAACGAAGCCCCAAGAATGCTCTTTCTCCTGCCCTGGGCACAGCTGTTCTCCCCCCCCCCCCTTCAGCAAGGGCTCCCCAGGAGCTTGAGGCCGCTGGGGATGAACTGGGAGGCACCGACTGCAGGCCGTTGTCTCTGGAGAGGGAGTTCCCGTTCTTCCACATGGAAAAGCGCGGGAATCAGGTCCGAGAGACACAGGCTAGTTAGGGAATTAGGCTACCAAGTTTGGGCTGTAATACTCCCTGCCTGCCGTGTCATTACACGCTGGTGTGCCTGCCGGATGCCGGATGCTGGGCTTCCTTTTTCTGTATAAAGGGAACCACGAGAAGAACTCGTGTTACTGCAGCCCCAGCACTAGCCGAGTTTAAGGCAGGTTCCCTGCTCTTTCTCGTTTCTTTCTTTCTTTCCAACCGAAGCAAAAGGCCTAGTGCAGAAGATGCCCTCGAGTGTCGGAAAGTGGCATGAACAAAGCCACCCCCAGCTTCTTGTCCTCCAGATGTGTTGGCACAATAACTCCCTCCCTTCCCACCGAGCTTTGCTATTCGCGGCTGGGTGATCTTTTGTTCCTATCAAGAGACATAAGATTCATCAGGGCGGATTCTGGTAAGTTTAGCCATGTGAATTTTGTTTCAGATTATACCTGCAGCCATCTTCTTTATTAAGCCACGGCCAGTTTGACTAGAACTAAGTTTTTATTGAATGTCTCCCAGCATTTAATTCTTACTCTTATACCTCGAAATAACTTTCTGTTGGGCAGGGTCCATGTGTAACTGCACAATCTAAACTAAACGTGTCCATCGGGAAAGAAGCAGGATTGGGCTTCATTAGGCTCAGGGACCAGAGCGCTAATCAGAAGCAAGCCTGTCTGCTGCTGATGTCACGGGGGCTACCAGATCTGGGCCCCCAAACCCACTGGACCACTGGATGGCAACCAAGAAGTCCAGAAAACTCTCCGTCCAGCGCTATGGGGCTGATGGTCCCAAGATGTTACCACAAGCTGTGACTGCCATCCTGTACAAAAATAGGGATGTGGAAGTGGCTTTTGCATCTCCCCCACCCCCGCCCCAGTTTGCATCTGAACTGAAAGATCTTGCAAAGTTTCTCCTCCAGATGTGCTGGCCTTCGGTCCCTCAAACCCCGTGCAGCTGGGACCAGCCGCTTCACTCAGCCTCCCTCTGTCCCGTCCAGTCTGCCAAACGGGGATGGCGAGACTTGTCTAAGAAAGGGGCAGTGAGCATTACCGTGTTAAAGAATGTGGCGTTTCAAACACAGAAGGTAACCTTAAAAAGTCTACCTATTTTTCATAGTCAGAAGGTTTGCAGTGTCATAAACCAGAGCCGGAAGAGGTGGGTTTTGCCCGCTGCCCCCCAAAACAGCCCGTAAAAACCTGGTGCAACTTGCACCGACCCCCAGTTTGGTTATGGGAGTAAGTTTCCTGCTTTCATAGGAACCGGCTTCTGGCCCTTCCCTAAAATACGGCTACAGGCGAAAAGGGATGATCCACATCCAACTGCAGCACCCTGAGCGAGGAGCTCTTTGGAGCCGACAGACTAGACTCCTTCTCGTCAGAATCTGAGCCATGATCGTTAACTGTGGTTTGTTGATTATTCCACAAGTGGCTGGGCTTGCGCCACACCCTCCATAAGCCACGGTTCACAAACTGAGTTCATGCCGGGATACACTAGAACCGGAAAAACCTCTCGAGGAAACCAAAACCAGGGGATGGCTCCGTGTGACAGACGGGAGCCAGCGCTAGGGCCCTGCGCCGGTAGGAGGTTCCGGTGGGCCCCCCTGGGTCTCCCTTGTCGCGAGGGCTGGGCCAATGGCCGCGTCCCCTTTCGCAGCCGGGAAAACCGCAGCAGCCTTCTCCGCTTCTGCAACGACCCCGGCTACGGATTTATTCACAGGCACCCCTGCAGCACGCTTGATTTGCCTAGTGCAACTTCCGGGGTGTCCAGGACACATTAAACTACTGTAGAAACGGACCGTGGAGGCTGGGTCTGCACAATGCAGTCGGCTAAGCTGCGTCTGACTACGCTGCGGTTCAGCTGCGTCACGTGGACGGGCTGCACCTGGCCGTAACAGAGGGATGAACGAAAGTGGGTGGCCTTCCAAAATAATTAAAGAAAAAAGGAAATAAAATCAAACACTCTTTATTATGTGGGTGCAATCATCTGCTATTTTGCTGATTACCTTTTCCTGCCAGGGGAGGGGGCCTTCAACTGCAGCAGCAGCATGAAGATTTTGCATTCATGGCACAAAGGAAGAGCCAGCTGAAAGCGCCTGTCTGCACAATTTATAACCTGACTGTAAGTCAGATGCAAAAGCAGAAGCTCTGTCTCAACTTCCTGTTGCTGCTGCCGCTTCCGATTGCAAAACCCTGGAGAGGGCGAAATCTCTGGCCCAGAACAATAGTAGGGCCAGCATCTGAGATGGAGCAAAGACCTGGCAGGCATTTCCCTGCTACCAGGCCAGGGCTGCCACAGGGCAGAGAACCACCAGGTGGCAGCAGAGAGAGGGAAACCGCTCAGGACTGCTCTCCAGTGTCCATCTCTGGTTTTGCAACCCCAGTCTGAGCAGCCCGCTGCCAGAAAGGACTATGTACATGAGCCAAGGAGTGGCCCTGGGAGGGTGGCCTTTTTGAGGGCCGGAGGGTCCCAGGGCCAGAGCAACTACCTGACAATCCCACCCCCGCCACCTCAACTTCCTTGTCTCTGATTTCTCCACAGTTTTTGTGCATTGAGATCAACAGCCAGGCTGCCTACTGAAATAACTAGTTAGTTTTGTTGCTTGGAATGAAAAATACTGATCCATCTGGTCATGTCAAATAATGAATTGTGTTTTGAATGAACCCCTCTGTGTGTGGGGGGGGGGGGCTCAGGCCAATCACCCCATTGCCTCCTGGGTGCCCTGAATGGCAGTGTGCAAAGTCAGACGCGAGGGCGGCCAAAGCCGGATCCACCTTCTCATGCTTACTGGCTGGGGATGATGGGAACTTAGGCCAGGTTATCTTGAAGAAGGTTTGGAAGGCGTGGGGTTTTTTGTCTGAACATTAAATCTGAAAGTCAGCATGCAAAGGTCTTTCCCGGTCATACAGCTCCACCAGACCAATGATGGGCACCTGGAGGGAGCAGGCCTGAGAAGCCTCCTTCCTGTTTTTCCTCAGGGTCTTGCAGGACCCTGGTGGGAAAACCGCTTGCCTCTCCCCACCCCCACCCCACCCCCTGGGTCCTTTTGCCAGGCATGGTTTTCAGAGCTTCAGGGCACTACGAAATCTGTCTGGGACAAAAGAAAGATTAAACTTCCAGAGGAAAGGAATACGGCTCTTTCTTCATGCTTTGGGCTTCTTTTATTTCTGCTTAAAGCGTTGCTATTGCTACCAAGAGGAGAACCTGGGAAAAGAAAGAAAATCCAGGCTGGCACAGGAGGCCGATGCTTGGAACAGCCCGAGAGATGCAGCGAACAGCCTGTGGAATACAAAACCAGTCCTGGGGGGGTGGGGGGGAGGAGAAGCAAAAGGCAAGGGATGCAGACTTGGTAAAATTTAATCAACAATAATTACGGAGGAAGAAGAGGAGTAATTAATCAAACATTTCTTTGACATTTTTCAGTGGGTGGAGAAGGAGGTGAGGAGCGCCGAGCCGCCTCGCCCTTTTAGAAGGAAAAGAGCAAAAAGCCAACTGAAAATTGGGGAAAGGCCCCCTTGTTCTTCTGCTTGCTAACGTTGTTTGAGGGGTCGCCCCTCAAGGCCACGTTGGCGCGTCTCGTCCTGCCGTTCCAGACGTTGCAGCGTAACAGGCGCGAAGGCTCGGTGGCCAGGCCCGGCCTGGCCCAAAACAGCTGATGACGCCCGGACAATCCCAGCGTGGCAACCGGCAACGGGGCTCCCTGTTGGGGGGCTGCCTAAGAGGGCAAAGGATCAGCGGCAGCGGGGCGTCACCGCCTGTCCATCACAGCGTCCCCGGGTGGGTATCCCATCTCTCTCCTCTCCTCAGAGCCTTGCCTCGAAGACCGTGTTCCTTGGAGACAGACGGCTGTGCAGCCTTGCAAGGCAAGAACAGGGGGGCATCGTCTCCCTCCGAGTACTTCTCTCCTCAAAAACTACGTGTGTTGTAAAAAAAAAATGACTAAAATTAAGAGCTGGCTTTCCTAACCTCACCCCTAACCTTTTCCACAAGAGATTAAGCCACAGAAAAACTAACCAAGATTAACATTAGCTAAGTTTAGCAGGTTGTATGGCTTTATTTATTTGTTTGTTTGTTTGTTTGTTTATTTATTTATTTATTTATTTTTCAAATTTTGCCACCGCCCATCTCCCCCAAAAAGAGGGACTCTGGGCGGTTTACAATAACAAGCACATTAAAACAATAAGCATAAATAATATCTAAAATATAAATAGAAAATTACCAAATATAAATATAAAAGTAAAAATAAATATAAAATCCAAGTGGCCATAAAAGATCTAATTCTGTGAGGAGAGCTCTAAGGCGCCAGCCACCCCCAAGAATCGCTACTCCCCTTCCCACCCCAGGCGAGACAGCAGAGCCAAGTCTTCAGGCTCTTCCGGAAGGCCGGGAGCGATGGGGCCTGCCTCGCCTCCGGGGGAAGAGTGTTCCAGAGGGCGGGAGCTGCTACAGAGAAGGCCCGCTTCCTGGACCCCGCCAGATGGAATTCTTTGACAGACGGGGTCCGTAACATGCCCTCTCTGCATGACCGGGTGGGACGGGTCGATGTCATGGGGATGAGACGGTCCCTCAGGTAACCTGGACCCAGGTTTAAAGTAGGGCTTTAAAGGTGATAACCAACACCTTTATATCTGTGAGGACTATTCCAGATGGCTTGAAGATGGTTGTGTGAACCCAGCCCTGTGTCTGAAAGCTCCTTGCTGCAGATGGGGAATCTGTCCAGATCCTTCGGTTCCCCACTGTGGTCTCTGTGCTAAAGCAACTCGCAGGGGAAATCAGGATCCTCCATTGCTGGAACTTCCCCAGAATGAAGGAACTGCCCAGAACGGAGGAGGAAGAAACAGGAGCTGCAAGCATAATGTTGTCAATTACCAGAAATCTCCCTACAAATGCTGTGGGCGTCTCTGCACACACCACAACTCAGAGCGATTTCTCCCCAGTCCCTGCCGTTGAGAAGAAGCCATGTCTGAAGCAGCCAGGAGGACCTCTTGTGTGGCTCTGCTGGTTGGCCACGGGGTGGGCTGGGCTGGGGTGGGAGGGGTAGGGAGGCTTCTCCGGCCTGCCCAAGGAAATGCTCTTTCCCTAAAAACACCTAGCTTGGCCAAAGGCTAAATCTGAGGGCCAGGTAGCAGAAATCTTTGTGACAAAAAGACCATTTCCGAGTTTTACTTAAAGCTGGGGGACTTGGGCGTGATGTTCCCGATGCCAACTCAGAGGGTGGGCTAGCTCCCCCTCGGTTGCTGTGGCAATATCGCCACCTTCGTACTTGCTTCTGGGCTGAAAAGAATCATCTGCTTGAGTGGGCTACAAAGTCGGTTTTGGAGCATCTGCCTGTTGCTCGTGCATCTCGTGGCACCAGCGGAACTGGCAAAATCCTAAATGAGCATTCTGTTGCCTTTTCATTCGGAATCACAAACGTTTTTTGAGTTGTGGAGTCCATGGTGCTCTCTGAGCCTTGTTGTTTTTCTTGCAGACGTTTCATTGCCAGGCTAGGCAACATCTTCAGTGCGAAAAGGGAGTCGCCTAGCCTGGCAATGAAACGTCTGCAAGAAAACAACCAGGTTCAGAGAGCACCATGGACTCCACAGTTCAACCCTGAGCTACAAATATTCTCTTCGATTCGTTTTTTGAGTTACATGGGCAGCAGGATTGGGGGTCAGCCCTGACCAAGTCCCTGGGGTTGTGGTTCTACTGATAAGACGCAGGTGCTGAACGCTGAGCTATCGCTGGTTTCAGCCATGCTCTTGCCCTTCTTTGGACCAGGAGAATGGGGAGAAATGCTCCCCAGTGCTTGGAAAAAAACAGGATCCAACTGAGGTGAAAGTGTTCCCTCCCATTTCTGGATTGCAGCTGGAACTGTTCTCCAATCCTCAAAGACTTCAATCTAAAATAAGGAGCCCCTTTTCACCTAACCACCGTAGTTCTTCTACAACTGGTTCCGTACCCGACAGACGCATTGTTCCTGTGCATGAGAAGCGAAGGGCCCAAACCCCCCGCCGATAGTTTACCAAGAATCCTTGGACCCGGTAACACGGGTGGGACGATGCAAGTGTCGGGGAAGCGGTTTGTCACTGCAGTTCCCCAGAGCCAAATTTTGTCAACACAGCTAAATTTATAGAATCCTTCAGAGCAGATTTGATTTGACCTCCAATGGCTTCCCTGTGTAAATGACAATTAACACAAACCAGCTGCTGTTAACCCACAAACTGTGTTGCTGAGACAAAACTGGGACTTCGGTGGATGAGTTTAGGAAAAAATAATTTAAAACCCGGCAAGCTCCGATTGATACGCATCGCTGTGTGGAACAAGGGGAACGACGACTAACTGGGCCTTTGCCGCACAGAAGCAAGCCGCGGTGCCTCGGCCCGGATGCGCACGTGTGCGGAGAAGTGCGCCTGCACGACACTTACGTTTGCGGAGCCGAAGCCCAGAGAGCACCAAGGACCCTGCAGTTCACCCCCGAGCTGCACGCATTCTCTCCCAGTGGGACGTTTGCATTTCTGCCACCTGTCTGTGAGTTCTTCTCCCCCCACCCCCGGGTGTGGGAGGCTTGGAGTGTCTCACTCCCCTTCCTTGAGCTCCTGGGCTGGACCACGTGCCACCCCCATGCCCGGCACCTCCTAGCACTCCTGCTGGGACTGGAATGGCCACCGCTGGGAGGCGACCACAGCTCCAAGTCGTGCTTCCCGTCGGCCAGCGGCATGCTCCGCCCCTCACCAAGGGACCCGAACTGTCGGAGATCCCAGCAACCACCTTTGTCCTCAACCACCGACCCCCGCTGTGGACGTGCAGGCAGGTCGCAGAGGGAGCTCAAGCCGAGCCGCCGGTCGTTATCCATACTCGGTTGCTTAGCGCTTTCTCGATGTGCTCTTCACACCGCGCTCGCCTTCCCTCATAGGAGCTGCAGGGCTGGGCTCATAGGTAGGTTTATTCCCCCCCCCCCCGCCTTCAAGGCTCCTCATGGGTGACGCATCCCCTTTCTCCTGGCATTTTGGAGCAAGTGCTTTTCAGCACCGTTTGAGGACCCTGTTGAGGGCAGAGAAAGCGGACTGGCCCTGACAGTTCAACAAGAAAATTAGCCAGCTTACTTCTTAAATCAGCGCGAAGCCTGCCCTTTCATTTCTTTGCCCCTTTACTTTTCTAGTCAGGTTCAGCCAAACTTTTGAATTTCTGGTTAGTTTCATCTGAAATTGATAGGATCTTGAAATACATACCAGGTGGTCCTCAGTTAACGACCATTGGTACTTGAGACAGCACTGAACTTACAACCGGTCCTTGAAGTTCCAGCCATTGCAGCCCCCCTGCTGTCACGGGATCATGATCTGTGACGTTCCCTGCTGGCTTCCCACAAGCAAAGCCAATGGAGAAGCCAGCAGGCAGTCAGAAGTCACAGTCACGTGAGGTCCTCACTTAACAACCTGCAGTGATTCCCTTAATGATGGTAACCGGGGACTGTCAGACCTGTAGTTCCCAGCTCTTTGTCCTCACTACTACCTTCTCACAACAGTCGGTGCCTCTTTAAGAAACCAACGGCTGTTTTGTACACCTCTGCACTATCAAACGCCAGCCCAACCTGTTGTTTGCTTTTGACTTTGCACATTGTGTGGTTTATAACTTAAGTTGTATGACTTAGCACCCTCAACTAACCCAACTAATTATGGTGTATTTAATAAAAATTAAAGCCGCCAGCCAGCTGAAGCATTAGTCTATAGGGTTGTGTTTGCCTGGAAGTGGCATGTGGCAATGGCCTGGGATACCTTTCTACCGGATGTAACAGCCATCCCATGGAAATGCATTTCAGCTACACGCTGCTCACCAGGACAGTCAAATATAGGTCTGTGATTCCCTGCAGCCCAAAGTTTCACGAAGGAAAACTTCTACAGGTGCTTTCTGTATCATTATGATAGGACATGTACCTTGCCTATCATCACTAAAAAAAAAACCTAAACCACGATTGTAATAATTTGGAGTGTTCCCACTAGTGACTCCCTGGGTATAACTGTCCGCATTAATTTGATCTCCTCCCCCTGCACTGAGACCGCAAAGAATGCATCGTGTGGTCTTTGCAGGTTATTCTGCTTGAAGGAAGCTTCCTCTGTCCACTGGGTCTGCCCATGGCTCGCAACCTACTTTTGCTGATCAAAGTGCCTGAGAAGTCTGCTTGGCCAAAACTGTGGGACGTGGTCCGTTCCACTCCTCGGTCCAGGGCTGGTTGGGGCTCTCGAGTGTAAAGTCAGTGCTGGGCTGATTCCACCCAGTTCTACTTCTCTTTGTCGTCAAACTCAAGTAGAGCAACAGAAAAGAGCCCAAGAGAATGGACGATGGCACGCGTGCCTTTCAGCTGGGTCGCTTTTCTCCACCTTTGGAGGGTTCATCAGCTGTGCCCGCTTGAGGAACAGAGACCTCGGTTTCCCCATCCATGCCTAGGAAAACACACGCTACACCGGGCTGCCCTAAAACAGCCCAGGACCGTTTTTGCCAGGAAAGCATTACACCGGGGCAGTGAAAGCTTGCACCTGTAAAGCTCTGAGTGACCCTGGCCCTAATTACCTCAGGGGCCACCTTCCATCAAAAGAAAAATCTTCCTCAGCTAGAATTATATTGCAAGTATACAGTTCTCAGCACTAACTTAATGCAAGCTCAGCCTTCTGTGGATGCAAAACTTTAGTTTAAATGTATGCTTCCTCTTGGGGATTTTCAGCGAGAAAGAAAGAATTCAAGATCTGAGCAGATCACTTCCTTAAAATATCTAAGGCCCTAAAAATGAGGTTCTTCATTTGTCTGCACTTGAATGCAGACATGGGGCTTTACTAAATTCTGCTAGAAAATGTGGTCAATTTAGGCTGCGCTAATTCTATGGCTTCATTTATCCAATCCCTCTGTGGATGCAAACCTCAAAAAGGAAGATTTAGAGTCAGTCACAAGGGCCCCCCTGGCAGGGGGGCTGTGAACACTGTGTGTGCTAAGGACCTGTCACCAGTAAATGAATTAGAAAAACTGCAGGATGAACAAACACTGAGATTCCTGGGACAATTCCTGCTATATTGGTCTTCAGAAAACAAAACTCACAGACCAATACTCGCCCCATTAGTAGGTTGCTAAGTGCCACAAAACTGGGCTCTTTTTCTTAAATTTCGAGCAAGACAGACTGCCTCTTTTTTTTTTTTTGACTGAGGACTATTTTTGAGGCCACACTTTAAAATAATAATATTTTTATTAAAATATTAGTACCGCCCCCCCATTATCTTAAAACATTAGAATGTAAAAACAAAATAAAATGCTGCACGCGCACGCACACGCACACACGCAAATTGTATTACTTCCTTCCAGGGTCAACAGCGCTACTGCAAAGCACCAAAAAGATACCCTGGTTGGCATCCTCGCAAACCAGCCTTGTTTCCCACCCTGCCTCTTCTCTCAGAAACGTCTTGCCTTCCTCTCCCTCCAGATCTCACCAATTCCATCCAGCTTCCTTGGTCTTCCCCTTCCTCCCAACTTGCCCTTCATCCATCTGGTTGCTGTGCAGTTCTCGTTCCTACTCTCTGTTTGGACATACTTGCTTGAACTCACCCACATTCACCCGTCACCCATTCATTCCTGACCCGTCCTGCTCGCTCTTCTTCTTCTTGTCCACACGCCCACTTCTTGGGTGCTGCATCTCCGCTGCATTCAGCCTACTTTTATCTTCTCCTTGTAACGTGGCCGACTCTCGTGGAACAAAGTGGGCAGAAACAGGCTATCCCACACAGCCATTCTTCACTTTTTTCGATGAACATTCCTCACAACAGATCCCACACTACCCTTGTACGGGCAGCCAGGGCCGTTCCCTTCAGTCAGGTATCCTTGGATCTCTAGAACGTATTCCAGGCAGCAGCTGCAGTTTCCAAATTGTCTTCAAGGGTAGGCCCATATAAAATGCATTGCAGTAGACTGGCTGTTTATGGTGGAATGTTTGGGGGGGGGGATCCTGCAAATTCTTCATAAAGAAGACACCTCAGGAGAGACCAAAAGAAAGGGTTCGAAGTGTGCTGCAGGAGTCAGATCTTCACCCCTGAAAATCATGAAGCAGCTCCAGAAGTCCCTCAAGATGCCCAGGATGGGAACAACCTCAACCTTAAATGTTGGCAGCAGCTGCTCTCGGAGGAAGTAGTCGGGCAACTAAGAACGTAAGAACCTGGAAGGCTGAGAAGAACTGTTTGGGCTGCTTTAGTGAACAGCCGAGAGGTCCAAAGTGCTTCTTCTGAAGCCTTTTCGTGGCTCCTCAGCCCTTCCAGGTCCTCCTGACGGCTGGGGGACCTCAAATGCTGCTGTGAAGTATTCAACTCATGCAGAGTTAGTTACCCAGAACACCACCATTAGAAATGTCCAGTTATTTTATTATATCCGTTTTATTTAAAAAATAATAGGAGCTTTAGAATAGTCTGCTAGCAAACACACATTCATTAATCAAAATACAAGAGTCTTCTTGTATGCATTTTGCAAAATGAGGGATGCATTTTGGCCAACAAGGAGTTTAGCTGTTAATTCAACTTCAAGCAAATAATTGTAGACAAACATATTTTCACAACTCCATTTATATTCATACTGACGTCTTCCCCATATAAATTGGTACAAGAACACAGCTTAATATTAAAGCATTCTGTCCAGGCACAGGATATGAAAATTTTTATAGTGCTAGTAAATGAATAAAAAACTAAATGATTCATGTAAAATGTTTATACACTATATGTACACACTAAGTCACAAATTCAATTGAAAACATCTCCATTCATGACTACCGTGACAGACTTAATAAGCTACAGTACAAGATTTGTTTTTTTAAAAAAAGGAAAACAGCTTCGAACTAATTTAAGCACTTACTGAAATCTGGATTGTTTACAAAAATTTAGAAAACATAATTCAGAGAGAAATGCTCCACACAAATTAGAAAAGTCCTGCATCTGCCTTTCGGGAATGACACTTTAAACATTTAATTTCAATCAAGACCTTCTAGAATATGCACAATGGAATAATTTTAGAATAAGGCCTAGAACAAGAAGGAAATTCTCTCCTCTGAATGCTCTCCCCATTCGCTTATTGCTTGTCCTTTAAAAAAAATCTCTCTCTCTCTCTCTCTCTCTCTCTCTCTCACTCACTCTCTCTCCCTTCAAAAAAAAAAACAATCCCCATTTTACAAACAGATCCCACTGAGCGAAGCTGTCAAACTGAAATGTTTCCGCATATGGGTAAAGGTGACTGTTTTTTATAAAACTCCAGCTGCATCCGAAGAGCTTTGTTTTTCAGCCACGAGGCAGGTCTGCCTGCAGAGGGAAGCCCACCTCCCCATCACACCAGGCCACCCCAAGGTCGCCGCCGGGCGCAGGCGGAGAGGAGCTCCCCAGACCCTTTCTGAGCTAGAAGAAAAGCAGGATTCTGCCCAACTCCTGGCTTGCTGTTACATGCAAACCAGGAATCTGGGTTTTACATCGAGTCTGGTTTAGTAAACAAGCCAGTTAGCCGGCATTTCTGGTTCCTAAAGAGTAACACACCAGGAACGAACAAAACAAACCCGAGTCCTGATTTGTTCCCCTTTTCTCTTTATGCACATGCACACTAAAACATGAGGATGCTTTTTTATCTCCTGTAGGCAAGCTCTGGATCAAATAATCTCCCTCTGTTAAAAAACAAAAAGCTCTTATCTCAAGCAACTGTAAAAGGGGAGAAAAATTAAAACATGGGAAAATTCTTTGGTTAGAATAACTCATCAGAGTCTGTAACTCTAATGCAAGAATCAAAATACGGTAGGCATTAGCCTAATTTTGATTAACTAAATGATTAAATTGCAGCGCACCCTATTAGGGGAATCGTGCAAGGAATGCCTTTTGGGCTGCATTTTCAGAGGAGCTTTACAGGGAGCTTTCAGTGGTGCTTAAATGCCAAAAAGAGGGAGTCAAAATCGGGGGGGGGGAGGGGGGAGGTGTCCTGCTGTCGCACTTGTATTTATTTAGTTAAAATTCTGCATCCTGATCTCGAAAAACGCTTTTTTCTGGGGCTCTTATATTAATTTAGCACCGTCAGATGAAAATGCCAGCCAAACTTCTCAAGCACACGCAGAGTCCAATTTCTACACTGAGGAGGAGGAGGAGGAGGAGGAGGAGGCGGCGGCGGAGGGATGCCTTTGCGGAGGCAGCCCCAAGCGCGCTCCGGAAGCCTCCCTCCTTCAGCAACCGGCCCAGCCACCCCACCGCCTCCCCAGCTGCAAGTCGGGAGTCGCTGCTGCGGCAGGGCAGGGCAGGGCAGGGCAGGCAGCGGCGCAAGGGCCCAGCTCCGGGGGTCCCGGGGGCAGCCTGCCGGCCTCAGTACGCAGCCCCCACCCTGCCTCGCCTGCTCTTGCACTGGAAGAGCGGGGAGCGGGACCGCCGCCTCCGCGCCCCGGGCTGGTCCAGCCGGAGATACAGCCCCGAGCCGCTGAGAGATGCGAAGGCGCTCGGATGCCGCCGCCGCCGGGACGGACCCCTCCGCTCGCTCGCCGGCTCGCTCTCCCGGGCAGCTTTGGGGAAAGCCGAGAGGCGACGCGGGAGCCAAACGAGCGGACGGGCCACTTTTCCGAGCGCCAAGAAGGGGAGCGGGCAGCAGGGGCAAAGCGGCCGGCCTCAGGCTCGAGCCGACGGAGAAGCGAGCGACCGGCCGGCCTCAGGCTACGTGGGGAGGGGCGGCCAGCACCGGGCCTCCATCGCCCGCCAGCCTCCCAGCCGCTCGGCAGCAGCGGGCCCCGTCGGGGAGCGGGGAGCCTTCGGGGAGGGTGGCCCGCTCGCCAGGGGACGCGGCTGGGGGTGCGTCACACCGGGGAGAGGGAGGGGGCGCCAGTCGAGCCTCGGTGCCCCACGAGCGGCTGGGCTGAGGGAGGCCCGCTGCCGGGCTGGACGGGGAGGGGAGGGGAGGGGAGGGCAGCGCCGACGCCGCCTTTCCTGGGACGCGCGGCGGGGCGCTCGCTCACTCCCGGCAGAAGACGTACTCGGTGTAGCTGGTCCAGATCTTGTCGTCGGCGGGGCCGCCCTGCTCGGAGGCGAAGGCGCAGGTCCCGGTGGAGGAGCAGGCGGCCATGCGGAAGCCGGCCTCGCTGAGCCGGTCGAAGGCCTGCTCCAGGAAGTTGAACTTGAGGTAGTAGCGGGCGGTGTAGCGCTCGGGCGGCCGGTCCGGGTCGCGGCTCTCGTTCAGCGTCTCGCCGAAGACCTCCTTGGCCAGCGCCGTCTTGCCGCACACCGTGATGCGCGCCACGCGGCGGAACTTGGCGTCGGCCTGCGCGTCCCGCCCGATGGTGTAGGAGCCGCGGTAGCCGATGGTGATGTAGCCCGAGCGCCGGCCGGCCCCGGCCCCGGCCCCGCCGCCGCCGCCGGCGTCCAGCGAGAGCGAGGCCGCCAGCGTCGGCGGCGCCCCCGACGGGCTGCGGTGGGCGGTGGGCGAGGCGGCCGGGCCCGGGGTCTCGGCGAAGTCCGCCTCCAGGTAGCCCAGCCCCGCCGGGGGATCCTCGGCGCACACCGAGGCGTCGCGCAGCAGTCCCGCGAAGCGCGGCGGGGCCGCGGAGGCGCCCGCGGCCGCCAGGCGGCGCACCAGCTCGGGCAGCTGGAAGTACTCGGCCTCCCGGCGCAGGCGGTTGCGCTCCGGGAAGCCCTCGGGCAGCACCAGCTCCTGGTCGCGCAGGTAGTCCAGGATGTAGCGGAAGAGGAAGCCGTCGCGGTCCAGGAAGAAGCGGCCCTTGGCGTCCCGGGGCAGCTCGGCTGCCTCCTGCTGCGAGAAGAGCCGCCACAGCAGCGAGCCGCGCACCGAGAGCACCGTGCCGCGCCGCGTCACGTACACCTGCCCGCCCACGTTCAGCTCCACGATCTCCGGGAAGCTCCCCGGCGACGGCGACGGCGACGCCAGCTCCGACGCCGGCTGGGCCCGCGCGCCGCTCCGCGCGCCGCCGCCGCCGCCGCCGCCACCCCCGCCGTTGGGGAGCCCGCGGGCGCTGTCGGCTAAGGCCATGCCGGGCCCGGGCGAGCGAGCCTGCCGCCGCTGCTGCTGCCGCCTGCTCTCGCGGGGCTGCGACCCTCCCGCCCTGCCCTGCCCTGCCCTGCCCGGCTCAGCTGGCCCGGCTGTCCCCGCGAGCCCGACGGCGCTGCTCCGCCCGCCCGTGCGCCGCCGGAGGGCAGGTGGGCTGCGCTGGGCTCCAGCCTCCGGGCGCTGCCGGCGAGCCGGAGGACGGGCGGCGCGTCGGGCTTTATGTAGCGCCGCCGCGCTGCCAGCCGGCGGGAGGAGCGAGCGGAGGAGCCGGAGGCGGCCTGAGACTGACGTCGCCCGGCGCTTCCCTGCGCGCTGCCTCCCCGATTGCGTGGGGCCGCCGCCGCGCCAGAGCGCCCGCCCCTGCCGCGCCGGGCTGAGCCGCAGCTTTCGGGGCGCCGCGGCTGCGCCGATGCTGGGGCTGGAGACGGGGACCCCGGCTCTCCGGGCGCCGCGCCCCCTTCGCGCGAGCCGGGAGGAGCGCGGGCTGCGGAGGCGGCGGCGGCCCCGCGCGCCCCTTGGACTGCCACGTCCCACCCGGGGCGGAGCCTCGCTTGCTCGCTCGGCCGGACGCGGGCGGGCGGACGGGCGGGCGCCGGGACTGTCGCGGGCGGGCGGGCGCGGAGCGGCCCGGCCCGGCCTGGCCCCCCTCGCCTCCGAGCTGACGCCGCGGAAAAGTTCCACCTCTCCCCGCGGGGTGGCGGCTGCCGCCCGGGGCCGCAGTGATGCCCGGGGGAGCGGCTCGGCCCTCCCTGCCGAGACGGCGAACGGAATCGGGCTCTCCCCTCCTGGTTTCTGGGCGCGCTCCCCCCGCTCCGTCGCCTCCCCTGCCTTCCTCTCCGCCCGCGTCCTCGGAGGCCAGTCGGGGCTTCGCCCTGCATTCCTGGCTGACCTGGCGAAGGTGCCCTTGTTCGGCCCTTGGCGGATGTTTCTCCGGAGATGCTCAAAGCTGCTCCGCCCGCCACGATCGCCTCTCCTCCGGCCCTTCCCCGTTTCAGCGCGAGCGGCCCCCTTCCCGCTTCTTGCTTTCCGAAACGAGCATCTCGGTTCCGGCCTTGCGGGCAGACTCCGTGGCCCTCCTTCCTTCTCCCGAGATGGGCCCTGCGGTGGCCGCAGAAACAACCATAGCAATAGCGGTACCGCGCAGGGTTGGAGATGCTGAGGGGTCCCTCGCGGGGTTCGGCTGAGTAGGCCCAAGAACTTCACTAATTGCAAAGAAAGGCGCTTGAACGACCCTCTTCCAGACGGCCGCAATTCAGCTGCCTCTGCAAGAAGGGGGGTACTTTCACACGCCTCCACTCTTACAGCCGTCCTTAGGGTACTCGGCCTTCCTGCTGAGGCTGAAGCGCTTGAGGCTCTCCGCGCCGGAGTCCCTCTAACTGCCCCGCAGCTGACCCGCCCTCCTGATCCCAGCCGGGGAGATCCCGCGAGGCAGCTTTTGCCCTGGCCAAGCCCAGCCGCCCAGCCGGCCAGGGCTGCGTGCGGGGTGGCGCGGGGGAGGCCAGGCGCCCTCTGAGCTGCCTCCCACCAGTGTCCCCAATCCCAAATCCGGCCACCGCCGCATGCCCGCCCGCATCCTCCCAGTGACCTCGGGGCCTCAGCAGGGCCCGTGGGGGACCTGGGCCGACGGGGGGCGGGGGGGGGCGGAGGAAGCCTGCTGGGTCTCCTTCCTGGCCCCGCGTGTAATTCTGAACTGAATCTTCCGGGCCCGGCTAGAGTTGGTGGGTCACCAGGTTCTGGGCGAGGAGCACGAGACCCCCAACCTTCTGTACTGCGGACCTAGCTGGGTTGCTGCGTCGTATCCCGAACCCGGCTAAAGTGAAGGAGGACGCAGCCCTGACCCAGTAAGAAGGGTGTGAATGGAGGGGGAGTTTAACGCTTTGGTGCTCCTCCTACACTCCTCGCTGTGCGCAACTGCCATAGAGTAGAAGGCGACGGGGGGTTGCCGGGGTAGATCAGAGTCCGCTTTCCGCGGCATCTGGACTCGGTGCGGGAAAGTGGCCAGCGGCTCAGAAAGTCCAAGCGACCACTGAAAAGAACCACAGCGGCGAGCAGGAGGCGGCCGCCAAACAGCCCTGAAGCCGCCGTCCGCCGGGGTCGTGGAACACATTGGCTCCTCCGCCTCACCCAGGAAGGAACCGGCGGCGCCTCTTCGGGGTGGGTGTTTCGGAGTGGAGGTGCGGGGCAGTTCTGCGAGCAACTGGCCCCGGACGCCTCGGGCAGGCCGGCCGCGCGATGCGTGCAGGGGAACAGCCGAAAGAAACCCGGGACGGAGCCGGAGGAGCAGACGCGCCGCCGCCGCCACAGAGCCGGAGGCCACAGTCCCGCAGCTCCAGGGCAGGAGGCGACGCGCGGCGCTTCTTCGGGTGCCGCGGAACTGCCGACGGGCCGCCCAGCCGGGCTGAAGGCCGGAGCGCCGGAGGTTGAGAGCCGCCGCTGAGCGGCCGCTGCAGGCCCAGCGGGGGCCGAAGGAGCTCCGGACCGAAAGGGACAGGCAGCAGAGGCCAGCCGAGAAGCGGCAGAAGCAGGCTCCGAAAGGAAGGGGCGAAGCGCTCCAGCGGGAGAAGGGTGCCGCTCGAGAGCAGCCTCCTGGGCCCTCAGCCTGGTTGCGAGTCCTGCTTAAGTCGCTGTGGCGGGTGATGCGCTTCCTTCTCATTTTGAAGGTAACAAGTGACTTGCAGTCTGGCCGTCCATCATCGGATTGTGCGCTGAGTCTTCGTTCCCCGGTTTGGACAATTTGGTCGTTGAGTCTCTAGCTGCCATTTTGGCCAACAGAGCGAAAATAAATGGGAGATAGAGATCCCCCCAGAAATGCTCAAATCGGCTTGTCCTGAAAGAGTTCCCGCGGCAATCCTACGCATATCTATTCAGAAATAGGGACTTTCACAGCAAAGCACTGATGCAATTAGTTTCATTTCTGTGCCAAATTTAGGCAGTTTTAATGGATGCTGCTGGCCTGTTTTGGGAGAGAAAGAAATGTAAAATCCTTAGTGAGGCAATACTTGCCTTCAGATTCATTACATTAATTAAACATTATTTTTTAGAAAATATCTTCAATGGTAAATTTGAAAAACAAAGTGATTGAAAAGCAAATTTGCATTGAAAACCTGTTGAGTTTTTAGTATCTGTAATATTTCCTTTCAGGCCTACGTTTAAAGGTAAATATTCTGGGTCAAAATGTTCCAGAACAAAATAAAGAACCCCAAATGTCATGCTTTAAAATCTCATTTCTGTTTGTTCTTGTGGGTCTAGCCCTTTTTTAAGATGGGCAAAAGGATCCACCGCTCTCCGGCTGGCCTTGGCTGACCTGCACAGAGGGTCTGTTGGGAGGGTCTGCCCTGCGCACGCGAGGGACCCAGAAGGTTTCCGAAGGCCGCTCGGGACTTTTCCGGCTATCAGGTGGGGAGTCCCCCCCCCCCCGGACCGGGCGTCCAGCTGGTCTCTGGGATCAGAGGTGACCAGACCACAGGCGAAGTTGTCCCTAGGGGGCCACAGACTCCAGGGCGCTGCCTGGGGTTTTCCAAAGAGTTCCGGGAAGTGAAGTGAAGTGACTCCAGATATCTACAGTGATGGTGGTGAAAAGAGCAAGTGAATGTGACCAAGCATGGTTGTGTATCCCCATTGGGGAGTAATCCATGCCAGCAGCAGCAGCAGCAGCAGAATGGACCTCCTTCTCTGCACTTCCTGCAACTGTTTGTCCCCCGTCTGGCTTGGTCCTGATCCTGATGGTGGTGCTGGGCGGGGTTGCGCTGCCCCGAAAGAGGAGGTCTCGCCATGGGGGTCCTCCTGGCAGTGTGTCTGCTGCTTGGGCAGCTGTGGAGGTGGTGGCCAGGAGGACCTTTGGCCGGCTTCACCGGATGCCCTGGCTGCGGTCCACTTTAAGCGGAGTTGCCTTTGCAACAACAGCTCACATCACCATCAGCTTGCACAATGCTGTTTCCAGGGGGTTGTCCTTGGAAGTGACTCCAAGGCTGCTGTTGATCCAGGACAAAAGGGCCCAACCGCTGACCAGAGGAGAGAAGATCCAGATAGGTATCAAGGTGCAGGAAGAGCTAGATCTGCTTTCCAGTTTCTGGTCTATTGCAAAATATGGGATGTCTGATTTAGCACCTTGGGGGAGCTGGGGGGGGGGGGCGACGGCCGACAGGAAGCCCTGGCGTGGGCTGGTCCATGAAGTCACGGAGCTGAACGAATCAACAACAACAGCAACAAAAATATGGCTGAGATCAGTTTCATTAAACATTACACCGCATGACTAAATTACAATATTTGTGGTTTGGAGTCACAGTGCTCCATTTTCCATCTTCCTTTCAAGGCTTCATCACTGCAAGACTTTTTTACAGCCTGCTTCATGAGTTGCTTGACAAAATCGTGACCATTGCAGTATTTTGTGATTGGAAATTCAAGGGGCGAGCCGGCTGAGTTTGAGTCCCAGAGTAGCCTAAAGGACTTGCATTTCCCAACCAGGCCCGGCCCGGCCCAGCCTGGCTTTCTGAGGTCAGAGCTGTGGGCCGGCTGCTCCACCTGGCTGGGGCCACAGCGGACAGGAAGCGCCGAAGAAGCGATCCCACTGGCCGCTTCTGGGTGGGGAGTAGAGACGCAGGGGTCCTGTGTGGCGCTAAGCCGTGGTGTGATTGATTTCGTTTTGTTTATCCTGTAAACCTTACTTAAGCAAACAGTGGTCCAGTGCGAGGTATAAACCCAATTCTCTGCCCTGAGACGGGGGTTGTGAGGGTAAGAAGTGCTGCATTTTGTATTTGTGAGTATCCCATTCCGATGGTCAAGCTGTGGCTTGCAGTTGCGCTCGTTATGTGGTCAATGTGCACGTTAAACCAGTTACCTGCAAATATGTATTAGCAAAGCAACATCACCTTTTGAAATGGCAACCCTATTGAGGATACACTTACTCCATTTGACTCCAGTGGCTGCAGAGGCCTCCGTGGCCCCTTGGGAGAGCAAAGGCGGCTCTTTCTTGGTCGGACCGAGCTCAGAGCCGAGCTGTGGGGAGACTTCCGCTGCTGCTGCTGCTGCTGCTGCTGCGTGCTACCGGCCCTCCCTCCCCCACCGTTTGACCCGAGGGCTCTTTTCAACTCTTTCCAGTGCAGCCATAGACCACGCCGGCACTTCCTGTGGGGCAGCAGCAAGGAAGAATTTATTTATTTATTTATTATTTGAATTTATCCCCGCCCATCTCTACCATGGTAAGACATGGCTTTCCCTCGTCTTAATAGAAAAGGGGTGCTGCCACGGGCGCAGGCTAGAATTACCGCCCTCCTTTCACCTGTTACCTACTTGCACTTGACCTGCCGAGCGAAAGTTCTGGGACTGTTTTTAAAGAGGAAAGAGTGAAAAAGAATATTCACACCAACACTGGGTGGGGCACATACTTGTACCCCGTGTGCATCGCAGCATCTCTTGCGGGCTTTTGAGGGAGGAAGCTGGCCGAGCCCGTGGCGGAAGGGGGTTCCCCCAGGTGCGTGCCCCTTCCCAGGAAACCTCTCCAGGGCCCCCCTGGGCAGGCAGGCCGGCCGGGGCCTCCGGAGGAAGAGGCGGTGGCCCTCAGCTGCCCTTTGGGGAGGCATAGCCAGCAACGCCAGGAAGGCCAAGGCGCCTCTGACGCGGCCTCGGTGGCGGGAGATGGCCGCCCTGCCGCCTTCCCGGCAGAAACACGGACGGAGGGACGGACGGACGGACGGGCTGGGCGCTGCCCTCTTCCAGGGAAGGGCATCCAGTCTGGCCAGCAGCCCCGGAGGTCCCCGGAGGTCCCCTGCCCGAGAATCAGCCAGGCCCGCCTGGCTCTGCTTCCCAGTTAGCCCAGGTTGGTTGGGTGCTGCCCTCTGCCGAGGAGAAGCCGGCAAGAAGCAGACGGACTCCCTCGGCTCCTCGGCTCCGCCACCCTGAAGGCTGGCTGGGAGAAACGCACGCCTAGGACACAGCCACACCACCGACACAATTCTCTCCACAAGATGTCCCTCTGCACAATAGCGAGGGTGAACGTTACTAGATACTTGTTTATCTGACAAGAACAACTGCTGCTGGTAGCCCAGCCTCCATCTTACCAAAAAGCGTGGTGTGAAAACCTCAAGAGAGGGTGATGGAGGTCGCTGTGCCCGGCTCCAGGTGGCCGGCGGCGGCCGTGGCATCCAGAAGGCTGCTCCTTGGACTGAAGGAGAGGGCAACCGGGTAGAAATGAGTGTTTGTGAAACTAAGAGAAGAGCCGAGGATGTAGTAGATCTCAGCGAAGGGGGGGGGGGTTTGATCCTGCGGGGTAGAGTTGTTCTGTACAGGGGGGGAAGCAAAAATGGGGCTTCCGTTGAAAATAAGGGGCTACCTTGTGCGTCGTAAAACGGGACGGGTGGGGTCCACGTGAAAGCAGGAATCCATAATTCTTGGTCGTTGGTGTGATGCTCCAGGGAATGGTGATGAGGGAAGAACAAGGGATGAGTTTGGGGGCAACTGTACAATATTTGGGAAATCGCAGACGTATTCTGCAAGGTGGCAGGAATGGGTGGGCAGGAATGAGATGAGGGACCACAGAAACGGGTACTGGGGCCATTCAGAGACCCAAAGAAAAAGCAGGAATGGTGGTTTCCATGGCTGTGTATAAGCGAGCAGCTGTGCCTACTCTGTTGATTGGAAGTGAGAACCGAGCACGTCGGGAGGAACACAGAGGAAAGCTGGACGCGGTGGGAAGGGGGCTTCGGAGGGTTAGGCTGGCTCCGGAATGGCCGGGTCTCGACCGTGGGGGGGCTGGGTCAGAATGAGGCTCCCGGGTAAAACGCGTCTGCGAAGGAAGAGCGAATGTGAAGAGAGGAGGCGAAGGACCCAGCAGATGTGGTTGGGGGGCCTGGATGAGACCCCGGAGAAGAGTTTCTCGCCCTGCTGATCGCGGTCGGCAAGCGGGGCTGTGGCTGACCGCGCCGCGTTTCCGACCTCCGAGGGTTTCCGACTAGCTCCCCCCCCCCGCCGCTTTTTCTTTTAATCGTCGATTAAAGCCTCCTCTTCATCCCGAATTCATACAGTACAGTAGCAGCGAACCTTCTTTTCACACCGTTTTTTTAAACGTTGGCAGTCTTTTTTTTCTCCTTGGTGTTGGCGAGAGGATAATACTTTCAGGGCCTCGCTCCTCGCTGTGCAAAGCGTCCGGTAAGGTGCGGGGCAGCCCCGCTCCCTTCGGAGCCCAGCCGGGCATCTGACCTGCGACGTCCGACTCCAGAGACCCGCGTGCCCGCTTGGATGCTTCCGGGAGAAGAGAACTCGGGGGAGAGTTAGTCAGAAGCCCCTCCCCCTCCCCCTCCCCTCCCCCCTCCCCCTCCTCTTCCTCTTTGCTAACCACGGACTTCTTTGGCTTCTCAGGCAGGCTAAGGACGGGCAGTTTTCTGTCTTGGTTTTTACTCTCCAGTGGCCAGAGAGCTGCAGTAGTAACTACTCTATATAGGTGGGGGGAGGGAGGAGAGGAGAGGAGAGAGGAGGAAGAAATGACAGGCGCCCGGCCGACCGCCCTGAGCCGGACCCGTCGTCCCGACTTCCCAAACGCCCCCTTTCGAGTAAAGCAGATCAGCAGCAGCCCCAGACGGCCGCTTCCCGGGGCGCAGACCGCCGCCTGCAGAGCCGCGTGAGCTCAGCAGGGACTTCCCCCAGTTTGCCCCCTGCCCACCGCCCCCTCGAGGGCTGGCGAGCAGCGCGGCGGTGTGGACCGGAGCGTCTGTCAGAAATCAGTTACCCTGTGAAAGAGCAGCATCTTCAGTGCTTGCAGTGGGGGACAAAACCCTTCGGGAGCACTAATGCTGTGGCCTTGGTTTGCGGTCCATTCGTATGTGAAAGTAAAACGTATTCACAAAGCACTGCTAGCCACAGCGCCAGTCCGTCTACCAAGAAACCGAAACCCTTGAACTACGGAGCTCTCGCTGCTCAGAAGATCAAAACGCCCCTTTATAATGGGGGAACCCAGACTTTCTTGCCCTCAGAGCAGGAAACCCTCTTGTCTCTCAAGAGTTCTGTATAAAATGAGGCTTAATCTGGATCCAGCCCATATCTAGGTGTCAAAAGAGAGATCGCACACAACCTTCATATTTTGGCTCTGGAAAGGCTTCAGGTTTTGTTGCTATAGATGGGACGAGGACATTCGTATCTTGGAATGGGCTCTTACGGCACTTTCTGGCCTGTGAATCATTTATTTTGGAGGATATGAAAATGAAAGGGGAAGCTGGGGTGGTGTAAGTGTCAGCGGTTTTCTTACATTGTGCAAGTGATGCTGAAAACTCATCCTTTTGCGTGGAATGGAGTTTCACAAGTCCAGACGCTTACGAGAAACAGTTACGTTTGCATCCGTACAGAAGAAATGCAGCCTTATCGACCGGAAGGTTTGGAAGAAAAGGAAGAAGGACTGGTGTGGGTCGCGGGGGATGAGAGGGATGGACGGGTTCGGGGTGGGAACTGCCTAATCCTCCTTAGAGGAGACCCCAGGGAGGAGGGTGCGGTGGCTCTCTGAACTTCAGTGGAACACGCGCTGCGCTCTGTCCCCCATACATACCAATGGATGGATTGTCCTGGTTCATGACCATAATCAAGGTTGGGTTGGGATCTTGGATCTCCCGCTGGGGGCAACCTGGGGGAGGCCGTGGCAACCCACCCCGCTCTATAGTCGGCCAGGAAAACGTCAGCGAAAGCGTCGATGAAGGTTCTCAGTCATCCAGGTGGAACAGTCTGTGGCTTGAATCATGTCAACTGGATTTCTATTTTCTCAGCAGAAACGTTTCGCTCCTTATCCAAGGAGCTTCTTCAGTCTGAGTAAAGTTGGTAAGGGAATCCTTAAATATGTTTCTAGGGTGGCTGTGTGACCTTGCACCTGGGGCTAGGTCATGGTTATTTTGAGATGTTTATTTCTAAGTCCCTTTATCATCTAAAGGAGGATCGTTAAGATTCAAAATCAGAGATTTTGCTTCTATCTGTGCTCCTGCCCTCTGAAGATGCTGGCCACAGATGCTGGCGAAACGTTAGGAACCACAACTTCCAGAACACGGCCACACAGCCCGGAAGACCCACAACAGCCATTGAACTCCGGCCGTGAAAGCCTTCGACAATACATCGTTAAGATTACCCTGCTGCTGTTGAGCTTGCGAAATGGTCTTAATCTTCCTGGGCACAGAAGACAAAGCAGGAAGGAAGATAGGGGAAAGGTTGTGCCTGAGGCCCCCACCTCTATTCAAGGAAGGATTTTCCAAGTTGGCATAAATGGATTCCTTGACCCCTCTCTCAAACCACCTATCTTCTCTGTCTAAAATGTGAACATTAATGTCCTCAAATGAGTGTCCTTTTTCCTTTAGATGAAGATAAACTGCTGACTCTGGTCCTGTGGTGTTACTTCTCCTGTGTTGGGCCATCCTCCTGTACAAAGGTTGTTTGGTTTCTCCAATGTAGAGTTCAGAGCACTCCTCACTGCACTGGATTGCATACACTACATTGCTTTCCTTGTGTTTTGGAGTTTGATCTTTGGGGTGTACAAGCCTCTGTCTCAGTGTGTTGGTGTGTTTGAAATATACAGGTATGTGGTGTTTGCCAAATATCCGTTTTATCTTTTCAGACACGCCAGCCATGTAAGGAATGACCAGGTTCTTCCGTTTACTCTGAGTCTCAGCCCTATCTGTCGCTGTTTTAGGTCTGGTAGACTTAGATTTAGTGAAGGCCCAATTTGGATATCCACAGGCCTTCAGAGCTGTTCTCAGGTGCTGTTTTTCATTCTTTTTGGAATCCATGGAGGTGGGGATGGTTTCTGCTCTGTGTGACAATGTCCTGATGACTCCTAGTTTGTGCTGCAGTGGATGGTGGGAGTCAAACATCAGATATTGATCTGTGTGTGTGGGTTTCCTGTAGATCCCTATTTCTAGCTTGCCACCGGTCCCAATCAGGACTTCACAGTCTAGGAATGCCAGTCTGTTGTCCTTGGTGTCTTCTCTGGTGAAGCTAATGTTGGCATCTATAGTGTTTATATGGTCCGTGAAGGCCTGTACTTCCTGGGTCTTGATTTTGACCCAGGTGTCATCCACATACCTAAACCAGTGGGTGGGCACCGTTCCCTGGAAAGTGTTGAGTGCTTTCTTCTCCACTTCTTCCATGTATAAATTGGCCACAATGGGTAACACAGGAGAACCCATGGCACAGCCGTGTTTTTGTCTGTAAAAGTCACCTCTGTATGAGAAATAAGTGGTGTTAAGACACAGGTCCAGAAGATGGCAGATCTGGTTTGGGTTGAGATGGTTTCTCCTTTCAAGGGTGCTGTCCTCTTCTAGTCCCTTCCTGACAGCGGATAGAGCATGAGTGGTGGGGATGCTGGTGAAAAGGGAGGACACATCGAAGGAGACCATAGTTTCATCTGTATCCAGTTTCAGGATCTTTGCTTTGGAAACAAATTCCAATAGTTTTTTCAGCGAAAGCGGCGTCCCTCCAAAGGGTCAGTAATGTCTCGGCGTTTGCGCAGAGGACCTTTCGCTGGAGGCAACAAAGCCCCCGCTCTCCCAATTCACAGAAAGGAGCTTCTGGATGCACCTGCTTCCTGCGTTGGCACGAAGCCCAGCCGAGGGGCTATAGCGGGGCAGAAAGAGCCAACCGAGGTTAAAGGGAAGGACGCTTCGCCTCCTTCGCTGGTGCAGCTGCTGACCTGTTCAGAGGGTCCGAAGACGCCCAGCGGGGCCTTCAGCGCCAAGGCCGCCCTAAACTGCGCTGGAGGGATCACCCCCAGTCTTCCCAGCCCAGTGGGGGGAAAGATGATGCGCCGCCCCTTTCGCCCCCCTCGCCCGAAGAACCCGACACCCAACATGAATCATGACCCAGGTGGTCCTGGGGATATCCAGGGACTTCCGGCTCGCTACCGCGGCAGACTTGGCCCAGCGCAGCACGTGACGCGCCAGTGACTCCGGGGCTGCAATCTGGGGCAGCGGCTCCCTTTGGGCAGGAAAGTCTGAGATGTTGAAAGGCAAGCCGGGACTCCCCGCCCCACCCCTCCTCCTCGAGCATATAAAAGTGGGGGCTCAGCCTCCCGGCCTCTGTCTCCGGAGGCGCGGGACACCCCACCCCAAGCAGAGCCCAGAGACCCGCGGCGCCATGTGGGCCAAGGTACGTCCTTCGACGCCCTGCCTGCCCCGAAGAGGCAGCTGAGGGGGGAGGAGGGAGGCTGGGCCGCGGCCCCGACCCCTGCTGGCTTCCGAGGAGGGTCGCGCCACCGAGGCGGGCAAAAGCGTCCCCGGGGGCCCGAGTGGAGGGGCTCCGCTGGGCGGCTTCCTCTGTTCCGGCCGGCATCTGTGGGGCCGACGCCGACGCCGAGGGCGTCCCGCCAGGGCCGCGGTGGGCACGGCCGGGCGCCCGCGCCTGGCAGCTGGAGCGGGGACAGCGCCGTCCCCTCGGCCTGCAGACGCCGGGCGGGAGCTGGGGGGTCACCAACTTGGCAGCCCCCCGTTCTTTTCTTTAGCCTCACTCGCCGCTCTCTGGTGTCAAACGGAGCGGGAGGCTGTGGCCATGAGGCGGTCGGAACCAAAGGATTTGCCTGCCGAGAAGGGTGTTTCAGTTCTCTGATAAAAAGGTGTTTCTGCTCCAGGGGTGGCTGGGGAACAGGTGGGAAAAGCCAGGGGTACTAATTTGCATCCGCGAAGACACCCCCTTTCGGGGGAGATGGGCGGTGATATAAAAAGAAAGAAAGAAAGAAAGAAAGAAAGAAAGAAAGAAAGAAAGAAAGAAAGAAAGAAAGAAAGAAAGAAAGATCAGAGGAGATTAGGATCCGGACGATTTGGAGGACGTGGCGCTGGGGGGTGGGCAACGCGGCTGTCAGGCTTGGCTTCTCTTTGCCAGAACATCACCGGGAACTTTGCTAACGTGATCCACGGGTTGAATCCGAGCCACCTGACCGACGGCGTCATTCGGCGGAGCAAACGGATGATTCTGGACACCCTTGGAGTCGGGCTGCTGGGCACCAGAACCGAAGTCTTCCAGAAGCTAATCCAGTATGGCAAGGTAGGAGCGTCTCAGGGCACCTGCCTAATTCTTGGGAGTTGCAGACTTGCCTTTTGGCTGGCCTGTTGTCAGAAAGGTTTTTTGATGGTCTTGTGTGTATGGAAACAGCCCTGAATTATCCCCCCGATGGTGATGACCACTATTCCTTTCTGCCCTCAGAGAGCGAGCGGCACAGGGCGCCCTTTCCCTGGAGCCCCCCGCCCCCCTTTGGGTCCACCTGAAGGGGGAAACCAGTTCTCCGCGGGGAGGGGCCTCTCTGGCTGGGCCGGCTTGGGGGAGGCGGTGCCGACCAACCGGCGCGAGGCTTCAGCCCCTTCCCCCAGCAAGGGAGCCCCTTTTCCCTGCGGGGAGTGAGTCTTCCCTGGGGGGTTCCATTCCAGATAGCCCGAGTCAAGGCCAGATCTACTTAGTCCATGGATGGGAGACTACCAGGAAATCCCAGCACGCCGGCCTGGGCTGGGAAGTCCAAAAACACGGAGGAAGAAGTCAGTGGGCAGGGAAGCCCAAGGACGCGTCCAGGCAGAACCAGCCGTCGAGCTTGGCTTTAGAGTCTTTACCTTCCCCGATCCTTTGGGGCAGATGCGGGGGTGGGCCCGTGGGGACAGCCAGTCTGCGAGGGGTTGGCGGCAGCGGAATGGAAACTACCAGTTCGCGTGAAACAAAATATGGATAGATACAAGGCACACCTCGTTGTATATCCTGCCTGGTGAGGCGCTGGATTGGCCCCCAATCCAGGGGTTAGGGGGACGGCCGAGCCTTCTCCCCCCCCCTCCCCCTCTCTCTTGACCACCCACTCCACAATGCGCTGCTTGAAATAGCGACTTAGGGCGCTGGGTGGGGTGGGGTGCTCCTCCCCCTCCCCACGGCAATTTGTCCGAACAGAAGGTGGAGGTCCGGTGAGAGAGACACCCCCCCCCGCCCTTCTTGGCCTGCCTGTGAACATTAGCAGGTTTTCAGCCCAAGGCTTCTGTCTGAAGAAGCGTCGCTATTACGGCGATGATGCCCAGCGCGAAGCCGACCGTATTCGGCTGCCGTGACGCCTGAGGTTGGACAGTGCGACCTCGACGACGCCACGAACCCCCGGCCTGCTCCGCAGACCCAGAGTGGACGGCCTCCGCTTGACCCCACCCAGCAAACGCTGGAGCCCCGCCCCCGCCCCCGACCTGGGCCCCGCGGGGGTGAGTCCCGCGGGGGAGGGCGAAGGGCGCGGTCTCCCCCTGCCCGCTTGGTTCCATGAGCCCCGGGAAGAACAGAGGGGAAGCCGTTGCTCGTTTCGCCTGCCCAAGACCTGCGATTCTTTCAGATCTACCGCTCGGATCCGTCCAGTTCGGTCTGGGGGTGCCCGGCCCTCAAGCTCCCTCCGCTCTACGCAGCCCTGGTGAACGGCGCGGCGGTAAGCGCTCCGGGGACCCCCTGCCAGCCTGGGGAAAGGGAGAGGCTTGATCCCCAGCTCTCTAGCCCCGTAGCCCCCCCGCCCCCCGTCTGTCTGCCCCGAACGGGGGCGCTGCGCTGGGACCGAGCAGCTCAGCCTGGCGCGGGACGGGCATCTCGTCTGCCACCCCCCTTTCCCTCCCCGCGCGGACGCCCCGATATAGCAAAGCCCCGCGTGCGTAGGCAAAGCACCTGTCCGAGAATGTGCCGTTTTATTGCCGTCCGTCCCAGCTCAAGGTGACCCATGTGGGGGCCTTCCCTAACGTTGCCCCCCCAGCGAGGCGGCCGAGCCTGCAAGGCGGCTGGATCTGCACCGGAGACCTGGGTGCAGCCCCAGGATGGCAATGTTAGGATCCCTCAGTCAGGACTTGGGCTGGCCCCGGGGCCGGGGCAGTGAGGCGGCGCTTGACCAGTGGCTCCCGCCACTGCGCCCAGCGCTCCCCTTAAAAGAGCCAGGAAAACGGCCCCACGCTGCTGGGGGCAGTTCGGCCCCTCTGCCTGCCGTTTGCGCTTTGCTTCCCCCCCACCACAGACGGCCCTGGAGGGGATCCCCTGCCGGGCGGGTCTCCCTCCGCCCGAAGCTTTGGCTGCCTCGACCCCGGCAGCAGGAGGGCCGAAGGCGCCGGCGAGGAGGTGGGGGCCTCTGCTGCAGCTGCACCTCCCTGACCCAGGATTCCTCCCCCCCACCCCCCAGATCCACTCCATGGACTTCGATGACACGTGGCACCCAACCACCCACCCTTCGGGGGCCGTGCTGCCGGCCCTCCTGGCTGTGGCCGAGGCTGCGCCTGGGAAACGAAGGATTTCTGGCTGCGACCTGCTTCTGGCTTTCAACGTGGGGATCGAGGTGCAAGGCAGACTGATGGGCTTTTCCAAGGAGGCCAGCAATCTTCCTAAAAGGTCTGTTTTTTTAAAAAAAACCTCTTGTTCTGACATAGAAGAGGAGCCACCAACTTGCCATCCAGGCCAATGGGTGCACTGGGAATGAATGAATGAATGAATGAATGAATGAATGAATATATTTCCCCCCCTCCCGGTGCACCCACTGGCCTGGAAAGTGTGTTTGTGTGTGTGTGTGTGTGATGTGTGTGTGTGATGTGTGTGTGTGTGTGTGTGTGTGTGTGTATACATATATACATATATATATACAGTTTTATTTATATTTTTATCCCACCTTTATTATTTTTACAAATAACTCAAGGCGGCGGACATACCTAATACTCCTCCTATTTTCCCCAAAACAGCAACCCTGTGAGGTGAGTTGGGCTGAGAGAGCGCGACTGGCCCAAGGTCACCCAGCCGGCTTTCATGCCTCAGGCAGGACTAGAACTCTCAGTCTCCTGGTTTGCCATTGGCTCTTTCCCAGGGCTGAGAGACAGGTACTGGCCCAAGCTCACACAGCCGGCTTTCCTGCCTAAGGCGGGACTAGAACTCTCAGTCTCCTGGTTTGCCATTGGCTCCTTCCTAGGGCTGAGAGACAGGGACTGGCCCAAGGTCACCCAGCCGGCTTTCGTGCCTAAGGCAGGACTAGAACTCTCAGTCTCCTGCTTTCTAGCCCAGCGCCTTCACCACTAGACCAAACTGGCTCTCTGTGTTGAGAATGTTGAGAAAGGGAGTACTGCAGGCCCTCCCTTGGGGGGGGGGAGACCCTTCCCCATTCACAAAATGCAGCTTCAGTGGTGCAGCCTGACAAAAACAGATATATATATATATATATATCCCTATATTCCTACCTATAAGAAAGAGCTTGTGACCTGCAAACCCTTGACAGGTGGCCTACCCGGAAGAGCCTGGAGATGCCATCAAATGTTAATCTGGGTGGAGGGGACACGCAAGCCAGCCAGCCGAGGGGCATTCTCTAGGCAGCCCCTGAAGACACAGAGGCTGCACACCAAGCCAATGAACGTCAGTGGGCAGAGGATGCAACGGGCAGCCCCCTGCTTTAGAGAGGAGGGGCAACACCCAGCTGGCAGAAGAGGCTGCAGGAGGAATGAGAGAGAGAGACACAGACTGACTGAAGAGTTTTTAAGAGTTAAAAAGAGTTTTAAAGTTAAAAAGGGTTCTAAAGGAAAAAGGGAGAAGAGATTCAGGAAGAGTGTTTGCACAATATCTCAGGAAGAAAGGAACTATACAGTACTGTTAAATTATACAAAAATGTGTGCAGGAGCCAATCGAGCGGACCGGGGGGCGGGGTTTGCAGGCGGGAGCCAATCGCACGGACCACCACCGCTCACCTGCTGTGCGGCCCACTTCCTAACAGGTTGGGGAGCCCTGGGAAAATGAAGATAACAGCCACATTGAAATAACACAAAAACCTTAATCCTTAAACCTTTTGGATTTCTGCGGGGAAGCTGTCCCATAGGTGTGTGCCTCTGATGAAAAACGGGAGTTCTCACGTTCCCGATTTCACATGGGAAGAAATGAGCTTCGGCGGCCGTGGCGGGGTACCCGAAGTCGGCAGGCCTCTCCCCACCCGAAGGCATGGAAATGGGGTGCTTGCCTCGTCCTGCTTCCGGAGCACCGGGCTCTTCCGCCACTAACGGCTGCCCTTTGGACTCTTCCAGGTTCCACCCCCCCTCCATCCTCGGCACCGTGGGAAGCGCTGCGGCCACGGCGAAGCTCCTGGGCCTCGACCAGCCCGAGTGCAAGGCCGCCCTGGCCGTGGCCGCCTCCTATGCCGGCGCCCCGCTGGCCAACGCGGCCACCCAGACCAAGCCGCTTCACATGGGCAACGCCAGCCGGCACGGCGTGGAGGCGGCCCTCTTGGCGTCCCTGGGCCTGGGGGCCAGCAAGCGGATTCTGGACCTCGAGTCGGGCTTTGGGGCCTTCTACACGGACTACCTGCCCCAGGCCCTGCCGAGCCTGCTGTCCTACTCTTGGCTGTTGGACCAACAAGACGTGGCCTTCAAGAGCTTCCCGGCCCACCTGGGGACACACTGGGTGGCCGAAGCCGCCCTGGCAGTAAGGAAGCACCTTGCCGGGAGCGGGGAGCCTCTGCCCAGCGGCTGCATCAAGGCCATCGTGCTCGGCGTTCCCGACATTGGATACGTCGACCGGCCGTTTCCTTCTTCCGAGCACGAAGCCAGGCACTCCTTCCAGCTCGCTGCCTGCTCGGCGCTGCTGGACGGCTCCATCTCGGCCAGGTCCTTCACGCCGCAGAGCCTGTCCCGGCCAGAGTTGAACGAGCTGCTCCGAAAGACCCGCCTGGAGCATTCTCCGGACAACCTCCCCAGCTTCGACAGCCTTTACTGCGAGGCCAAGGTCGTCCTGCAGGACGGAGACAGCCGGGCAGAGCGTTGCGATACCTTCTACGGGCACTGGCGGAAGCCCCTGAGCTGCGAGGATCTGGTGAAGAAGTTCCACTCCAACGCCGCTGCGGCCGTCCCCCCAGAAGTGGCCGAAAGCCTCGTGGCGGCCGTTGACAAGCTGGAAGCCCTGGAGGACTGCCGGCTGCTGTGTCCCCTTCTTCAAGGGGCCGAGCTGACCGAGGGTCGGCAGCCACACAGGAGAGAGACCTTGTGAAGCGCGCCTGGTGGTCCCAGGCGTCCCCTCCGGGCCTCGCCTTTTGTCATTATCTCCGACACGAAGCAAAGAAGCTTTGAGGGTGGGGCGGTATGTGATGGTCTCCGATTCAAAGCTTCTTTGCTTCGTGTCGGAGATAATGACATGGAAGGAGTTAACAGGGTGAAGAGGCCGTGCCCGCCTACGGTTATTATTATTTATTGTAACCCGCCCAGAGTCCCTTGCATGGGAGATGGGCGGGGAATAAATTTGAAAAATAAATAAAATAAAATAAATAAATACGGTAGCCTGCTGTCTGCCAATGGTGGGTCGGGTCATCGTGTGTCTGAAGACCTGGAAGTACCATCTGAGTGGCCTGAACAGGGGGGAGGGATTGTGGGGGCATATATCACTGAAGCAAAGTGCGTGCTTTTTTCAGAAGCAACTTTCTTTTTGTAACCGCAGTAACTTTTAGTAAAGTAGTTTTCCACTATTCTGTTGTGAGGCTATCTTTTCTACGCATGGGTTCTGCAACCATTACACCTTTTCAGCTCGCTTGTGGTGGTCAGCCCCCCCCCCCGGCGTTATCTGACCCTCCTTCCTCCCTGTCCAACCGCAGGGGGCTTCTTTGTGGCACTGCCATTACTGGAGGACCAGCGCATGAACTGGCTTTCCCGTGTGGCAGATAAGATCACTTATTTGCATCCCTTTCCCGGACATGAATTAATTCTTCTCCTCGCACTCATGTCATATATTATCTAAGAGGCGTCAGTTCCTGTGTGTAGGAACTGTGGCTTTTCTCGGTGTGCTTTCGCACATCTTATAAATACCCTGCACTAAGAACCACTTTCGTTTGGAATCGTCTCGTTTATTTCTGAGATATTTCTTAGGAACACAATCCAGGGGAAACAATGATGAAGCCAGTGGAATTTCAGCGTCTGAATTCCAAGAGAATTCGGATATTTTCTGAAATAGACCCATTTAGCTAGGGGGCATATCCTATTTAGGGAGGAGAGGAAAGGTAAACAATATTATTACTGGCTGTTGTGGGTCTTCCGGGCTGTGTGGCCGTGTTCTGGAAGTTGTGGTTCCTAACGTTTCGCCAGCATCTGTGGCCAGCATCTTCAGAGGGCAGGAGCGAAATCTCTGTGCCCAGGTAGAGTGGCAATGTTTTGTTTGTTTTCTATTTATAGAGCTAAGTTATAGGAGATTAGGTGGAGTTTTTTGTTGTGTTGAAATGTTAACGAGTGGCTGATGAGCGTGATTAGCATGTTCATTGTGAGAAGTATTCCCATGTCCTGGTGGTTGGACTGAGTTAGTTGACCTATTGCAGGCTGTGTTTTTCAGGACTGTTCAGGACTTTCAGTCAACGAACTCAGTCCAACCAGCAGGACATGGGAATACTTCTCACAATGAACATGCTAATCACGCTCATCAGCCACTCGTTAACATTAACCCTAACATTTCAGAATTTACTCCCAGACGGAAACTTCTGGAGGAGAAGCAGCGAAATGCCTCTGACGCGGGTGACGGGGGCCGCAGTGTCGCAGGGCCCGAAGCAGCCGCGGACTTTCGCGGCCAGCCTTCCTTCAGCCCTCGCGCAGCCGGGCTTGGGGGGCCTGGCAGGAGGGCGCCGCGGGGCCCTCCCCGCTCCGAGGCCAGAAGAGCCGGGAAAGAGGCTGCGGGGCGGGCCTTGGGGGCGGGGGCGGCCGGGCAGGCGGGCGAAGCGGGCGGGACGAGGCGGGCCAGCCGAAGGGCGCACCCCGGAAACCCGCCCGGGCGCGCCCCCGCCCACTCCCCCGTCACGTGGCCCGCTCAGCTGACCGGGCGCCAGCGCGCGCGCGCCCGAGAGCCGCCGCGCCACTCAGCCTGGTCTCCCGCGCGCGCCGGGATGGGCACGGGCACGGGCACGGGCACGGGGAGGGGGGCGGCGCCCCTCCCGCTGCTGCTGACGCTGCTGCTGCTGCCGCTGCCCGCCGGCGGGGCGGGGGTCTGCGCGGGCCAGGGCCGCTGGCCGGTCCCCTACAGGCGAGTCCCGGGGCGGGGGCGGGGAGGCCGCCGGGGAGTTCTGGCCGCCCGCTCGGAGCGGAGGCTCCGCCGTCCAGCCAGCGCCGCTGGGCCCGGGCGGGCGAGGGCCGCGGCCCGGTAACGCCCGCCTCCTCTCGCCCGCAGGCGCTTCGACGGCCGCCCCCCCGCGGACCCCTTCTGCCGCGCGCGCTACGCCTTCTGCCCGGGCGGCCGCGCCCCACCGGAGATGCACGAGCGGGACGCCCTGGCCGTGTTCCGCCTGCAGGCGCCCGTCTGGGAGTTCCGGCTCGGGGGCCTCCTCGGCCGCTGGGTAGGGCGCTCAGGCCTCTTGGGGTCGGGGGGGGGGATTGTGGCGGGGGCGGCGCTGGCCGAGGGCGGTACTGCGGCCCCCCGAGGAACGCCGACTGGGCTAAAGGGGCTCGCGGGGACCGTCGCTGCCTTGCCAAAGGCTTGCAGCTTTTAAAGCCCCCGTGGAACACGCACCGCTTGGCTTCGCTGGCGGCAGATTCCTGGGTCGGGGCACCGGGGTCGTCGCTCGCCCCTCGTGCAGCCGGTGTCTGCTTCCTTTCCCAGAAAATCATGCACGATGCCGTGGGCTTCCGAAGCTCCTTGACTGGGAAGAACTACACCATGGAGTGGTACGAGCTCTTCCAGCTGGGGAACTGCACGTTCCCCCACCTGCGGCCGGGCCACCCGGCCCCCTTCTGGTGCAACCAAGGGGCGGCCTGCTTCTACGAGGGGATTGACGATGCCCACTGGAAGGAGAACGGGACCCTGGTCCAGGTGACCACAATTTCAGGTAATCGGGGGCAACTCACCGTAGTCGAGTGGCTGCCCGCAACTCATGCTCTAAAATTGTTAGTTGGCCCACGTGGTGTGACGTGAAAAGACTCGTGTGCTATTGGCAATTTACCTTCTGTCTTTACATTGTCTTTTTATTTAATAAATCATGAGGTTCTGGACTGCATTTGCAGATGATGCCAGGTGAATTAGCAAAAATAAAATGTGCTGCAAAACAGCATAATAACAAAGTTGCAAATCTTTTTTTCCCCTCGGTTTGGATTATTTTGTAGAATAGAATCTGCACAGTTGTACAAGTAAGTTTCTAAAATATAATGGTGCTTTCTTTCTGCTTTTAGGAGCTATATTCAATCGAATGGCAAAATGGGTGAAATACGACAATGAGACTGGCGTTTACTACGAGACCTGGACAGTCAAGAGCAGCCCAGAAGAACATGCCCAGGTTTGGTTTGAGGCGTACGAGTGCTCCAAATTTGTCCTGAGGACCTACCAGAAGCTGGCTGAGCTGGGCGCCGTTTTCAGGAAGATCCAAACAAATTACACGACCGTTACCCTCTTCAGCGGAGAGCCCACTTGCCTGGGCAATGAAACCGCTCTCTTTGGGTCCATGGGAAACAAATCCCTGGCGCTGGCTATTAGGAATTTCTACGTGCCTTTCAGGCCTTACCACTCAGTGAAGGAATTCTTCCTTAACCTATTGAGAATACTCGAGGAGGTTGTTCTGGACCATCAGTTTTACTTGTTTTATAATCTGGAATATTGGTTTTTGCCTGTGAAATACCCTTACATGAAGATAACGTATGAAGAAATTCCATTGCCCAACTCAAATGCTACCAAGTTCGATGTGTAATACTTGCTTCTGTTTCTAGCGCCCCTGGCGGGCCGAGTCCTCTAGGGAGATGGAACCTGCCTGACCCAAGCGCTGGTTTTGTGCAGCGTGAGAACAGAACAGCGTTAATCAGGTCTTTAACTTGCTGCTTGTTTCTAACAGACCTCTATTACGGTGTGTCTCCGTGGAATCACGCTTCGGTGAATAGCAACGTAGTGGGATTCTACGCGAGAGGATCAGGGGCTGTGGATGATTAGAACTGTAGCCTAATACAGGTGGGGAGCATCAGATAAGTTGCTATAATTGTGCACCTCTCTTCCCCGAGGAATGCTCATTTCTTGAACAGCAAATGTTGAACGTTTATAGAGCGTTGGATGGATAGCTGCAGAATTCAAAGCAAAGGTGCCTCGAACCCGTTAGCAGTGGACAATCTTGCAGGCATAAGCAAACAAGTAAACCCCTGTAGGGGAAGACTGAAAGATTGAACCTATAACGCTTTGATTAAAATTCGTGCCTGAATGAAAATACGGAGTGTTCAGGAATACCATGCACGTAACCGAGTATGGTACGAGGGCTTTTAACGCAGGCCTTCTATACTTGTAATTCAGTTGATAACCTGTGTCTGTCACCTATACGTGTACATGGATGGATGTAAACTTTTGCACTCCCCCGTGCAGCCATTCCTCCCTACGTAGCACGGATTAACAACTGCCAAGCAGGTGTTTCCGCCAGGTCCGTCCGAAGGCAGGCGAGGCGGCTTGCCACAGCGATCCTGGCCCTTTGCACACGGGCCGTTCCTGCAGAACTTCCTAGGCGATGATCTGCGAGGAAGAGCTACAGAGGCTTAGCTTCTCCATCACCACTCAGGCTTTCCTGCCCATGGACGGCAAGTACAGACACACCCCAGCTCTGGCGAGTCCGAGAACCATGAAGAAACAAGCCTGCGTGGAAAAGTCTTGGCTGCTTGCCAGAGGCCACCGGGCACGAGGCCTGTCCCAAGTTCAATGGGACTTCTTCCTGGTAAGAGCCAACTGATCTGTGGTGCTTCTTTTTCAAGCTGGAGCAGGGAATTAAAGTCTCTGTTTTTTTGGAAAATTGATTGTAAAACAAAAGTACCTGTGTTCTTTGGAAATATTTTTCACCTGCACCTTTGTTCGTATTAAGCATCATTCCGTATTTCATGCTGTATGTAAAAGGCACCCCGAGGTCACTTTTTGATAGCTGTTCCAGAAGAAGACTGCTGAGCACAGCAACCCTGGCTCTTGAAGGCTCCTTTCCTTCACATCAAATGGAAATGGAGAGCACCCTCCCTCCATCACTCACTGGAAGTACAGGTAGTCGTTTAGTGACCACAATTGGTACCGGTTGCTAAGCAAAGTGGTTGCGAAGCAAAACTGCAACTCTGCTTATGATCTTACTACAGCTTTCCTTTGGTTTACAGACCTGCAAAGGTGGTAAATGCGAGGATTGGCCATAAAGTTATTTTTTATCACGTTCATAAGTACTAATGGTCACTAAACGAGGCTGTCACTAAGCGAGGACTACCTTAAAGACTATGTTTGCAATCACTCAGCTGACTCAGACTAGATCATTCTTTGATCATGAAAAATAAATGGCTCCAAGATGTATTTGGGTTCTGTCTTTGATATACCAGTGTTTTATGATGATAAAAGCCTCTGCTAGATGTGTTCAGGAGTTAAAAAAAAAAAGAATTGGAAGTGTCCCCCCCCCAATCAGATTCTAATTTAGCTAGAAAGGAAAGGGCCTTGCTTTCTATTTTATTTATTTATTTAATTTTTATCCCGTCTTTATTATTTTTATAAATAACTCAAGGTGGCAAACATACCTAATACTCCCCCCTCCTCCTATTTTACCCACAACAACAACCCTGTGAGGTGAGTTGGGCTGAGAGAGAGTGACCGGCCCAAGGTCGCCCAGCCGGCTTTCGTGCCTCAGGCGGGACTAGAACTCTCAGTCTCCTGGTTTGCCATTGGCTCCTTCCTAGGGCTGAGAGACAGGGACTGGCCCAAGGTCACCCAGCCGGCTTTCGTGCCCAAGGCAGGACTGGAACTCACAGACTCCCGGTTTCTAGCCCAGTGCCTTAACCACTAGGCCAAACTGGCTCTCTATTGTTTTTGCTAAGGATCCCTTTTTTCTTCGTAAGCTAGACAAGATGAATTGGAGCAGTTTTACCCATTACAATATTCCATTTTAATGGGTCTTACCTTGTTTGCCTAGTTGAAAAGAGAACTCTTCCAGGTAGGATTAGAAAATGAGTGACTCCGTCTTGCGTTGGCTTAAGGGACTCTACAACTTCTAGCCAGAAAATCTTCCTACGAGGCAAAATACCTTAATGACAAAAACTTGAGTAACATAACAATGAGGTTTACAAACTGACCCAACTACAAGTCCCTTTTCTGGGTAATTTTTCGTTCCACTTTTTTGTACAGCTGAAAAGAGGCAAAAAAGGATCAGTAGGATTGGGGCTCAGCTGCCTTGCCTTGAAGAGAACAGCTTCAAGCGGAGATCGTCCTGCAGATTTCTGAGCTGCGCTCGGGTCCGCTCGCATCCATCACCCCGAACCCCAATTCCGTAATACCGAAAGAACCCTTTCCTGTCTTGGAGACTTGTTCAGAACAGGAACTTGGGCAAGAAACAAACTTTTTGCTAACACCTTTTAGCCCTCTCCTATGCTTAGAAGGGTAAGCAGTGGGAGTTGCCAAGAAACAGCAATTTCGTAAAGCCCTGAAGCAGCCGGGTGTGCACGTGGCTGGGAGGAGTCCCCCGAGGGGCAGAGCAGCCCCTGGGCAGAGCCTGGAGGGGCCCCGACACAGCACCATTCACTGCATGGGACAGTCAGCCGTCGCCAAACTACAGCTGCTCCTCGAGGAACGTGAGTAAAGTATGATTAAAACAGTGATAAAATACCTAACAGAACTGCGATATGTCAGTTCGCTACTGTCTTTTTTTTTAAAGAAAAAGCTATTTCCATTTATTTGGTTTAGTGCAAATTATTTAAATCTGCCAAGCACTTCACAGAAATTTAATACAGCAAAAGCAATATGGCTCCAGATGAGCACCATGCCCAGTTCAAGGTCTGGAAGTGCCACAATGAAAAGAGGGGGCAAGAGGGTTAAAGACATTTTAACGCACTCTCTGGCATTCTTCCCCATTTCAGCAAACTCTGCAAGCCCCCTTTGTAGAAACAAACTGCTGAGCAGTCCGCTCTCGGACACGGCTGGCCGAAGCGGGGAGAGAGGCCTGCTCCTTGTGGCGAAGGGTCCTGGTTGCCCGGAAAACCTTTAACTCGCGGTTAAGGCCTCCCCGCAAGAGTTTTTAACCTCCCTCCCTTTCAGCTGTTAAAACATGCATACGCAGACAAGCAGAAAGATGAATCATGCGGAATTATGGAAACAAGTAAACTTATTTTTGTCGTCTTTCAACCAACCAACCAGGACCAAGAACATCTTCAAATCAGAAAGACGTGGGGCACCACCATCTGTAGTGGACGTCATCCACATCTCTTTACAAAATCGTGCTGCTTTCATCTTATGTACCCAGTGCATTCAAGCAAGTCACCCTAGAATTATACACTTGCTGTTAAATATCTATACATTTCACAGAGTAGCAATGATTGGTTGATTTTCTAATTACAAGAGGATCAAAATATAAAATTCATATTGGGAAAGCTGGTCGTCTTCATAATATGTAACAAAAGTTTGAAATCTAGAACTAATTCCATGTACAGAAACAACTGCCAAAAATACCCATCTGACCCCAGAGTATTTCTGGAGAAACAAGCAACACCGCAATGTTCGAGTCCTGACCATTTTGAGCAAGCCGCGTTTTTTCTCTTCAAACGACGTATTTAATACAGGAGGGTAAAACCTGCTAAACCTGTCCACTTGCTCATCCCATTGCTTCTCTTTCTATGTTTTACCACTTGGATTGTAACTGCTATGAAATTTGTTTTATGTATAGACTACAAATGAAGGGTGTGTTGGGAAGGAACGCCACACCTTGTATTTCTTTAATGAACTCGTTTTGGTGAAGAATTAAAAAGCTGGCCTATTAAACTGTCAGTTACAATGTGAGCGGCATTTTAAAAATGTAGCTTTGGGGAAAACTTTTTGTGGCCCAAACAACCACTCTAACGATTCTTTAGAGCTTGACCCTTTTTTTGAAATGGGACTTAAGGAATTCAGAGAAGCCATTTGTTTTTTGGTTGCAACACCCCCAAATTGGCCTTAAATCCACGGGCGGAAGAGGCAGCTCCTGACGTCAGGCCAGTCCGAGCACGTTGCGGGGCCGCACTTCGGACCCAACGACTCCCTCACCGCCAGCCACTACGGACGCTGGGCGCCCAAGCTGGTCACCAGCAACTTCTCCTTTTTAGTTGCCATTCAACCTTCTGGGAGCCATAGGTTTTACTCTGAAAGCCACTTGCTGTCCTTAATAATTTTGTACAAAAAATTGGCTTCTGTTCTTAGAAAACTCGTACAGCACACTTAAAAAAGTCAATGCTCCAAAATAATTAGCACACAATTTTAAAAAGCCCAAAAATACAGAATACGTCTCCCATAATATTTTAGCTTCCTGGGCTTTAGTAATACCTTAAAACATGTTTATTATAGATGTTATTCCCTACAATTATTACATTTTCAGTTTAAAGACTGCCGAGAGGAAAAAAAAAACTCTGGGGAAAACACACTGCTAATAATTTACAAACCACTAGATTTTCTGGAGAGATTTAATAAGCAGCAAATATTTACATTTTCCACATACAAGTATGCCCAGCTACCTTGTCCCATGGTTCTGTATTTATAATGTTATAGAAACACCGATCGGCCCACGGTTACGGTTTGGGATCTGAGATTACAAATCTGCCCTGAAAGCAATTCATTGTTACACAACCAGGGTAATTAATGTTTGCAGCTTCCACGTCTATGTAACCAAAGTGAGATACGACCCTTACAAGTTTATGTCAGTCACAGTAATATTTCCAAGAATACTGTAATTTATCAGAGCAAGATTTGGAACTACAGCATCTGAATATGTGAACACATGTCAACCTCTACGTATATTAGCATCTGTCTTGTTGGAAAAAAGCAAACTATAAAGAATTACGTGGACCTATGCTTTGGAACGTCTCTGGTTTCTCCCCATCCGTTCTTAAACCTGGGTTTTGGAAGCCAGCATTGAAGAGTACACTGGCTTCCTCCCGTGCTTGACAGACGCTGGGATCATTAAGAAACTCGTATGATTACGCTGCCACAAGGTTGGCCCAATCTAAGGGGTTGCCCCACGTGGCCTTGTCTGCTTCTGAGGCTCTACCACGTGGGCATCACGTCTGGAAACCAAACTCTCCCAAGATGTTTGGACACTTCCCAATGAATCTGCTCCAAGCTGTACTTCTGGTCAGGGACCAGAACCTCTTCCATTACGGAGAGCTGAGACAAGCGGCCGCCACACATCTTCACAAACTCCACAAAGGCACTACAGGAGACCTCGCACTCTCCAAGGCCAATGGCCGACAGGTTCTTACAGCGCTCGGCGATGCGGATTAACTCTTCGTCCAGTGGCCGCAATCCGTTGGCACACACCACCAGTTCAACCAGTCGAGGACACGTCATTCCAACCCGGCCAAGTACTTCTTTGCTGACTGACCTCCCAAAATAAAGGTGGGTGACCGGAGTTTCATATCGGAAGAATGGATCAAATTCTTCCTCGTACAAGAAAAAATACATAACTAAATTCACTTTAGGGGAATGTCTGATGAAAGCGTCCCAACTGCTTTCCTCAAGAGTGTGGAAGTGTGTCTGTCCTGGGTTTTCACTGACGACGTCAACGCGCAAATGTTCTAACCTGACGTGTTTCTCAGAGGACAAGGCGAGGAGGAGCTCGTCACTTAGCAAATGGTAGTTCAGCGCCAGCTCTCGCAAACCGTGGCACTGGTCAGCCACGCAGAGGATTCCTGGAGAAGCAATAAAACATCAGAGCATCGAGAAGGAATGCATGCGCTGAACTCCATACAAAAACTAAACGCCTGGGTAGGTTAGAAATAAGAACCCTGCTGAGGTCTGGAGCATTTCTTCACTTATGGTAACAAAGCTGACCTGGAATGTTATCATGGCAACCACCTGTTCATAGATCTATATTTTAATAATACAGGAAACTTTCTCACGTTGAATATACTTTGCTAAGATTCATTAATTAAAAAACCCCCACCTATCTCTAGAATAATGCAATAACAATCGCTCCTTTGCCAGAAGTTATGAGTCATTTAAAAAAAAATGCAGCACATTATTCAGGGAAATCTTTTGCCAGTGGCAGAAACCATGTGTGGTGGAGTGACTAAAGCACGGACAGGCCTGTCAGATACGCTGAAACAAATTGCCCAAGTGATGCATTTTGGTAACGGGGGAAGAAAGCAGGAACATGACAGAGATTTCACTGTTTCATCCAAGTTCAAAAGAGCTGCTTATCATGTTCAGATTTCCATCCACCTTTATGGAGAATACCTAATTCCAGGAACTGGATTCTGGGGACATTATGTGGCACTTACTACCTCTAGTTGGAAGGTGTGGGCTTGGGGGCAAGGATGGCGGAGGGGAAACAGCCTGCTCGTGAATAATAATGGCATTTAGGTAAGTGCTTATTTTAATCTAAACGATTTCATGCTTTTACTACTGTGGAACACGGCCCAACCCTGCATTTCAAACAAAATGTTTATGCTGTAGGTAAAAAAAAAGTTTACAACTTCATTAGTATTGTCTGTCTTCTGAGCTGGTTGTTTTGCAGCCCAAGTACACTGTACATGTCTTACATTTTTCTCATGCTACTTATTACTACATTTCACTGTTCTCATAGTTTTACTTGTGAAAGAAACTGATTTAAATTGTTTTAGTAATTCTGTAATCTCCCCAGAAAACTTTGGTTATTGGGAAGATCAGAATAAAAATGATGAAAATAGTAAAGTATTTCTGATAGCAAAATGCTTCTACTGCAAACCAAGGAGTGTCCATGGTAGCATATTTAAGTTAAGTTAGCCTAGTCCAACAGGAGCGAATAGCAAGTATTTACATTACATCCCAATGCACTGCTGAATTTATTTATTTCTCCATTAATAAAGACTGCATTATTATCTCACACAGTTTATATTCTAGTCATACAATTCTGGTATAGCTAAAGGTACCAAAGGAAGTCTCAGAAAGAAGAAGTGTCATGCAGATATCAGCTGATCTTGAGGAACTAAACATGGCTACTCCTGGTTAGTTTATGGATGGGAAACCACCAGGAAATCACATCCCAGAAGAAAGCAATGCAAATTCCTCCCATATAAGTGCCAAGAAAACAACACAGTAACCAGGAGTTTGGCTCAGCTCAGGAGATACTAACTTAATGAAGAAAAGATGTGTGGATCATTCTGAATTATCGGAAATTGCAGATACAAGTTGTCAGTAGATGCTAATTCAAAATATTCATCATGCAAGAGATATTCCAAAAATAAACTTACCTGCTGGAGAAACATGGGGACAGCTGCTCATTTTTAATAGTTTTAGAGTATCACTGTTGTTAGCCACCAGCACCTTGAGAGATGGATCATCTACTGGTGTATCGTCTATCTTGAGTGAAGAAAGGGATTTGGAGTTTACAAACACCACAGTCAGGGCAGAAATAAAGTGTGACTGTAAGAAGAAGAAAGCACTGAAATCATGAAATGAAACTTAATAACCACATTCTAAAATGCAGTTTATCCACAGCAAGAGCAACTCAAGAAGTCTGACCTACCGCCACGCTTTTCAGCTGCTCAGAATACTGAGCTAAAAAATGCCCATTCTATTTAGGAATATTTTTCAGGAGGTTTCACAGGCAACACATTTGGGAAATGCTTTGGTAGCTTCTTAGAGAGCAAAATTAGACCATCTTTCTTAGTAGAGTGCACGGTTTTAAGCTTTCAATTCATTCTAACATTCATGAAAATAAAGGGGGGGGGGCCAAGAAACAAAGCGGCAGACCAACTCGTTAAGAAAAGGCTTTAAGGAACAGAGTTCCGAGAGCAGGAAGAGAAGCCGGATGCAGCCACAGGCAAGGGCATCTCTTCCTCCCAGGTGGGACGGGCCCCGCTTCTCTCCCAGCCCTCTGTGCGCGGCAGTGCATTCAGTCCACTGACACCCACCTCCCTCCGCGGGGGGGGCACGTCCAGCCTGCCCCCCCTTCTGGCCAGAGTTGCACAGAGAGCCCGTTCACGACGCCAGGGCCGCCACGGTGCAGCCAGACTAGACCTGCGCGTCCGGCTGCTAACAGCGGTGGTTTCCTTCACAGAACTACAATCTGGTGCAGTCAGAAAAGGGGGAAAAGGGAAGGACGTGAATTTACCACAGGGCAGAATGAGAGAGACCCTCCTGGCTGCCCACCCGAGACGCAGGAGGGCCGCCTCGGCAGCTTCCGAGAGTGCTAATTGTGGGATCCTGCTGAGGGGTGCGGGACGGGGGGCTCTTCTGCAGCAGCAGCAGCAGCAGCAGCAGGCCTTCCTGCCAGTGTGCGCCCAGGAGGAGGTGCCATGAAGCCACGGTTCGATGCCCAGCCTGTGGCCCAGAGGGCGCTACCCGGTGTCTCCTGCTGGCTGACACCCATGTGAAACTGCCAGGCCGCCATCTGGAGACTGGGAGGAGCGGGAGGACTTTGCTCCCCACCTTCCAGCCCCAAGGGAGCCCTGCCCAACTACTGCAATAACCAAGGTGCTGCCGGGGAGGGGAGAGATGGCCTCGGGGACGGAGAGGAAGTTTCCCAGGGGTGGGGGCTGGCCGGCCCCCGAGGGAGCAGGTCCACAGGACGGGAGTGCTCCTTGATCACCTCCAGCTGCCACGGCATCACCGGGCGGCAGCAGGGAGGACTTGCACGCCTGCGGCGCACGCAGCACCGGCGGCTGCCCTTCCCGAGCAGCGGTTCTGCAGGCCTTGGCTACCGCCTCCCCCGGCGACTGCGGTGCTCCGTAACTGAAAAGGGCCTGGAAAACATGGCGCCTCGGCTGTTCTCCAGCGTGATTGATGCCTGCACCGAGAGAACTACGGGTGTCTACCGGGCATGACTTTGGAGGCGTTGGCGTTGACCTTAAGGGCCCTCAGTGGCTTGGGGCGGGATGCCCCTCCCACCACGAACACACCCACCACCCTGCTCAGCAGGAAATGCCCTCCAGAAGATGCCTCTGCAGCCAGGAGCTCCACGCCCGGGTCGACGGGGAACGGCCTTTCCCTGCGCGGCTCCCGGAGTCCAGATCGTGCGTCTGGCTCTTCCTCCCACGGAGTTTAGGAGATGACATGGACACACCTCCTTTAACAGCTGATTTTTATTTTGGGTTTCAATTTGAATTGCATTAATCCTGTTATTTCTATACGTGTGTCTTTTCTATTGCAAGCTGCCTCGAGTGTCGGAATTTTTTTTAAAAAGGCAGATTATAAATCCAACCTTCAAGGCAGGCAGATTTGCCACATGCTCAGTTCTGTTCCTGCAAGATCTGCATGTTTTCTCTTTAGGTTTCACCAGGAGCAGCAGACTCAGAGCTGCCGCTGGAGCCGCTGGCGCCAACTTCTGACAGAAACGAATAAAGCGTGTTAGACCACCGGACCTCTTCTGATTTTTTGCTACCACAGACTCGCACGGCGCTCCTCCTCCTCTGTGTCTGGAAGCGGAAGCGCCATCGTGACAGCACTTCCTACGCTGGTTCACCGGTAGCCAACCAGGCCGGACTTCTACAAGTTGCTGGCTGAATTACTTGATGGATTTTTCTTTTAAATCAGGCCAGATCAGAAGTCTGGTCAGTACCTTTGGCAGGTCCATGAAACTTGGTCGAGCCGTGGAAATCAGTCCAAGGGTTTTCAAAGAACAGTTCACAAGCTGGGATAAGATATCACAAGCAGCCTCCGCTGATTCCTTGCTGCTGTCCACCTGAAAACAACAACAACAAGAATCAATGGATAAACAGTCACTTCAAACACTACAGACTTTGCCGTTGACCGAAAGCCTTTGCACTCCAGAAACAAACTCAAAGGAATCAAACATTACTGCGGACGTTGTTCCTGCTAGGAGACACTGGATGAGAAAACTCTGCTTTAGGGTGTCATACTGAATGTGAAAGCCATCCTAAGGGGGCTGCAGGACTTATCATCATGGGCAGAATCTGCAACAAAATGCCAGAGATTCTCTTCCTGTCTTCAAACAAACAAACAAACGAAAAGCACCACCCTCCCATGCGCGGCTCCAGGCAGTAACTCACTCCAAGCAGGCATTTCTCCATTATGCCACATTTTGCTTGGTTTTCCAACCATCTCTGTACTGGGTATGCCAAGTTCTCCCTGGATTATTGTGGGGTGTGTATATGTGTGTGTGTGTGTGTGTGTTTGTATGTGCCCATGTGCAAGGTGAGTAATACATAATGCATTAATAACATAACTCACCTATTAAGCTCTTAAGAACTAAGCAGGGAGCTTTTAGGTCAAAATGTTACTTGTACAGGACAACAACTAGCTCTGCGGGAAGCCGAACAGTAACGTGGTTTATATGCAATCATAAACCATTAATCGAGATTGTGCCTCCAGTCTTTCCTCTGCCTTCCCTTCTTCTGTTAATCTCCTGCCCTTATACCGGCAAGCTGTGATTTGTTTTTTTCCTTGAAACTGGGACAGTGGATGACTTTCATCCCTGTTAGCAGTCCTGGTTTGAACTCAGATGCAAAAGGAAGCTCCCAGAAGTCACATTTTTCAAAGGACGGAAAACAGGCACGGCCAATGGGCATTGTTTTCTTGATGCAAAAGGGGGACCTACAAAATGGGGAAACCCCCCTGCTCCTGGGAAAGCAGAGAGCAGGCACCCCAGACGTTTTCCCTGTGGGTCTCCCCGACTCTTTTCCGCTGTTGCTCCATGCCTTCATGCCCCGCAAGGATGCGCTCCTCGGGGGCTCCCTTGGGTTGGCTTCTGCAAGAAGGCAAGTCGTCAGTCCCCACAGTCCTTTTTCATTTGTTCCCACTGTGTTTTCCCTCACCCAGAAACTCCGGGCCTTCCTCATTTAGGTTTTGCATGTGAGCACATCTAAGCCTGATCAACCTTACTCCATCAGACCCAGTCCCCAACCATTTTCACTCAGCAGGCAATTGCAACGAAAAAGATCTCTCCTCCCTCCCTCCCTCCCTCCCTTACCCACCTCAATGGGCATTAGCCTTCGCCAAGCTTACCCATTAGTCCCTCTGTAGCTCTTCTTTCTTCCCTATCAACAGGTGATTATTTAAAACATCAACTGCATCGACTTCCCTCTACTCCAAAATCAAAGCAGCTGGGAAAGCAGATCTCAACAGCTCCTGCCTTCTGGAATCGCAAGCAGAAATTGCCACCAGCAACGCTAGCAGGCTCAACCAGCCCACGTTGTGTGGCTGCAGGGGGAAAACGTTCACAACAGCAATTTGCTAGAGTTGAAAACTCTAAGATGGCGTTTGGGAGCTTCTCTTCTTTGGCTGGAAATTCACGTGTGTGTCAGAAAACCCCAGGAGTTTATTCAAAGCGCGGCCTGATCTTGCTCTCTCACTACATCTCGCTACTCCACAATTATCCAAAGGACAACCTTCCTACCAGTCATTCCAAATCTGTCAGTCCCACACTTGGATCCACCCAGCCACCAAACAGATTTACAAATCGCAAGGCTATCAACATTGCCATTTCAACATTCCTTTTTCCAGGAAGTAATCTACAGATCAAGTTGACGAAACCACATGGCTGCAATGATTCCAACTTCAGTGCCCCAATAAACACTTCTGATGCAATTCATTGAAAGGCAGAATAAGCTTTATTCAGGATACATGTAAATTGAAACACTCCTAAAGATCTGAATGCCGGATTCCCGCCAAGCAGCGCCCCCCCCGCGCGTGCCAATTTCGCAGCGTCTGTGATGTCAATGTCCAGAACTTTCCCTTTCCGTTCCCAAGCCTCCGGCTCCTGCAGGTGCCTGACCTTGACGCTGCATTCCACCGTCTCCGACAAAACCCACAACACTTGGCACACTCACCCCCTCCCTCCAGTTCACACGCTTATACTAACTCTACACCCCTAACGGCAGGATTCAACTATGAACCCCGACAATGGCACGAGGACAGGAGGATGGGCTAGCTACGGGCTGAGGCCTGGCTTGTCTTGAAGCCATGTCCTCAGCCCTGATTAATCAGACTGGGAAAAATATTGCACCTCCTCAGATCTCTCAGAGGAGCGATCCTGTCAACGGATGCTGCTCTTCACTGGTTCCCTACCTGGAGCCTGCAGGGGGTTCTCAAAACCCTCAAATGCCTCCGCCCGACCTTTCATATTCAATCTCCTCAAGGACACCATCCACTATCCACACGATCGGGAAGGTTGTATTTAGGTGGCACTGACCCCCGCCTTCTCAGCTGGAAATCACCAACAAGTGGACTGTGGTCTTATTACTAGATTTCATTCACAAATTAAACGCATCTTCTCACAAGGAGCACAAAGTAATCCATCCTTCCTCTTTCTATCCAAAACCTTTCTGGGAAGCTCACAGCACAGCCCGCGTGTCCACAGGGCACTTCCCATTGCCACGTGCGTTTCCGTCGCCTTCCTCCCGACCTCTCCAGGGCCCGGGGTGCCTAGCTCTCCTCTGGTACGATGGCTTGAAGCCCGCTTCTTTCTGGCTGATGCAGAAATCCAGCAGCTGCCTAACCCATAGGAGTTCTGGCTCATTACGTCAACCTGCCTCCATCTCACCAGCTCTTCTGACTGGCAGAAATCTTCCACTATTAGGAGGCGTTAGAAGATGGGTTCCCACGCCTTTGCTGGGGCTGTCCTGAGAAGTTCCACAGCTGGTGGTTTCTCCACATGCCATCTGGCTCACACGTGCTTCAGTTGGAATGAATTACCCCTGTAATTACTGAATTTCCTACCACTCACTGCACAGCCCGGACCGGAAAAGGAACGCCAGAAGATGACTTCCTGTTTGGCATGGAGGAGGCATCCATCCTCTGGAAAAGTTGGGGGGGGGATTACATTTTTGTGCCATGTTCTGGGGCCTTTCCCCCTAACTTTCCCAGTTTTTTTGTTTTTGTTTTTGCTAGAATTATGAGCTACAGTTGCTTCAGCTAGTCAAGGCTTTACCGTGACACAGGGACTGGAAGGAATAAGGAACCAGACAGTGTAAAGATGTGCCTCAGACATTCTTTATTGTCCTGGGCAACTAGAAGACTAACGCTGCGTAGATGTCTCCTTCACAACAAGAGGAAATACCCATTGTGGAAAATATTCAACATTCCTCCTCAAGTTCAGCATAAATGTAAAACAATTTAATAACTGCTGAACAAAGTGTGAGCTGTTGTGCTCTTGGTCTACTCATTATCACTTCCTTCTTTGAAGTCATGACTCACAACACATAATTAAGATTATCAAAAATTTAAAAGGTTGAGTAATCATTTAGCTTTAAACAGAGTACTCTTTAGAGTTAACACACAGCAACACCCAAATACAGATGTCTAAGATACTACTAGAACACAAAGATAGTTCACAATTTATCAAACAAAATCTTCTATTCACCCTTACAAGAATCTTTAAATGCTCTTTTTCATAACCATATTGCATTAAAAATGTGTTTTAAATAAAAAATGTGCCGTAGCTCACAGACCAGGGATGGGCAATCTACTCTCTGCACGCAGCCCCCAGATCACCCTGCTGAAACCAATCAGCAAACAAAATGTTTTGCCAGCACAATTTCAAGCTGCCTTGGGGCTGCTGGGAAGTTTTGAAGATGGGGCTGGGCGTCCTTGGCCTACCAGAAGCTTCCTGCTTCCCCCTCGCCCCCCAAGGCACAGGATGAAAAACTCAGCCCTCCCTCTTTCATCGTAACATGGCCGTGTTTCTCCACAAGGTTGAGGGGTCAAGTTGGAACCCCAGGACATCAAAGGTTCCCCATCCATCTCAGACCAAGCAGTTGGAACTCCTGAGCCCTTCAGCCGATCCCTTTAACAACCAGCCAGCCTGTCAGCCTATTTCAATACAATGAGAGAAGGGCCGACATATCTGGAAGTGGTTCTGCTCCCTTCTAAGCAGGCGGTTCCAGTCATCCATGGCAGGTCACGTCTCGCGCCAAGGCGGATGCTGCTGTGCACAGCCCCAGATGTGGCCGAGCCGCAGAGCGGCAGAGCAGGACTACGGGGTGGGACATTTGTTTTTTGAATTCAAGCTCTTGCATTCAAAGTGTTTTCATATCAGGGTCAAAAATGCCCCGCAAATAAGGTATTTTTCAGATTTTAGCATGACATCGTTCATTAAAAAAATCAATACAAACCAACTTTTACCTGTTCACATAAAACAATGGACCTGCACACAATTCACTGAGTTGAGCAATAACCCACAGTGTACAAAAACATCCATAACCACTGCTAGCCAAGCACAGTACCTCACAATCATAACACAAACTTTGTGTACGGACTCCCAGGGCAATCACGCACGATCAGGGCATGGGTGGGAGTAATAAAACATTCATTGTTATTGGGTGTTTTTGCCCCCCCCCAACTGCCCTCGCCCTGTCTGTTGCTGGCTGCCGTTTTCCCATGTCTGCCTCCCTTAACCACCCAAGGAAGAGAACGACATCCCGCAACACAAGGGACTGACTAGATCCAGGTTTTCTAGGACAAGACGGGCAGTGTTGGTGTGGCATACCATGCTGTGGAAAGGTTTAACAAAGCTATATTTTTCCTGCTAAGGGGGGCTCATTTATCTGAGTTGGAGAGTTCAGGCTTTCTGCGCCATCCAAATGCACTACAGCTGTCATTCTGGATTGGCAGAAATTGGAATCTAAAGCCAAGGCTTGCCAGAGTTTCAAATCCAGTTTCCTGAAAATCAAAATGTTGCAAGTCCAGGTTTGGGTGGCACGCTAAATCTGTGAACTTCTGCCTTTAGCTAGTGAGCCATGGCCTCACATGTATCTTAACGGATTGTGCAAATACAATCTTATGTACAGACGCCCGCATCACCGTGGACTATTCAGCTTCATAGGAATGAGTGGTAACCCTGGTTAATCTTGTTGCAGGGTCCCACTGTCCGATTCTCTTTTCTCTTCAGCATAATCTGTGGAATAACTTCCCCATATTTTGCCTCCTGCTGCTCTGAGGACTAGCTGGCTTGCTCTGAAGTCGTCCCCCCCTTCTATTCTCTCTCTCTTTTGCCTGCATGTTTACAGTTTTTGTTCAATTTGTAGATTCCTCTTCAGGAACTGCCATCCTCATTCTCAGTCATGATTCACTATTTATATTCTTCAAAACACTTCAGGAGCACCAATTTTGTCTACTACAAATCCATCTTTCTTTCCCTCTGCCATCAAACTGCCCAAGAATTTGCTGTTCCAGTACCATGGTCCATATCACCCCTAAAACTGGAAATCTTCTTTCAATACCCTGCCAGGGTGGTCTCTTCGCCAGTTCGGTGATCCAGTTTTTATGTTCGATCCACCAAAACGGAATCCATCCACATTCCCCCTCCCGATCGTCCCTCCCAGTTCCCCCTCCTCTGCTATTTCTGCCCCCGATTACCCTCCTCCAGCTCCTGCAATGCCCCTTTGACGCGCTCTCTACCCAGCCCTGGCTGCCCTCTGTCCGCCGCCAGGACTTCGCAGGGGCCGGGGGGAGACGGAGAAAAGCCTACTTGGAAGGGGAGGCCTAGGGCAGAACCCCGAGCTCTTGGGGATGCTGCGGGGGCTCCAGGCGGAGCAGCAGCCTCGGGGCCATTTCCAGCGGCGAGCAACGGCGTTTCCCTCGGCCGGCGTCTCTGCTCTGCGTCCGGGGGAGAGCAGCTCCCGGCGAGGGCGACCCCCGCCCCGGCCGAGCAGAAGGCGCGGGCCTGCGGGGGCGCCGGCGCGCTCACCTTGAAGCTGACGTACTGCAGGTGCCCGGCGTGCCGCTTGAGGATCTGCTTGATGAGCGCCGGGTGCGTGGCCCGCGCGCCGGGCTGGCCCAGCTCGAACTCGAAGCGCCGCCACAGCTCCGGCAGGTGGAAGGCCCGCTGCCAGCCCCGGCACACCTGCGAGGCGCGCGCGCGGTCCAGCAGCGGCAGGTGCTGGAAGACGCGCAGCACCACCTCCGGCAGCAGCGCGGCCCAGTCCGGCCCCGGGGCCCCCGCCCGCCCCTGCGCCCGCTTGCCCCCGGCCTCGCCCGCCGGCCCCGCCGCCCGCTTCATCCTGCCGGGGGCCGCGAGCGGGGCTGGCGCCGGGGGATCGTCTCCGCGGCGGAGCCCCGGCCTGGTGCCGGGATCAGGACCGGCCGCACGCGGCGGCGAGGGGCCGCGCGCCCCGCCCCCCTCCCGCGTCGCCATGGCAACCCCCCGCCCTCCCCCCTCAGTCGCCGCCCGGCCTCGGCTCTACGCCGGGCCCGGGCGGCGCGGCTGCGTCCTGCTCCCGCTCCCCGTCCCGCGCCCCATCGGGGGCCGCGTCTGGCGCAACGAGGCCCGGGTCCTCCCGGTGGCCGCGGAGAGTCCCGGTCGCGCTCACCGCCTTGTTTACTTCGCGCCCGGGCAAAATGGCGGCGGCGCATGCGCGGCGCACCCCGCCCCTCCCGTGCAAAGAGCGTCCTCCGACACGCAGGTAGGAAAAGGCGCCGCGGCTTTATTGAGAGAGACAGACAGACAGACAGACAGGCGGGGGCGGGGGGGCGGCGACATTCCCTTCGGCGGCGGCGGCGGCAGCGCGGGGAGGGGGAGAGCCACCCTCGGAATTGCACTTCAGGCCGAAGCGTCGCCCGGAGCGGGGCTCGAGCGATGCGGCCGTTTCCACCTCGGTGCTCGGGCAGGACGACGCGGGCACCGCACATGTACAACGCGACGGGGTCACCCCGCGGCCCTCCCAGCCCGCTCCCTCCGGCCTCCGAGAGTCCGCGGGCTCGCCTCGCCCCGGCCCTGCCCTGCCCGGGGCGCGGCGGGCAGCTGTCCGGCGTGCAAGGAAGTCCGCGGCCGAGCGTGCGGGCGCCCGGCGGGCCCGGGTTCGTCCGCGGAGCCGGCCGCCCTCTCGCTCCGCCGCGCGCGGGCCTCTCCCGGAGGGGCGAAGCGGTCCTTGCGAGCGCGGCCTTCGTCCTGTCGGGTCGGTCGGCCTAAAAGGTGTGCGCGTTCCTGCAGACGCCGCAGCCGAGCGCGAACTCCTCGCCGGTAGGCGGGTGGGCGACGTGGAGGGGACACTCGGTGCCTTCCAGCTGCTTGCCCTTCGGACCTGGAAGAGAGGCCGTCCGTCAGCGCGGAGCCCGCTGGTCGCCCCCGGGAGGCGCCAAGCGGGGGGGGGGGGGTTCGGGGCGCCCCTTGGGGGTCTGGCAGGAGGGGTGGAGCAGGGCCGCCTGAGCGCCAAGCGGGAAGGAACGCGGGTGGCCGGACCGAGGCCAGGCCGGTCTGGCAGGGGCTGTTCCTTCGCCCGGCCCCGCGATTAGGGGCTGGCCGTTGAGGCAGCTTTTCTACCTCCTGTGTTCTTAACCCTTTGCCAATCTGCCGTTGAGCTCAGTTTGGCTGGGCACCCGGGGTGGGCCGCTCTCACTGGGGCAGGAGACGATTCGCCGCACAGGCCGAGTGCCCTGCTTTAAAAAGGTTGCTACGTTGGTAGCAGGCATGGAGTGGTAGGGTAGTTTTATCAGAATTACACTTCACTGTGGAGTACAGGAAGTGGAACGGGACAATGCCGGTGCTGGAGAAGGCCTAGTTTTAATCCCGCCCGCCATCTGAGTCATTCTTTGAGACCAAAGTTAACTCTGTGCCCTGGGAGGTTTTAAGATGTCTCTGGTCACAGAGAGGGAGACAAGCTGGAATGCCGGGACAGACCGGGGTTCGGGTGCTGCGGTGGGGCCCCTGCTCCCCAGCCACAGAAACTCCCAGGGGACGCCGGGCCAGTCCCTCCCTCTCAGCCCAGGGGCCCGCAGGGAGTAGTGGTGAAGGTGCTGGACCAGAGTGGGGAGACCCAGGTTCCCCCCAAAAGCTCCCTCTGAGATTTGGGGCAGTTCCTCTCATTAGCCTCCCTCCCTGCAGGGAAAAACTAGAGCAGGGCTTTCCAAAGTTTTTCCCACGGCGGTGACACACCAACCGGCGTTGGTGTGTCGCCGCGGGAAAACCCGGAAGTGCTATCCTTGCAGCAGCGCGCAAAAACCCGGAAGCGCTGCTGCCGCTTTCGGGTTTTGCGCGCTGCAGTTGGTGTGTCACCGTGGGAAAACCCGGAAGCGCTGATGATGATCAGCGCTTCCGGGTTGTGTGGCGACACACCAGACTGTGTGTGGTGACACACTTTTGTGTCACGACACACAGTTTGGAAAGCTCTGAACTAGAGAGATGTGTTCTTGGAGGAGGATACAGATCGAATGAACAAATGAATACAGCCAGTTATCTGCACTGATTTCCAGCATTTCCAAGGCCAGAAATAAAGAATGCAGTATCTCTTACAAGAGTGAAGAGAAACAAGACTTACGAGGGTTCCCTTGACCTACGGATGATTTTATTTATGTCATGTATTCATATTTATTAGAAGTGCTTTTACGTCACTTCAATCATGCGAATCTAACATTATTAATTATTTTCTGAGTCCATCCTAATACGCATCTTTGCCTGAGATTTAATCACAGTTTTTTCTCTGTTCTGTTTGGCGTGGTGTAGTTATACCACACAGACTAGACCAGGGCTTTCCAAAGTTTTTCCCGCGGCGACACACCAACCGGCGTTGGTGTGTTGCCACAGGAAAACCCGGAAGTGCGGCAGCGTGCAAAAACGCGGAAGCGCTGCTGCCGGTTTCGGGTTTTTGCGTGCTGCCGTTGGTGTGTCACCGCGGGAAAACCCAGAAGCGCTGATAATGATCAGCACTTCCGGGTTGTGTGGCGACACACCAGACTTGTGTCGCCACACACAGTTTGGAAAGCTCTGGACTAGACTCTTGTCATGGCCCTTTTATGCCATGGAGCAGCATGACCACTGCAACTGATTTTGTTTGATAACCCCCCTTAATATATTTTCTTCTCTCAATGTATGAGTTTTCACAAACACAGCTGAATGTAATTGACCTATCATGACCTGCACTGGAAATTTTTATGTAAAATTAATTGAAATAAGTTCATTTTGAGGCTTCTAAACTTCGTCTGGAAGAACACCACTGTAACTGATAGCGATAAAAGACAGTTCACAAACTACCTAGGGATGTATTGCATGGTACTCTAAAAGATTACCTGCAGGACAGTGTGGAAGTTCCTCTTTCGGAATGCTTGTCATTCTCTGGAAGTCGTCGTGACAAGCGTTGCAAAAATGGGTGGTCCCGAAGCAAAAAAAAACAGCCACCGAACAGCAGTAGCGGCACTTGTATTCTAGAAAATCTGTACCGTGTTTGGGACACATCTAGGGGGGAAAGGAAAAACAAGCACGGTTTAAGCTAGAGGGAGGGAGGGAACGCCCCTGAAACGGCAGAAGAGAAACGCTTCAGCACCTGAGCGCTCGAGACGTCAGAGCAGGCGCCGCAGATCAGCTCCCGGGGGTCGTAGTCGTCGCCCTGCCCAGCTTCCGCATCACAACGGGCTTCTCCACCAAAGTACGCCTGGAGGAGGGAACCGAGAAGAAGCAACGCTGAGCACCACCACGCCAGCCCCCAGGAGTAATCTGCCTCGGGGAGTCGGTGAAACGCAGCCGGCCGCCTGCTGCGCCTGAATTGCATCATCCTATGCTTCCAGCAGTCCTCCGCTTCCGGGAAACCGGAGCCAGGGGAGGGCAAGCGGAGAACTCCTAGGGTGGCCACGGAGTGCCCTCCCCCTGGACCTGAGAAGATTCTGCCATTTGGATTTTACTATATTTATTATATTTATAAATGGTTAATTAAGATGTATTTTAGTCTATTTATAATTGTATTTTAATGAGTTATACTCTGTCTGTAAACCGCCCAGAGTCCCCCTCGGGGGAGATGGGTGGTGGTGATAGATGATAGATAGATAGATAGATAGATAGATAGATAGATAGATAGATAGATAGAGACAGACAGACAGACAGACAGACAGACAGACAGACAGACAGACAGACAGACAGACAAACTTTCATTAGGATCCAATACAAAAATGTTTTTGTTTCAAAAATCCATTTTGAAACTGGAGGCGTCTGTTACAAAATTGGGCCAGAAATGAGCCATATACTCTGACGTAAGTCATGTTTTTTGAAACAAATCCTTTCAACACGGGTAGTAATGGGAAGTTAAACATATTACATGTTAATCATGTAAATCAAATAATAGGAAAGGCATTAGGATGTATTGAAAGACGGCCTTCTTCCAAGTCTTTTCCAAGTATGCGTGATTCTCTGTCAGCAGCGCTCACGGGAGTGGCTGGGTGAACCACGTTCAAGTCCACTAAAGTAGACGGGGGTCCTGGGCCTGAGTGCTGCTGATCCGCCAAGGCCGGTGAGAAGGGTGGGCAGAGCGAAGGCCTTGGGAACCAGAAGGACACCTGCCCACTGAATAACGGAGGAGGGGCAAGAAGGGCAGTTTGTAAGGAGATGGGAAGGCAAGCCTGCAAGAAGGTTTTAAAAAATAAAGGGAGGAAAGGAGTAAGAGGTTCCTGAAAGCAAGGACTGCACCTGAAAATATGTGGCTCGGCAAATAGTTCAGGCTTAGGGAATGGCAGGTCACTATTTATCCGCCATGTTGAAACCCCCCCCCCGCATGATTAACATGTAATATGTTTAACTTCCCATTACTACCCGTAATGTATTGGATCCTAACGAAAGTTTGTTTGTTTATTTATTTATTTATTTATCACCACCCATATCCCCCGAGGGGGACTCTGGGCAGTTTACACCCTAACCCTAACCCCCGCCCCCAAGTCCGCCCCGAGCTGGGTCGTACCTTCCTGCATTTGTAGCAAACGTAATACGCGTATCTGTTCATGGCAAAGCCAGCAGGGTCATTATGAAACCGAGCCCCGGGGGTCGTGATGGCTTCGCTCTTGTGCAGCCCTTCGTACTCCAGCCGCATCAGGGCTTTCCTCTTGACATCCTCGTACAGTTCCTTGATTGGGTCAAGCAATTCCTTTAATACCGCGTGGTTTATTTTGTTCTGTTGTGTTAAAAAGAAGGAAAGAAGCAGTAAGGCACATATCACTGTTTGCTGGGCAAAAAAAGAGATCCTATTTTGCTTGGTATACATAGAACGAGTGGAAACTAGTCTGTTCGCGTAAATGGCCCTTCGGTGGCAAGGACAGACGGCCCGGCCCAAAGCGTTTCACCGCAGGACTCTCTGCCGGCCGAGTGTTCAGCCAGGGCCCCCCCGCACAGCGCGCGCGCACACACACACACACTCTCTCTGCTTGCCCCTAATCTTCCTATGCGTTTTGAAATCCCGATGCATTTCAGCATGGCTTTATAGGGTACCATCTGTTTTTATTTTATCCAATGGCAAACTGTTTTTCCCTTTATTTTTCTCAGTATCAGTTGACTTTTGACGCATCACTAATCTGAGTACATTTAATATGTACTCAATATAGTCCAGAGCAAGAATGTGCAGTGCAAAGTTATTTTATTTTCTCTAATATAGGTTATTCAAATAAAATTTAGTAAGCAACTTTTTAAAGTATCTGTGTATTCAGTATAACAAATTTATCTTTCTGTCTTTACTGAGTAGCTGAAAATAGCTTGGTGTTCTAGGGCTGTATCAATCTTTCAGTAATTCTCTCCACACTTCTCTAAATGAGAGACGTGAGGGGCGGTGAGCACTCTGCAACTTCTACTTCTGCAGTTCTTGGAGGACTAGAACAGTGTATTCTGGCTTCTTAAACGTTTCCCTTTGCTTTCCATAAACAAATCACCATTTCAGATCATTTATTTACCCCAGGCTTTTTGCTTTTTATTTTTCTTGATATTTTTCCTTTTATATGTATTGGGAGTTTGTGGGGACATTATCTTATATGTCCATATGGAATGGGCAGCATACAAGTAAATAAAATAAAATAAGATAATTTAAGTTAAGTTAAGTTAAGACAATGTAAAAAATTTGCAGGTAATTAATACTATGAAAACCAATGGAAAACGTGCGATTTTATGTTGCAAAGCCCAGCACTTCCAATTCATGCAAGATTATCGAACTCCGTGTTGATGGTGATTTAAGTGTCTCCTTCAATGTGAATTATCAAATGCATTAAAATAGCTCTTGACGCTGCAACTTACCTTGCAAATGGGGCAGGACATGAACCCAAAGGTGATGCGGGGGCCCAGCCACCTGTTTTCTAGAACCCGGCAACAGCATTGCAGATGGAATATGTGGGTACAATCCAGCTGCAGAAAGGAAGAGCTATGAATACATTTGCAGTAATACTCCTGGATAGACACACTAAAGCGCGGCATTCCTTTAACTTTCCCTAACTGCAAGTTCATAATTTTTTCACAAGCTATGTGGTCTCTTAGTCATGATTCGTTGAACAATCAAAGTGGTCTGATTTCCACATTACATCAGCCCCGATTTACAGCCCATAGTAAACAGGTTTAGTGTCATTTCCGACCCCAACAATTTGAGTCTCCGGAAATAACCACCCTGAACCGGCATGTTGGGCAATTTTAGCACAGTGGACTCAATCTTGTGATATGGAAAGCGGTGGCTGATACCCATGGGTGGAATTGGTTAGGAAGAAAGGAAAACCGTGTGCTTGTGTACTCCGGCATGCATCCTCAGAAGTTCACTGCAAATATTACATTCAACCAAGACTGATGCTAGCCATTTTTATTATTATTTTTTTTTGCTTTAATCCAGTCAGACCACATTTTGGCTAGGATCTCTCTCTGAAGAGAGAGAGGTGGCGGTCCCCACAGGCTCACTTTCCAATGAAAGAGGCAGTTTGCTAATCCCAGTTCAAGCTTTATTTTCACATTCTATTTTACAGCTAATTCGGGATTAAATTTATTCAAGTTGAATGCTTAGGTATGGTGGAAAAAAACCACGAGACCAGATTTACATGCTCCTGGGGAGAGAGCAATGGAGCCTGTTAAGCCAGGCATGGAAGCTGATCAGCACTGGTTCTTCAACGACGGTGTGCGTGTGTCCCCTTTGGTTCAGGGGAACTCTGCTTTTCTGCTTGAGCTGCTGTGCCACGTCTGCTTGGCAGCGGCTTCACCGGGGCCCTCTTGCCACCCTCAGAGTGATCAAGACGACGGGATGCCTTCTGGAGTGGGGCTGGGGGGAGGAAGCCATATCCTCCTCCCCATAAATACTGTAAGGAAATCTGTTTGTGTGGTCGCTGCTGGGCAGGGGTTAGCTGTAACTTACGGTCTCGGATGGGTTTCTTCTCACAGATGTAAGCCGGTTTAGCAGTGATTTGTCTTGTTTTCTTTTTCTCCTCCTCCTCTCCCTCGCTGGGCAACTTCCTAGCTTTGATGGCCGAGCAGCGATTTGGCACATTTCATCCAAAACCTTTGTTATTTGGCTCTCAATTCCTTCTCCTGCCATAACTTTCCAATCCTGGATGGGTCTGGAGGGAGGTGGGGGTTCTGCTTCTGGTCCTCCATAGGGGGCCCTGGGAAGGGAGCGTCACGCCCCAGCCAGGCCTGGAGACGCTGCCGCCTACCGCAGAGCCCTGCTATGAATCTGCCACGAAGCCACGGGACCCCCACATTGCTATTCCAGCGTGTGATCTGCTCGGCCACCAGGATGATTTTGGTTCTGTGCAGTGCCAAACTCTATGAATGGGTCTGTTTAGATCCCCGCTAGACAACCCATGACCCATGGGTCACAATTTCAGAGATATTTACTTACCTAAACTGATAAACAGAATGACCACGGGCAGCAAAAAAGCAGTGGGAGCGGGAGCGATTTCCAACTTCCTGCCAGCTTCCCCATAGATTTTGCTTGCGGGAAGCTGGCAGGGAGCGTCGGAAATCATGATCAGGTGACTGCGGCCGAGCGCGGTGGCGCAGTAGCGGCCACAACTCTGCCAATACAACTGGTGCGAAGATCTTTGAAATTTCAATTTCACAGGAGTAACGTATCCTGGATTTTGTATGCGTTCTTCAAGTTAGCCGATCTGACGCACCTTCATTCAAAAAGTATTGTGCTATGATGCGCTGCTTTGGCTAATTGAAGGTGACAGACAGGAGAGTTTTAGCAGCATGTAGATTAGCCGGTCAGTCTGCAGAGCTGCTGACTTGGTTGGTCCACCTTCCCTGCTGGTCATCTGCGCTCACATTTACATGGTGTTTGGCAAAGTCAGGTCTTGCTAAAAGAGGTGATGTTGCAAACTCATGGTATCCACAGGTCAGTTCTGTTTTTCAAGTCTCCTGGCATTACTTTAAATGTTTTGAATACTTATTCTTCATGCCAAGCAAAAAAATTGTTTGTTTAAAAATGAACAACAAATGTGACAGAGTCCAGTCAAACAAGATCAGAACAGCACATAGTTCTGGATCCACAGAAGCATACTGTATGAACATTAATGCTACCAGAAGAAGAGGCCTAAAAAACAAGAAAGCCGAACCCTTTTGCACAGACTTGCTGGGACCCAGGGATCGTGTCGGGCTGCTCGACAGCAGCCCTTTACCGCCGCTGCGCATCGAGGACCCACCTGAACAGCGGGTGCTGCTGACAGAGCCTCCGTGAAGCAGATCATGCACATGTCATCGGCATCTTGCTTCAGGGTGGTGGTGGTGCTCTTGTCGCAGCCGTGCAGGCAGGGCAAGCACAGCTCCTCGTTCCGGACTCCGCCACAAGGGTGGCCACAAGGGTGGGTTTTGCTGCACGCGAGCTTAGCATATTCCTAGGGAAAGACCAGCACGGACTATATAAATATTCTGGGCCGGGGAGCAGAAAACGTTCAGAAATCCTGCAGTGGGTTTGATGGGCAGGAACGGCAGAGTTGTCCTTTGGCTACTGAACGGCTTCATGAAGGAAGCCATGCCCTCTTCCCTCAGGCAGGAAGGAACAGGCACTTGGAAGAGTGGCAAGAGGGGGAAACGGAGTCCACGTCGGGCAGCTTCCTCGGGCGTCACTACAGAGAGAGAAAAGCAGGCAGCGGCAGCAGGATCCTCTCCCACGTACAACGAAACCTCGATTGGATGGACCATTCAGGGAGAGGGGAGAGTCTGCAAAATCTAAATTTACGTCACTTGCATAATTACATAATAATGCAATAAAATCTCTACTTGTAGCAGACGAGGGAGAGCCTGAACAAAGCCTTTGTCCACTGTACCCAACATTTCTTAAGCTGATGTCCATTACATGGAGAGTTTATTATTTATTTATTTATTTATTATTTCTAACTTATATCACCTACAGAGTTCACTACAGCGAACGTTTCTCTCACCTCCCTATGCCTAAAAAGTATCTTTCAGTAGCAAACTGAAGTGAAAAGGAAGAAAAAATCTGCAAATACGCAGGACAATGGTAAGCAAATGCTTTGGGGGCTGCAGATTTTGGCAAATGAGGACTACTCTGGAAAGGGAAGCTGGACAGAAAAAACAGGATCTTCCTCATCCAGAACTACCTTTTCTCCACGAAAGGAAATCCAATTCTGAACTGCTACTACTTTACTGTCTACTACAGAACACAAGACTCCCTCACCTTTATGTCTACTTGTAAATAATTTTGTACCTTTTAAAAACATTTCTGGGACAGCTTTCCTTGTCAAATAAAAGAAAGTCAGAGGAGCCCTGCGCAGTATATCTAAATGCATGTCAGAAAACTTTTCTTTTCTTTTCTTTTCCTTGAATTGGCATTTGAATGGGTGGGGGGACCGGCAGGGGAGCAGCGAGCGGGCTGGGGGCTCCTCCTGTCCGGTTTTGCTCTGCTGCTCCTCCACCGCAGGTGAGGGTTTCCCCGGCAACGACCTACAGTCCCCGGCAACAACCCTCGGAGGGAGGCGGCTGTTCCTCCCTGGCTCTGCCGTGCCCACCCCCTTGCTGGCGCTCGCTCGCAGCTTCACCCGGGTCTGGTCCAGCCGGGCCACGGGATGGCTCCCGAGTCTCTGAGATTCTCAGGAGGAGCCCTCCTTGCTCAGAGTTTGGGGGCACAGACCTGGCAATCCGCATCCGAACAGACGCTGCCGACGGCCGATAATTCTGTTCCGTTCCGGCAGCCACAGAAACGACATACTTCGCAGCTGCTTGTGGTGGGCTTGCCTAGATCAAAACCAGAGGAGAGGAGAGGAGAGGAGAGGAGAGGACTTCTGTATTATGAATCAGGCAAATATTAACCCTTCTACCAGCAGAAAAGGGTCTAACCAGCAGCCAAGTCTCTGCAGTACCAAGACAAGATAGGCCCTGAAAAATGGAAGAATGTAGTGGATGAATATCTGCTTGGATTTCTCTCTGATCTGGAGACTATTTTGCAAGCAATATACTGTACCAATCGAAGTGGATATTTGCAGGAAAAAAACAAGGCTCAGAGAGCACCAAGGACTCCACAATATACTGTTCCTGCATCTCCAGAACTAAGAGATGTAAATCACCAGATGTCTCATTGAGCTGGGTACTATAAAAATACTTGTACATAAATACAAGTAAATAAATAAGCACTGCATGACACACACTCGGGATGCTCAATGTATTTTACATTGCCACCATTCAAGTGATAAAAATAAAACTTTTAATGAAAAATAAATCTTACCGGTATGTTCTCTGAATTCCACCATGGCCTTCATGGTTTTAGAATCGGCTAGTGCCATCAGCCAGAAGAGTTTAGTTCTACCACAGCCTTCGTGAAGGTCTACTTTGATGGCTTCTTCTTCCTCTTTGAACACCTGTTAAGTTTTGCCAAACACATATTAAGATATGCAACCCAGGAGCCTAGATTATAAACATACACATTTAGTATGGACTTCCGTATGTTTATATATTTCCCTCTCTCGTTTATCTTCTTTAGTTACAGTGTTTGTAAGTTGCCCCACTCAGTTATGACTCTGGGTGGCAAAAACAAACGAGAATGCGACCATAATCAACAAAATAAAAGCAATATTGTATATACCCAAGATGAAGGCCTGCTATAATCAATTCAAGCCAATGCATCTTGAAATTATATGGCTTTAACTGCCTTCCCAAATGCAAGGGGGTATGGGGCCAGGCAGGCATACATCTGGGCAAAGTGTGTATAACATACGGGGTCCATGTACCCCTCATGCGGTCGTGGTTCCCAGCAGGCCCTTTCTGGATGGTTGGAATGGACAGCCAGGCACTGCCTGACGGAACCTGGCCCTGGGCCATAAAGGGCTTTAAAGGGGACAGCCAGCAATTAGATGGGGAGACACTGCAGCCACCTAAGGACAGGTGTTGTTCTGCACTGGTGGGGTTGTCCCATGCTGGACCACTTGCAACTTCTGCGTTGTCTTCAAAGGCAACCAACCGCACACGGTCTGCTGCAGTAGTTCAGCCAGGAGTGATCAGGGCATGAGTCGCCATCGTGAGGGCATCGCAGTCGCGGGAGGACCGCACCTGGCGCATCCGCTGAAACGGGGCCAAGGCCCACCGGGCCACGTTCTGCTGGTTGGATGGGACCCAGCGGCCCCACTGAATTCCCAAGTGCTGAACCCGCTCCTTTGGGGGACTGAAACCCCACCCCCCAGAGTAGCCACTAGGATCAATGTTACCCTGGTTGCCCTGGTGTTTGGTGGTGACAGGCAGTTCCGTTTTGGTAGGGCTTGACCTCAGCCCCTGCTCCCCACCCAAACCCTGAGCTGGTCCAGGCTTTCCCAGCACCTCTGGGGTGACGATATATAACCCCAGATCGTGAAAAGCAAGTCCCTGCCCATCAACCTTTTCTCTTGTGACTAGGAGGTAACTAATTACTAACTTGGGTGCCATCTTAAAAAAAAAAAAAAGGAATTTTAAATACGATCTTTTCCTGAGAGTTGGAGAGCACGACTCATACGTCACCTGTCGCTGATGCGACTTTGTTCGTCGATGAAGATGAAGGAATCGATCACAGTCCGTGCAGAGATTCCCGCAGACGTTGCACAAGATAATTGCCGCAGTTTCTCCATCATCGTGATTATCACACATCGGCTGAAAGGTTTTGAAAAGGTCAGTCTAAGGTTAGCGAAGTCTTCTTTGAGTTGAGCTGGTCTCCCGGTGACCTTTTCTTTAAGCGCAGTAAGTGGGGTGCTGCTGCATTCCTCTAGGATTCCCCCCCCCTTAATTTCCCAGTCTGGCCTCCAGCCTTGGTGTTATGCCCTGTCTTGCAGGGCAGGATCAAGGAACACACACTTCAAGAAGGAATTTTAATGCAAGAATTAGGGGGAAGGTCAGAGTTTTGGAAGCTGCGGTAGGAATCTCCAGCCCTCTTTTACTGGTGACAACAAATACACGATAAATAATTAAGAAACAAAGAATTCATTAAGGTGGAGCCCCTTTGAGCATTTTAAATTTCTTCTTCCCGGGCTTTCTGCAGCTTACGAAATAAGCTACAAACAAACTCATCTCCCACCTGGGGACTGTTTATGGCTGGCGTTCCTCCCACTTCTTTCTCAGCCTCCTCACCCCCCCTGGGGCTGCTTCCTGGCGTCCCACCTACCTCCTGACCAGGTCCAATTTTACTCAGCCCGGGGAGATCAGCCACAGTCAGCTGGCTCCAGCTAATGTTAAGTGTCCCTTTTCTTTTCAAACAAAAGCAAGATCTCTCTCTACTCTGAAACGTAACAATGAAGCAATGACAGTGTGTAACTCTGAAAGAGACTCTGGGAGCAGCAGCAGCAGCAGCAGCAGCAGGGCTTTCTTTGTACCCGTTCCTCACCATCTGTTTTTGCTGCCCGTCTTTCCCCATCCATCTTCCAGAAGAGAGTCGGTCAACGTGATCCTGGTCAAGGACACACAGGGAGGCCAGAGCCAGCCACAGCTGCAGGGAGAGAGACAGGCCCGTTCAGCAACGTCAAGGCTTTGCCGATAGTTTGAGCAATTGCTTATTCATCTATTTACTGGGGCTTAGGTGGTGGTCTAATCTGTGTAGATCTTGGTGATTTATAGACGTGTAGCCTCGGGACACCGGTTCTCTTGAGAAACAGCAAGCTTAAAATCGCTTAATAGTCAAGTGAAAGGCTGCATCTCCTTCAAGCTGAAATGGACACCTGGGGACTGCGACACCTTCCTGGGAAAACAACGTGGAAGCGGTTTCCACGGCCTTCCCGGTCAACCCTAAGTGCTCGCCAGGCCGATGGTGCTTTGCTTCCCGAGAGCATCCAAGGGGTGGGTTAGGGTGGGTGCTGCCCCCTAGCGGGACTCCACAGAGGCTGACCGCTTGGCTACTTCAGACAGAGAAATAGCCGTGCAGTACCATGTGACAAGATACACTACAAACAACTTGCGTATCAGGTGCCCCACACCATCACCCTCAAGAAACGCACCGTGGCTTTAAAGAGGCTCTGATGTTTCCTGCATCAGAAACATTTCGACTTCCAAATGTCATTTTGCCAGGTTTACTCAAGTAAGTTGCCTTTCACATCCTGTGTGGCCGGCACAGGTATAAGTAATTATTAGTGAATAACCAAAATAGACAGAGACCACCAGAGATAGCAGGCAAGCCAACTCCCTTACACGAGTTGTGGCGATGCAGCGCACAGGGGACCTGAATTCTTCCTCCATTTTGGTCAAAGCAATGATTGTTTCAGCAATGGCATTTTTCGTCACACGGGACCAAGCTTCCGACAGGTGACCCTGCACAAGGTATAAACAGGTTTCGTGAGAAGATGAAAAAAACTAAAGTCTCCTTTAAAAAGGAAGTTGAGCAAAGCTGCTCTGCATGGGTAACAGCGCAGAAGAGGTGTACTACGATGAGGAAAGCTTACAGCTGCCATGTCTTTGATGAGCTTAATGATGATTTCTGAAATCTGTGTTGGAGTTGAGCCCTTCATCCACCAGTGGCTTTCACCTCGTCGAAGGTAACTAGAGAGGGAGGGAGAGGAAGGGGGGGGGGGAAAGATTTAAAAGGCAGAATCGACAGCACTTTTGAAGCAAGTTTCAGGAACACAGCTGCGAACACCACATCAAAAGGGGAGTCGGTAAGAATCCTACGAAAATGTCCTGTGCACCGTTGGGAATTGAGTCAAGACAACAGCGGCGTAACTGCTGCTAACCTGGAATTGAAAATCATGGGCAGCGTAACGGTGGTAACGCCTTTCCCGGCTGCTGTGCCCGCCGTGCCAGTTATGGTGGTGCCTTTGGCCTTGAGCTGAACGGTGAGGGCTTTGGCAATGCACCCCAGAAACATGTCCAGGATGCCCAGCCTGTTCCAGTCCCCCTTCTCCGTGGAGTGGATGATGTCGCTGATGTCTGCCGGGGGCAGGGCTTTGACCCCTATGACGCTGGCCAAGCGGCTGGGGGTGACTTCTGGCAGGACCCGTCTCAGCAAGGAGGTGACCTGAAAGAGCACCCAGAGGTCAGCGGGCCGTGGCGCCCCTCGCCCTGCACCTGGGAAAGGGCCTCCCTCCTCCTGGAACTGACCTGCCTCTGCACTCTGGGAGAAGCCGTGTGCAGCAGGGAGAAGAGGTCCTGCAGCAAGGTCAGCTGCTGGGCCAAGTACTGGCGCCCCACGTTGGAGCCGCTGAGCGCCAGCACCATGGAGAGCAGCTCAAAGCAGTAGGCGTCGGAGGCGGCGTCCTCGTCGCTGGGCTGGGAGTTGGCGTTCTCTTTGCTAGAAATGGCGTGCTCCCATTCCTCTCGGACACGTGTGGCCTCCATCCGGATGGCTTGCACAATATGAGCACAGACCTAACCGTAACAAGGAGCACCAGAGAAAATTGAGCTGCAGCTCAGTCACGTGATTGCTTCAATTTAATGACCTAGATTGTGGCTCCTTTCAATTAACATTGATGGTAATACAGATACTCCTTTCATTCAGTTCAGGGACATATAAGATTTGGTGTCGTGGTTAAGGCACCAGGCTAGAAACTGGGAGACCGCGAGTTCTAGTCCTGCCTTGGGCACGAAGCCAGCTGAGGGACCTTGGGCCAGTCCCTCTCTCTCAGCCCTGGGGAGGGGGCAATGGCAAACTACTTCTGAAAAACCTTGCCCAGAAAACTGGAGGGATTTGTCCAAGTGGTCTCCAAGAATCGGACACGATTGAAAAGATTAAAAAAAAAAGTGAGGTCTACTTCCCACAGTGCTTATATGTGTGCATATACTACATGCGACATGCCTGAAGTCCTTAGGACAAATATAAGTGCAAGTAGGTCTTCATGCAATGTGGACAATATAACTTGCCCAAATCATCCCCCAAAAGGGTGTGTTTCACTCCGTATGGAGCTGCTGCAAAGGCAAAGTCATCCAAGCCTTCTGCACGTATATGGGGGGCGGGGGCAGCTTTGTTCGTGCGTATCACGCGGTTTCCACCCTCCCTGATTCCTGTCCCAAAGGATGTGTTGGTTCTGCCTCCGGATGAGGGAGCGTGGGGATGCTGTGTACACCGGGGCAATTCATTCTGTGCACACAACCATTAGCTGCGTGCTCAGTGAGGCTCAGTGTGGGAACCCATGACTGAGCAGATGGGCTTAGCCCATTTTCACCTCTACACTGGAAATCAAGCATCATGCCTTCCTTTGCCTGTAGCGTGGTGGAGCGGCCCTTCTGTTTCAGAGGTTTGGGAGCACTGGCGAGTTCCTGACTGTCAGGGTGCCCCCTCCTTCCCCAATGGCTTGACTTCTTAGCATACGGAATCCTTTGTTCTTAAGCCTGGCAATCACACGCGTAACGTAATGTAGGAAAATCAGCTTACAAAATGTTGTAATGAACAAACCTGCTTTTGCAAATTTGTGAGTTTACTCCTGCTAAATATGATTCCAACCATGTGTTCTTTCAGGTCTGCATCCGAGGTTGCCTTGAAAAGGAATATGATAGTGTTTAGTATAATCCTATGCTTCATATTCTGATTAAAAATTTAAGACGGCTTTGTTTCCAATGCAAGTTTTAGTATTGGGTAATATAAAGAATATAGCTGTAGCTTGAATCATGTCAACTGGATTTCTATTTTCTCAGTGGAAACGTTTCTCACTGAGAAAATAGAAATCCAGTTGACATGATTCAAGCTACAGACAATTCCACCTGGATGACTGAGAACCTTCATAGACATAAAGAATATAGCCAACGTCAATCAGTTGAAAAACTAGGATATAAACGTATTTTCAAAGAAAAGGCTGTAAGCCGTAAACCTCCTAAGGTCTTTCCAAACATCTGAATTCCAGACCACGCTGGTCTTCCAGCTGCAGCACAAGGCAGGCGAGACCTGCCTCATCCTAACGAAGAGAAGCTTCACGCAGTGGCAGCCTCCAGGAACCAGCAGAGAAACCAGAGCAGAGCATGGGGGAGAGTAACTTCTGCAGTGACTACCACGGGAATCTCACGACCCAGCCTTTGTACACAAGAAGAGAAGTGGGCTGTGGGGGTCTCTCCTGCAGGAGGCCCCGGCTGGCCCTTCTGGATGAGGGGCTGGGAACGGGTGCACCGTTAGCAGCGGTTGCCAGAATTCTCTAGCAAGCACTGCTTTAGCTGCTTTTAGAACAGGGACTATACAGAAGGCTTAATTTCTGGGCTTTTTCTTCGCTTCCAGGCCCACAAAAGCGTGCATGTTCCTTCATAGTTTGATAGGAAACATTTTTGGTCAACTGAAAAACTAGTCTTGTTGTTCTAAGCAGCGTTACACCCGCAGCCGTAGCTTTCTGCAGTGTCGACCCTGGAGCAGCTCCTAGGGCTGAAGCAGCACTGAATGCTCCTCGGCCCGTATTGCCTCCCAGCACGGAGACCCATCGGGTCCCCAACGAGCAGCATCCGGCTGAGACTCTAAGCTAACGGTTAGTGCCTCCCAAGTGACAACGGGGGCCATAAGCTTGCCTCCTGGGCCAAGCTTCACTGGCGCCCGATGAAAGAAATGTGTAAACCGCTTAGGGTGAATCCAGCAGTCTGATCCCGGCGATTCCAGCGCATGGGTAGAGCCCCAGCAGTCAAGTCCTCGTTCAGCGTGGCTAACAGGTTGAAGCCCTAACCCTGAACGGTCCAGACTGCCAGCTAAACGGGATGCAGTCCTGCACGGACAATTCAAGATCTGAACCAACTTGCATTGGAGATAAAAATCTTGGCAATTGGAGGACACAAATAAATACATTGTGTACTTTTTCTTCTCCTTCGGGTGAAGAAAGCAAAGCCTTTTCTTCCTGTTCTGGTGTCGGCTCAGCATCTCCAGATATGAGTTTGCCGAAGACCTATTTTGGAGGATGAATGAAATACTGAAATAAGACAGATGTGCTAGTATATTTTTTTATGCAGCTATGTCAGTAATGTTAAAATACTTGGTTACTGCATTTGCAAGGTGGCAAAGAACAAAACCTGGCCTGAAAATGAGCTCTGAAATGCGCTGTGTTGTATCTAAATATTTCAACAGAGTCTTGCCTGTTGCACTTATGTAACGGTTCTAACAGAACAAGCAGTGTTTGCTGTCAACAGGACAGCACAGAGAGTAACTCAATACCAAATAAATACCATGATTTTCAGATTCCTATTATTAGACGCTGCCTGGAGCAGATCCTGCATTGAGACATGCACATTCTACCCTCGTGCAACTGTTCAGAGTTGGAGAACAGATACCACACAATACTTAGCCACAAGGCAGATGGAAAATGGTGAAGAGGGAATTGGGGAATGGACGTCTGAAGCAGGAAGCATTTTAGAAATCTAAGCAAACCAGGAAGCAGCAGAATCCACTGTAGGTAAGTAAACACTGCAGTTAACAGCACGAATGTCCATTTGTCCATTTTTCCAAGGAACTCGGACGGACATGTGCGTACTCAAATGGATCCCCTCTAAGCTAAATCCCACCACAAACCTGTCATCTTTGGGGCATTACTTAACCTGCGGGTTTTTCTACTTTTAACAACTCGAGTACGCTCTTTAGGAAGGGCCAAAAGAAACGTGAAACACGAGGAGGGGATTCCCGTGCCACTTCTGCCTAGGCGGAGGACAGCCTCGCCTGGGGGAGGCCTGAGTGTTGCGCTGCTCCTCGCACCACCTCACCTGTGATGTAATGAGCCTGAAAACTCGCAAAGTCTCGGCTTCACAGCTCCTTTGTTGAGCGACACTTGCTGAGATCTGGCCGGCTATTTTGATGCTTTCACCATCTTTCCAACCGAGCACTTTCACCTGCCGAACTCGGAGGGTATTTTCTGGCCCCTTTAACTCAATTTTGAGGATGTGATTGTCTCCACCAGGAAGTTCACTAGTTACCCAGCCAATATGTCTCGAATCCAAGTCAACCTAAAACACAGGGATACAAAAGCAGGTTTGTGCAGAGAGCAGGAACATAATTCTGTAACTTTCGCAAGCAGAATGGTTCAAAAATCAAAATTAACCTCCTGGGTAAGGCTTCAAGATCTGACTTGCTAAAATACATATGACCACTAGATGGCCATCTAGTGGCTGCCTCAATTTCTGCAGCTCCCATCCAAACCCAATGGTCACCGGCTGCAGAATTGGCTGCAGAATTAGCGGAGGTTAGCACAAGTGAGAATTGCTGTTGGTTTAAAGCACTTGCTTGAGAGTAAACTGTGGAAAACTACACAAGCAAACCAGCTCTAAATCAAACCAATATTATCCTCTCCTCCAACTGCACGGCGGAGCTGGACAGTTAAAACTAGAACAGCACGTGACTTCTGCAGCTACAAGCTTTTTGGCACAAGGACCCATGGGACACAGATTACTAAATACAAGGGGAGAGATCATGTATCTTTTGTTTCTTGCAACGTCAGAGTAAAGAATAGTGAAAAGAGGTCCAAGTTCTCAATTAAGAAAACTGATCTGTACAACCATTTCATTAAACATAATGTTAAATACATAGTGCTTTAAACATTAAGATGCTTGGTTGGTACTCATAATGGCATTGGTAAGCTACCTGTTTTATTCTGCAAAGATCTTCTACTGCTTTTCCGGTCAAAAAAGTCATTGAAGTCACTTTGTTCTAGATGCGACAATATGAAACAAAAAATAAAAGTCAAGCATTTTAAGTTTCAAAACTGCTTTTAATATCAACACTTTAAAATAAAACAGATGCACAGACAGAGAATAGAGCCAGTTTGGTGTAGTGGTTAAGGCACTAGGCAAGGAGTCGGAGTTTGCGAGACTTCCAGGGGAAGAAATTGCAAGTTGGACGCCTCTGCTAAGAGCAGAGCCGGCGACAGCGGCAGAAGGAAGAGCTGGTGAGTGGGCGGCTCTTGGCGACAAGGAGAGGACCTGGGATCGCCCACGAGGGCTCCAGACGGCTGCTCCTTGCGAGGCCACTGCAAGACGGCGGTCTCCGGCAGGTTCAGAGCTCTGGGAGACGAGGGAAGAGCCGTCTTAGCCCAAACCGCTAAGCAGCCGGCACCTTTATGGACACAGTTTGCATACCTCCTTTAGTATCCATCACTTTTGGAGATTGCTTGTTAACTGCTTTTCAGCTATTAGGAATTTTTGGAATGACAAGTTTTACAGCACTGGGTGAGTTTCCTTCAATCCTTAGCAAAATAAGTTTTAAATAGAAGTTTAAGGACTTAAAAAATTTTTTTTTGAATAAGCAGCAAAAGGGTGATTAGAACATTGATTTTGGAAAGTTACAAATGGACTAAGGGTTTTGAAATTAATTGTAAGAATCCTTCTCATAGGAAAATGCTGCTGTTTTGAATTCTTAAAAGAAATATAGGATGGGACTTGGAAGGCTGGACACTAGAGAGAACCAGAAGGAACTAAAGATTACAATTAAAGAAGAACACTTAAATTTGACTTACTAACTCAGAATGGAGCAAAATATTTTAACAATGGACATATTGAAGGGTATTTGTGAACAATGGACCCAGAAATTAATTTTAAGAGTGTTTGCCATTATAGACAGACTGTGTTTAAAAGATGTTATGGAAGAGGAACAAGTTTTACCTGACAAGATTGAGACTGATCTGAAAGTGGATTACAAATGACAGGCTACAAGAATGATATGGAAAACGATGCTACACTGGACATACAAAAGAAACCAGCTGATGTATTAATAATTAAAAGAGTTATACAAATAAACCAAGAATGTGACCTGGATAATTTTCCTATATTGGATTTACAAAAGAGGCTTGTTAAAGATTTGAAGAATTTTGTGAGAAGGGACAAAGAAAAAATGAAAAGAAATCAACTTAGTTACGTAGCCAATTGGGTGACCCTGGGCCAGTCCCTCTCTCTCAGCCCTAGGAAGGAGGCAATGGCAAACCACTTCTGAAATCTTGCCAAGAAAACTGCAGGGACTTGTCCAGGCAATTGACAGGAGTCAAAGGTGGAAAAAAAGAAAGAGAATAGCCAAAAAACAACAACAACATACAAAGAAGGATTTAAATATTTTTTAGTGTTTTTATCACACGCTCACTTTTCTCCATTATTACCCTTGAGGAGTATCCAGAAGCTACAGCTGGTGCAGAATGTGGCCGTGCGAGCAGTCTTAGGAGTCCCAAGGAGGGAACACATAACACCGTTGCTGCGCGAGCTGCATTGGGTGCCAGCTTGCTTCCGGGTCCAATTCAAGGTGTTGGTTATCACCTTTAAAGCCCTACATGGCATGGGTCCAGGTTACCTGAGGGACTGCCTCACCCGTGACATCGACCCGTCCCACCCGGCCAGGCAGGGAGGGCATGCTACGGACTCTGTCCATAATTGGCAGGGTCCAGGAGGAGGGCCTTCTCTGCTGTGGCACCCGCCCTTTAGAACAACTTACCCCAGGGGCCAAGACAGGCCCCCCCTCTCCCAGCCTTCAGGAAGGGGGTTAAAACCTGCTTATGCCACCTTGCTTGGGGTGGGAGGGGGGATAGCCATTCATGGAGGTGGTTGGCACCGTGATGGTGCCAATGATAAGATCTTGATTTGCCCTCTTGTATTTATATATTTTATATTTGTTTTTTTTATATCTATACTATATTTATATATATATGTATATGTATATTGTATCATTTTAGTGATATGTTATTTTTATTATTTGTAAACTGCCCAGAGTCATCGTATACGAGTTGGGCGCTGGAGAAGTTCAATAAATAAATAAATAAATAAAATTATGTTCTTGCCATCTGGCTTATATGTGGACTGATAAAAAAACCTCAGTGGGCCTTGTATTTCCAGATCTATAGCTTTATAATTAATTCACCCTCTAGAGTGGTATGAATGTCCAATGGGACATGTCAATGTTACTCCTCCTTTTTGCAAACAGTGCTTACCCCGAGGTCTCGTGAATTGTCAACATGAACAGACACGTAGCGAGCATTAATTCCTTTCATACAATTAATTGTAATGTTTTTGGTTTTATTTTTGTCTTCATCGCCTGATTCCCAAAAGGTTTCCGTTGACCCATCTGTCAAACTACCAATCATCGCTGGTCGGCTTGAAGTTTTTATATCAACGATGTTAGTTAAGTCCTTCAGGCAGACTACTATACACGATTCCTATTAAAACAAAGAAGTTCCACAGTAAAACACACTACTGTTATTAAAATTAATTTAGTAAAGTATTTAATGTAAAAAAGTAGACCTCAGGTCAACATTACTGAATGTGCCCAGTGCCGCCTCCCCCCCCCCCCCCACCTTATTTATTCATTTAAATCAGTCTGGGCAAACCTTTTTCTGCTCAAATTTGTGACATGCTAGGTGTACCCAGCTGGAGCCAAATGCAAACATTTTCCCAATCATTCTATACACCAGAAATCACCCATTTGAAGAAACCATTTTGGCAAGGTATTTCTCTGTAGCCATGGATGCTCATCGGCTGCTTTCACGGTAACCCCGAGACGTGACTTGCCTGATTCAAAGCTTCAAAGCCAGACTGGATGCTAATACTGAAGCTCTCCTCACTGTCCCCATCATCGGATTTGGAGAGAATGTTGTTGATGTGGTGAAAGACGTTGCTCTGGTGCAGAAACTGATGGTCAGATTGCTTGAATTTGAGGCTCCAGCACCTGAAAAAGAAGGCAATAATTCTGCCTTTCCATTTCAAAGCTTCCAAAGATGCATCCTTCCCCATCACACACCATTCAGCCAACACCCAGATCAGCAGGAACCAGCACCAGATAAACAAGAGCAATGAAAGAAGAGCCAATACCGCCATCAAGGCTGGCAGACCAGCTACCAAATATAAACAGCCAGCAAGCTCCACTCTGCCCTGCACTGATGAGGTTTATTTATTTGTTTGTTTATATATTATTTATTTTCTATCCCGCCTTTATTATTATTTTTTTTAATAAATAACTCAAGATGGCGAACATACCAAATACTCCTTCCTCCTCCTATTTTCCCCACAACAGCAACCCTGTGAGGTGAGTTGGGCTGAGAGCGCGCGACTGGCCCAAGGTCACCCAGCCGGCTTTCATGCCTCAGGCGGGACTAGAACTCTCAGTCTCCTGGTTTGCCATTGGCTCCTTCCTAGGGCTGAGAGCGTGCAACTGGCCCAAGGTCACCCAGCCGGCTTTCATGCCTAAGGCGGGACTAGAACTCTCAGTCTCCTGGTTTGCCATTGGCTCCTTCCTAGGGCTGAGAGCGCATGACTGGCCCAAGGTCACCCAGCCAGCTTTCATGCCTAAGGCGGGACTAGAACTCTCAGTCTCCTGGTTTGCCATTGGCTCCTTCCTAGGGCTGAGAGACAGGGACTGGCCCAAGGTCACCCAGCCAGCTTTCATGCCTAAGGCGGGACTAGAACTCTCAGTCTCCTGGTTTGCCATTGGATCCTTCCTAGGGCTGAGAGACAGGGACTGGCCCAAGGTCACCCAGCTGGCTTTCATGCCTAAGGCGGGACTAGAACTCACAGTCTGCTGGTTTGCCATTGGCTCCTTCCTAGGGCTGAGAGAGGGGGACTGGCCCAAGGTCACCCAGCTGGCTTTCATGCCTAAGGCGGGACTAGAACTCTCAGTCTCCTGGTTTGCCATTGGCTCCTTCCTAGGGCTGAGAGCGCGTGACTGGCCCAAGGTCACCCAGCCGGCTTTCATGCCTAAGGCGGGACTAGAACTCTCAGTCTCCTGGTTTGCCATTGGCTCCTTCCTAGGGCTGAGAGCGCGTGACTGGCCCAAGGTCACCCAGCCGGCTTTCATGCCTAAGGCGGGACTAGAACTCTCAGTCACCTGGTTTGCCATTGGCTCCTTCCTAGGGCTGAGCGCGCGTGACTGGCCCAAGGTCACCCAGCCGGCTTTCATGCCTCAGGCGGGACTAGAACTCTCAGTCTCCTGGTTTGCCATTGGCTCCTTCCTAGGGCTGAGAGACAGGGACTGGCCCAAGCTCACCCAGCCGGCTTTTGTGCCTAAGGCGGGACTAGAACTCTCAGTCTCCTGGTTTGCCATTGGCTCCTTCCTAGGGCTGAGAGAGGGGGACTGGCCCAAGGTCACCCAGCCGGCTTTTGTGCCTAAGGCGGGACTAGAACTCTCAGTCTGCTGGTTTGCCATTGGCTCCTTCCTAGGGCTGAGAGACAGGGACTGGCCCAAGCTCACCCAGCCGGCTTTTGTGCCTAAGGCGGGACTAGAACTCTCAGTCTCCTGGTTTGCCATTGGCTCCTTCCTAGGGCTGAGAGAGGGGGACTGGCCCAAGGTCACCCAGCCGGCTTTTGTGCCTAAGGCGGGACTAGAACTCTCAGTCTGCTGGTTTCTAGCCCGTTGTCTTAACCACTAGACCAAACTGGCTCTCATTTACCTGGCCTGGTATTGAAACGTTTGCAGGAAGAGACGAGAGTTCAGAGAACGCCTAGAACCCAAGAAGTCAACCCTGAGCTACCTACAGTATATTCTCCTCCAAGGCAGCTTCCAAGAACATCTGGAAAGGGCAAATGGCCCTCTGCTAGGGGCAAACTCTGTGGCACTACGTGTTATGCTCACAAGTTTGTACACATAAGGAGAACACGCTGTTAAACTAACCCCTCTGCGTGAGTAGCAAAATGCTCAGTTTCTGCAGTGTTAGTTTTTCCTCTCCACCCCCCCCCCAAAAAAAAGAGAATGGGAATAAAATAAGGTGGCCTCTGGGAAGCAAACTGTTCTGTTGATAACTGAATCCCCCCCACCCCCACCAACCTTCTGGCATGGCACTGCTGAAATTCAGCCATTGGGATAAGAAATTCTGATGGCACAACTTGGGGAATTTGGGTTGTTTTTAAAGGTAGATGGGGGGGGGTAGATCGTCTTCTAGACAGCTTTCGGACCCCCATTCCCATCAGTAAACTTCCAACAATGGGCTCCAAATGGGTCGAATCGAATGACAATGCAGCAGCACCAGAATACTTACGCGGTCTCCAACTGGAGGGCTGGACTCCAGAGGAAGCCTTCGAAAATAACGCCACCACCGGCAGGGCCACACCACCAAGGCCCAGCTTGCCATTTCGGAGACACAGCCAGTGCCCAGCACACAAAAGAGCAGGGGGACCCGCGGGCAAGAGACCTTCCCAGCCACCACCGCACCAGTGTTTTCACGGGCGAAATTCTGGCTCGGCCTTAAGGCTTTATCTCGGTCCCGTCGCTCCAATCCAGGACAGCCTACCTCAGAGCCATCTGCTGCAGCGAACTTCCGCTGGGCAGCAGCATCATCAGGTCAGAGATGGTCTGCAGCAGGCGGTGGAAAGTGTGGGGCAGTGGATGAGCTGCTTCTCCAGCAATCACAATATCCGACAGTGGGTGCTCACAGACCCTGGTGTCCTTTTCCTACACATCAAACACAAGGGACGTTTAATTGTTTACTTCATGCTGTTCCACACTGCAGTTTCCCCCCGAAGACTTGTACTACAAAAAAGGCTGTGGAGCAACTTCATAAAACAATAGGATCCATTTCAAAGACTAACAAGCTAAATAGGCCAAATCTAAAACTTAAATAACCTACAAAAAAGTAAATTTAAAGGCCCTGCTTTAAAGGTTTACTAGCATAACCGAAAATATGCTGAAAAAAAGTAAGAATCCATAATAACTTATCTGAGTCATTATTCTTAAAAAGATCCATCATCCTGAAAAACCTGCCAGATGTTGAGGGAAAAATATTGTGGTCTACATTTCATGATCTATCTCAAGGCTAAGAAATGCCCTCAACTTTTTTCATTATTGTTTAACTACAGCCACCCTTCTAAACTACTGCATCTTTTTAAACATGCCAGTCCACGTTCCTAGCTATTTTATGCAACGACTAGTGCAGAGCTTTCCAAACTGTGTGTCGCGACACAAAAGTGTGTTGCCACACACAGTCTGGTGTGTCGCCACACAACCCGGAAGCGCTGATCATCAGCAGCGCTTCCGGATTTTCCCGCGGCGACACACCAACGGCGGCGCGCAAAAACCCGAAAGCGGCAGCAGCGCTTCCGGGTTTTTGCGCGCTGCCGCAACAGCAGCACTTCCAGGTTTTCCCGCGGCGACACACCAATGGCGGTTGGTATGTCGCCGCGGGAAAACTTTGGAAAGCCCTGGACTAGTTTAAGCCATTGCAAATGTAACCTCCAGTTTTGAAAATAAATAAAAACACTTTCTCTGGAATTAAGCTATCATCTGTCAAAGAAGACGCCAGTTACAGACGCCCTGACTACAAAAATCTGACTTGGCGCAGAGAGGCAAGAGTGTTGACTGCGTATTTGCACCCAGGCAAAGCTGCAGCTGCTGCGTTTGTGCGCTGACACCGCACACACTCTGCTTGGCCTCCCAACCAGCTCCTGCAACGCTCCTGCAGTGGAGCCCTGCGCAATCCATGGGCTGCTGTAAAAAATAGAGTATTTTTTTCACCCACACCTTGTTTAAAAATATTCCCAAAGAGGTATAAATGGATACTGGTTTCCAGAAAGGTTTTCCCTTGCACAGTCGTGTCTGACTCTAGGGGCCGGTGCTCATCTCCGTTTCTTAGCCGAAGAGCCAGCGCTGTCCGAAGACGCTTCCGCGGTCGTGTGGCCGGCATGATGCACACGGAACGCTGTTACCATCCCACGGAAGCGGTACCTATTTATCTACTTGCATTTGCATGCTTTCGAATGGCTCGGTTGGCAAGAGCTGGGGCGAGTGCGGGAGCTCACTCCGTCACGCGGCGCTCGGGTCTTTCCAGAACACTAAGCAAAATTAATTGTAAAGAATATACAATCACGTTGACTTACTTGCTCAATATTTTCTTTGTTGGCCTTGTTTTCCTCATCCTCTTCTTCCTCAGCCTCCACTGGGGCTGGAGTAAGAGAAGCCACAAAATGCCAAAGAATATCATGAAGAGATGTGGTTTGTATGACGTTACAGAGAAGCCAGTTAAAAGCCTGGGGATAAATGAAAAGGAAAGCAGAAGAGAAAATGCTGGACTTTAGGATCCCAATATGTAAACCCTGTTCAATTCACTAGAGCGAGACAATCGCATTCTAACTACATGGGGACTGTAATTTTTCGTCCTCCTGTCACGCACAGAAGCACAGGCCTGGCACAGCACACAGGAGGGGGACCTGGGAGGATGTGGCCCAACGGACGGACATGGGCCAGTGGGGTGGAAGCAGCAGCTGCAAGACCAACACAGTTGCGGATTGCACCAACAGAGGCAGTGCTTCAACAGCAAGGAACAGCTCCTCTGTTCTCCTGCGGGGGATTAGAGCGCAGTGGACCCACCGCATTTCAAAAGGGACTTGAGAAGCGGAAGTGGGCTCAGAGCAGAGCTCCCGGACCACCGTGGGGCTGGAATCCCAGCCCTCTGAGGAACGGTCAACGGGAAGAGCCTGCTCGCAGGCCGGAGCCCCTGCTGAACCTGCAGGCAGGGTGGCATCCTGTGGCGGATGGCCCGGGAGATTCCTGTACGAGCAGGGAACCGCGCTGGGGACCCGGAAAGGTCCATTCTAAGAGACGGATCCAAAGCAGGCACAGGGATTTGGGGTGTGTGGAAGCTCCTCAAAAGTCCCCCTTTCCTGGGCTTGTACAGAAGGTGCGCAGACCCAGGAAAACACACGGCCGTGACACCTACAAAAGGGCACAGTTCCTTTAGGGCGCCACCGACAGCCAGGAAGGGCCCCCAGGCCGCATCTGAAATGCCTCTGATCTGAATACTGCACACACCCCTGTTCTTCCCCTCTACAGACAGAGATGTATTTGTGGCTAACTGAAGTGACAAAAAAATGGGAGAAACAACAATACGGAAGCCAGCAAGAAACTGCCTGGGCTGCCGAAACAGGTAAGGTGTCCTGAAGGTCCTGCAAGTGGCACGGAGGTCTTCCGTCTTCAAGGACGGGAGGAAGAAATTAAGGTAGGCTGGATGCCTTCCGTTTTAGACTGGATAGGAGGTATATAGGGAGGCAGTCATTCCAGTTTGAACCAATGGCAACTTCTCAAGCCCACGGCAGGCCAGCCACACACAAATAAAGGACTGCAGACCCTCGGGTTTCTCTTTTAACGGAGAAGCTCTTTTAACCAGAATTTGGAGCCAAGAAATGGCAGAGCAGGTGGATTTGCCCTCCCCCACTTGTGACTCCCGCTCCTCAACCACTTCTTCCCCAAGCAGGCCCATTAGTAGTTCACATCCCAGTAATAACCTTTGGGAAGGAAAGCTGCTTGGGTGGGCATTACAGACGCCTTCCAACTGAAGGAGATGCTACAGACCAGGGTTTTTCAACCAGGGTTCCGTGGCACCCTGGGTTTCTGTGAGAGGCCACTAGGGGTTCCCTGGGAGATCACAATTTCTTTAAAAAACTGTTTCAAATTTGGGCCACTTCACATTAAAGAGGTAAGTTTCATTCTTTATTTTTAGTTTAAGAACACGGTTAATGCATATAATACAGCCCTACGCATGAAACGAATAGAATTATTTGGTAACTTCTGGCCTATATTTGAGCCTGAATGTGCAGGGGTTCCCCAAAGCCTGGAAAATATTTCAAGGGTTCCTCCAGGGTGAAAAAGTTGAGAAAGGCTGCTATAGATTAAGTCTGAAAATCAATGCATGCCAGGAGGGTTCCTCACCACACTATGGCCTCCTCTGGGTCTCTAACTGACATGTATGTATGGAACAACTTCTTACAGAAGAACAAGTAAGTGAGAAACAATGTTAGGCATTATACTTGCACAAGCTTTGCACATTAAACTGAGGCTGCTAACTCTCCCTGATGACTGCGGGATAAAAGGGCAGCATAACCAGCTGAGGAGAGTGCGATGCAGTATGTGACTTGAGACAAAGATACTGTCAGCCTTACCAGGTAGACCAAACAGGAAACATGGCCAGATGAGCTAATTCTCCTTTATTGTAAAGCTAGTAAAGGTAAAGGTTCCCCCCGCACATTTGTGCAGTCGTGTCCGACTCTAGGGGCCGGTGCTCCTCTCCGTTTGTTAGCCGAAGAGCCAGCGCTGTCCGAAGACGCTTCCACAGTCATGTGGCCGGCATGATGCAGAACACTGTCACCTTCCCACCGAAGTGGTACCTATTCATCTACTTGCATTTGCATGCTTTTGAATTGTAAAGCTACATTGACAAAATTTTGCAAGTCTGAAAGTACAATTCTCCCGCCGTCTCTTTTTACAGCCTGAGAACTTAGGGAGGGTCACTCCTGAGCCTCTTTCTCCACCTACCATGCAGCTGCGGGCTCTGCTCCTCTTATCTGAGCATTCCCCAGGCAGCATCTCTTCGCCCAGTCTCCCAAGGTCATTCCCACATACTATTAGAGATACAGCCTCCCCTCCACATCACAAATTTGAATGGTAATTTCCCAATGCCTTCGGTCTGAACAATGAGCAGTAATATAGCTGACGTTCTTAAGCAGAAGTCCTGCTGGTGCATAATTTATTAGCAAGGTAATTAATATTAAGTACCTCCATAGCAAACACCCGGCAAGCTGATTTTCTTAAAGCTTGTTTCATGGCTATTTCGAGTCCCTCCAAGTCATGATGTTGAATTACAAATGCCAGAACAGGCCACTGGAAGTTTCTCTCTCCTCTGGAAAGAGAGCTGTGGGCGGAGATTAACCGAGAGAGTTCAGGAGATGGATGTCTCAGAAGAGAGGACCCCACTTCTAGTTGAAGGCAGAAACACATGGAAACATTAGAGGAATAGTTTTGTTGCAGGCGGTCAGCATTAAACTAGCATTAAACTAGCAACGTTGCACATGATATCTGCAGCTGCTTTAAAATGTCACGCTGTACTCTGCCTCTTGGGAATTCCAACTGCTACCTTAATCATCAAACCAACGTCTTGGTTTTCGATCCTTAAATACTGAGATCCTGTTAACACTGATCCATTTCTGACATTAAGTGTTATAAATGCTGATTAAGCCTAGTCCAAAGGATCATGCCCCACGCTCAACGGTTTACAAAAGACTGGAGCGCTGGGCACACCTAGATTGCTCTTTGGAAGCTGGCCTCCATGGGCCATCGTTTAAGGGCACTGGGTTTTCACTCCGAGAGGGAGCTCCTTTGTGCAACACCGTCAGGGTCTCTGGATCCTCCCCAGAGCTGAATGAAGGCGTTTTGGGGGAGGCCTGCCTGTGCCCTGCTGCCACCCGGCCTGTGAACTGCCACGGCTGTGCAAACTCCCCCAGGAGGGCAAGCAGAACGACGACCACCTCTGTGGCGGAGGCACTGCAGGGCAGCTCCGGAGTCCACTTCTAGGAGAAGCCGCATACGGCCTCCTCTGGGGAGGGTCTTTCAGGAGGGGTCCTGTTTAGTGGCCGGTTAGTTTTATACCTGCCTGCCGTTCCCTCTGGGGCTAAGCGCAGCATGCACGTCGCTCCCTCTTCTATTTCCCCCCACAACAACAGCAGCCCTGTGAGGTGGGCGGGGGAGAGAGGGGCTTGCCCTCGGGCCCCAGGGAGCATCTGTGGCTGAGAGGGACCAGATCTGGGGCTCCCTCGGTCAGCCCAACAGCCTCCCCACGACCACGCAATGGGCTTCCCCCAGCCGACTGAGGTGAGATGCTCCGGCCTGACGTCTTTGACCTAAACTGCCACGTTAAATACCAGCATGACCACACCGAGGCCAAAGAAAGGACCGGGCGCCCACCCAGCTCAGCACAGCAATCCCAAGCGGGGCTGCCGGCTCCCCCCAAAGGAACTTTTCTCCCAACACGCAAGGGGGAGATCTGCCTTCTGTAATTTAACTCATGATTCTGGCACCCGGATCTGGCAGAGGCCCTGACCTCCTTCCCCCCTTTGGGATCCCGGAAGAGGGCAACCGCATTCCCCTCCCTCTCCTTTCCCTTCCCCGTTTCTTCACACGCACACACCGCCCCTCCCCCCCCCCCCCCCCCCCCCCCCGATCAGCCAGGTTGCCCAACTCCAGTTGTCTGCGTCCTCTTCCAAACTGGAGGGGCTCAAAGGCTCGCTCTGGCGGCTTGGGAATCCCCGAGGGGCCGTGGCTGCCGTGGCTGTTGAGCGCGTGCAGCCTCCTGAGGGGGAGGGGGCCCCGTCCGGGCCGCTGAGGTGAGCCCCGTCCCAAGGCGTGCTCTGGGGAAGGGATGGCAGGCCCCGTGCTGCCAGGACGGCCCGGGACGCCCCCCAGGAGCGCCGGCTCCTCACCTGCATCTCCACTGTTAACTCTCCTTCTGGGGATGGCCTTGACCCGGGCAGGCAGGATGGAGTGCGGCTTATCATATTCCGAGGCAACGACGGAGTAGGATCTTTGGAAAACGGTACGTTTTGCAAGGTCTGTATCTGTAATGGGGCTGGTCTCTAAACTGGAAGGAGAGCAGAACGCTATTCCAATTTTCAAGCCGTGTTAGCACTCCAGTCCACACACACAAATAATACACACACACACACACACACACCTGCCTTCAAATGTTCCTTAAGAGTGTTGTCTACTGTTAGAGAATGTGTAATTACTGTACAATGACAAACCAAGATCAGGTATTTCCAGGGTTAGGGTAATAAGAAACATTCACCATTAAGCAGGCAGATACCAATCTGGGTTCCCACCTCCTATTCCCAGTATCTTCCTTCGGAGGAGAAAAGTGCTGCCTTGGATTTTGCCTACTCAGTGCTCTGTCATGCACATTTGAACACGTTTAGAGCAGAACGTAAAAGTTATCCAGACTGACACAACCAAATCCTCTATTTCAAATTACATGAACCCTTTTCCACAATCAGACACTGCATTATTACTCATTCAATAAAATCTCCTGGTTGAAAATTGGTATGGTGACAATTAGTGCAATTAATCAGAGGCTCTCCTTGAGCAGAGATGAGTTTTCACACACAACTCTCCTTGATTTCAGGAAGCGTGGCAAGATGACCCTGGCTTACGGGCTCTTAAAAATAAATATTTAAAATAAAATAAATAAATAAATAAAAATAAACCAGGGGCTGCCTTAAAACCAACCGTGTGAAGCAAGTTTCTGCGGGCGAGAGCAGTTGGAATCAAGGAACCTCTTCAGTTGGATACCTTGTTTTACAGGCAGTTAATTTTCATTACTAGTCATCAATCTGTATTTACCTTTGTTGTCCTTTAATTGGTCAGTCCTGGCCCTGCCCATTAGGCAGGACTGTCAGGGCTGGATTCAGGTGACCAAGTGGGAAAGCTCAGCCTGCACAGGATTTTTACTATTTTTATTTATTGTTTGATCTACCCTGGGGGGGGGGGCAGCACGTATGAATCTTGTTCAATTCAGGATTGTCTTTCAGATAAATATGGCAGCATTTAGTGTATCAGCATGCATTAACGTCAGAGCGGAGTACCTTGGCGGCATGGATTTCATGTTACTTTCTGGCTCCTCAAACACATTAGGACTGGCATCAGGAGTAACAGATATATAAGGTGCAGGCACTGAAGTTGAACGCAAATACCTCATCTCATCCTGAAAGAGGTTGTCATCGTGATAGCCAACAAAGTTTTCATGATGATGCCTGACCAAAAAAATGCCCATCAGTAAAGCCAAACTCTTTTCAGTCAAGTAACTTCTAAACCCAAGTTAAGAATCAGTGCATGCCATTATTTATAAACAAACCATCCATTAAACATATCTGAAAATTGTTGAACTTCATGTCAGTATCTCGAGCAGTAGCTTATCAGAACCATTACCCACACCAAATCTCTCTGTTTCTAAGGTCTGGGCATTTCTGGCAGTTTTCAGCAGTACAGGGCTGCCTGCTCAAAATCTACAGCACTCGCCCTTCCGTGCCACGCAAGTCCACCATCATGCCAGGACAGGATCCGCAGCACGGCATCCAACCTACCCTCTGCCTTGGAAACCCATCAAGAAACTGGGCTTAAGGCAGAATCGGGAGCAAACAAAGACATCTTAGATACGCTTAATATTTCCTCATCGGTCCAACTCTGCCGTGCCTCTGAGCCCCCGAACGCCTGCCTGGGAGGCCTGGACGCGAGGGTGGATCCCCTGCTCAGGGCCTGGAAAGGAGCCACTGGGAATACCAAACCTGCCCGTTGGACTGAGATGTTGACGAAAATGCGGGACAGAACGGCACGGCTGTGTCCACGAAGCCCCAGGAGCCGAGATCAGCTCCCACTAGGACTTCGAGATTCTTATAAGCACGGAAAGCTCCACGGCTCTTACCTGGCTAAGGTCTGAAGATAGAGGCAAGGCATTTTAATGGGAAAATCCTCGGAAACGCCTTCCTTAACACTGGGGAGCTGGGACTGGAACGGCTTGGACGGGTGGTAGCACAAGAGGGAGGGCTCAGCAGCACTGCTCAAGGCCAGCAAGAACAGGGCGTTCCCCTTGATCACTTGGTGAGCCTCCATGGTGGGCAAGGCACGGGGGGTCTTCACCTGCGTCGGCTTCCTCCTCGACTGCTTGACCTGCGAAGAAACGAGTGAGGAGGGCCGATCGACCCGAGAGCAGAGCCCACGCAGCCCTGGGCGCTGGGCTCAGAATCAACCAGCCTGCACGTCCTGTGCGCTAACTTCTTCCCTACCTCCTCCCGCCGAGTTCCGTGACCCCGTGGAAGCGGCTCCTGGCCAGGTGTCCTGGCAGCCCAGGCACCCTTTCCACGGGCCCGGGCTGCCAGGCCGGAGGGGAATCTGGACAGGCCCCAACACCTAGAAGACGGCCCAGCAGAACCCCACCCTGCTTGGGGGAAGCAGGGCAGAAGTACCTTTTCTCTCGCTGCTGCCTGCTTTTCCCGGAGGTACTTTTCCCGGCAACGGTCGCAGACGAGATACCACGTGCTTCCTCCGACGCCACCGTCACCGCAGTTCCCAGCCCATCCTCCGCAAAAGTGTCCGATGCTGTTGTAGCCCTGTCCGTCTGCGTAGCGGCCACAACCTTCCACAACAGAACGTCGCGTTAAAGGGATGAACCTACCAGAGCCGCCGCTGAATCGAGCATTCGCAAACAGGGTCACCCTTATCAGAAACATCAACCCGGGTACACCAGTTTTTGAACACAGGACGACCTCTCTGGTGCTCGAGACCACCTCAGTGCAGGAAAGCTGGGTCGGAACGTTCACCCGGAACAATCCCGGGACGGACGGCCCGCCCTCCCTCAACACAGGCGTCAGGAGCCCCGAGAACAGGGAGGGCCCTTCAGCTTGGGCTACAGCCCGCACAGAGACGACGGTCTCCTGCCTTCCAATGAACTGCCTGGGCTATTCCCATAATGGGGCTGCTTCCCAGCTAAGAGGAAAAGGCAGTTTCCAGGATGCCTGCCATCTACGGAGAAGACGGGCAGTTCTCTGAAAACTCTATTTTCTGGGACCCCCAGCAGCTGGGATACGGCCCCAGCAAACTCTGTCTCTGGGGGCCGCTGGGCTGGGCTTTCCCACACTAGGTACCCTCCAGACGGGGAGACCTGAACCCCCTGAATTCCCACCTAGCGTAGACAGCACTGGGAATTCTGGGAGCTGATATATTCCTCTAGGCAGCCAGGCCGAGTCAGTAAAACGGGAGGTGGGGGCATTTTCGGTGGATATGGGGACATGCTTCAACCCCATTAAACTTCCAGTACCATAACTGGGTGCATCAGAATAAAGCAAAATCATTAATCAATTGTTCTATCCGCTGAACAAAAACCTGAAAAACATATTCTAGTTTCTGATCTAAGATGGGGAATTTAAGAGATGAAACCAACACAAACCAACAGATTTCTGTCTCAGCAACAATTACGGATTTGTGGAGTGCCGCCGCTGAAGCAAAGCAAGCGTACAGTCGAACGGCTGTCTCCTTAGCTGGGCCTGATCCGAGAGGAAAAGGCCAGGGGTGGCTCGAGGCCAGGCGAGGCTTTATGTGGAAAGGCACCCCCTTCCCCATCTCGCACGTGGCCACAGCGGGCGGGACCGAACTGAGCAGAGGCCTGGCTGCCCTCCGCGTCTCCACCCTTGGGTTCCCTGCAGGACAGCCCTCCCCAAGCCCACGGCCGTTTCCCCTGGATGGGGACCGCCTACCTGGATGGGCCTGCCTCATGTGGTAGGTCACCGGGTACGGGTGGGACTCCCCGCACAACTCGCACACGGTGTCCTTCTCCGGACGCTCCCCTGCGAGCTGAGCCATTTCCCCGAAGAGGTTTCCCCTCGGCCTGGCCTCGGCCTTCTCCTTCTTCTTCTTCTCCTTCTTGGACTTCTTGCTCTCTTTCTCGCTCTCTTTCTTCTTCAGCACGGCGCAGGAGCCCGGGCTGGGGAAGATCATGTTCTGGGAGGCCGCCTTGATAGTCGCCAGAGAAATGTCTTCCCAGAAGGCCACCAGGTGCTGCAGCGTCAACGGCAGAGGCGACTTGGCCTTCAGGGCGTGGTGGTGGCCGGAGCCGTCAAAAGGGGCCGCTTCGGGTTTCCCGTCCTCACAGCGCTCGTGGAGAGGCGGCTCCTTCAGCATCGACAAGACTTTGTTCTTGTTGATGCTGCCCATTTTGGATATGTCGGGCCCGTGGGGAGCTATGTTGAACATGTTTAGCGCGGAGGATATTTCCAGGGAGTGACGGTTCTTCAGCTTGGTCTCTTTTTCCTCGGCAGGCGCCTGGCCTAGATTGCTTCGGATCGGCGCGTGCTCTTTAGAAAGCTCAGGGTTGAACTTCAGAAACGAGGAGCAGGCCATCGCGTCGTGGACAATGCCCTCGTGCCACAGGAAAGAGGCAAAGACGGTCCGGGCACATTCGGCGACGGAGGGAGACATGGCTGCCTTGGCAGGCTCCGCCGACCGGGCCCCCTCGCCCTTGAACAGGCAGACCGCCCTCTCCTTCTTGGGCCTGGCGTGCCTGGCGGCGCACTTCCGGCCCACCTTGGGAGAAGCCCTCGTGTCCTGCTCGTCCCTCGGGGGCGCCTTCCCTATGCTGAAGTGAACTTTGCCCAGGCCCTCATCCAGGCTCCTGCACTCGGAGCTATCCTCGCACGTGCTGCTGGTGACGCTGCTCGTCTTCAAAGTGCTGGACGTGCAGACCTCCACCACCTCACTGTGAAGGTTTTCCTGCACAACGTGAGGGGAAGGGGCTCGGCTTTCCGTTTCAGTCACAGGTTTTCCATCTTTGGGTGGAATTTTGGGTTTAGGTGAAGTGGATCTTCCCCTTATTGGTTCAGTTAGAGGCACCTTCTTTTTGCGAAGAGTATCTGGGTCCAGCGTGTAAGAATCCGATTTAGACCGCTCCCGAGGAGGATCGAGCTTCGTCTTCACCGGAGCGGAGGGTTTCTGGGAAAGAGGCTTCTCGTGAGGAGATGACGACCGCCGAGAACCGGCACCAGATGTGCAGGACTTCCCCGATGACAGTGTCTTTGGAGAGGAGGCCCGAGTCCCCGGGCCCGGGGATTCTGCCCGAAGGGAAGGCACCGTCCTCCCCTCAGATCTTAAGGTCTGAAGGGTGTTGTGATTTGGAGACAACGACCTGCTGTGGGAATCGGACCTCAGCTTGGCAGTATCCGATTTCAGCATCAGAGACTCGCTAGCAGACATGCTTTCTGCGTTCCTAGGCTTCTTCTGGTCTGCCACAGTGTGGCTCCAACGCCCATCAGATTTAGGGGACCTGCTTTCCCCTCGGTATTTTAAGGCCACGTCCGACTTCCCTGCCGGAGAAATTGATCTAGCAGCTGCAGTAAAATTCACCCTGTCACCTGTACAATAAATGTTATAATTAGGTTAAAAAGGAAGGATTCATAGTACAAACCTTACCATATTGACAAGAATTTCAGGATTCTCATACCACCAGAAAACCACCAGAACTGCTACAGAGAAGTTTCCAATGTTATAGGGAAGAGAGAAAAGTGTGACTTCAACAATTATATGGCCAGAGCCCAAAGATAAGTGAAACTCGGTTGGGCAAATTTTGAGCTTCTGTTCCTCAGAGCTGCTTCTTGGAACCGGTAACTGTTCTAGAATTACATGGGGACAGAAGAGATCACAGCAAGAGGGAAGAGGAAGTCCCTTTCTATCTGCAGAAGACCTGCCTGGACCTAGGAAATCTCTGGTGACCAGCTGTTAGCCTGCTCATGCCTTAACAACACTAACCACCCCTCCAGGGCAGGAAAGGGAACGGGAATCCACGCTAGCGTTCTCCTGTCGAGCCAGGGTGATCCCAGCTATGGCCAAGAAGTGGGGGGGGGTGTTCTTATCGCTGGGGTGCCACTTTTCATACGGGGGGGGGGGGGAGCCACAACAAAAGAATGTCTGTCTGGAGCCAGGCCTCAAGCCTCCGACACGAGGTGCTCTTGGATCCCCTTGTCTTTGCTGTTTCATAGAGAAGTGTTCAATAATAGTGTTCAACACATAGTTAAAAGATCTCTACATGCATATTCTAAGTAAACATAACAAATACAAGAGGCTAAGAAGATAAAAAGAAAAAAAAAGTTATTTCAAGACCTTCAGTTAAGCAGCACTTTTTTCTCATTCGGTAGTGACCTACTGTATAAAACATATCATATCAAAGCAGGAATTGCTGACAAGATTTACAAGAATTATGCTATTCAGTACCAATGTTATTAAGCTGTTCGTAACTTGTTAAAGATGACTTAATTACCAGCCATTTGCTCTTCTGTGATCAAACTGATTTACAGAAAGTATAATGTACGATTTAAAACTAAAACTAAAGGAAGCGTATTATAAACAAGTTGGGGGAGACAGCTGCAGTGACGCACTTGCCCCCGCAGTGTTACTTCCCCATAAACGATCAAAGCACACAGCAAACCAAGATTGCCGTGTCTTGCTTGGAGGGAAGGCTACGATGGTACAACTAACCCAACAGAATTTCAACTTTTCCATTCAAGGTGGGATATAGCCAGAGAGGAAGCGGTTGATTCTTCGCATCCTCCTGACTTGTACTGATGTTTCGGCGCTAAAATTGCAGGGGCACTTGCTGCTGCTTGTTGAAAAACCTCTCCTTTTCACCAGAAGCCATGGCCTGCGGTTCCAGCCAAGCAACCTTAAGCCTAGGCAGGAGCATGCTTGAGCTGACGGAGCAGGAAAGCGCCTTGCGTTCGAGAACAGAGCACCCCCTCCGCGCCCCCAGCCTCCAGCAGCATGCATACCCACCCGTGAGCTTGTATGAGAGAGATGAGAGCGCGGAGGCAGGCGCGGCGGCATCGCTACTTTGGTCAACGTGTTCACGACAAGCAAGGCCGCGTGGTGGCGTTTCTAGAGGGGAAAACAGTGGCACAGAAGGAGCAGATTGAATGGAAGAGAGCCTAGATAGACCCGGCACAGCAAGCAATCCAGGGGTGGACATGTTTCTTCTGGGACAAAATCCAGTGCACTTCCATTCTCTATTCAAGAATCGTCCTAGAAGTCTCAAGCCATCCATCTAGTGCGGTTTTTCAACAGCGCATTATGGAAAACCCCAACCCCAGCCGGATTCTTAGAGCAGCAGCAAATGTTTCCGGAAACCAGTGACTCGGCACCTAATGAACAGTTCTGCACCCTTTTCTTCTTCTCCTGCCTCCCTGTTATCGGTCAGCTTTGGGAAAGCCCGCACAGCTGAGCATTGTTCTGTAACCCGTGTGGATGTTCTCTGTCTTGTCTTTACGTAGGAGAGTTGTTTGGTCATTACGAAGTAAGACAAAATTAAACATGCAAAGCATTCATTGCACTACCATCATCTGCTCTTTTGAAGTAGGGCCAGCTGCTTCCGTACATTTACAGTATCCTTTAAATCCTCCCAGGCCAGTCCTGCTCTCCGTGAACGTGGACAAAGGGAAAGAAGGCTCCCAGGAAGAGAAAGCCCACCCCGCCACGGGAGGAACGGAACGGGCAAGGGGACTGAGCCTTTGGGTCTCCACAAGAGATTCAGGGGACGGGGATCCCCTAGTTAGAGTCTGACCCAGGTCTGCATCCAACAGGGACTTCTCAATCAAAGCCTCTGTGAATAAAAAGCCTTATTTTACAGTATGCAGAAATCTGCAAGGCTTTCCATACAGCACAGAGCATGGGGGGGGGGGGGGGCGGACGGGAAAAGAGTACTAGCATGCTTTCTCTCAAGGAGGAATGGTGTCTCAAGCGAGAGTAAAGGGTAAACTGCAAGTGCTTGGTGCCCTGCCCCAAATGAGCCCACTGGGATTTCCTTACAGATAAACATACACAGGACGGACTAGACTGTCATCAGGCAAACATGGTTCCTGCAACAGAAGGCAAAACGTTACCGTCCTTTCTCATCACCACGTAATACCTTCTTCACTTGACGTGCTCATCAACTCATGGCAAAAGAACCAGGAATATGAAAGTGCATTTCAGTGCTGGTGTTGCATTTTCTCCCAATTAAAGTAACAGTTGAAAGGAAGTATTTTCTTAGATAAAAAAGGATTAAAGGCCTTTCTGTGCTTCTTCTGATCCCACTGATTTTCAGCTGAGTTTGTAAAAGCTACATGTTTTTAGAAAACCACATGCAGAGAGATATTTAACATCTCTTATAGTTTGGCTTTTAGCTATGTAAGAATGCAGGGAAAAAGGACTAAGAAAGTAAACACAGAGTTTGATTTCTTTTTCAAAGCAGCGGAGAGGGGTTTTTTCCCCCCACAAGTCTTGTAAGCATGGAAGTTATGATTTTTTATTTCATTCAAGCTTCCATTAGGCCCTTTGCCAAACCACAGTTGTTCCTTGCAATGCGATCAATAATTTGGCTGTTACTTGAGCTATCCATCACTCAGATTGGGCATTCCCATCAACGCAGCAGTTCACAAAAGTTCTAAAAGAGTCATTCTTGACGGGCCGTGTGCCAAGCATGAGGAAGCATCCCTTTGCCAAGAGTCCTGGCATGCACCAATGCCCCTCCTTGAAGTGTTAAAGTAGCTATATCCTCTGAGAGGGTCAGCACAGCTACTTCAAAGACTTTCCATCACGGCACAGACAGTGTTTCCACCCAGACCACCAGCCAAGTGAGAAGGTGATGCCATGCCAAACCTTTGAGAGGATGCAGCTGCTTTAGAGCTCTGAAGCGGGGTGCTTCCCAAATCTATGGACTGGTAACCCTGCACTAGGCCAAAAACCCTATCTTTATTTACGGCTTTAAAAGGGAGTTCATGAACACAGTATTTTGCTTTGTGCTGAGTTTATGCCAAGTATAAGATAATTAAAAGCTTTGTATTTCCCTTAGCAATGACAGCTGCGAGAGCATCTCAAGATGTTGTTAGGAGACTGCAGAGACTTAAGTGTTTTCAAACTCAAAAATAAATCATCCGAGGTGGCAAAAGCAGACAGATTCTGATCTCAATTCTCAAAGTGCAACTGCCTCAACTGACTCACAAACCGCTTCTGACTTTGCTCTGATGAAAGCCGCCTTCAAGACCTTTGGGTTTTCTTACGGTTGAACGTCCACTTCCACTAAGCGAGCCCATGATTATCCATTAAGCCTTGGAAAATTGCAGTAGTGAAGAAAGCTAAACCTTAACAATGGAAGTGAATGAATGATAATGAAATGAACTTGCATGTAACCATGCTTAAAATTCCTGGATTTGAGAATATAAGAACCAAGTGAGTAAAGGCCTCAAGCATGTCCAGTCTACTTGGCAAAATCTACTCTCATACCTGAAAAAAAAAATCATGAACACATTTTTTGAAACAGAAGCTTTTGTATGGAAGACATATATATGCGCCTAAAGAAAGAAATTCATTCTATGAAATCTCATGCCAATGAAATAACCAGTTTTTAAGGCGTCACAAAAATCTAGACTTTTCACCAAAACTAAGCTGTGCATCTTTTCATCCCAAATAAATTACTCTTGATTTGAGACAATGACCTCTTTGAAAGTTTATAAACCTATTAAAACAACCATTTTAAAGTTATATATTTCTCAAGAATTCCATCAGCGGTGAAAAATTATTCAAAATGTGAAATATATATTATTTCAATGACAAAACACTTAATATTTGAAAACAGAAGTTGGAGGGCCAAAGGTAAAGAAGATGCGAATAAGAGATAGTGGGTAAAATGCTATTTAAGCTTTTAAGTATTTTCCTTTGAGGATCTACTCTGCCTTACAGCTGTACCCTCTTGTCAGAAAGGCCCACATACGAAGGCTCCATGAAGTGCAGATGAACTGAACCAGTGGACAGCATGAATCGGAGCCTGGAGGGGGCAAAACCAATTCAGATTAAATTCTTCCAAGACTGAATTGCTTTTTGTCAATAAACAGTCACAACAGTCCGGTGGATTCTCTGGATGGGGTTACAGGTGGTCTGTGATTTGGGAGTTCTTCCAGACTCACAGTTCCAATTTATAGTGGCAGATTGGCACAATGGCCAGGGGGCTTCTGTCCAGCCTCACTTGAGATGCCAGCGGTGGTGCTACCTCAACTGGCCACCGTGATTTACTCCACCATCATCACACTGCACAATGCTCTCCACTTGGGGCAGTATTTGAAGATGACTCAGAAGCTTCAATTAGTCCAAAATGCAGCAGCCAGGTGACTGGTGAGATAATCCTGCCACTACAGAGTAACACTGATTTTAATGTGACTGCACTGGGTTCTTACTAGCTTCCAGGCCCAATTCAAACTCTCTGTTATTACTTATACAATTTGTATGGTGCAGCAGGCAGCTCCTTACCAATGTTGAGTCCACCTACCAAGTCCAGCGATCTCAGGAGTCCCTACTTCCCCCCCCCCCCCCTTGGCCTGGCAGGCTTATGGGAACTGGATGATAATTCATAATATTGAACAGAATTTGAACAGAGAATTTATGGAGCTGTCTGTTTGGATAGATTCAATGAAACGTAGAATCAAGAATACTCTTTTCTGGTTGATCTCAACTCTATGCCACTTTTCCCATGTGGATTCACTTGAGTAGCTTTTTGGTGATTGCAAGGCTTTGTCAAGCTTCCATAAGTAATTCCTTTTCTTTTTTGTCAATCCAAGTATAAGGGAAGAGTACTCAAATCTGCTCATTCTTTTTTTGGGAAAGAAAAACATTTTTCTCAGATATAGAATAACAGAGAGCTCCTCTTTAGATAGAGTCAATGAACTTTCACATATACTCAGCTGTAAACCCCCCTGCTTTTCCGTTCATCTGAATATAAATCTTAATATCATGTCCTCAGGCAGGATGGAGGATTATCATCATCTAGTATCTTAGCAAGATATAGCACTGGAAAGCTAAGGCAGTTCCTCTGACACTGAAGTTTGACATGCTGTCAAGTAATTTTCTGTTACAAAGAGTTGACAGTTGGCATTATAATTCAATTTCATCTCCTCACAAAAATGTAGCTCTAATAAAAGAGAATCAAGCATAGATCTGAAGATATTCTAAGTTTCTACTTCAGATCTGTACAAGATTTCAGATACATGATCATTAAAATCTATTGCCCTGTCTCTGTGTTGTATTTTTAAGAAGAGAACAACTACCCTTTCCAAATAAATCTTTTGAGGAGAAGAGAAAGAAAACATCCAGCTTTGAGCACTGAGGAAGATTTCAGGCAGACTGATCACATGCACCTGGAAAGAACAAAGACTAGCCTCAACCAAGGCAGTCAGCAGAATGTCCTTGATCTCCAAAGATGTTAGCTGGCTTATTAATTGCATGGGTACTATTATTTTTTGGCTGAGGATTGTTTTTAAATTTTCTACTGAGGAATCCGAAGACTTAATCATAAAGACTCCTGGAATGTCCCTTATACCCTCTGATGAAGCCAAGGTAGTTGGAAAGGATCCATACAGCCAAATATAATCCTCTACTTTCTCTTACTTGTGGATTCTCTCTCTTCTGTTATCACTCTGAAAATGCTTCCTCAAGTTTCTATCCACGCAGTGCAGCTGGCAAATGATGGGTGGCAAGCAGTAGACGTGGGAATCCTGAGACTCAAGAAGAGGGGGAGTCTAGCTACTCAGTCCAAACAGCTGGCCCAACGGCACTTCCACCGATTTCTGTAGGTCCTTGATCTTCAAAGGGATGTCAGCTGTGGTTTCCTGTGGCCACCTCAAAACCAGGAACAGACATGAGGAATAAGTTGGAAGGAAGAATGCACACAAATCTGTGTGGACCACTTAAAATAGTCTTGCTGTTCTCAAGGGCTACCACAACTGGTAAGTTGAAGTGAGGTCTTTATTTCTGTAGCGTTTCTTGTTCTGAAGCTTTTCTTTTGTCACCTTCATTGGGGGAAGGCCATCTTGTTTCAAGATTGGCCAGAACAGTCAGGTCTCCTGGTGCTCCCAATTGAGGATGAAAAGGCATCAAGAATTATATGGCATATTCCGTTTAGAGAGAAAATCAAGAACTCTCTGAAAACAGGCAAAAGTCAAAGCCTAAATGTAGACTTACTCTGAAGCACCAGTGCAGAATTCCTTTCTCTTATAAAGAAAAATTACTGGAGCAGATAGCTTGAGCACTAACTCCTCCTGATAAGCTTGCTAAACACTTTGATAGAAGCGAATGGCTCTGGAATACCAAAACAATATCAATATGATCATCCAAATTTTCAACTTAATGAAGAAAAGACCTTACAGAATTAGTGAAATTCCCATGATACTATGAAGAAATTAAGAAAAAAAACCAATTAGTCATCAGCTTTGATATCAATACTTCAGTTTAAAACAATAGCTTGGTAATAACCGCAACAAACGTGTACACCACAGCTCAAGATGTAACAATACTTATGGGAAATTTCAAGTGTTACAGATACTATAAGATTTGAGAATTCTTTCACTGAATTAAACTCAGAAAGGATTTTTACAAACACTTCTGTAAATACACTATCAATACCACAGAATATAAACAAAAGGTCAGGGCAACAGTCCCTAATAATTACAGGTAAACCTCGCATTTGCTTCCATGTGATGGAAAGCCAACACAGCGGTAAAGAAAGGTGGTGGTGATTAGCAGCTGATACGCAACGGAGGTGGTGATAGCAATGGCGCAGCTTCCGAAACGGACGGATGAGGCAGGAAAGGCTGACAGACTTACTCTGAAGCTGTGGCTGAGGTTGCTGGAAGGGAAGGGACTGTCCAAACACAAATGGGCTGTGGATTAGGGAAGAGGGAGGATTTGCAGCTTGATCAAAGATGGAAGGAGCTGGGAGACTAGGCCGTGACTGAATGGAATTCAATAGGGCGCTCAGTTGGTCACCTGCAGTGGGCAAAACAGTTAAAACTACAACCTGTTACCTGCAAAAAGGGCAGAAAATGTTCATTTGAGAGCAAAGCACTGATAAGGCCACCGTGGCCTGCAATCTGGTAATTAAGAACGACCTTCTAGCAAGGCATAGTAGAACACGATGATGCAGTTATTAATAAATGTTTGGTAGAATCATGAGCAATTCGACCAAATATTTTTGCAAAGCCAAAATGTACAGAGATTATTAGAAGCGTGATTCATAAAACATTTCCCCAATATTCTTCCCTAAGATTCCCTTTAAAAATAAGAACAAGAATGTACCCTGACCTTAAAAGCAAACCCAAATCCTATGAGTTTCTGACCAAAGATTTTAGAATCAGGAAAAAACAAATAGCCAACGGGAAAAAGAAAAAGTAAATGTAACTGTATTAGAATACTGGAAGCAGAGACAACGGTGGTTCCTATTTTGGGGAGCTCCGCCCGCCGCGCCCCACCAGATTGCTGCCGACCCTCCTGGAGGCGCCCAAGCTGTCCCTGGAGAATATCTGAAGGAGGAGGAGGAGGAGGAGGAGGAGGAGGGGTGCGAACCCCCTGTCCTACCACAATGGGTTCCTATTATTATTATTATTATTATGGCTTTGCTGTTGTGGTTTAGTTCTGACTCCCATGCAGAGGGCCCTTCGCGCAGATACCGGGGATATGCACATGACAGAAGTAAGCAGAGAGCTGTCCTTCATGAGAACGGCCACCCTTTCATGCAGCTGAGGAAGCCAGACAGCTGCAGTCTGTTCAGAGAGATATCTCTCTCTCTCTGAGCAGGTGGCAGTCGTGGCCAGGAGGGCCTTTTCTAGCAACTTTGTGTTGTGCACCAGTTACACCCCTTCCTGGAACGAGAGGCCCTCCGAACGGTCACTCATGCCCTGGTTATCTCCCATATAGACTACTGTAATGCGCTGTACATGGGGCTACCCTTGAAGAGCACCCGGAAGCTACAGCTGGTCCAGAATGTGGCCGCGCGGGCAATCTTAGGTGCCACAAGGGTGGCAGATATAACACCGCTGCTGCGTGAACTACACTGGGTTCCAGTTTGCTTCTGGGTCCAATTCCCTCCCTCCCGACCTTTAGGAAAGGGCTGAAAACCTGGTTCTGCCGCCTAGCATGGGAAGGGGAAAGTAACAGTTCCTCATGGGGGTGGTTAATTCCATAATGTCCTTCCTTTTTGTTAAGCTAATTCGCCAAAATTGGATTTTATAATTATTTAATTGTATTAATTGAATTGTAATTTTATATTTTTATATCCTTATTTTAAATGTGATTTTATTGTAAACCGCCCAGAGTTCCCCGTTGGGGGAGATGGGCAGTCATATAAATTGAATAAACAAATAAATAAATATATAAAATTCAAGGTGTTGGTTATCACCTTTAAAGCCCTACAGGGCATGGGGCCAAGTTACCTGAGGGACCGTCTCATCCCCATCACATCAACCCGTCCCACCTGGGCAAGCAGAGAGGGCATGCTACAGACCCCATCTGTTAGAGAATTCCATCTGGCGGGATCACGGAGGCGTGCCTTCTCTACAGTAGTGCCTGCCCTCTGGAACATCCTCCCCCTGGAGGTGAGACAGGCCCCGTCGCTCCTGGACTTCCGTAAAAGATTAAAATCCTGGTTCTGCCATCACGCCTGGGGTGGGAAGGATAACAGGCATTCCTGGGGATGGCTAGCTCCCTAGAACAGCCTGCTCTACTTGCATATTGATAGAGACTTTTAACCATCTGGACTTCATTATATTTGTATTTTATCATTTATTTATATTTGTTGTAAGTAAAGGTTCCCCCCGCACATTTGTGCAGTCATGTCCGACTCTAGGGGCCGGTGCTCATCTCCGTTTGTTAGCCAAAGAGCCAGCGCTGTCCGAAGACACTTCCGCGGTCATGTGGCCGCATGACGTGCGCGGAACGCTGTTACCATCCCACTGAAGTGGTACCTATTCATCTACTTGCATGATTTGTTGTATTTTACTTGTATTATATTGTTGTTAATTGTGCTTTTACTGTAAACCACCCAGAGTCCCTCCTAGGGGGGAGATGGGCGGTGATAAATTTAATATATATATATATTATGTGTATGTGTGTGTGTATGTATATGTATATGTATATGTGTGTATATATATATGTATATGTATATGTGTGTATATATATATATATATATATATATATATATATATATATACACACATATACATATACATATACATATACATATACATATACATATACATATACATACACACACACATACACACACACAAACACACTATGTAATATATATATATATATATATATATATATATATATAATTTATATTTATATTATTTATTTATTTATTTTCCTAATGACTTTCATGAGTTTTTCCTCAGAAAATGGCATTTCAGCAGACTACAGACAGTCCTCTACTTAGAAACTTCCGAACTACGAACTTTCCCCAATACGGACAAACCTGTCAGCAACTCCAGCCGCCTAGGTGGTCCCGGAAGGCGGGAAGGGTTTGTTTGCATGCATCCTCCTGGCAGCACCGTTGAGCCTTGTTTTCATACTCGGTTGGACTTACGAGCGAAATGGACTCACGAACAGCCTCTTGGAACGTAACCTGTTCGTAAGTAGAGGACTGTCTGTGCTGATTATTCTGTACGCCAATTCTGAAGGCACAGCAGCTTAAAAGTCTCCACCATTTAATTTCAAATAGGAAATATTTTGAACTTACCTAAATGGCCTCATTAAGATTTCCCTTCTTTTACTAATATTAACCAAAACATTTTTTTTATAAACCGTCCCCTTTTGATAACCATTCCATGGATAAAATCTGTAATCAGCATTGAATGCCAAGCAGGAGGAAATCTGTCCACCCCTAGTAAGTCCTCCGAATGTTTCACCTCTCCCACTGCAGACCCTCAGAGCCTCCTGCCCTGGGGGGCACTGACAGCCTGCCCTGCAGCCGTGTGTTTCAAAGACAATTTTACATACCGCCTCATGCGTGTTTCCGGAGGTGGCCACAGGGCCACAGGGCCTTTTCCACCAGGCAGGTAGAATCTTCTTGTTTAGGAAAGCTGTGAGGAGGTAATTTTCTATGCACCTCTTTGTGACTTTACCTGCTATACTAAATTGTTTTATTACTGGAAGAAATTTTAATTATTTTAATGCCAATTGGCCATTTGGCATATTCCTGTTAATGATAATTTTAGTTTCTCAATTTTTAACCTAACGTCAGTTATAAATGTTTACATAAATAATCCTTCCTGCAATTTCAGACTTTTCTGGGGGAGAGGTATGCACTGTCTTTCTTGGCAAATTGCCCTGATCTTGGTAAATCTTAATTCTTATTCAAATCTTACTCCATCATGGGGGAGATTCCTGATATGCCCCATTCACCTTCTCTACAAACTTTTAAATGCATCCTAAACAAAATACGAAGCCCAAATCTTCAACCCAATGGATAGACAGACTTCTAACAGCTTTGCAGTACGTCAGAACCACTTTTCCTCTTAGAGACGTACAACAGCCAAGCAATAACCTTGCAGATTCCACGTCCCCGCACAGGCATCTCCCGCCAATACCTGAAGGAGGACTGCCCAATGGAAAATCACCTCCCCGTTAGAGGATCAGTTGCGAGGAGGTGCTGAAATCACTGTCCCACGGCCTATTTGTGTACTGACCCCTCCTCGTGTAGGCTAAAGAAATGCTACCTGAATTATTATGTGGATTTACTCAGCTACTTTCAAGAGAGGAATGCCTGAAAGACACAAGGAGAATCTCATTGCTAAAAAAAAATGAGAACCCCTCATAAATATTTTGAAGTCTCACTTGAATGGACAAATTGGGAGCACAAGTTACTATTATCACTTTGTGTGTTCTAGGAAGAAGGAATTTAATCCATGACATGAATGATTAATGAGTGTGATCTTACCCCTATGAAAACTACCCCTTCATTGCAATTCGGAACATTTTCAAGGCAGAATTTTAGCCAGAAGTTAAAAGGAAAGTTCTACTTTAGCAAAGAATACCCAATTCACTGTCTAAACCTAGCCACAGGAAAGGACTGTTCAGTGCTGCTGTCTTTGGGAATCTACCCACGTGAAGAGACATGTTCTTGTTCTAACACTGAAAAATCCCAACCAATGAGGAAATCAGGTATGCTAGTTTTGCCTCAAAACAGAGGTGGCTAATTTGGGAAGACCTCAGCCACGAGCCCGCCTAATCTATCCCACCCACTCCCCAGGCTGGGGAGGTCCTGGAGGAGAACATTTGAGTAAAACTCAGACAGCCAGCTGGGTCTCTGACAAGGTTCTGAGAAGTCCATCTTCTCATCCAAAAGACGGGGCACATCCTCGCTTCTTTTAGGCCTGTACACCTTTGATCATCTAACGCAAATCACTGGTTCTTAGTCTTCAGCTTCATAATCTTAGGCAATGTTATATATAATAATATATAACAGAGAAGAGTAACATATACCTATCACTTTGGTAGACTGAAATGTTCTTAGAAGCTGAAATTTCAAAGCTCAAGTTCTGAAAAAGGGGTGGATATTCTAAGCCCCATCTTTTTGCTAAACTAAAGGAGATAAGGAGAGGGCTGAATGTCCACATCACGAGGAGTCAGACACAGATTTCAACCAGATCTGCAAAATTACAGTCCGTCCGTAAGGAGAGCCGGGGTGGGGGTGGGGGGTTATAAGCTGCTCTTTCGGCAGGGGGTCTTCAGTGCAATGTGCCAGTTTCTCCTCCAAGAGTTCCTTAGGCAGCTATAATGATGGGATGAGGATCCACACCCTTCAAACGGCACGAGGGTGCGTCCACTTTTCAGGACATGTATGTGCAAGAAGGCCAGGAATAGACCTACTGAAAGGATTTTCATTTTTTGGTGCTGTACAGATGCTCAAAAAATTTAGACATGAAAAAGAAATGAGGCAAGAAGACATATAACATCAATGGTGCTCCAGTGCAAAAATACCCTGCATCAGTCCAGCACAAAGTAAAAAAAAAAAGATATTATGGATTAATGAAGAGGCAAGGAACACCTGCTTATATATTTCCAGGAAAGAGGACCATGAATTCTTGGTGTTATATTATATAGAAAATATGAGAACATTTTAAAAATAAGCTTTTTAATATTCTGGTCTAAATTCATGGTGTCTGGCTATTCCTCCAAAACATTAACACTGGATTTAAAGAAACCTGGCTAATATAGCATGCACCAGAAGATAAATTTCTAGCTATAGTAGAATTAAATTTATGATCCAGCGAACATTAAACATGTTTCTTGCTGAAACAAATTGCTTAACTCTGAGTGCATTAGGCCTTTGTTTGCTAGTGCATAAATAAATGCAACCTCAACGGATACCTATTTATGTTTCGCCTGTACTCATTTTGAATTCTGTGTTCTGAAACTGTACACCATATTCTTGGGCACTGGATGTACTCATCTGATTTTATAAATCTAGCTACTAAAAATGGCCTACGTCATATCCACAGGTATGTCAATACCCGGGGTCATTAATATGTAGCAAAAGTTGGAATTAATCTTTGTTCTGCTGGTAATGGAAGGAAGCCTTTACTTAGTTTTCCTGAGAGAGCTGTGAAACACACAGGTCCTGCCCTGAAATGCCACCTTTTGCCAGGACCCAGACCCTTCCTGCACTGGCAGGAAAGATGCCACGCGGGGCCTCGGGGCTCTGGGATTTCTATACTCAGAGGCAGCACCTCGGGGCCTCGGCAGGAACAGGAAGAGCCACGTGCAAGCGCAGGGGACAGAGTGTTGCGTTTCCCCCACAAAGCACCAGCAGTCAGTTCACCAGCATTTATGAAGTCCTGGATCGTGAATGCTTGCACTTTCATAGTAGCAAGCTTCTTGAGAGGGGAAGTTTTAAAAGGTTCAGATTTTCAGAAATAATTTAGGCTGTAAAGGAGAAGAATCATCTATGGAATGAAGGCTTAATTTTAATATGATTTCCCTGTTGATGCTCCTCCAGGAAAGAAGCGACGCCACTCTTCTGCTTTGATTCAGGCATTTGAGTTAGGGTTATTTACTTATTTAATACTGATTAGATTGATATCCCGTCTTTCCTGAAGCAGCTGAAGGCAGCGCACATAACACTCCCTCCGCTAATTGTTCCCCACAACGATAACCCTGGGCAGTGGGTTGAGGAGGGAAAGAGGCTGGCCCAGAATCACTCAGGGAACTTCTGTAGCTGAGGGTAGATTTGAATAATATTTCATTATTTTACAACTAAGGGTCCATGTGAATACATTTTTTTTAAAGTTAAACTCTTCTACTGGTCAAGCTCAGTTCCTAGTAACTCACGGACACATCCGTGTACTTTCCAGTGCAACACTATAGGAGTGGTTTGTTCCCAGTCTAATCCACAGTCCCAAGTTTTCCTGCTGGTCTCCCACCCAAATACTAACCAGATCCAGTGCTGCTCAGCTTTTCAAGATCAACCACGGCCAGCTAGCTGTCGTCAGGACCCTCATCCTCATCCTCACACATTTCTTCTGATTTTTTAAAAATGCATGCAGTATATTAATGCCGCCATGAGCACAACCGGAGCACACTCACTAGTCAAAGCAGGTGTAAAGGGAATTATGCCGGGATAGGGTTACCTTTGTTGTTCCCAAGCCCATAATCGAATCCCTGCTCATTGCTGCACCCCGTTCCTCTGTGGAAAGTCTGCAGCGAGAAGGGGCTTGGTGGAGGAGTCTGGCCGTTCTGCTCAACAAGAGCTTGCTCTGTTTGAACCAAGACACAAACAGAAAGAAAGAAAGAAAACACCCCAAGCCTGGTTTAGACCATCTGATTGTGTGTCAGCAGGGGATCAAAGGGCATCAAGGGAACCTTGCAGGAAAGGGAGACTTCTGCCCCGCCCGCACGTTAATCCTACACAGAGTTAGGGTACCAAAAGCCACACTGGTGCCCCGCCTCCAGGATGCCTGAAGGCGGAGCATCCCCTGTGCACGACCCGGGAACCCCCGCAGAGCCTGGGACTGAGCTGGCCCTGGGATCTTTGGCTGGGCCCTCTGACATATCCCGGCCTGAAGCTGGGCTGCACCGAGGGCAAGGCATCCACACCGCAGCAACTGCGTGGGGCGGGGGGGGGCTCCATCAGCCTGTGTTTCCTTGGAAACTGTTGGCTGCCATTCAGCACTAAGTTCAAGTCATCTTTTGCTGGGTTTCCCCCAAACGGCCGGCCGCTTGACGCTGCTCGACTCCTGTTCCTCCTGAAGGTGTGTGAATGTATTCTGAAATACTTTCAATAATGCTACACACATGCACGCACACACACACTTCTTGTTATAAAAGAGTTAGACTCGTATCTCCTCTTGGTATTGCGCACTTAGCTCTAAAGCCCTCGACAGAGGAAGCTTTGTAAAAAGTCAGGGCACTTGCCATCTTCGTGACGGAGATACTGGTTCCCGCCTCTGTCTCTGGCCAAAGACCAGGCCTCCCCTTCGTCGCTTTCACAGAACTCTACCGTGCTGTTCTTGTCCATCCGCACCCACGTCCCTTCCGAGTTAGTCACCTGGTGTGTACACACAGAGGAAGGGGGTCAGGTGTAACCTGCTTTTTGCTGTTTATCACGAGATGCAGCAAAGTGATTCCACGTATGAAAAGAGTTTCTTGTCATGGAAAAACAACACACACATATTATTCCAGTTAAGTTCCAAAGAATAAAGGAGAATAAAAAATGGCATGCATTTATAGGAAGCTGGAGATTACTATTTTGGACACATTAAGTTGAACTATGTTCAGAAGAAGAAAAAGAATCAGATAATTTAGAAAGCTCTGTGGCAGTTCTGATTTCATTTCATTTCATTTTTGGAAGCTTGAAACAGAGAAAGCCTGAAAAAGACTCTAGGTATCCAATATTCACAAAGTGCTATTATGTCCCGGATGCTGTTTGAAAAAATAGCATGACACACTACATCCTCAAGCCCATTGCAAGAGAAGAGCACCAAGGCATGCAACAGTTTCATCAATTCCCCCTTTCGGGGGGAGATGGGCGGTGATAGAAATTGGATAAATAAATAAATAAATAAATTCCAAGGAATAGGGTAATTTTTGTGGTACCCCAAAAATAATTCATTAGCAAACTCTGCAAGAGAAATACTTGAGACAGTTTTTTTTAAAATGAATTAGCTCTATTCTAAAAACAAGTACAGGAGAAGAACAGCAGCTGAATTAATGGGGGGTGACAAAAATCTGCCATGGAGGCAAAAGCTGGCTTCCCTTCGCCAGCCTCCAGACAGTTAACCCTTGGCAGCCCAGGGAGGAAAAGCAAACGTTGGGAAGGAGAGCAGTTTCCGCAAGCCAGGATCTACGAAGGGAAGAAGGGAGGTTCCAGGAGTCCTACCTCGCCCACCGCCTTGACTCTGTTCCCCAGAACTAACATTCCAATGGGGATCCCTCTAAGGTTGGGGCAGCTTCGGACGTTGTGCCCTGACGGGCCCGTCTTCACTACCTTATACAGTCCAGGCCCACCACGGAGGAATGGCGTATCTGGCTCCTGCAGGACTGCTTCCTGAGGACAGGGTGAGTTGAGGCCTTTGAAAAAGTCCTCGGCATTAGATCTAGACTCCTGAAAATTTTGGAACACAACAAAAAACAAAAACCAGAACAACCTGTTAATAATGCCCTTGCATTTTTCAGCTACACTCCCTTATAAGCTGCCACAACTAAAGTCCGCCCTAAAAGAGGATCGCGTGTATTTTCAAGGGCAGGTTTTCTTATAAAATGGGACATGAACTGGCCATTCTTCCTGAATTACAAAAATGTGAAACATTTGCTATGAATAAAGCAAGCACTCATCTATTATTTTGAAAAAACGCCGGCACAAGACTAAAAATACAACGCTGTGACCTGGCAAAAAGCATTCATGTAAGAATGCAGAATTTGGAAGGGAAATGGGAGCTGGGGTGGTGCAGGCCGTGGACCTGATCCCGGCACCTGGGACTGGCAAGGACCTATCTGGGAATCTGGCGTAAGGTAAGGACCTCCTACAGAATTCCAGAGACATGATGGGAACTTACTTGGTTACTAAAAGAGGTGTAATGCTATTCTTTATCTTTGATCTTTGGAGGGAAATCAAGAAAGCCAACCCAATGTTCTGGGGCGCCTTCTCAATTCCCGCAGGACAGAGGTGCAAGAACCTAACAGACATAAGCTGAGCATGAGCTTGTAGCACGTGGCTCACTCTGTCCTCAGCAGGCGTCCACGCAGAAGGGGATTCGTGAGGACAGAGTTTGAGATCCCCCAGACAGATGTCTCATTCTCTGTAATGTCAACTACAGTGCGAGACAGAAGTCCAGAAAGTTCAGAAGGCTCACCTGAGGGGGGAAAGGTTTAGCAGTCCATGGATATAAGTCCAAATCCCTGTCTCCTTGGCTAGCATTAAAGATACTCTATGTAAAGTTCAAGACAGACAAATATCAATAGAGATTTCAACAATTTTCACAACAGCAGAAGAAATAAGAGATAAATACAATTTTCTGATTTTGGTGCTTTTTTTCCTTTCTGTTCCTGCATCCTTGTAACAATGCTCGCTTATTTTTACAAAAATGGAACTTTGTTAGCTGAGTATTTCCTCAGTACACCCCACAGGAGGAAACACCTGCTAAGATGGACAGTTCAGGCTGCCAGCCCTGACGGCTGATGTAGTGTGTCATGCCATTCACAGAACAGGAAAAGCCCTCAGACAGCTCAGTGCTTCTGGTGCCAGGGGTCTCCTTCCCCTCTCTGAACGAGAGCACCAGGCTTGTCACGACTGGAGGAAGGCCACGCGGAGGTCAGTCTGCCACTTTGTGAAGATTTATGGCGCAAGGCCTGGGGAGCGAGGGACCAAAGCTGCACGTGGACATTCAGCCACCAATGTGTAATGGGAAAGGCTTGTTTTAAGATGACGCGAGTAAGCGACACAAAACCCACCCAAGATTTTGTATGCATTTACCGCATCATGATGTATAAAAAGTTATTCACCCATTCATTTTTGGTGATACTATCTGCTGTACTCTAAAGTGAACAAAACCAGTTTTTACACGGTTTGCCACAGTGAGGAAAAGGCTGAGCAGCAGAAATGCTTCCAAGGGACGCGAAAGGGAAGACAGGGCAGCCAGCGCTCGGCCACGGAGGTCGCCAATGAGGTCGTCCTCATGTGCAAATCAGGCGGCTGGTGATGCCGTCTTTGTTCAGAGGTGACAGTTCGTGTGCCTCAAAAATAAACTCCTCAGGAAATAAATTGTTTAAAGGAACAGATTAATTAATAAAACTGAACAAGAGGTTGCACTGCAGATTTAAACATGTACTTATTTTCACGATATATGAATTATGCAAAAAACCGTGAAAATGGTGTAAATGGGGAAGAGGCGTGTCAACTGGGCAACCCTGAATATTCAAAACGAGTGCATTTCTTTGCCCAATACCAGCATGCCATCCTTTCTAAGCAATGGGCACCCACAGTATTGGCTCCCAATTCAGCACAGTCAGACCTTTTCAACAGTAATATTTGCCTGCCATTTTTCATTTTCTTTGAAAAAAACAAATATCTGAAACAAAACAGACCACACTTCTAGAATTTTGTAACTTTTCAGTCACATATTCTATTAGCATCTTAGAAACAATTTTATAATTATATTAGCCTTCAAAACAACCAAGCCACAGAATCACACTTTTCTAAGTTACTATAGCATTCATTACTGAACTTTTTTCCAACCCCCCCAAAAGACCCCAAATACCTTAATTATACTATAAGAATAAATACTTTATACAAAATATTACAGATCGTCTTTTCCATAACTCAGCTGCACAGTGCATACAATTTCTGGACACAATAACCATTTTAAACGTGAACCCTTCTACCAGGAGACCCAAAGCCGGCGGGGCGACTTTGGGCCAGTCCCTCCCCTCAGCCTTAGGAGAAGCAGGCAATGGCAAATCGCTTCCGAAATCTGGCCAAGAAAACTGCAGGGATTTGTCCAGGCAGTCGCCAGGAGTCAAGGCTGACTTGAAGCACCAAAAAAAGGAACCAAAAAAACACCCCCTTTACTTCCAGTCCAGTATATTCTGCTGGCAGTTTGTGCGTCAGGAGAAACCCCAAATCGGAAGAAGTCTTGGATGCACCTCCTTTTGCGAACGCGGAGCTCCCGCATACCTCTTGTCCCTGGAGGGGCCCAGACCGGGGAACCCCTAGCCACTGGGCCTGAGGCCGACCCTCCTTGTGGCATTTTAGCAGGGGATTTCTCGTCATCCAGGCTTTTACTGGTCAGTTTGTTTTTAATCAGGGTTTGTGAATTGGGCTTAGAGGTTCTGGTAAGAACAGAGGAGATGGTCAAAACCAGAATCAGCACGATGGGCACGCCGTGATGAGGACGAGAGCCGTCTGCGAGGGGTTCCTCGCCTGGGGCCTTTAACGCCCTTCCCCTTCCCAGCCTCCCCCAAAGCCTTGGAAACGTGGCTTTTCCCCCAAGCGCTGGGGCCGTGTGAGGCCGGAGTCCAATAGGAGTTCCCCGTTGGGGGAGATGGGCGGTTATATAAATTTAATTAAATAAAAAATAAAATAAATAAATAAAGTTGTTTGTGGATGCACATGGGGGTTTCTGTGAGTTTTTGTGCTGGCTTTTATGCTTTCAGAGTTGTTATCGTTGTCTGTAACCGCCCTGCATTACGGTGCATAAGATGGGTGGCTACATACATCTTTTGAATCATTAAAAGATAAAACTTTTCTGTAAGGGGAAGAGGTTAAAGTACATCTGTCTTCGCAGTCCTGACTCATTAAAAGGGAGCGGAAACCCCTTCCGACCCCCCTGCCCGAAGGCTTCTTAAAGACTTCTCTGAGACAAACAGGGAAATCGCTGGACGCAGCCTCAGGGGGGAGACGCGAACTGTCTCCGGGGGATCTCGCCCGCAGGCAGCGCGGAAGGCACGGCCAGAGGCCAACCACCAAGAAAACGCTCGCCTGGAGGATTTCATCTGCTGGAGGTGCCGGAACGTAAAAAGCAGCAGATATATCCTCCCCAGGTAAGAAGAGAAAAAAATGGGAAAGGCCAGGGAGAAAACTAAGCCTCAGGGGATGTTCTAAAAACAGAAGTCCGTGAAAATGATAACACAAATGAAGGGGGGGAAAAAAGGGGGGAGGACCAGAACAACTCATAACTGTTGATTCTCCAAATGAAGCTACTTAGCCGAGTGTGTATCTGGAGCCTTGTTTCCATCTCTGTTTTCTCATCCCCCCCCCCCGCCCCCCGCCCCGAAAATGAGTGCTTCTTCTATCTGCTCAACACAGCGGAGACCAGTCCAGAGTAGCCAACTCTTTTTACTTCTGTTTTTTCCTGTCTGCAGCATCAAAACTGGCGCCCGGTCCCTCAGCGGAGCCCCAGCAGCAACCCTCCCTTCCGCGCTCTCGGGCTCCCCTCCCGCAGAGCTCCCTTTGGGAAGGAGGGGGTGGCTGCAGGCCAAGCCCCGCCCGCCACCCCCCGGCCCCCCTGCAGCTCCTCACCAGCTTTATACTTCACTGCAAGCCCTTTTCCAAAAGGGGGAATTGGGAGGCCCGGGGGCACCACCCAGGGCGCCAGGTCGCTGGTCTCGGCACTAAAGACCTTTGAACTCCTGGGGAAAAGAAGTCCTAAAGTAACGGGATGTATTCCCTACGCTTCTCACTTCAAACTACCATGTCTGCTTGTTAAGCAAAGCACCTCATTAAATAAATAATTATGAAGGGAACTGACGCCCAGCAGCCCACGAGGAAAGCCGTCAATGCTGCCCAGCCTCTCCGAAGCCATCGGCCCCGCCCAGCCGAGCAGGACCCACGACACGGGCCTGTCCAGCGCGTGGTGCGGCTCGCCCCACAGGCCTAGTGAGCGCCAGCCGGGTTCTCTGTGGCTCCCGCCTCCTTTGAACCAACGCGGAATGCATTTCAGGAGCTCATTTTTCCTGTACTCAACTGTTCTAAGTCTGAATTTCTTTTTCGTGTGGAATGGAGGGAAGGTGACAACTGCCAGGAAAGAACTAAGCGCTGTGGTTTCTTCGGGGCCGCCATTTACTTACATCCACGGGGACCAGGAGACTCTTGCCCAGGTGCTGATTGAAAGAAAGGCACCAGGCTTCAGTGTAGCCATTCAGATTCGGAACGTATTTCCGTATCGTCTCCTCATTCAGTCGCAACCACACTCCGTCGTCGTTGTGGATCTGTGAAGAACAACCCAAGATAAGTGGCTGGTGCAAAAAGTAAGTGGGTAAAAATTGAAGTTTAAAAATTGGTATGAAGACGCAAGTATATCAAGACACCTAAAAGTTCAGTTTGGGGCTTTTTTTTTACCCAAACAAGTTTTTAAAACATTCAAGAGAGAGGTTAAGAATGTTTTAAATCTGAATCATTACGCAGCCATTGTGATATGGAAGGAACCCTGTTCTGAAAAAGCAGGCCCTTTCCTATGTCTGGAAACAGAAACGTATCAGCAGCACCACACGCCTGCCTCACACCGATGAGCAGTGAAAATCACCGTGAAGGGAAAGGATGGCTGGAAGCCGAGAGACGGAAAGATGGGCGGGACCCAGATCTAGCCCAGCCTTAGGATAAATGATTTAGGAGGAGTGTACATTTTACAGGGAAAAGCTGGCTTTATCAAATGAACGGCTATTCTCCCTCAGACTGCCTATGGACATGTTTTTTCCAAAACGGTAGCTGATACAAAGCAGAAATGAGTACTTTAATGTTTGAACGATTAGCGGAAACTTTGAAACATCAGGCTCAATTAAAAAACAAACAAACCAAAACGCCCCCCACCTTAGTTTTGCTAAAACGTGATCTAGCAGCCTCCCCTCTAGCGCATTTAAAGCAGGGCGGCTGGCTGGCTGGCTGGCTGGCTGGCTGAGGGCACAGCCTGAGCTCCCTAGGCCCCTTCGTCGGGCTGCCCTGGCCAGGCACCTCCGAGAGGCCGCTGCCTTTGGTGGGGCCTCGGGGCTTCTTCACTCAAGCAGCCGGTCTGGGGGGGGCCGCCGATGGCCGCCTCTGACGGCCTGCAGAGCCAGCCATCCATCCAGGCCTCGGCACTCGGGCGAGATGAGCCACAGGCTTCTGGATGATGGCTGTGAACGTTACGGTGGCCTATGAAGTTCTTAGAGGTTACCTCATCTATAAAAGTAATTGATCCATTGACTTTTACTAAGCCAATCTGTTCGCTCTGAAGGGATGGGTGGCTACGGATTCGCAAGCCAGCACTGTCCTTGGCCACAAATTTGCGAACCTGCGAAAAGCAAAGGGAGAATAATGGCCCTGAAACCTAGGAAAACGCAGCTCCCGACACTAGTAATATAACCCAGAACCACTTCAGGGGGTCAAATCCACATAATTCAAGAAAAGGTCTCCTGATAGCCGTTCAAAACATGCACTAAGAATGTCAAATCAATTCCCCCCCTTTTTGGAAGCCACAGAGATGAGAGACTTAATTAAAAGCACCTGGCATAAATGTACAAGCACATTTAATTAAGTATAAATGTTTACGCTAAATAAACGCTGGAGAGAGTGAAGCACAAGTAAATAGTACCTTTCTTTGGTATTTTATTTTAAATTGTATTTAAATTTGAATTGGCTGAACTTTGAAAATCGTTAAGGATAATAGTATCTCCATTTCTTAGCTATCTTAACAATTTTTTCCTAAAGTAATACCTTCATCTTTGCAAATGTCTTTCTGGGAAGAAATACTGAATGTGGGTGTTTACAATAATTGTATTCCTCTTTAAGATTATACATTTTCTGGGGGGTGTTTTTGGCTTGTTTTTATTTTCCCCTTCTTTTTTCATCAAATTGTATTTTCTTCCTAATATGCTGTGCTTGTTTCAACAAAAGCACACTTTTAAAAACTTTGTTAACTAGGACATAAATAGTAGTTGCAACAATACACTGAATGAGATGACCTAAGTATCCCGAATGTAAACACAGCATGTAAAATGGGCAAAGAATCTAAGGAAGGAAAGAAGATGGGATGAATGCAAGTGACCCAATGGCCTCAGGAGGAAAACTCAGTGCCTGCCCTGGAGAGCATCTGGGAATCTTACCTAAGTGGCCTGCAGGATGGAAAAGAAACAGGCCAAGAGAAGAACGGCTAGGACTGAGAGCATACTCTGACGTGCAAGCATATTAAAGTGTCTTCAAAGGAATTCTGTGGAATATTGGGGGAAGTAAAAGAAGTTTACAGAAGCATGCCCTATACAGTAGCAGAGTCAGGTGGGACCAATCCCAGGGCCGTGTTACGGTGACATTCCTGGATTAGGGCTTGGAAGATTTGGTTGGCTCCCAGTGAGGACTTATGGCGGACTAGACGTCCCTGAACGAGTGGGGACGACACTGTGGCAGAGATCGGCGGCCAGATGGTGAATTCTGGCCAGTGCAGTCTTTCCGGATAAAGGAGAGACTGTGAGATCGCTCGCTACAGCAGCTTGCACTCCAGACATCTGCTCCTCGTGAGTAGACCGCAGGAACTGAGGTTTTTGCGGTTGGCGTAAGTTGAGCGGCTGGCAGTCGAGGGATTTCAACCAAGCTCACAGACGCAATGCAGTCTATACGGACACGAGGTTCACAGAAGCCACATTCCTTAAGCACTTTCGGGTGTAATTAACTACAGGTGTTGACTTTTCTAAATTTTTGGCTTGACTATGGATTACAAATGCTTAATGTGGAATATAAATGGAACAAATGCTCCTCAAAAGAGAAAAAAATCATTATTTGAAAAAATTAAAACAAGTTATAATTTACCTACACGAGACACATATTAGAAAAAAGAACATAAAATATTTGATTTATATAAATTTGGATGAAAAATTTATTTCACCAGGAGCAAAAAGAAAAAGAAAAAAAAATAAATGGAGGTTTTTTTTGTACATAAATCCCCAACTGAAACCATAACTTGTATTGACTGATGAGCATGGCAGATTTGTTGGGGTGGAAGTTAATTTGCATGGGACTAAGACTTTGATACTGGGAATTTATGCCCCAAATGAGGATAAAGTACTGTCCTATAAAGGACTTATGGAATAAAATGAAGGGATGTCCCCTGAGCTCTTGGAGGAAAGGTGGAACAGATACCTAACAAACAAACAAATGAACTGAATTATAACTCCTAGCATCCTAGTAGGCATGGTCAATACTGAAAGATGCTGGTAGTGTAATTCAGCAAATGCAGAAAGGGTCTGGGTGGTTTGGTGGCTCACAAGTGGAGTGTGAGCCAAGAGGGTCACGCAGCTTCAGAAAGGGCAAATTCAACCCAGGTCTGCCTCAAAAGAACTGCAGTGTCAAGATCAAAAGAAGTCACAGTTTCTCTCTATTCTGCTGTGATCAGACCCCGCCTTGAATTATCGTGTCCAGGCCCAGGCACTCCATTAGAGGAAGAACAGCGACAGATTGGAGCATGTCCAGGAGACAGCAACTCAGATGACAAGGGGTCTGAGAGAAAAAAACTTATGAGAACAACTGGTGTTGGGTATGTTTACCCAGGACAAGAGAAGACTGTGCGGAGATACGACAGTTGATTTCAAGGAAGGTAGAGCTGACTTGTACAGAGGTGTTGTAGGAAACGGGACAAGAAACAAGGACTCTAAATAACAAGAAAGCAGGCTGTGGTTGGACATCAGGAAGACGTTCAGCAGTGGAACAGGCTGCCTCTTTGGCCTTCTCTGGAGGCTGCCTGGTCCTCCGTGGGGATGCTGCAGCGGGGGGCCCCTGCGCTGGGCTGAGGGTTGGCTTCCTCTTTAAACGGGGACACGCTGATGCACGGCGGAGTTGTGCTTCCTGCTAAAAACTCCTCTACCAGTTACTCTAGAAGATTCCAGCCAGGGGTCTGCCAAAGCACATTGCTCCACATGTGTGATCCACAGAGACAGCAGAGGAATAACTAGTAAGACATTCAAGGACAAATTTTAACGTGCTCCTTCATGGATGAGCCTAGCCGGAGCAAGCATGCGTTTCTCAAGTAACCCATGAATGTGTATTTATTCTGATGAAGAACTAGGAAAATATATTTGCCTGGAGTGGGCAGGAGAGATCAGCGATGGAGGGTGTCCCATAAGGTATTATGGGAAAACTGCAGCACCGCATTAAAAACTCAGGAACAATATATAAAAGCTATTTCAACATCTGTACAAACACTTTGGAAGCAAAGCTGTCCCTCCCTGTCTTCCGAGGGAACAAATAATGCACATGGGTTAAAGCAAAACACTGTATGCCTGGGCATCATTCCACAGGTCTGGAATATATTCCATTTCCTTCTGTCCTCCTTGGGCAGCCTTTCTTCAGCCTGCAGGCACAGGACGTAAGTGCCCTGAAAGTCCACCAAGGGCCCACGTGTGTCACCTGACAGGCCGTGGCGCTTGGGCAGGGCTCTTGCAGACCAGCAGCCTTCAAGACCAACCGGGTGGGACTAAGGCCCTTCCCCTTGGCATTCTGACCGCTGAACAGGCACCCTCTATAGATGGAATCGGGTCAGAAACTGTCAAAACGGTGTCCTTCATGTACCTTGTTTGGCAAAGGCTCAGCTTTTGGTTTTATCAGCTGGGTTCCTGGTGGTATCATTCCCTTTGGGGGATCTTTGACTTTAACTTCTAGTCCAGCATCTGCAAGTAAAGGAAATCACTGTGACGTACAAAGGGCAGAAAAGCAAACTTCAGTAAGTAACTTTACCTTTCCGTGCTTGGCAAGACAGAATTACACTGAAAAGCCTCTAGCTTGGTCAAATGAAAATTACTGTTTGTATAAGTACAGAACAAAACTGAAAAATGATTTGGATATGACAGAAACATGACTCCTGACTCTAGACTCACTCCATTTTCTTAAGAAATCAAGTTTTGAAAACAGTCTTCTTCTTGAGACTGCAATATCCACTACAGAACCTGCTGCAGTCCAGTTCAGGACACAGTGAACGTCCTCCCAAGGCACAAGGTGCCTCTGTGTTTTTCAGGAATCGCTGTGTGCATCAGAATACAAGGTGGACGAGTAAACGTCTTCGTGCTCCTGACACAGAATTTCAAAGGCTGCTTGATAACCACAAATTCCAAAAACTCGTAAGGGGACACGCAAAGGAGCACCACCAGCTGTTCTCCAGCGAGTTATCATTTGAGGCAAATGACTTTGGCGTTAGCATTTTGGCCATGAGCCTGCAGAAGTCTGAGCTGCTCTCTGGAAGTGCAGAGAGAGGCAACCTAAGCGGGGCTGAGGAAATTCAGCCCAGTAAATGAAGCGACTTGGTCAATATGTCTCCCTCACTACACTATCAGGGCAACTGATCGTTATGCCTGTTTCTCAGTACAGCAACTGTTCTGCTTGCTTTCCTACTTGACACAGAAAGAACGGAAACTGCGAAGAGGCTCTGTCCAAGGCCTGGCCCTTCCTCGTGTTTATGCAGCTGTAGACCTACTAATACTGGGATGCTGTGAAGAGGATGAGTTTCTTATGTACCTATTTCAATGCCATCAATCGTAACATGAATGGTGTACAGACCAACTGCTCCCGGCGTCCAGTTAGCACAGTAAGTACCATCATTGTTGACTCGTATTAACATGTTTTCACTTGGTCTAGAAAAAAATGAATATGGAAATCACAACACATCACCACAATTTCACCTTCATTAATTCAGGTCTATTGAGTGCTTAGAAAATCCGGCACAATTGCACTGAATTATCAGGAATTAAAAATTGGAGCAATTAAGCATGATCTTCAATGTCCTTAGCATGTCACATGTCAACATTATCCGGACAATTTGTGTATCTCAACTTTGCTTCAATCTTCCTTTCCCTCCCCGCATCTGGGGATCCTCCAGATATGTCCTTCCTTCCTAGAATTCTCAGCAAGGGCTCTGTTGGCTGGGGAATTCTGGGAATGACATCTACACAGAATGGGGAAGGCTGATGGCTACTATTCTGTACGAGGAGAGATAAAATATTCCAATAGGAACATCCTGGGTCAAAGTAAAGCACCGGATAGTCTGATAGAACACACTTTTTTTTGCATACAGAGGCACTGAGCAAACAGCCACACAAACTTAACAATTCACATACAGAGAAACCCAACCACTGAGTTCCTTAGTGTGTATTTCCCATACATTTAAGGCTAGTAATATAGTAATATAAAACTATGTTTTATCTCTTTTTTCCCCTTCTTTGCTTGTTTTTTTTTTTTTTTTTTTTTTGATATAACACTTTCCCTGGAACTGCTGCCTGAGATCTTTTTGACAAAATAATTTCTAACATCCTGTGAAAGGGATGATATATGCACATGAAACCAATTCTGATAACTGTTTATGGATAATGCTCAACTTTCTTTAGGTTTTACATTTCATACAAAACTGTTACCTCTTAGGTGTTGGTGAAGCAAAACGTAACTCCTCAAAAGAATAATTTTCATATACCTATAAAGCAAACAGCATATCAAACTTCTTCTGTTGTGTTAGTAACTCGGAATAACAGCCACTTGGTCTCCTCACTTCAGACACCCCACCCCCCGACTTGTTTGACCGCCCAGGGCAATCTATTCTTGCTCTCCCCCCAAGCAGAGTTCTCTGAACGGGAAACTGCTGCCTGCATTTAGCCCGCACGTCTGGGCTACTCTGTTTGAGAGAAGGCGACGCTGTATCGTACCCCTTGTCAACCAGCTAAGGACCTCAAGAAACCACCCCAGCTAAAGGGCATGGGAAGCAGCAGAGGACGGATGAAAGCAAGCAAGTAATTCAGTTATGCTTTCATCTGCTCAGAGAGGACTAGTAGACTGCGAGGCAGCAGCGTAACTTTCAGCTGTGGATCTAGGCTGGTGCTTGTAAAAGCACTTGGACTGAAAGAGCGGGAGAGAGAGACGGAGAGAAGCGTGCTGATGCACAGCTCGAGAACCCTCCCTCGCGGCATCTCAAATCGCTGCAGCTGAAACAGTGCGACTTACCTTCATCATCGTTATGGAGATGTAGCGGGCTTCTTTCACGATCATAGGCTCGTAGGAGGCCTCCAGCCTGGGGGAAGGGAGTCCCCCGAAGGTCAGCTCAGGGCCAGGAGCAGCAGCCCCGGCAGGACTGCCCGGGGCGCGCTGCACTTCCTTAGCCTGCTCTTGCTGCAGGGACGTCTTTTTCTGGGAGACCGGTATCGCCTTGACTTCCACCTGGGGATTCCATGAAGGAAAGGGAGACGGTGACAGGCCACAGCAGCAGCAAGTAACCCTAAACCATGGCCAAGGGATTTTAGAAATACGTCCTGGTCTTCAAACTGCCTTTTCGGATCGCCCCAAAGCGGTCACAAACATAACTGTGGCTCTCCGTATGCACAGCAGCAAGGCTAAAGCCCTGGTCGATTCAGACTTTTCACAGCTTGGCCTTGCCAACGTGACACGCCGGAAAGAAAAGCCCTCCGCCAAAGGTGGCAGGAAAGTGAATGCAGAACATCTCCCCCTCGTGCCATGTTGCAATCAACAGGGGGCTTAAGTCATTTATGCAAATTTAAAGAGGCACGGGCAACGAACACTTTCCCTGAGCCAGCCACAGACCCTGAGCTGCGCAGACAGTCTAGATCCCACTAAGCGGCGCATCCCGCAGACGGCCGTGAATCATGCAGTAGGAATATGCACTGCTTCTAGATTCTAGTAGCGCTCCAAGTTATACAGTACTAAAACACGGAGGCCAGCCCGAAACCAGCAACTATTTTACAAAAATTAAAGAAGCTGTGACCCCGTTCATCATTCCTGTGCAGGAGAGATTGGCAAGCTGCGTTGCTGAGGGGGCCTTGGGCTGGAAAGGCCCCATGCCGTTCGTAGGCCACTACCTTCATGTGCGGCACGTGCACCACTTCGCCGTACTGGTCCTTGGTCTGCACGGTGACAATGGTTGGCCAGCCGCAGCGGATGTCGTCTTTATTGAGGATCAAGGACGTTTTCTGGGGATCCGCATAGGAATCTGGTTGAAGCCACCTAGGGAGAAGACCATTTAGCACCCTGTCAAATTCCCCGTCTCCGCAGACTCCGCAGAGGCACGACATCAGGGGAAGGCCATAGCGACACGTTAGAAAAGGGAAATCAAAGCCTTCCGGCACAAAAAAAGAACACAAATTTCTAGCTCGGTAACATACAACAAATTATTTTTTATCTTTTGCAGCAAAGCTTTTTGTCGTCCTGTACGTACAAAGCACTTGCTTTGATGTTCGGTTAGCATTTCTGCCATTTTAAATAGCAATTTCTTTCCAAATGTTAACAGGTCCTGATCTGCATCTATTAAAGGCTGCCAACGTATTCAAGGCTTAGGACACACGTAATCAACACGGCTGAGGCGAGGGACTGGAAAGAAGGCATCTTTCTTGGGTGCCAGAGCATCCACCTTAATTAAAAGGAAAGGCATCCGAACAGAGCCGGTAACAGCAGTTACTGCAGTACCTCGCAAGCCGCCCGCCGCTTGACCCCGGCACGCAGGAGATGAAATCCTCCAGAAACGACTGTTCGTTGCTTTGGACTTGCAATGGGAGGCTTCCTTCGAGCGCCTCCAAGATAGTCGGCGAATGAGACAAGGCGAGCCCTTTTCCCAGGATGCCTGAGTGAGATTTACAAACCTGGCAGAGACGGGAAACAACATCGTCTACTGAAAGCAGCCCTCAACCCCTGCCTTGGCAAACAAGATTACCTGACCTGACCAGTACATAAAATTATTTATAATATTCTCTTACTTTACTTCTAAAATTAGAAACCAACCTGTTACAATTATTGAGACTGGTGCACACTTACAAAATACAGCAATTGCACTGCAAGCCCAATTTAAAATCAACCATCAATGGGGGGGGGGGCACTCTAAACCTATTACTGACACCTTGGAACGGCCTCGGGAAGGGCCTCCAGAGTTATCTGAAAAGAGCACCGGGCATCTCCTTCGGGCCTTCTACGAAGGAGAGGCCGCACCCTTCGTAAAGCCACTCTAACAAACCCTGGTATGGCTACCCAGACACTTTCTCTGGGAGAATAACAGAAAAATACCAGGCTGAATCTGAAAGAATGGGCGGTGTCTGGAGAGACAAGCAGAAACAGGAAGGCCCGTGACCCAAGAGGGAGCTAGCTTTAGGGGGGTGGATCTGGGCTACCTGCAGAGCCGCCTCCTCCAGCATCTCAAGATCTTCCTCCAATTCATTGCCTGTTCACAAACGGGAAATAATGGCACACAATCAAAATACATTCTGAAAGGATGCAGGCCCTTTTCCTAACCCACCCAGTATGATAAATTAGAATCTATCTATTAACCAATTTTATATGGTTGCTCATCTCACCGACGGAACTCTGGGCAGCAAACCGAAGATAAACCAAAGGATCAAAATCAACTAAAAGAACCAAGTCAAGGCCCCTGCAAAATCTCCTCAGGTACACTGGGCTCCACTAACATCTGGCCTTGGGGAAACTGGCTCTCCGGAAGTCCAGCCTGCCCCCCGAATCTCGGGGGGTGGGGGAGGCTGTTCCACGCAGCAGCGCCACGACCGAGGCGGCACGCTCCCTAGCTCCACCAGGGGGCCCTGTTTCCCAGAGGGGACCCGGAGTGTGCCTGCCCTGGTGGATCTGGTGGGATGGGCAGAGACCCTGGGGATACGCAGTCAGTCCCCCAAGTCACCTGGCCCCATGCCAGGTAGGGGTTCAAAGGTGAGAACCAGCCCCTTGAATTCCGCCTGAAAGCCTACTGGAGCCCACGGGAGTGGGCTGCTAATCATGTAAACCAACCAACCAACCAACCAACCAAATGAACGTAGCAGTGGCGTTACCACGCGCGTCCAAGGCTGCACACATCCCTGCATTCCGGACCATCGGAATGCTCTCTGAGGGCAGTCCATGTAGAGTCTCGCCGGGGAAGCGAGCAAGGCATGGGCAGCGCCTCCTACCCAGGAACGGGCACCAACGGGCGCACAAAGGCCCTCCTGGCCACGGCCGAGCTGTGACAGCTAGGGCCTCCCCTGATCTCCTCTACTCCTATCCCTAGGAAAGCCGTTCGCCATTGCCGAGATGGCCGCCCCAACTCTGCTGCTAAAAGTCCATGACAGAGCTTTCCAAACTGTGTGTCGCCACACAAAAGTGTGTCGCCACACACAGTCTGGTGTGTCGCCACACAACCCGGAAGCACTGATCATCATAATCAGCGCTTCCGGGTTTTCCCGCGGCGACACACCAACGGCGGTTGGTGTGACGCCGCGGGAAAACTTTGGAAAGCCCTGGTCTATGAGACAGACGGCTCAGACCGCCAGAGCGCTCATTCTGTAGCTCCAGAGAGAGAGAACCAGAAACACTACTTGAACACTAGGAAGAGTTATTTTCCTCAATTCCACGAGATGAAAAAGTCGAAAATGTTGAAACACTGCTTAATAAACAAAGAAACAACTTCAGAAGAATAGGTAATTCCTAACATATTTTCATTTTCAAAAATGGCTATAGATTATCTAGAAGTCATTAAGAGGCCAGAATCCGCAGAATGGCTAATAAGCCGCTCTGGGCCGTGCGAGGCTGGACTGCAGCGTGTCCCCCGTGGAATAGCAGCTCTGTGTGTCCCCCACAGTTGGAGTGAACCTCAAAACCAATTTGCAACGTCAGGCCAGGGCTGCTATTTGACGAAGGTCTTGCCAGGACACAAGACCTAGGGAAGACGAGAAGAAGATGCTGCCATCCTCTCCCTTCCGGGACAGACAGAGCACCTCGCTAATTCCCGAGCACAGGTTCTCAATTCACGCCCAGTTCCGCCAGGCCTGTCCTTAACAGGCAACGTACCAACGGGAAGGGCCAGGTCTTTCTTCATCAGAGCCGCTGCACACGCGCCTCCTAGATTGGCCAGCTCTTTCTCGAGCTGAATGATGCCCTTGAAACAAGCAAAGAAGACAGGAAACGCGCTTTGTTTTGGTCCACCTGCAGGCACGTCACAAGCCCAGGAGAGGTACAGTTTGCTGGCTCTCAGACTCTTCGGGGTCAGGCGGCGTTCGCCCCAAAGGGTCCTGCGCATCCAGCGTTCTCACGAGACGCGCAAGGAAAGCCACGTGTGGGCTGCTATTGTTTCAAGGGAGAACGGCTAGAGAGAAACGACGTGGTTTTCCCCTTTGTGCCTCTGAGGAGTTCCACATATTTCTTTATTCATTTCCTCATTTGTGAGACTCCTATCCCGCCTCTCATCCAGGGACTCAGTCAGCCTGCAAAACAGCCCCTGCTCCCATTTTCCCTCACGGCCCCCGCCCGGTGAGGCTGGTCGGGCTCAGAGAGGGAGTTCCCCACCGAGGGTCTGCAGCTGAGGGCGGACCAGGACCCGGGTCTCCTCAGCGCTGGCCCGACCGCTGAGCCACTCGACCACCCCGGCCCACACGGAAGGCCACGCCATTCCAGGCTGCCGGTAGACCGCAGGGGGCTGGGCCGCTTACCCACAATCTCGTGACTGGCAGGCTAGAGTTGCTACTCTGGGTGACACGCGTGGCCGGCTCCACGAACTACTTGAGGAGGTCAGGAACCCTAACCGACTTTTAGATCGCATAGACTCTCTCTCTCCTACAGCAACCCCCCAATTTCTACGTATGTTTCAAAATGACGGCATTTGCTCGTAAAGCTCTGGGTGAGGCCCCACGCCACTGAAGCACCACCCCACAGGCCCCCTTGGAGCTCTCGTCTTCAGAAGCCCTCTCGCACCTGCCCCTTCTCTAAATGCCTCAGCACTTACTTCATCAGGTCCAGGACTAAATTCATAGCCTATTGCAAAGCACTTGAAACCATAAAAAGTAGCCTTTTCATCTTTTACGTAGTCTGAGGCGGTTTCCAGTGAGAAGAGGGCTTCGTTACCTGGAGGGAAACGGCATATTTAGCAACAGAGCCAAACTGGGCAACTAAGCTGCTTACAACTGAACGGAAAACCGTTTGCGATTAAGACTCGGAATTAAGCTGGCAGGTGTGGATCCTGCACACATCCCACTTGTTTCCAGGCCCAGGAGACGCAGCACACTGTTCCCATAACTAGTCTGCGCCACTCTGGAGTGGCACCTGCTATCAGAACAAAGCAGTAATACAGATCACTCCGCACTATTTGGTTGCGAGAACAGAATGAGCAACATCACGAGGTTGGTGGTCTATTTTTGCAAAACGCTTCTGTAGATCACCAATATGAGTTTAGATTTCCTGACTATTGAGCCGTCAATAATACCACCCAACACACCATTTTAATTCACTAAAAATGAAAGGATTTTTCATCTGGGCGGAATCAGAATGAACTTTCTCAGATTAGTTTGAGTGAATTCCTGGTCCAACCATCCTAACTAAAGGTTTAAAAGGAGAATTACCTGGCAGCACGAGCACCATCGTGGGCCAGCCCGCCGAGCCAGAGAACCTCTTCAGTTCTATCCACGAGTTCAGGTTTTCATGGACGGATGCCTGCTTGGGTGCAAACCCCAAAAACTGGACGACCCGGGCAGGGATGAGCAGGCGGAGGACGTCCTCCGACTGGGCGGTTCCGCACTGGCCATCAAACTCTACCGTGATCCACCGGACGCATTCTGGAAAGGACACCTGGAAGAGCAGGGAGGCCCCTGCTGTCACCGGGACTGGGCAAAACCGGAAGGCCTGCCCGGCATCCCAGAGTCCGCGGGATCCTGCCCGCATACACTCCGGACCCTGCGGATCTGCAAGCCACGCAGCTGGACCGCTGGGAGGGGAGGCCGTGGAGGAAACTGCAGCCCCCCTTTGCGCGCCCACCGCCCAGCAGTTACGCTCGCTGCCCTGGCCACGGCCCTTCCACTTCCAACCGCCTATACTGGCTCGAATCTGAAACCATGATTCCTCGTGCAAACCCACACTTCCCTTGCTTGCTGAGAGCACCGAGTTACGCCACTAGGGTGCCTGCGGCCGACCCTTTCCTTAGCCACTCAAAGGCTGCGTCCCCTGAGCCGGCTTACCCAGCACATTAGGAGAGCCCTGCAACAGCCCATAAACCACCCGGCGCCTCGAAGGGGGTTACGGGAAGCCCACCTTGTAGTGGGTGACGCACGCCGGCTTGTATGGGTGTTCGCTCTCGACGACGGCGCAGTGGTTAGAGGTGGTGCACGCGGAAAGGCCTTGCTCGGGCTGGTTCCCAGTGGCGCTGTCCGTGGACTGATTGGGGTTGAAGGCTGGAGGGGTGTGCCTCTGATTCAGAACAGCGACAGGCGGGAGCAACTGCTGAACCAGGCCGAAGACCTCAACGGCAACCTATGGGGCGAACAAGGCAGACTGAGGCATGGGCCAGAGCATGTAGAGCTGACCGAGGTTATGGCGCCGTGGCAGGAAGTGTGACGCTCCTTTGTACGAGTAACGGGATTCTCTTGCTGGCTTTGTTGCGAGCCGCCCAGGAGTATAAGACAGGCAGCCGTAAATAAAAAACTGAAAAAATGTTGGTGCCCTTCTTTGAAAGATGTCAGTTCAGCATTCGCATTTTAGCTCCAACTACGCAGGGGCTTGATGTAAACAATAAAAGCATATTTTTAAGTAAGTCAGATGGCACTAACCCCAAAATATTTTTAAAGATCCAATTTCTTTTCTTGGTTATAGTATTGGGATTTGAGACCACTTCCACCCTCTCAAGTCCTGGACATGGAAAATGGGCTTTCAAAATGGCTGAGTGCAGGACTTCTTGCTGAAACATGGAAATGCTCAGCCTTGATTCCTGATACTGAAACCTACCTAAAAAGCTAACAATGCCAGTTTTATGGCTCCAAGTTTGTAGCCACCGAACAAGAGCACTGACTGAACTGTATTTTGGAAGCTTTCAAATATCCTTCATGCAACAATTATAACATAAATGCAACGACTTGTGGAGGACCAGAAATCGTAACAGATATTCTTGAATTTAAGACAGATGAACAATTTCAATTTAATATTCTGGAATATAAGAAATCTGAAAACCAACCAGATATCGGCTGAGTAAGCACGACATCAAACGCAGATTCACCCAGGATTCACCTTCTGGTCTAATGGTAAGATTATTTTTGTAAACTTATCTATGTCTGTATTGGAGAAAGTCGGAAGTCACTTTTCCGTCTTTGTTTTCTGTCTATTTGCACTTTATAGTTTTTTTCCTTTTTTCTTTAGTTCTATTTTCTTGCTTTTCTGTACTTTCTATTTTGTATTTTAGCTACACTCTGAAAATTAATAAAGTTCTTTTAACAAACGATTCATCTTATGGTCTTTCAAACCCCTACGAATTGTTTAGAGAACGTACCTTGGGAATAGCTGCTGCAACGGGTTCTATGTGGGCTATCATTAGAGGAAGGAGCATAGAAAAGAGGCTGGAAGAACTGAGCAGCTCCGGGATGTCCTCAGCTGCAAATAAAAAGATGGTTCGGAGATTAAGAGTGTTCACAAAGGGACACGTTACTCACTGAAATAGTTAGGAGCCCGCACTGCGCCTCTGAAAATCCACCTTCAGCTTCGTTAATACAGAGGCTGTCCGGCTCCTCTTCTCCGCTGAGCCCACTGGCTCCCTGCTTCACTCAAGCTACAGCCGCAGCCTGGATGCCGGGGGAGCCCAGCACTTAACACTCCGACCGATGGCTATTTCCATCGGTCCCTTTCTCCCCCTTTCAGGCAGAATGTGCACTCCGTGCCTCTTATTTCTCTGACTATTACAGAGATAATTAACCGATCATTCGTGATGACAAAGCTAAACTTCTATTCTTTTCTAGATCTCTACGTGGAAAGTGAATGGGCAGGGGAGCCCTTGATTTCAAGAAGCTCTTACCCTCTTCCTCCAGAGGAAGCCGAGGGAAGTGCCTCCTGCTATGGACACCTGCCCTAATTGCTGGCGACTCAGTTTTTTACGAGGCCGCTGCCTGGATGGCGGGAATAGACTGAATGAGCTCATCCCAAGGTTCTTGAGAGCGCTAGAAACGCATTCTTACCATCCACGGCGAGAGCCCTGTGCAAGAGATCTTTAGCCGCTCGAACCACCGCACTCACAACAGAAAGTGCTCTCCCACAGTTCTTATCTTCTTCGTTGGCTTTATTTAAGAGCTGTGACTGCAAATCTCCATCATACTCACTTCTGGAAAATGGGAAAAAGTCAATCAGAGAAGTTTTAAAACAAACTGGTACCTTAATAGACTCAGGTGTGAGCACACAACCCTCCCCACAGCCCTGCCCAGACAGTGTAAGAGGGCAGCGTCAAAAAGAACATGCTGACGTATCTCCCTTTTGGCAAGATTTTTTGCTTCAAATCTTCATGCCAGGTGCCACTTATTATGTATTATTTTAAATATTGTAAGCTACCCATAGTCTTTTCGGAGTCAAGTGGCCTCAAAATCCAATACGTAAATAAAATAAATGCTTTTTTCAGAAATCACTAACGTAACACTGCATTCATTTAAACACATTCATCTTCGCTGCGTTTAAAAATAACATCTGGCAAAACTCCTTTGTCATCTGTACCTATAGTAAAGAATCTGAGGAATCTGGCCCCGGGTCTGATTTGTGCCGTTGCTGCTCAAGCTGCAGGTGCCGAAAGTGAAGGTCACCCCATCCGGACACTGGACGGTGGTCGCGCCCCCATCGCCGTTGGACGTGCGGCTCCCGTGGTTTCTCAAGCGGACGGCGTGCTTCACCTTTTCCTTCAAACGTCACGCCACGGTGAACCAATGTAAGCTTTTCCATTTATTTTTATACAGCAGAGTTTCAAGGACAGCATTCATATTTTTAAAATATAAACGGGGGCCATTTTAAAGATCAGTCATTACAGTATTATTCTTGCTGAAATAATGTAATTATTCCATTGACCATGAGGCACACTAACCCTTTTGCCGTACCAGTGCTTTCCGCTATTATATCTTAACGTGGAGCAGGCGGCTGCTGGCATTCTCCAAGGCCTCTTCAGGTTACGATGCCAAAATTTGGTAGCAATGGGTAATTTTCAGTGCCATTATTTGTCTCCCCCCATCTCTTGTTTAAAACTATTGAATGCTTAAAATAGGTAAACAAATCTCTAGGACATTTAGCACATCTATTTTGCACAATCCTCTAAACCAGGGGTCGGCAAACTTTTTTATGCCAGGAGCTATTTTGACATTTATAAAATTTATAATATCACTCGAGGGCCAGGGGGCGGGGTTTGAGGGTGGGAGCCAATCGCGTGGAAGGGGGTGGGGTTTGCGGGCGGGGGCCAATCGCGTGGAAGGGGGCGGGGTTTGCTGGCGGGGGCCAATCGCGTGGAAGGGGGCGGGGTTTGCGGGCGGGAGCCAATCGCGCGCACTTAGGGCCTGCTGCCGCCACGCACACCATGCCACTGCCGCGCCTGCCCCCGCCACGGCCGCTGCCGCGCCTGCCCCGCCACGCCTGCCTGGGGAAGAGCCACACTCAAGGGGCCAAAGAGCCGTATGTGGCTCGCGAGCCACGGTTTGCCGACCCCTGCTCTAAACTAAAAGATGGGGCATTAATTTTGGCCCACCGTATCGTATCCGTTTTATCATCGTATTCCCGGCCACGTTCCCTGCACCCCTTGGAGGTGAAAAACAACTGCCCTAAGGGGATGGAGTTTCCCACCGCTGCCTTGGGTAGTCAGAAGATGACAATTAACTTGCTAGCTGTTAGAAGTGGTGGTCTTCAGGAGATTTGGGTTTTTCACAGTAAAGTATAGTATAGATCCATATTTTGCTGTATTTACCTTCAGAGGAACGACTTTGTCAAGTTTAATTTCTGCAATCTCACTTGGGGAATCATCTGTGGTATATGTTCCTTTAACTAACTCCAGAGATGTCCATCTATGAGAATGAGTCGAATCTCCTGTATGATCACTCTAAATTTAAAAAAAAAATCATTTTAATGCAGCTGTACTGTTAATAATAAGAATAATCCAAAAGGATGGTATAAAAATCAGAACATATGCCCTACTAGCATATACTTTTTCTTACTAGCTTAAAGTGTCACACCTCCCTCACAAGTCCATGATATGGTAAATTTAATGCAGGTGCTAAGAATGCTCCTAGGGATCAACAATTTCCTCCTCCCCTCCCCTCCCCTCCCCTCCCCACAAACATATATATGCACGTCCGCACACTCAAACACACAGAAAGGCATGAAATAGATTTATCGCACTGATATGAAAAGAAGATGACCCTGACTTCCAGCAAAGAACATCCTATAAACTGCCTGAACTCCCAGCCTTATCTTCCTGGGTTGTGACTCCTACTGAAACTCATCAGGTCTATTTTTGTTCCTCAACAGGCAAAGACCGGCAGCCGGGCGGTGCGCCTGAGCCGGTGGAGCTTCTCCGGACAAGGCAAAAGCCACGGATCACCCGCTCGAGCTCCGGAGGGCTGCTCCTCCCAAGGAAGCCAGCAAGATGCAGAGGGACTCTGTAGGCAACCTGGGTGAGCGTACCTTCGACTCGTGGGAAGGGCTATAGTAAAAAGAAAGGAAATAACTATAAGGATTTAAAAGGGTTTAAAGCAAAAAGCTTGCCGGGAATTTGGAGTGCAAAAGTTAAAACCGACAGCTACATTTGGAGCATTGCTTTTAGTTACAAAGTACTTTGGAATTAATTAAATGAATAATACATACCCCTGTGGGAAAGAGAATTGTTTAAACTTGCTGAGGAGGAGGATTGGTTGACTTCGTTAAACAAAGAGATAAGTAGCGAAAAAAGGGAAACAGGATGTTGTGACATATCATACGACTACAGGAATACGGAGTGCCGAAAGGACTAAAGCAGAGCTTTCCAAACTTTTCCGGTTGGTGACACACACCAACGACGGCGGCGGCGGCACACACAGTGGCGCGCGTGGTGGCGGCGGCGGTGTGCAAGTGTGTCGCGCGAAAGCCGGAAGCGCTGATGGCGCGCCGCTGCCACCACACGCACTACCGTGCACGGCGGCAGCAGCGCACCATCAGCAGTTCCGGGTTTTCGTGCGACACACCTACACACCGCAGGCGACACAGTACTGTGTTGCGACACACAGTTTGGAAAGCTCTGGACTAAAGGGTTATGGACATAGAATAAAAGACAGCAAAGGCTACAGAAACATGGAGGAGAGGATTGTTTGCGGAAGGGACAACAGGGATTACACCAGAGTCTTTACAAAGGATGTTTGAGGAGTTGCAGCAGAATGTCACAGCAAGAGAGAATGTATGAAAGATTTACAAATATGGAAGAAAAGATCAATAAAAAATTGGAAGACTCTATACTACAGATGTGTGGAGAAGTTAAACAAATTAAAGAAAAAATATAAATTTTGGAAAATAAGACAGAAATAATAAATAGAGAGATGGAAAAAGATTTAGACAACATGGCACTACTGGAATTAGGGGAGAAAGAATTTTGTAAGATTGAGGGCAGTTCCAGAGGAACCTGGTGAGGACATTAGGGTTGTAGAATCCTTAACAAAATTTTGGGATGGGATGAAGAAGATATGGATACAGAAGTGGACAAAGAATATAGAAGTAATACAAGATACATAAAACTAAGAAAAGTAGCAAGATATGAAAAAAGAAGTGAAAGAATTTTTCAAGATTAACTTAAATAAAGGTACTGATATAGGGACAGTATGGGAGGCAAGCAAAGTGTTTATGAGAGGACAATTTATACAACAGAATGGAAAACTGAAAAGGCAGAGAGAAGATGCAAAAGATTTCAACGGAGATAAAAATGAAAGAGGATGAATTAAAGAGGTCTCTAGGAAGGAAAAACATCTCATAGCAAATTAAACTTCTATAGCTCCAGCTATCAAGATCTATTAATAGAGGAAGATGGAGAATTTAAGATGAAATCAAGAGAACAATTGTCTGCAGAGGGATTTAGTTTTCAATGGTTTTCATATGCACAATTAAAAGAGAAATCTAATATAGATAAAAAGATAACGGGAATCGAACAACATAAGATAGAATTTGAAAATGAATTGTGTAGAAATGATGAGCATGCGATTGCAAAAATGTATAAACGTTTGTTGAGATTTGAAACAGAAGAGGAACAAGTTAAGGATTACATGATAAAATGGGCTAAGAATTTTGGTTATAACATACAGATGGATCAATGGGAGAAAATGTGGGTAAATGGGATGAAATTCACATTGTGTTATAATTTAAGAGAGAATTTTTACAAAATGATGTACCATTGGTATAGGACTCCAGATAAATTATCTAAGATGTATAAAGGTACTTCTTGTCAATGTTGGAAATGTGGAAAAAAAAGAAGGGCCATTTTACTATGCATGGTAGACTTGTGAAAAAGCAAAAAAAAAAAAAAGAGAGAGAGAGAAAGAGAGAGAGAGAGAGAGAGATACAAATACATATAATTATACAAAGGATTTTAAAGATTAATATTGAGAAGAAACCAGAACTCTTTATTGGGACATATGGAGAGTCAATTAGAAAAGACTCATGGAAGATTGGTTTTATATATGGTAACTGCAGCAAGATTACTGTATTCGCAACGATGGAGAAATATTGAAACACCCACAATGGAGGAATGGATTCTGAAAAAGGATTGAATAAGGGGCTGAAGACAATGAATTTGTTTATAACAGATGGTTATATAAATTAAATAAATAATAAATAATAATAATAATAATAATAACTGCTGAAAAGAAGGTCAGAAGTCACTTATTTTTTCTGATTGTTTCTTTAATTATCTTTTTTCCCTTCTCTGTCTTGCGTTTTCTTTTCTTTTCTTTATATATTTTTCTATTACAGGTAGTCCTCACTTAACAACCCTAACTGGGACCGGCAACTCCACTGCTAAGCAAAGCGGTTGTTAAGCAAAACACCACGGGACCGGTCCGCTTAGCGACAGCAGTTCTGGCAGTCCCCGTTGCCTTCATTAAGTGAGTCCAGCGCACAAATTAGGTGCGGATCCACCCCGATCCAGGCCACTCACAGCTGGGTCCCTCCCAGCCCCGAGCCTGTTCTTCCGAGGCAAGGGACGGCCTCCCCTTCAACTCCCCCCACCCACCAATCTGCCCCCCATGACGCAGCGCAAAGCCCCCGAGCCCTGGAGCTTAGGAGCTCACCTCCTCCCACACCCCACTGGCAGCTCACCCAGGCGAGGAGTGCCCCACATCGCTCGCCTGGCCCGTCTTGCCCCCGACTTTGCCGCCGCCCTGGCCTGACACCACCCGCGTGCAGTCAGGGCGGGGAAAGAGAAAGGAGCCCCAGCGTGGAGCAAACAATCACCCACTCCCCCGCCCGTGGCCCTCCCCCGCCGGCCTGCAAGACACTTCCAGGACGCCTCCCTGTGCGTGGCCGGGACGGCGAGCCCAGCGGAGGGGAGGCGGGCGAAGAGGACATCGAAAGTAGCTGAGGGGCGGCAGTAAATGCGGGTGGGCCTGAATTTTTATCACGTGACCGCGGGGGGAGGGTCCACGCTGCGACGGTTGTAAGTTCGAGGACCGGTCCCAAGTCCATTTTTTCAGCACCATGATAAATTTAAATGGTCACTGAACGAATGGACGTTATATAGTCTTTTATCTATGTAAAAACTCTTCATAAAACTTACATATATAGATAAAAAAGCAAATATACCCCTACAACAAATGTGTGTCCATATAGGCATTGATACATGCTGGTCAGGACCCATTTAAAGGAAAACCTGGTCAGATCAAACACGTACATTACTAATTGAATTCCTATTGATTAAAATTAGTTGCCTGTAACAATAAAGCACTCAATTTGTCAAGCTGGTTGACCACCCATCTGCAGTACGTAGCAGCATCTGGCTGATCTCCAAAAACCTACGGAGGGCCAGACCAGATGCCATGGGGCAGTTGAAGGCCAAAGGAGAAGGCCGTGACCAACCTCGGATGCGTCGTTGCCCAGAACTGCCCATGGAATTAAGCAGGAGCTGAGCTTGATTCAAGGCAGCCCCCTCCCCCTCTACCCTAACCCTAACCCTAACCCTAACCCAGGAAGACCTCCTGGGCAGACTAGAGGCCCGGCGACCACAAACCATCGCCTGCTTCCCTTGTACTTTCACCGAGTCATTGCCTCTGGAGGGGGCAGCCCTGTTCAACTCGGCCACCTCCACAGCGGTGGAGTGGAGGTCTTGCATTCATGGAGCTGTTCTTCCCTTCCCTTTGCAAGAGGGAAGCCGGCAGGAAAGGCCTTGGCTCCGAGCTGCAACCCAGCCGGGCTCTTTCTAGCCAAGGAGCGTGTGCCGCTGACTTCAGGGCTCACAGGCCCTTCGCCGAGTGAGGACTCTGCCTGTCCGGGGTCTTCGTCCCCAAGGGGACGCACCTTGGCCAGAGAAGCGATCTTTTGCAAGCATTCCACCTCTAAAAGTGTGTGGGGGGGGGGGGGGGGGGGGCGACAAGAGGAAGGCAGACCAACGGACTGTCCGAGGCACAAACAGCGGCTCCTCCCCCTCCCTCCCTCCCTCTGCACCCACTCCTGCCCAGCAGCTCCCTTTACGGTTAAAGCCTCACAACGTGCAGGTCATGGGTACAGGGAGGGTAGGAAATCCCATCTTCCTTTTGAGGAAACACAGGCTTCAAGTTCAACAAAGGAGACTTTGGGAGTTGTATACGCTCCATTAAAACCGAGTCCACCATTTCATGTCAGTTCAGGTCCCCAGATACTGCAGATCAGTGGGCTGGATTAATGAAGGATAAAAGCGATTCTGCAATTCATTTAACAGTGAAGGTAACATCAGCCTGGTACTGACTGAGGTTTTCACAGAAACGTATGGGTTGGTTATTTCTGTGCACAATACGTACATCGTCCACTAGCACTTCTAGTTCATATTCGTGGATCCCGCCTCCTCCGTAAACCGAGAACCCGACCACGACGACCCCTGGCTTGTCCACAGAGAAACAGATGGCGTCAGGGGACCCGTTCCCAGTGTTCCAGCTCCTTCCCTGACTCGTCTTGGTAAATCGGTTTGGGCTGGACTTGACAGAATGCAGAGAGCCGAGTCCGTCCGCCTGGAAAGAAGACAGCAAAACGAAGGGGAGACGCGGCTGCAGCTGACTTGGGGGAGGGCTGGGCTTCTGACAGAGCAATGGAGGAACACGGGCAGCCCTGCGGTTTTCCAGCCTGTTGATCTGTGAACTATCCGATTAACCTTCTCTGCAAAAACATCACTAAGAGACTAATAATCCCCCAATTTCAAATGCCCTGGAACATCACAGGCAAAATGCTGCCAAAGCTTAGGTGCTCTACTTCCAGAATAAAACAAATAAATAAAAAGTAAAATCATCATAGGAAAATGGTATCTGCATTTAATATGGAAACATGTGGTTCCCCTGCAGTCATCTTAGCAGACCATGACAGAAATGATATGCTAGAATTACGCTTACAAGTGCGTTTGTAGCCTTTATCTCAGTAAATTTCATGAAATATAGAGGGGCAGATAATAGATTTTTCCCCTTTTAATCTAATAAAGAAGAAGAACATGTTAATTAGTGAACCTTATTACCTCAGACCCCAGAGCAGAAGCTGTGAGCTCACTCACAATACTTGCAAGCAATCCACAAGTATTAGAAACCAGATGTGCAGAGAACAGCTCATTTTCACGTCTAAGGCTATTTCTGACAGGTAACACTACAATCACCAGCATCTTCTCAAGGACCTCACGGAAACTTGTCATCCCAGAGATATTTTCTTCACTCTAGAGAATGAACAGATAAAACCAAAGATGTCCACATAAAATGATCGGTAATGTAACCCAGTTCTGGACTGATGTGTATTTGCACTGGCTAGTATTCAGAAGTCAAACTCTAAACCGTGAGGTCCTAGGACACACATAAATTCTGACTCAAGGAGCAGAACCCAACAGCTCCTTAATACGCAGGGAGGTGTGAGCTTGCTCCCTGGGGGTACTGAGGGGGGCAGGGGTGTCAAAAAGGTCAAGATGCCATCCACAGCAATGGAGCTGAGGTCCTGCCTCACTTTGGGCGCATCACACCCATGATGAATCTAACAAAGGGGCGGGATTTCAACTGCATGGTCATGGCTACCATCTTGACTTTTTTGACACCCTGCTCATACCCACAAAAATAAAGTGGTAATAATCACAGCAGGTTATGAATGTTAAGTGAGAGGGGATGACCATCTCTTGAGGGTATGGTAGACCTTGAGGTCACACAGGTTTAAATCCTGGGGCTGACATGGAGTAGCTGATCTTTATCTTCGTAAGAGCTCCTCTTGAAACTTATCTCTTAGAGCTGTAGCTTGAATCATGTCAACTGGATTTCTATTTTCTCAGTGGAAACGTTTCGCTCCTTATCCAAGAAGCTTCTTCAGTCTGAGTAAAGTTAGTAAGGGAATCCTTAAATATGTTTCTAGGGTGGCTGTGTGACCTTGCACCTGGGGCTAGGTCATGGTTATTTTGAGATGTTTATTTCTAAGTCCCTTTCTCATCTAAAGGAGGATCGTTAAGATTACCCTGCTGCTGTTGAGCTTGCGAAATGGTCTTAATCTTCCTAGGCACAGAAGACAAAGCAGGAAGGAAAATAGGGGAAAGATTGTGCCTGAGGCCCCCACCTCTATTCAAGGAAGGATTTTCCAAGTTGGCATAAATGGACTCCTTGACCCCTCTCTCAAACCACCTATCTTCTCTGTCTACGGGCTGTAGCCTGATCTCAAGGATTGCTTTGATTTGAGGACAGGCCCATCCCTAGTTAAATCAAGTGCTCACGATGAGGTCACCGAAGCCCATCACGCACAGAGCTAACTCAAGCCTGTGCCTTCAGGGCATCTGTTCTGGTTTCCCCTGCTTGGCTGGGTGGCCAGAGCTCCTGCAGAACCCAACGCTGCCCTAGCTGCTCCATTAGTGGGTGAGCAGGCCTGGAAGTCAGCTGCCAGCCTCCAGAGTGACGACGAGGGCCCAGCTGCTCCCGAGAGGAGGCGCCAGCCAAAGCTAAACCTCCCCCTTGGTGAAAACACCCAACGCAGCTTTAGCCGATGCCCCTGAGGACCTACTGTGACTTGTGCTGGCCGCGCGGGAGCGTTTCTGGAGCAGAGGCTTACCTGGCTTAGTTTTTCCATGTGTGCCACCAGCAGAGGGAAACGGTGGGCCAGCGCAGAGTCGTTCTCGGTGCTGGCTTGCTTTAGTCCCGAACACAGCAAGGCTTCTCCATCGTAAGCAATGGGGAAGATGGAGGTGAGCTTCACAGATGTATGGCACAGTGCTGACATCACAGCTGCCAGGAGCCTGCTGCTCGAAGTCTTGAAGTTGGCTTCCTGGATGTCCTGAAAAAAGGGCAGGTTGGAGCAAAGCAACGGGCTTCCGGCTGAAACCAGGATGAGGTTCTGCTCCGCTGGATCACACACCCAGGGTGCTGTGCCAACGCTGGTTTGGGAAGGCTCGGTGGCAGCGTGGAGAAAGCAATGTCTTCAAGGAGGGGATGGTAGGAAGAGGGAACCGACAAGAGGGAGCAGAGGCAAACCGAAGGGGCTGGGGGAAAACACTAGGAAGAAAGAAGCGCAATTGGAGGAGGAGGAGGAGGAGGAGGATCCTTCATTCCTCCTCCTCTCTACCCCTCCTGGCTTGTTAAGAGTTACTGAACCTAGTCCCTGCAAAACAGAAACGCAGCCCTTTCAAGGATGAAGGAGCAACTGGCAACGGGGGTTTAGAACGATGCCCTGTTCTGCACGGGGAGGACATGGGCTACAGGAGCCTGCATATCTTGGGCCAACCTGATGGAAGAATGTCACTCAGTGGTGCTGGAAAAGGGTAGACCTTTTTAAAGCACCACCTCTAAAACTGAAGAACGAGGAGAGATTTTTAGTACCTGATCCAAGCAGTTGAGTAGATCGCAGAGGCACGCCCACTGCAAGGCTGGGGTGGGGTAGAAAGAGTGGAAGCAGGCCGTGAAGGTGTTGTGGCACTCCTGGAGGGCCGCTTCCAGAAGGCTCAGGGGCTGAGTGAGGTAGCCCTGAGGGTCGTTGTCCAGCTTTATCATGCAGCGATCGACTCCTTCCGACAAAATTTTCCTCAGCAGGGTCCTCGTCTTTCCAATGCAGTCTGCGAGCCTGCTGCTTTCTTCAACAACGGCTTTAGCGGTGGCTGCAAAAAGTGGTAACGAAACCGATACCAGGAATGCCATCAAGACGTTCAGTGATGATTCACAGAAAAAAAGGCACGATTTTGTCTGGATAAGGGTGTACCTGAAGGCCCACTAACTAAACTAAACTAAACTAAAGTAACAAGGAGCCTTTGGGGCCACGCCCCCTTCCTTTTGGGTAGACCGAAGAGACGATTACCTTCCGTTAATCCAAGCTTTCTACTCTGTCCAAAAAAGGGAGCCACGCACAAGCTGACCACGTGTTAAGTCAGCTTCGAAGCTGGAGCCGATATCCCAGCTTATTCCAAAGCAGGACAAAACAGGAAGCTATATTTATTTCACAGATGATTTCCTGGTTTCTCTGCCCTTGCTACAAATGGAGGGGAGAAAAGCCTGCCTGTACAGCCAGAAGCCTTGTTCGCCTCTTGGCTCGCCAAGGTGAAATAGAATTGTTCTGCCGTGAAATGAGTTTTACTGAAAAGAGGGCCCTATTTCATTAGGGAGTACGTGCACTCGAAGTGGTAAGGCAAAGCATCTCACCTGAAACGGGGTAAATTTCACAGGTGTAGACACGCAGTAACCTCAAGCAGCACGTGCCGACAAATCGCAGCCTTTCTAAGTCCAGAAGGGTGGCCGTGTACTGGAACCCCTTCAGTCCTCGAAGTTCCTCTACTCCTAAAACCAAGGTTGTCCAGCTCCAGTGAAGAATGCTCAGCAGCGACTCAAAGCACTCCTGTCCCAAAGGAATCACAAGCAAGGCAAGCCCGGCTCAACAAGGCGCACTCGTTAACCCGAGGCTCCTAAACTGGGCAGGAGGAGGTCCTGAGGGCGGAGGTAACGTTCCAGGGAAACACGGGGCCCTGCAGCAAAACCTTAGAAGGGGCTCAAACACCTCTGCCGTCCACTTGCGATTCCTGTAACCTCTCTCCCCCTTCTCTTACTGCCAAGACCCCTCTAGGGGTGGAGGGTGGGACAGGAGGCTGCACAATGCTTTGGAAATGCTAAAACGTGCCTGTCGGGAAGTCTCTTCCTCCCCCCCCCCCCCAAATATTTTTACTCTGGACTTCAGTTGAAATACAACAAATTCAAGAGTGCTTTTAACCCAGCTATGAAGGAACAGGAGAACCGCAGATGGTTCCTCCTCCTCCTCCTCCTCCTCCTCCTCCTCCTCCTCCTCGGGACACAGGAACGGTCCTTGCTGAACTGATAAAACTGTAGAAAACTGGAATGAGTGCAGAATTTAGCTTTCCAGAATTTTAGCTCTCCTTGTTTCAAAAAAACTTCTTGCCTAATCCTGAGGGTCCCAGGGCTACACTGGGAAGAGGGAGGGGCGCCCAGCGGCCTCAGGAGCTCAGCGCGGTGGGAGGCGAGAAAGAGAACCAGCTGCTCGCTGTTTTCATACTGAGTCAATGCGGCGGCACCCCCTCACCGTGCCCTAAGCCCGCCTCCAGAAAACTCCTGTCTTCTGGACATTATGAGTAAATGCCAATACAACATGAAGGACAGCAAGCTCCATGTTCACCTGTCCTGTTTCTTCAGCCACTGCAAGGATAAAAGGCCATCCACATAAATAAGTTTACTTAAGAAAGAATACACATTTCTGGTTTTAAAAAACATCAACCGTTCAACGTGCATATCCCTTTTTTTCACTTTGTACAGTGGAAGACTTAAAATATGCAGCAAGCTCTTTACTGCAGTAAGCCAACTCTTCACCTAATTAAAACACGGACAGACCTACACTCACCACGGAAACGGTTCTCGCAAAAGACCGCTTTAAAACGTGCACCGGCTCGCTGGTTTGCTGTTTGCCTTTGGATGCGCTCCCGTCACTTGTGGGCAGCCTGGAAGGCGAAGCAGAAGCAAGAAATAACTTTTACGCATCCTGCACGCAGGTTTGAGTGAAGCAACCCCCATGCTCCACGTCGCTTCCTGCAGGACATTGTTCCCGCTCCACGAGCTGCATTTATCAGCAGCATGAGGCACGCGGGGGTGCCCGACCAGCCGTTCCTTCCCAGGAGAAGGCGCTCAGAAGCTGGGAGAGGAAAATGGACCTGTTCAAGCACCCCGATTGCCTTAAAGGAGGACGGGGGGGAGGGGGAGGGGGAGGAGGACTAAGCTAGGGTCGTCTCCCAGCAATCACAAAAGTAGACCTTCCCCGGAACCTTAAAGGAACCTAAGCATTAATAAATACAAAACAAAATTGGCTAAATAAGTACTATATGTTCATTATGCAGAACAATTTAGAGAGCTATAATACTCCAATTAAAATAAGAAGCTGGTGTTATGAAAATGTACAACTAATCTTGTTGAATGGCACGTTAAACCTCAGGTTTGTATGTCTGTTTAAAGAGGGGAAAATACAGCATTACCTGTACAGCAGCTGAGGGATCTGACCCGCATTGACGTCTGTGCCGTTATTTGATTTCTTTGAACTTTTAAACTGGAAGACCATCCTGCAAGAGGAAAAAAGACGTAAAGGCCAGCGATGCTCCTCTGTTTCAGAGGCGCCAAGGGAAGGAAGAGGCACTTACCCATCGTCTGTGGTAATAGAGGCTTGTCCGTGGGAGCCACAGTCGCTGCTCGGGCCAGAAACCCGTGCCCAGGCCACGTACCACCAACTGGCTTGCAGAAGGACAGGCTCGTCAAACATCATGGCGTACTTTTCCCTGAGGAAAGACCAACGGAAACCCGCATCTGAGAGCAAAGCGCCACCAGGCACCGATTCCGTTCACCTTCCTCTGTGCTGTAGGTTGGCTGGCCGGTTGGACCGTCCAGAACAACGCTGGGCAGCTTATATTTCGAAAAAACAGGAGCAGATAAGAAGGAACCATGTCTGTCTGGACAAGACAAACTCCGTACATTACACAAAATACACCTGACCAGGGGCCTGGGAGAATAGTCAGGTTTTTAAGGATTTCTGGAACACCGTGGTTTGGCCTGTGGGTATAATTTTAGGTGGTTTACAGAACATGGCAAAGCAGGGAACAGAAAATGGGCTCAGTTTTATTCTAGAAACAAACTTAAGAGTCAATCATTTTTATAGCTTGTCTCCAAACTCTGTTTACAGAGGAAGTATTTTTAGATGGGAGCTCCACCAGGAGCAGAAGAGAGGGGAGGCAATTTTGCGAATTCCACCCAAAAACCTTCTCCAGAGAGCTGGGAGACCCTGTGGAATTGTAGAGGGCAGAGGGAGCGGCCTTGGAGGGCCCGAGGAAGAGCCGCTACAAAGGCAACGGTCAGATAAGAGGGGCTTGAGCCTGGGCCAAGAAAATTACTTGAGAAAACACCTGACAAGCTCCTCCCTTGTTCACACAAAGATAAATTGAGAGGCGGGGTAACACATTCAGACTTGCAAGATCCTGTACTATAGCCGTTACAAAAAAAGAGTCCTGACCTATATGGCATTGGTTTCTTAGTCTGATCTACCTTGTTGAGCTGACAGGAACAGACAGGAAGGGACATCAACAAACCCTGCCTTCTGTTTGTGGAGGTTTCAATTTAGGAGCTTCCGGTGGAAGAAATGGCGGACTGAAGATGGCTCTGCGAAAAGCAGAGCTGACGATTGTGGTGAAGAACGAAGAGCTGTTGAGTAGGCTGGCTCTTCAAAACCTCTCCAGACAAGAAAGGGATGGGAGATTGCCCACATGCGCTCGACAGTTGCTTCTTGCGAGGAGAATGCAAGACAGCGGTCCCTGGTGGGTTCTGAGCACTGGGAGGTGACAGGAATATCCATCTTGCTCGCAACCGGGGTCAGCGCCTTTTAAAGGACACTAAGTTCGCAAACTTCCTTTTCTAACCACATTCGGAAATTGCTTGTTAACTACTTTTAAGCTATTAGAGACCTTCAGATCAGCAAGTCTGAAAACACTGGGTGAGTTTTCCTTCAATCTTTAATGAAAGAAAATTTTAATCATAAGTTTAAGAATTAAAAAAAAATTGAAATAAACAGCAAAAATCTAAGTAAGACTTTGATCCTAGAAAGTTATAAAAGGATTAAGAGTCCAGATAAATTTGGGATAAGATTTTGCAATTAATTATAAAGAATTATTCCCATGGGAAACAGATTTATTTGGACTTTTGGAAGACAAAATAAAGATAAGCAGTTTTAAGAATTGGACACTAGAGGAACTAAAGATTTTAGTTAAATGAGAAAAATATACAAGACTGATTAACAGCTAATTAACTGGGATGTATAAAATGGGGCAAAACATTTTAACGTTGAAAATACTGAAGGACACTTTTGAAAAATGGAATCAGAAGTTAGTATCAACGATTTCAATAGTGATGTTTGCTTCTATGGATAGACTGTGTCCAAAAGATGTTATGGAAGAAATGGCTGATGAGGAACAAGTTTTATTTGACAAGACAGAGATGGCATCAAAAATGAATCTACAAATGACAGGTTAAGAGAATGATATAGAAAACGATGTCTCACTGGACATACAAAAGAAACCGGTTGATTATTTTAAAAATCAAAATACAAATAATACCAAGAGAGTGACCTGGATATTTTTTTTATGTTGGATTTAGAAAAGAGGCTTGTTAAAGGTTTGAAGAATGTTATGAGAAGGGACAAAGAAGAAATGAAAAGAAATCAAATTCTACGACATTATTTGAATGGACTAAAGATTAAGAATGTTAGAAGTAAAAGGAAAGAATATAAAGTTGGTTTATTTGATCAAAGTTAAAATAAGATATGTTGTTATTTCTGGTAACCCTTAATGCACTTCCTGCTGACACTAGGACTGAAAAGTTGATGCTTTATGGATTTGTCTATAGATAAGATATTCTGGAGGTGACGGACTCAACCATGGGGGAGCTGGGGATGGTGACAGCCGACAGGAAGCTCTGGCGTGGGCTGGTCCATGAAGTCATGAAGAGTCGGAAGCGACTGAACGAATAAACAACAACTATAGATAAGATACAAATAATATAGATTACCATTGTAATTAAAACCCTTAATAAAAATTATATATATAAAAAAGGAAGGTTTCAATTTAGTATCCAATCCTTACTTGGTTCAGAGTTGTAAAGCATGTCAGTTTTATAATTTTCTTGAGAAGGTTTTTTATTTAAGGAACAGAAACATCATTGACTGTGTCTTCTAGCCCAATATTTTAAGTTTCTCAAATATAAGGAGAGATTACTAGAATAGACTTATTATCATACTATAATTAAATTAATTTTAATTATATGTTCATAAAACAGTGAGTAGTTTTATATTAAATGATAAGCATATAAAAGTAGTCACTCCAGAGCAATGCAAGGTTTCAGAATATTTGTTAATGGAGACATATGGTTGGGCTAGTTCTCCTTGCTTATTGTCTTCCTTATTCTAAACTGGATGCACTCTAGATGCCCTTCCTTTTCAAACTGAGAATAAAAACCCGGGTTAAGAGAAGTGATTAATTTTTGAAAATTCTACTCACCTTGCAGCACAATCATATGCCAGGACATCCGTTTCAGCAAGAAGGTCCCCATCAGTCTCATGGTCGCCTCCATCTGGGCCCAGTTCGAACAGCTAAAAAGAGAAGCCTTCAGGAGTTTTACCTTCTGGCTGGACCGGGATGCCGTTCTCTTTCTTCCCCCTGCCCCAGCCTCCCTCTTGGGCCAACCCAGGCGCCAAGAGAGCAGCTTTAGAACCAGCACCGGATCGGAACCTTCCCCAGAGAGACTGAGCAAGTGGGGGCGGGCTGGCATTTAAAGCAACTGGCTGCCACTTCAGCCGCCCAGGAGCCCAAGGCAGCCTCAGGCAGGCAAAAGGGTCCCTTTCAATCTTCTGGGCATGAGACACGCTCACGTCTTCTGAGAGGGCGTTCCAACTTTGGAACAAAATTTAGCCGTTCTGAAATTTCGAACCAAACAGCCTGTTTGGCATGTTCTGAGGTCAACACGCCCAACTCTGCGTTCCTAGAGTTTCCATCTGAGTTCAGGGCGAATGTTCTTCTCCACAGGACCAACCCAGGTCCAGACATTCATTTTAGCACATTTTACCAGAATGGGGAGGATATGTAGCCTGAATAACACAGAATTCAGAGTTGCCAATGAACAATGTGCCCCCAAATTTAGGTATGTGCCACTACATGACAATAGGCCTGTTTTATAAGTATAGTAAGAACCACCCTTATGGTAACTTATAGTCAGGAATACATTTGAGGGAAGAGAGGGAGAAGAACACCTGAGAAAAATCAAATGTGTACCTGCATGTTCCTTATTATTTTCACATTTATATATTTTTTCCAGAAAAGCAAGTTTCATTCCATACTGATATTTCAACCGTTGCCTCTCTAGCTTGATCAAAGTCACACTGTGTTCCAAATTCAGATTTTAACAAAGCTCCTTTCCTTACCTTTATTTTAGCCGTGTACTCTCCTCTGCCCCCAAAGAGGCCAAGGCCGCCAAGCAAGAGGTCAGTGTCCACACAAAAGCGAATGGCTTCCACGGAGTGGGCTGAGTAGCCCCACCCTCCTCCATGACCTAAAAAAAGGAAAGCAGGTTGTCACACAACTGTCTACAGGGGCTACAGGGTGAGGGGAGAGGATCAGCAGCTAAGAAGGAGAGGGTTACTTTCAAATCTGTTGACAATACTATAGTCTTCCTTGGAGTAGACTTTCATCACAGCGTGACTCTCCTCTTCTGTGTTCATCACACCCATTTTTAAGTCCTGCATGGCAGCCAATGTGTCAAGACAACCTTTAAAAATAAAGGAAAAGGATGAATACAGTTTGGAAAATTCACTGGTAACAACCAAATAATTTCCAAAAATGATCATATCCATCAAAGTGGACCACTGGTAACAGGTTACAAATGTTGTTGTTTATTCGTTCAGTCGTTTCCGACTCTTCGTGACTTCATGGACCAGTCCACGCCAGAGCTTTCTGTCGGCTGTCACCATCCCCAGTTCCCCAATGGTTGAGTCCGTCACCTCCAGAATACCATCCATCCATCTTGCCCTTGGTCGGCCCCTCTTCCTTTTGCCTTCCACTTTCCCTAGCATCAGCTTCTTCTCCAGGGTTACAAATGACAATCATTTAAATGTGAGTTGGAGGGCACACTGGCATATCAGATAGTAAACCTGGCTTTCTATCTAAAGAACACCAAAGGAATATAAAACACTTTGCAAATTATTTGTACTGTATAACTGTACAGCTATAACTGTAGGATCAGAATTTCTCCAAATCAACATGCAGGCTGACTTAATTTATCTTTAAAAGGAAACACTGCTTAATATCTATCTGACAGCACAGCCCTTGAACGTTCCAAGCCTTCAACTATAAAAGCATGAAGAAAAATAATATCAGCTACAGGTAGACCTCGCTTACCGACTGCCTCGTGCAGCGACTGTTCAAAGTTACGACGGTGCTAAAAAAAATTACTTTGTGGCCAAGATGCGCATTTATGACCTTTGCAGCCTCTCTCTCTCTGTCACGTGTTCGCCATTACAGTCAGTCAGTACGTGTTCTTCTGTGCCTGACCCTTTTTTAATCTCCCCCCCAAGGAGAGAGATTGGAGGAAGGGGTTACAGGAGAGTAAGCAGGCACACCACGGGGAAGACACATGGAAAGGAATGCGCTAGAGCACTACACAAACAGCAGGCCCTAGCGCATTCCTTTCCATGTGTCTTCCCCGTGGTGTGCCTGCTTACTCTCCTGTAACCCCTTCCTCTCCAATGAATGTAAATACAAACATCAATTGTCTCCTTGCTCATTATCCCGGCACAGGAGTGAGCATTCCCAAGGGCGGGGGAATGGGGGAAAGGACAGCTGAAGTAAAATCGGAAGCACTGTCACAGTCACTTGATTTTCCACTTAGCAATCACATCACTCAGCGACCGAGTTGCCAGACCCAACTGTGGTCGCTAAACGAGGAATACCTGTAGTTCATGAAGTTATTCTTGCAATAATGTACGCTATTTTGACAGCTACTTGAGGTGGACCATTCCTACCGAGCATGTGCAAAGCGGCGTGGGATCTTGTGGTAAGAGCTTTGGACCCTGTTGGAAGAGCCAGTTCTGGACTGAGAATGCTGCAGCGTGACTGCGTGTCCGGAGCGGAGGGAAGTCTGGAATCAGCCACAACGGAGTTGTAACTCCACAATTCTCTTGTATTTGGTCGAAACCTGATCAAAATAATAAGTTTCAACTGTGCAAGACATTTCAAGCGGTCTCAGCCCAAGCCGGGGTTTTCAGGCTAGAGGTTGCAAACTTCATGCCCCCACCTTGTGGTGACTGCAATGGACAGGCAGGTGGGTCTTATTCTAGAAAATCATGGCCGACAAAGAGTGAATCCAAGCATTCCATCTCTCTAACAGCACCAGTTCTACTGGCACAGAGGCTGCTGAAAATGTGTAACTTCGGGCAGGGCCGGCTCTAGGCTAAGGCTGAGGCGGCACTGGCCTAGGGCGCCAAAGCTGGGGGCACCGACGTCACCCCTCCTTCCAAAACATTCCAAAAACGCAAATCGTTGCACTGGCAGGAAGTGGCGCCATCAGTCAATGTGGCCGAGGGGTGCCACATACCGTTGAGCTGGCCCCGGCCCCAGGGGTCGCCCATCGCGACACAGAGGCTGCCACTTGAAGGATGCGCATCAGAGAATAAACCCTGCTAAACCCAGCTCCTGCGTGAAAGGCAGGATATAAACCTGACCAAGAAACAAACGCGATTTACTGTTAAGTAAACAAGGGAGAGTCAGGCTACAGAGTCAGCTGCAGCAGGCAGGACCCTGCCCTGGTTTGTCTCATTCTAGAAAATTATGTCTGGCTTTAGGGAGAGAAGATTGCTACGTTCTGGAGCAGAGCTCTAGGAAACGAACAGGACAAGACCAACAGAACAGTTAACATTCTGGATTCCCACACGATTCTGCTGCAGATGCCACCTCTTCTCCTCACCTCTCACATCAACTCACAGAGCAAACCTTCTACCCACAGTTGCAGTTCTGGCTTCATCTCCCCCTTAGCGAAGATCCCCCCCCCCCTTTTCCTATCTCTTCTCATTCTCGGTGCCTCTCCACGCCTTCTCCTTCATCGTGGTACGAGCTCATCCGCATCCTCTTTGAAGCAAGTAACACTTCAAGGGACACCCGCTACGAGCAAGTACGTTGTTGCTCTCTCGCTAACCGTGCTGTTCAAAAGAAAGGCAGGATCCAGCATCCCGAAGCCGGATGCGTCGGCCCTTTTCACGTTCACTAAACTGGCTTTCAAAAAGTTATTCTCCCCTTCCGTAGTCTTTTATTTCCTTTCTACCACTGCCACTACCAACACTTACCGCCAAATAACATCATAAACAGGATCTAGACACACGCCAAACCCCTGAAGGTCCTCCTGTTCAGAATCATTAAATGTTTTACAACTTCCATCAACTTTATTTATCAAAAGACACTTAAATGGAGGGGGCTCCGATATGGAAGCAGGTATCAAGCCTAGGAAAAACATAAGCAGAAGTCAAATATTTGGCCATTATTCAGTCTCTTAAATGACAAGATCATATGAGGAACCATATACACTGCATTTACCTGAGTTGAATTTACGAAGATTCCCCCCCATCCCAAAAATGATTAGAAGGAAGGAGGTTACACGCGCACACGCTCATTCCTATATGCTCCTCTTGGCAACTCGGCCTGCCGGTGTGCATGGAAGTCAAAGGAGATTCCCTCCCCCACCCCATAACGGTGCCTATGTCTCACTTCCAACCTGGATGCACACACTGGCAGAGGCTGCACTCCAAGTGTAGTACAGATTAGTTTTTGTGTGTACGTGTGTGTGTGTGTGTGTGTGTGTGTGTGTGTGTGTGTGTGTGTGTGCATGCCTTCGAGTCAACTGCCTGGACAATTCCCTGCAATTTCCTTGGCAGTACTTTTCAGGCGCGGTTTGCCCGTTCCTCCTTCCGCCCCAAGGTCTCCCAGCTGGCTTGGTGCCTAAGGCGGGACTAGAACTCGGGGTCCCCTGATTTCCAGCCTGGTGCCTTAGCCACGACATCAACCCGCTGTCCTGGTCAAACCAGCGCCTGCAAGAAGTACAGCATCCCTACCGTAAATGAGCTAGCGGCTCTTCTCTCCCCTCCTTCCTCTCCACAAAAAGCACAGGGCCAACATCCGTGACACCTCCCAAAACCCTCGCTTCCCAGAAAAACCCACCTGCGGGACAAGCCGTGGCTAGAGAGTCTCCCCCCCAGACAATGCAGCAAGGGCAACAACGGCGGCCTGATGGACTGGGCCCCACAGCCCCTGGAGGAGATCCCCGTCTCCCGTTGCCCCTCTGCCACTTCGTTTGCATGCTCTCTTCCGGCTGCGGCTGCGCCTGCTGCTGCTTTACGTGTTCTCACTGAATGCGAGGCAGGCAACCCTGATCCCGCCCCCCGCCCCCCAACTGACAAGTAATTATTTTGAGCCACAATTCCCTTCCTTTCGGATACATCTCTTGGCTCTGAAGAAGCCGATGCCTCAGCCAAGACAACCACCAGCGATTAATGGTTCCCCTGAAGCACTGCAGCCAAAAAGCCTCTTGCCTATGATATGCCGGCTGGCGAAGATCTCCGATGTTGCGAGCACGTGGGGGTTGATCAGCGCTTCATCAATCCGAAGAAAAGTCTGATCCCCGCTGGCTCCGACCCAAGTCGCCTTGCGTCCGTACTTGGAGCCCACGTTAGGCACCGCCGCTGGCTTTGCGTTCCAGTACGGAATATCCAGAATGGGCCTGCCCAGCTGCCCTTTCTGAAGGGGTAAATTAGAAACAAGAAACAGCAGAAGATTAAGCATTAAAGGAAACTCAAATAGCGAGTGAAGAATCACACGTTCTCAGCTGTGTCAGCTGTGGCACTAGCAAATATCTCATTAAAAACCTCCCTCAAACCTCCATCATTTGTGGTTTAGTTTCAATGAACCACGTAGGAGAAATAACATGAAAGCCTATCAGTATTAATTATTAGTATTCAAGTGTAATTAGAGTAGCTTGTTTGTGAGATGGGCGGCTATATAAATTTGATAAATAAACAAACGAACAAACAAACAAACAAACAAACAAACAGTTTATATGAATTGGGTGGGGACTGCCAAGGGTTAGGCCCAAGGTTGATAAGACTCTCTTGGAATGAACCTGAATTTGGTGGATAATGGGCTGGGGACTCACTTCCAACTGGAAAACTATGTCTTGAACGCCTCCAGTTTTAAACATTGATAACATCCTTAAATTTAACGTTGTCCCACCCAACTTCAGCGGGTTCCTCCAAGGATGGAGAACGTTCTGCTTTGCACAATTGATCTGGGCAAGGAAAGTCATTCCAAGGAAAAAGGCTTACGGAGAAACTTCCAAACGTGAAGACTTGCCCGTCCGTCAACAGAACAGCGGTGTGGTTGCTGCCCGCGGTGACCTGGGTGCTGGGTCCTGGCAGCGCTTGCACGAGGGTGGGGCATCCCCTAAGTCAGAAAAGAGCAACGGTAAGGTCACCCATTTTGGGGCACCCGCCGCCCAACAGGGAACCCAACAGCAATTAGAGAACCTGAAATGGCACCATTAGAGAACCTGAGGATCTGCTGGATGTCGGGAATAGAGAGCAGGTCAAGGAAGGCATTCAAACGATTCAGAGCGTTAATGGTCATTATTTTGTATCTGGGTGGTTTAAATGCTTTCCTTGACCTGCTCGGACAAGCAGGGGCCAGCTCCTGGTGGACCTCGGCTGACCTCCGAAAAGGTGAATGGGACCGGACCTGGACAGGGAAGGACCAGGTTTCCAAGAGGAAGGGGAGGGCAAGCTGCCGCTGCTCCCCTGCCGGGAAGGGATCCACCTGGAGTCACGCTGGTTCAAAGGAGCCTCCGCCTTTTGCGGGTTAGGGTTGAACCTGCTCAAGGGAAGCGGCTCTGAAACTACAGGCAGGTAAGGCTCCAAGACCAACCTGTTCGGAAGGCTCCGCCAGTCCTGGCCTACACAAGTCTCAGGACGGCACAGCCTGGCAGCTGAAACACTACGAAAGCAGTGCTTGCTTGCGTTTCTCACCCACGGAGAGTCCCCCCTTCCAGGTTCTTGGCCTACTTTGCTATGTAGCAATGGAAAGCTGGGTGTCACCGGCACCCCGATGATACCAGACTCTGAACCAACGGACTGCCTCTCATGAAGGTGTTAAGCAACAGGGAAGACAGGAACCAACCCTACGGTGCCCCGCACGTGAGTGGCCACTGGGCAGACCTCTCTTCCCCGTAAGCCCCCACTGGAACTGTCCACTAAGGAGGAAGCAGAGCTACTGCAGAGCTACTGTGCCTCCGAGTCTCAACCCCCACAGTTGGCCAAGTAGGATGCCACGGCTGAGGTGGTGAATGCTGCTGAGAGGACCAACAGTGCTAGAAGAGGGCCACTGGTCCACCGTGTTTCCCAAACATGGCACACTTACAACCACTGCAGAACCACAATTGTAAACCGCCCAGAGTCGCTTGCGAGACGGGCGGTGAGATGGGTGGTGCAGAAATGTGAAAAATCAATCAATCAATAAAATAAATACAAGCTAGCTGACTCTTAAGATGACCTTTGTACATGTCCATTGTTACTTCTTGCCAGTTTATTAACTAGTATCATTCACTGTACTATACCAACCCCTCACTATTTTAAAAAAAGGGCAGGCATCTTTCAGTTTCTTAACTCCCCAATACTGAAGGGCAGATCATATTACTGATTTTTTAATACCTCTATTTGGTCTAGTGGTTAAGGCTCCAGGCTAGAAACCAGGAGACCGTGAGTTCTAGTCCCACCTTAGGCACGAAAGCCGGCTGGGTGACCTTGGGCCATTCCCCCTCTCTCAGCCCTAGGAAGGAGCCAATGGCAAACCAGGAGACCGTGAGTTCTAGTCCCACCTTAGGCACGAAAGCCGGCTGGGTGACCTTGGGCCATTCCCCCTCTCTCAGCCCTAGGAAGGAGCCAATGGCAAACCAGGAGACTGAGAGTTCTAGTCCCACCTTAGGCACGAAAGCCGGCTGGGTGACTTTGGGCCAGTCACTCTCTCTCAGCCCTAGGAATGAGCCAATGGCAAACCAGGAGACTGAGAGTTCTAGCCTTAGGCATGAAAGCTGGCTGGGTGACTTTGGGCCAGTCACTCTCTCTCAGTCCAACTCACCTCACAGGGTTGTTGTGGGGAGAATAGGAGGACGAAGGAGTATTAGGTATGTTCCCCGCCTTGAGTCATTTGTAAAAATAATAAAGGCGGGATAAAAAATAAAATTAAAAAAATTAAAATAAACATTATGTGAAATTCATTCACACAAAGTATCACATGTTTTTTAAAAAAACTCAGTTGTTATCTTTTAATTTTTAGGACCATAAGAAAATTATTCTGCAAATAAAATAAACCAATGCAATCTTCCCCCAATCAGAATTTTCATACTTATGTTGCAAGACTGACATACCTAGAATTAACATCTCCATGCCCAAGCTGCCCATGCTGCCCATATCCAAATGTGTAAACATCACCATTCTCCATTAGAACAACTAGGGAATAAAATAAAGTTGGAAATTGATTAGCATCCTGGTTACGAGGCTCTGCATCATGAATTCGTCAATGCCAAGAGCTGTCTTGACAGACTTTGAGCACTTGACATATAAACATACTCGAGAGAAGTAGGACCAACATTTCTCCCGGGGGCACCACTACCCACGTCTTGGTCTGGCCGAGCCATGCTGCTAGAGCAGGAGCGCCAATCATTTGGCTCCTGGAGCCACCCGTGACTTTGTGCACACATGCAAACACCAATATGCACGGAACCCTTTTACACACACACATGTGGCACCTCCCCTCAAAGCAAGTATGCCATCCCCACAAGGATTCAAAATCTTCTCTGGCAAAGTACAGAAAAAACAAAGCGGCTAGATATGTATCTGATAGAAAGGCTGTACCTGAGTGATGAAATCCACAACTAACTTGTATAGCTCGGAGATCACAGTCAAAGTGGACAGTCCCCGGAGGGTAAGTGGTTATTTTGCTGGCATCTTTCTCACTCCTATCTCCGCTTCCATCTACAAATATAAGATACAAGGATGTCCCATTCTGTTTCTCAATTAGCTTCACACTAAGTAGCATCAAATCACATAGTAAGAAGAGGCAAATAATAGTATCACAGCTAGAAGAATTATGCAATGAAATACTTGGATACATTCATTGTTAAACATGAAAATTAACTGTATCTCAGATTTCAATGACAAACCAGAATCTGGATATGATTTTTTATATGTTAACAAAGGAACACATCATGCGACATGCTGGGCTTGAGGAATCCAAGGCTGGAGTTAAAATCGCTGGAAGAAACATTAACAATCTCAGATATGCAGATGATACCACTTTGATGGCTGAAAGCGAGGAGGAGTTGAGGAGCCTTATGACGAAGGTGAAAGAAGAAAGTGCAAAAGCTGGGTTGCAGTTAAACCTCAAAAAAACCAAGATTATGGCAACGAGCTTGATTGATGACTGGCAAATAGAGGGAGAAAAAGTGGAGGCAGTGACAGACTTTGTATTTCTAGGCGCAAAGATTACTGCAGACGCTGACTGCAGCCAGGAAATCAGAAGACGTCTACTTCTTGGGAGGAGAGCAATGGCAAATCTTGATAAAATAGTTAAGAGCAGAGACATCACACTGACAACAAAGGTCCGCATAGTTAAAGCAATGGTTTTCCCTGTAGTAACCTATGGCTGTGAGAGCTGGACCATAAGGAAGGCTGAGCGAAGGAAGATAGATGCTTTTGAACTGTGGTGTTGGAGGAAAATTCTGAGAGTGCCTTGGACTGCAAGAAGATCAAACCAGTCCATACTCCAGGAAATCAAGCCAGACTGCTCACTTGAGGGAATGATATTAAAGGCAAAACTGAAGTACTTTGGCCACATAATGAGAAGACAGGATACCCTGGAGAAGAAGCTGATGCTAGGAAAAGTGGAAGGCAAAAGGAAGAGGGGCCGACCAAGGGCAAGATGGATGGATGGTATTCTGGAGGTGACGGACTCAACCATTGGGGAGCTGGGGATGGTGACGGCCGACAGAAAGCTCTGGCGTGGACTGGTCCATGAAGTCACGAAGAGTCGGAAACGACTGAACGAATAAACAACAAAAAATGTTAACAAAGAACTTTTCCACCATCCATTCAAAGAAATTAAAAACTTAAAACTATTATATAGCCATTATTTTTTAAAAATACGTTATTTATATATTGATTATATATACGTATACAATACTAGATGCAAACAAATAATAGAAGCTCCTGGGTTCTCTTCCAGTAAATAGTATTTAAGTTATATGCCATGGCAAAATCATGCAGACCTCCATATTGTTTAATATGTTGTTTTAACAAAGCAGTAAAGACATTTGTTAGGATAAAAATTTAATATCAATATTAGAATGACAACAATAATCTGAGTATACTACAAAGTGGACTGAGGATCATTACAAATAATTGTGAAAAACCACCACCATTTATTTTTCAGACCATGTTATTTTTGCATTTCATATTTTGATTCATTTCTATTTTTCTTAAAAAGGGTGTATCAAAACAAGGAAAAAATGAAAATAAAGAAATAAGATATATAACTTCACAAAACATCACAACAATTTTATCTCAAAGGATGCGTGGGTGGGTTAAAACCTGAGTATTACTGAAACAATGATCGCCAACATTCGCTGGATCATGGAAAAAGCAAGAGAGTTCCAGAAAAACATCTACTTCTGCTTCATTGACTACGCTAAAGCCTTTGATTGTGTGGATCACAACAAACTGTGGCAAATTCTTAAAGAGATGGGAGTACCAGACCACCTTACCTGTCTCCTGAGAAACCTGTATGCGGGTCAAGAAGCAACAGTTAGAACCGGACATGGAACAACCAATTGGTTCAAAATTGGGAAAGGAGTACGACAAGGCTGTATATTATCACCCTGCTTATTTAACTTATATGCAGAGTACATCATGAGAAATGCCGGGCTGGATGAACCACAAGCCGGAGTTAAGATTGCCGGGAGAAATATCAACAACCTCAGATATGCAGATGATACCACCCTAATGGCAGAAAGTGAAGAGGAACTAAAGAGCCTCTTGATGAGAGTGAAAGAGGAGTGTGCAAAAGCTGGCTTGAAACTCAACATTAAAAAAACCCAGATCATGGCATCTGGTCCCATCACTTCCTGGCAAATAGAAGGGGAAGAAATGGAAGCAGTGACAGATTTTATTTTCTTGGGCTCCAAGATCACCGCAGATGGTGACTGCAGCCATGAAATTAAAAGACGCTTGCTCCTTGGGAGGAAAGCTATGGCAAACCTAGACAGCATATTAAAAAGCAGAGACATCACCTTGCTGACAAAGGTCCGTATAGTTAAAGCTATGGTTTTTCCAGTAGTAATGTATGGCTGTGAGAGTTGGACCATAAGGAAGGCTGAGCGCCAAAGAATTGATGCTTTCGAACTGTGGTGCTGGAGAAGACTCTTAAGAGTCTCTTGGACTGCAAGGAGGTCAAACCAGTCAATCCTAAAGGAAATCAACCCTGACTGCTCATTGGAAGGACAGATACTGAAGCTGAAGCCCAAATACTTTGGCCACCTAATGCGAAGAGAGGACTCACTGGAAAAGACCCTGATGCTGGGAAGGACTGAGGGCAAAAGGAGAAGGGGACGGCAGAGGATGAGATGGTTAGATAGCATCACCGATGTAACAAACATGAATTTGAGCAAACTCCAGGAGACAGTGGAGGACAGGACGGCCTGGCGTGCTATGGTCCATGGGGTCACGAAGAGTCGGACACGACTAAACTACTGAACAACAACAACAATTACTGAAACAAAAATATCCTGGGAAAATCAATGGATCTGGCTTCAGATATAATCCTAAACAATATTCCATTATCATCTCTGGCACAAATTTCATCAAAGTATTCTTTCCATTCTTTGCCATTAAGCTCTTCACTGAACATACATGAAATTTAATAACACATTCTAACATTAAAAGAAAAAAACCATGCAAACATTTGCATATCTTCTCATTTATGGAGTTTCTTACTCAAATAGTGGAATTGATAGGATATTGGGTAATACGGAAAATGTCCTTCCATTTCTCAAAATGCAAGGAAATTTTCTGTTTTGGCAAGCATTCTCGGAGGGTGTCCCTCCCAGTTGCTGTACTAGTTACTACAAGACAGTGCAAGTTGGGTTTGAACTTATTGTTCTGGTCACTTTGTCAGGCCCAGCCCAAGAACGACGAAGAGTCAGTCCAGTCAAACTCCAGTGCTTCATTTGCTCACACCGTACAGACAGAACCTTGCCAGACTAAAGCTTCTCCACCTAACCTCAGGGGAAATGACCTGGGTGCACAAGTGGCCGGCGCTGTGCAAGTGCAGAGGGGCTGAGGGAGGGTGCGCAGGTGGGGGAAACTTACCCCAGCAACTTGAGACCTTCCCTGCCGGCTTCCCCACTGACTTTCTGGGGAAGCCGGCAGGAAAGGTTGCAAATGGAGAGCACGTGATCGCGGGGCGCTGCAACTGGTCTGAAGCGCAAACCAGTTGCCAAGCACCCCGACAGCGATCACATGACCACGGGGGTGCTAGGAGAGCCGGAACTCCGAGGACCGGTCGTAACCACCATTCATTCAGCACTGTCGTAACTTCAAATGGTTGCTGAATGAATGGTCGTAGGTTGAGGACTACCTGTATGCTACATTTGTTCTGATGCTCGCAAAGCCACATTTTGTTGCCCCAGCGAACCACCCCACCAGCCAGCATACCCCAGGTAGACTACCCAACTCAAATTCCCTTTTTTTCCCTTCTTTTTTCTGCTACCTATCTCAAACTTCTATTTAACCCTGAAACTCAGATTCTGGAAATTTCCAAAATTTTGAGCAGGAATGATAAAGCTATCAAATAATCAAGAGTTGCTGTACTTTAATTAGTCTCACTGGGAAGTTTGTACACTATAAGAAGAGGGGGAAATACCAATATTCTAGAGTTAGACAGTGAGATCAGGGATTCTTTATGTCTTCGGTTATTGATTACTTGTCAACACACTAGCACTGTTTAAATGCTTGCGGCCCTTACAGATGAGTGGCAATGCACCAACAAGACAGGGCTAGTCAGGAAAAAACAGGCACTTGCAGATCTGCCATTGGAAGTTTTAATGTCAATTCTTTCCTCAAAATGATTCCCTTCCTATATTGCAAGAGTCACAACCTCAACAAAGAGAAGTGTGCATCTAGAATAATGGAGTAAGAGACCTAACTTGCATTTTATCATTTTCAAGAACAATGCCTCACATGGTAGAAATGTAAGGAAGCAAACAGTAAGTGTGTGTTATGTCAGATCTGTAGATCATGTACCAAAGAATATTCTTCTATCAATACAAAATCCTCAAAGCAGGCTCTTCTCTTCCAGTTCTTTAAACTGACTCAAAGTATATTGAATATTATCCATTCTGCTATCTGAATAAGTTACTCATTTTATTTCTCAAACAAGTTAGTTGCCATAATAGTTAACACCTTTTAAATCTTTATATAATAAAAAGAAAATGTAAAATTTACATAAATCAATTCTGAGCGTCCTGTGTGTCAGTACTCTTCTTGTGTCTCTGGGTTGGTGGGATGCCAGCAATACTACGTTGGCTTGCAAAATAATTGACAGAACAGGGTAGCCCTGGTAACGCTGGGCACTGCACATATGGCATACTGGCCTCAATGTGCCAAACTCGGCTGCCGTGGCCCCACGTGGCACAAGTGTGCCTGAGATCAGGAACCCAGTCTACGTCCCCTACATTACTAGAAAGCATTATGAGAACGTTTTGACTGCCCAAAGCTGCGATGGGCAACCGGACGTCAGTATCTATGGAGACATGGAAGATCAGGAGGAAAGAGTCAAATGTACGAATTAGTGAAGAAATAAAAAAGGTATATTGGGTGGCTGAGAAACGAAGAGAAAGGGGAAGGGTGTCCTGTGGGAGATCTGCATGCAGATGGTCTGCTTCCGTGGAGTAGAGCAGAGAAGGGGAGGTGTAGGTTTAAGTGTGGACGAATGGACTAAGAGGGCGGGCGCCATCTAGGTTGCTTCGTGGGTGGATGAAAGGAAGAACCTGCAGGTTGGTGACAGCTTTGGGTTCCCCTCCTGGGAGGGAAATTCTGCCACATCCTGAATGAAGGCAATCCAGGGGAAAGCAGTCGTGGCTGGGAGAGGTGAATGGATGGGCGGGAGCGAGAGTACAGAAAAATAATTTGGGCGCGGTGTGTGGAGCAGCAGAGGGATGGGGAGGACAGCTGAAAAGGCTGGGGAGGAGCAGCAAGAGATGGGGCTGGAGTATACTAGCTTTAGCTGTGTTGCCTTTCTTCTTTCTTTTCCCAGGCCTCACATTTCCTTGGCTTCCTATTCCTGACTCCCTTTCCTGACCCTAACCCTAATGCTGCTTAGCCCAGGAGGGACCGGTATGTCCGTGGGCATGGGCAGGTACGGGCGAGCGTCCACCCAGGAGCAGCGTAGCACGTTAATTGAGCAGCAATCCCAGGGGCTGCCGAACCCGCTCCTGCTCAGCCATCCTCTGGCCTGCAGCTGCCCCGAGACCAGCTCAGCGGAAGGAGGGTTTCCAAGGAGACCATCTCTTCGGCGTTTGCGGAAGCGGAACCGGGGCAGCACCGCACAGGTTTCTTGAGAGCAACCCTGCTGAGGACCCCTTCTACACAACTTAATTCTGACACTCAAAATGAGATCCTGGAAGCCAACGGCCTAAATTTATTATACTGAAATTAGCTGAGTCGTGAGAACAAAACTCTTTTAAATTCTCCTGTCTTGTGTCACCTAACCTTCTCTATAAATATGACTCTTCAGTTTGTTTCCAAATTCAGCATGCCTCTTAAGAACCGTAAGTGCTTAATAAACTCTCAAACGAGTTATAATATAATTTAAATTAAAGTGCATATAACATGTCCTTTATAGAGAACTCCACCACTGAAGAAAATACCACCCAAAAAATAACTTCCTGTACTGTTTATTTTTCATCTTCACAAGCACAGAAAAACGTTTAAGAAAAGTACATTTCAGATTCCTCCATTAGGCCAGGAAGCTTGACTTTTCTGAACTAAATATTTGTGCTGAGGGAAAAAAGCAAGTCTCCCCAGGTTGTCTTCTCCAGAAAAGCCCACAAGGCAGAAGAAAAATGCAGAGGTCTTCCTGAGCTTTTTTTCAGCACTGATAAGCTGACATTTGTATGAGGGTTTCCTCATCTATCTAATGCGGGGGGGGGGGGGGGTTTGGGGGAGGGAAAGAGCCCCAATGTCTAACCTCTCCCTTCCTCCAGCCTGTGCCTTCTGTTCACACGCGGCCTCTTTTCTTCTTGCCTTAACTGGAGATGCTCTTCGAGGTTAACTCCGGGCACAGGGACAGCTGCATCGAAAAGAGGGAAAATGCTCAACGTTCACACAGCACAACACTGCTACCGCCCTCCCCTATTCTCACACAGGCACCCCTCGGTTGCAGGCAGAGCCCTTTCAGATTAAAGGGGTGTGCTGCGGCTTAGATGCGAAGGCGCTGGGATGCCTCCCTTTTCCCAGGTAGATGCCACGCTGCTCCGCAAACGGATTACCAAACGGATAACCCAGGAGAATCCAAAGAACTTTTATGACAGACTACATTTTTGGAGCATTACGTTTTTATATTTCACTCGGGGGGGGGGGGGGGGGGGGGAGAAAGAACAAAAAAAACGAAAATAGTATCTTATTTTGAGCTAACCCTTGAGACTCCCAATACTGACTGTTGAAGTAAATGGTATAGGTTGGCAAGATTTCATTTCCCCCAAGGAAAAGCGTTTTTTTTAAACAACCAGAGCTTTCTGTCGCTGTCGCCCGTTGAACGATTTTTAAAAAGCAGCCCTCGTTCCGAGCTGTGCCCGCTTACCCAGCAGGAGGTCCAGCGGGATCATCTCTTTGACCGCGTCGAGGATGCCCCGCTGCCGGGCTTCCTGCCCGTCCAGCTCTCTGGCGCAGGCTTTGCAACAGCCACACACAGCACAGCCAGACTCCCCAGAGCCACAGCCACAGATCCTGCCGGAAGCAAAACAACTCGTTTCTGTTACAAGACGCGCAGAGACTGTGCTCCGCGTCGGGCACCACCGGAGCTCCAAGTGAAGAGGAAAGCAGCAGCCTGGGGAAGAACACCACCACCACAAGGGATCCGAGCTCTACCAGGCATCCATTCGGAGAACTGTCTCTTCCCAGCCACGCAATCTGCCAGCACACCTATGAATTGCTGAGTCCTCCTCCTCCTCCTCCTCCTCCTCCTCCTCCTCCTCCTCCTCCTCCACCACCACCACCACCACCACAAAAAGACGGCATCTCTTCTTCAGAGACACCACAGCCCTCCAAGGCTAGCAAACTCAGGATGTGTGAAATTAACTTCAGGATGCAACAAAACCCCGAAAGCCTGCCAAGGCAGTGTGTACCTAGCGTGATTCAGGCAGGCTTCCCCCCTCCCTTGGGCAACGGCATCTGTTCCGTGTGGTCCAAACCTATCCGGGAGCGCTCTGGAGCCATCCGCCGCATCCCAGGGCCAGTTAGACCTTCTCTTGCAGAGGCAGAGGACAACCCGAGGACCCCTTCCCCTCGCAGCCTGGTTTGCGTAAAGCACCTCTGGGTCAAGCACGTGCCCCAGGACATCCTTGAAGCTGTCTCCTTTCACTGGACATCCAGTTAATCTATTGCTTCTATTTCTTCCTGAATGGAAGCAAACCACGGAACTGAACGCTGGCGCTGCACTTGAGTCCAAGTATGGATTTCTTACTTTGGTCCCCGTCACGGCTTACAATTCTGCAACTTAGAACTTTAATGGTTGCTTGAATTAATTGTATCCTATTCTAAAAATATCCACCTGCCCTTCAGCTGAAGCAGGGTCCGTAAAGCTGCTGGGTGCATGATGTATCTTTGGGAAAGACCCCTAACCTTGCCTTATCCATCTCTACATGACAGTTTGCCCATGTAATCTCTACTATAAAAAAAGAAAACAACCATTAAATGAGGAATTCATAACCAAGTATAAATTGTTATGAACTGTTAAAAGTAAGATGTTAAGAAATTTCAACAGCTACCGATAAAATATTCTTCAGCAATCAGTGCCACAAGACAGAAAACAACAGGCTCACTGCCAAGAATTGACACAATGCCGTTCGTTTTTCTTTAGCCAAATGCCCAATCTACACTGGAGTTTACAGAACAACGTGTAAATGTCTGGTCCTTCTTTTTCTTGGGCTTCTTCCGTCGAGAAGGGCCGAGGTGAGGCTTGTTCCCACAAGCCTTTACAAGCCATCAGACTACGGCTAAGAAAAGACAGGGTTTGAACAAGTAGCTTAGTACCAAAAATTAGGCACCCACAAGAAAAACAAAGTTTAACTTCCATAAGTTAGCTACACAAAAATCTGAAACTATTTTGCAGATACGTGCTCCAAATATTTGCTCAAGGGACTGATGAGTAGCAAAACAGGCGGCCCCAAAAAGAGAAGGAGCCCCCGCGCCCCCAACCCTCCAACCGCCTCGCTGGTGCCCCTGCTTACCCTCCCGGAACCCTGTCGGGTCGCCCGCTGCTCACACAGCTGGCTCCGTAGCCCGTGCAGTCCCCGCACACGGTGCACACCATGCACTGCTCCAGCTTCCACTTGTGCATTCCCGGCAGGCACATCATGGACTTCTCATCCTTTTCATCCAGCTCCTCTTCCAGATCTTCATCCATGGCTGTGGCCATGTTCTCGACTCCAAAACCTCCCCAAGAGAAAACAGTCTCAACTACAGTTCATCAATCAAGACTGTCATGCAAGGACAGTGTTTTTCATTTTAGCCTACGGAGCAGACCATCTGCACTCACTGGACATTTCTAGGAAAAGATCAAACATGCCAATAATTTCCTCCCTGCCCCCCAAAACCTCCGCATCTGAGATTTCATTTTCAACCAAAGCAGTCTCCTTTCATGTAAAAACTTGGGAAATGTGGCTTATTCTAACAATTCATTGTATTAAACCTTGATCGGATCTTAACCCGAGTTGGGACAAATATAGTTTATCTAATTTATAAATGCTTAAACCAAGGTCATAATATGACTTATTCTGGATGTAGCAGACCCATGTGGTGTGATTTGCACATCACAGTAAACCAGAAATTAGGCCCTGCAGCTCCAGGAAGGGCTCTGCATTACATTCTCAGCTGCATTAGTATGTGTGACCAGATTACAGAACAGGAAATATACCCACGAACTGGAAGTCTACCACAAAGTGAAATCAAAGCAATGTGAAACAGCCCGGACACAGTCCTCCTCAACAACTAATGCCACAAGACAGAAAAGAGGAGCCGTGAAGGCCGCACTGACCTTTCCCCCCGTGGCTCATGGGCCCAGTGTCTCGTCCACACTGCCCTTTGTTATTCACCCCAAAGGTCCAAACCTCTCCGTTCTTCATCAGCACACAAGTGTGCGCTTTGCCCATGGCTACTTGCGTTGCAAAGTGGCCTTTCAAGTCTGTTATTAAGCCTATAAAGTGAACACACGTTGGAATGGTGAACAACATTTTTCCTGATTTTACAGAGTCCACATAGAGCCATGAAAGTTACTGACATCTCAGACTGGAGGCAGAAAGATGACAGACTTTGATATTAAAAGCTACTACATTAAGAGGACAGCAAGTTTTGCAACATTTTATTTGGTTCTAGTAAGGAAAATTCTTACTGTGATAGTTTTGGATTATTTTAGCAGAATAACTATCAATAATTATGGAGAATTGTTACTAAAGCAAACAAAAACAATGGTATAAATACTTATACAGTATTGAGTAAAATGTAACTGCACGCAGTAGGACAACCCCACTCCTTTCTTCTGAAAGATAGCTTGACTGGCCAATGTCATGGATTGCATAATTTCTTTTCGCCAAGTCAGCCATATTACTTGCTTTAAAACAGCTAAAATTTCAACTTACTTGTACTATCAGAGTAAATAGCATCTTTCCCAAACATGTACAGTTCTCCATCTTTTGAAATGACTGAACTACTTCCATTGTTGCACGCAGAATACACTACAATCTTTCCTTCCATTTTGATGATTTTTTTTGGCTTATAAGGTTTAGATTGCCGCCTGCTTTTGGCTTAAAAAGAAATGAGTAAACGTTACAGTATGTACGTTTTAACATGAAACTGGGAAAATAAACACATTTATCAAATGGCAATACACTTGAACTTTATGACTGCTTCCACGTATGAAGCAACACTATTGCCAGTAGAACTAAAAATAAACAGAAATGGATATATATTACATCTTCTTCACTGGTATTTCTATAAATTTACAGTCAAAATCGAAAGAATGAAGGCTGTGAAGATGGACATCATGGGTCCTTTTTAAAAACACAGCAAAGCTCCAAGTCATAAAGCAACGGCATCTGATCAGGGTAACCCAACTGCAAGACGGTTCAAAAAGTTCTAAACTAAAGGAACCCATGCAAAGCCCGTCCTTTTATTTACATAAACAAGAAAATGGATCTGCAGTATTGTACATTAACCCCACTGCAGGATGCATTCTTTGTGCATTCATCACTCGCGCAATCTAGGATTACTGCCTTGTATGCCCATTTGAGCCAAGTAGAATTTTCTTAAAATTACAGGGTTTTTTTATAGAAAAAATACGCACAGGAGAAATAACTAGCATCTGAGAGCATCCTTTATTCAGATGAAAAAATAGAAGGGGCTAGAACTCCATTTCTGCCAGCTTCACTTTCATTTAAAATATGTAGCATCTGTAACAGTAATCAATGCAAAGAAACCAAACACCATTACTACTACAATTACCGTTCCTCAAACATACTTGATTCTCCGTCTTCCCCTTTACTAGCTGAGCCTGTGAAAAATATGCCTCCATCTTCTGCTACCAGCAAGGCATGGGAGCCGTCGTGCCCCACGGAGAACTGAACGATCTTTGGAGATTTGGTGATAGGCAACTCCACCCATTTCCCTGCTGAAGGACCACCTTGCTTGATTCCGAGACTCTGGTATTTGCCGGTGTAATAAATCTGGGGACAGGGAGAGGCGAGACCAAAGAGCGAAACTGTCATGCTGAGAGATCGGTCAGCTTTTCAAAAGAGACCTTACTTTTAGTTATACCATTGTCATTAGTATAATTACATCATCCATTTTATTCTTCAACCACTTTTATTTCCAGCTGAGCCAAAACGGTTTAGATGGTAATAACAATTTTCTGCTAAAAACAACTTGATAAAAGCAATAAACAATTAAAAAAAACCTCTCGTAACCATGACACCATTTTTACTTATTTTATACATTAGGCCTACGCCTCACTTTTCCGTCAGGAACTGAAAGCGGTATTTGGTAGGACCCCTTCCTCCGTTTCCCCCCCGTAGAGAACCTACCCTGACGACGTAGGCTGGGCCGAGCCCAAGGCCACCCAGGGCGATGCTGTGCCCGCGGGGGGACCTGAGCGCGGGTGTCCCCAGTCCCAGACTAACACCTGAACCACCACAGCACGCCGGCTGCGGTCCTCCAGCACGTTCCGCTGACCCCGCCCCTCTTTTGCTGCAGTTCACGGTCAAGCTGCGCGGAGGGCAAAATCCTTGCCGCTGCGCTGAAAGACGTCGTCCCAGCGGGTGGGACAGCGAGCAAGGCCTCCAGAGCTGGCCCTGGTGCGCGGTGGGAGCGTGCTGGGGAAAGAGGTCTCGGGAATAAGAAGCTGGCAGAACCAACGTGCAATCCCATCCTGGGGAAGATAAGGAGAACCACGGTTCTGCACTACTTGGCTTCATCCTCCTACTCTCTTTATTTGATCTGATTTTGTATGTACAGAGTAACTTCACGAATCGAAAGCAAATAAAGAAAATTTGGGCCATAGTACAATATGCTTAATGGTCCATTAATATTCCATTTTTCTCTGAAGTGTTCTCGTTTCCAAACTGTAACTGAGGGGACTGCAATATGCAGTGCCAGGCCGCCAAGAGCAGTGCTCCCTGAGAGAGAGAGACATCCTACAGGTACAGAAAGACTTTTTACACCTTTCCTCCACGGAGTTTCTTTAGTTCCTTCCCAGGCCAGGTTCTACAAACCGAAGCCTTGATGGCTAGACTTTATAAAACAAATAAGCTGAGAAAAACTATAAAAGCAGACATCTTTAAGAAAAAGAAAAAGAAATCATGTCCTATTGGAATACTTAAACTGGGGCTCTGAAAAGAACTTGCGATTTGTCTTTTTGGGTTGGCACCATTATATTGCCACCACTCTTGTTTCTGTTCTTTAATATGGCACCAGAAACAAGCACCTTGTGCCAAATAAGCTGCTGCAGAGTCCAAAGGACACTTCTCTGTTCCAATAGCGCTCAACACATCAGGGCTACATAATTCATGGTCTAAAAGGAGTATTTTCTATACCTTGCCACTAGCTGTTTTCATCAGTGCAAACTCTCTTCCTGCACCAAGAACAGCTGACTCTTCGTCAAACCCTGTACCTGGGACAGAAGACATCCACAGTTAGACCAGCCGTCTCAGCGTCCAATTCAGAGGCAATTCTGTGCAGGAAGCATCCAAATACAAAATCCTATATGGTGAATTCTTTTCCCCCCTTTTATTGTAATGTGATAAATCTTGATAAATTGTATTATTTCAATGCAGATTTCAATGCAATAATATTTATGCAATACAATTATAAATTATGAACATATTATTTAGAAAGCTTAAAGTACTGAAAATAAGGGGGGAAAAGCTTTTTACGATGTCAATACGGCAAGCATAACATGATGGTAAATTCTAATCAACCCACAGCAGAAAGTTTGAAGCATCTATGAGTGTCATGATTTACATGCCTTGCTGTGCCACGCTCACGAGACTATTGCATTCCACCAGAAAAATAGACGGCCATAAAAACAATTAATTGGTGATAAAATGTGGAAAAATCAGCACTATCAATGACAGTGTAATTTCTGAGGATGTGTTTCTGCTTCCCAACATGTCAGTTTCCCCTTTTATTTCATTTTTATTACAAAGAAATAAAGACAAGCTGGGTAGGAAGCAGGGACACCCTCCCCCTGCTAGCCATCGGGGCAGCCCATTTCCACAAGCCCAGGGGGCTGCCAGGGGGCTGCCGGGGGCCCAAATCCTCAGGTCAGAGGAAGCGTGAGGCGACTGGGCAGGGAGTGCTGGCTGGAGGTCAGGAAAGCACCCCTGAACACGGAGGGCTCAACGGTCCTTTCCGCTATTCCGATGGAGGCTGGATGGCCACCTCCTGTAAATACCGCATTCCCCCCTTGGGTCGGAGGCTGGACTCTCCCAACCCTTACATTCTAGGACGGTTTTTCCAAGACCACAGAAGGCCCAGGGATACAAGTGGCGCCTGGGCTTCTTTCTGCACCCCTCGCAATCTCTCTGCTGCACGCAATCCGCGTATAAACTAGCCACTTAAGGGTTAGCAACACAGGCCTCTACAGCCAAGATAGATAGATAGATAGATAGATAGATAGATAGATAGATAGATAGATAGCTGAGCTCTTAAAATCTATGACTAAGACCATGAAAATCTCATGAGATTTTATCATCTTGCAAAATGTCAGCCATTTTTTCCCCCAAAATGGCAAGATCTTCCCTAGGTTATCAAACTTTGCTCTAAATCAATTCTGGGTACCTTTTGACCTGCTGACCCCAAGAGGCCTCTCCTTATGGAAACCTTTCCAGTTATCTAAAATACTTTTTTGGGGGGTGGGGGTGCCTTCAAGTCAATCTTGACTCGTGGCCTCCATGCGGTACTTTGGCCACATTTTTTGGAATCGGTTTGCCATTTCTTTCTTCCTAGACTCAGAAAGAGAGAGGGATTGTCCCAAAGTAACCAGCTGGTTTGGTACCTAAGGTGGGGCTGGAACTCATGGTCTCCCAGTTTTTGGCCCGGTGGCACCAAACTGGCTATCTAAAAAGATTAAGATAATTAAAAACAACATTTCTAGAATGGATGAAATGTAAGACACAGGGATGAACATTAAGTTAAACCTCAGGACTGTTTTAATTGATCTGTTTACTTTTATACTGCATCGTTTTTTCTCTTCATATGCTCCACAATAAAATGGATTGCATGCACTGTTATCGTTTAAAATATGCAGCTGTAGGGTTTATTTTCTGTTTTAGGAAAATAATGTTTCATGCATGGGGTACAAGCCCCAATTTTCATAGTCTTCCTCTGGAACTCTGGAAGCTTCTGAGTAGTCACTGCTTGAGACAGACGGTTTTTTTACTTCCTGGCAACCCTCGGGGCACGGCATCGGGCCGGTGGCTGCCTCAGGCCACCAACCCTGCCCACTAGTGACCCAGCTCTGCTCTGCTGAAGACTCTGCTGAAGAGCCATTGATTAACCTCCTTTTCTATCTCCTGAGCCCATGCTACGGAGTTTGCTCACATGCAGCCTGATTTTCAGAGATGCTCTGCAAACAAGTAAAAAATAGAAAAATTGTTTCCTTACTAATAATGTGCAAATCTTTTTCCAGATCAAACAATGAGATACCACATGCATGTAAGCATTTTCTGGCAAGTTTTAGCTGAAGTTCTTGCTGTAACGCAGGTTCCGTAGTTGTTGCAAATATTCGAACCACAAAGCCATCCTGCAACACATAACGTACCAGATCAATACTCCTGCTTTTTCCACACTGCATCTCACTTTAGAAGATTTATGCAGGACAAGATAAGGATTCTTTTGCGTAACATGTAAGTACAATAAACAAAACAACACTACTCAAATGACTGGATCATTTTCATATTATTTGCAAATCAATTTAGACATACTCCATGCAATGTAATGCCTAAAGACAGAATAATTACAGTTCATAAATACCGTGCACTCCATATTGGTGTTATATACAGAACCTGTTAAATATTTGGGTAAAAAACATCCAAACTGAAGGGTGCTGAAAAACAATATTCTACTCCTTTTACTCTTTGTTTTGGTTAAAAATGTTGTTTCCACTGTTTTCCGTATTTATTAACACCTCACTCTTCTGGAAAGTAACAAGGATAGCAAGTTTCTTGCAGCACTTCCAATAGTCAATTGATTATTGGTTAGTAAGATGAGGAATTCTACTTCTACTTATTTGCTTCATTGTCCCACTTATAGCAGAAAAGAGATCCAGGGACATGATGGTGCATGTTATCAACAACCTTTTCTATGGCTTTCCCATACGTTCCTTGCCAACTGCCTCCTGCAAACAAACTAGTTAGGGTTAAAAGTATTTAAAGGCTGGGCTTCATTCTGGAAGCTGCCGCCAGATGGAGACGGGAGGGAGGTCTAAGGCAGTTTGCCTTCCATCTCCATGAAGCTAGTATTAGCTCTGGAGGGGCAAGAACAAACTCCACTGAACTGCAGCCACTTATTACAAAATACCCAGAAGCTTCTCTTGGAGCAAACTTCAACAGCTGCCAAACACTTACTAGGCTCAAAGCAATGGAGAACAGAACAAAGGGAATAGCGTTCATTTACAAACATAATGTTTAAATTCAAGTGTGCCAAATGTCAGTTGATTTTATCAGTTACTGTTCCTTAATCAGGTGGCGCATGGACCAGCAGCTCTTTTAAAGGAACTTACCACTACAATTGAAAATCAGATTAAAATAATTACTATTATATTACTAGTAAGCATCATCATAGGGGCGTGGTGGCTCAGTGGGTAAGACGCCAGGCTTGTTGATCAGAAGATCACAAGTTCGGAGGTTTGAATCCCTAGCCCTGTGTGCGGAGTGAGCTCCCGCACTAGCTCCAGCTCTTGCCAACCTAGCAATTCGAAAGCATGCAAATGCAAGTAGATTAATAGGTACCACTTCGGTGGGTGGTGGGCGCGTGTCATGCAGCCACATGACCGTGGAAGCGTCTTCGGACAATGCTGGCTCTTCGGCTAACAAACGGAGATGAGCACCGGCCCCTAGAGTCGGACACGACTGCACAAATGTGCGGGGGGAACCTTTATCTTTACTTTTTTTAAGCATCATCATTGTAATAATTAAGTCTAATTTCCAACTATATTAACTTTTTAAAAATTCTGACATTCCACAGGCAATCAAGCTAATAAGATTTCAGCTGATGAAAAAATATCCACATTGAATAAATCTTGATTGCAAGGAAACTAATGCTGCCCCTTTTTTTTCTGATTGATTGCCTGATGTAAATTACAGTGACATAGCAATACATCATTAAAATTATGCTGTTCTGCATGAAATAATCTGGAAATATATATTTCAAATTGCTAAGAATATCTACAATAAAGGCAGTGTTAGAAGCTAGCACCTGAAGATTTAATATCTGCTGGCAGCCTCTCTAACCCCAAGAGAAGAAATCAGAGGAAATTCCAAACTTACGTCTCTAGAAGCTGCTATCTGATTAACATACTCTCCATCAGTGAAAAGGATGTTCTGCCCTTCCAACTGACAGTCTGGGGAGAAAAAACAATTGCTATATCATTGCATATAAAATATTTCATCTTCCAAAGCTCCACAGACATAGCTAGATACAAAATTTTGGGAAAAAATACACTGAAGACTTTCAGAAGTAGCTGTGTGGTTCTGTTGCTGTAAAAACAACAGTCTCTTGGGGAAACCTGAACAACTGTTTTACTATATATACAGAAAAATTCTTATACTTCAAACTGATATTTTAGTAGATAAAATAAATGTACGCCACTATTAAATGATTTTTGTAAACTACTGAATGATTACATTGTAAGAACAAGACCTGCTACTGAGTACCATAAAAGTATATTTATATAACCCTAATAATTGCTGAAGAATGGAGTTGTGTCCAATATTAATATTAACTAATATTAACTATGTTACGGTCGTTAAAAGAGGTGAGGTGATTGTAAGGGAGATTTAAGGCAATATACAGTAGTCAGTAACCGGGAGCGAGCTTGGAACAGTCACTGGGCTTCTGGAAGGGAGGAGCGCACACCCTTCTGCATCCAGAAGAGGGCCCCCTTCTCTCGGGAGAGGGGCAGACCACCGCACCCAGTCAGAGGGGGCTACTTAGCCTTCCCCTCAGTGACAAACTGACGTGGGGGGGGGGGCTAGGATTGAAGATTTCTGTCCTGCTTTCCAATGGGAGTGGGGGAGGAGGGGGCTTTCCAGGACGGGAGTTGGAGCATTTCATTTCAGAGACCTTGCAACCCCACGCTTAGGTTCACGTTTTTAAGCTGAAAATCAAACCACTGAATTTGGACTATTTCGCCAACAAATTTCCTCCTGCTTTTCCCATCTTCTTCCATGCCTACCAGCTAAAAATCGTGCCCACAAAATTCAGGCAGTGTGCAAACTGTCTGAGGCCTCCCAATGAGGTTCTGGAGGGGCGTGCAGCCCGCAGCCTCTTACTTTTGATGTGAGAACATAGCTTAGCCATGAAATCTGGGGAGAGGACCAGTCCCTGAAGCGAGCTGCCTCACAAGAATGCGTGGCTTTCACAAACCTTCCCCACGCTGAGCTCAGCATCGATGCCAGCAGAGGGCTTCCCTGCCTGGCGCTCCTTTCCCTGCCCTCGTTCCAGCCCAAGCAACTGCTGCCTGGCGCGTCTTCTCCAAACGCCTCTAGAGCCCCGCCCTGGTCTCTCCCCCCCACCCCCATTACCGGAGGAAGCCTGAATCCTCCCGCTCACCTTCCTCCCCCGTCTTCCTATCTTCCCTTGGCTCACCCAACTGAAGCCCTACTCGGCTGTGGCCGGTTTCCGGGCTGCCACAGGGTGCTTGCTGCGAGCTAAGCCTGGAAAGATTCAGCCCTGCCTCCATGGGACTAAAGGAAACATCTGTGAAAAGATCAAGGAAGGAACCCTGCAAAGAGCTGCAGACACAGCCACACTCCTGGGGGGACGGGGTGGAGGCGCCCGGAAGGAAGAACTGCGGAAGAATCGCTCTTAGATCCCGGTGTTTATGTGAGAGATGCTCTGATCCGACACCCTCAATCAGCCGTGGACGGAGGGACGTCCAGTGACCCAGTAATTTCTGCTCAACAAACGTGCCGGGTCCTGGGTTAATCTTCAGAATAAAGAGATTGATTAGTGTCTACATGCTGCGGTGCCTACCTGGCAGTGCTACTATGCCATCTTGCTCCAAAGACTCAGGATTTATCCTTATGGCTGTCCTGCTGTGACTGTTCACATCCCGGTATAGTAAACAGCCCTGAAAAACACCAGATCACAACATGGGCCTCTCAGAATTGTCCCCGCAGGGAGGGACGGAGGGAGTGCCCTTTCACCGTTCTCCAACAGGCTTCCTGTTCTGCAGCTCCGTTTGCCAACAGGGGAGGGGCACACGCCCTCGCACGTCATATTTAGCAGGGGACAGCATAAACTTTAAAATAATCGCCAGGAATCTCAAACAGCTGAAAGCACCATGGAACAAGCGCCCCATAGTGACATCTGACGGACTGGTCAGCAGGCAACGGGGCCGCCAGAGCACCATCGGCAGGCGTGGCAAGAGTGGAAAAACAGCTACCTTTTGGCACTTGTGTTGCCAGTTTAACCCCAACACGGGCTCTTGCTCACGTTTGGTCGGGTTTAGTCTTCACCTTCCTCCAACGGTGCTCTGGCATCTCATCTCCCCGCGTTATTCGGAAAACCAAGGGCCTCTCTGGGGCTGACACACAGTGAGAGCAATCCGGCCCCAGGCCCTCGTCCCGTGCCCAAGGCTTCAGCCGGGCCACCCGTCAGACCCTCGGAAAGAAGACAAGCTCCTTCTGGAACCCGGAGGGTCCGTCAGCTGCCTGGGAAGGCCGAGCTGAGGGGCCTACCTTCTCGGGGAGGGGACAGCGCCGACAAGCAGTCCGAGCGCAGGTGATCTGTCCATGTCCTCCACACCCAGATCACGTGGCAAATGCCCCAAGACAGAAACCTTATCTAGTGCGTGATCTCCAGCATGGGTCGGGCTTCCAATTACTGTACTCGGGTGTTGTCCGTGGACGTGAACTCCCGAGCCATCCCTGACTCAACACCACTCAGGGGAGGCCAAAACCCTTCAAGCCCCGAGGATTCCACCACCAACCCAGGGACCAGAGCTCGGGCAGGAATGTTCTTGTGCAGCAGCTGGGCCAGTGCAGCAGCAGCAGCAGCAGCAGCAACCGAAGCCGCTCCCCAGAGCCAAACATCCACTGGACTGGATAACCATCCGGTCGTCTGTGGGCCGCGGCCGCTGAAAGAACACGTGGCTTCCTGGGGGACAAGCACCCGCCCCCGTTCTCTGGAGCGGCGAAACCAATGCCCAGCTGCTCAGTCCCGAGTGCTCAGACAGAGCGGTAGGACGGAAGTGGGAAGGCTCCAGCTGCCACAGCCACCCCCGAAGCAGCAAAACGCTGGTTCCCAAGCAGGTCAGTGACAGCGAGCCCCCCACGGAAGCACCCGCTCAACTCCTCTTCTGGCCGTCTTAAAAGTAAACCAAGAGAGATCATCCCTGGTCTTGCTCAAAGGAAAAACTGCCAGACAAGTAATTTTTGTGAGCCATCTAAATTGAATGTAACCTTGTTTTCTACTGGAAATCTTTATTTTGCTAGAATTACATTTTTAGAAGTACAGTCAATACTGCTCCCTTTCTATTTTCACCTTTAGAATATAATGGATTGATACAATGCTCCATCCAAAGTTATAGGCTCATTTAATTCAGAATCTTTTTCCTACCTGAGCATAACCCAACCATGATTTCTTCTCTTTTCTGTTTTTGATGCGAGATGTGGAATTGTATATATGGCCCTGAAATGCAGTAAAATATCATAAAATTCTTGAAATTGCCTTTTTCAAACCAAAAAGTAAAATTCAATTACAAGAAAAACTGGAGATCTTTCCATGGTCTTTTATCACATCATCTGATTTTCTATTCATAAACTTATATTGCTGCTCATTTTAAAATATTTTATGCAAGCTTTTAACTAAGAGGATACATTACCCTGACTGTTCCACTGTATCCAGAGCCAATTTTGTATAGTCCATCTTTGCATAACAGATACAAGAAGTAGCCATCACTCTGAAGCAGAGCTGGGTCATCTTCATCCACTGAAACGCCCTTCAGTGACCATTTGTGCATTAGGGCTGCTTTCTTAATTCCACTGCTGAACCAATCCTGGATTTGTATTTTGCCTACCAAAACCGCCTGTACGCTCCTCTGAAGGGAATTTAAGATAGCTGGTACCTAATGGAGAAAAAGAACCAAATATTGCTTATCATTAGGAACTTTAGACCCCCAAACCTAAAACTGACAGGTGTCCAGGGGGGGTGGTTGGGGGAGTGAGGGAAGAAGCAACAGCTAACTACAGATTTTGGTTCTGATTCAAGAACCAGCACATCTCACTGTGCAGCTACTCAGCCAATACAAGAAGAAAATGGCAACTTGAATCAGTGAAAACCACCTGCTATAAATGGTTATTTATCTGCAACAACCTTTTCTTTGGCAAGAATTAACATTAGATGAATTTCTAGTTTTTTTCTTTTTCGCAAAATGTAGCTATGTTCAAATCCTAAATATGTTCCAGGTAGTCCTTGTTTAGCAACCGCAATCTATTTCAGCGAAATGGTCGCTAAGCGAACCATGTGACAGAGAGAGAGAGAGATGCTGCAAAGATCACTGGGTGCTGCTGTCTCATTCAGATAAAGTTCTCTCGTGCAGCAGCGCCAGTGTTACTCTCACTCCGGCGTGTGTGGTTGCCAGGCGCAGAAATTTGGGCAGAAGTGAGCACATTGGTCAGAAAAAGATTTTTTTACTACCATTTATTACCATCGAATTTGCGAACAGTCGCTATCTGAGGCAGTTGTAAACGAGGACTACCTGTATACCAAAAATTTCTTCCCAGTTCATGTGATTGATTTGTTGGTAAGATTTAGGATCAATGACAATCAACTGGGATTAAGGACACTAACATACAGGTTTGGGATCTGCTCTAGAGTTATCCCATCTGGCTTAACATTAATCAACCTGCTGCTGAAAGAAAAATAAAGTTCAAATACATTAATATAACGTTGACTTCTACGGCAAAAATTTGGAATGTTATGACCTATAAGGAACTCTTGATTTATTAGGCTAGGGACAGCAGCTAAAGAAATTGTTTGATGGAAAGGCTCCGCAACTCCTTATTTAAATTCCTGGACAGATGATTCATCACTTGGTTTCACACTGGCATAAAGGAAAGTCTGACCAATACTGGACCATGTGGTCAAAGTTTAAAGAGTCATGTTTGGATATATGTATCTTGTTATGTATATAGTTGAACTATTCTTTTCTTTTCTCTACTTATTTAGTTACTATGGTTGTGGTGGGTTTTCCGGGCTGTGTGGCCGTGTTCTGGCAGTTTTGGTTCCTAACGTTTCGCCAGTCGCTGTGGTCGGCATCTTCAGAGGACAGGAGCACAGCTAGAAGGTTCTCTCTCTGCCCAAGTCTGCCAGAACACGGCCACACAGCCCGGAAAACCCACAACCACCATCGGATTCCGGCCGTGAAAGCCTTCAACTATACATTATTTAGTTACTGTTACGTTTTAGTTTCCCATTTTTATTTCTGTATTTTATAAGCAACACAACAATTTTAAAAGGAATTAAAGTTCTGATTTAGTTTGTTCCAGGCTTCTCTTCTCTTACTCTGTCATTCCAGGGGTAGGCTAACTGTGCTTAACCTTGTAAGCCTCCTGAACAGAATGTGCGAAGGGGCAGATAAACATATCCTAGTAAACAAACAAAGAGAAAGAAGCAGGTACGCGGCTCTCGGACACTCTTTACCGCGTGAAACCTTTTCTACGGCCGCTCTAGATTTTGAGGAGGAGGGGCTCAAAGGACACGAGCAAGCGCCGGCTTTTCTGCTTCCCGAGGGATTGAAAGGGGAAGACCTGCGGGGGCAGGCGTGGCCCTCGACTGGACCTGCAGGGGACACCCTCCCCACCCCCCTCTCGGGCACCACCGGACAGGGCAAGGCCAAACGTTCCTTATCTGGCATTACTCCCTATAACTGCTCTCGGAGTATCCAGAACTGGGTCTCTGAAAAGACAGAGGACCCCACTTGTGATACTAAGTGGGAAAGCAAACATTACGGCCTGATATTCAGGCTGAGATCCGAAGAGCTGCTTAGGCCCCCTTAATGGCCAGCCATGCCCGAGGCCTTCCTCGCCCGCTTCCTTTCCCCCTTCCACCAAACTACTTTTCAAAGGTTCTCCGTTGCAAAGGAGCTGTCCGCAAGCACGAGGGACTGGGTATATTTTTCTATTTCTATTCTTTCCAAATAGGGTGTCAGCCGTTTAAAAAGAAGTCAAAGTCTTGAAAATGGCAAACCCAGATATGTCACTGGGTTTCTTTCTCCCTGTATTTCTGATGCAGCCTTCAGCACTATGGTCACCTCCAGAACCTTCAGACTTGGAAAACACACAGGATTTCCTGTAAAAAGAGGCCACCAGAGACCTATGCGCGCATGTTGCTGAGAGAGACGGAATACAAGACCTGGATGGTCTGACACGCGTGACTCCCGTTGTTGGTAAGGATGGCCGAGACTGCCTGAAGCGTCCGTCCGGTTTCTCCCCAGGCAGCCACGAGACTGAAGAGGCAAGCACAGGAAAGGGCGGTCAGCGACTGGCCGGGGCTGTCATTCATCCCGGTGCTCCGAACGGTGATTTCTAGCAGGAGCTGGAACAGAGACTCTGCAGACAGAACAAGAGGCAGGGATGGCTGAAGCATGCAGACACGCGGCGGACGTAAGGAAAGCTATTTACGTATTGCATCACTGCTGTACCCTGGCACACTGGCAAAATATCCATGAACTGAAGGAAAGACTGAGGTTCCTTTTGCGAATATAACGTTAAGCTATTCATGGAGATACGTAAAGGCGCCAACCATAGGCCGTTCTTCAATCTCCACCTGGAGAAACATTCACTAAGAAAGATGCGGTGCACCACTGTTCACCACAGGCAGGAGACATTTCCCTTCACATTTAAGCCAGCGCTTCACAGCACCCCACCCCACCCCACCCCACCCCACCCTCCCTTGCTTGCTCCTTTGGCTGTGTGAAGTAGCAACTGCAACCGATGAAAAGCTCTGCATTAGGTGGAACAAACATCCCACCCGTAAGGAAAAAGAGCTTGCCCTAGATGTGCTTTGCAATGGACATAACGTATGGCTACAAAAGCCACGTGCCGTTATGGCCATCTCTAATAATATGTAGCTATTATGAAAACATAAACCCCGCAAATGGGAAAGCAGCTTTCAATGCCCTTGATAAGGGCGACAGGAGCGTCCGGTAAAATGCTAACGCTTCCAAAGCACCGCAGTCCAAATTGACCTTCAAGCGTTAGGTCCACCAAGCCTCTGGATTTGATTATAGAGGTCAGTTTTTCTTTTGTAAAGATGCTTTTTTAAAAAAACTGCTAGCTGGTTCAAAATCTATAATCTAAGCCGCATTCACTTTTGCTTGTTTTGTTTTGAGCTGATACTTATGCAGCAAATTCAGTCCATGTTTAACGCTGGAGCTGCATCATCTTTAGAGGCCTATATTTGAAGTGGCGTGGGAATTGTTTCCACCACGTACAATCAGCAGTGCTGAAATAATGCATGCGTTACACCGTCTTTATCCTTGCAAAGAATTTGACAGAATTCTCGAAACAGCAAAGGACTTGGAGGAGCCCCAGCATCAAACAGGAGTAGCAAACGGAGATCGTTTTATGCGCGGTTTGGCTGGTTGCTCCTCTATTTTGTTTACCTTGAGCAAGTGCAGGAAACCTTACCTAGAACTTCGGGAGGTTCTGACTGGAGGCCTTCTGGTTGCTGGCCCTGAAGCACGTTGAGAAGGGCCTGCAAGCTCCTCAGACAGAGGGACGGGTGAGAAAACCTCGTCTCCTTGATCAGTTCGAACACTTCGCACAACCCAACTTCTATTATCTAAAAGAGAAGGCAGGGAGTCAGTCCTCTCAGCGAGGGACCCTCGCGTTCTGCCCTGCAGAACATTCCAAAGACGACGACGACGCCCGGAGACGGCCTGGGTTGCCCACCTTGGGGAGCTTAACGGGAGGCTCCCTCGCTTCCTCCTCCTCGTCGCTGTCCGAATCACCACTCTGCACGGCGTTTTTGGATGCCAAAGCCAGGGAGGCTTCCCTCTTCTGCCACTCCAAGACGCAGTGCCGCACGTTGCAGTACACGTTGAAAGCCGAGGGGTTGCTGTGCAGCTTGATGTCTGGCAGGGAGACCATGCTCTCCAGGCTTTCGCTCTGATAAAGCAAGAGAGTTTTCTTGCAGGCAACAGGAAAACCTTTACCTTACATTAGAGGGGCATTTGTCAAAGGTGCATTCTCCTCCCTACTTTAACACAAGGGATAGATTAGGGCCAAATTTACTTTTTAATTCAAGGAAAAGCAGGAAAACAGATGAGCAGGATTACGTTCAAATCCAGAGGGGCAGTGCTTAAAATACAAAAGTTCTGAGCACAAGAGGGATTTTTCAAAATCCAGCATTGCTCTTGGTGGGATCCTGAGAGAAGTCATAATTAAGCCAACGTTTTTCTTTACTTAGCTTTTCTGCAGGTATATGACTGACAAATCAACGGATGCAAAGATTTTAAGCTCTAACACAGGGCAAGCAGAAGCCAATTCCTGCAGAAGCAGGGCTCCAAAATAGTTTGTGTTAAAGAACCACTAAACCAGCTTTCAGTTAAGAGCAGAAGGATGGCCAGCTGCCGGTGCAGCTCAGCATTTCTCCTTTCCCATCGCTTTCACTGCTGTCCTGAAGTGCACAACTGCAGCGGTGCACTCCTTGAAACGGTCGCACACACTGCTTTAAACGCAGCAGTCCCTGCCGCAATGATAACGGTGCTGCGTGAGAGCATAGACACAACATAGCAAAGGTAGATGCAGGTTCTGAACACTATGATGTGAGGAGCACCGATTATTTGCAGCTCAATGGCTGTTGTGGGTCTTCCGGGCTGTGTGGCCGTGTTCTGGAAGTTGTGGTTCCTAACGTTTCGCCAGCATCTGTGGCCAGCATCTTCAGAGGGCAGGAGCACAGACAGAAGCAAAATCTCTTCTGAGATTTTGCTTCTGTCTGTGCTCCTGCCCTCTGAAGATGCTGGCCACAGATGCTGGCGAAACGTTAGGAACCACAACTTCCAGAACACGGCCACACAGCCCGGAAGACCCACAACAGCCATTGAACTCCGGCCGTGAAAGCCTTCGACAATACATATTTGCAGCTCCTTGGCACGTCTCCATTCTACTTATTTTACATATATATTGTGGAATCCAGAAATGCTAACCAAGGGACTGAGGTGCAGATCAGGAAGTCCTTAGATTAAACTTCACTTCTACCGCGAACTCACTAAGAGATTTTAGGCGTCACCACCCTTCTCAGCCTCTACTATCTGAGAATTAAAGACTGCCGTACTCTGCAAGGCTACTGTAAGAACAACTACAAAATAGCAAGTATAAACACCTTTGAAGTATGGTGCAATTGCAGAATAGCGCTAACACTATTATCTGTTCAGCCTGAAGGTCCCCGCAGTTCCCATAAACCACCAGCACAAGTAGCTCTGAAATGAAAGTGCCAAGCAACTCTCTCCCATCTGTGCATCATCCAGGCAGCCGCTATTGCACAAAAGGCAGAATCATCAAGAACGCAAAGGGGTTCCTGTCTCCTGGGCCACGTGCGGCGTGAAAGGAAAATCACTTTGAAAAAAATTACGGATATGTAATAAAGATGATTGCTTTTTTAAAAAATCACTTGTGGGCATTTTCCCCCAATTGGGAGGCAGCAACCGTCATTCGCAGCCTGGTAAGCGTCATCCTCGCCTGTTCCAGTGGTCGTCTGCTCGGACCCTCGCTGCTTTCTGAGAATAAGTGACAGCGCTCCTCTTAAGGGGTTATTTAAAAGTCTCAAATACTTGAAGGTGCACCCTAAGGAACACCTTCTCTCCTGTCCCTTCCTAAACTTTGACTATCAACTACATTCCAGAACACTCGGAACGAGCCTGCTTGGCAGCCGGACCGCTCGACATTCTGTGACGAAACGCTTGGCACGCTGGAACGGTGGGAGCCCCTCCAGAGGCCGCTGAGCATGCGGGCGGGCGGCCCCTTGCGTGGGGGCCAAGGCACCCCGTGCTTTGGGAAGGATAAGGACCTCACAATTCTCTGAGGTAGGGACATCCACATCTCGCGAGGCTCAGTGATCTCATGAGATTTCAGCCTTTGGGTTTTTCTCTCTCTGCATATATACAGTATATAAAGTGTATTCATAATCACGGTATCTCTCCTGTCCAATAAGTAACTTTTATTTCACTTTTAGGTGCCTGAAATGCCAGGGAGGGGGAACTGCACGAGCACAGTGGCCACAGGCACTAGACTGCCGCCCCCCGGTTGCATGGCATCTACTGTATAGAAGCTTTACGACTCACCTAAAGGAAAAAGTTGGGAACTGGTGGGTTAGGATTTAAATATTTCTAACAGGAGGTGTAGCAAACATGTTGGATTTCTTCAAATGATTAATATAATATAATTTCTTATCCCCATTGAAATAGCTCCACATTTTTATCCCTTCCTGAAATATGAACAGAAAACAACACAAAAGAACGTACCTTATTCCGTGCTCTCATTTTCAATTTACTTTTCTGCTTCCGTTTTAGCTTCTTCTTACTCAAAAGTTTTTTACACCTATTTAAAGAAAGGCAAATACACATTACTACTTCAGTTGAAAAGCAACACAGAAGAGCACGGGGGACTTGATGGCCTTCAGAGTGCCGTCCACTGCTCTCGTAAACGTAACTTAAAGCTCTCCGTCTCCAAAGATTCCCCGGTACAGGGGCCAATTCACACACACACACACCAATCCCTCCGCAGCAAAGCAGGGAACCAGGTCCAGCGCCGAGTGGTGTGGTCATTCTTCCTACACCCCAGGGAGTATGAGGAGACCCCGGGGCCCTGGGCCCTTCCCACAGAGACGATGGCCTTGGCACCAGGTACGCTAGGACAAAACCACCTGGGCCTCTAGGACTGCCGTGTCCTGCCCCTGTTCTGGAGGACCCACGGCCCTGGGCACAGGGCGAGTCAAGGGGTTTAAGGATCTCGAGGCTTCCTTTCGGGCATCCACATCCTTGGGCGATCAGACAAGGGTGGCAGCTGCGGAAGCCCGAGGACACGAAAACCCCGTCTTTCCTTCCATGAGCGAAACGGCGGCAATCACCACCAAGGCATACACAGCAAAAGCCACGCCCCACCCAGCACACCTTGGATAGAGACCTCCGGAAAAGCCTCTCTTTTAATCCCAATGGATCGAGCCCCGATTTTGCCTCCGTCCTTCTCTCTCTGTCTCGGGTATCTCTGCCCATCGGTAGGACAGCTTATATCGTGCCCAGACTCGGAGGGCTGCCACCCACACACCCAGAATCCCGATTCACGGGCGCTCCTATGCAGGGACACCTCTGCCCTCGCCGGCTGAGGGAAGCCCCAGCAACTGCGCACCTTCTCCTCCTACGCTTTCTTTGCGCAAAGGTCTAATCTGCCCTCTTTGCCCCTGTACTTTAGGAAACGTGTGCTCCACCTTTCAGCAGACACATCAGCGACCCCTTCCGGAGATGTCATGAAACGTTCACAATTACTTTCTGTGCACACAAGGATTGTACAATAAATGTAGCGCACAACTTCCCACCCTTGAGACCTCATAAGCAGAATCATAACCACTTCTATGTATTCCCTTACAAGTTAGTATATCCATCTAGGGTTATGTCTTAACTATCCCACCATTTCAGCCATTATAAAATCAGCATTTTAGAATCTTAGTAGGCTATTATAGAGTAATAAATTGTATTTATTTATCAGTTAAGTAACTCTGCACTTTTATATACAATACTTTGGATCTACTTCTGTATTTTTTAAAATTCATTTGCTTTTTTGTCTGCAGTTTGCTATGCTTCCTTTTTATCTTATTGTTTTTTCTTCCTTCTCTAACTCCCTATCATTAAACTATACTTAAATGTGGTTACTGAGCATAATACAGACATCAATATTTAAGTTTTATCCTGGTTTGCCAACTTTTTGAAGCAAGCCACTGTCTTTCAACTCTAAAGTCAACTATATGCTTAAAACACGACTCTTCCCATCATTCCAGAAACAGCCATCAGCCCTAGGAAGGAGGCAACGGCAAACCACTTCTGAAAAACCTTGCCAAGAAAACTGCAGGGACTTGGCCAGGCAGTCTCTGAGAATTGGACGTGACTGAACAGAAAAAAAAATCCCTTCTCACCCCCATGGGTGGTGTGTGTCTTCCCCAACCTCGGGTCCTCTGCCAGAGGCCTGGGAGTCTGAGGGTTCTGTGCAGGATCTCAGCTGTTCCTAGCCCTTCACTCTTCTGGACAGAGAGCTCTGATGTTGCTCCTGGGATCTGCTGGAGCCCCTCTCCCAGCTTAGGAGTCACAGCCCCGAGGGCTCCTACCATCACTGGGACCACTTTGGCCTTCACTTTCCACATCCTCTCCAGTTCCTCCTTCAGGCCCTGATACTTCTCCACTTCTTACACGCCTTCTTCCTGATGTTGCTGTCACTTGGCACCACTAAATCTATCACACCGCCGTCTTCTGGTCTTGTCTACTACCACGATGTCTGGTTGATTGGCCAGTACCTGCCTGTCCGTCTGGATCTGGAAGTCCCACAGGATCTTAGCCCTGTCATTCTCCATGACCCTCTGTGGAATCGCCCATCTGGACTTGGGAGGATCTAGCCCATACATTGTGCAGATGTTCCTGTACACAATGCCAGCTACTTGGTTTTGCCGTTCAGTGTATGCTGTTCCTGCCTGCATCTTACACCCTGCCACTATGTGTTGGACTGTCTTTGAGGCCTCTCTGCACAGTCTGCACCTTGGGTCCCGTCTAGTGTGGTAGACCCCAGCTTCTATGGATCTGGTGCTTAGTGCCTGTTCTTGTGCTGCTATCATCAGTGCCTCAGTGCTGTCTTTTAGTCCAGCCCTTTCCAGCCACTGGTAGGATTTCCCAAGGTCAGCCACCTCAGCTATCCATTGATGGTACATCCCATACAGGGTCTTGTCTTGCCATGGCATTTTATTCCAGGTTCTCTTGACAAGACAAGACAAGAGAACCTGGAATGAATGAATGAATGAATATTCATATATATATGGATTCCTTTGAGAGAGGGGTCAAGGAATCCATTTATGCCAACTTGGAAAATCCTTCCTTGAATAGAGGTGGGGGCCTCAGGCACAATCTTTCCCCTATTTTCCTTCCTACTTTGTCTTCTGTGCCTAGGAAGATTAAGACCATTTCGCAAGCTCAACAGCAGCATGGTAATCTTAACGATCCTCCTTTAGATGATAAAGGGTCTTAGAAATAACATCTCAAAATAACCATGACCTAGCCCCAGGTGCAAGGTCACACAGCCACCTAGAAACATATTTAAGGATTCCCTTACTAACTTTGCTCAGACTGAAGAAGCTCCTTGGATAAGGAGCGAAACGTTTCTACTGAGAAAATAGAAATCCAGTTGACATGATTCAAGCCACAGACTGTTCCACCTGGATGACTGAGAACCTTCATAGACATGTCACTACAATTTAGTCAATAGTTCCCCAGCAGAACTGGAGTCACTTGTTTCCCAGCCTCTTAAGCAGCAATGGATAGATACATGCTACAGTGTTTGCCCTGGTAACCATTGCAATGCCTGCCAGTTGATGCTTAGATTCCATTTAGGGCTCTTTCCCGATCACAGTCTGATTCTCTGCTAAACCTACAAAGTTCTGTATTCTGTGGGCACCTCTGCACAGGAAGCTTTCAAGCTGTCTTTGAAATCTCCGAGACAAACTCAGGCGCCCAGGAGATAATGGGTATGCTTGCAATTTGTGGGTGACATTACTGATATGAAGAATAGCAACAAAGACCGGGGGGGGGGAATACTCTGAAGTACAGGCAGGAGGTGGGCAAAATTAGGGAAATTGTAGCACCCTGCAAAATCACTCTGGGTCAGCTTTCAGCTACCTTTAAGTAGTTGTCAATCTTGTTAAATTGTGTGCATGCAAAATACATTTTTTCCGAAACCACTCTGGGCCAGGAACATCCGCTGATTAGACTAAGGAGATGTGTAATAAGGAAGAGAGAAGAGGAGGATCTACCTGCTTTGGCTAATACTCTGGTTCAAGGAAGGACACTTTTCACCAGGCTTAAAAGTGCTTCTGACTAGTTCTTCTTTTCAGAAGTGGTTGTGGGGAGGAACAGAAGAAACAAATAATACACTAGAATGTTACGAATGAATTCCTTTTTTCCCCTTTTATTGGTTTTATTGTATTATTATAAAACATAAGTAGTAAATTAGATTATTTGGGGACAGTGGTATTTATGCAGTATTGACTAGAGATTATTATCACTCTAATGTTTAGATAAAACTTTAAAGATAAAGAAAAAGAAGCTTATATCAATATTTATTTATTTAACTATGATTTTTTAACTATGATTTCTAAAATATCAATGTTGATAAGCATAAAGTTGTTTGAATTTTACAACCAAAGCTAAATGTGGCATTAATAAACAACTGCAAAATACATCAAACTATTTATTATTTATACAATAAAGGTTTCTGTCTTAAGCTTAACACTTAGGTCTCCAGTGCATTGTTACTTCTTATTGTTTGCACATATTAAAGAAAAAAGAGAGACAAAACGAAATAAACAATGACCAAAAGGTTTTTTTAAGAAAGCTACTTGGCTTCTAGCTTCTCCCTTTTTGTACCTCCACCCGTTGCGGCGTTTATACGCACTTAGGCCGCCTTAGAAGCCAGGCTGTGAGCCTGTATTTCTCATCCTGCACGATATACCGCATATACTTTCTTGGATTTGGCTGAACATCTGTTGTGAATATATGCTGTTAATCTCGCTGGGGTTTGCATATTTTCCAAGTTTAAATTCCCAATCAGGTATCATCAGAATTCTATCCTCTTTTCAATGTTGGGCAAACCTTATTCTCGCTGCCATGAGCATGTATCTCAGTAAATTATGATATTTCTGGGATTATACCTAATAAAAAAGTTGTGATTTCATTTCAAATTTAATTTCCAACATTTTATGCACTGTACTATGTAAACCTTTCCGGTACTTTTGAGTTTTTTGCGTGTCTACCACATGTAGTAAAATGTTTTTTGTTTCATGGCATTTCCAATATTTATTACTGTATGATTTATCTACCTTGGAAATTGTTGATGTATCGTCAATACTGAGTTATGTACCATCTCTAAAACATTTATTTATATTTATGCCCTAACAAATGGTATTGGCTTTGTATAAGCATTTTATTAATGAATTTCAAACCCCTGGTTGGTATGGCACAACCGTGCCCCCAAAGCATCTCTTACATTGACCCCATGCGGAGAGGCCTGAATAGATGGAATTCAGCTTTTGCCTCCCCAAAGATGGTGGGTCTAGCCCCCCCCCCCCCGAGGTCATATTTGTACCTAAACCCAGGCCAAGGTGGAACAGCATCTTTACTGGGCACAGCCAACAGTCCATCTTCCGGAAGAGGCTGGCTTTCGCTTGTCCCCACGTTCTAGACCACTAGCTCCAAGTCTGCAAAGTCAGAAGAAGGGGCAACGTGTCCTTCTGGTGCTTATCTGGTAACAAACCCCCCTCCTGGTGGCTGCTGCTCTCAGAGGAGCTCTGTCTGCTTCATCCTTTCCTTGTTTCACATTCTTAGGGGACTTTACAGCTCCCACACTGATCCCCACCACGAAGTCCCTTTCTCAAACCCCAGCTTTCCAACAACACTTGTCCAGTGGCTCACCTACAGAAATGCACCTGACCACTAGATGGTAGCCAAGGCGGACAATACCCCTGGCTCTTGGATGCCACCCAGTGGTCAATAGTCTGACTATTTTCAAGGAGAAAAAAAAAAGTCCAGTTGGTGAATTGTATGATCGGAAAGAAAAAAAAAAGGGGGGGGGGGAATTGCAGTGCATGGAGTAACCAAGGCATTGCGTATGCCAGCTGGAGATTTTTCCTGTGCTAGATAATGGGGAACCACTTTCACAACACCCATTTACCCAGACCCACTTTAGCTTATTTATAGCCATTTGCCTTTTTATTTTCCAAGAATTCCAATGAGGCCGACCAGCATTCTTGCAAATATAGGTGATGCTAGAGGCCCTGAGGCATTTATTCGGTTTTCTTTAAAAAAAAAAAAAGTAAAAGGATTAAATTCAACTCGGCAGGGAAAGGTATGAATAGTTATTGTACTGAATACCCTGTCTTAGGGCAACGCAGCAGGAGCCTTTACTTCTTTCAGGGGCAGTATGAAGATGCTGGGGCATGGTGGCTCAGCGGGTAAGATGCCAGGCTTGTCGATCGGAAGATCGCAAGTTCGGAGGTTCAAATCCCTAGTCCCCAGCTCTTGCCAACCTAGCAATTCGAAAGCATGCAAATGCAAGTAGATGAATAGGTACCACTTCGGTGGGAAGGTGACAGCGTTCCGCGCGTGTCATGCCGGCCACATGACCGTGGAAGCGTCTTCGGACAGCGCTGGCTCTTCGGCTAACAAACGGAGATGAGCACCGGCCCCTAGAGTTGGACACGACTGCACAAATGTGCGGGGGGAACCTTTACCTTTACTTCTTATGAAGATGCTAGTAAGAGCAGCTGCTGCTATGTCTTGCCTGCACCAGCTTACAGAAAGGCATCCGAAGACAAGCTGGGGCATCGCTGGTCTCCTCCTCTCCAGACTTGCTAAAGACTTGGGGGGGGGGGAGCAGAGTGATCAAATCTCAGGGTTACACATCTCAGGGCAGGATTATCTACTCCCTTTCCAACAAAGGGGGGCAAAGGGGTGCTCTGGATAATTCTGTGAGTAATGCAGTTTCCTGCTAGAAGCTCCCTCTCCCCACAAAGGCTGTATTTCTATCAACACACTTTTTTAAAAAAAATGGGGCCACATTAAGCAGCCTTTTACAAACATGGGTGCAGTGGCCATGTGCAGTTTGCACACACTATCACACAAAAGCCATTTCATATTTTTCACCCCTTCAGAGGATTCGGAGAGGATGTGCAAGGATCAGTGGCAGTAGGCAGCTGACGTTCTCCCTCTCCGAGTCTGAACAGGAGGGTTGCCAGCTCCTCCAAGAGGCAGCACTCCTCACCCGCTTGCTGGCTGGGCGAGAGCCCAAAGTCCACAGCCGAGCAGGGCTGCCGCTCAATGGCGCTTCCAGAGAGGCCCTGCTGTGCAAAGCTCCCAGGCGGCCAGGGAGACCAAGTCGCCCTTCGGACGCGCTACAGAGCGGCCTTCTGCTCAGCCCACAGACACCCAGGACCACTCTTCTGACCCACCCCCTTCTGGAGCAGCCGGAGGTCTCCTGAGGAGCCTCGGGGGCCAGAACATGGCTAAAAGTCAAGGGCAAGGGGCAGCATCCTTTGCTAGTCCAAATACTTTAAACGACTCATTTCCCACCTTTAAAAGGCGGGGGCCTAGACTTTTAAAAAATGTCACGTGGGAAAGAAGGGAGAGTTCACGCCCCACCTCCACAATTCCTATTACAACTAAGCCTTTCAGCATCTCCTTCAGAACGGTTTGTCTGTCGTTCCAATTGAGTCTGTTCGGAAAACACCACCTTTCCACGCTGAGGTGGTGGCCCTGATCACTTCCTGCGAGCCCCCCTGTTCAAGCCTGCAGCCAGCCATGGAGCGCTGCCGGCCAGAGCCCTCGGCCCAACCTTTTGCATCAGGGAGATTCTGCCGAGACGACCCGTTGTGGCAAGGGAGACACAATGAGCCCAGCCCGTGCAGGAGAGAGAGAGAATAAAAGGAATAAACAGCCAGTTCTGTTCCTTCACAGGTACGAAGGAGAGCAGATCTTTACATGCTAATTTATGCAGGGAGCATTCCCAAAATCAGACTTTGTTCTCAACTCACAGAAGGTGATAAGAGATGGTACAAAGGATATTTGTCTTTCCTTCTTTCCTTCTATGGTTCTAACTGCGTGTGGGATGAAATATATACATTTGATGCCAAACTATACATTTGACATCACAGTGTTTGGTCCTAACTAGCAATCCCAATGATGCAAACCACTAAAAATGCTCTGATATTTAAACAAAGCACCTCTGTAAATTCTTGTACTCTAACAAAATTTTACTAAATAGATCCCTCCTAAAGAACACAGAGGTAAACTGTAGAGTAACACATTTCAAAGTTACCAATGGGGGGGGGGGACTGATAAAAGCCCGCAGGAGTATACTTGCTGGCCCTTTACAGACTCAGCCACCACAAACGGAAGCAGAGCATGTGGAGATATCTACAGTACTAGTAACATTTAGATTCAATATTTAGTCATATAATCATATAATAATTATAATCTTTCAGAAGCATTTTAAGTGGATAAGTAAAATATTCAAAATAGTTGGAAGTCTGAATTATTGAATAGGTATTGTTTCTTAAATTCATTGTATGCCTGTATTCATTCATCACAAATTTAGGATGCTGCAATATATATTTTTTCCTGCAATACAGCAGTCCCTCTGGAAGAAATTGATATAAAGTGTAAACCTACGTGGGCATGCCATAAACTAGTCCATGAAGGTTATTATGTAATATACATGCATATTTACAAAACGTACTTTTTAAAAAGTTAATTCTGACAGAAATGGATCTGCACGCAGGTGCTGCAACCCTGGTATTTTTGCTTGGGAATAAACATCCCTGAATTTAGTGAGGCTTACTTTACATGAATTATGCTTAGAACTGCAGTAAAGTAAGGCCAATATATCTTAACGATTCATTTGAAATGGATAGTGTCAACTTGAGGGTAATCAATTTCTCATAGCCAGGAAAAGAAAATGGCAAAATATCACAGGACCAGAATGTCTGCACTAATATTCCTTCTACAACTGGGTAATGAGTGGCAAGGGGTGTCAAAGAATCCCTGCCTTAATACATTCACGGAGAAACAGAGTGCCAAGATACATATAATGCACAGACAGATATCCTGCCTCCGAGATCCTGTACTGATCCCCCTTTTTCTTTTCAATACTTCTGTTCAGCAAGACTGTGAGAATAAAGTCTTCTTGGCTGAACATCAATTTCGAGTGAAATCAAATACTGGGTAGAAAATACTTAGCCCAATGTCACTTACAAGTGAAAATGTCGCCTTAGCAAGAGCGTCCCTTTTTCTATAGAAACAATGTGGGTGAGGTCATTGCTATCCCACAAGACAAAATACATTCACCTCCAAGAATGTTTATACTCTAATTGCTTAGCTCCTTAAAAAGACTCCATTAACATAATTATAAAAGCTGCATAACTGCCATGGTTTGAATTACTTTGATCAGCAAATCTCACAGAACTTGAAACCGCGCACACTCTTCAAGCAGCCTATGCACAATATTATTAATTTATTTGTTGCCCTTATATGTCACGGAGTCTCATAGATTCATCATAGATTCATCGTAGCTTACAAGAGTCCATAATCAAACAGCCACAAAAATAACAGTTTAAACATCCACGCTAACAGTAATTAAAATATGCTAATTCTCCACAATATATTGCTGGTCCCAACATTTGAAGGTGTCTGGTGTCTGCAACATTTGAAAAAAATTATCTTATTATTCATCTCTGCCTTCTTACTGATCTTGATAAATCACAGTAGGAGAGTTTTTCAACTGAACAACAAAGTAAAAACACTTTAAAGTAAGTACCTTTTGAACATAATACAGTAATTGCTGACAAATGCAAAATGATTCTAAAAAAAATCAAATTAAGAAAGCACCCACACTTCTGCACTGACAAACAATGAGTATGTTATTCCTTTAGACATAAATTTTATGTGGTTTGCAATTTTAGATTATGTTGATATTTATTTATTCAATTTGTATGGCTTGCCGCTCATCATGTTTGACAACGTAATTGATTAGCCATACTAGAACTCTCATTATGATGACATGGTTGAAAGACTGTAATTTGGGGGCATGCAACTTGGCTGGAAAAACAATGCCTCTGGCATCTTCATTGCGAAAACAGAAGACTAGAGGTGCAATGCTAGATCAGAAGCATGAAATGGCTACTAAGAGTTTGAATGGTAAGCTGCTAGGGAAAAAAAGAAAGGAATCTCATCAGGATGACCTTCTAATCATTTCTTTGAGCACCGGTCAAATTTAAAGAACAAACTTACTACTTTCAACAACTACGGTCCTACTGAATTAATGTATTCCACAGAACAGGACGCAGCAAAATGTCTATGAAGGTTCTCAGTCATCCAGGTGGAATTGTCTGTAGCTTGAATCATGTCAACTGGATTTCTATTTTCTCAGTGGAAACGTTTCGCTCCTTATCCAAGGAGCTTCTTCAGTCTGAGCAAAGTTAGTAAGGGAATCCTTAAATATGTTTCTAGGTGGCTGTGTGACCTTGCACCTGGGGCTAGGTCATGGTTATTTTGAGATGTTATTTCTAAGTCCCTTTATCATCTAAAGGAGGATCGTTAAGATCACCATGCTGCTGTGCTGCTGTTGAGCTTGCGAAATGGTCTTAATCTTCCTAGGCACAGAAGACAAAGCAGGAAGGAAAATAGGGGAAAGATTGTGCCTGAGGCCTCCACCTCTATTCAAGGAAGGATTTTCCAAGTTGGCATAAATGGATTCCTTGACCCCTCTCTCAAATCTTCTCTGTCTAAAATGTGAACATTTTAGGACGCAGCAAAGTTATAGCAGAGAGACTGCAATTAACAAGAATGCCTTGGAGGTCCCCATACATTTGCCAACAGGCCTTTCCTTCACAATTCAAAATGTGGTGGGTAAATATTAGAGCAAACGAGTTTGCCACAGAAACTATGATCTGACACAGAACACGCAAGCGCCGCGGCCGCTGCACAGCAACGCAGCGCAGGCGGCGTGATTCTCGCAGGGGACCCGGGAGGGCCCACAGCGGGCCTGAGGGGCCTGGAAGGGCGCGGGGAGATCCGGACCCGCGGCCCTTCCGCTTCTCCTCCCTCCGCCACGACCGACGGACGCTCTCCTTCTCGCCCAGGATCCCGGCTGACCCGCGACGCGCACAGAGAAGCACAGAGCCTCCGAGGCACCGCTGCCCACGGAGGAGGGCCCCCGAGAGCGCGCCCCTCTGGGGCGCAGGCCTTCCTGCCGCGGGCCGTTTCCCCCTCCCGGAAGAGCTCCGGCCCGAAGAACGGCGGGAGCCCGGCCAGGGAAGCGCTGCTGCCGGCCCTCCGCGCGGGCCCCCCGGGCGCTCTTCACCCGGCGGCGCCGCGCTCTCCCCGCGGGCACGCGGGCGCCTCTCCGCAAGGGCAGCCGCGGACGCAGAGCGGGCTGCGCGGCCGGGGCCCGCGGAGCAACCGGGCGGGGCGGGCGGCCAAAGAGCACTCCCTCCGCCGCCAGACCCCCCCGGGCTCCCCGCAGACATCCCTCCCGGAGCGCCCCCCGCCCCGCCCCGCCCCGCCCGCGTACCTGCCGGCCAGGTGCGCGGCCTGCTCGCGCTCGCTCAGCGCCGCCGCGGTGTAGATCCGCCGGTAGCGCTCCGCCAGCGCCGCGCCCGACAGCAGCAGCAGCTGCTCGCGCCCGGGGGGGGCCGCCGCCGCGGCCGCCGCCGCGCCCTCGCCGGGACCCATGACCGTCCTCGTCCAGGCGCCCCACCCGGCCAGGTCAGGCCCGTCGCGTCGCGTCGCGTTGCGTCTCGCTCGGCCACCGCCCGGAAGGCTCCGCGCCGGCGGCGATGACAGGCAGCCGCGGCCCGTCAGGGGGAGGAGTCGCCGGCCCTGCGGCTGCGCGGAAAGGGCGGCCCCGCCCACGTGACTTTTCGAGGACGGGGCGCGGCGGTTGCCATGGCCGCGGGGCCCGCGGAGCCTCGGCGCCGGCCGGAGAGGCCTCTCGCGCCCGGGATTGCCGCGCCGAGGCCCCTCCCGCCCTTCCCGGGCGGGTCTCGGGTGCCTCTGCGGAGGGGAGCCGCGAAGGGGAGGCCGGCCTCCGCGTCTGCTTCGCGCCCCCCGTGATCAGCCCCTTGGCTTCCGGAGGCCTCGCGGAGCCCTGGGAGCGGAGGAGGAAACGGGGCGCCGTCCGTCGAGCAGGGCCTCCCCTTCCTTGGCGGGGCCCCTCCGCGGGCCTTGGGCACCCGGGGCCGCTTGGGCCAGGCGCGGCGTCGTTCCTGTGGCATGGGCGGGGGCGGTCAGTACGCGCGCGAGTGGCCGCCGCCGCCCCAAGGGTGCCGCTCCGGGGTGGTTGGCTGTGCCCTTCAGAAGCATTCGGGGCGGGGGCGGGGTTGGATAGCCCCCCGCTGAAGAGTTAGTCCCCCCCTGCCCTTTCCTTGCAATCGGCCGCTTCGTCGCTCTCGGGCCAAGGCAAGGGGCCCTCTGAGACAGGTAGGTTCTGCATCCCTCCGCGGAAAAAGCACCCGGGTTATGGAGAGCTGTCAGATGCATGGTTACGAGCAGCGGCTTGACCTGTAATCCAGTTGCTCCTTAGGTTACATGCTGAATGATCGCCTAGCCGATTATTTGGCATGGGACTCAGATCAGCAATGACTTTAAAGTCTTGGGTTTTTCTAACAGGGTTAGATAATATATGCTTCAGCCAGCACACCTCTGAATAATAGCTGCAAGCATTATAACATTAAATAAACATTTCAAAATAACAATTTAGTTCCACATATTTAAGTCTCTGGTATCAGTTTGAAACTTCGGATCATTATTAAAATGACTGTTTTCAATATTGATGCATATTCCCACAACTGAATTTTTCATACTTCTACAGAAGGGATTATATGTAATTCCCAATGAGAAAATTATAGAATCTTGTATTGCTGTTACCATAAGGCCAGTTTTGTATACCTATGTGGGAATACGAGTTTAGTAATAGTTAACACCCTGATAGTTTTGGTGATTGAAGGGAAAAAAAACTAAGGGGCCTAATTTCAGTCTGCTCTTCATCTTTTACAGAGCGATGGCTAATTCTCATTTTGGAGAATGGGTTGAAGAACTGCGTGAGGAGATCTCTCTCCTCTGTAGGGAACACCAAAAGATGAAAGAGGAGCTGAGGAGGTGAGGAATTTTCAGAGAGCAACCCTGACTTTCTCTTTCAGAATTTCGTAGAGAATTCTCTTTAGCTCCCTCCCCTGGACGTACATTATACAATGTTCTGGGTTTAAGTACATTGCCTGGGAAAAAGTTGGGGGACTCCTTTCAAACAGTTCAAAACAATTCTGCCCCCAACCATCTCCAGCGCCTTTCATCTCCTGGAAACACCTCCGTTAGGTCTGCCTTAAAGACTTCTCTGAGATGTTGTGTTTGCTTGAAGCCGCAGCCAATGAAGAGAAGTGGGCCCTGGGTCCCAGATGGGCATTGGGCATCATCAGTCCCTTCACAGGGAATATTCATGGCCAAATCATCTATAATGCAGGAGATCCAGGGTTGTATCTCCTGCCAGTACTCGGCTTTTATTGACCCCATCTCCCTGCCTCCCCTTGGTCCTCTGTTTCAACCCACACAAATTCAGACTCCTCCATCTGTCTGTTCACATCGGAAGAGAGGTGACAAAATTGTACTGTGCTGGTAAAGCTTTGGGGGAAAAGCTGGGAATAGCAATAGCTGAGTTTGTTTTTTCAAGGAAGCCCCTGATGAGGATGGCCAAGTTTGTGGATACAGTTGTGACCTCATACTAGCTCACAAGCGAGGTCCTGCCTCCAGCCCTACAAAAGCAACTTGTGGGGCTACCTCTGCCCTTTGGGAACAAAGCGAGAGCTTTCCCCATACGCCACATCCAAAAAGCTTCAGTTTGCTTCTGGGAATTGCTTTGAATTGGTTTTGCGCCGGTAGTGGTATGTAGGAGAAAAAAGAAAAAGGGCGTTTAGATTTAAAGAATTTACATCGCCTAGAAAAAAGTTGGGGGAAATTATTTCTGAGAATTGCAAGAACCCAGAGAACCCCGTGAAGAGGGGGGATCCCGGCGCACGTTCTGCCCCCGGCCCCCTCCGCCCCGAGGCTGGAAAAGTCCATGGGAGCCGAGGTTAGCCTGCCATCTTGAATTTGCTCCCATCTTGCTCCCTCCTGGGCTTTGCATCGTGTGCCAGAGAAATTGGAGGAGCTAATCTTCCGGGTGGGGAAAAGTTATTCTCAGGTGACCCTAATCTCTCTCAGATCCCAGTGACACCTAAGCCAGATTATTGGCCTCTCACTTATTTAAACCAAAGAGCTTTAAGGCAACCCCCCAGTGCTGCAGCTTGAAAAACCTGGAGGTGGGGAGGACTTCCCCTCAACCAGATTGGGCTGTCTCCAATCCGGTGTTGGTTTCATCCTTTCCTGGATCAAATTGCATTCAATTCTAGCTTTTCTCTCTCTCTCCTCTCCCTCCACGAGTTTGGGAGGAAATGGAAGAACCCAAAGGCAGGATTGTTAGAAAGCTTGTGCCCAAACGAACACATTCTGGCTCTCCTCCCTCATTAAAGAGCGGGGAAGAGATGCAGAAATAATGATGCGGTTTTGGCTCATTAAGAGTTTCTTCTCCCCGCAGTTCTTGAACGTAAGGAGAGCAGAGGTTCCCTCTCAAAAATATATTTGATTAACTCTTATCCACACCCCCTTTGCAAGGATTTGGGCAGTCAGGATAAGATAGAATTAACATTAATTCAGTAACAATTGCACGCATGGTGGAAATGAATTGTTGAGGGTTCAGCGATACTTCCGCCTCATCTCCGTATTTTTGATGTGCCTTTCTAGCAAAGTGCTCACTCTCGTACGTATGTGGAGAGGAGCGGGGCTGGGAGGTGGCAGTGGTCTGGCCTCCCCCCCCCCCCAGCACAGCTGGGCTTGGGCATCCTTCCTGGTGATTTTCTGCTTCTGACTGCCAGTCTCTGGAGAAGGAAGGAGAACGTTCCTTGCATGTGCTTTGCAACTTCCTGTAGGCATCTGGTTTGACCTGAGGACAGGAAACAGGATGCTGGTTTAGATGGGTCAGTCTTTATCTCCTTTGGGGAGCTGGGGGCCCAACCTGCTTTGAGGGCCCGGGTTGGGGAAAGCCGAGATCGGCCTTTAAGGGACGTGAGGATACAGTTCGTGCCAGTAGCTCTTTTTCAGAACTGTCCTTCCGTTTCCAGGCAAAGAAGATGAAGATGCGGCTCCGTCCGTCAAAAGGGCAGCCGAAGAGAATGAGGTGAGGGACCGCCCCATCTTCAGAAGCCATTGTGATGCGTGGCCTTAATTTCGGTTAGGTGGGCGGCCGCGCAGGACCCCCTTCCTACAGCACATTATATAGATTCCATTCAACTCCTCCTTTAGAAGACCACCCCTTACTCAGTTACCCATACTCCACCTTTCCCTCATTCCATATTAGGAATTTCCTTCCTTCACTCCATATTAGGAACTTCCTTCCATCCTTGCTAGGGCTCCTTGACCGTTATTAAACAATATATTTCCCCTGGAGAAGCTATCCTTGGAAAGTACACTTTATCTTTCTATGGGCACAGCTATCTATCAAGGCCTGCTAGAAAGGAAGGGTGTCAACAAAACTCTTCAAGGAAATACAACATGGTTTCAGAGCCATAATACAAGTGCAAATGTTTCTAATATATGAATATATGAATATGAAAATATTTGTATTTATATATACAGAAATGTAAGAATATGTTTACAATCCAACATGAGTATCACCTTATTTCTGTGAGGGATGCCCTTCTGTCATTTAGAGACAAGAACAGCTTCCTTGAAGCATCCAGGAGATCTTATTGGAGCTTTCCCCATACGCCGCATCCAAAAAGCTTCAGTTTGCTTCTGGGAATTGCTGTGAACTGGTTTTGCGCCTGTTGTGGTATGTAGGAGAAAAAAGAAAAAGGGCGTTTAGATTTAAAGACTCCTTGGTAGTGTTAATATCTTATGGAATGGTAAATGCTGAAGTGAATCAAACTCTTATAACTATAATGATGCTAACCTTAATACTGAAGTAGTTAATCAAATCCCTTAAGAATAGAATGGAGGTAGATTTACTGACTGGTCAATTTTACTGAGCATTTCTAAAGTACCCCCAAAAATCATCAAAGCGTTGGCTCCCGTCATAAGAGATCGCTAGCTATTGTAATAGAAATAGCAACACGGAATTAATTAAACTGTAGGGATATGTTCATATCTCCAGCAAAGGAGATCGTTACCTTGTCGTGGTGCTGGAGCTTGAGCACCTCAATGAAACCATGAGCTAAACCGTGAAGGGACACCCAAGACTGGAAGGTCGTGGCAGAGAGGTCAGACTAAATACGATCCCTGGGGAAGGTAATGGCAACCCACCCCAGTATTCTTGCCATGAAAACTAAATGGATCAGTACAACCAAAGATATGTCGGTATACCATCGGAAGATGGGACTCCCAGGTCGGAAGATGGTCAAAATGCTACTGGGGAGGAACAGAGGATACGTTCAACTAGCCCCAGATGTGATGACGCAGCTAGCTCAAAGCCGAAAGGACGGCTAGCGGCCGACGGTGCTGGTGGTGAACGACGAATCCGATGTTCTAAAGATCAACACACCATAGGAACCTGGAATGTAAGATCTATGAGCCAGGGCAAATTGGATGTGGTTATTGGTGAGATGTCAAGATTAAATATAGACATTTTAGGTGTCAGTGAACTGAAATGGACTGGGATGGGCCACTTCACATCAGATGACCACCAGATCTACTACTGTGGACAAGAGGACCACAGAAGAAATGGAGTAGCCTTCATAATTAATAATAAAGTGGCTAAAGCAGTGCTTGGATACAATCCAAAAAACGATAGAATGATCTCAATTCGAATTCAGGGTAAGCCATTTAACATCACAGTGATCCAAATATATGCCCCAACCACAGATACTGAAGAAGCAGAAGTAGATCAGTTCTATGAGGATCTGCAGCACCTACTAGATAATACACCAAAAAGAGATGTTATTTTCATTACAGGAGACTGGAATGCTAAGGTGGGTAGTCAGACGACACCTGGAATTACAGGCAAGCATGGTCTGGGAGAACAAAATGAAGCGGGACATAGGCTGATAGAATTTTGCCAAGACAACTCACTGTGCATAACAAACACTCTCTTCCAACAACCTAAAAGACGACTTTATACATGGACTTCACCAGATGGTCGACACCGAAATCAGATTGACTACATCCTTTGTAGCCAAAGGTGGCGGACATCTATACAGTCGGTAAAAACAAGACCTGGAGCTGACTGTAGTTCAGATCACGAACTTCTTATTGCAAAATTTAGAATCAGACTAAAGAGAATAGGGAAGACCCACAGATCAGTTAGATATGAGCTCACTAATATTCCTAAGGAATATGCAGTGGAGGTGAAGAATAGATTTAAGGGACTAGATTTAGTAGATAGGGTCCCAGAAGAACTATGGACAGAAGTTCGCAACATTGTTCAGGAGGCGGCAACAAAAAACGTCCCAAAGAAAAAGAAAACCAAGAAGGCAAGATGGCTGTCTGCTGAAACACTGGAAGTAGCCCAAGAAAGAAGGAAAGCAAAAGGCAACAGTGATAGGGGGAGATATGCCCAATTAAATGCAAAATTCCAGAGGTTAGCCAGAAGAGATAAGGAATTATTTTTAAACAAGCAATGTGCGGAAGTGGAAGAAGACAATAGAATAGGAAGGACAAGAGACCTCTTCCAGAAAATTAGAAACATCGGAGGTAAATTCCAGGCAAAAATGGGTATGATCAAAAACAAAGATGGTAAGGACCTAACAGAAGCAGAAGAGATCAAGAAAAGGTGGCAAGAATATACGGAAGATCTGTATAGGAAGGATAATAATATTGGAGATAGCTTTGACGGTGTGGTCAGTGAGTTAGAGCCAGACATCCTGAAGAGTGAGGTTGAATGGGCCTTAAGAAGCATTGCTGATAACAAGGCAGCAGGAGACGATGGTATCCCAGCTGAACTGTTTAAAATCTTGCAAGATGATGCTGTTAAGGTGATGCATGCCATATGCCAGCAAATTTGGAAAACACAAGAATGGCCATCAGATTGGAAAAAATCAACTTATATCCCCATACCAAAAAAGGGAAGCACTAAAGAATGTTCAAACTATCGAACAGTGGCACTTATTTCACATGCCAGTAAGGTAATGCTCAAGATCTTGCAAGGTAGACTCCAGCAATTCATGGAGCGAGAATTGCCAGATGTACAAGCTGGGTTTAGAAAAGGCAGAGGAACTAGAGACCAAATTGCCAATATCCGCTGGATAATGGAGAAAGCCAGGGAATTTCAGAAAAACATCTATTTCTGTTTTATTGACTATTCTAAAGCCTTTGACTGTGTGGATCATAACAAATTGTGGCAAGTTCTTGGTGGTATGGGGATACCAAGTCATCTTGTCTGCCTCCTAAGGAATCTGTATAACGACCAAGTAGCAACGGTAAGAACAGAGCACGGAACAACGGACTGGTTTAAGATTGGGAAAGGAGTACGGCAGGGTTGTATACTCTCACCCTACCTATTTAACCTGTACGCAGAACACATCATGCGACATGCTGGGCTTGAGGAATCCAAGGCTGGAGTTAAAATCGCTGGAAGAAACATTAACAATCTCAGATATGCAGATGATACCACTTTGATGGCTGAAAGCGAGGAGGAGTTGAGGAGCCTTATGACGAAGGTGAAAGAAGAAAGTGCAAAAGCTGGGTTGCAGTTAAACCTCAAAAAAAACCAAGATTATGGCAACTAGCTTGATTGATAACTGGCAAATAGAGGGAGAAAAAGTGGAGGCAGTGACAGACTTTGTATTTCTAGGCGCAAAGATTACTGCAGACGCTGACTGCAGCCGGGAAATCAGAAGACGTCTACTTCTTGGGAGGAGAGCAATGGCAAATCTTAATAAAATAGTTAAGAGCAGAGACATCACACTGACAACAAAGGTCCGCATAGTTAAAGCAATGGTATTCCCTGTAGTAACCTATGGCTGCGAGAGCTGGACCATAAGGAAGGCTGAGCGAAGGAAGATAGATGCTTTTGAACTGTGGTGTTGGAGGAAAATTCTGAGAGTGCCTTGGACTGCAAGAAGATCAAACCAGTCCATACTCCAGGAAATCAAGCCAGACTGCTCACTTGAGGGAATGATATTAAAGGCAAAACTGAAGTACTTTGGCCACATAATGAGAAGACGGGATACCCTGGAGAAGAAGCTGATGCTAGGAAAAGTGGAAGGCAAAAGGAAGAGGGGCCGACCAAGGGCAAGATGGATGGATGGTATTCTGGAGGCGACGGACTCAACCATTGGGGAGCTGGGGATGATGACGGCCGACAGAAAGCTCTGGCGTGGGCTGGTCCATGAAGTCACGAAGAGTCGGAAACGACTGAACGAATAAACAACAACAACAGGGATATGTTCTAAGTGATGTTACAGTTTAATGCATTTTGTATTTTGATTGCCTTGTATAATAATCAAAATGCATATTTTTAATTTTAAAAAAGTTTTGATGATTCAAGTAAAAAAAACTAGGGGCTATTCTCACTCTGCTCTTGATATTTTACAGAAGGGTGACGCTCTTTTTAGAATTGTATGAGTCAAGTCGGAATCTCCACAGGGAAAACCAAATGGGGGGAGAGAGACTGACGAGGTGAGACACTTTTTAATTACATCGCCTAGAAAAAAGTTGGGGGAAATTACATTTTTTAATGCCATTAAAATGATGGGCACCGGGCATCAGGAATCCCTTTGCAGGGAACGTTCACGGCCAAGTCATCTCTCGTTCAGAGATCCAGGGCTGGGTCTCCCGCTCACACAGGGCCCTGCCCTGAGAAGCAGCTGCTGCCTCTTCCTCAGCCCCAGGCCAGATCACCACGCCCAGCTTGCGGCTGGATCTAGTGATCCCAGGAGGGTTTTAGAACCCAGTGAGTTCGGCAGGGTTTAGCTATGCCGTTGTTGCAACGGGGAACGGAGGTGGCGGCTTCTAGAGACAATTTAGTTGATGGAATTAACGTGGGGGAGCAGCCATGTCTCCCACGTGGAAAACCAGGCTCGCCCCACTGGTCTCATTCGAAGGACCCCCCTATGCTGGAGCCTCCCCTCTGGAGAGGCCCTGCTTCCCGAGACTGACCCCCTGGGCAGAGGGAAGACGGCCGGCCGGCCGTTCCCCGCATCGCTCCCAGACGACGGAGGGCCCTCCTTTGGCGGCTGCGCTTGGCTACCGTGCTCTCTGCCTTTATGAAATAGATGAAGATGCTGATTTACTCGCAGGGTCGTTAGGCAAGGCCACGTGTCAGTGGGGAAGCCGGCGGGAAGTTGCCAGTCCCAGGCGGGCGGGCGGGCGAAGGGGCTGCTGCCAGGCAGGGGAGGGAGCAAAGGGGTGCGTGCAGGTGCAGGGGAGACCAGGGGGTGCACGAGGGGGGCTGAGAGGCGCTGCACGGCTCGGGAGGTGTAAGGAGGGATTGCTGGCTGCTGGAATAGAAATAGCAAAACTGCATTAATTAGGATGTACGCATAGGGCCTATGTGACTTTATGGGGTTTGATGCGCTTTGCATTTCGATTGGCATGTATAACAATCCAAATACAAAGTATTTTTAATTTTTTTTATTTAAAAAAAGCTTTGATGATTCAAGTAAAAAAATTAAGGGGCTATTTCATTCTGGTCTTCATATTTTACAGAATGGAGAACTTGATGTCAAGTCTTTTCCAAGAGAATGAAGCACTCAGACATAGAAACATGTCCCTTTATGAGTGGAATAGCCAACTAGAGGGAGAGAAGTCAGAGCTCACAAAAGAAATTATAAGGTGAGGAATTTTCAGATAGCAACCCTGACTTTCTCTTTCAGAATTTCATACTAAATTCTCTCTTGCTCCCTCCCCTGGACATAGAGCCAGTTTGGTCTAGTGGTTAAGGTGCTGGGCTAGAAGCCAGGAGACTGAGAGTTCTAGTCCCACCTTAGGCATGAAAGCCAGCTGGGTGACCTTGGGCCAGTCCCACTCTCTCAGCTCTAGGAAGGAGCCAATGGCAAACCAGGAGACTGAGAGTTCTAGTCCCGCCTTAGGCATGAAAGCCGGCTGGGTTACCTTGGGCCAGTCGCGCGCTCTCAGCCCAACTCACCTCACAGGGTTGCTGTTGTGGGGAAAATAGGAGGAGGAAGGAGTATTAGGTATGTTCGCCACCTTGAGTTATTTATAAAAATAATAAAGGCGGGATAAAAATTAAACAAACAAATAAATAAAATACGTCATACAGTGTTCTGGGTTTAAGCCTGGAAAAAAGTTGGGGAAAATAAGAGGTGACTCTTTTCAGCTTGGTCAAAAAGTTCTAGCTCTCCAAGCCTGTCCGGTTCCCTTGATGTCCGGAACATCCCGATTAGGCCTTGTTCCTGCCAGACGGGGCTGAGGCTGCCAAAGCTAAAGATCCAACCCCGGGTGGATGAAAGCCAGGATCTTGCCTGAAAGATCCCTTCGGGGGAGGTGGTTGAGAAGGAACCAAGTCATTAAGGAAACCAAGGAAAAATTGTCCTGTGAGCCAGACAAAGGAAGTTGTGCCTGAGCACATGGAAGCCCCCCTTCAGGTCCCATTAACAGCAACCAGCCCATAAACTAACAAGGCGAGAGCAACTGCCAGTCTTGTGGATCAGCAAAGCAAGGACTTTGGGGGATAAAAGGGGTCCTGAAGCCCGCCCACCGTTTGAATCCTCTTTGGACCCAGACTTGGCGGCTTCCGTCCCTCTGGCTAGTGGTTGGCAACGCAGTTGAGACAGACTGGATGAGTGTGGCTGAGCGTGTATGTGGGAGGGGAGGCAGGAGATTGGTCCTTTCAGACTTGCAAGGTCCTGTTAATGCAGCCTTCCCGTAAAGCAGAATTAGTTCATCTAGTCGTGTTTCCTGTCTGGTTTACCTGGAAGGGCTGACAGCGTGTGAGTGAGTGACCATCCCTCCATTGGGGAAATGGGCGGTGATAAATTTGAATAATAAAAATAAATAAATAAATAAATAAGCAAGCTGAACCTGGGAGCGCGTGGAACATTCCCTAAAAGACTTTCGCTTCCAGAGACATCTGGTTTTCCTATTTTACAGAATGACGACAAAGATTTCAGCTGTGATCTGCGAGAAATATGAGCTCCAACGTGACAACATATCCCTAGAGCGACAGAATTGGGAGCTCTGCAGAAAAAATGCAGAGCTGAAGGAAAAACTGAGCAGGTGAGACATTTCTAGACAGCAGTCCTGAGTTTCAGAGTTTCATGTTTTTGCTTCATCCGAGCCTCTCCAGCTCCCTTGATCTCCTGGAAACATCTCAATTAGGCCTTGTTCCCAAAAAGACTTTCGCTTCCAGAGACATCGTGTTTGGTTAAGGCAGCAGCAGCAGAACCGAAGTCAGCCCTGGGTCCCAGAGGGGTATCAGAGACCACGAATCCCTTTGCAGGGAATGTTCATGGCCAAATCATCTCTCATTCAGAGATCCATGGTTGGATCTCCTACTTAGTGAAGAAATTCACACAGGGTTGTGCACTGAGAAGCGGCTGTTACCTCTTTTCCTCAGCTCCAGGCCAAATCACTACACCCTACTTGCAGTTGAATCCAGTAGGGTTTTAGAATCCAGGTGAATTCGGTAGGCTTTAGATATGCTTTTGTTGCAATGTGGAATGGAGGTAGCAGCTTCTGGAGACAATTTAACTGATGGAATTAACATGGGGAAGCAACAATGTCTCCCACGTGGTTAATTTGGCTCACCCACCTGCTTTCATTCAAAGAGCCCTAATCTGAAGGAGCCACCCTTCTGAAGAGGCCCTGCTTTCTGAGACCGATCTGTTGGGCAGAGGGAAGGCGGCCTTTTCCTGCATCCCTCCCAGGCGACGGAGGGCCCTCCTTCAGCGGCTGCGTTTGGCTACCGTGCTCTCTGCCTTTATGAAATACATAAAAACACGGATTTGTAGTCAGGGCCTTAGGGGCCAATGGCTGTATCGTTTCAATCTTAATTTACCAATCACATTCTTCCTTATCCTGGCTATTCCTCTAGTTTCAACGATCCTTTAGGACAGGAACATTCTTTATTTGCTTCTATTTTTATGCTACTTTAAATTATAAATTGCCCTGGCTGTTCAACAGAGAACCTGCTCGCTCTGAAGGCTCCTCAGGGAACGGATGGCTTCGTGCGTCTGTAGCATCTGTGGGGAACGCATTCGTGTGGCTTCAGGAATCCCTGGACAGCCTCCTACTGTCGACTGCAACATTCCCGAGGCAATAGCCAATTCCATCTGGAGCCCGTTTGCTGTTCGACCTTGTTCAGTGGAGACCTCGGTTTGCCTGCAGACGTTTCATGACCCGTCAAGGAAACACCATCAGTGCCAGGGAGGGTGGGGTCTGCCCCCTGCTTATATGCAGTCGCTTTTAGTTTATTTCATTTCGGTCAATGACCAGCAAAATTTAAAATAAAAAGAAACAAAGTACAATCAGAAGATATGATGAAATACAGTATATCACATATTAATACAGCATTCACTCTGCTATTACTGTGTTATACATTTGTTACTATTAAGAGGTAAGCCTAAAACATTAAAAATTATACAATAAGAAATTATAACATAAAAATAAAATTGTATATCCCCAGACAAATTATCAATAAAATATTTCAATTTAAAAATATACATCTAAAATAGGGAATTATTTTTCCGTCTGGATTTGTCTATTTTTCATTGTAGCAACACAAAATTTGGCAACCGTACACGTAATATAGGGTTTTAAATCCTGAAGTAGATAATTCACGTAAAAATTATCTGGATACCCAGGGAGTTTTTCTATTAGGGGCACAATGTAAATTGACCTGATAACCCTATAAAATTTACAGTGTAGCAATACGTGTAAAATAGTTTCTACTTCCATTTCACCGCATGGGCAGATGCGCTCAGTTACGGGGACTTTGTTGTATCTGCCTTGGAGTACTGCAGATGGGAGAATATTGAGTCTGGCTTTAAAAAATGCAATTCTCAACTTAGGGAACGTTAGATTTAGGAGATATCCTGCTGGTTCCCATACGCCCCTGTTTATCCAGATTCTATTATGTTGTGGGAGCCTACTAATTTCATTCTGGAACTCCATGTCCTTTATTCCTTGGGTGACTATTTGTTTGGCTTGATCATAGCCTATTGATAGCAAGAAAAGAGGAGAGTCCATATGAAGCCAGCTTGTGTTCTACCGCTTGCTTCCAGGGTGAAGAGAAATTATCTACTAGGACTAAAGGAGTTAAACCAACTGGGAAAAACTGGATTTTTAGCCAATAGTTTATCGTCAGTTTCCAGGCCCTCACTTGAATTGGTGGCATTCCTGTCTCGAGCCTTAACTGGGCGTTTGTTGTACCGTTGGGTGCGGCTAAAATTAATCGCAGGAATTTTGTTTGAACTCTTTCCTGCGGCACCTTCTTCATATAAATTCCTATCTGTGCCCCATAAAGAATTTGGGCCAATGTTTTGGCCTCAAAAAGTTTTAAAGCCGCGGGTACTAATTGTCCTCCACCAGTATAAAAGAAACGTTTAATGGCATTCATTGACCTATATATGCAGTTGCTTGCCCTGCCCGTGGGGGTGGGGGTGGTTTTCTGGCTGCTGGGGAGACTGCTACAACCACAAGGCATCACCGTAGCACACAGACCAACTCAAGCCCTCCAAAACTTCTTTAAGTAAACCAAAAGACCCAGGAGCCCAAGAAGAAAAACAGGAACCATCTACAACATACAGTGTAAGGACTGTCACAGCCACCATGTAGGACAGACGGGCAGAAGACCAGCAGAGTGCATACACGAACACCAACGAGCAGTCAGAAGACACGATGAAAACTCCTCAATCTCACCACACATGGACAGACTGAGCCATACTTTCAACTGGGAAGCTGTGAGCATCCCAGACCAAGCCAGATCCAGAAACGCTGGGGAATTCCCGGAAGCCTGGCACTCAGGCAAAACAGCCATTGATACACACATATACACAAATATAAACAGGGCACAACCCCCCCCCCCAACACTGATGATGTTACCTAGTTGGGTAATGAAACATCTGCAAGCCAACCACCAAGCTCAGAGAGCACCAAAGACTCCACAGTTCAACCCTGAGCTACAGAGATTCTCTTCTATTGGGTCTAATTCTGGAAATCAAGAAATCAAGAACTGTTTTACTAGCCATCTTTTTGGAACACATTATTTACTAAGACAACTGTTTTTACTGTACCATTGGGTTTGGATTCACTACAAAATGGTAAAGCTGCAGGATTTGATGGTATGTACCCAGAGCTACTGAAGAACTGTGGACCTGCTACCAAACGACGGCTCGCTTCCTTTTTTAGCTCCATGCTACAATCAGGACGGTTACCTTCTATATTCAAGACGACCAAAATTATTGCGATCTTGAAACCAGGAAAGGATCCAAACCAAAGTTACAGACCAATCACTCGTCTTTGTGTCACCTACAAACTCCTAGAAAGACTCATGCTAAATAGAATAGCTCGGGCAGTAGATTCTGTAGTCCCAGTAGTCCCTAACCCTTCAATAGGGTTCATCATGCCTTTCTTCGGCATGCATTGGCGTGGCATGGAGTACCTCAGGACTTTATCCACCACATTCAGCTTTTATATAAGTTGGCCACAGTGACTCCCCAAGTCAATTGTCATCAGGGCACTCTGATCCCAATCACTGCAGGGATCCGGCAAGGCTGCCCCCTCAGCCCGATCCTATATGTTCTCTATCTGGATATTGTACTCCAGACGCTGGACCGCCACCCTCACATTCACGGTTTCCCGTGCCCTCTTTCTATTCCCACCAGCCGGGCACCCAGTACTCACGTGAAATGCATTGCTCACACTGATGACGTTTCTCTTCTAGTCACGTCTCGGCAGGAAGCACAGGAAGTCCGAAAGATCTTCATAGCCTTCAGCGCAGTCTCCAGAGCACAAGTCAATGAAACAAAAAGCAGTGTAGTTGGACTTTTTCCTCCCACGGGCCAAGACCCACACCTTTTCCCTTGGCCTGTGACGGAATGGTGGGCGGCTTCCACCTTTCATCAGACTCATCTTCTCCACCTGCTTGTGTACCGGAACCCCAGCCTTCCACCTCTCGTGCTCCTGACCCGCCTCCGCCTGAGCCTGCTGATGCAACCGCCGACGGACAACAGCACCGCACGGTCTGAGTCCTGGGCCTCAGGTTCGGTGCCGACCCGGATGCACGGGCCAAGAATTGGGAGAACTTGGCGGTCAACTGGGAACGCCGACTGACGACCCGGAACAAATGGCACCTTTCCCTTTACCGGAAAGCGATTTTTTTAAAGACATACCTTTTGCCTCAGGCGTCTCTTCTAGCATCGGTGTGTCCTCCCACAACCAGCTTTCTCGGCCGTATTACGCCGCAATGGCTTAAGTTCTTGTGGGGCTGTGCCGCCTTTCAGGTCCCCAGAGCAGTCGCTTACCAGCCGATTCAGGATAGCAGACTGGGTCTTCCGGCCACGGAACTCCACCTGTGGGCGCAATTCCTATCGTTTAATTTTGCAGGGGCAGCCCAGGTCCTTCCACCACCAGGCCCCCTCCAGGCTATGTCTTCGGCACCATGTCGGCCCCCAGGTACACCACCACCGGGGGCAGCGCTTTTCGCCGACCGTTGGATCGACTCAGTCTGGGCAGGCGATCGATGGTGGCGTGAAGGTTCCCTGAAATTCAGGCTGATGGCGGCGGACAGATTTCACCTACCGCCCCTCCTCCAAGATCTACCTGAGATCCTGAGGTGCCATCACCTCCTTCCGAACATGTGCATTCCACACACACCCCAGCCTCCAGCAGCGCCACTCTCGTGGGCCGACCAACGCCGCACGCTCCGTCGCCTCCTTTACGAGGACACTTTGGAGTGCGACATCCTCGCTCCAAATAGAAAACATCATCTGCGAAAGGTGACTGATGGACACCTCTCCGCATTCCACGGCTCTTTCACCTCTTCTACACCTCGTTTCGCTGACCGCCATTTGCCCCTCGCGAGACCAGGGTGCAGCCATGGCGCACCAACAGAGAGGACAGGCTCTACCCGGGCCAAGTTTGCAGAGCAGCGGCTCAGGCATCTGGACAGCAGCACGAAGACACCATGGAGCATTTTGTCTCTGCCTGGCCTGTCGCGAAATCTCTCTGGCAGGCTGTCGCCGACCGCCTTAATGCACCCCAGCTCGCCCAGCAGAACTGGATCAATATCGTTTCCAGCCATCAGGAAACCAATCGCCCGCAGACGACTCCCACGACCATAGACTCGACGGCAGCCTCCACATCTTCGACCATTGTTCACCAGCAGCGTCCAGCGACCACCTTCGACGCACCCCAACCACCGTCCGCTGATCTGATGGCAGGTTCTCCGTCTTCGACCGTCGTTCCCCAGCAGACTCCGGCGATTGTCCTCGATGCAGCCCAGCCACGCAGGCGCAGTGCGAACCAGCAACACTGTCTTCAGGAGATCCCACCGACCACCTTGGTCTTGCACGCCCTCTGCGCCATTAGAAACAGACATTGCGCCATCGGACGCCATGGCGGTCAGGTGCAGAGAAATTGGGCAGCCAAGGTGGCAGAGGACATAGCGGACAGACTGGCATGCATTCAAGAGGCGGAGAGGATACGTATGCCGGCCAGTAGGTGGCAAAGCCTCTGACCCTGGCGCCCCCGCCCCCGCTGACTGTCGCACCGCCACAGACATTGATTTACAGTATCTTTTCTTCTTTTTTTGAACATACGGCAAGTGCAGAAGTACCCGGGTGGGGGGCTTTTCCTTTACAGCATCTATGTAATGTGGACTCTGACCCACCAGATTGCCACCATTAGGGCACCGGGGGTATTGTAGATAGGTATATATTTTAATAAAAATCTGTTTCCACCTTGATGGCAAGAGGAGGGAAAAACTGAATTTGATTGAAGAGTGCCAATGCGATAATTGTGTGTTGAATAGGCCTTTGAATTGCTGATCCCTCTCTGGAAAAGAATAGGTAAAAGGGAATCGGGTCGGTTTTCCCACGTTTCTTTTTAACCCGAAGAAATCGTGCTTCTGAAGTTCGCCCTGCATTTCCTTCTGCTTTTTCCGGCATCCGATGAAGAGAAAAGGTGATTAGGGGTGGGTCGCTGGCTCTTAAGGGGCTGGACAGAGCCCGTGGGATGTTAGCCACTCGCGGTTGATTTCCTTCTGCAATGATCCAGAAGGGGGGGGGAAAGGGTGGGGGAGGCGGCGGGCGGGTGGTGTGAGAACGCAATTACGGATTGCTACAGGAGGATCTGGAAGGATAACTTTCAGAGGGACCACTGGTACCATGTAGGTCAAATGCCAATGATTGGGAGATGGGAAGAGAAAGAGGAAAGAGAAATGTTTTGTTGTAATAATTTAGTTTCCCCAACTGAATTCCAGAAAACAAGAAAAACTGAAAAGATAAAAAAACGCACTGTTTTGCACAGTTAAAACATACAGTAAGTAGAAGGAATTGATTTACTGAAAAAAAAAAAACACGGGAGGGCAACGTCCTGATAATCAACCCTCCCCGTCCCCAGGATTGTGGCGACTGAGTCTCCCAAGCGAACCCCCGAAGTACGCGGTACCAGCAAAACCACCGCCGCTCTCTGCTCCTCCCTTAACGCAGCCAGCTGCTTCCGTGGCCTTCCCTGGCCCTCTCTACGTGGGCGCCTGCTGTTACCTGCCCACTCCCCTCCGAACGACCCTCCCAACATGGCTGCCTTCCGGTCACCGCTCGGTAGCCGTCCCCCGCTCCCTCTCCGAACGACCCTCCCAGCATGGCTGCCTGCTTTTTCTTGTCCTCTTTTTCCGCTCTACCCAGCAGGAGTGCGACCTCGCAGGTTCCTGTTTAGGTTGGGCCAGCGTGGTTTTTTTAAGGAAGCAGCTGAGAACCGGTGGTGGCGCCGCCGCAAGAGTTTGGAGACTGGGTCTCTTTGGGATCTTTCCATTTTAGCTCTGTAAAGATGATGGGCCAAATTAGGAACATAGCAATAGGGCTCTTTTGTCTGCAACACAGACTTGAGGGTTATTTGTGGTGGCCCAATTAGGGACGTAGAGATAGGGCACTTGTGTCTGCAGCACAGACTTGAGGGTTATTTGTGGAGGCCAAATTACGAAAATAGAGAGTGGGCACTATTGTCTGCAGCACAGACTTGAGGGTTATTTCTGGAGGCCCAATTAAGAACATAGAGATAGGGGACTTTTGTCTGCAGCACATACTTGAGGGTTATTTGTGGAGGCCAAATTAGGGACATAGAGAGAGGGATCTTTTGCCTGCTCCACAGACTTCTGGGTTATTTGTGGAGGCCCAATTAGGGACAAAGAGGGAAGGCTCTTTTGCCTCCAGCACAGACCTGAGGGTTATTTGTGGAGGCCCAATTAAGAACATAGAGAGAGGGATCTTTTGCCTGCTCCACAGACTTGAGGGTTATTTGTGGAGGCCCAATTAGGGACATAGAGATAGGGCTGTTTTGCGTGCGCCACAGACTTGAGGGTTACAGTATTTGTACAGGCCCAATTAGGGATATATAGAGAGGGAACTTTTGCCTCCGCCACAGACTTGAGGGGTATTTGTGGAGGCCCAATTAGGGACATAGAGAGTGGGATCTTTTGCCTGCGCCACAGATTTGATGGTTATTTGTGGAGGCCAAATTTGGGACATAGAGAGAGGGATCTTTTGCCTGCGCCACAGACTTGAGGGTTATTTGTGGAGGCCCAATTACGGATGTAGAGAGAGGGATCTCTTGCCTGCGCCACAGACTTGAGGGTTATTTGTGGAGGCCCAATTATGGAGGTAGAGAGAGGGCTCTTTTCCCTGTGCCACAGACCTAAGGGTTATTTGTGGAGATCGAATTAGGGACTTAGAGATAGGGCTCTTTTGTCTGCAGCACAGACTTGAGGGTTATTTGTGGAGGCCCAATTTCAAACATAGAGAGAGGGCACTTTTGTCTGCAGCACAGACTTGAGGGTTATTAGTGGAGGCCCAATTACGGATGTAGAGAGAGGGATCTCTTGCCTGCGCCACAGACTTGAGGGTTATTTGTGGAGGCCCAATTAGGGACATAGAGTGTGGGCTCTTTTGTCTGCAACACACACTTTAGGGCTGTTTGTGGAGGCCCAATTAGGGACATAGAAAGAGGGCACTTTTGTCTACAGCACATACTTGAGGGTTATTTGTGGAGGCCCAATTAGGGACATAGAGTGAGGGCTCTTTTCCCTGTGCCACAGACTTGAGGGTTATTTGTTGAGGCCCAAGTAGTGATATAGAGATAGGGCTCTTTTGTCTGCAGCACAGACTTGAGGGCTATTTGTGGAGGCCCAAATAGGGACGTAGAGATAGGGCTGTTTTAGGTGTGCCACAGACTTGAGGGTTACAGTGGGGCAAAAAAGTATTTAGTCAGCCACCAATTGTGCAAGTTCTCCCACTTAAAAAGATGAGAGAGGCCTGTAATTGACATCATAGGTAGACCTCAACTATGAGAGACAAAATGAGAAAACAAATCCAGACAATCACATCTTTTTAAGTGGGAGAACTTGCACAATTGGTGGCTGACCAAATACTTTTTTGCCCCACTGTATTTGTGGAGGCCCAATTAGGGACATAGAGAGAGGGCTCTTTTGTCTGCAACACACACTTTAGGGCTGTTTGTGGAGGCCCAATTAGGGACATAGAGATAGGGCTCTTTTGCCTGCAGCACAGACTTGAGGGTTATTTGTGGAGGCCCAATAAGGGACATAGAGAGAGGGATCTCTTGCCTGAGCAACAGACTTGAGGGTTATTTGTGGAGGCCCAATTACGGATGTAGAGAGAGGGATCTCTTGCCTGCGCCACAGACAGTTATTTGTGGAGGCCCAAGTAGTGACATAGAGATAGGGCTGTTTTAGTTGCGCCACAGACTTGAGGGTTATTTGTGGAGGCCCAATTAGGGACATAGAGTGTGGGCTCTTTTGTCTGCAACACACACTTTAGGGCTGTTCGTGGAGGCCCAATAAGGGACGTAGAGAGAGGGCTCTTTTCTCTGTGCCACAGACTTGAGGGTTATTTGTGGAGGCCCAAGTAGTGACATAGAGATAGGGCTCTTTTGTCTGCAGCATAGATTGAGGGTTATTTGTGGAGGCCCAATTAAGAACATAGAGAGAGGGATCTTTTGCCTGAGCCACAGACTTGAGGGTTATTTGTGGAGGCCCAATTAAGAACATAGAGAGAGGGATCTTTTGCCTGCTCCACAGACTTGAGGGTTATTTGTGGAGGCCCAATTAGGGACATAGAGATAGGGCTGTTTTGCGTGCGCCACAGACTTGACAGTTATTTGTGGAGGCCCAATTAGGGACATAGAGTGTGGGCTCTTTTGTCTGCAACACACACTTTAGGGCTGTTTGTGGAGGCCCAATTAGGGACATAGAAAGAGGGCACTTTTGTCTACAGCACATACTTGAGGGTTATTTGTGGAGGCCCAATTAGGGACATAGAGTGAGGGCTCTTTTCCCTGTGCCACAGACTTGAGGGTTATTTGTTGAGGCCCAAGTAGTGATATAGAGATAGGGCTCTTTTGTCTGCAGCACAGACTTGAGGGCTATTTGTGGAGGCCCAAATAGGGACGTAGAGATAGGGCTGTTTTAGGTGCGCCACAGACTTGAGGGTTACAGTGGGGCAAAAAAGTATTTAGTCAGCCACCAATTGTGCAAGTTCTCCCACTTAAAAAGATGAGAGAGGCCTGTAATTGACATCATAGGTAGACCTCAACTATGAGAGACAAAATGAGAAAACAAATCCAGACAATCACATCTTTTTAAGTGGGAGAACTTGCACAATTGGTGGCTGACCAAATACTTTTTTGCCCCACTGTATTTGTGGAGGCCCAATTAGGGACATAGAGAGAGGGCTCTTTTGTCTGCAACACACACTTTAGGGCTGTTTGTGGAGGCCCAATTAGGGACATAGAGATAGGGCTCTTTTGTCTGCAGCACAGACTTGAGGGTTATTTGTGGCGGCCCAATTAGGGACGTAGAGATAGGGCACTTTTGTCTGCAGCGCAGACTTGAGGGTTATTTGTGGAGGCCCAAATAGGGACGTAGAGATAGGGCACTTTTGTCTGCAGCACAGGCTTGAGGGTTATTTGTGGCGGCCCAATTAGGGACGTAGAGATAGGGCACTTTTGTCTGCAGCGCAGACTTGAGGGTTATTTGTGGAGGCCCAATTAAGAACGTAGAGATAGGGCTGTTTTAGGTGCGCCACAGACTTGAGGGTTATTTGTGGAGGCCCAATTAGGGACATAGAGTGAGGGCTCTTTTGTCTGCAACACAGACTTGAGGGTTATTTGTGGAGGCCAAATTACGAACATAGAGAGTGGGCACTTTTGTCTGTAGCACAGACTTGAGGGTTATTTGTGGAGGCCCAATTAGGGACAAAGAGAGAAGGCTCTTTTGCCTCCAGCACAGACTTGAGGGTTATTTGTGGAGGCCCAATTAAGAACATAGAGAGAGGGATCTTTTGCCTGCTCCACAGACTTGAGGGTTATTTGTGGAGGCCCAATTAGGGACATAGAGATAGGGCTGTTTTGCCTGCGCCACAGACTTGAGGGTTATTTGTGGAGGCTCAATTAGGGAAATAGAGATAGGGCTCTTTTGTCTGCAGCACAGACTTGAGGGTTATTTGTGGAGGCCCAATTAGGGACGTAGAGATAGGGCACATTTGTCTGCAGCACAGACTTGAGGGTTATTTGTGGAGGCCCAATTAGGGACATAGAGAGAGGGCTCTTTTGCCTGCAGCACACATTTGAGGGTTGTTTTTGGAGGCCCAATTAGGGACATAGAAAGAGGGCACTTTTGTCTGCAGCACAGACTTGAGGGTTATTTGTGGAGGCCCAATTAGGGACATAGAGAGAGGGATCTCTTGCCTGAGCAACAGACTTGAGGGTTATTTGTGGAGGCCCAATTACGGATGTAGAGAGAGGGATCTCTTGCCTGCGCCACAGACAGTTATTTGTTGAGGCCCAAGTAGTGACATAGAGATAGGGCTGTTTTAGTTGCGCCACAGACTTGAGGGTTATTTGTGGAGGCCCAATTAGGGACATAGAGTGTGGGCTCTTTTGTCTGCAACACACACTTTAGGGCTGTTTGTGGAGGCCCAATAAGGGACGTAGAGAGAGGGCTCTTTTCTCTGTGCCACAGACTTGAGGGTTATTTGTGGAGGCCCAAGTAGTGACATAGAGATAGGGCTCTTTTGTCTGCAGCATAGATTGAGGGTTATTTGTGGAGGCCCAATTAAGAACATAGAGAGAGGGATCTTTTGCCTGAGCCACAGACTTGAGGGTTATTTGTGGAGGCCCAATTAAGAACATAGAGAGAGGGATCTTTTGCCTGCTCCACAGACTTGAGGGTTATTTGTGGAGGCCCAATTAGGGACATAGAGATAGGGCTGTTTTGCGTGCGCCACAGACTTGACGGTTATTTGTGGAGGCCCAATTAGGGACATAGAGTGTGGGCTCTTTTGTCTGCAACACACACTTTAGGGCTGTTTGTGGAGGCCCAATTAGGGACATAGAAAGAGGGCACTTTTGTCTACAGCACATACTTGAGGGTTATTTGTGGAGGCCCAATTAGGGACATAGAGTGAGGGCTCTTTTCCCTGTGCCACAGACTTGAGGGTTATTTGTTGAGGCCCAAGTAGTGATATAGAGATAGGGCTCTTTTGTCTGCAGCACAGACTTCAGGGCTATTTGTGGAGGCCCAAATAGGGACGTAGAGATAGGGCTGTTTTAGGTGCGCCACAGACTTGAGGGTTACAGTGGGGCAAAAAAGTATTTAGTCAGCCACCAATTGTGCAAGTTCTCCCACTTAAAAAGATGAGAGAGGCCTGTAATTGACATCATAGGTAGACCTCAACTATGAGAGACAAAATGAGAAAACAAATCCAGACAATCACATCTTTTTAAGTGGGAGAACTTGCACAATTGGTGGCTGACCAAATACTTTTTTGCCCCACTGTATTTGTGGAGGCCCAATTAGGGACATAGAGAGAGGGCTCTTTTGTCTGCAACACACACTTTAGGGCTGTTTGTGGAGGCCCAATTAGGGACATAGAGATAGGGCTCTTTTGGCTGCAGCACAGACTTGAGGGTTATTTGTGGCGGCCCAATTAGGGATGTAGAGATAGGGCACTTTTGTCTGCAGCACAGACTTGAGGGTTATTTGTGGAGGCCCAAATAGGGACGTAGAGATAGGGCACTTTTGTCTGCAGCGCAGACTTGAGGGTTATTTGTGGAGGCCCAATTAAGAACGTAGAGATAGGGCTGTTTAAGGTGCGCCACAGACTTGAGGGTTATTTGTGGAGGCCCAATTAGGGACATAGAGTGAGGGCTTTTTTGTCTGCAACACAGACTTGAGGGTTATTTGTGGAGGCCCAATTACGGATGTAGAGAGAGGGATCTCTTGCCTGCGCCACAGACTTGAGGGTTATTTCTGGAGGCCCAATTATGGAGGTATAGAGAGGGCTCTTTTCCCTGTGCCACAGACCTAAGGGTTATTTGTGGAGATCGAATTAGAGACTTAGAGATAGGGCTCTTTTGTCTGCAGCACAGACTTGAGGGTTATTTCTGGAGGCCCAATTTCAAACATAGAGAGAGGGCACTTTTGTCTGCAGCACAGACTTGAGGGTTATTTGTGGAGGCCCAATTAGAGACATAGAGAGAGGGATCTCTTGCCTGAGCAACAGACTTGAGGGTTATTAGTGGAGGCCCAATTACGGATGTAGAGAGAGGGATCTCTTGCCTGCGCCACAGACTTGAGGGTTATTTGTGGAGGCCCAAATAGGGACGTAGAGATAGGGCTGTTTTAGTTGCACCACAGACTTGAGGGTTATTTGTGGAGGCCCAATTAGGGACATAGAGTGTGGGCTCTTTTGTCTGCAACACACACTTTAGGGCTGTTTGTGGAGGCCCAATTAGGGACATAGAAAGAGGGCACTTTTGTCTACAGCACATACTTGAGGGTTATTTGTGGAGGCCCAATTAGGGACATAGAGTGAGGGCTCTTTTCCCTGTGCCACAGACTTGAGGGTTATTTGTTGAGGCCCAAGTAGTGATATAGAGATAGGGCTCTTTTGTCTGCAGCACAGACTTGAGGGCTATTTGTGGAGGCCCAAATAGGGACGTAGAGATAGGGCTGTTTTAGTTGCGCCACAGACTTGAGGGTTACAGTGGGGCAAAAAAGTATTTAGTCAGCCACCAATTGTGCAAGTTCTCCCACTTAAAAAGATGAGAGAGGCCTGTAATTGACATCATAGGTAGACCTCAACTATGAGAGACAAAATGAGAAAACAAATCCAGACAATCACATCTTTTTAAGTGGGAGAACTTGCACAATTGGTGGCTGACCAAATACTTTTTTGCCCCACTGTATTTGTGGAGGCCCAATTAGGGACATAGAGAGAGGGCTCTTGTGTCTGCAACACACACTTTAGGGCTGTTTGTGGAGGCCCAATTAGGGACATAGAGATAGGGCTCTTTTGGCTGCAGCACAGACTTGAGGGTTATTTGTGGCGGCCCAATTAGGGATGTAGAGATAGGGCACTTTTGTCTGCAGCACAGACTTGAGGGTTATTTGTGGAGGCCCAAATAGGGACATAGAGATAGGGCACTTTTGTCTGCAGCGCAGACTTGAGGGTTATTTGTGGAGGCCCAATTAAGAACGTAGAGATAGGGATCTTTTGCCTGAGCCACAGACTTGAGGGTTATTTGTGGAGGCCCAAATAGGGACGTAGAGATAGGGCACTTTTGTCTGCAGCGCAGACTTGAGGGTTATTTGTGGAGGCCCAATTAAGAACGTAGAGATAGGGCTGTTTAAGGTGCGCCACAGACTTGAGGGTTATTTGTGGAGGCCCAATTAGGGACATAGAGTGAGGGCTTTTTTGTCTGCAACACAGACTTGAGGGTTATTTGTGGAGGCCCAATTACGGATGTAGAGAGAGGGATCTCTTGCCTGCGCCACAGACTTGAGGGTTATTTCTGGAGGCCCAATTATGGAGGTAGAGAGAGGGCTCTTTTCCCTGTGCCACAGACCTAAGGGTTATTTGTGGAGATCGAATTAGAGACTTAGAGATAGGGCTCTTTTGTCTGCAGCACAGACTTGAGGGTTATTTCTGGAGGCCCAATTTCAAACATAGAGAGAGGGCACTTTTGTCTGCAGCACAGACTTGAGGGTTATTTGTGGAGGCCCAATTAGAGGCATAGAGAGAGGGATCTCTTGCCTGAGCAACAGACTTGAGGGTTATTAGTGGAGGCCCAATTACGGATGTAGAGAGAGGGATCTCTTGCCTGCGCCACAGACTTGAGGGTTATTTGTGGAGGCCCAAATAGGGACGTAGAGATAGGGCTGTTTTAGTTGCACCACAGACTTGAGGGTTATTTGTGGAGGCCCAATTAGGGACATAGAGTGTGGGCTCTTTTGTCTGCAACACACACTTTAGGGCTGTTTGTGGAGGCCCAATTAGGGACATAGAAAGAGGGCACTTTTGTCTACAGCACATACTTGAGGGTTATTTGTGGAGGCCCAATTAGGGACATAGAGTGAGGGCTCTTTTCCCTGTGCCACAGACTTGAGGGTTATTTGTTGAGGCCCAAGTAGTGATATAGAGATAGGGCTCTTTTGTCTGCAGCACAGACTTGAGGGCTATTTGTGGAGGCCCAAATAGGGACGTAGAGATAGGGCTGTTTTAGGTGCGCCACAGACTTGAGGGTTACAGTGGGGCAAAAAAGTATTTAGTCAGCCACCAATTGTGCAAGTTCTCCCACTTAAAAAGATGAGAGAGGCCTGTAATTGACATCATAGGTAGACCTCAACTATGAGAGACAAAATGAGAAAACAAATCCAGACAATCACATCTTTTTAAGTGGGAGAACTTGCACAATTGGTGGCTGACCAAATACTTTTTTGCCCCACTGTATTTGTGGAGGCCCAATTAGGGACATAGAGAGAGGGCTTTTTTGTCTGCAACACAGACTTGAGGGTTATTTGTGGAGGCCCAATTACGGATGTAGAGAGAGGGATCTCTTGCCTGCGCCACAGACTTGAGGGTTATTTCTGGAGGCCCAATTATGGAGGTAGAGAGAGGGCTCTTTTCCCTGTGCCACAGACCTAAGGGTTATTTGTGGAGATCGAATTAGAGACTTAGAGATAGGGCTCTTTTGTCTGCAGCACAGACTTGAGGGTTATTTCTGGAGGCCCAATTTCAAACATAGAGAGAGGGCACTTTTGTCTGCAGCACAGACTTGAGGGTTATTTGTGGAGGCCCAATTAGAGGCATAGAGAGAGGGATCTCTTGCCTGAGCAACAGACTTGAGGGTTATTAGTGGAGGCCCAATTACGGATGTAGAGAGAGGGATCTCTTGCCTGCGCCACAGACTTGAGGGTTATTTGTGGAGGCCCAAATAGGGACGTAGAGATAGGGCTGTTTTAGTTGCACCACAGACTTGAGGGTTATTTGTGGAGGCCCAATTAGGGACATAGAGTGTGGGCTCTTTTGTCTGCAACACACACTTTAGGGCTGTTTGTGGAGGCCCAATTAGGGACATAGAAAGAGGGCACTTTTGTCTACAGCACATACTTGAGGGTTATTTGTGGAGGCCCAATTAGGGACATAGAGTGAGGGCTCTTTTCCCTGTGCCACAGACTTGAGGGTTATTTGTTGAGGCCCAAGTAGTGATATAGAGATAGGGCTCTTTTGTCTGCAGCACAGACTTGAGGGCTATTTGTGGAGGCCCAAATAGGGACGTAGAGATAGGGCTGTTTTAGGTGCGCCACAGACTTGAGGGTTACAGTGGGGCAAAAAAGTATTTAGTCAGCCACCAATTGTGCAAGTTCTCCCACTTAAAAAGATGAGAGAGGCCTGTAATTGACATCATAGGTAGACCTCAACTATGAGAGACAAAATGAGAAAACAAATCCAGACAATCACATATTTTTAAGTGGGAGAACTTGCACAATTGGTGGCTGACCAAATACTTTTTTGCCCCACTGTATTTGTGGAGGCCCAATTAGGGACATAGAGAGAGGGCTCTTGTGTCTGCAACACACACTTTAGGGCTGTTTGTAGAGGCCCAATTAGGGACATAGAGATAGGGCTCTTTTGGCTGCAGCACAGACTTGAGGGTTATTTGTGGCGGCCCAATTAGGGATGTAGAGATAGGGCACTTTTGTCTGCAGCACAGACTTGAGGGTTATTTGTGGAGGCCCAAATAGGGACGTAGAGATAGGGCACTTTTGTCTGCAGCGCAGACTTGAGGGTTATTTGTGGAGGCCCAATTAAGAACGTAGAGATAGGGATCTTTTGCCTGAGCCACAGACTTGAGGGTTATTTGTGGAGGCCCAAATAGGGACGTAGAGATAGGGCACTTTTGTCTGCAGCGCAGACTTGAGGGTTATTTGTGGAGGCCCAATTAAGAACGTAGAGATAGGGCTGTTTAAGGTGCGCCACAGACTTGAGGGTTATTTGTGGAGGCCCAATTAGGGACATAGAGTGAGGGCTTTTTTGTCTGCAACACAGACTTGAGGGTTATTTGTGGAGGCCCAATTACGGATGTAGAGAGAGGGATCTCTTGCCTGCGCCACAGACTTGAGGGTTATTTCTGGAGGCCCAATTATGGAGGTAGAGAGAGGGCTCTTTTCCCTGTGCCACAGACCTAAGGGTTATTTGTGGAGATCGAATTAGAGACTTAGAGATAGGGCTCTTTTGTCTGCAGCACAGACTTGAGGGTTATTTCTGGAGGCCCAATTTCAAACATAGAGAGAGGGCACTTTTGTCTGCAGCACAGACTTGAGGGTTATTTGTGGAGGCCCAATTAGAGGCATAGAGAGAGGGATCTCTTGCCTGAGCAACAGACTTGAGGGTTATTAGTGGAGGCCCAATTACGGATGTAGAGAGAGGGATCTCTTGCCTGCGCCACAGACTTGAGGGTTATTTGTGGAGGCCCAAATAGGGACGTAGAGATAGGGCTGTTTTAGTTGCACCACAGACTTGAGGGTTATTTGTGGAGGCCCAATTAGGGACATAGAGTGTGGGCTCTTTTGTCTGCAACACACACTTTAGGGCTGTTTGTGGAGGCCCAATTAGGGACATAGAAAGAGGGCACTTTTGTCTACAGCACATACTTGAGGGTTATTTGTGGAGGCCCAATTAGGGACATAGAGTGAGGGCTCTTTTCCCTGTGCCACAGACTTGAGGGTTATTTGTTGAGGCCCAAGTAGTGATATAGAGATAGGGCTCTTTTGTCTGCAGCACAGACTTGAGGGCTATTTGTGGAGGCCCAAATAGGGACGTAGAGATAGGGCTGTTTTAGGTGCGCCACAGACTTGAGGGTTACAGTGGGGCAAAAAAGTATTTAGTCAGCCACCAATTGTGCAAGTTCTCCCACTTAAAAAGATGAGAGAGGCCTGTAATTGACATCATAGGTAGACCTCAACTATGAGAGACAAAATGAGAAAACAAATCCAGACAATCACATCTTTTTAAGTGGGAGAACTTGCACAATTGGTGGCTGACCAAATACTTTTTTGCCCCACTGTATTTGTGGAGGCCCAATTAGGGACATAGAGAGAGGGCTCTTTTGTCTGCAACACACACTTTAGGGCTGTTTGTGGAGGCCCAATTAGGGACATAGAGATAGGGCTCTTTTGTCTGCAGCACAGACTTGAGGGTTATTTGTGGCGGCCCAATTAGGGACGTAGAGATAGGGCACTTTTGTCTGCAGCGCAGACTTGAGGGTTATTTGTGGCGGCCCAATTAGGGACGTAGAGATAGGGCACTTTTGTCTGCAGCGCAGACTTGAGGGTTATTTGTGGAGGCCCAATTAAGAACGTAGAGATAGGGCTGTTTTAGGTGCGCCACAGACTTGAGGGTTATTTGTGGAGGCCCAATTAGGGACATAGAGTGAGGGCTCTTTTGTCTGCAACACAGACTTGAGGGTTATTTGTGGAGGCCAAATTACGAACATAGAGAGTGGGCACTTTTGTCTGTAGCACAGGCTTGAGGGTTATTTGTGGAGGCCCAATTAAGAACGTAGAGATAGGGCTGTTTTAGGTGCGCCACAGACTTGAGGGTTATTTGTGGAGGCCCAATTACGGATGTAGAGAGAGGGCTCTTTTCCCTGTGCCACAGACCTAAGGGTTATTTGTGGAGATCGAATTAGAGACTTAGAGATAGGGCTCTTTTGTCTGCAGCACAGACTTGAGGGTTATTTGTGGAGGCCCAATTTCAAACATAGAGAGAGGGCACTTTTGTATGCAGCACAGACTTGAGGGTTATTTGTGGAGGCCCAATTAGAGACATAGAGAGAGGGATCTCTTGCCTGCGCCACAGACTTGAGGGTTATTTCTGGAGGCCCAATTATGGAGGTAGAGAGAGGGCTCTTTTCCCTGTGCCACAGACCTAAGGGTTATTTGTGGAGATCGAATTAGAGACTTAGAGATAGGGCTCTTTTGTCTGCAGCACAGACTTGAGGGTTATTTGTGGAGGCCCAATTTCAAACATAGAGAGAGGGCACTTTTGTATGCAGCACAGACTTGAGGGTTATTTGTGGAGGCCCAATTAGAGACATAGAGAGAGGGATCTCTTGCCTGAGCAACAGACTTGAGGGTTATTAGTGGAGGCCCAATTACGGATGTAGAGAGAGGGATCTCTTGCCTGCTCCACAGACTTGAGGTTTATTTGTGGAGGCCCAATTAGGGACATAGAGTGTGGGCTCTTTTGTCTGCAACACACACTTTAGGGCTGTTTGTGGAGGCCCAATTAGGGACATAGAAAGAGGGCACTTTTGTCTGCAGCACAGACTTGAGGGCTATTTGTGGAGGCCCAAATAGGGACGTAGAGATAGGGCTGTTTTAGGTGCGCCACAGACTTGAGGGTTACAGTGGGGCAAAAAAGTATTTAGTCAGCCACCAATTGTGCAAGTTCTCCCACTTAAAAAGATGAGAGAGGCCTGTAATTGACATCATAGGTAGACCTCAACTATGAGAGACAAAATGAGAAAACAAATCCAGACAATCACATCTTTTTAAGTGGGAGAACTTGCACAATTGGTGGCTGACCAAATACTTTTTTGCCCCACTGTATTTGTGGAGGCCCAATTAGGGACATAGAGAGAGGGCTCTTTTGTCTGCAACACACACTTTAGGGCTGTTTGTGGAGGCCCAATTAGGGACATAGAGATAGGGCTCTTTTGGCTGCAGCACAGACTTGAGGGTTATTTGTGGAGGCCCAAATAGGGACGTAGAGATAGGGCACTTTTGTCTGCAGCGCAGACTTGAGGGTTATTTGTGGAGGCCCAATTAAGAACGTAGAGATAGGGCTGTTTAAGGTGCGCCACAGACTTGAGGGTTATTTGTGGAGGCCCAATTAGGGACATAGAGTGAGGGCTTTTTTGTCTGCAACACAGACTTGAGGGTTATTTGTGGAGGCCCAATTACGGATGTAGAGAGAGGGATCTCTTGCCTGCGCCACAGACTTGAGGGTTATTTCTGGAGGCCCAATTATGGAGGTAGAGAGAGGGCTCTTTTCCCTGTGCCACAGACCTAAGGGTTATTTGTGGAGATCGAATTAGAGACTTAGAGATAGGGCTCTTTTGTCTGCAGCACAGACTTGAGGGTTATTTCTGGAGGCCCAATTTCAAACATAGAGAGAGGGCACTTTTGTCTGCAGCACAGACTTGAGGGTTATTTGTGGAGGCCCAATTAGAGACATAGAGAGAGGGATCTCTTGCCTGAGCAACAGACTTGAGGGTTATTAGTGGAGGCCCAATTACGGATGTAGAGAGAGGGATCTCTTGCCTGCGCCACAGACTTGAGGGTTATTTGTGGAGGCCCAAATAGGGACGTAGAGATAGGGCTGTTTTAGTTGCACCACAGACTTGAGGGTTATTTGTGGAGGCCCAATTAGGGACATAGAGTGTGGGCTCTTTTGTCTGCAACACACACTTTAGGGCTGTTTGTGGAGGCCCAATTAGGGACATAGAAAGAGGGCACTTTTGTCTACAGCACATACTTGAGGGTTATTTGTGGAGGCCCAATTAGGGACATAGAGTGAGGGCTCTTTTCCCTGTGCCACAGACTTGAGGGTTATTTGTTGAGGCCCAAGTAGTGATATAGAGATAGGGCTCTTTTGTCTGCAGCACAGACTTGAGGGCTATTTGTGGAGGCCCAAATAGGGACGTAGAGATAGGGCTGTTTTAGGTGCGCCACAGACTTGAGGGTTACAGTGGGGCAAAAAAGTATTTAGTCAGCCACCAATTGTGCAAGTTCTCCCACTTAAAAAGATGAGAGAGGCCTGTAATTGACATCATAGGTAGACCTCAACTATGAGAGACAAAATGAGAAAACAAATCCAGACAATCACATCTTTTTAAGTGGGAGAACTTGCACAATTGGTGGCTGACCAAATACTTTTTTGCCCCACTGTATTTGTGGAGGCCCAATTAGGGACATAGAGAGAGGGCTCTTTTGTCTGCAACACACACTTTAGGGCTGTTTGTGGAGGCCCAATTAGGGACATAGAGATAGGGCTCTTTTGGCTGCAGCACAGACTTGAGTGTTATTTGTGGCGGCCCAATTAGGGATGTAGAGATAGGGCACTTTTGTCTGCAGCACAGACTTGAGGGTTATTTGTGGAGGCCCAAATAGGGACGTAGAGATAGGGCACTTTTGTCTGCAGCGCAGACTTGAGGGTTATTTGTGGAGGCCCAATTAAGAACGTAGAGATAGGGCTGTTTAAGGTGCGCCACAGACTTGAGGGTTATTTGTGGAGGCCCAATTAGGGACATAGAGTGAGGGCTTTTTTGTCTGCAACACAGACTTGAGGGTTATTTGTGGAGGCCCAATTACGGATGTAGAGAGAGGGATCTCTTGCCTGCGCCACAGACTTGAGGGTTATTTCTGGAGGCCCAATTATGGAGGTAGAGAGAGGGCTCTTTTCCCTGTGCCACAGACCTAAGGGTTATTTGTGGAGATCTAATTAGAGACTTAGAGATAGGGCTCTTTTGTCTGCAGCACAGACTTGAGGGTTATTTCTGGAGGCCCAATTTCAAACATAGAGAGAGGGCACTTTTGTCTGCAGCACAGACTTGAGGGTTATTTGTGGAGGCCCAATTAGAGACATAGAGAGAGGGATCTCTTGCCTGAGCAACAGACTTGAGGGTTATTAGTGGAGGCCCAATTACGGATGTAGAGAGAGGGATCTCTTGCCTGCGCCACAGACTTGAGGGTTATTTGTGGAGGCCCAAATAGGGACGTAGAGATAGGGCTGTTTTAGTTGCACCACAGACTTGAGGGTTATTTGTGGAGGCCCAATTAGGGACATAGAGTGTGGGCTCTTTTGTCTGCAACACACACTTTAGGGCTGTTTGTGGAGGCCCAATTAGGGACATAGAAAGAGGGCACTTTTGTCTACAGCACATACTTGAGGGTTATTTGTGGAGGCCCAATTAGGGACATAGAGTGAGGGCTCTTTTCCCTGTGCCACAGACTTGAGGGTTATTTGTTGAGGCCCAAGTAGTGATATAGAGATAGGGCTCTTTTGTCTGCAGCACAGACTTGAGGGCTATTTGTGGAGGCCCAAATAGGGACGTAGAGATAGGGCTGTTTTAGGTGCGCCACAGACTTGAGGGTTACAGTGGGGCAAAAAAGTATTTAGTCAGCCACCAATTGTGCAAGTTCTCCCACTTAAAAAGATGAGAGAGGCCTGTAATTGACATCATAGGTAGACCTCAACTATGAGAGACAAAATGAGAAAACAAATCCAGACAATCACATCTTTTTAAGTGGGAGAACTTGCACAATTGGTGGCTGACCAAATACTTTTTTGCCCCACTGTATTTGTGGAGGCCCAATTAGGGACATAGAGAGAGGGCTCTTTTGTCTGCAACACACACTTTAGGGCTGTTTGTGGAGGCCCAATTAGGGACATAGAGATAGGGCTCTTTTGGCTGCAGCACAGACTTGAGGGTTATTTGTGGAGGCCCAATTAGGGATGTAGAGATAGGGCACTTTTGTCTGCAGCACAGACTTGAGGGTTATTTGTGGAGGCCCAAATAGGGACGTAGAGATAGGGCACTTTTGTCTGCAGCGCAGACTTGAGGGTTATTTGTGGAGGCCCAATTAAGAACGTAGAGATAGGGCTGTTTAAGGTGCGCCACAGACTTGAGGGTTATTTGTGGAGGCCCAATTAGGGACATAGAGTGAGGGCTTTTTTGTCTGCAACACAGACTTGAGGGTTATTTGTGGAGGCCCAATTACGGATGTAGAGAGAGGGATCTCTTGCCTGCGCCACAGACTTGAGGGTTATTTCTGGAGGCCCAATTATGGAGGTAGAGAGAGGGCTCTTTTCCCTGTGCCACAGACCTAAGGGTTATTTGTGGAGATCGAATTAGAGACTTAGAGATAGGGCTCTTTTGTCTGCAGCACAGACTTGAGGGTTATTTCTGGAGGCCCAATTTCAAACATAGAGAGAGGGCACTTTTGTCTGCAGCACAGACTTGAGGGTTATTTGTGGAGGCCCAATTAGAGACATAGAGAGAGGGATCTCTTGCCTGAGCAACAGACTTGAGGGTTATTAGTGGAGGCCCAATTACGGATGTAGAGAGAGGGATCTCTTGCCTGCGCCACAGACTTGAGGGTTATTTGTGGAGGCCCAAATAGGGACGTAGAGATAGGGCTGTTTTAGTTGCACCACAGACTTGAGGGTTATTTGTGGAGGCCCAATTAGGGACATAGAGTGTGGGCTCTTTTGTCTGCAACACACACTTTAGGGCTGTTTGTGGAGGCCCAATTAGGGACATAGAAAGAGGGCACTTTTGTCTACAGCACATACTTGAGGGTTATTTGTGGAGGCCCAATTAGGGACATAGAGTGAGGGCTCTTTTCCCTGTGCCACAGACTTGAGGGTTATTTGTTGAGGCCCAAGTAGTGATATAGAGATAGGGCTCTTTTGTCTGCAGCACAGACTTGAGGGCTATTTGTGGAGGCCCAAATAGGGACGTAGAGATAGGGCTGTTTTAGGTGCGCCACAGACTTGAGGGTTACAGTGGGGCAAAAAAGTATTTAGTCAGCCACCAATTGTGCAAGTTCTCCCACTTAAAAGGAGTGGGAGAGGCCTGTAATTGACATCATAGGTAGACCTCAACTATGAGAGACAAAATGAGAAAACAAATCCAGACAATCACATCTTTTTAAGTGGGAGAACTTGCACAATTGGTGGCTGACCAAATACTTTTTTGCCCCACTGTATTTGTGGAGGCCCAATTAGGGACATAGAGAGAGGGCTCTTTTGTCTGCAACACACACTTTAGGGCTGTTTGTGGAGGCCCAATTAGGGACATAGAGATAGGGCTCTTTTGGCTGCAGCACAGACTTGAGGGTTATTTGTGGCGGCCCAATTAAGGATGTAGAGATAGGGCACTTTTGTCTGCAGCACAGACTTGAGGGTTATTTGTGGAGGCCCAAATAGGGACGTAGAGATAGGGCACTTTTGTCTGCAGCGCAGACTTGAGGGTTATTTGTGGAGGCCCAATTAAGAACGTAGAGATAGGGCTGTTTAAGGTGCGCCACAGACTTGAGGGTTATTTGTGGAGGCCCAATTAGGGACATAGAGTGAGGGCTTTTTTGTCTGCAACACAGACTTGAGGGTTATTTGTGGAGGCCCAATTACGGATGTAGAGAGAGGGATCTCTTGCCTGCGCCACAGACTTGAGGGTTATTTCTGGAGGCCCAATTATGGAGGTAGAGAGAGGGCTCTTTTCCCTGTGCCACAGACCTAAGGGTTATTTGTGGAGATCGAATTAGAGACTTAGAGATAGGGCTCTTTTGTCTGCAGCACAGACTTGAGGGTTTGTGGCTTGAATCATGTCAACTGGATTTCTATTTTCTTAGTGGAAACGTTTCACTCCTTATCCAAGGAGCTTCTTCAGTCTGAGTAAAGTTAGTAAGGGAATCCTTAAATATGTTTCTAGGCTGGCTGTGTGACCTTGCACCTGGGGCTAGGTCATGGTTATTTTTGAGATGTTTGTTTCTAAGTCCCTTTATCATCTAAAGGAGGATCGTTAAGATTACCCTGCTGCTGTTGAGCTTGTGAAATGGTCTTAATCTTCCTAGGCACAGAAGACAAAGCAGGAAGGAAGATAGGGGAAAGGTTATGCCTGAGGCCCCCACCTCTATTCAAGGAAGGATTTTCCAAGTTGGCATGAATGGATTCCTTGACCCCTCTCTCAAACCACCTATCTTCTCTGTCTAAAATGTGAACATTAATGTCCTCAAATGAGTGTCCTTTTTCCTTTAGATGAAGATAAACTGCTGACTCTGGTCCTGTGGTGTTACTTCTCCTGTGTTGGGCCATCCTCCTGTACAAAGGTTGTTTGGTTTCTCCAATGTACTCCATTTTACCTGCTGACAAAGGAAGATGTACAGTGGTTCTAAACACTGCAGACTACCACAATAAAATCACCTCACTTTTGGAGGATCACCATACATATGAAAAACTGAAAAGAGACCCCACCAACAATTACAAGAAAAAGGCAATAGACAGTTTGAAACAATTGGAACATGATGGCTCCATCGATAGGATTACCTACCACCGTCTGTATCCTGGAGAAGCCATCCCCTGCATCTACGGACTTCCTAAGATCCACAAGGAAGGAACACCCCTCCGACCCATAGTCAGCAGCATCAATTCGGTAACATACAACATTGCCAAACACCTCTCTACCATACTAGCACCTCTAGTTGGACACTCTGAACACCACATCCATAATTCGGAAGAATTTGTTTCCAAAGCAAAGATCCTGAAACTGGATACAGATGAAACTATGGTCTCCTTTGATGTGTCCTCCCTTTTCACCAGCATCCCCACCACTCATGCTCTATCCGCTGTCAGGAAGAGACTAGAAGAGGACAGCACCCTGGAAAGGAGAAGCCATCTCAACCCAAACCAGATCTGCCATCTTCTGGACCTGTGTCTTAACACCACTTATTTCACATACAGAGGTGACTTTTACAGACAAAAACACGGCTGTGCCATGGGTTCTCCTGTGTCACCCATTGTGGCCAATTTATACATGGAAGAAGTGGAGAAGAAAGCACTCAACACATTCCAGGGAACGGTGCCCACCCACTGGTTTAGGTATGTGGATGACACCTGGGTCAAAATCAAGGCCCAGGAAGTACAGGCCTTCACGGACCATATAAACACTATAGATGCCAACATTAGCTTCACCAGAGAAGACACCAAGGACAACAGACTGGCATTCCTAGACTGTGAAGTCCTCATTGGGACCGGTGGCAAGCTAGAAATAGGGATCTACAGGAAACCCACACACACAGATCAATACCTGATGTTTGACTCCCACCATCCACTGCAGCACAAACTAGGAGTCATCAGGACATTGTCACACAGAGCAGAAACCATCCCCACCTCCATGGATTCCAAAAAGAATGAAAAGCAGCATCTGAGAACAGCTCTGCAGGCCTGTGGATATCCAAATTGGGCCTTCACCAAATCTAAGTCTACCAGTCCTAAAACAGCGACAGATAGGGCTGAGACTCAGAGTAAACGGAAGAACCTGGTCATTCCTTACATGGCTGGCGTGTCTGAAAAGATCAAACGGATATTTGGCAAACACCACATACCTGTATATTTCAAACCCACCAACACACTGAGACAGAGGCTTGTACACCCCAAAGATCAAACTCCAAAACACAAGGAAAGCAATGTAGTGTATGCAATCCAGTGCAGTGAGGAGTGCTCTGAACTCTACATTGGAGAAACCAAACAACCTTTGTACAGGAGGATGGCCCAACACAGGAGAAGTAACACCACAGGACCAGAGTCAGCAGTTTATCTTCATCTAAAGGAAAAAGGACACTCATTTGAGGACATTAATGTTCACATTTTAGACAGAGAAGATAGGTGGTTTGAGAGAGGGGTCAAGGAATCCATTCATGCCAACTTGGAAAATCCTTCCTTGAATAGAGGTGGGGGCCTCAGGCATAACCTTTCCCCTATCTTCCTTCCTGCTTTGTCTTCTGTGCCTAGGAAGATTAAGACCATTTCACAAGCTCAACAGCAGCAGGGTAATCTTAACGATCCTCCTTTAGATGATAAAGGGACTTAGAAACAAACATCTCAAAAATAACCATGACCTAGCCCCAGGTGCAAGGTCACACAGCCAGCCTAGAAACATATTTAAGGATTCCCTTACTAACTTTACTCAGACTGAAGAAGCTCCTTGGATAAGGAGTGAAACGTTTCCACTAAGAAAATAGAAATCCAGTTGACATGATTCAAGCCACAGACTGTTCCACCTGGATGACTGAGAACCTTCATAGACATATTGCCATACATTTTGGGGATGAAACCCTGAAGTTGGTAAGGAAATTCGAGAAGACAGCAAGAAAGGTGGCAGACTATAGAAACCACCTACGTTTTAACCTCAGATGCAGACAACAGAGACTCATCCCGACAAGCCTACGCCTGCAATCTACAGTTAAGGGTCACAGAGCAGATCAGATCCTGCAGCAGGCACAAAGACATCTTCTAAATGAAAGAATAAGGCAAGTCCACTTCACCATTGATGCCCTGCAATACAATTTTGAAAACCTTCACCAGGAACTCACAGCCACCCTTCCTGACCCAATCCTGGATAGAGTTATTCAGCTTGGCAATAAAGTACAGCTGGCCCAGCATCACAAGACAAAGGAGAGGCAAACTAAGAAATTTGACATTCTTCTTTCTCGCAGCAAGCAGAAACAAGGAACTGGAGAAACCGCTGGGAGGAACAACAACAACAGGACCACAGAGGACAAAAAGAACATGTGGGTGAAAAATCTCTCAGACAGAGAACTTACCCAACCAGAGAGAGATGTCCTAGCCAAAGGTCTTAATTTTGCCATCACTCCCAAGCAAGTTCCGGTTGTGGAGCTCATTACAGCCACAGAATCTGCCATCCACAACAACCACCTACCTTTTGAAGAAGCAGAACAACTCCGGCTTAAAATATCTGCAGCTCTGTCCAGTGCTCAACCTCCTCCCCCCAACCTTACTGTCCAAGAGAGGAGAGCCCTGACAGCCCTCAGCAAAGATGAAACCATCACCATTTTACCTGCTGACAAAGGAAGATGTACAGTGGTTCTAAACACTGCAGACTACCACAATAAAATCACCTCACTTTTGGAGGATCACCATACATATGAAAAACTGAAAAGAGACCCCACCAACAATTACAAGAAAAAGGCAATAGACAGTTTGAAACAATTGGAACATGATGGCTCCATCGATAGGATTACCTACCACCGTCTGTATCCTGGAGAAGCCATCCCCTGCATCTACGGACTTCCTAAGATCCACAAGGAAGGAACACCCCTCCGACCCATAGTCAGCAGCATCAATTCGGTAACATACAACATTGCCAAACACCTCTCTACCATACTAGCACCTCTAGTTGGACACTCTGAACACCACATCCATAATTCGGAAGAATTTGTTTCCAAAGCAAAGATCCTGAAACTGGATACAGATGAAACTATGGTCTCCTTTGATGTGTCCTCCCTTTTCACCAGCATCCCCACCACTCATGCTCTATCCGCTGTCAGGAAGAGACTAGAAGAGGACAGCACCCTGGAAAGGAGAAGCCATCTCAACCCAAACCAGATCTGCCATCTTCTGGACCTGTGTCTTAACACCACTTATTTCACATACAGAGGTGACTTTTACAGACAAAAACACGGCTGTGCCATGGGTTCTCCTGTGTCACCCATTGTGGCCAATTTATACATGGAAGAAGTGGAGAAGAAAGCACTCAACACATTCCAGGGAACGGTGCCCACCCACTGGTTTAGGTATGTGGATGACACCTGGGTCAAAATCAAGGCCCAGGAAGTACAGGCCTTCACGGACCATATAAACACTATAGATGCCAACATTAGCTTCACCAGAGAAGACACCAAGGACAACAGACTGGCATTCCTAGACTGTGAAGTCCTCATTGGGACCGGTGGCAAGCTAGAAATAGGGATCTACAGGAAACCCACACACACAGATCAATACCTGATGTTTGACTCCCACCATCCACTGCAGCACAAACTAGGAGTCATCAGGACATTGTCACACAGAGCAGAAACCATCCCCACCTCCATGGATTCCAAAAAGAATGAAAAGCAGCATCTGAGAACAGCTCTGCAGGCCTGTGGATATCCAAATTGGGCCTTCACCAAATCTAAGTCTACCAGTCCTAAAACAGCGACAGATAGGGCTGAGACTCAGAGTAAACGGAAGAACCTGGTCATTCCTTACATGGCTGGCGTGTCTGAAAAGATCAAACGGATATTTGGCAAACACCACATACCTGTATATTTCAAACCCACCAACACACTGAGACAGAGGCTTGTACACCCCAAAGATCAAACTCCAAAACACAAGGAAAGCAATGTAGTGTATGCAATCCAGTGCAGTGAGGAGTGCTCTGAACTCTACATTGGAGAAACCAAACAACCTTTGTACAGGAGGATGGCCCAACACAGGAGAAGTAACACCACAGGACCAGAGTCAGCAGTTTATCTTCATCTAAAGGAAAAAGGACACTCATTTGAGGACATTAATGTTCACATTTTAGACAGAGAAGATAGGTGGTTTGAGAGAGGGGTCAAGGAATCCATTCATGCCAACTTGGAAAATCCTTCCTTGAATAGAGGTGGGGGCCTCAGGCATAACCTTTCCCCTATCTTCCTTCCTGCTTTGTCTTCTGTGCCTAGGAAGATTAAGACCATTTCACAAGCTCAACAGCAGCAGGGTAATCTTAACAATCCTCCTTTAGATGATAAAGGGACTTAGAAACAAACATCTCAAAAATAACCATGACCTAGCCCCAGGTGCAAGGTCACACAGCCAGCCTAGAAACATATTTAAGGATTCCCTTACTAACTTTACTCAGACTGAAGAAGCTCCTTGGATAAGGAGTGAAACGTTTCCACTAAGAAAATAGAAATCCAGTTGACATGATTCAAGCCACAGACTGTTCCACCTGGATGACTGAGAACCTTCATAGACAGACTTGAGGGTTATTTCTGGAGGCCCAATTTCAAACATAGAGAGAGGGCACTTTTGTCTGCAGCACAGACTTGAGGGTTATTTGTGGAGGCCCAATTAGAGACATAGAGAGAGGGATCTCTTGCCTGAGCAACAGACTTGAGGGTTATTAGTGGAGGCCCAATTACGGATGTAGAGAGAGGGATCTCTTGCCTGCGCCACAGACTTGAGGGTTATTTGTGGAGGCCCAAATAGGGACGTAGAGATAGGGCTGTTTTAGTTGCACCACAGACTTGAGGGTTATTTGTGGAGGCCCAATTAGGGACATAGAGTGTGGGCTCTTTTGTCTGCAACACACACTTTAGGGCTGTTTGTGGAGGCCCAATTAGGGACATAGAAAGAGGGCACTTTTGTCTACAGCACATACTTGAGGGTTATTTGTGGAGGCCCAATTAGGGACATAGAGTGAGGGCTCTTTTCCCTGTGCCACAGACTTGAGGGTTATTTGTTGAGGCCCAAGTAGTGATATAGAGATAGGGCTCTTTTGTCTGCAGCACAGACTTGAGGGCTATTTGTGGAGGCCCAAATAGGGACGTAGAGGTAGGGCTGTTTTAGGTGCGCCACAGACTTGAGGGTTACAGTGGGGCAAAAAAGTATTTAGTCAGCCACCAATTGTGCAAGTTCTCCCACTTAAAAAGATGAGAGAGGCCTGTAATTGACATCATAGGTAGACCTCAACTATGAGAGACAAAATGAGAAAACAAATCCAGACAATCACATCTTTTTAAGTGGGAGAACTTGCACAATTGGTGGCTGACCAAATACTTTTTTGCCCCACTGTATTTGTGGAGGCCCAATTAGGGACATAGAGAGAGGGCTCTTTTGTCTGCAACACACACTTTAGGGCTGTTTGTGGAGGCCCAATTAGGGACATAGAGATAGGGCTCTTTTGGCTGCAGCACAGACTTGAGGGTTATTTGTGGCGGCCCAATTAGGGATGTAGAGATAGGGCACTTTTGTCTGCAGCACAGACTTGAGGGTTATTTGTGGAGGCCCAAATAGGGACGTAGAGATAGGGCACTTTTGTCTGCAGCGCAGACTTGAGGGTTATTTGTGGAGGCCCAATTAAGAACGTAGAGATAGGGCTGTTTAAGGTGCGCCACAGACTTGAGGGTTATTTGTGGAGGCCCAATTAGGGACATAGAGTGAGGGCTTTTTTGTCTGCAACACAGACTTGAGGGTTATTTGTGGAGGCCCAATTACGGATGTAGAGAGAGGGATCTCTTGCCTGCGCCACAGACTTGAGGGTTATTTCTGGAGGCCCAATTATGGAGGTAGAGAGAGGGCTCTTTTCCCTGTGCCACAGACCTAAGGGTTATTTGTGGAGATCGAATTAGAGACTTAGAGATAGGGCTCTTTTGTCTGCAGCACAGACTTGAGGGTTATTTCTGGAGGCCCAATTTCAAACATAGAGAGAGGGCACTTTTGTCTGCAGCACAGACTTGAGGGTTATTTGTGGAGGCCCAATTAGAGACATAGAGAGAGGGATCTCTTGCCTGAGCAACAGACTTGAGGGTTATTAGTGGAGGCCCAATTACGGATGTAGAGAGAGGGATCTCTTGCCTGCGCCACAGACTTGAGGGTTATTTGTGGAGGCCCAAATAGGGACGTAGAGATAGGGCTGTTTTAGTTGCACCACAGACTTGAGGGTTATTTGTGGAGGCCCAATTAGGGACATAGAGTGTGGGCTCTTTTGTCTGCAACACACACTTTAGGGCTGTTTGTGGAGGCCCAATTAGGGACATAGAAAGAGGGCACTTTTGTCTACAGCACATACTTGAGGGTTATTTGTGGAGGCCCAATTAGGGACATAGAGTGAGGGCTCTTTTCCCTGTGCCACAGACTTGAGGGTTATTTGTTGAGGCCCAAGTAGTGATATAGAGATAGGGCTCTTTTGTCTGCAGCACAGACTTGAGGGCTATTTGTGGAGGCCCAAATAGGGACGTAGAGATAGGGCTGTTTTAGGTGCGCCACAGACTTGAGGGTTACAGTGGGGCAAAAAAGTATTTAGTCAGCCACCAATTGTGCAAGTTCTCCCACTTAAAAAGATGAGAGAGGCCTGTAATTGACATCATAGGTAGACCTCAACTATGAGAGACAAAATGAGAAAACAAATCCAGACAATCACATCTTTTTAAGTGGGAGAACTTGCACAATTGGTGGCTGACCAAATACTTTTTTGCCCCACTGTATTTGTGGAGGCGCAATTAGGGACATAGAGAGAGGGCTCTTTTGTCTGCAACACACACTTTAGGGCTGTTTGTGGAGGCCCAATTAGGGACATAGAGATAGGGCTCTTTTGTCTGCAGCACAGACTTGAGGGTTATTTGTGGCGGCCCAATTAGGGACGTAGAGATAGAGCACTTTTGTCTGCAGCGCAGACTTGAGGGTTATTTGTGGAGGCCCAATTAGGGACGTAGAGATAGGGCACTTTTGTCTGCAGCGCAGACTTGAGGGTTATTTGTGGAGGCCCAATTAAGAACGTAGAGATAGGGCTGTTTTAGGTGCGCCACAGACTTGAGGGTTATTTGTGGAGGCCCAATTAGGGACATAGAGTGAGGGCTCTTTTGTCTGCAACACAGACTTGAGGGTTATTTGTGGAGGCCAAATTACGAACATAGAGAGTGGGTACTTTTGTCTGTAGCACAGACTTGAGGGTTATTTGTGGAGGCCCAATTAGGGACAAAGAGAGAAGGCTCTTTTGCCTCCAGCACAGACTTGAGGGTTATTTGTGGAGGCCAAATTACGAACATAGAGAGTGGGCACTTTTGTCTGTAGCACAGGCTTGAGGGTTATTTGTGGAGGCCCAATTAAGAACGTAGAGATAGGGCTGTTTTAGGTGCGCCACAGACTTGAGGGTTATTTGTGGAGGCCCAATTACGGATGTAGAGAGAGGGATCTCTTGCCTGCGCCACAGACTTGAGGGTTATTTCTGGAGGCCCAATTAGGGACATAGAGTGAGGGCTTTTTTGTCTGCAACACAGACTTGAGGGTTATTTGTGGAGGCCCAATTACGGATGTAGAGAGAGGGATCTCTTGCCTGCGCCACAGACTTGAGGGTTATTTCTGGAGGCCCAATTATGGAGGTAGAGAGAGGGCTCTTTTCCCTGTGCCACAGACCTAAGGGTTATTTGTGGAGATCGAATTAGAGACTTAGAGATAGGGCTCTTTTGTCTGCAGCACAGACTTGAGGGTTATTTGTGGAGGCCCAATTTCAAACATGGGGGCGTGGTGGCTCAGCGGGTAAGACGCCAGGCTTGTTGATCGGAAGATTGCAAGTTCGGAGGTTCAAATCCCTAGCCCTGCGTGCAGAGTGAGCTCCTGCACTAGCTCCAGCTCTTGCCAACCTAGCAATTCGAAAGCATGCAAATGCAAGTAGATTAATAGGTACCACTTCGGTGGGTACGTAACAGCGTTCCGCGCGTGTCATGCGGCCACATGACCGTGGAAGCGTCTTCGGACAACGCTGGCTCTTTGGCTAACAAACGGAGATGAGCACCGGCCCCTAGAGTCGGACACGACTGCACAAATGTGCGGGGGGTACCTTTACCTTTACCTTAATTTCAAACATAGAGAGAGGGCACTTTTGTATGCAGCACAGACTTGAGGGTTATTTGTGGAGGCCCAATTAGAGACATAGAGAGAGGGATCTCTTGCCTGAGCAACAGACTTGAGGGTTATTAGTGGAGGCCCAATTACGGATGTAGAGAGAGGGATCTCTTGCCTGCGCCACAGACTTGAGGTTTATTTGTGGAGGCCCAATTAGGGACATAGAGTGTGGGCTCTTTTGTCTGCAACACACACTTTAGGGCTGTTTGTGGAGGCCCAATTAGGGACATAGAAAGAGGGCACTTTTGTCTACAGCACATACTTGAGGGTTATTTGTGGAGGCCCAATTAGGGACATAGAGTGAGGGCTCTTTTCCCTGTGCCACAGACTTGAGGGTTATTTGTTGAGGCCCAAGTAGTGATATAGAGATAGGGCTCTTTTGTCTGCAGCACAGACTTGAGGGCTATTTGTGGAGGCCCAAATAGGGACGTAGAGGTAGGGCTGTTTTAGGTGCGCCACAGACTTGAGGGTTACAGTGGGGCAAAAAAGTATTTAGTCAGCCACCAATTGTGCAAGTTCTCCCACTTAAAAAGATGAGAGAGGCCTGTAATTGACATCATAGGTAGACCTCAACTATGAGAGACAAAATGAGAAAACAAATCCAGACAATCACATCTTTTTAAGTGGGAGAACTTGCACAATTGGTGGCTGACCAAATACTTTTTTGCCCCACTGTATTTGTGGAGGCCCAATTAGGGACATAGAGAGAGGGCTCTTTTGTCTGCAACACACACTTTAGGGCTGTTTGTGGAGGCCCAATTAGGGACATAGAGATAGGGCTCTTTTGGCTGCAGCACAGACTTGAGGGTTATTTGTGGCGGCCCAATTAGGGATGTAGAGATAGGGCACTTTTGTCTGCAGCACAGACTTGAGGGTTATTTGTGGAGGCCCAAATAGGGACGTAGAGATAGGGCACTTTTGTCTGCAGCGCAGACTTGAGGGTTATTTGTGGAGGCCCAATTAAGAACGTAGAGATAGGGCTGTTTAAGGTGCGCCACAGACTTGAGGGTTATTTGTGGAGGCCCAATTAGGGACATAGAGTGAGGGCTTTTTTGTCTGCAACACAGACTTGAGGGTTATTTGTGGAGGCCCAATTACGGATGTAGAGAGAGGGATCTCTTGCCTGCGCCACAGACTTGAGGGTTATTTCTGGAGGCCCAATTATGGAGGTAGAGAGAGGGCTCTTTTCCCTGTGCCACAGACCTAAGGGTTATTTGTGGAGATCGAATTAGAGACTTAGAGATAGGGCTCTTTTGTCTGCAGCACAGACTTGAGGGTTATTTCTGGAGGCCCAATTTCAAACATAGAGAGAGGGCACTTTTGTCTGCAGCACAGACTTGAGGGTTATTTGTGGAGGCCCAATTAGAGACATAGAGAGAGGGATCTCTTGCCTGAGCAACAGACTTGAGGGTTATTAGTGGAGGCCCAATTACGGATGTAGAGAGAGGGATCTCTTGCCTGCGCCACAGACTTGAGGGTTATTTGTGGAGGCCCAAATAGGGACGTAGAGATAGGGCTGTTTTAGTTGCACCACAGACTTGAGGGTTATTTGTGGAGGCCCAATTAGGGACATAGAGTGTGGGCTCTTTTGTCTGCAACACACACTTTAGGGCTGTTTGTGGAGGCCCAATTAGGGACATAGAAAGAGGGCACTTTTGTCTACAGCACATACTTGAGGGTTATTTGTGGAGGCCCAATTAGGGACATAGAGTGAGGGCTCTTTTCCCTGTGCCACAGACTTGAGGGTTATTTGTTGAGGCCCAAGTAGTGATATAGAGATAGGGCTCTTTTGTCTGCAGCACAGACTTGAGGGCTATTTGTGGAGGCCCAAATAGGGACGTAGAGATAGGGCTGTTTTAGGTGCGCCACAGACTTGAGGGTTACAGTGGGGCAAAAAAGTATTTAGTCAGCCACCAATTGTGCAAGTTCTCCCACTTAAAAAGATGAGAGAGGCCTGTAATTGACATCATAGGTAGACCTCAACTATGAGAGACAAAATGAGAAAACAAATCCAGACAATCACATCTTTTTAAGTGGGAGAACTTGCACAATTGGTGGCTGACCAAATACTTTTTTGCCCCACTGTATTTGTGGAGGCGCAATTAGGGACATAGAGAGAGGGCTCTTTTGTCTGCAACACACACTTTAGGGCTGTTTGTGGAGGCCCAATTAGGGACATAGAGATAGGGCTCTTTTGTCTGCAGCACAGACTTGAGGGTTATTTGTGGCGGCCCAATTAGGGACGTAGAGATAGAGCACTTTTGTCTGCAGCGCAGACTTGAGGGTTATTTGTGGAGGCCCAATTAGGGACGTAGAGATAGGGCACTTTTGTCTGCAGCGCAGACTTGAGGGTTATTTGTGGAGGCCCAATTAAGAACGTAGAGATAGGGCTGTTTTAGGTGCGCCACAGACTTGAGGGTTATTTGTGGAGGCCCAATTAGGGACATAGAGTGAGGGCTCTTTTGTCTGCAACACAGACTTGAGGGTTATTTGTGGAGGCCAAATTACGAACATAGAGAGTGGGTACTTTTGTCTGTAGCACAGACTTGAGGGTTATTTGTGGAGGCCCAATTAGGGACAAAGAGAGAAGGCTCTTTTGCCTCCAGCACAGACTTGAGGGTTATTTGTGGAGGCCAAATTACGAACATAGAGAGTGGGCACTTTTGTCTGTAGCACAGGCTTGAGGGTTATTTGTGGAGGCCCAATTAAGAACGTAGAGATAGGGCTGTTTTAGGTGCGCCACAGACTTGAGGGTTATTTGTGGAGGCCCAATTACGGATGTAGAGAGAGGGATCTCTTGCCTGCGCCACAGACTTGAGGGTTATTTCTGGAGGCCCAATTAGGGACATAGAGTGAGGGCTTTTTTGTCTGCAACACAGACTTGAGGGTTATTTGTGGAGGCCCAATTACGGATGTAGAGAGAGGGATCTCTTGCCTGCGCCACAGACTTGAGGGTTATTTCTGGAGGCCCAATTATGGAGGTAGAGAGAGGGCTCTTTTCCCTGTGCCACAGACCTAAGGGTTATTTGTGGAGATCGAATTAGAGACTTAGAGATAGGGCTCTTTTGTCTGCAGCACAGACTTGAGGGTTATTTGTGGAGGCCCAATTTCAAACATGGGGGCGTGGTGGCTCAGCGGGTAAGACGCCAGGCTTGTTGATCGGAAGATTGCAAGTTCGGAGGTTCAAATCCCTAGCCCTGCGTGCAGAGTGAGCTCCTGCACTAGCTCCAGCTCTTGCCAACCTAGCAATTCGAAAGCATGCAAATGCAAGTAGATTAATAGGTACCACTTCGGTGGGTACGTAACAGCGTTCCGCGCGTGTCATGCGGCCACATGACCGTGGAAGCGTCTTCGGACAACGCTGGCTCTTTGGCTAACAAACGGAGATGAGCACCGGCCCCTAGAGTCGGACACGACTGCACAAATGTGCGGGGGGTACCTTTACCTTTACCTTAATTTCAAACATAGAGAGAGGGCACTTTTGTATGCAGCACAGACTTGAGGGTTATTTGTGGAGGCCCAATTAGAGACATAGAGAGAGGGATCTCTTGCCTGAGCAACAGACTTGAGGGTTATTAGTGGAGGCCCAATTACGGATGTAGAGAGAGGGATCTCTTGCCTGCGCCACAGACTTGAGGTTTATTTGTGGAGGCCCAATTAGGGACATAGAGTGTGGGCTCTTTTGTCTGCAACATACACTTTAGGGCTGTTTGTGGAGGCCCAATTAGGGACATAGAAAGAGGGCACTTTTGTCTACAGCACATACTTGAGGGTTATTTGTGGAGGCCCAATTAGGGACATAGAGTGAGGGCTCTTTTCCCTGTGCCACAGACTTGAGGGTTATTTGTTGAGGCCCAAGTAGTGATATAGAGATAGGGCTCTTTTGTCTGCAGCACAGACTTGAGGGCTATTTGTGGAGGCCCAAATAGGGACGTAGAGATAGGGCTGTTTTAGGTGCGCCACAGACTTGAGGGTTACAGTGGGGCAAAAAAGTATTTAGTCAGCCACCAATTGTGCAAGTTCTCCCACTTAAAAAGATGAGAGAGGCCTGTAATTGACATCATAGGTAGACCTCAACTATGAGAGACAAAATGAGAAAACAAATCCAGACAATCACATCTTTTTAAGTGGGAGAACTTGCACAATTGGTGGCTGACCAAATACTTTTTTGCCCCACTGTATTTGTGGAGGCCCAATTAGGGACATAGAGAGAGGGCTCTTTTGTCTGCAACACACACTTTAGGGCTGTTTGTGGAGGCCCAATTAGGGACATAGAGATAGGGCTCTTTTGTCTGCAGCACAGACTTGAGGGTTATTTGTGGCGGCCCAATTAGGGACGTAGATATAGGGCACTTTTGTCTGCAGCACAGACTTGAGGGTTATTTGTGGAGGCCCAAATAGGGACGTAGAGATAGGGCACTTTTGTCTGTAGCACAGGCTTGAGGGTTATTTGTGGCGGCCCAATTATGGAGGTAGAGAGAGGGCTCTTTTCCCTGTGCCACAGACCTAAGGGTTATTTGTGGAGATCGAATTAGAGACTTAGAGATAGGGCTCTTTTGTCTGCAGCACAGACTTGAGGGTTATTTCTGGAGGCCCAATTTCAAACATAGAGAGAGGGCACTTTTGTCTGCAGCACAGACTTGAGGGTTATTTGTGGAGGCCCAATTAGAGACATAGAGAGAGGGATCTCTTGCCTGAGCAACAGACTTGAGGGTTATTAGTGGAGGCCCAATTACGGATGTAGAGAGAGGGATCTCTTGCCTGCGCCACAGACTTGAGGGTTATTTGTGGAGGCCCAAATAGGGACGTAGAGATAGGGCTGTTTTAGTTGCACCACAGACTTGAGGGTTATTTGTGGAGGCCCAATTAGGGACATAGAGTGTGGGCTCTTTTGTCTGCAACACACACTTTAGGGCTGTTTGTGGAGGCCCAATTAGGGACATAGAAAGAGGGCACTTTTGTCTACAGCACATACTTGAGGGTTATTTGTGGAGGCCCAATTAGGGACATAGAGTGAGGGCTCTTTTCCCTGTGCCACAGACTTGAGGGTTATTTGTTGAGGCCCAAGTAGTGATATAGAGATAGGGCTCTTTTGTCTGCAGCACAGACTTGAGGGCTATTTGTGGAGGCCCAAATAGGGACGTAGAGATAGGGCTGTTTTAGGTGCGCCACAGACTTGAGGGTTACAGTGGGGCAAAAAAGTATTTAGTCAGCCACCAATTGTGCAAGTTCTCCCACTTAAAAAGATGAGAGAGGCCTGTAATTGACATCATAGGTAGACCTCAACTATGAGAGACAAAATGAGAAAACAAATCCAGACAATCACATCTTTTTAAGTGGGAGAACTTGCACAATTGGTGGCTGACCAAATACTTTTTTGCCCCACTGTATTTGTGGAGGCGCAATTAGGGACATAGAGAGAGGGCTCTTTTGTCTGCAACACACACTTTAGGGCTGTTTGTGGAGGCCCAATTAGGGACATAGAGATAGGGCTCTTTTGTCTGCAGCACAGACTTGAGGGTTATTTGTGGCGGCCCAATTAGGGACGTAGAGATAGAGCACTTTTGTCTGCAGCGCAGACTTGAGGGTTATTTGTGGAGGCCCAATTAGGGACGTAGAGATAGGGCACTTTTGTCTGCAGCGCAGACTTGAGGGTTATTTGTGGAGGCCCAATTAAGAACGTAGAGATAGGGCTGTTTTAGGTGCGCCACAGACTTGAGGGTTATTTGTGGAGGCCCAATTAGGGACATAGAGTGAGGGCTCTTTTGTCTGCAACACAGACTTGAGGGTTATTTGTGGAGGCCAAATTACGAACATAGAGAGTGGGCACTTTTGTCTGTAGCACAGACTTGAGGGTTATTTGTGGAGGCCCAATTAGGGACAAAGAGAGAAGGCTCTTTTGCCTCCAGCACAGACTTGAGGGTTATTTGTGGAGGCCAAATTACGAACATAGAGAGTGGGCACTTTTGTCTGTAGCACAGGCTTGAGGGTTATTTGTGGAGGCCCAATTAAGAACGTAGAGATAGGGCTGTTTTAGGTGCGCCACAGACTTGAGGGTTATTTGTGGAGGCCCAATTACGGATGTAGAGAGAGGGATCTCTTGCCTGCGCCACAGACTTGAGGGTTATTTCTGGAGGCCCAATTAGGGACATAGAGTGAGGGCTTTTTTGTCTGCAACACAGACTTGAGGGTTATTTGTGGAGGCCCAATTACGGATGTAGAGAGAGGGATCTCTTGCCTGCGCCACAGACTTGAGGGTTATTTCTGGAGGCCCAATTATGGAGGTAGAGAGAGGGCTCTTTTCCCTGTGCCACAGACCTAAGGGTTATTTGTGGAGATCGAATTAGAGACTTAGAGATAGGGCTCTTTTGTCTGCAGCACAGACTTGAGGGTTATTTGTGGAGGCCCAATTTCAAACATGGGGGCGTGGTGGCTCAGCGGGTAAGACGCCAGGCTTGTTGATCGGAAGATTGCAAGTTCGGAGGTTCAAATCCCTAGCCCTGCGTGCAGAGTGAGCTCCTGCACTAGCTCCAGCTCTTGCCAACCTAGCAATTCGAAAGCATGCAAATGCAAGTAGATTAATAGGTACCACTTCGGTGGGTACGTAACAGCGTTCCGCGCGTGTCATGCGGCCACATGACCGTGGAAGCGTCTTCGGACAACGCTGGCTCTTTGGCTAACAAACGGAGATGAGCACCGGCCCCTAGAGTCGGACACGACTGCACAAATGTGCGGGGGGTACCTTTACCTTTACCTTAATTTCAAACATAGAGAGAGGGCACTTTTGTATGCAGCACAGACTTGAGGGTTATTTGTGGAGGCCCAATTAGAGACATAGAGAGAGGGATCTCTTGCCTGAGCAACAGACTTGAGGGTTATTAGTGGAGGCCCAATTACGGATGTAGAGAGAGGGATCTCTTGCCTGCGCCACAGACTTGAGGTTTATTTGTGGAGGCCCAATTAGGGACATAGAGTGTGGGCTCTTTTGTCTGCAACATACACTTTAGGGCTGTTTGTGGAGGCCCAATTAGGGACATAGAAAGAGGGCACTTTTGTCTACAGCACATACTTGAGGGTTATTTGTGGAGGCCCAATTAGGGACATAGAGTGAGGGCTCTTTTCCCTGTGCCACAGACTTGAGGGTTATTTGTTGAGGCCCAAGTAGTGATATAGAGATAGGGCTCTTTTGTCTGCAGCACAGACTTGAGGGCTATTTGTGGAGGCCCAAATAGGGACGTAGAGATAGGGCTGTTTTAGGTGCGCCACAGACTTGAGGGTTACAGTGGGGCAAAAAAGTATTTAGTCAGCCACCAATTGTGCAAGTTCTCCCACTTAAAAAGATGAGAGAGGCCTGTAATTGACATCATAGGTAGACCTCAACTATGAGAGACAAAATGAGAAAACAAATCCAGACAATCACATCTTTTTAAGTGGGAGAACTTGCACAATTGGTGGCTGACCAAATACTTTTTTGCCCCACTGTATTTGTGGAGGCCCAATTAGGGACATAGAGAGAGGGCTCTTTTGTCTGCAACACACACTTTAGGGCTGTTTGTGGAGGCCCAATTAGGGACATAGAGATAGGGCTCTTTTGTCTGCAGCACAGACTTGAGGGTTATTTGTGGCGGCCCAATTAGGGACGTAGATATAGGGCACTTTTGTCTGCAGCACAGACTTGAGGGTTATTTGTGGAGGCCCAAATAGGGACGTAGAGATAGGGCACTTTTGTCTGTAGCACAGGCTTGAGGGTTATTTGTGGCGGCCCAATTAGGGACGTAGAGATAGGGCACTTTTGTCTGCAGCGCAGACTTGAGGGTTATTAGTGGAGGCCCAATTAAGAACGTAGAGATAGGGCTGTTTTAGGTGCGCCACAGACTTGAGGGTTATTTGTGGAGGCCCAATTAGGGACATAGAGTGAGGGCTCTTTTGTCTGCAACACAGACTTGAGGGTTATTTGTGGAGGCCAAATTACGAACATAGAGAGTGGGCACTTTTGTCTGTAGCACAGACTTGAGGGTTATTTGTGGAGGCCCAATTAGGGACAAAGAGAGAAGGCTCTTTTGCCTCCAGCACAGACTTGAGGGTTATTTGTGGAAGCTCAATTAGGGAAATAGAGATAGGGGTCTTTTGTCTGCAGCACAGACTTGAGGGTTATTTGTGGAGGCCCAATTAGGGACGTAGAGATAGGGCACATTTGTCTGCAGCACAGACTTGAGGGTTATTTGTGGAGGCCCAATTAGGGACATAGAGAGAGGGCTATTTTGCCTGCAGCACACATTTGAGGGTTGTTTGTGGAGGCCCAATTAGGGACATAGAAAGAGGGCACTTTTGTCTGCAGCACAGACTTGAGGGTTATTTGTGGAGGCCCAATTACGGATGTAGAGAGAGGGATCTCTTGCCTGCGCCACAGACTTGAGGGTTATTTGTGGAGGCCCAATTAGGGACATAGAGTGAGGGCTCTTTTGTCTGCAACACAGACTTGAGGGTTATTTGTGGAGGCCAAATTACGAACATAGAGAGTGGGCACTTTTGTCTGTAGCACAGACTTGAGGGTTATTTGTGGAGGCCCAATTAGGGACAAAGAGAGAAGGCTCTTTTGCCTCCAGCACAGACTTGAGGGTTATTTGTGGAAGCTCAATTAGGGAAATAGAGATAGGGGTCTTTTGTCTGCAGCACAGACTTGAGGGTTATTTGTGGAGGCCCAATTAGGGACGTAGAGATAGGGCACATTTGTCTGCAGCACAGACTTGAGGGTTATTTGTGGAGGCCCAATTAGGGACATAGAGAGAGGGCTATTTTGCCTGCAGCACACATTTGAGGGTTGTTTGTGGAGGCCCAATTAGGGACATAGAAAGAGGGCACTTTTGTCTGCAGCACAGACTTGAGGGTTATTTGTGGAGGCCCAATTACGGATGTAGAGAGAGGGATCTCTTGCCTGCGCCACAGACTTGAGGGTTATTTGTGGAGGCCCAATTAGGGACATAGAGATAGGGATCTCTTGCCTGCGCCACAGACAGTTATTTGTGGAGGCCCAAGTATTGACATAGAGATAGGGCTGTTTTAGTTGCGCCACAGACTTGAGGGTTATTTGTGGAGGCCCAATTAGGGACGTAGAGATAGGGCACATTTGTCTGCAGCACAGACTTGAGGGTTATTTGTGGAGGCCCAATTAGGGACATAGAGAGAGGGCTATTTTGCCTGCAGCACACATTTGAGGGTTGTTTGTGGAGGCCCAATTAGGGACATAGAAAGAGGGCACTTTTGTCTGCAGCACAGACTTGAGGGTTATTTGTGGAGGCCCAATTACGGATGTAGAGAGAGGGATCTCTTGCCTGCGCCACAGACTTGAGGGTTATTTGTGGAGGCCCAATTAGGGACATAGAGATAGGGATCTCTTGCCTGCGCCACAGACAGTTATTTGTGGAGGCCCAAGTATTGACATAGAGATAGGGCTGTTTTAGTTGCGCCACAGACTTGAGGGTTATTTGTGGAGGCCCAATTAGGGACATAGAGTGTGGGCTCTTTTGTCTGCAACACACACTTTAGGGCTGTTTGTGGAGGCCCAATTAGGGACATAGAAAGAGGGCACTTTTGTCTACAGCACATACTTGAGGGTTATTTGTGGAGGCCCAATTAGGGACATAGAGTGAGGGCTCTTTTCCCTGTGCCACAGACTTGAGGGTTATTTGTTGAGGCCCAAGTAGTGATATAGAGATAGGGCTCTTTTGTCTGCAGCACAGACTTGAGGGCTATTTGTGGAGGCCCAAATAGGGACGTAGAGATAGGGCTGTTTTAGGTGCGCCACAGACTTGAGGGTTACAGTGGGGCAAAAAAGTATTTAGTCAGCCACCAATTGTGCAAGTTCTCCCACTTAAAAAGATGAGAGAGGCCTGTAATTGACATCATAGGTAGACCTCAACTATGAGAGACAAAATGAGAAAACAAATCCAGACAATCACATCTTTTTAAGTGGGAGAACTTGCACAATTGGTGGCTGACCAAATACTTTTTTGCCCCACTGTATTTGTGGAGGCCCAATTAGGGACATAGAGAGAGGGCTCTTTTGTCTGCAACACACACTTTAGGGCTGTTTGTGGAGGCCCAATTAGGGACATAGAGATAGGGCTCTTTTGTCTGCAGCACAGACTTGAGGGTTATTTGTGGTGGCCCAATTAGGGACGTAGAGATAGGGCACTTTTGTCTGCAGCGCAGACTTGAGGGTTATTTGTGGAGGCCCAAATAGGGACGTAGAGATAGGGCACTTTTGTCTGCAGCACAGGCTTGAGGGTTATTTGTGGCGGCCCAATTAGGGACGTAGAGATAGGGCACTTTTGTCTGCAGCGCAGACTTGAGGGTTATTTGTGGAGGCCCAATTAAGAACGTAGAGATAGGGCTGTTTTAGGTGCGCCACAGACTTGAGGGTTATTTGTGGAGGCCCAATTAGGGACATAGAGTGAGGGCTCTTTTGTCTGCAACACAGACTTGAGGGTTATTTGTGGAGGCCAAATTACGAACATAGAGAGTGGGCACTTTTGTCTGTAGCACAGACTTGAGGGTTATTTGTGGAGGCCCAATTAGGGACAAAGAGAGAAGGCTCTTTTGCCTCCAGCACAGACTTGAGGGTTATTTGTGGAGGCCCAATTAAGAACATAGAGAGAGGGATCTTTTGCCTGCTCCACAGACTTGAGGGTTATTTGTGGAGGCCCAATTAGGGACATAGAGATAGGGCTGTTTTGCCTGCGCCACAGACTTGAGGGTTATTTGTGGAGGCTCAATTAGGGAAATAGAGATAGGGCTCTTTTGTCTGCAGCACAGACTTGAGGGTTATTTGTGGAGGCCCAATTAGGGACGTAGAGATAGGGCACATTTGTCTGCAGCACAGACTTGAGGGTTATTTGTGGAGGCCCAATTAGGAACATAGAGAGAGGGCTCTTTTGCCTGCAGCACACATTTGAGGGTTGTTTTTGGAGGCCCAATTAGGGACATAGAAAGAGGGCACTTTTGTCTGCAGCACAGACTTGAGGGTTATTTGTGGAGGCCCAATTAGGGACATAGAGAGAGGGATCTCTTGCCTGAGCAACAGACTTGAGGGTTATTTGTGGAGGCCCAATTAGGGACGTAGAGATAGGGCACATTTGTCTGCAGCACAGACTTGAGGGTTATTTGTGGAGGCCCAATTAGGGACATAGAGAGAGGGCTATTTTGCCTGCAGCACACATTTGAGGGTTGTTTGTGGAGGCCCAATTAGGGACATAGAAAGAGGGCACTTTTGTCTGCAGCACAGACTTGAGGGTTATTTGTGGAGGCCCAATTACGGATGTAGAGAGAGGGATCTCTTGCCTGCGCCACAGACTTGAGGGTTATTTGTGGAGGCCCAATTAGGGACATAGAGATAGGGATCTCTTGCCTGCGCCACAGACAGTTATTTGTGGAGGCCCAAGTATTGACATAGAGATAGGGCTGTTTTAGTTGCGCCACAGACTTGAGGGTTATTTGTGGAGGCCCAATTAGGGACGTAGAGATAGGGCACATTTGTCTGCAGCACAGACTTGAGGGTTATTTGTGGAGGCCCAATTAGGGACATAGAGAGAGGGCTATTTTGCCTGCAGCACACATTTGAGGGTTGTTTGTGGAGGCCCAATTAGGGACATAGAAAGAGGGCACTTTTGTCTGCAGCACAGACTTGAGGGTTATTTGTGGAGGCCCAATTACGGATGTAGAGAGAGGGATCTCTTGCCTGCGCCACAGACTTGAGGGTTATTTGTGGAGGCCCAATTAGGGACATAGAGATAGGGATCTCTTGCCTGCGCCACAGACAGTTATTTGTGGAGGCCCAAGTATTGACATAGAGATAGGGCTGTTTTAGTTGCGCCACAGACTTGAGGGTTATTTGTGGAGGCCCAATTAGGGACATAGAGTGTGGGCTCTTTTGTCTGCAACACACACTTTAGGGCTGTTTGTGGAGGCCCAATTAGGGACATAGAAAGAGGGCACTTTTGTCTACAGCACATACTTGAGGGTTATTTGTGGAGGCCCAATTAGGGACATAGAGTGAGGGCTCTTTTCCCTGTGCCACAGACTTGAGGGTTATTTGTTGAGGCCCAAGTAGTGATATAGAGATAGGGCTCTTTTGTCTGCAGCACAGACTTGAGGGCTATTTGTGGAGGCCCAAATAGGGACGTAGAGATAGGGCTGTTTTAGGTGCGCCACAGACTTGAGGGTTACAGTGGGGCAAAAAAGTATTTAGTCAGCCACCAATTGTGCAAGTTCTCCCACTTAAAAAGATGAGAGAGGCCTGTAATTGACATCATAGGTAGACCTCAACTATGAGAGACAAAATGAGAAAACAAATCCAGACAATCACATCTTTTTAAGTGGGAGAACTTGCACAATTGGTGGCTGACCAAATACTTTTTTGCCCCACTGTATTTGTGGAGGCCCAATTAGGGACATAGAGAGAGGGCTCTTTTGTCTGCAACACACACTTTAGGGCTGTTTGTGGAGGCCCAATTAGGGACATAGAGATAGGGCTCTTTTGTCTGCAGCACAGACTTGAGGGTTATTTGTGGTGGCCCAATTAGGGACGTAGAGATAGGGCACTTTTGTCTGCAGCGCAGACTTGAGGGTTATTTGTGGAGGCCCAAATAGGGACGTAGAGATAGGGCACTTTTGTCTGCAGCACAGGCTTGAGGGTTATTTGTGGCGGCCCAATTAGGGACGTAGAGATAGGGCACTTTTGTCTGCAGCGCAGACTTGAGGGTTATTTGTGGAGGCCCAATTAAGAACGTAGAGATAGGGCTGTTTTAGGTGCGCCACAGACTTGAGGGTTATTTGTGGAGGCCCAATTAGGGACATAGAGTGAGGGCTCTTTTGTCTGCAACACAGACTTGAGGGTTATTTGTGGAGGCCAAATTACGAACATAGAGAGTGGGCACTTTTGTCTGTAGCACAGACTTGAGGGTTATTTGTGGAGGCCCAATTAGGGACAAAGAGAGAAGGCTCTTTTGCCTCCAGCACAGACTTGAGGGTTATTTGTGGAGGCCCAATTAAGAACATAGAGAGAGGGATCTTTTGCCTGCTCCACAGACTTGAGGGTTATTTGTGGAGGCCCAATTAGGGACATAGAGATAGGGCTGTTTTGCCTGCGCCACAGACTTGAGGGTTATTTGTGGAGGCTCAATTAGGGAAATAGAGATAGGGCTCTTTTGTCTGCAGCACAGACTTGAGGGTTATTTGTGGAGGCCCAATTAGGGACGTAGAGATAGGGCACATTTGTCTGCAGCACAGACTTGAGGGTTATTTGTGGAGGCCCAATTAGGGACATAGAGAGAGGGCTCTTTTGCCTGCAGCACACATTTGAGGGTTGTTTTTGGAGGCCCAATTAGGGACATAGAAAGAGGGCACTTTTGTCTGCAGCACAGACTTGAGGGTTATTTGTGGAGGCCCAATTAGGGACATAGAGAGAGGGATCTCTTGCCTGAGCAACAGACTTGAGGGTTATTTGTGGAGGCCCAATTACGGATGTAGAGAGAGGGATCTCTTGCCTGCGCCACAGACAGTTATTTGTTGAGGCCCAAGTAGTGACATAGAGATAGGGCTGTTTTAGTTGCGCCACAGACTTGAGGGTTATTTGTGGAGGCCCAATTAGGGACATAGAGTGTGGGCTCTTTTGTCTGCAACACACACTTTAGGGCTGTTTGTGGAGGCCCAATAAGGGACGTAGAGAGAGGGCTCTTTTCTCTGTGCCACAGACTTGAGGGTTATTTGTGGAGGCCCAAGTAGTGACATAGAGATAGGGCTCTTTTGTCTGCAGCATAGATTGAGGGTTATTTGTGGAGGCCCAATTAAGAACATAGAGAGAGGGATCTTTTGCCTGAGCCACAGACTTGAGGGTTATTTGTGGAGGCCCAATTAAGAACATAGAGAGAGGGATCTTTTGCCTGCTCCACAGACTTGAGGGTTATTTGTGGAGGCCCAATTAGGGACATAGAGATAGGGCTGTTTTGCGTGCGCCACAGACTTGACGGTTATTTGTGGAGGCCCAATTAGGGACATAGAGTGTGGGCTCTTTTGTCTGCAACACACACTTTAGGGCTGTTTGTGGAGGCCCAATTAGGGACATAGAAAGAGGGCACTTTTGTCTACAGCACATACTTGAGGGTTATTTGTGGAGGCCCAATTTCAAACATGGGGGCGTGGTGGCTCAGCGGGTAAGACGCCAGGCTTGTTGATCGGAAGATTGCAAGTTCGGAGGTTCAAATCCCTAGCCCTGCGTGCAGAGTGAGCTCCTGCACTAGCTCCAGCTCTTGCCAACCTAGCAATTCGAAAGCATGCAAATGCAAGTAGATTAATAGGTACCACTTCGGTGGGTACGTAACAGCGTTCCGCGCGTGTCATGCGGCCACATGACCGTGGAAGCGTCTTCGGACAACGCTGGCTCTTTGGCTAACAAACGGAGATGAGCACCGGCCCCTAGAGTCGGACACGACTGCACAAATGTGCGGGGGGTACCTTTACCTTTACCTTAATTTCAAACATAGAGAGAGGGCACTTTTGTATGCAGCACAGACTTGAGGGTTATTTGTGGAGGCCCAATTAGAGACATAGAGAGAGGGATCTCTTGCCTGAGCAACAGACTTGAGGGTTATTAGTGGAGGCCCAATTACGGATGTAGAGAGAGGGATCTCTTGCCTGCGCCACAGACTTGAGGTTTATTTGTGGAGGCCCAATTAGGGACATAGAGTGTGGGCTCTTTTGTCTGCAACACACACTTTAGGGCTGTTTGTGGAGGCCCAATTAGGGACATAGAAAGAGGGCACTTTTGTCTACAGCACATACTTGAGGGTTATTTGTGGAGGCCCAATTAGGGACATAGAGTGAGGGCTCTTTTCCCTGTGCCACAGACTTGAGGGTTATTTGTTGAGGCCCAAGTAGTGATATAGAGATAGGGCTCTTTTGTCTGCAGCACAGACTTGAGGGCTATTTGTGGAGGCCCAAATAGGGACGTAGAGATAGGGCTGTTTTAGGTGCGCCACAGACTTGAGGGTTACAGTGGGGCAAAAAAGTATTTAGTCAGCCACCAATTGTGCAAGTTCTCCCACTTAAAAAGATGAGAGAGGCCTGTAATTGACATCATAGGTAGACCTCAACTATGAGAGACAAAATGAGAAAACAAATCCAGACAATCACATCTTTTTAAGTGGGAGAACTTGCACAATTGGTGGCTGACCAAATACTTTTTTGCCCCACTGTATTTGTGGAGGCCCAATTAGGGACATAGAGAGAGGGCTCTTTTGTCTGCAACACACACTTTAGGGCTGTTTGTGGAGGCCCAATTAGGGACATAGAGATAGGGCTCTTTTGGCTGCAGCACAGACTTGAGGGTTATTTGTGGCGGCCCAATTAGGGATGTAGAGATAGGGCACTTTTGTCTGCAGCACAGACTTGAGGGTTATTTGTGGAGGCCCAAATAGGGACGTAGAGATAGGGCACTTTTGTCTGCAGCGCAGACTTGAGGGTTATTTGTGGAGGCCCAATTAAGAACGTAGAGATAGGGCTGTTTAAGGTGCGCCACAGACTTGAGGGTTATTTGTGGAGGCCCTATTAGGGACATAGAGTGAGGGCTTTTTTGTCTGCAACACAGACTTGAGGGTTATTTGTGGAGGCCCAATTACGGATGTAGAGAGAGGGATCTCTTGCCTGCGCCACAGACTTGAGGGTTATTTCTGGAGGCCCAATTATGGAGGTAGAGAGAGGGCTCTTTTCCCTGTGCCACAGACCTAAGGGTTATTTGTGGAGATCGAATTAGAGACTTAGAGATAGGGCTCTTTTGTCTGCAGCACAGACTTGAGGGTTATTTCTGGAGGCCCAATTTCAAACATAGAGAGAGGGCACTTTTGTCTGCAGCACAGACTTGAGGGTTATTTGTGGAGGCCCAATTAGAGACATAGAGAGAGGGATCTCTTGCCTGAGCAACAGACTTGAGGGTTATTAGTGGAGGCCCAATTACGGATGTAGAGAGAGGGATCTCTTGCCTGCGCCACAGACTTGAGGGTTATTTGTGGAGGCCCAAATAGGGACGTAGAGATAGGGCTGTTTTAGTTGCACCACAGACTTGAGGGTTATTTGTGGAGGCCCAATTAGGGACATAGAGTGTGGGCTCTTTTGTCTGCAACACACACTTTAGGGCTGTTTGTGGAGGCCCAATTAGGGACATAGAAAGAGGGCACTTTTGTCTACAGCACATACTTGAGGGTTATTTGTGGAGGCCCAATTAGGGACATAGAGTGAGGGCTCTTTTCCCTGTGCCACAGACTTGAGGGTTATTTGTTGAGGCCCAAGTAGTGATATAGAGATAGGGCTCTTTTGTCTGCAGCACAGACTTGAGGGCTATTTGTGGAGGCCCAAATAGGGACGTAGAGATAGGGCTGTTTTAGGTGCGCCACAGACTTGAGGGTTACAGTGGGGCAAAAAAGTATTTAGTCAGCCACCAATTGTGCAAGTTCTCCCACTTAAAAAGATGAGAGAGGCCTGTAATTGACATCATAGGTAGACCTCAACTATGAGAGACAAAATGAGAAAACAAATCCAGACAATCACATCTTTTTAAGTGGGAGAACTTGCACAATTGGTGGCTGACCAAATACTTTTTTGCCCCACTGTATTTGTGGAGGCGCAATTAGGGACATAGAGAGAGGGCTCTTTTGTCTGCAACACACACTTTAGGGCTGTTTGTGGAGGCCCAATTAGGGACATAGAGATAGGGCTCTTTTGTCTGCAGCACAGACTTGAGGGTTATTTGTGGCGGCCCAATTAGGGACGTAGAGATAGAGCACTTTTGTCTGCAGCGCAGACTTGAGGGTTATTTGTGGAGGCCCAATTAGGGACGTAGAGATAGGGCACTTTTGTCTGCAGCGCAGACTTGAGGGTTATTTGTGGAGGCCCAATTAAGAACGTAGAGATAGGGCTGTTTTAGGTGCGCCACAGACTTGAGGGTTATTTGTGGAGGCCCAATTAGGGACATAGAGTGAGGGCTCTTTTGTCTGCAACACAGACTTGAGGGTTATTTGTGGAGGCCAAATTACGAACATAGAGAGTGGGCACTTTTGTCTGTAGCACAGACTTGAGGGTTATTTGTGGAGGCCCAATTAGGGACAAAGAGAGAAGGCTCTTTTGCCTCCAGCACAGACTTGAGGGTTATTTGTGGAGGCCAAATTACGAACATAGAGAGTGGGCACTTTTGTCTGTAGCACAGGCTTGAGGGTTATTTGTGGAGGCCCAATTAAGAACGTAGAGATAGGGCTGTTTTAGGTGCGCCACAGACTTGAGGGTTATTTGTGGAGGCCCAATTACGGATGTAGAGAGAGGGATCTCTTGCCTGCGCCACAGACTTGAGGGTTATTTCTGGAGGCCCAATTAGGGACATAGAGTGAGGGCTTTTTTGTCTGCAACACAGACTTGAGGGTTATTTGTGGAGGCCCAATTACGGATGTAGAGAGAGGGATCTCTTGCCTGCGCCACAGACTTGAGGGTTATTTCTGGAGGCCCAATTATGGAGGTAGAGAGAGGGCTCTTTTCCCTGTGCCACAGACCTAAGGGTTATTTGTGGAGATCGAATTAGAGACTTAGAGATAGGGCTCTTTTGTCTGCAGCACAGACTTGAGGGTTATTTGTGGAGGCCCAATTTCAAACATGGGGGCGTGGTGGCTCAGCGGGTAAGACGCCAGGCTTGTTGATCGGAAGATTGCAAGTTCGGAGGTTCAAATCCCTAGCCCTGCGTGCAGAGTGAGCTCCTGCACTAGCTCCAGCTCTTGCCAACCTAGCAATTCGAAAGCATGCAAATGCAAGTAGATTAATAGGTACCACTTCGGTGGGTACGTAACAGCGTTCCGCGCGTGTCATGCGGCCACATGACCGTGGAAGCGTCTTCGGACAACGCTGGCTCTTTGGCTAACAAACGGAGATGATCACCGGCCCCTAGAGTCGGACACGACTGCACAAATGTGCGGGGGGTACCTTTACCTTTACCTTAATTTCAAACATAGAGAGAGGGCACTTTTGTATGCAGCACAGACTTGAGGGTTATTTGTGGAGGCCCAATTAGAGACATAGAGAGAGGGATCTCTTGCCTGAGCAACAGACTTGAGGGTTATTAGTGGAGGCCCAATTACGGATGTAGAGAGAGGGATCTCTTGCCTGCGCCACAGACTTGAGGTTTATTTGTGGAGGCCCAATTAGGGACATAGAGTGTGGGCTCTTTTGTCTGCAACATACACTTTAGGGCTGTTTGTGGAGGCCCAATTAGGGACATAGAAAGAGGGCACTTTTGTCTACAGCACATACTTGAGGGTTATTTGTGGAGGCCCAATTAGGGACATAGAGTGAGGGCTCTTTTCCCTGTGCCACAGACTTGAGGGTTATTTGTTGAGGCCCAAGTAGTGATATAGAGATAGGGCTCTTTTGTCTGCAGCACAGACTTGAGGGCTATTTGTGGAGGCCCAAATAGGGACGTAGAGATAGGGCTGTTTTAGGTGCGCCACAGACTTGAGGGTTACAGTGGGGCAAAAAAGTATTTAGTCAGCCACCAATTGTGCAAGTTCTCCCACTTAAAAAGATGAGAGAGGCCTGTAATTGACATCATAGGTAGACCTCAACTATGAGAGACAAAATGAGAAAACAAATCCAGACAATCACATCTTTTTAAGTGGGAGAACTTGCACAATTGGTGGCTGACCAAATACTTTTTTGCCCCACTGTATTTGTGGAGGCCCAATTAGGGACATAGAGAGAGGGCTCTTTTGTCTGCAACACACACTTTAGGGCTGTTTGTGGAGGCCCAATTAGGGACATAGAGATAGGGCTCTTTTGTCTGCAGCACAGACTTGAGGGTTATTTGTGGCGGCCCAATTAGGGACGTAGATATAGGGCACTTTTGTCTGCAGCACAGACTTGAGGGTTATTTGTGGAGGCCCAAATAGGGACGTAGAGATAGGGCACTTTTGTCTGTAGCACAGGCTTGAGGGTTATTTGTGGCGGCCCAATTATGGAGGTAGAGAGAGGGCTCTTTTCCCTGTGCCACAGACCTAAGGGTTATTTGTGGAGATCGAATTAGAGACTTAGAGATAGGGCTCTTTTGTCTGCAGCACAGACTTGAGGGTTATTTCTGGAGGCCCAATTTCAAACATAGAGAGAGGGCACTTTTGTCTGCAGCACAGACTTGAGGGTTATTTGTGGCGGCCCAATTAGGGACGTAGAGATAGGGCACTTTTGTCTGCAGCGCAGACTTGAGGGTTATTAGTGGAGGCCCAATTAAGAACGTAGAGATAGGGCTGTTTTAGGTGCGCCACAGACTTGAGGGTTATTTGTGGAGGCCCAATTAGGGACATAGAGTGAGGGCTCTTTTGTCTGCAACACAGACTTGAGGGTTATTTGTGGAGGCCAAATTACGAACATAGAGAGTGGGCACTTTTGTCTGTAGCACAGACTTGAGGGTTATTTGTGGAGGCCCAATTAGGGACAAAGAGAGAAGGCTCTTTTGCCTCCAGCACAGACTTGAGGGTTATTTGTGGAAGCTCAATTAGGGAAATAGAGATAGGGGTCTTTTGTCTGCAGCACAGACTTGAGGGTTATTTGTGGAGGCCCAATTAGGGACGTAGAGATAGGGCACATTTGTCTGCAGCACAGACTTGAGGGTTATTTGTGGAGGCCCAATTAGGGACATAGAGAGAGGGCTATTTTGCCTGCAGCACACATTTGAGGGTTGTTTGTGGAGGCCCAATTAGGGACATAGAAAGAGGGCACTTTTGTCTGCAGCACAGACTTGAGGGTTATTTGTGGAGGCCCAATTACGGATGTAGAGAGAGGGATCTCTTGCCTGCGCCACAGACTTGAGGGTTATTTGTGGAGGCCCAATTAGGGACATAGAGTGAGGGCTCTTTTGTCTGCAACACAGACTTGAGGGTTATTTGTGGAGGCCAAATTACGAACATAGAGAGTGGGCACTTTTGTCTGTAGCACAGACTTGAGGGTTATTTGTGGAGGCCCAATTAGGGACAAAGAGAGAAGGCTCTTTTGCCTCCAGCACAGACTTGAGGGTTATTTGTGGAAGCTCAATTAGGGAAATAGAGATAGGGGTCTTTTGTCTGCAGCACAGACTTGAGGGTTATTTGTGGAGGCCCAATTAGGGACGTAGAGATAGGGCACATTTGTCTGCAGCACAGACTTGAGGGTTATTTGTGGAGGCCCAATTAGGGACATAGAGAGAGGGCTATTTTGCCTGCAGCACACATTTGAGGGTTGTTTGTGGAGGCCCAATTAGGGACATAGAAAGAGGGCACTTTTGTCTGCAGCACAGACTTGAGGGTTATTTGTGGAGGCCCAATTACGGATGTAGAGAGAGGGATCTCTTGCCTGCGCCACAGACTTGAGGGTTATTTGTGGAGGCCCAATTAGGGACATAGAGATAGGGATCTCTTGCCTGCGCCACAGACAGTTATTTGTGGAGGCCCAAGTATTGACATAGAGATAGGGCTGTTTTAGTTGCGCCACAGACTTGAGGGTTATTTGTGGAGGCCCAATTAGGGACGTAGAGATAGGGCACATTTGTCTGCAGCACAGACTTGAGGGTTATTTGTGGAGGCCCAATTAGGGACATAGAGAGAGGGCTATTTTGCCTGCAGCACACATTTGAGGGTTGTTTGTGGAGGCCCAATTAGGGACATAGAAAGAGGGCACTTTTGTCTGCAGCACAGACTTGAGGGTTATTTGTGGAGGCCCAATTACGGATGTAGAGAGAGGGATCTCTTGCCTGCGCCACAGACTTGAGGGTTATTTGTGGAGGCCCAATTAGGGACATAGAGATAGGGATCTCTTGCCTGCGCCACAGACAGTTATTTGTGGAGGCCCAAGTATTGACATAGAGATAGGGCTGTTTTAGTTGCGCCACAGACTTGAGGGTTATTTGTGGAGGCCCAATTAGGGACATAGAGTGTGGGCTCTTTTGTCTGCAACACACACTTTAGGGCTGTTTGTGGAGGCCCAATTAGGGACATAGAAAGAGGGCACTTTTGTCTACAGCACATACTTGAGGGTTATTTGTGGAGGCCCAATTAGGGACATAGAGTGAGGGCTCTTTTCCCTGTGCCACAGACTTGAGGGTTATTTGTTGAGGCCCAAGTAGTGATATAGAGATAGGGCTCTTTTGTCTGCAGCACAGACTTGAGGGCTATTTGTGGAGGCCCAAATAGGGACGTAGAGATAGGGCTGTTTTAGGTGCGCCACAGACTTGAGGGTTACAGTGGGGCAAAAAAGTATTTAGTCAGCCACCAATTGTGCAAGTTCTCCCACTTAAAAAGATGAGAGAGGCCTGTAATTGACATCATAGGTAGACCTCAACTATGAGAGACAAAATGAGAAAACAAATCCAGACAATCACATATTTTTAAGTGGGAGAACTTGCACAATTGGTGGCTGACCAAATACTTTTTTGCCCCACTGTATTTGTGGAGGCCCAATTAGGGACATAGAGAGAGGGCTCTTTTGTCTGCAACACACACTTTAGGGCTGTTTGTGGAGGCCCAATTAGGGACATAGAGATAGGGCTCTTTTGTCTGCAGCACAGACTTGAGGGTTATTTGTGGTGGCCCAATTAGGGACGTAGAGATAGGGCACTTTTGTCTGCAGCGCAGACTTGAGGGTTATTTGTGGAGGCCCAAATAGGGACGTAGAGATAGGGCACTTTTGTCTGCAGCACAGGCTTGAGGGTTATTTGTGGCGGCCCAATTAGGGACGTAGAGATAGGGCACTTTTGTCTGCAGCGCAGACTTGAGGGTTATTTGTGGAGGCCCAATTAAGAACGTAGAGATAGGGCTGTTTTAGGTGCGCCACAGACTTGAGGGTTATTTGTGGAGGCCCAATTAGGGACATAGAGTGAGGGCTCTTTTGTCTGCAACACAGACTTGAGGGTTATTTGTGGAGGCCAAATTACGAACATAGAGAGTGGGCACTTTTGTCTGTAGCACAGACTTGAGGGTTATTTGTGGAGGCCCAATTAGGGACAAAGAGAGAAGGCTCTTTTGCCTCCAGCACAGACTTGAGGGTTATTTGTGGAAGCTCAATTAGGGAAATAGAGATAGGGGTCTTTTGTCTGCAGCACAGACTTGAGGGTTATTTGTGGAGGCCCAATTAGGGACGTAGAGATAGGGCACATTTGTCTGCAGCACAGACTTGAGGGTTATTTGTGGAGGCCCAATTAGGGACATAGAGAGAGGGCTATTTTGCCTGCAGCACACATTTGAGGGTTGTTTGTGGAGGCCCAATTAGGGACATAGAAAGAGGGCACTTTTGTCTGCAGCACAGACTTGAGGGTTATTTGTGGAGGCCCAATTACGGATGTAGAGAGAGGGATCTCTTGCCTGCGCCACAGACTTGAGGGTTATTTGTGGAGGCCCAATTAGGGACATAGAGTGAGGGCTCTTTTGTCTGCAACACAGACTTGAGGGTTATTTGTGGAGGCCAAATTACGAACATAGAGAGTGGGCACTTTTGTCTGTAGCACAGACTTGAGGGTTATTTGTGGAGGCCCAATTAGGGACAAAGAGAGAAGGCTCTTTTGCCTCCAGCACAGACTTGAGGGTTATTTGTGGAAGCTCAATTAGGGAAATAGAGATAGGGGTCTTTTGTCTGCAGCACAGACTTGAGGGTTATTTGTGGAGGCCCAATTAGGGACGTAGAGATAGGGCACATTTGTCTGCAGCACAGACTTGAGGGTTATTTGTGGAGGCCCAATTAGGGACATAGAGAGAGGGCTATTTTGCCTGCAGCACACATTTGAGGGTTGTTTGTGGAGGCCCAATTAGGGACATAGAAAGAGGGCACTTTTGTCTGCAGCACAGACTTGAGGGTTATTTGTGGAGGCCCAATTACGGATGTAGAGAGAGGGATCTCTTGCCTGCGCCACAGACTTGAGGGTTATTTGTGGAGGCCCAATTAGGGACATAGAGATAGGGATCTCTTGCCTGCGCCACAGACAGTTATTTGTGGAGGCCCAAGTATTGACATAGAGATAGGGCTGTTTTAGTTGCGCCACAGACTTGAGGGTTATTTGTGGAGGCCCAATTAGGGACGTAGAGATAGGGCACATTTGTCTGCAGCACAGACTTGAGGGTTATTTGTGGAGGCCCAATTAGGGACATAGAGAGAGGGCTATTTTGCCTGCAGCACACATTTGAGGGTTGTTTGTGGAGGCCCAATTAGGGACATAGAAAGAGGGCACTTTTGTCTGCAGCACAGACTTGAGGGTTATTTGTGGAGGCCCAATTACGGATGTAGAGAGAGGGATCTCTTGCCTGCGCCACAGACTTGAGGGTTATTTGTGGAGGCCCAATTAGGGACATAGAGATAGGGATCTCTTGCCTGCGCCACAGACAGTTATTTGTGGAGGCCCAAGTATTGACATAGAGATAGGGCTGTTTTAGTTGCGCCACAGACTTGAGGGTTATTTGTGGAGGCCCAATTAGGGACATAGAGTGTGGGCTCTTTTGTCTGCAACACACACTTTAGGGCTGTTTGTGGAGGCCCAATTAGGGACATAGAAAGAGGGCACTTTTGTCTACAGCACATACTTGAGGGTTATTTGTGGAGGCCCAATTAGGGACATAGAGTGAGGGCTCTTTTCCCTGTGCCACAGACTTGAGGGTTATTTGTTGAGGCCCAAGTAGTGATATAGAGATAGGGCTCTTTTGTCTGCAGCACAGACTTGAGGGCTATTTGTGGAGGCCCAAATAGGGACGTAGAGATAGGGCTGTTTTAGGTGCGCCACAGACTTGAGGGTTACAGTGGGGCAAAAAAGTATTTAGTCAGCCACCAATTGTGCAAGTTCTCCCACTTAAAAAGATGAGAGAGGCCTGTAATTGACATCATAGGTAGACCTCAACTATGAGAGACAAAATGAGAAAACAAATCCAGACAATCACATCTTTTTAAGTGGGAGAACTTGCACAATTGGTGGCTGACCAAATACTTTTTTGCCCCACTGTATTTGTGGAGGCCCAATTAGGGACATAGAGAGAGGGCTCTTTTGTCTGCAACACACACTTTAGGGCTGTTTGTGGAGGCCCAATTAGGGACATAGAGATAGGGCTCTTTTGTCTGCAGCACAGACTTGAGGGTTATTTGTGGTGGCCCAATTAGGGACGTAGAGATAGGGCACTTTTGTCTGCAGCGCAGACTTGAGGGTTATTTGTGGAGGCCCAAATAGGGACGTAGAGATAGGGCACTTTTGTCTGCAGCACAGGCTTGAGGGTTATTTGTGGCGGCCCAATTAGGGACGTAGAGATAGGGCACTTTTGTCTGCAGCGCAGACTTGAGGGTTATTTGTGGAGGCCCAATTAAGAACGTAGAGATAGGGCTGTTTTAGGTGCGCCACAGACTTGAGGGTTATTTGTGGAGGCCCAATTAGGGACATAGAGTGAGGGCTCTTTTGTCTGCAACACAGACTTGAGGGTTATTTGTGGAGGCCAAATTACGAACATAGAGAGTGGGCACTTTTGTCTGTAGCACAGACTTGAGGGTTATTTGTGGAGGCCCAATTAGGGACAAAGAGAGAAGGCTCTTTTGCCTCCAGCACAGACTTGAGGGTTATTTGTGGAGGCCCAATTAAGAACATAGAGAGAGGGATCTTTTGCCTGCTCCACAGACTTGAGGGTTATTTGTGGAGGCCCAATTAGGGACATAGAGATAGGGCTGTTTTGCCTGCGCCACAGACTTGAGGGTTATTTGTGGAGGCTCAATTAGGGAAATAGAGATAGGGCTCTTTTGTCTGCAGCACAGACTTGAGGGTTATTTGTGGAGGCCCAATTAGGGACGTAGAGATAGGGCACATTTGTCTGCAGCACAGACTTGAGGGTTATTTGTGGAGGCCCAATTAGGGACATAGAGAGAGGGCTCTTTTGCCTGCAGCACACATTTGAGGGTTGTTTTTGGAGGCCCAATTAGGGACATAGAAAGAGGGCACTTTTGTCTGCAGCACAGACTTGAGGGTTATTTGTGGAGGCCCAATTAGGGACATAGAGAGAGGGATCTCTTGCCTGAGCAACAGACTTGAGGGTTATTTGTGGAGGCCCAATTAGGGACGTAGAGATAGGGCACATTTGTCTGCAGCACAGACTTGAGGGTTATTTGTGGAGGCCCAATTAGGGACATAGAGAGAGGGCTATTTTGCCTGCAGCACACATTTGAGGGTTGTTTGTGGAGGCCCAATTAGGGACATAGAAAGAGGGCACTTTTGTCTGCAGCACAGACTTGAGGGTTATTTGTGGAGGCCCAATTACGGATGTAGAGAGAGGGATCTCTTGCCTGCGCCACAGACTTGAGGGTTATTTGTGGAGGCCCAATTAGGGACATAGAGATAGGGATCTCTTGCCTGCGCCACAGACAGTTATTTGTGGAGGCCCAAGTATTGACATAGAGATAGGGCTGTTTTAGTTGCGCCACAGACTTGAGGGTTATTTGTGGAGGCCCAATTAGGGACGTAGAGATAGGGCACATTTGTCTGCAGCACAGACTTGAGGGTTATTTGTGGAGGCCCAATTAGGGACATAGAGAGAGGGCTATTTTGCCTGCAGCACACATTTGAGGGTTGTTTGTGGAGGCCCAATTAGGGACATAGAAAGAGGGCACTTTTGTCTGCAGCACAGACTTGAGGGTTATTTGTGGAGGCCCAATTACGGATGTAGAGAGAGGGATCTCTTGCCTGCGCCACAGACTTGAGGGTTATTTGTGGAGGCCCAATTAGGGACATAGAGATAGGGATCTCTTGCCTGCGCCACAGACAGTTATTTGTGGAGGCCCAAGTATTGACATAGAGATAGGGCTGTTTTAGTTGCGCCACAGACTTGAGGGTTATTTGTGGAGGCCCAATTAGGGACATAGAGTGTGGGCTCTTTTGTCTGCAACACACACTTTAGGGCTGTTTGTGGAGGCCCAATTAGGGACATAGAAAGAGGGCACTTTTGTCTACAGCACATACTTGAGGGTTATTTGTGGAGGCCCAATTAGGGACATAGAGTGAGGGCTCTTTTCCCTGTGCCACAGACTTGAGGGTTATTTGTTGAGGCCCAAGTAGTGATATAGAGATAGGGCTCTTTTGTCTGCAGCACAGACTTGAGGGCTATTTGTGGAGGCCCAAATAGGGACGTAGAGATAGGGCTGTTTTAGGTGCGCCACAGACTTGAGGGTTACAGTGGGGCAAAAAAGTATTTAGTCAGCCACCAATTGTGCAAGTTCTCCCACTTAAAAAGATGAGAGAGGCCTGTAATTGACATCATAGGTAGACCTCAACTATGAGAGACAAAATGAGAAAACAAATCCAGACAATCACATCTTTTTAAGTGGGAGAACTTGCACAATTGGTGGCTGACCAAATACTTTTTTGCCCCACTGTATTTGTGGAGGCCCAATTAGGGACATAGAGAGAGGGCTCTTTTGTCTGCAACACACACTTTAGGGCTGTTTGTGGAGGCCCAATTAGGGACATAGAGATAGGGCTCTTTTGTCTGCAGCACAGACTTGAGGGTTATTTGTGGTGGCCCAATTAGGGACGTAGAGATAGGGCACTTTTGTCTGCAGCGCAGACTTGAGGGTTATTTGTGGAGGCCCAAATAGGGACGTAGAGATAGGGCACTTTTGTCTGCAGCACAGGCTTGAGGGTTATTTGTGGCGGCCCAATTAGGGACGTAGAGATAGGGCACTTTTGTCTGCAGCGCAGACTTGAGGGTTATTTGTGGAGGCCCAATTAAGAACGTAGAGATAGGGCTGTTTTAGGTGCGCCACAGACTTGAGGGTTATTTGTGGAGGCCCAATTAGGGACATAGAGTGAGGGCTCTTTTGTCTGCAACACAGACTTGAGGGTTATTTGTGGAGGCCAAATTACGAACATAGAGAGTGGGCACTTTTGTCTGTAGCACAGACTTGAGGGTTATTTGTGGAGGCCCAATTAGGGACAAAGAGAGAAGGCTCTTTTGCCTCCAGCACAGACTTGAGGGTTATTTGTGGAGGCCCAATTAAGAACATAGAGAGAGGGATCTTTTGCCTGCTCCACAGACTTGAGGGTTATTTGTGGAGGCCCAATTAGGGACATAGAGATAGGGCTGTTTTGCCTGCGCCACAGACTTGAGGGTTATTTGTGGAGGCTCAATTAGGGAAATAGAGATAGGGCTCTTTTGTCTGCAGCACAGACTTGAGGGTTATTTGTGGAGGCCCAATTAGGGACGTAGAGATAGGGCACATTTGTCTGCAGCACAGACTTGAGGGTTATTTGTGGAGGCCCAATTAGGGACATAGAGAGAGGGCTCTTTTGCCTGCAGCACACATTTGAGGGTTGTTTTTGGAGGCCCAATTAGGGACATAGAAAGAGGGCACTTTTGTCTGCAGCACAGACTTGAGGGTTATTTGTGGAGGCCCAATTAGGGACATAGAGAGAGGGATCTCTTGCCTGAGCAACAGACTTGAGGGTTATTTGTGGAGGCCCAATTACGGATGTAGAGAGAGGGATCTCTTGCCTGCGCCACAGACAGTTATTTGTTGAGGCCCAAGTAGTGACATAGAGATAGGGCTGTTTTAGTTGCGCCACAGACTTGAGGGTTATTTGTGGAGGCCCAATTAGGGACATAGAGTGTGGGCTCTTTTGTCTGCAACACACACTTTAGGGCTGTTTGTGGAGGCCCAATAAGGGACGTAGAGAGAGGGCTCTTTTCTCTGTGCCACAGACTTGAGGGTTATTTGTGGAGGCCCAAGTAGTGACATAGAGATAGGGCTCTTTTGTCTGCAGCATAGATTGAGGGTTATTTGTGGAGGCCCAATTAAGAACATAGAGAGAGGGATCTTTTGCCTGAGCCACAGACTTGAGGGTTATTTGTGGAGGCCCAATTAAGAACATAGAGAGAGGGATCTTTTGCCTGCTCCACAGACTTGAGGGTTATTTGTGGAGGCCCAATTAGGGACATAGAGATAGGGCTGTTTTGCGTGCGCCACAGACTTGACGGTTATTTGTGGAGGCCCAATTAGGGACATAGAGTGTGGGCTCTTTTGTCTGCAACACACACTTTAGGGCTGTTTGTGGAGGCCCAATTAGGGACATAGAAAGAGGGCACTTTTGTCTACAGCACATACTTGAGGGTTATTTGTGGAGGCCCAATTTCAAACATGGGGGCGTGGTGGCTCAGCGGGTAAGACGCCAGGCTTGTTGATCGGAAGATTGCAAGTTCGGAGGTTCAAATCCCTAGCCCTGCGTGCAGAGTGAGCTCCTGCACTAGCTCCAGCTCTTGCCAACCTAGCAATTCGAAAGCATGCAAATGCAAGTAGATTAATAGGTACCACTTCGGTGGGTACGTAACAGCGTTCCGCGCGTGTCATGCGGCCACATGACCGTGGAAGCGTCTTCGGACAACGCTGGCTCTTTGGCTAACAAACGGAGATGAGCACCGGCCCCTAGAGTCGGACACGACTGCACAAATGTGCGGGGGGTACCTTTACCTTTACCTTAATTTCAAACATAGAGAGAGGGCACTTTTGTATGCAGCACAGACTTGAGGGTTATTTGTGGAGGCCCAATTAGAGACATAGAGAGAGGGATCTCTTGCCTGAGCAACAGACTTGAGGGTTATTAGTGGAGGCCCAATTACGGATGTAGAGAGAGGGATCTCTTGCCTGCGCCACAGACTTGAGGTTTATTTGTGGAGGCCCAATTAGGGACATAGAGTGTGGGCTCTTTTGTCTGCAACACACACTTTAGGGCTGTTTGTGGAGGCCCAATTAGGGACATAGAAAGAGGGCACTTTTGTCTACAGCACATACTTGAGGGTTATTTGTGGAGGCCCAATTAGGGACATAGAGTGAGGGCTCTTTTCCCTGTGCCACAGACTTGAGGGTTATTTGTTGAGGCCCAAGTAGTGATATAGAGATAGGGCTCTTTTGTCTGCAGCACAGACTTGAGGGCTATTTGTGGAGGCCCAAATAGGGACGTAGAGATAGGGCTGTTTTAGGTGCGCCACAGACTTGAGGGTTACAGTGGGGCAAAAAAGTATTTAGTCAGCCACCAATTGTGCAAGTTCTCCCACTTAAAAAGATGAGAGAGGCCTGTAATTGACATCATAGGTAGACCTCAACTATGAGAGACAAAATGAGAAAACAAATCCAGACAATCACATCTTTTTAAGTGGGAGAACTTGCACAATTGGTGGCTGACCAAATACTTTTTTGCCCCACTGTATTTGTGGAGGCCCAATTAGGGACATAGAGAGAGGGCTCTTTTGTCTGCAACACACACTTTAGGGCTGTTTGTGGAGGCCCAATTAGGGACATAGAGATAGGGCTCTTTTGGCTGCAGCACAGACTTGAGGGTTATTTGTGGCGGCCCAATTAGGGATGTAGAGATAGGGCACTTTTGTCTGCAGCACAGACTTGAGGGTTATTTGTGGAGGCCCAAATAGGGACGTAGAGATAGGGCACTTTTGTCTGCAGCGCAGACTTGAGGGTTATTTGTGGAGGCCCAATTAAGAACGTAGAGATAGGGCTGTTTAAGGTGCGCCACAGACTTGAGGGTTATTTGTGGAGGCCCTATTAGGGACATAGAGTGAGGGCTTTTTTGTCTGCAACACAGACTTGAGGGTTATTTGTGGAGGCCCAATTACGGATGTAGAGAGAGGGATCTCTTGCCTGCGCCACAGACTTGAGGGTTATTTCTGGAGGCCCAATTATGGAGGTAGAGAGAGGGCTCTTTTCCCTGTGCCACAGACCTAAGGGTTATTTGTGGAGATCGAATTAGAGACTTAGAGATAGGGCTCTTTTGTCTGCAGCACAGACTTGAGGGTTATTTCTGGAGGCCCAATTTCAAACATAGAGAGAGGGCACTTTTGTCTGCAGCACAGACTTGAGGGTTATTTGTGGAGGCCCAATTAGAGACATAGAGAGAGGGATCTCTTGCCTGAGCAACAGACTTGAGGGTTATTAGTGGAGGCCCAATTACGGATGTAGAGAGAGGGATCTCTTGCCTGCGCCACAGACTTGAGGGTTATTTGTGGAGGCCCAAATAGGGACGTAGAGATAGGGCTGTTTTAGTTGCACCACAGACTTGAGGGTTATTTGTGGAGGCCCAATTAGGGACATAGAGTGTGGGCTCTTTTGTCTGCAACACACACTTTAGGGCTGTTTGTGGAGGCCCAATTAGGGACATAGAAAGAGGGCACTTTTGTCTACAGCACATACTTGAGGGTTATTTGTGGAGGCCCAATTAGGGACATAGAGTGAGGGCTCTTTTCCCTGTGCCACAGACTTGAGGGTTATTTGTTGAGGCCCAAGTAGTGATATAGAGATAGGGCTCTTTTGTCTGCAGCACAGACTTGAGGGCTATTTGTGGAGGCCCAAATAGGGACGTAGAGATAGGGCTGTTTTAGGTGCGCCACAGACTTGAGGGTTACAGTGGGGCAAAAAAGTATTTAGTCAGCCACCAATTGTGCAAGTTCTCCCACTTAAAAAGATGAGAGAGGCCTGTAATTGACATCATAGGTAGACCTCAACTATGAGAGACAAAATGAGAAAACAAATCCAGACAATCACATCTTTTTAAGTGGGAGAACTTGCACAATTGGTGGCTGACCAAATACTTTTTTGCCCCACTGTATTTGTGGAGGCGCAATTAGGGACATAGAGAGAGGGCTCTTTTGTCTGCAACACACACTTTAGGGCTGTTTGTGGAGGCCCAATTAGGGACATAGAGATAGGGCTCTTTTGTCTGCAGCACAGACTTGAGGGTTATTTGTGGCGGCCCAATTAGGGACGTAGAGATAGAGCACTTTTGTCTGCAGCGCAGACTTGAGGGTTATTTGTGGAGGCCCAATTAGGGACGTAGAGATAGGGCACTTTTGTCTGCAGCGCAGACTTGAGGGTTATTTGTGGAGGCCCAATTAAGAACGTAGAGATAGGGCTGTTTTAGGTGCGCCACAGACTTGAGGGTTATTTGTGGAGGCCCAATTAGGGACATAGAGTGAGGGCTCTTTTGTCTGCAACACAGACTTGAGGGTTATTTGTGGAGGCCAAATTACGAACATAGAGAGTGGGCACTTTTGTCTGTAGCACAGACTTGAGGGTTATTTGTGGAGGCCCAATTAGGGACAAAGAGAGAAGGCTCTTTTGCCTCCAGCACAGACTTGAGGGTTATTTGTGGAGGCCAAATTACGAACATAGAGAGTGGGCACTTTTGTCTGTAGCACAGGCTTGAGGGTTATTTGTGGAGGCCCAATTAAGAACGTAGAGATAGGGCTGTTTTAGGTGCGCCACAGACTTGAGGGTTATTTGTGGAGGCCCAATTACGGATGTAGAGAGAGGGATCTCTTGCCTGCGCCACAGACTTGAGGGTTATTTCTGGAGGCCCAATTAGGGACATAGAGTGAGGGCTTTTTTGTCTGCAACACAGACTTGAGGGTTATTTGTGGAGGCCCAATTACGGATGTAGAGAGAGGGATCTCTTGCCTGCGCCACAGACTTGAGGGTTATTTCTGGAGGCCCAATTATGGAGGTAGAGAGAGGGCTCTTTTCCCTGTGCCACAGACCTAAGGGTTATTTGTGGAGATCGAATTAGAGACTTAGAGATAGGGCTCTTTTGTCTGCAGCACAGACTTGAGGGTTATTTGTGGAGGCCCAATTTCAAACATGGGGGCGTGGTGGCTCAGCGGGTAAGACGCCAGGCTTGTTGATCGGAAGATTGCAAGTTCGGAGGTTCAAATCCCTAGCCCTGCGTGCAGAGTGAGCTCCTGCACTAGCTCCAGCTCTTGCCAACCTAGCAATTCGAAAGCATGCAAATGCAAGTAGATTAATAGGTACCACTTCGGTGGGTACGTAACAGCGTTCCGCGCGTGTCATGCGGCCACATGACCGTGGAAGCGTCTTCGGACAACGCTGGCTCTTTGGCTAACAAACGGAGATGAGCACCGGCCCCTAGAGTCGGACACGACTGCACAAATGTGCGGGGGGTACCTTTACCTTTACCTTAATTTCAAACATAGAGAGAGGGCACTTTTGTATGCAGCACAGACTTGAGGGTTATTTGTGGAGGCCCAATTAGAGACATAGAGAGAGGGATCTCTTGCCTGAGCAACAGACTTGAGGGTTATTAGTGGAGGCCCAATTACGGATGTAGAGAGAGGGATCTCTTGCCTGCGCCACAGACTTGAGGTTTATTTGTGGAGGCCCAATTAGGGACATAGAGTGTGGGCTCTTTTGTCTGCAACATACACTTTAGGGCTGTTTGTGGAGGCCCAATTAGGGACATAGAAAGAGGGCACTTTTGTCTACAGCACATACTTGAGGGTTATTTGTGGAGGCCCAATTAGGGACATAGAGTGAGGGCTCTTTTCCCTGTGCCACAGACTTGAGGGTTATTTGTTGAGGCCCAAGTAGTGATATAGAGATAGGGCTCTTTTGTCTGCAGCACAGACTTGAGGGCTATTTGTGGAGGCCCAAATAGGGACGTAGAGATAGGGCTGTTTTAGGTGCGCCACAGACTTGAGGGTTACAGTGGGGCAAAAAAGTATTTAGTCAGCCACCAATTGTGCAAGTTCTCCCACTTAAAAAGATGAGAGAGGCCTGTAATTGACATCATAGGTAGACCTCAACTATGAGAGACAAAATGAGAAAACAAATCCAGACAATCACATCTTTTTAAGTGGGAGAACTTGCACAATTGGTGGCTGACCAAATACTTTTTTGCCCCACTGTATTTGTGGAGGCCCAATTAGGGACATAGAGAGAGGGCTCTTTTGTCTGCAACACACACTTTAGGGCTGTTTGTGGAGGCCCAATTAGGGACATAGAGATAGGGCTCTTTTGTCTGCAGCACAGACTTGAGGGTTATTTGTGGCGGCCCAATTAGGGACGTAGATATAGGGCACTTTTGTCTGCAGCACAGACTTGAGGGTTATTTGTGGAGGCCCAAATAGGGACGTAGAGATAGGGCACTTTTGTCTGTAGCACAGGCTTGAGGGTTATTTGTGGCGGCCCAATTATGGAGGTAGAGAGAGGGCTCTTTTCCCTGTGCCACAGACCTAAGGGTTATTTGTGGAGATCGAATTAGAGACTTAGAGATAGGGCTCTTTTGTCTGCAGCACAGACTTGAGGGTTATTTCTGGAGGCCCAATTTCAAACATAGAGAGAGGGCACTTTTGTCTGCAGCACAGACTTGAGGGTTATTTGTGGCGGCCCAATTAGGGACGTAGAGATAGGGCACTTTTGTCTGCAGCGCAGACTTGAGGGTTATTAGTGGAGGCCCAATTAAGAACGTAGAGATAGGGCTGTTTTAGGTGCGCCACAGACTTGAGGGTTATTTGTGGAGGCCCAATTAGGGACATAGAGTGAGGGCTCTTTTGTCTGCAACACAGACTTGAGGGTTATTTGTGGAGGCCAAATTACGAACATAGAGAGTGGGCACTTTTGTCTGTAGCACAGACTTGAGGGTTATTTGTGGAGGCCCAATTAGGGACAAAGAGAGAAGGCTCTTTTGCCTCCAGCACAGACTTGAGGGTTATTTGTGGAAGCTCAATTAGGGAAATAGAGATAGGGGTCTTTTGTCTGCAGCACAGACTTGAGGGTTATTTGTGGAGGCCCAATTAGGGACGTAGAGATAGGGCACATTTGTCTGCAGCACAGACTTGAGGGTTATTTGTGGAGGCCCAATTAGGGACATAGAGAGAGGGCTATTTTGCCTGCAGCACACATTTGAGGGTTGTTTGTGGAGGCCCAATTAGGGACATAGAAAGAGGGCACTTTTGTCTGCAGCACAGACTTGAGGGTTATTTGTGGAGGCCCAATTACGGATGTAGAGAGAGGGATCTCTTGCCTGCGCCACAGACTTGAGGGTTATTTGTGGAGGCCCAATTAGGGACATAGAGTGAGGGCTCTTTTGTCTGCAACACAGACTTGAGGGTTATTTGTGGAGGCCAAATTACGAACATAGAGAGTGGGCACTTTTGTCTGTAGCACAGACTTGAGGGTTATTTGTGGAGGCCCAATTAGGGACAAAGAGAGAAGGCTCTTTTGCCTCCAGCACAGACTTGAGGGTTATTTGTGGAAGCTCAATTAGGGAAATAGAGATAGGGGTCTTTTGTCTGCAGCACAGACTTGAGGGTTATTTGTGGAGGCCCAATTAGGGACGTAGAGATAGGGCACATTTGTCTGCAGCACAGACTTGAGGGTTATTTGTGGAGGCCCAATTAGGGACATAGAGAGAGGGCTATTTTGCCTGCAGCACACATTTGAGGGTTGTTTGTGGAGGCCCAATTAGGGACATAGAAAGAGGGCACTTTTGTCTGCAGCACAGACTTGAGGGTTATTTGTGGAGGCCCAATTACGGATGTAGAGAGAGGGATCTCTTGCCTGCGCCACAGACTTGAGGGTTATTTGTGGAGGCCCAATTAGGGACATAGAGATAGGGATCTCTTGCCTGCGCCACAGACAGTTATTTGTGGAGGCCCAAGTATTGACATAGAGATAGGGCTGTTTTAGTTGCGCCACAGACTTGAGGGTTATTTGTGGAGGCCCAATTAGGGACGTAGAGATAGGGCACATTTGTCTGCAGCACAGACTTGAGGGTTATTTGTGGAGGCCCAATTAGGGACATAGAGAGAGGGCTATTTTGCCTGCAGCACACATTTGAGGGTTGTTTGTGGAGGCCCAATTAGGGACATAGAAAGAGGGCACTTTTGTCTGCAGCACAGACTTGAGGGTTATTTGTGGAGGCCCAATTACGGATGTAGAGAGAGGGATCTCTTGCCTGCGCCACAGACTTGAGGGTTATTTGTGGAGGCCCAATTAGGGACATAGAGATAGGGATCTCTTGCCTGCGCCACAGACAGTTATTTGTGGAGGCCCAAGTATTGACATAGAGATAGGGCTGTTTTAGTTGCGCCACAGACTTGAGGGTTATTTGTGGAGGCCCAATTAGGGACATAGAGTGTGGGCTCTTTTGTCTGCAACACACACTTTAGGGCTGTTTGTGGAGGCCCAATTAGGGACATAGAGATAGGGCTCTTTTGGCTGCAGCACAGACTTGAGGGTTATTTGTGGCGGCCCAATTAGGGATGTAGAGATAGGGCACTTTTGTCTGCAGCACAGACTTGAGGGTTATTTGTGGAGGCCCAAATAGGGACGTAGAGATAGGGCACTTTTGTCTGCAGCGCAGACTTGAGGGTTATTTGTGGAGGCCCAATTAAGAACGTAGAGATAGGGCTGTTTAAGGTGCGCCACAGACTTGAGGGTTATTTGTGGAGGCCCTATTAGGGACATAGAGTGAGGGCTTTTTTGTCTGCAACACAGACTTGAGGGTTATTTGTGGAGGCCCAATTACGGATGTAGAGAGAGGGATCTCTTGCCTGCGCCACAGACTTGAGGGTTATTTCTGGAGGCCCAATTATGGAGGTAGAGAGAGGGCTCTTTTCCCTGTGCCACAGACCTAAGGGTTATTTGTGGAGATCGAATTAGAGACTTAGAGATAGGGCTCTTTTGTCTGCAGCACAGACTTGAGGGTTATTTGTGGAGGCCCAATTTCAAACATGGGGGCGTGGTGGCTCAGCGGGTAAGACGCCAGGCTTGTTGATCGGAAGATTGCAAGTTCGGAGGTTCAAATCCCTAGCCCTGCGTGCAGAGTGAGCTCCTGCACTAGCTCCAGCTCTTGCCAACCTAGCAATTCGAAAGCATGCAAATGCAAGTAGATTAATAGGTACCACTTCGGTGGGTACGTAACAGCGTTCCGCGCGTGTCATGCGGCCACATGACCGTGGAAGCGTCTTCGGACAACGCTGGCTCTTTGGCTAACAAACGGAGATGATCACCGGCCCCTAGAGTCGGACACGACTGCACAAATGTGCGGGGGGTACCTTTACCTTTACCTTAATTTCAAACATAGAGAGAGGGCACTTTTGTATGCAGCACAGACTTGAGGGTTATTTGTGGAGGCCCAATTAGAGACATAGAGAGAGGGATCTCTTGCCTGAGCAACAGACTTGAGGGTTATTAGTGGAGGCCCAATTACGGATGTAGAGAGAGGGATCTCTTGCCTGCGCCACAGACTTGAGGTTTATTTGTGGAGGCCCAATTAGGGACATAGAGTGTGGGCTCTTTTGTCTGCAACATACACTTTAGGGCTGTTTGTGGAGGCCCAATTAGGGACATAGAAAGAGGGCACTTTTGTCTACAGCACATACTTGAGGGTTATTTGTGGAGGCCCAATTAGGGACATAGAGTGAGGGCTCTTTTCCCTGTGCCACAGACTTGAGGGTTATTTGTTGAGGCCCAAGTAGTGATATAGAGATAGGGCTCTTTTGTCTGCAGCACAGACTTGAGGGCTATTTGTGGAGGCCCAAATAGGGACGTAGAGATAGGGCTGTTTTAGGTGCGCCACAGACTTGAGGGTTACAGTGGGGCAAAAAAGTATTTAGTCAGCCACCAATTGTGCAAGTTCTCCCACTTAAAAAGATGAGAGAGGCCTGTAATTGACATCATAGGTAGACCTCAACTATGAGAGACAAAATGAGAAAACAAATCCAGACAATCACATCTTTTTAAGTGGGAGAACTTGCACAATTGGTGGCTGACCAAATACTTTTTTGCCCCACTGTATTTGTGGAGGCCCAATTAGGGACATAGAGAGAGGGCTCTTTTGTCTGCAACACACACTTTAGGGCTGTTTGTGGAGGCCCAATTAGGGACATAGAGATAGGGCTCTTTTGTCTGCAGCACAGACTTGAGGGTTATTTGTGGCGGCCCAATTAGGGACGTAGATATAGGGCACTTTTGTCTGCAGCACAGACTTGAGGGTTATTTGTGGAGGCCCAAATAGGGACGTAGAGATAGGGCACTTTTGTCTGTAGCACAGGCTTGAGGGTTATTTGTGGCGGCCCAATTATGGAGGTAGAGAGAGGGCTCTTTTCCCTGTGCCACAGACCTAAGGGTTATTTGTGGAGATCGAATTAGAGACTTAGAGATAGGGCTCTTTTGTCTGCAGCACAGACTTGAGGGTTATTTCTGGAGGCCCAATTTCAAACATAGAGAGAGGGCACTTTTGTCTGCAGCACAGACTTGAGGGTTATTTGTGGCGGCCCAATTAGGGACGTAGAGATAGGGCACTTTTGTCTGCAGCGCAGACTTGAGGGTTATTAGTGGAGGCCCAATTAAGAACGTAGAGATAGGGCTGTTTTAGGTGCGCCACAGACTTGAGGGTTATTTGTGGAGGCCCAATTAGGGACATAGAGTGAGGGCTCTTTTGTCTGCAACACAGACTTGAGGGTTATTTGTGGAGGCCAAATTACGAACATAGAGAGTGGGCACTTTTGTCTGTAGCACAGACTTGAGGGTTATTTGTGGAGGCCCAATTAGGGACAAAGAGAGAAGGCTCTTTTGCCTCCAGCACAGACTTGAGGGTTATTTGTGGAAGCTCAATTAGGGAAATAGAGATAGGGGTCTTTTGTCTGCAGCACAGACTTGAGGGTTATTTGTGGAGGCCCAATTAGGGACGTAGAGATAGGGCACATTTGTCTGCAGCACAGACTTGAGGGTTATTTGTGGAGGCCCAATTAGGGACATAGAGAGAGGGCTATTTTGCCTGCAGCACACATTTGAGGGTTGTTTGTGGAGGCCCAATTAGGGACATAGAAAGAGGGCACTTTTGTCTGCAGCACAGACTTGAGGGTTATTTGTGGAGGCCCAATTACGGATGTAGAGAGAGGGATCTCTTGCCTGCGCCACAGACTTGAGGGTTATTTGTGGAGGCCCAATTAGGGACATAGAGTGAGGGCTCTTTTGTCTGCAACACAGACTTGAGGGTTATTTGTGGAGGCCAAATTACGAACATAGAGAGTGGGCACTTTTGTCTGTAGCACAGACTTGAGGGTTATTTGTGGAGGCCCAATTAGGGACAAAGAGAGAAGGCTCTTTTGCCTCCAGCACAGACTTGAGGGTTATTTGTGGAAGCTCAATTAGGGAAATAGAGATAGGGGTCTTTTGTCTGCAGCACAGACTTGAGGGTTATTTGTGGAGGCCCAATTAGGGACGTAGAGATAGGGCACATTTGTCTGCAGCACAGACTTGAGGGTTATTTGTGGAGGCCCAATTAGGGACATAGAGAGAGGGCTATTTTGCCTGCAGCACACATTTGAGGGTTGTTTGTGGAGGCCCAATTAGGGACATAGAAAGAGGGCACTTTTGTCTGCAGCACAGACTTGAGGGTTATTTGTGGAGGCCCAATTACGGATGTAGAGAGAGGGATCTCTTGCCTGCGCCACAGACTTGAGGGTTATTTGTGGAGGCCCAATTAGGGACATAGAGATAGGGATCTCTTGCCTGCGCCACAGACAGTTATTTGTGGAGGCCCAAGTATTGACATAGAGATAGGGCTGTTTTAGTTGCGCCACAGACTTGAGGGTTATTTGTGGAGGCCCAATTAGGGACGTAGAGATAGGGCACATTTGTCTGCAGCACAGACTTGAGGGTTATTTGTGGAGGCCCAATTAGGGACATAGAGAGAGGGCTATTTTGCCTGCAGCACACATTTGAGGGTTGTTTGTGGAGGCCCAATTAGGGACATAGAAAGAGGGCACTTTTGTCTGCAGCACAGACTTGAGGGTTATTTGTGGAGGCCCAATTACGGATGTAGAGAGAGGGATCTCTTGCCTGCGCCACAGACTTGAGGGTTATTTGTGGAGGCCCAATTAGGGACATAGAGATAGGGATCTCTTGCCTGCGCCACAGACAGTTATTTGTGGAGGCCCAAGTATTGACATAGAGATAGGGCTGTTTTAGTTGCGCCACAGACTTGAGGGTTATTTGTGGAGGCCCAATTAGGGACATAGAGTGTGGGCTCTTTTGTCTGCAACACACACTTTAGGGCTGTTTGTGGAGGCCCAATTAGGGACATAGAAAGAGGGCACTTTTGTCTACAGCACATACTTGAGGGTTATTTGTGGAGGCCCAATTAGGGACATAGAGTGAGGGCTCTTTTCCCTGTGCCACAGACTTGAGGGTTATTTGTTGAGGCCCAAGTAGTGATATAGAGATAGGGCTCTTTTGTCTGCAGCACAGACTTGAGGGCTATTTGTGGAGGCCCAAATAGGGACGTAGAGATAGGGCTGTTTTAGGTGCGCCACAGACTTGAGGGTTACAGTGGGGCAAAAAAGTATTTAGTCAGCCACCAATTGTGCAAGTTCTCCCACTTAAAAAGATGAGAGAGGCCTGTAATTGACATCATAGGTAGACCTCAACTATGAGAGACAAAATGAGAAAACAAATCCAGACAATCACATATTTTTAAGTGGGAGAACTTGCACAATTGGTGGCTGACCAAATACTTTTTTGCCCCACTGTATTTGTGGAGGCCCAATTAGGGACATAGAGAGAGGGCTCTTTTGTCTGCAACACACACTTTAGGGCTGTTTGTGGAGGCCCAATTAGGGACATAGAGATAGGGCTCTTTTGTCTGCAGCACAGACTTGAGGGTTATTTGTGGTGGCCCAATTAGGGACGTAGAGATAGGGCACTTTTGTCTGCAGCGCAGACTTGAGGGTTATTTGTGGAGGCCCAAATAGGGACGTAGAGATAGGGCACTTTTGTCTGCAGCACAGGCTTGAGGGTTATTTGTGGCGGCCCAATTAGGGACGTAGAGATAGGGCACTTTTGTCTGCAGCGCAGACTTGAGGGTTATTTGTGGAGGCCCAATTAAGAACGTAGAGATAGGGCTGTTTTAGGTGCGCCACAGACTTGAGGGTTATTTGTGGAGGCCCAATTAGGGACATAGAGTGAGGGCTCTTTTGTCTGCAACACAGACTTGAGGGTTATTTGTGGAGGCCAAATTACGAACATAGAGAGTGGGCACTTTTGTCTGTAGCACAGACTTGAGGGTTATTTGTGGAGGCCCAATTAGGGACAAAGAGAGAAGGCTCTTTTGCCTCCAGCACAGACTTGAGGGTTATTTGTGGAAGCTCAATTAGGGAAATAGAGATAGGGGTCTTTTGTCTGCAGCACAGACTTGAGGGTTATTTGTGGAGGCCCAATTAGGGACGTAGAGATAGGGCACATTTGTCTGCAGCACAGACTTGAGGGTTATTTGTGGAGGCCCAATTAGGGACATAGAGAGAGGGCTATTTTGCCTGCAGCACACATTTGAGGGTTGTTTGTGGAGGCCCAATTAGGGACATAGAAAGAGGGCACTTTTGTCTGCAGCACAGACTTGAGGGTTATTTGTGGAGGCCCAATTACGGATGTAGAGAGAGGGATCTCTTGCCTGCGCCACAGACTTGAGGGTTATTTGTGGAGGCCCAATTAGGGACATAGAGTGAGGGCTCTTTTGTCTGCAACACAGACTTGAGGGTTATTTGTGGAGGCCAAATTACGAACATAGAGAGTGGGCACTTTTGTCTGTAGCACAGACTTGAGGGTTATTTGTGGAGGCCCAATTAGGGACAAAGAGAGAAGGCTCTTTTGCCTCCAGCACAGACTTGAGGGTTATTTGTGGAAGCTCAATTAGGGAAATAGAGATAGGGGTCTTTTGTCTGCAGCACAGACTTGAGGGTTATTTGTGGAGGCCCAATTAGGGACGTAGAGATAGGGCACATTTGTCTGCAGCACAGACTTGAGGGTTATTTGTGGAGGCCCAATTAGGGACATAGAGAGAGGGCTATTTTGCCTGCAGCACACATTTGAGGGTTGTTTGTGGAGGCCCAATTAGGGACATAGAAAGAGGGCACTTTTGTCTGCAGCACAGACTTGAGGGTTATTTGTGGAGGCCCAATTACGGATGTAGAGAGAGGGATCTCTTGCCTGCGCCACAGACTTGAGGGTTATTTGTGGAGGCCCAATTAGGGACATAGAGATAGGGATCTCTTGCCTGCGCCACAGACAGTTATTTGTGGAGGCCCAAGTATTGACATAGAGATAGGGCTGTTTTAGTTGCGCCACAGACTTGAGGGTTATTTGTGGAGGCCCAATTAGGGACGTAGAGATAGGGCACATTTGTCTGCAGCACAGACTTGAGGGTTATTTGTGGAGGCCCAATTAGGGACATAGAGAGAGGGCTATTTTGCCTGCAGCACACATTTGAGGGTTGTTTGTGGAGGCCCAATTAGGGACATAGAAAGAGGGCACTTTTGTCTGCAGCACAGACTTGAGGGTTATTTGTGGAGGCCCAATTACGGATGTAGAGAGAGGGATCTCTTGCCTGCGCCACAGACTTGAGGGTTATTTGTGGAGGCCCAATTAGGGACATAGAGATAGGGATCTCTTGCCTGCGCCACAGACAGTTATTTGTGGAGGCCCAAGTATTGACATAGAGATAGGGCTGTTTTAGTTGCGCCACAGACTTGAGGGTTATTTGTGGAGGCCCAATTAGGGACATAGAGTGTGGGCTCTTTTGTCTGCAACACACACTTTAGGGCTGTTTGTGGAGGCCCAATTAGGGACATAGAAAGAGGGCACTTTTGTCTACAGCACATACTTGAGGGTTATTTGTGGAGGCCCAATTAGGGACATAGAGTGAGGGCTCTTTTCCCTGTGCCACAGACTTGAGGGTTATTTGTTGAGGCCCAAGTAGTGATATAGAGATAGGGCTCTTTTGTCTGCAGCACAGACTTGAGGGCTATTTGTGGAGGCCCAAATAGGGACGTAGAGATAGGGCTGTTTTAGGTGCGCCACAGACTTGAGGGTTACAGTGGGGCAAAAAAGTATTTAGTCAGCCACCAATTGTGCAAGTTCTCCCACTTAAAAAGATGAGAGAGGCCTGTAATTGACATCATAGGTAGACCTCAACTATGAGAGACAAAATGAGAAAACAAATCCAGACAATCACATCTTTTTAAGTGGGAGAACTTGCACAATTGGTGGCTGACCAAATACTTTTTTGCCCCACTGTATTTGTGGAGGCCCAATTAGGGACATAGAGAGAGGGCTCTTTTGTCTGCAACACACACTTTAGGGCTGTTTGTGGAGGCCCAATTAGGGACATAGAGATAGGGCTCTTTTGTCTGCAGCACAGACTTGAGGGTTATTTGTGGTGGCCCAATTAGGGACGTAGAGATAGGGCACTTTTGTCTGCAGCGCAGACTTGAGGGTTATTTGTGGAGGCCCAAATAGGGACGTAGAGATAGGGCACTTTTGTCTGCAGCACAGGCTTGAGGGTTATTTGTGGCGGCCCAATTAGGGACGTAGAGATAGGGCACTTTTGTCTGCAGCGCAGACTTGAGGGTTATTTGTGGAGGCCCAATTAAGAACGTAGAGATAGGGCTGTTTTAGGTGCGCCACAGACTTGAGGGTTATTTGTGGAGGCCCAATTAGGGACATAGAGTGAGGGCTCTTTTGTCTGCAACACAGACTTGAGGGTTATTTGTGGAGGCCAAATTACGAACATAGAGAGTGGGCACTTTTGTCTGTAGCACAGACTTGAGGGTTATTTGTGGAGGCCCAATTAGGGACAAAGAGAGAAGGCTCTTTTGCCTCCAGCACAGACTTGAGGGTTATTTGTGGAGGCCCAATTAAGAACATAGAGAGAGGGATCTTTTGCCTGCTCCACAGACTTGAGGGTTATTTGTGGAGGCCCAATTAGGGACATAGAGATAGGGCTGTTTTGCCTGCGCCACAGACTTGAGGGTTATTTGTGGAGGCTCAATTAGGGAAATAGAGATAGGGCTCTTTTGTCTGCAGCACAGACTTGAGGGTTATTTGTGGAGGCCCAATTAGGGACGTAGAGATAGGGCACATTTGTCTGCAGCACAGACTTGAGGGTTATTTGTGGAGGCCCAATTAGGGACATAGAGAGAGGGCTCTTTTGCCTGCAGCACACATTTGAGGGTTGTTTTTGGAGGCCCAATTAGGGACATAGAAAGAGGGCACTTTTGTCTGCAGCACAGACTTGAGGGTTATTTGTGGAGGCCCAATTAGGGACATAGAGAGAGGGATCTCTTGCCTGAGCAACAGACTTGAGGGTTATTTGTGGAGGCCCAATTAGGGACGTAGAGATAGGGCACATTTGTCTGCAGCACAGACTTGAGGGTTATTTGTGGAGGCCCAATTAGGGACATAGAGAGAGGGCTATTTTGCCTGCAGCACACATTTGAGGGTTGTTTGTGGAGGCCCAATTAGGGACATAGAAAGAGGGCACTTTTGTCTGCAGCACAGACTTGAGGGTTATTTGTGGAGGCCCAATTACGGATGTAGAGAGAGGGATCTCTTGCCTGCGCCACAGACTTGAGGGTTATTTGTGGAGGCCCAATTAGGGACATAGAGATAGGGATCTCTTGCCTGCGCCACAGACAGTTATTTGTGGAGGCCCAAGTATTGACATAGAGATAGGGCTGTTTTAGTTGCGCCACAGACTTGAGGGTTATTTGTGGAGGCCCAATTAGGGACGTAGAGATAGGGCACATTTGTCTGCAGCACAGACTTGAGGGTTATTTGTGGAGGCCCAATTAGGGACATAGAGAGAGGGCTATTTTGCCTGCAGCACACATTTGAGGGTTGTTTGTGGAGGCCCAATTAGGGACATAGAAAGAGGGCACTTTTGTCTGCAGCACAGACTTGAGGGTTATTTGTGGAGGCCCAATTACGGATGTAGAGAGAGGGATCTCTTGCCTGCGCCACAGACTTGAGGGTTATTTGTGGAGGCCCAATTAGGGACATAGAGATAGGGATCTCTTGCCTGCGCCACAGACAGTTATTTGTGGAGGCCCAAGTATTGACATAGAGATAGGGCTGTTTTAGTTGCGCCACAGACTTGAGGGTTATTTGTGGAGGCCCAATTAGGGACATAGAGTGTGGGCTCTTTTGTCTGCAACACACACTTTAGGGCTGTTTGTGGAGGCCCAATTAGGGACATAGAAAGAGGGCACTTTTGTCTACAGCACATACTTGAGGGTTATTTGTGGAGGCCCAATTAGGGACATAGAGTGAGGGCTCTTTTCCCTGTGCCACAGACTTGAGGGTTATTTGTTGAGGCCCAAGTAGTGATATAGAGATAGGGCTCTTTTGTCTGCAGCACAGACTTGAGGGCTATTTGTGGAGGCCCAAATAGGGACGTAGAGATAGGGCTGTTTTAGGTGCGCCACAGACTTGAGGGTTACAGTGGGGCAAAAAAGTATTTAGTCAGCCACCAATTGTGCAAGTTCTCCCACTTAAAAAGATGAGAGAGGCCTGTAATTGACATCATAGGTAGACCTCAACTATGAGAGACAAAATGAGAAAACAAATCCAGACAATCACATCTTTTTAAGTGGGAGAACTTGCACAATTGGTGGCTGACCAAATACTTTTTTGCCCCACTGTATTTGTGGAGGCCCAATTAGGGACATAGAGAGAGGGCTCTTTTGTCTGCAACACACACTTTAGGGCTGTTTGTGGAGGCCCAATTAGGGACATAGAGATAGGGCTCTTTTGTCTGCAGCACAGACTTGAGGGTTATTTGTGGTGGCCCAATTAGGGACGTAGAGATAGGGCACTTTTGTCTGCAGCGCAGACTTGAGGGTTATTTGTGGAGGCCCAAATAGGGACGTAGAGATAGGGCACTTTTGTCTGCAGCACAGGCTTGAGGGTTATTTGTGGCGGCCCAATTAGGGACGTAGAGATAGGGCACTTTTGTCTGCAGCGCAGACTTGAGGGTTATTTGTGGAGGCCCAATTAAGAACGTAGAGATAGGGCTGTTTTAGGTGCGCCACAGACTTGAGGGTTATTTGTGGAGGCCCAATTAGGGACATAGAGTGAGGGCTCTTTTGTCTGCAACACAGACTTGAGGGTTATTTGTGGAGGCCAAATTACGAACATAGAGAGTGGGCACTTTTGTCTGTAGCACAGACTTGAGGGTTATTTGTGGAGGCCCAATTAGGGACAAAGAGAGAAGGCTCTTTTGCCTCCAGCACAGACTTGAGGGTTATTTGTGGAGGCCCAATTAAGAACATAGAGAGAGGGATCTTTTGCCTGCTCCACAGACTTGAGGGTTATTTGTGGAGGCCCAATTAGGGACATAGAGATAGGGCTGTTTTGCCTGCGCCACAGACTTGAGGGTTATTTGTGGAGGCTCAATTAGGGAAATAGAGATAGGGCTCTTTTGTCTGCAGCACAGACTTGAGGGTTATTTGTGGAGGCCCAATTAGGGACGTAGAGATAGGGCACATTTGTCTGCAGCACAGACTTGAGGGTTATTTGTGGAGGCCCAATTAGGGACATAGAGAGAGGGCTCTTTTGCCTGCAGCACACATTTGAGGGTTGTTTTTGGAGGCCCAATTAGGGACATAGAAAGAGGGCACTTTTGTCTGCAGCACAGACTTGAGGGTTATTTGTGGAGGCCCAATTAGGGACATAGAGAGAGGGATCTCTTGCCTGAGCAACAGACTTGAGGGTTATTTGTGGAGGCCCAATTACGGATGTAGAGAGAGGGATCTCTTGCCTGCGCCACAGACAGTTATTTGTTGAGGCCCAAGTAGTGACATAGAGATAGGGCTGTTTTAGTTGCGCCACAGACTTGAGGGTTATTTGTGGAGGCCCAATTAGGGACATAGAGTGTGGGCTCTTTTGTCTGCAACACACACTTTAGGGCTGTTTGTGGAGGCCCAATAAGGGACGTAGAGAGAGGGCTCTTTTCTCTGTGCCACAGACTTGAGGGTTATTTGTGGAGGCCCAAGTAGTGACATAGAGATAGGGCTCTTTTGTCTGCAGCATAGATTGAGGGTTATTTGTGGAGGCCCAATTAAGAACATAGAGAGAGGGATCTTTTGCCTGAGCCACAGACTTGAGGGTTATTTGTGGAGGCCCAATTAAGAACATAGAGAGAGGGATCTTTTGCCTGCTCCACAGACTTGAGGGTTATTTGTGGAGGCCCAATTAGGGACATAGAGATAGGGCTGTTTTGCGTGCGCCACAGACTTGACGGTTATTTGTGGAGGCCCAATTAGGGACATAGAGTGTGGGCTCTTTTGTCTGCAACACACACTTTAGGGCTGTTTGTGGAGGCCCAATTAGGGACATAGAAAGAGGGCACTTTTGTCTACAGCACATACTTGAGGGTTATTTGTGGAGGCCCAATTTCAAACATGGGGGCGTGGTGGCTCAGCGGGTAAGACGCCAGGCTTGTTGATCGGAAGATTGCAAGTTCGGAGGTTCAAATCCCTAGCCCTGCGTGCAGAGTGAGCTCCTGCACTAGCTCCAGCTCTTGCCAACCTAGCAATTCGAAAGCATGCAAATGCAAGTAGATTAATAGGTACCACTTCGGTGGGTACGTAACAGCGTTCCGCGCGTGTCATGCGGCCACATGACCGTGGAAGCGTCTTCGGACAACGCTGGCTCTTTGGCTAACAAACGGAGATGAGCACCGGCCCCTAGAGTCGGACACGACTGCACAAATGTGCGGGGGGTACCTTTACCTTTACCTTAATTTCAAACATAGAGAGAGGGCACTTTTGTATGCAGCACAGACTTGAGGGTTATTTGTGGAGGCCCAATTAGAGACATAGAGAGAGGGATCTCTTGCCTGAGCAACAGACTTGAGGGTTATTAGTGGAGGCCCAATTACGGATGTAGAGAGAGGGATCTCTTGCCTGCGCCACAGACTTGAGGTTTATTTGTGGAGGCCCAATTAGGGACATAGAGTGTGGGCTCTTTTGTCTGCAACACACACTTTAGGGCTGTTTGTGGAGGCCCAATTAGGGACATAGAAAGAGGGCACTTTTGTCTACAGCACATACTTGAGGGTTATTTGTGGAGGCCCAATTAGGGACATAGAGTGAGGGCTCTTTTCCCTGTGCCACAGACTTGAGGGTTATTTGTTGAGGCCCAAGTAGTGATATAGAGATAGGGCTCTTTTGTCTGCAGCACAGACTTGAGGGCTATTTGTGGAGGCCCAAATAGGGACGTAGAGATAGGGCTGTTTTAGGTGCGCCACAGACTTGAGGGTTACAGTGGGGCAAAAAAGTATTTAGTCAGCCACCAATTGTGCAAGTTCTCCCACTTAAAAAGATGAGAGAGGCCTGTAATTGACATCATAGGTAGACCTCAACTATGAGAGACAAAATGAGAAAACAAATCCAGACAATCACATCTTTTTAAGTGGGAGAACTTGCACAATTGGTGGCTGACCAAATACTTTTTTGCCCCACTGTATTTGTGGAGGCCCAATTAGGGACATAGAGAGAGGGCTCTTTTGTCTGCAACACACACTTTAGGGCTGTTTGTGGAGGCCCAATTAGGGACATAGAGATAGGGCTCTTTTGGCTGCAGCACAGACTTGAGGGTTATTTGTGGCGGCCCAATTAGGGATGTAGAGATAGGGCACTTTTGTCTGCAGCACAGACTTGAGGGTTATTTGTGGAGGCCCAAATAGGGACGTAGAGATAGGGCACTTTTGTCTGCAGCGCAGACTTGAGGGTTATTTGTGGAGGCCCAATTAAGAACGTAGAGATAGGGCTGTTTAAGGTGCGCCACAGACTTGAGGGTTATTTGTGGAGGCCCTATTAGGGACATAGAGTGAGGGCTTTTTTGTCTGCAACACAGACTTGAGGGTTATTTGTGGAGGCCCAATTACGGATGTAGAGAGAGGGATCTCTTGCCTGCGCCACAGACTTGAGGGTTATTTCTGGAGGCCCAATTATGGAGGTAGAGAGAGGGCTCTTTTCCCTGTGCCACAGACCTAAGGGTTATTTGTGGAGATCGAATTAGAGACTTAGAGATAGGGCTCTTTTGTCTGCAGCACAGACTTGAGGGTTATTTCTGGAGGCCCAATTTCAAACATAGAGAGAGGGCACTTTTGTCTGCAGCACAGACTTGAGGGTTATTTGTGGAGGCCCAATTAGAGACATAGAGAGAGGGATCTCTTGCCTGAGCAACAGACTTGAGGGTTATTAGTGGAGGCCCAATTACGGATGTAGAGAGAGGGATCTCTTGCCTGCGCCACAGACTTGAGGGTTATTTGTGGAGGCCCAAATAGGGACGTAGAGATAGGGCTGTTTTAGTTGCACCACAGACTTGAGGGTTATTTGTGGAGGCCCAATTAGGGACATAGAGTGTGGGCTCTTTTGTCTGCAACACACACTTTAGGGCTGTTTGTGGAGGCCCAATTAGGGACATAGAAAGAGGGCACTTTTGTCTACAGCACATACTTGAGGGTTATTTGTGGAGGCCCAATTAGGGACATAGAGTGAGGGCTCTTTTCCCTGTGCCACAGACTTGAGGGTTATTTGTTGAGGCCCAAGTAGTGATATAGAGATAGGGCTCTTTTGTCTGCAGCACAGACTTGAGGGCTATTTGTGGAGGCCCAAATAGGGACGTAGAGATAGGGCTGTTTTAGGTGCGCCACAGACTTGAGGGTTACAGTGGGGCAAAAAAGTATTTAGTCAGCCACCAATTGTGCAAGTTCTCCCACTTAAAAAGATGAGAGAGGCCTGTAATTGACATCATAGGTAGACCTCAACTATGAGAGACAAAATGAGAAAACAAATCCAGACAATCACATCTTTTTAAGTGGGAGAACTTGCACAATTGGTGGCTGACCAAATACTTTTTTGCCCCACTGTATTTGTGGAGGCGCAATTAGGGACATAGAGAGAGGGCTCTTTTGTCTGCAACACACACTTTAGGGCTGTTTGTGGAGGCCCAATTAGGGACATAGAGATAGGGCTCTTTTGTCTGCAGCACAGACTTGAGGGTTATTTGTGGCGGCCCAATTAGGGACGTAGAGATAGAGCACTTTTGTCTGCAGCGCAGACTTGAGGGTTATTTGTGGAGGCCCAATTAGGGACGTAGAGATAGGGCACTTTTGTCTGCAGCGCAGACTTGAGGGTTATTTGTGGAGGCCCAATTAAGAACGTAGAGATAGGGCTGTTTTAGGTGCGCCACAGACTTGAGGGTTATTTGTGGAGGCCCAATTAGGGACATAGAGTGAGGGCTCTTTTGTCTGCAACACAGACTTGAGGGTTATTTGTGGAGGCCAAATTACGAACATAGAGAGTGGGCACTTTTGTCTGTAGCACAGACTTGAGGGTTATTTGTGGAGGCCCAATTAGGGACAAAGAGAGAAGGCTCTTTTGCCTCCAGCACAGACTTGAGGGTTATTTGTGGAGGCCAAATTACGAACATAGAGAGTGGGCACTTTTGTCTGTAGCACAGGCTTGAGGGTTATTTGTGGAGGCCCAATTAAGAACGTAGAGATAGGGCTGTTTTAGGTGCGCCACAGACTTGAGGGTTATTTGTGGAGGCCCAATTACGGATGTAGAGAGAGGGATCTCTTGCCTGCGCCACAGACTTGAGGGTTATTTCTGGAGGCCCAATTAGGGACATAGAGTGAGGGCTTTTTTGTCTGCAACACAGACTTGAGGGTTATTTGTGGAGGCCCAATTACGGATGTAGAGAGAGGGATCTCTTGCCTGCGCCACAGACTTGAGGGTTATTTCTGGAGGCCCAATTATGGAGGTAGAGAGAGGGCTCTTTTCCCTGTGCCACAGACCTAAGGGTTATTTGTGGAGATCGAATTAGAGACTTAGAGATAGGGCTCTTTTGTCTGCAGCACAGACTTGAGGGTTATTTGTGGAGGCCCAATTTCAAACATGGGGGCGTGGTGGCTCAGCGGGTAAGACGCCAGGCTTGTTGATCGGAAGATTGCAAGTTCGGAGGTTCAAATCCCTAGCCCTGCGTGCAGAGTGAGCTCCTGCACTAGCTCCAGCTCTTGCCAACCTAGCAATTCGAAAGCATGCAAATGCAAGTAGATTAATAGGTACCACTTCGGTGGGTACGTAACAGCGTTCCGCGCGTGTCATGCGGCCACATGACCGTGGAAGCGTCTTCGGACAACGCTGGCTCTTTGGCTAACAAACGGAGATGATCACCGGCCCCTAGAGTCGGACACGACTGCACAAATGTGCGGGGGGTACCTTTACCTTTACCTTAATTTCAAACATAGAGAGAGGGCACTTTTGTATGCAGCACAGACTTGAGGGTTATTTGTGGAGGCCCAATTAGAGACATAGAGAGAGGGATCTCTTGCCTGAGCAACAGACTTGAGGGTTATTAGTGGAGGCCCAATTACGGATGTAGAGAGAGGGATCTCTTGCCTGCGCCACAGACTTGAGGTTTATTTGTGGAGGCCCAATTAGGGACATAGAGTGTGGGCTCTTTTGTCTGCAACATACACTTTAGGGCTGTTTGTGGAGGCCCAATTAGGGACATAGAAAGAGGGCACTTTTGTCTACAGCACATACTTGAGGGTTATTTGTGGAGGCCCAATTAGGGACATAGAGTGAGGGCTCTTTTCCCTGTGCCACAGACTTGAGGGTTATTTGTTGAGGCCCAAGTAGTGATATAGAGATAGGGCTCTTTTGTCTGCAGCACAGACTTGAGGGCTATTTGTGGAGGCCCAAATAGGGACGTAGAGATAGGGCTGTTTTAGGTGCGCCACAGACTTGAGGGTTACAGTGGGGCAAAAAAGTATTTAGTCAGCCACCAATTGTGCAAGTTCTCCCACTTAAAAAGATGAGAGAGGCCTGTAATTGACATCATAGGTAGACCTCAACTATGAGAGACAAAATGAGAAAACAAATCCAGACAATCACATCTTTTTAAGTGGGAGAACTTGCACAATTGGTGGCTGACCAAATACTTTTTTGCCCCACTGTATTTGTGGAGGCCCAATTAGGGACATAGAGAGAGGGCTCTTTTGTCTGCAACACACACTTTAGGGCTGTTTGTGGAGGCCCAATTAGGGACATAGAGATAGGGCTCTTTTGTCTGCAGCACAGACTTGAGGGTTATTTGTGGCGGCCCAATTAGGGACGTAGATATAGGGCACTTTTGTCTGCAGCACAGACTTGAGGGTTATTTGTGGAGGCCCAAATAGGGACGTAGAGATAGGGCACTTTTGTCTGTAGCACAGGCTTGAGGGTTATTTGTGGCGGCCCAATTATGGAGGTAGAGAGAGGGCTCTTTTCCCTGTGCCACAGACCTAAGGGTTATTTGTGGAGATCGAATTAGAGACTTAGAGATAGGGCTCTTTTGTCTGCAGCACAGACTTGAGGGTTATTTCTGGAGGCCCAATTTCAAACATAGAGAGAGGGCACTTTTGTCTGCAGCACAGACTTGAGGGTTATTTGTGGCGGCCCAATTAGGGACGTAGAGATAGGGCACTTTTGTCTGCAGCGCAGACTTGAGGGTTATTAGTGGAGGCCCAATTAAGAACGTAGAGATAGGGCTGTTTTAGGTGCGCCACAGACTTGAGGGTTATTTGTGGAGGCCCAATTAGGGACATAGAGTGAGGGCTCTTTTGTCTGCAACACAGACTTGAGGGTTATTTGTGGAGGCCAAATTACGAACATAGAGAGTGGGCACTTTTGTCTGTAGCACAGACTTGAGGGTTATTTGTGGAGGCCCAATTAGGGACAAAGAGAGAAGGCTCTTTTGCCTCCAGCACAGACTTGAGGGTTATTTGTGGAAGCTCAATTAGGGAAATAGAGATAGGGGTCTTTTGTCTGCAGCACAGACTTGAGGGTTATTTGTGGAGGCCCAATTAGGGACGTAGAGATAGGGCACATTTGTCTGCAGCACAGACTTGAGGGTTATTTGTGGAGGCCCAATTAGGGACATAGAGAGAGGGCTATTTTGCCTGCAGCACACATTTGAGGGTTGTTTGTGGAGGCCCAATTAGGGACATAGAAAGAGGGCACTTTTGTCTGCAGCACAGACTTGAGGGTTATTTGTGGAGGCCCAATTACGGATGTAGAGAGAGGGATCTCTTGCCTGCGCCACAGACTTGAGGGTTATTTGTGGAGGCCCAATTAGGGACATAGAGTGAGGGCTCTTTTGTCTGCAACACAGACTTGAGGGTTATTTGTGGAGGCCAAATTACGAACATAGAGAGTGGGCACTTTTGTCTGTAGCACAGACTTGAGGGTTATTTGTGGAGGCCCAATTAGGGACAAAGAGAGAAGGCTCTTTTGCCTCCAGCACAGACTTGAGGGTTATTTGTGGAAGCTCAATTAGGGAAATAGAGATAGGGGTCTTTTGTCTGCAGCACAGACTTGAGGGTTATTTGTGGAGGCCCAATTAGGGACGTAGAGATAGGGCACATTTGTCTGCAGCACAGACTTGAGGGTTATTTGTGGAGGCCCAATTAGGGACATAGAGAGAGGGCTATTTTGCCTGCAGCACACATTTGAGGGTTGTTTGTGGAGGCCCAATTAGGGACATAGAAAGAGGGCACTTTTGTCTGCAGCACAGACTTGAGGGTTATTTGTGGAGGCCCAATTACGGATGTAGAGAGAGGGATCTCTTGCCTGCGCCACAGACTTGAGGGTTATTTGTGGAGGCCCAATTAGGGACATAGAGATAGGGATCTCTTGCCTGCGCCACAGACAGTTATTTGTGGAGGCCCAAGTATTGACATAGAGATAGGGCTGTTTTAGTTGCGCCACAGACTTGAGGGTTATTTGTGGAGGCCCAATTAGGGACGTAGAGATAGGGCACATTTGTCTGCAGCACAGACTTGAGGGTTATTTGTGGAGGCCCAATTAGGGACATAGAGAGAGGGCTATTTTGCCTGCAGCACACATTTGAGGGTTGTTTGTGGAGGCCCAATTAGGGACATAGAAAGAGGGCACTTTTGTCTGCAGCACAGACTTGAGGGTTATTTGTGGAGGCCCAATTACGGATGTAGAGAGAGGGATCTCTTGCCTGCGCCACAGACTTGAGGGTTATTTGTGGAGGCCCAATTAGGGACATAGAGATAGGGATCTCTTGCCTGCGCCACAGACAGTTATTTGTGGAGGCCCAAGTATTGACATAGAGATAGGGCTGTTTTAGTTGCGCCACAGACTTGAGGGTTATTTGTGGAGGCCCAATTAGGGACATAGAGTGTGGGCTCTTTTGTCTGCAACACACACTTTAGGGCTGTTTGTGGAGGCCCAATTAGGGACATAGAAAGAGGGCACTTTTGTCTACAGCACATACTTGAGGGTTATTTGTGGAGGCCCAATTAGGGACATAGAGTGAGGGCTCTTTTCCCTGTGCCACAGACTTGAGGGTTATTTGTTGAGGCCCAAGTAGTGATATAGAGATAGGGCTCTTTTGTCTGCAGCACAGACTTGAGGGCTATTTGTGGAGGCCCAAATAGGGACGTAGAGATAGGGCTGTTTTAGGTGCGCCACAGACTTGAGGGTTACAGTGGGGCAAAAAAGTATTTAGTCAGCCACCAATTGTGCAAGTTCTCCCACTTAAAAAGATGAGAGAGGCCTGTAATTGACATCATAGGTAGACCTCAACTATGAGAGACAAAATGAGAAAACAAATCCAGACAATCACATATTTTTAAGTGGGAGAACTTGCACAATTGGTGGCTGACCAAATACTTTTTTGCCCCACTGTATTTGTGGAGGCCCAATTAGGGACATAGAGAGAGGGCTCTTTTGTCTGCAACACACACTTTAGGGCTGTTTGTGGAGGCCCAATTAGGGACATAGAGATAGGGCTCTTTTGTCTGCAGCACAGACTTGAGGGTTATTTGTGGTGGCCCAATTAGGGACGTAGAGATAGGGCACTTTTGTCTGCAGCGCAGACTTGAGGGTTATTTGTGGAGGCCCAAATAGGGACGTAGAGATAGGGCACTTTTGTCTGCAGCACAGGCTTGAGGGTTATTTGTGGCGGCCCAATTAGGGACGTAGAGATAGGGCACTTTTGTCTGCAGCGCAGACTTGAGGGTTATTTGTGGAGGCCCAATTAAGAACGTAGAGATAGGGCTGTTTTAGGTGCGCCACAGACTTGAGGGTTATTTGTGGAGGCCCAATTAGGGACATAGAGTGAGGGCTCTTTTGTCTGCAACACAGACTTGAGGGTTATTTGTGGAGGCCAAATTACGAACATAGAGAGTGGGCACTTTTGTCTGTAGCACAGACTTGAGGGTTATTTGTGGAGGCCCAATTAGGGACAAAGAGAGAAGGCTCTTTTGCCTCCAGCACAGACTTGAGGGTTATTTGTGGAGGCCCAATTAAGAACATAGAGAGAGGGATCTTTTGCCTGCTCCACAGACTTGAGGGTTATTTGTGGAGGCCCAATTAGGGACATAGAGATAGGGCTGTTTTGCCTGCGCCACAGACTTGAGGGTTATTTGTGGAGGCTCAATTAGGGAAATAGAGATAGGGCTCTTTTGTCTGCAGCACAGGCTTGAGGGTTATTTGTGGAGGCCCAATTAGGGACGTAGAGATAGGGCACATTTGTCTGCAGCACAGACTTGAGGGTTATTTGTGGAGGCCCAATTAGGGACATAGAGAGAGGGCTCTTTTGCCTGCAGCACACATTTGAGGGTTGTTTTTGGAGGCCCAATTAGGGACATAGAAAGAGGGCACTTTTGTCTGCAGCACAGACTTGAGGGTTATTTGTGGAGGCCCAATTAGGGACATAGAGAGAGGGATCTCTTGCCTGAGCAACAGACTTGAGGGTTATTTGTGGAGGCCCAATTACGGATGTAGAGAGAGGGATCTCTTGCCTGCGCCACAGACAGTTATTTGTTGAGGCCCAAGTAGTGACATAGAGATAGGGCTGTTTTAGTTGCGCCACAGACTTGAGGGTTATTTGTGGAGGCCCAATTAGGGACATAGAGTGTGGGCTCTTTTGTCTGCAACACACACTTTAGGGCTGTTTGTGGAGGCCCAATAAGGGACGTAGAGAGAGGGCTCTTTTCTCTGTGCCACAGACTTGAGGGTTATTTGTGGAGGCCCAAGTAGTGACATAGAGATAGGGCTCTTTTGTCTGCAGCATAGATTGAGGGTTATTTGTGGAGGCCCAATTAAGAACATAGAGAGAGGGATCTTTTGCCTGAGCCACAGACTTGAGGGTTATTTGTGGAGGCCCAATTAAGAACATAGAGAGAGGGATCTTTTGCCTGCTCCACAGACTTGAGGGTTATTTGTGGAGGCCCAATTAGGGACATAGAGATAGGGCTGTTTTGCGTGCGCCACAGACTTGACGGTTATTTGTGGAGGCCCAATTAGGGACATAGAGTGTGGGCTCTTTTGTCTGCAACACACACTTTAGGGCTGTTTGTGGAGGCCCAATTAGGGACATAGAAAGAGGGCACTTTTGTCTACAGCACATACTTGAGGGTTATTTGTGGAGGCCCAATTAGGGACATAGAGTGAGGGCTCTTTTCCCTGTGCCACAGACTTGAGGGTTATTTGTTGAGGCCCAAGTAGTGATATAGAGATAGGGCTCTTTTGTCTGCAGCACAGACTTGAGGGCTATTTGTGGAGGCCCAAATAGGGACGTAGAGATAGGGCTGTTTTAGGTGCGCCACAGACTTGAGGGTTACAGTGGGGCAAAAAAGTATTTAGTCAGCCACCAATTGTGCAAGTTCTCCCACTTAAAAAGATGAGAGAGGCCTGTAATTGACATCATAGGTAGACCTCAACTATGAGAGACAAAATGAGAAAACAAATCCAGACAATCACATATTTTTAAGTGGGAGAACTTGCACAATTGGTGGCTGACCAAATACTTTTTTGCCCCACTGTATTTGTGGAGGCCCAATTAGGGACATAGAGAGAGGGCTCTTTTGTCTGCAACACACACTTTAGGGCTGTTTGTGGAGGCCCAATTAGGGACATAGAGATAGGGCTCTTTTGTCTGCAGCACAGACTTGAGGGTTATTTGTGGTGGCCCAATTAGGGACGTAGAGATAGGGCACTTTTGTCTGCAGCGCAGACTTGAGGGTTATTTGTGGAGGCCCAAATAGGGACGTAGAGATAGGGCACATTTGTCTGCAGCACAGGCTTGAGGGTTATTTGTGGCGGCCCAATTAGGGACGTAGAGATAGGGCACTTTTGTCTGCAGCGCAGACTTGAGGGTTATTTGTGGAGGCCCAATTAAGAACGTAGAGATAGGGCTGTTTTAGGTGCGCCACAGACTTGAGGGTTATTTGTGGAGGCCCAATTAGGGACATAGAGTGAGGGCTCTTTTGTCTGCAACACAGACTTGAGGGTTATTTGTGGAGGCCAAATTACGAACATAGAGAGTGGGCACTTTTGTCTGTAGCACAGACTTGAGGGTTATTTGTGGAGGCCCAATTAGGGACAAAGAGAGAAGGCTCTTTTGCCTCCAGCACAGACTTGAGGGTTATTTGTGGAGGCCCAATTAAGAACATAGAGAGAGGGATCTTTTGCCTGCTCCACAGACTTGAGGGTTATTTGTGGAGGCCCAATTAGGGACATAGAGATAGGGCTGTTTTGCCTGCGCCACAGACTTGAGGGTTATTTGTGGAGGCTCAATTAGGGAAATAGAGATAGGGCTCTTTTGTCTGCAGCACAGGCTTGAGGGTTATTTGTGGAGGCCCAATTAGGGACGTAGAGATAGGGCACATTTGTCTGCAGCACAGACTTGAGGGTTATTTGTGGAGGCCCAATTAGGGACATAGAGAGAGGGCTCTTTTGCCTGCAGCACACATTTGAGGGTTGTTTTTGGAGGCCCAATTAGGGACATAGAAAGAGGGCACTTTTGTCTGCAGCACAGACTTGAGGGTTATTTGTGGAGGCCCAATTAGGGACATAGAGAGAGGGATCTCTTGCCTGAGCAACAGACTTGAGGGTTATTTGTGGAGGCCCAATTACGGATGTAGAGAGAGGGATCTCTTGCCTGCGCCACAGACAGTTATTTGTTGAGGCCCAAGTAGTGACATAGAGATAGGGCTGTTTTAGTTGCGCCACAGACTTGAGGGTTATTTGTGGAGGCCCAATTAGGGACATAGAGTGTGGGCTCTTTTGTCTGCAACACACACTTTAGGGCTGTTTGTGGAGGCCCAATAAGGGACGTAGAGAGAGGGCTCTTTTCTCTGTGCCACAGACTTGAGGGTTATTTGTGGAGGCCCAAGTAGTGACATAGAGATAGGGCTCTTTTGTCTGCAGCATAGATTGAGGGTTATTTGTGGAGGCCCAATTAAGAACATAGAGAGAGGGATCTTTTGCCTGAGCCACAGACTTGAGGGTTATTTGTGGAGGCCCAATTAAGAACATAGAGAGAGGGATCTTTTGCCTGCTCCACAGACTTGAGGGTTATTTGTGGAGGCCCAATTAGGGACATAGAGATAGGGCTGTTTTGCGTGCGCCACAGACTTGACGGTTATTTGTGGAGGCCCAATTAGGGACATAGAGTGTGGGCTCTTTTGTCTGCAACACACACTTTAGGGCTGTTTGTGGAGGCCCAATTAGGGACATAGAAAGAGGGCAATTTTGTCTACAGCACATACTTGAGGGTTATTTGTGGAGGCCCAATTAGGGACATAGAGTGAGGGCTCTTTTCCCTGTGCCACAGACTTGAGGGTTATTTGTTGAGGCCCAAGTAGTGATATAGAGATAGGGCTCTTTTGTCTGCAGCACAGACTTCAGGGCTATTTGTGGAGGCCCAAATAGGGACGTAGAGATAGGGCTGTTTTAGGTGCGCCACAGACTTGAGGGTTACAGTGGGGCAAAAAAGTATTTAGTCAGCCACCAGTTGTGCAAGTTCTCCCACTTAAAAAGATGAGAGAGGCCTGTAATTGACATCATAGGTAGACCTCAACTATGAGAGACAAAATGAGAAAACAAATCCAGACAATCACATCTTTTTAAGTGGGAGAACTTGCACAATTGGTGGCTGACCAAATACTTTTTTGCCCCACTGTATTTGTGGAGGCCCAATTAGGGACATAGAGAGAGGGCTCTTTTGTCTGCAACACACACTTTAGGGCTGTTTGTGGAGGCCCAATTAGGGACATAGAGATAGGGCTCTTTTGGCTGCAGCACAGACTTGAGGGTTATTTGTGGCGGCCCAATTAGGGATGTAGAGATAGGGCACTTTTGTCTGCAGCACAGACTTGAGGGTTATTTGTGGAGGCCCAAATAGGGACGTAGAGATAGGGCACTTTTGTCTGCAGCGCAGACTTGAGGGTTATTTGTGGAGGCCCAATTAAGAACGTAGAGATAGGGCTGTTTAAGGTGCGCCACAGACTTGAGGGTTATTTCTGGAGGCCCAATTATGGAGGTAGAGAGAGGGCTCTTTTCCCTGTGCCACAGACCTAAGGGTTATTTGTGGAGATCGAATTAGAGACTTAGAGATAGGGCTCTTTTGTCTGCAGCACAGACTTGAGGGTTATTTCTGGAGGCCCAATTTCAAACATAGAGAGAGGGCACTTTTGTCTGCAGCACAGACTTGAGGGTTATTTGTGGAGGCCCAATTAGAGGCATAGAGAGAGGGATCTCTTGCCTGAGCAACAGACTTGAGGGTTATTAGTGGAGGCCCAATTACGGATGTAGAGAGAGGGATCTCTTGCCTGCGCCACAGACTTGAGGGTTATTTGTGGAGGCCCAAATAGGGACGTAGAGATAGGGCTGTTTTAGTTGCACCACAGACTTGAGGGTTATTTGTGGAGGCCCAATTAGGGACATAGAGTGTGGGCTCTTTTGTCTGCAACACACACTTTAGGGCTGTTTGTGGAGGCCCAATTAGGGACATAGAAAGAGGGCACTTTTGTCTACAGCACATACTTGAGGGTTATTTGTGGAGGCCCAATTAGGGACATAGAGTGAGGGCTCTTTTCCCTGTGCCACAGACTTGAGGGTTATTTGTTGAGGCCCAAGTAGTGATATAGAGATAGGGCTCTTTTGTCTGCAGCACAGACTTGAGGGCTATTTGTGGAGGCCCAAATAGGGACGTAGAGATAGGGCTGTTTTAGGTGCGCCACAGACTTGAGGGTTACAGTGGGGCAAAAAAGTATTTAGTCAGCCACCAATTGTGCAAGTTCTCCCACTTAAAAAGATGAGAGAGGCCTGTAATTGACATCATAGGTAGACCTCAACTATGAGAGACAAAATGAGAAAACAAATCCAGACAATCACATCTTTTTAAGTGGGAGAACTTGCACAATTGGTGGCTGACCAAATACTTTTTTGCCCCACTGTATTTGTGGAGGCCCAATTAGGGACATAGAGAGAGGGCTCTTTTGTCTGCAACACACACTTTAGGGCTGTTTGTGGAGGCCCAATTAGGGACATAGAGATAGGGCTCTTTTGTCTGCAGCACAGACTTGAGGGTTATTTGTGGCGGCCCAATTAGGGACGTAGAGATAGGGCACTTTTGTCTGCAGCGCAGACTTGAGGGTTATTTGTGGCGGCCCAATTAGGGACGTAGAGATAGGCCACTTTTGTCTGCAGCGCAGACTTGAGGGTTATTTGTGGAGGCCCAATTAAGAACGTAGAGATAGGGCTGTTTTAGGTGCGCCACAGACTTGAGGGTTATTTGTGGAGGCCCAATTAGGGACATAGAGTGAGGGCTCTTTTGTCTGCAACACAGACTTGAGGGTTATTTGTGGAGGCCAAATTACGAACATAGAGAGTGGGCACTTTTGTCTGTAGCACAGACTTGAGGGTTATTTGTGGAGGCCCAATTAGGGACAAAGAGAGAAGGCTCTTTTGCCTCCAGCACAGACTTGAGGGTTATTTGTGGAGGCCAAATTACGAACATAGAGAGTGGGCACTTTTGTCTGTAGCACAGGCTTGAGGGTTATTTGTGGAGGCCCAATTAAGAACGTAGAGATAGGGCTGTTTTAGGTGCGCCACAGACTTGAGGGTTATTTGTGGAGGCCCAATTACGGATGTAGAGAGAGGGATCTCTTGCCTGCGCCACAGACTTGAGGGTTATTTCTGGAGGCCCAATTATGGAGGTAGAGAGAGGGCTCTTTTCCCTGTGCCACAGACCTAAGGGTTATTTGTGGAGATCGAATTAGAGACTTAGAGATAGGGCTCTTTTGTCTGCAGCACAGACTTGAGGGTTATTTGTGGAGGCCCAATTTCAAACATAGAGAGAGGGCACTTTTGTATGCAGCACAGACTTGAGGGTTATTTGTGGAGGCCCAATTAGAGACATAGAGAGAGGGATCTCTTGCCTGAGCAACAGACTTGAGGGTTATTAGTGGAGGCCCAATTACGGATGTAGAGAGAGGGATCTCTTGCCTGCGCCACAGACTTGAGGTTTATTTGTGGAGGCCCAATTAGGGACATAGAGTGTGGGCTCTTTTGTCTGCAACACACACTTTAGGGCTGTTTGTGGAGGCCCAATTAGGGACATAGAAAGAGGGCACTTTTGTCTACAGCACATACTTGAGGGTTATTTGTGGAGGCCCAATTAGGGACATAGAGTGAGGGCTCTTTTCCCTGTGCCACAGACTTGAGGGTTATTTGTTGAGGCCCAAGTAGTGATATAGAGATAGGGCTCTTTTGTCTGCAGCACAGACTTGAGGGCTATTTGTGGAGGCCCAAAAATAGGGACGTAGAGATAGGGCTGTTTAAGGTGCGCCACAGACTTGAGGGTTATTTGTGGAGGCCCAATTAGGGACATAGAGTGAGGGCTTTTTTGTCTGCAACACAGACTTGAGGGTTATTTGTGGAGGCCCAATTACGGATGTAGAGAGAGGGATCTCTTGCCTGCGCCACAGACTTGAGGGTTATTTCTGGAGGCCCAATTATGGAGGTAGAGAGAGGGCTCTTTTCCCTGTGCCACAGACCTAAGGGTTATTTGTGGAGATCGAATTAGAGACTTAGAGATAGGGCTCTTTTGTCTGCAGCACAGACTTGAGGGTTATTTCTGGAGGCCCAATTTCAAACATAGAGAGAGGGCACTTTTGTCTGCAGCACAGACTTGAGGGTTATTTGTGGAGGCCCAATTAGAGACATAGAGAGAGGGATCTCTTGCCTGAGCAACAGACTTGAGGGTTATTAGTGGAGGCCCAATTACGGATGTAGAGAGAGGGATCTCTTGCCTGCGCCACAGACTTGAGGGTTATTTGTGGAGGCCCAAATAGGGACGTAGAGATAGGGCTGTTTTAGTTGCACCACAGACTTGAGGGTTATTTGTGGAGGCCCAATTAGGGACATAGAGTGTGGGCTCTTTTGTCTGCAACACACACTTTAGGGCTGTTTGTGGAGGCCCAATTAGGGACATAGAAAGAGGGCACTTTTGTCTACAGCACATACTTGAGGGTTATTTGTGGAGGCCCAATTAGGGACATAGAGTGAGGGCTCTTTTCCCTGTGCCACAGACTTGAGGGTTATTTGTTGAGGCCCAAGTAGTGATATAGAGATAGGGCTCTTTTGTCTGCAGCACAGACTTGAGGGCTATTTGTGGAGGCCCAAATAGGGACGTAGAGATAGGGCTGTTTTAGGTGCGCCACAGACTTGAGGGTTACAGTGGGGCAAAAAAGTATTTAGTCAGCCACCAATTGTGCAAGTTCTCCCACTTAAACAGATGAGAGAGGCCTGTAATTGACATCATAGGTAGACCTCAACTATGAGAGACAAAATGAGAAAACAAATCCAGACAATCACATCTTTTTAAGTGGGAGAACTTGCACAATTGGTGGCTGACCAAATACTTTTTTGCCCCACTGTATTTGTGGAGGCCCAATTAGGGACATAGAGAGAGGGCTCTTTTGTCTGCAACACACACTTTAGGGCTGTTTGTGGAGGCCCAATTAGGGACATAGAGATAGGGCTCTTTTGGCTGCAGCACAGACTTGAGGGTTATTTGTGGCGGCCCAATTAGGGATGTAGAGATAGGGCACTTTTGTCTGCAGCACAGACTTGAGGGTTATTTGTGGAGGCCCAAATAGGGACGTAGAGATAGGGCACTTTTGTCTGCAGCGCAGACTTGAGGGTTATTTGTGGAGGCCCAATTAAGAACGTAGAGATAGGGCTGTTTAAGGTGCGCCACAGACTTGAGGGTTATTTGTGGAGGCCCAATTAGGGACATAGAGTGAGGGCTTTTTTGTCTGCAACACAGACTTGAGGGTTATTTGTGGAGGCCCAATTACGGATGTAGAGAGAGGGATCTCTTGCCTGCGCCATAGACTTGAGGGTTATTTCTGGAGGCCCAATTATGGAGGTAGAGAGAGGGCTCTTTTCCCTGTGCCACAGACCTAAGGGTTATTTGTGGAGATCGAATTAGAGACTTAGAGATAGGGCTCTTTTGTCTGCAGCACAGACTTGAGGGTTATTTCTGGAGGCCCAATTTCAAACATAGAGAGAGGGCACTTTTGTCTGCAGCACAGACTTGAGGGTTATTTGTGGAGGCCCAATTAGAGACATTGAGAGAGGGATCTCTTGCCTGAGCAACAGACTTGAGGGTTATTAGTGGAGGCCCAATTACGGATGTAGAGAGAGGGATCTCTTGCCTGCGCCACAGACTTGAGGGTTATTTGTGGAGGCCCAAATAGGGACGTAGAGATAGGGCTGTTTTAGTTGCACCACAGACTTGAGGGTTATTTGTGGAGGCCCAATTAGGGACATAGAGTGTGGGCTCTTTTGTCTGCAACACACACTTTAGGGCTGTTTGTGGAGGCCCAATTAGGGACATAGAAAGAGGGCACTTTTGTCTACAGCACATACTTGAGGGTTATTTGTGGAGGCCCAATTAGGGACATAGAGTGAGGGCTCTTTTCCCTGTGCCACAGACTTGAGGGTTATTTGTTGAGGCCCAAGTAGTGATATAGAGATAGGGCTCTTTTGTCTGCAGCACAGACTTGAGGGCTATTTGTGGAGGCCCAAATAGGGACGTAGAGATAGGGCTGTTTTAGGTGCGCCACAGACTTGAGGGTTACAGTGGGGCAAAAAAGTATTTAGTCAGCCACCAATTGTGCAAGTTCTCCCACTTAAAAAGATGAGAGAGGCCTGTAATTGACATCATAGGTAGACCTCAACTATGAGAGACAAAATGAGAAAACAAATCCAGACAATCACATCTTTTTAAGTGGGAGAACTTGCACAATTGGTGGCTGACCAAATACTTTTTTGCCCCACTGTATTTGTGGAGGCGCAATTAGGGACATAGAGAGAGGGCTCTTTTGTCTGCAACACACACTTTAGGGCTGTTTGTGGAGGCCCAATTAGGGACATAGAGATAGGGCTCTTTTGTCTGCAGCACAGACTTGAGGGTTATTTGTGGCGGCCCAATTAGGGACGTAGATATAGGGCACTTTTGTCTGCAGCGCAGACTTGAGGGTTATTTGTGGAGGCCCAATTAGGGACGTAGAGATAGGGCACTTTTGTCTGCAGCGCAGAGTTGAGGGTTATTTGTGGAGGCCCAATTAAGAACGTAGAGATAGGGCTGTTTTAGGTGCGCCACAGACTTGAGGGTTATTTGTGGAGGCCCAATTAGGGACATAGAGTGAGGGCTCTTTTGTCTGCAACACAGACTTGAGGGTTATTTGTGGAGGCCAAATTACGAACATAGAGAGTGGGCACTTTTGTCTGTAGCACAGACTTGAGGGTTATTTGTGGAGGCCCAATTAGGGACAAAGAGAGAAGGCTCTTTTGCCTCCAGCACAGACTTGAGGGTTATTTGTGGAGGCCAAATTACGAACATAGAGAGTGGGCACTTTTGTCTGTAGCACAGGCTTGAGGGTTATTTGTGGAGGCCCAATTAAGAACGTAGAGATAGGGCTGTTTTAGGTGCGCCACAGACTTGAGGGTTATTTGTGGAGGCCCAATTACGGATGTAGAGAGAGGGATCTCTTGCCTGCGCCACAGACTTGAGGGTTATTTCTGGAGGCCCAATTATGGAGGTAGAGAGAGGGCTCTTTTCCCTGTGCCACAGACCTAAGGGTTATTTGTGGAGATCGAATTAGAGACTTAGAGATAGGGCTCTTTTGTCTGCAGCACAGACTTGAGGGTTATTTGTGGAGGCCGAATTTCAAACATAGAGAGAGGGCACTTTTGTATGCAGCACAGACTTGAGGGTTATTTGTGGAGGCCCAATTAGAGACATAGAGAGAGGGATCTCTTGCCTGAGCAACAGACTTGAGGGTTATTAGTGGAGGCCCAATTACGGATGTAGAGAGAGGGATCTCTTGCCTGCGCCACAGACTTGAGGGTTATTTGTGGAGGCCCAATTAGGGACATAGAGTGTGGGCTCTTTTGTCTGCAACACACACTTTAGGGCTGTTTGTGGAGGCCCAATTAGGGACATAGAAAGAGGGCACTTTTGTCTACAGCACATACTTGAGGGTTATTTGTGGAGGCCCAATTAGGGACATAGAGTGAGGGCTCTTTTCCCTGTGCCACAGACTTGAGGGTTATTTGTTGAGGCCCAAGTAGTGATATAGAGATAGGGCTCTTTTGTCTGCAGCACAGACTTCAGGGCTATTTGTGGAGGCCCAAATAGGGACGTAGAGATAGGGCTGTTTTAGGTGCGCCACAGACTTGAGGGTTACAGTGGGGCAAAAAAGTATTTAGTCAGCCACCAGTTGTGCAAGTTCTCCCACTTAAAAAGATGAGAGAGGCCTGTAATTGACATCATAGGTAGACCTCAACTATGAGAGACAAAATGAGAAAACAAATCCAGACAATCACATCTTTTTAAGTGGGAGAACTTGCACAATTGGTGGCTGACCAAATACTTTTTTGCCCCACTGTATTTGTGGAGGCCCAATTAGGGACATAGAGAGAGGGCTCTTTTGTCTGCAACACACACTTTAGGGCTGTTTGTGGAGGCCCAATTAGGGACATAGAGATAGGGCTCTTTTGGCTGCAGCACAGACTTGAGGGTTATTTGTGGCGGCCCAATTAGGGATGTAGAGATAGGGCACTTTTGTCTGCAGCACAGACTTGAGGGTTATTTGTGGAGGCCCAAATAGGGACGTAGAGATAGGGCACTTTTGTCTGCAGCGCAGACTTGAGGGTTATTTGTGGAGGCCCAATTAAGAACGTAGAGATAGGGCTGTTTAAGGTGCGCCACAGACTTGAGGGTTATTTGTGGAGGCCCAATTAGGGACATAGAGTGAGGGCTTTTTTGTCTGCAACACAGACTTGAGGGTTATTTGTGGAGGCCCAATTACGGATGTAGAGAGAGGGATCTCTTGCCTGCGCCACAGACTTGAGGGTTATTTCTGGAGGCCCAATTATGGAGGTAGAGAGAGGGCTCTTTTCCCTGTGCCACAGACTTGAGGGTTATTTGTGGAGGCCCAAATAGGGACGTAGAGATAGGGCTCTTTTGTCTGCAGCACAGACTTGAGGGTTATTTCTGGAGGCCCAATTTCAAACATAGAGAGAGGGCACTTTTGTCTGCAGCACAGACTTGAGGGTTATTTGTGGAGGCCCAATTAGGGACATAGAGTGAGGGCTCTTTTCCCTGTGCCACAGACTTGAGGGTTATTTGTTGAGGCCCAAGTAGTGATATAGAGATAGGGCTCTTTTGTCTGCAGCACAGACTTCAGGGCTATTTGTGGAGGCCCAAATAGGGACGTAGAGATAGGGCTGTTTTAGTTGCACCACAGACTTGAGGGTTATTTGTGGAGGCCCAATTAGGGACATAGAGTGTGGGCTCTTTTGTCTGCAACACACACTTTAGGGCTGTTTGTGGAGGCCCAATTAGGGACATAGAAAGAGGGCACTTTTGTCTACAGCACATACTTGAGGGTTATTTGTGGAGGCCCAATTAGGGACATAGAGTGAGGGCTCTTTTCCCTGTGCCACAGACTTGAGGGTTATTTGTTGAGGCCCAAGTAGTGATATAGAGATAGGGCTCTTTTGTCTGCAGCACAGACTTGAGGGCTATTTGTGGAGGCCCAAATAGGGACGTAGAGATAGGGCTGTTTTAGGTGCGCCACAGACTTGAGGGTTACAGTGGGGCAAAAAAGTATTTAGTCAGCCACCAATTGTGCAAGTTCTCCCACTTAAAAAGATGAGAGAGGCCTGTAATTGACATCATAGGTAGACCTCAACTATGAGAGACAAAATGAGAAAACAAATCCAGACAATCACATCTTTTTAAGTGGGAGAACTTGCACAATTGGTGGCTGACCAAATACTTTTTTGCCCCACTGTATTTGTGGAGGCCCAATTAGGGACATAGAGATAGGGCACTTTTGTCTGCAGCGCAGACTTGAGGGTTATTTGTGGAGGCCCAATTAAGAACGTAGAGATAGGGCTGTTTTAGGTGCGCCACAGACTTGAGGGTTATTTGTGGAGGCCCAATTAGGGACATAGAGTGAGGGCTCTTTTGTCTGCAACACAGACTTGAGGGTTATTTGTGGAGGCCAAATTACGAACATAGAGAGTGGGCACTTTTGTCTGTAGCACAGACTTGAGGGTTATTTGTGGAGGCCCAATTAGGGACAAAGAGAGAAGGCTCTTTTGCCTCCAGCACAGACTTGAGGGTTATTTGTGGAGGCCCAATTAGGGACATAGAGTGAGGGCTCTTTTCCCTGTGCCACAGACTTGAGGGTTATTTGTTGAGGCCCAAGTAGTGATATAGAGATAGGGCTCTTTTGTCTGCAGCACAGACTTGAGGGTTATTTCTGGAGGCCCAATTTCAAACATAGAGAGAGGGCACTTTTGTCTGCAGCACAGACTTGAGGGTTATTTGTGGAGGCCCAATTAGAGGCATAGAGAGAGGGATCTCTTGCCTGAGCAACAGACTTGAGGGTTATTAGTGGAGGCCCAATTACGGATGTAGAGAGAGGGATCTCTTGCCTGCGCCACAGACTTCAGGGCTATTTGTGGAGGCCCAAATAGGGACGTAGAGATAGGGCTGTTTTAGTTGCACCACAGACTTGAGGGTTATTTGTGGAGGCCCAATTAGGGACATAGAGTGTGGGCTCTTTTGTCTGCAACACACACTTTAGGGCTGTTTGTGGAGGCCCAATTAGGGACATAGAAAGAGGGCACTTTTGTCTACAGCACATACTTGAGGGTTATTTGTGGAGGCCCAATTAGGGACATAGAGTGAGGGCTCTTTTCCCTGTGCCACAGACTTGAGGGTTATTTGTTGAGGCCCAAGTAGTGATATAGAGATAGGGCTCTTTTGTCTGCAGCACAGACTTGAGGGCTATTTGTGGAGGCCCAAATAGGGACGTAGAGATAGGGCTGTTTTAGGTGCGCCACAGACTTGAGGGTTACAGTGGGGCAAAAAAGTATTTAGTCAGCCACCAATTGTGCAAGTTCTCCCACTTAAAAAGATGAGAGAGGCCTGTAATTGACATCATAGGTAGACCTCAACTATGAGAGACAAAATGAGAAAACAAATCCAGACAATCACATCTTTTTAAGTGGGAGAACTTGCACAATTGGTGGCTGACCAAATACTTTTTTGCCCCACTGTATTTGTGGAGGCCCAATTAGGGACATAGAGATAGGGCACTTTTGTCTGCAGCGCAGACTTGAGGGTTATTTGTGGAGGCCCAATTAAGAACGTAGAGATAGGGCTGTTTTAGGTGCGCCACAGACTTGAGGGTTATTTGTGGAGGCCCAATTAGGGACATAGAGTGAGGGCTCTTTTGTCTGCAACACAGACTTGAGGGTTATTTGTGGAGGCCAAATTACGAACATAGAGAGTGGGCACTTTTGTCTGTAGCACAGACTTGAGGGTTATTTGTGGAGGCCCAATTAGGGACAAAGAGAGAAGGCTCTTTTGCCTCCAGCACAGACTTGAGGGTTATTTGTGGAGGCCAAATTACGAACATAGAGAGTGGGCACTTTTGTCTGTAGCACAGGCTTGAGGGTTATTTGTGGAGGCCCAATTAAGAACGTAGAGATAGGGCTGTTTTAGGTGCGCCATAGACTTGAGGGTTATTTGTGGAGGCCCAATTACGGATGTAGAGAGAGGGATCTCTTGCCTGCGCCACAGACTTGAGGGTTATTTCTGGAGGCCCAATTATGGAGGTAGAGAGAGGGCTCTTTTCCCTGTGCCACAGACCTAAGGGTTATTTGTGGAGATCGAATTAGAGACTTAGAGATAGGGCTCTTTTGTCTGCAGCACAGACTTGAGGGTTATTTGTGGAGGCCCAATTTCAAACATAGAGAGAGGGCACTTTTGTATGCAGCACAGACTTGAGGGTTATTTGTGGAGGCCCAATTAGAGACATAGAGAGAGGGATCTCTTGCCTGAGCAACAGACTTGAGGGTTATTAGTGGAGGCCCAATTACGGATGTAGAGAGAGGGATCTCTTGCCTGCGCCACAGACTTGAGGTTTATTTGTGGAGGCCCAATTAGGGACATAGAGTGTGGGCTCTTTTGTCTGCAACACACACTTTAGGGCTGTTTGTGGAGGCCCAATTAGGGACATAGAAAGAGGGCACTTTTGTCTACAGCACATACTTGAGGGTTATTTGTGGAGGCCCAATTAGGGACATAGAGTGAGGGCTCTTTTCCCTGTGCCACAGACTTGAGGGTTATTTGTTGAGGCCCAAGTAGTGATATAGAGATAGGGCTCTTTTGTCTGCAGCACAGACTTGAGGGCTATTTGTGGAGGCCCAAATAGGGACGTAGAGATAGGGCTGTTTTAGGTGCGCCACAGACTTGAGGGTTACAGTGGGGCAAAAAAGTATTTAGTCAGCCACCAATTGTGCAAGTTCTCCCACTTAAAAAGATGAGAGAGGCCTGTAATTGACATCATAGGTAGACCTCAACTATGAGAGACAAAATGAGAAAACAAATCCAGACAATCACATCTTTTTAAGTGGGAGAACTTGCACAATTGGTGGCTGACCAAATACTTTTTTGCCCCACTGTATTTGTGGAGGCCCAATTAGGGACATAGAGATAGGGCACTTTTGTCTGCAGCGCAGACTTGAGGGTTATTTGTGGAGGCCCAATTAAGAACGTAGAGATAGGGCTGTTTTAGGTGCGCCACAGACTTGAGGGTTATTTGTGGAGGCCCAATTAGGGACATAGAGTGAGGGCTCTTTTGTCTGCAACACAGACTTGAGGGTTATTTGTGGAGGCCAAATTACGAACATAGAGAGTGGGCACTTTTGTCTGTAGCACAGACTTGAGGGTTATTTGTGGAGGCCCAATTAGGGACAAAGAGAGAAGGCTCTTTTGCCTCCAGCACAGACTTGAGGGTTATTTGTGGAGGCCAAATTACGAACATAGAGAGTGGGCACTTTTGTCTGTAGCACAGGCTTGAGGGTTATTTGTGGAGGCCCAATTAAGAACGTAGAGATAGGGCTGTTTTAGGTGCGCCACAGACTTGAGGGTTATTTGTGGAGGCCCAATTACGGATGTAGAGAGAGGGATCTCTTGCCTGCGCCACAGACTTGAGGGTTATTTCTGGAGGCCCAATTATGGAGGTAGAGAGAGGGCTCTTTTCCCTGTGCCACAGACCTAAGGGTTATTTGTGGAGATCGAATTAGAGACTTAGAGATAGGGCTCTTTTGTCTGCAGCACAGACTTGAGGGTTATTTGTGGAGGCCCAATTTCAAACATAGAGAGAGGGCACTTTTGTATGCAGCACAGACTTGAGGGTTATTTGTGGAGGCCCAATTAGAGACATAGAGAGAGGGATCTCTTGCCTGAGCAACAGACTTGAGGGTTATTAGTGGAGGCCCAATTACGGATGTAGAGAGAGGGATCTCTTGCCTGCGCCACAGACTTGAGGTTTATTTGTGGAGGCCCAATTAGGGACATAGAGTGTGGGCTCTTTTGTCTGCAACACACACTTTAGGGCTGTTTGTGGAGGCCCAATTAGGGACATAGAAAGAGGGCACTTTTGTCTACAGCACATACTTGAGGGTTATTTGTGGAGGCCCAATTAGGGACATAGAGTGAGGGCTCTTTTCCCTGTGCCACAGACTTGAGGGTTATTTGTTGAGGCCCAAGTAGTGATATAGAGATAGGGCTCTTTTGTCTGCAGCACAGACTTGAGGGCTATTTGTGGAGGCCCAAAAATAGGGACGTAGAGATAGGGCTGTTTAAGGTGCGCCACAGACTTGAGGGTTATTTGTGGAGGCCCAATTAGGGACATAGAGTGAGGGCTTTTTTGTCTGCAACACAGACTTGAGGGTTATTTGTGGAGGCCCAATTACGGATGTAGAGAGAGGGATCTCTTGCCTGCGCCACAGACTTGAGGGTTATTTCTGGAGGCCCAATTATGGAGGTAGAGAGAGGGCTCTTTTCCCTGTGCCACAGACCTAAGGGTTATTTGTGGAGATCGAATTAGAGACTTAGAGATAGGGCTCTTTTGTCTGCAGCACAGACTTGAGGGTTATTTCTGGAGGCCCAATTTCAAACATAGAGAGAGGGCACTTTTGTCTGCAGCACAGACTTGAGGGTTATTTGTGGAGGCCCAATTAGAGACATAGAGAGAGGGATCTCTTGCCTGAGCAACAGACTTGAGGGTTATTAGTGGAGGCCCAATTACGGATGTAGAGAGAGGGATCTCTTGCCTGCGCCACAGACTTGAGGGTTATTTGTGGAGGCCCAAATAGGGACGTAGAGATAGGGCTGTTTTAGTTGCACCACAGACTTGAGGGTTATTTGTGGAGGCCCAATTAGGGACATAGAGTGTGGGCTCTTTTGTCTGCAACACACACTTTAGGGCTGTTTGTGGAGGCCCAATTAGGGACATAGAAAGAGGGCACTTTTGTCTACAGCACATACTTGAGGGTTATTTGTGGAGGCCCAATTAGGGACATAGAGTGAGGGCTCTTTTCCCTGTGCCACAGACTTGAGGGTTATTTGTTGAGGCCCAAGTAGTGATATAGAGATAGGGCTCTTTTGTCTGCAGCACAGACTTCAGGGCTATTTGTGGAGGCCCAAATAGGGACGTAGAGATAGGGCTGTTTTAGGTGCGCCACAGACTTGAGGGTTACAGTGGGGCAAAAAAGTATTTAGTCAGCCACCAATTGTGCAAGTTCTCCCACTTAAAAAGATGAGAGAGGCCTGTAATTGACATCATAGGTAGACCTCAACTATGAGAGACAAAATGAGAAAACAAATCCAGACAATCACATCTTTTTAAGTGGGAGAACTTGCACAATTGGTGGCTGACCAAATACTTTTTTGCCCCACTGTATTTGTGGAGGCCCAATTAGGGACATAGAGAGAGGGCTCTTTTGTCTGCAACACACACTTTAGGGCTGTTTGTGGAGGCCCAATTAGGGACATAGAGATAGGGCTCTTTTGGCTGCAGCACAGACTTGAGGGTTATTTGTGGCGGCCCAATTAGGGATGTAGAGATAGGGCACTTTTGTCTGCAGCACAGACTTGAGGGTTATTTGTGGAGGCCCAAATAGGGACGTAGAGATAGGGCACTTTTGTCTGCAGCGCAGACTTGAGGGTTATTTGTGGAGGCCCAATTAAGAACGTAGAGATAGGGCTGTTTAAGGTGCGCCACAGACTTGAGGGTTATTTGTGGAGGCCCAATTAGGGACATAGAGTGAGGGCTTTTTTGTCTGCAACACAGACTTGAGGGTTATTTGTGGAGGCCCAATTACGGATGTAGAGAGAGGGATCTCTTGCCTGCGCCACAGACTTGAGGGTTATTTGTGGAGGCCCAATTAGGGACATAGAGTGAGGGCTCTTTTGTCTGCAACACAGACTTGAGGGTTATTTGTGGAGGCCAAATTACGAACATAGAGAGTGGGCACTTTTGTCTGTAGCACAGACTTGAGGGTTATTTGTGGAGGCCCAATTAGGGACAAAGAGAGAAGGCTCTTTTGCCTCCAGCACAGACTTGAGGGTTATTTGTGGAGGCCAAATTACGAACATAGAGAGTGGGCACTTTTGTCTGTAGCACAGGCTTGAGGGTTATTTGTGGAGGCCCAATTAAGAACGTAGAGATAGGGCTGTTTTAGGTGCGCCACAGACTTGAGGGTTATTTGTGGAGGCCCAATTACGGATGTAGAGAGAGGGATCTCTTGCCTGCGCCACAGACTTGAGGGTTATTTCTGGAGGCCCAATTATGGAGGTAGAGAGAGGGCTCTTTTCCCTGTGCCACAGACCTAAGGGTTATTTGTGGAGATCGAATTAGAGACTTAGAGATAGGGCTCTTTTGTCTGCAGCACAGACTTGAGGGTTATTTGTGGAGGCCCAATTTCAAACATAGAGAGAGGGCACTTTTGTATGCAGCACAGACTTGAGGGTTATTTGTGGAGGCCCAATTAGAGACATAGAGAGAGGGATCTCTTGCCTGAGCAACAGACTTGAGGGTTATTAGTGGAGGCCCAATTACGGATGTAGAGAGAGGGATCTCTTGCCTGCGCCACAGACTTGAGGTTTATTTGTGGAGGCCCAATTAGGGACATAGAGTGTGGGCTCTTTTGTCTGCAACACACACTTTAGGGCTGTTTGTGGAGGCCCAATTAGGGACATAGAAAGAGGGCACTTTTGTCTACAGCACATACTTGAGGGTTATTTGTGGAGGCCCAATTAGGGACATAGAGTGAGGGCTCTTTTCCCTGTGCCACAGACTTGAGGGTTATTTGTTGAGGCCCAAGTAGTGATATAGAGATAGGGCTCTTTTGTCTGCAGCACAGACTTGAGGGCTATTTGTGGAGGCCCAAAAATAGGGACGTAGAGATAGGGCTGTTTAAGGTGCGCCACAGACTTGAGGGTTATTTGTGGAGGCCCAATTAGGGACATAGAGTGAGGGCTTTTTTGTCTGCAACACAGACTTGAGGGTTATTTGTGGAGGCCCAATTACGGATGTAGAGAGAGGGATCTCTTGCCTGCGCCACAGACTTGAGGGTTATTTCTGGAGGCCCAATTATGGAGGTAGAGAGAGGGCTCTTTTCCCTGTGCCACAGACCTAAGGGTTATTTGTGGAGATCGAATTAGAGACTTAGAGATAGGGCTCTTTTGTCTGCAGCACAGACTTGAGGGTTATTTCTGGAGGCCCAATTTCAAACATAGAGAGAGGGCACTTTTGTCTGCAGCACAGACTTGAGGGTTATTTGTGGAGGCCCAATTAGAGACATAGAGAGAGGGATCTCTTGCCTGAGCAACAGACTTGAGGGTTATTAGTGGAGGCCCAATTACGGATGTAGAGAGAGGGATCTCTTGCCTGCGCCACAGACTTGAGGGTTATTTGTGGAGGCCCAAATAGGGACGTAGAGATAGGGCTGTTTTAGTTGCACCACAGACTTGAGGGTTATTTGTGGAGGCCCAATTAGGGACATAGAGTGTGGGCTCTTTTGTCTGCAACACACACTTTAGGGCTGTTTGTGGAGGCCCAATTAGGGACATAGAAAGAGGGCACTTTTGTCTACAGCACATACTTGAGGGTTATTTGTGGAGGCCCAATTAGGGACATAGAGTGAGGGCTCTTTTCCCTGTGCCACAGACTTGAGGGTTATTTGTTGAGGCCCAAGTAGTGATATAGAGATAGGGCTCTTTTGTCTGCAGCACAGACTTGAGGGCTATTTGTGGAGGCCCAAATAGGGACGTAGAGATAGGGCTGTTTTAGGTGCGCCACAGACTTGAGGGTTACAGTGGGGCAAAAAAGTATTTAGTCAGCCACCAATTGTGCAAGTTCTCCCACTTAAAAAGATGAGAGAGGCCTGTAATTGACATCATAGGTAGACCTCAACTATGAGAGACAAAATGAGAAAACAAATCCAGACAATCACATCTTTTTAAGTGGGAGAACTTGCACAATTGGTGGCTGACCAAATACTTTTTTGCCCCACTGTATTTGTGGAGGCCCAATTAGGGACATAGAGAGAGGGCTCTTTTGTCTGCAACACACACTTTAGGGCTGTTTGTGGAGGCCCAATTAGGGACATAGAGATAGGGCTCTTTTGGCTGCAGCACAGACTTGAGGGTTATTTGTGGCGGCCCAATTAGGGATGTAGAGATAGGGCACTTTTGTCTGCAGCACAGACTTGAGGGTTATTTGTGGAGGCCCAAATAGGGACGTAGAGATAGGGCACTTTTGTCTGCAGCGCAGACTTGAGGGTTATTTGTGGAGGCCCAATTAAGAACGTAGAGATAGGGCTGTTTAAGGTGCGCCACAGACTTGAGGGTTATTTGTGGAGGCCCAATTAGGGACATAGAGTGAGGGCTTTTTTGTCTGCAACACAGACTTGAGGGTTATTTGTGGAGGCCCAATTACGGATGTAGAGAGAGGGATCTCTTGCCTGCGCCACAGACTTGAGGGTTATTTCTGGAGGCCCAATTATGGAGGTAGAGAGAGGGCTCTTTTCCCTGTGCCACAGACCTAAGGGTTATTTGTGGAGATCGAATTAGAGACTTAGAGATAGGGCTCTTTTGTCTGCAGCACAGACTTGAGGGTTATTTCTGGAGGCCCAATTTCAAACATAGAGAGAGGGCACTTTTGTCTGCAGCACAGACTTGAGGGTTATTTGTGGAGGCCCAATTAGAGACATTGAGAGAGGGATCTCTTGCCTGAGCAACAGACTTGAGGGTTATTAGTGGAGGCCCAATTACGGATGTAGAGAGAGGGATCTCTTGCCTGCGCCACAGACTTGAGGGTTATTTGTGGAGGCCCAAATAGGGACGTAGAGATAGGGCTGTTTTAGTTGCACCACAGACTTGAGGGTTATTTGTGGAGGCCCAATTAGGGACATAGAGTGTGGGCTCTTTTGTCTGCAACACACACTTTAGGGCTGTTTGTGGAGGCCCAATTAGGGACATAGAAAGAGGGCACTTTTGTCTACAGCACATACTTGAGGGTTATTTGTGGAGGCCCAATTAGGGACATAGAGTGAGGGCTCTTTTCCCTGTGCCACAGACTTGAGGGTTATTTGTTGAGGCCCAAGTAGTGATATAGAGATAGGGCTCTTTTGTCTGCAGCACAGACTTGAGGGCTATTTGTGGAGGCCCAAATAGGGACGTAGAGATAGGGCTGTTTTAGGTGCGCCACAGACTTGAGGGTTACAGTGGGGCAAAAAAGTATTTAGTCAGCCACCAATTGTGCAAGTTCTCCCACTTAAAAAGATGAGAGAGGCCTGTAATTGACATCATAGGTAGACCTCAACTATGAGAGACAAAATGAGAAAACAAATCCAGACAATCACATCTTTTTAAGTGGGAGAACTTGCACAATTGGTGGCTGACCAAATACTTTTTTGCCCCACTGTATTTGTGGAGGCGCAATTAGGGACATAGAGAGAGGGCTCTTTTGTCTGCAACACACACTTTAGGGCTGTTTGTGGAGGCCCAATTAGGGACATAGAGATAGGGCTCTTTTGTCTGCAGCACAGACTTGAGGGTTATTTGTGGCGGCCCAATTAGGGACGTAGATATAGGGCACTTTTGTCTGCAGCGCAGACTTGAGGGTTATTTGTGGAGGCCCAATTAGGGACGTAGAGATAGGGCACTTTTGTCTGCAGCGCAGAGTTGAGGGTTATTTGTGGAGGCCCAATTAAGAACGTAGAGATAGGGCTGTTTTAGGTGCGCCACAGACTTGAGGGTTATTTGTGGAGGCCCAATTAGGGACATAGAGTGAGGGCTCTTTTGTCTGCAACACAGACTTGAGGGTTATTTGTGGAGGCCAAATTACGAACATAGAGAGTGGGCACTTTTGTCTGTAGCACAGACTTGAGGGTTATTTGTGGAGGCCCAATTAGGGACAAAGAGAGAAGGCTCTTTTGCCTCCAGCACAGACTTGAGGGTTATTTGTGGAGGCCAAATTACGAACATAGAGAGTGGGCACTTTTGTCTGTAGCACAGGCTTGAGGGTTATTTGTGGAGGCCCAATTAAGAACGTAGAGATAGGGCTGTTTTAGGTGCGCCACAGACTTGAGGGTTATTTGTGGAGGCCCAATTACGGATGTAGAGAGAGGGATCTCTTGCCTGCGCCACAGACTTGAGGGTTATTTCTGGAGGCCCAATTATGGAGGTAGAGAGAGGGCTCTTTTCCCTGTGCCACAGACCTAAGGGTTATTTGTGGAGATCGAATTAGAGACTTAGAGATAGGGCTCTTTTGTCTGCAGCACAGACTTGAGGGTTATTTGTGGAGGCCGAATTTCAAACATAGAGAGAGGGCACTTTTGTATGCAGCACAGACTTGAGGGTTATTTGTGGAGGCCCAATTAGAGACATAGAGAGAGGGATCTCTTGCCTGAGCAACAGACTTGAGGGTTATTAGTGGAGGCCCAATTACGGATGTAGAGAGAGGGATCTCTTGCCTGCGCCACAGACTTGAGGTTTATTTGTGGAGGCCCAATTAGGGACATAGAGTGTGGGCTCTTTTGTCTGCAACACACACTTTAGGGCTGTTTGTGGAGGCCCAATTAGGGACATAGAAAGAGGGCACTTTTGTCTACAGCACATACTTGAGGGTTATTTGTGGAGGCCCAATTAGGGACATAGAGTGAGGGCTCTTTTCCCTGTGCCACAGACTTGAGGGTTATTTGTTGAGGCCCAAGTAGTGATATAGAGATAGGGCTCTTTTGTCTGCAGCACAGACTTGAGGGCTATTTGTGGAGGCCCAAAAATAGGGACGTAGAGATAGGGCTGTTTAAGGTGCGCCACAGACTTGAGGGTTATTTGTGGAGGCCCAATTAGGGACATAGAGTGAGGGCTTTTTTGTCTGCAACACAGACTTGAGGGTTATTTGTGGAGGCCCAATTACGGATGTAGAGAGAGGGATCTCTTGCCTGCGCCACAGACTTGAGGGTTATTTCTGGAGGCCCAATTATGGAGGTAGAGAGAGGGCTCTTTTCCCTGTGCCACAGACCTAAGGGTTATTTGTGGAGATCGAATTAGAGACTTAGAGATAGGGCTCTTTTGTCTGCAGCACAGACTTGAGGGTTATTTCTGGAGGCCCAATTTCAAACATAGAGAGAGGGCACTTTTGTCTGCAGCACAGACTTGAGGGTTATTTGTGGAGGCCCAATTAGAGACATAGAGAGAGGGATCTCTTGCCTGAGCAACAGACTTGAGGGTTATTAGTGGAGGCCCAATTACGGATGTAGAGAGAGGGATCTCTTGCCTGCGCCACAGACTTGAGGGTTATTTGTGGAGGCCCAAATAGGGACGTAGAGATAGGGCTGTTTTAGTTGCACCACAGACTTGAGGGTTATTTGTGGAGGCCCAATTAGGGACATAGAGTGTGGGCTCTTTTGTCTGCAACACACACTTTAGGGCTGTTTGTGGAGGCCCAATTAGGGACATAGAAAGAGGGCACTTTTGTCTACAGCACATACTTGAGGGTTATTTGTGGAGGCCCAATTAGGGACATAGAGTGAGGGCTCTTTTCCCTGTGCCACAGACTTGAGGGTTATTTGTTGAGGCCCAAGTAGTGATATAGAGATAGGGCTCTTTTGTCTGCAGCACAGACTTGAGGGCTATTTGTGGAGGCCCAAATAGGGACGTAGAGATAGGGCTGTTTTAGGTGCGCCACAGACTTGAGGGTTACAGTGGGGCAAAAAAGTATTTAGTCAGCCACCAATTGTGCAAGTTCTCCCACTTAAAAAGATGAGAGAGGCCTGTAATTGACATCATAGGTAGACCTCAACTATGAGAGACAAAATGAGAAAACAAATCCAGACAATCACATCTTTTTAAGTGGGAGAACTTGCACAATTGGTGGCTGACCAAATACTTTTTTGCCCCACTGTATTTGTGGAGGCCCAATTAGGGACATAGAGAGAGGGCTCTTTTGTCTGCAACACACACTTTAGGGCTGTTTGTGGAGGCCCAATTAGGGACATAGAGATAGGGCTCTTTTGGCTGCAGCACAGACTTGAGGGTTATTTGTGGCGGCCCAATTAGGGATGTAGAGATAGGGCACTTTTGTCTGCAGCACAGACTTGAGGGTTATTTGTGGAGGCCCAAATAGGGACGTAGAGATAGGGCACTTTTGTCTGCAGCGCAGACTTGAGGGTTATTTGTGGAGGCCCAATTAAGAACGTAGAGATAGGGCTGTTTAAGGTGCGCCACAGACTTGAGGGTTATTTGTGGAGGCCCAATTAGGGACATAGAGTGAGGGCTTTTTTGTCTGCAACACAGACTTGAGGGTTATTTGTGGAGGCCCAATTACGGATGTAGAGAGAGGGATCTCTTGCCTGCGCCACAGACTTGAGGGTTATTTCTGGAGGCCCAATTATGGAGGTAGAGAGAGGGCTCTTTTCCCTGTGCCACAGACCTAAGGGTTATTTGTGGAGATCGAATTAGAGACTTAGAGATAGGGCTCTTTTGTCTGCAGCACAGACTTGAGGGTTATTTCTGGAGGCCCAATTTCAAACATAGAGAGAGGGCACTTTTGTCTGCAGCACAGACTTGAGGGTTATTTGTGGAGGCCCAATTAGAGACATTGAGAGAGGGATCTCTTGCCTGAGCAACAGACTTGAGGGTTATTAGTGGAGGCCCAATTACGGATGTAGAGAGAGGGATCTCTTGCCTGCGCCACAGACTTGAGGGTTATTTGTGGAGGCCCAAATAGGGACGTAGAGATAGGGCTGTTTTAGTTGCACCACAGACTTGAGGGTTATTTGTGGAGGCCCAATTAGGGACATAGAGTGTGGGCTCTTTTGTCTGCAACACACACTTTAGGGCTGTTTGTGGAGGCCCAATTAGGGACATAGAAAGAGGGCACTTTTGTCTACAGCACATACTTGAGGGTTATTTGTGGAGGCCCAATTAGGGACATAGAGTGAGGGCTCTTTTCCCTGTGCCACAGACTTGAGGGTTATTTGTTGAGGCCCAAGTAGTGATATAGAGATAGGGCTCTTTTGTCTGCAGCACAGACTTGAGGGCTATTTGTGGAGGCCCAAATAGGGACGTAGAGATAGGGCTGTTTTAGGTGCGCCACAGACTTGAGGGTTACAGTGGGGCAAAAAAGTATTTAGTCAGCCACCAATTGTGCAAGTTCTCCCACTTAAAAAGATGAGAGAGGCCTGTAATTGACATCATAGGTAGACCTCAACTATGAGAGACAAAATGAGAAAACAAATCCAGACAATCACATCTTTTTAAGTGGGAGAACTTGCACAATTGGTGGCTGACCAAATACTTTTTTGCCCCACTGTATTTGTGGAGGCGCAATTAGGGACATAGAGAGAGGGCTCTTTTGTCTGCAACACACACTTTAGGGCTGTTTGTGGAGGCCCAATTAGGGACATAGAGATAGGGCTCTTTTGTCTGCAGCACAGACTTGAGGGTTATTTGTGGCGGCCCAATTAGGGACGTAGATATAGGGCACTTTTGTCTGCAGCGCAGACTTGAGGGTTATTTGTGGAGGCCCAATTAGGGACGTAGAGATAGGGCACTTTTGTCTGCAGCGCAGAGTTGAGGGTTATTTGTGGAGGCCCAATTAAGAACGTAGAGATAGGGCTGTTTTAGGTGCGCCACAGACTTGAGGGTTATTTGTGGAGGCCCAATTAGGGACATAGAGTGAGGGCTCTTTTGTCTGCAACACAGACTTGAGGGTTATTTGTGGAGGCCAAATTACGAACATAGAGAGTGGGCACTTTTGTCTGTAGCACAGACTTGAGGGTTATTTGTGGAGGCCCAATTAGGGACAAAGAGAGAAGGCTCTTTTGCCTCCAGCACAGACTTGAGGGTTATTTGTGGAGGCCAAATTACGAACATAGAGAGTGGGCACTTTTGTCTGTAGCACAGGCTTGAGGGTTATTTGTGGAGGCCCAATTAAGAACGTAGAGATAGGGCTGTTTTAGGTGCGCCACAGACTTGAGGGTTATTTGTGGAGGCCCAATTAGGGACATAGAGTGAGGGCTCTTTTCCCTGTGCCACAGACTTGAGGGTTATTTGTTGAGGCCCAAGTAGTGATATAGAGATAGGGCTCTTTTGTCTGCAGCACAGACTTGAGGGCTATTTGTGGAGGCCCAAATAGGGACGTAGAGATAGGGCTGTTTTAGGTGCGCCACAGACTTGAGGGTTACAGTGGGGCAAAAAAGTATTTAGTCAGCCACCAATTGTGCAAGTTCTCCCACTTAAAAAGATGAGAGAGGCCTGTAATTGACATCATAGGTAGACCTCAACTATGAGAGACAAAATGAGAAAACAAATCCAGACAATCACATCTTTTTAAGTGGGAGAACTTGCACAATTGGTGGCTGACCAAATACTTTTTTGCCCCACTGTATTTGTGGAGGCCCAATTAGGGACATAGAGAGAGGGCTCTTTTGTCTGCAACACACACTTTAGGGCTGTTTGTGGAGGCCCAATTAGGGACATAGAGATAGGGCTCTTTTGGCTGCAGCACAGACTTGAGGGTTATTTGTGGCGGCCCAATTAGGGATGTAGAGATAGGGCACTTTTGTCTGCAGCACAGACTTGAGGGTTATTTGTGGAGGCCCAAATAGGGACGTAGAGATAGGGCACTTTTGTCTGCAGCGCAGACTTGAGGGTTATTTGTGGAGGCCCAATTAAGAACGTAGAGATAGGGCTGTTTAAGGTGCGCCACAGACTTGAGGGTTATTTGTGGAGGCCCAATTAGGGACATAGAGTGAGGGCTTTTTTGTCTGCAACACAGACTTGAGGGTTATTTGTGGAGGCCCAATTACGGATGTAGAGAGAGGGATCTCTTGCCTGCGCCACAGACTTGAGGGTTATTTCTGGAGGCCCAATTATGGAGGTAGAGAGAGGGCTCTTTTCCCTGTGCCACAGACCTAAGGGTTATTTGTGGAGATCGAATTAGAGACTTAGAGATAGGGCTCTTTTGTCTGCAGCACAGACTTGAGGGTTATTTCTGGAGGCCCAATTTCAAACATAGAGAGAGGGCACTTTTGTCTGCAGCACAGACTTGAGGGTTATTTGTGGAGGCCCAATTAGAGACATTGAGAGAGGGATCTCTTGCCTGAGCAACAGACTTGAGGGTTATTAGTGGAGGCCCAATTACGGATGTAGAGAGAGGGATCTCTTGCCTGCGCCACAGACTTGAGGGTTATTTGTGGAGGCCCAAATAGGGACGTAGAGATAGGGCTGTTTTAGTTGCACCACAGACTTGAGGGTTATTTGTGGAGGCCCAATTAGGGACATAGAGTGTGGGCTCTTTTGTCTGCAACACACACTTTAGGGCTGTTTGTGGAGGCCCAATTAGGGACATAGAAAGAGGGCACTTTTGTCTACAGCACATACTTGAGGGTTATTTGTGGAGGCCCAATTAGGGACATAGAGTGAGGGCTCTTTTCCCTGTGCCACAGACTTGAGGGTTATTTGTTGAGGCCCAAGTAGTGATATAGAGATAGGGCTCTTTTGTCTGCAGCACAGACTTGAGGGCTATTTGTGGAGGCCCAAATAGGGACGTAGAGATAGGGCTGTTTTAGGTGCGCCACAGACTTGAGGGTTACAGTGGGGCAAAAAAGTATTTAGTCAGCCACCAATTGTGCAAGTTCTCCCACTTAAAAAGATGAGAGAGGCCTGTAATTGACATCATAGGTAGACCTCAACTATGAGAGACAAAATGAGAAAACAAATCCAGACAATCACATCTTTTTAAGTGGGAGAACTTGCACAATTGGTGGCTGACCAAATACTTTTTTGCCCCACTGTATTTGTGGAGGCGCAATTAGGGACATAGAGAGAGGGCTCTTTTGTCTGCAACACACACTTTAGGGCTGTTTGTGGAGGCCCAATTAGGGACATAGAGATAGGGCTCTTTTGTCTGCAGCACAGACTTGAGGGTTATTTGTGGCGGCCCAATTAGGGACGTAGATATAGGGCACTTTTGTCTGCAGCGCAGACTTGAGGGTTATTTGTGGAGGCCCAATTAGGGACGTAGAGATAGGGCACTTTTGTCTGCAGCGCAGAGTTGAGGGTTATTTGTGGAGGCCCAATTAAGAACGTAGAGATAGGGCTGTTTTAGGTGCGCCACAGACTTGAGGGTTATTTGTGGAGGCCCAATTAGGGACATAGAGTGAGGGCTCTTTTGTCTGCAACACAGACTTGAGGGTTATTTGTGGAGGCCAAATTACGAACATAGAGAGTGGGCACTTTTGTCTGTAGCACAGACTTGAGGGTTATTTGTGGAGGCCCAATTAGGGACAAAGAGAGAAGGCTCTTTTGCCTCCAGCACAGACTTGAGGGTTATTTGTGGAGGCCAAATTACGAACATAGAGAGTGGGCACTTTTGTCTGTAGCACAGGCTTGAGGGTTATTTGTGGAGGCCCAATTAAGAACGTAGAGATAGGGCTGTTTTAGGTGCGCCACAGACTTGAGGGTTATTTGTGGAGGCCCAATTACGGATGTAGAGAGAGGGATCTCTTGCCTGCGCCACAGACTTGAGGGTTATTTCTGGAGGCCCAATTATGGAGGTAGAGAGAGGGCTCTTTTCCCTGTGCCACAGACCTAAGGGTTATTTGTGGAGATCGAATTAGAGACTTAGAGATAGGGCTCTTTTGTCTGCAGCACAGACTTGAGGGTTATTTGTGGAGGCCGAATTTCAAACATAGAGAGAGGGCACTTTTGTATGCAGCACAGACTTGAGGGTTATTTGTGGAGGCCCAATTAGAGACATAGAGAGAGGGATCTCTTGCCTGAGCAACAGACTTGAGGGTTATTAGTGGAGGCCCAATTACGGATGTAGAGAGAGGGATCTCTTGCCTGCGCCACAGACTTGAGGGTTATTTGTGGAGGCCCAATTAGGGACATAGAGTGTGGGCTCTTTTGTCTGCAACACACACTTTAGGGCTGTTTGTGGAGGCCCAATTAGGGACATAGAAAGAGGGCACTTTTGTCTACAGCACATACTTGAGGGTTATTTGTGGAGGCCCAATTAGGGACATAGAGTGAGGGCTCTTTTCCCTGTGCCACAGACTTGAGGGTTATTTGTTGAGGCCCAAGTAGTGATATAGAGATAGGGCTCTTTTGTCTGCAGCACAGACTTCAGGGCTATTTGTGGAGGCCCAAATAGGGACGTAGAGATAGGGCTGTTTTAGGTGCGCCACAGACTTGAGGGTTACAGTGGGGCAAAAAAGTATTTAGTCAGCCACCAGTTGTGCAAGTTCTCCCACTTAAAAAGATGAGAGAGGCCTGTAATTGACATCATAGGTAGACCTCAACTATGAGAGACAAAATGAGAAAACAAATCCAGACAATCACATCTTTTTAAGTGGGAGAACTTGCACAATTGGTGGCTGACCAAATACTTTTTTGCCCCACTGTATTTGTGGAGGCCCAATTAGGGACATAGAGAGAGGGCTCTTTTGTCTGCAACACACACTTTAGGGCTGTTTGTGGAGGCCCAATTAGGGACATAGAGATAGGGCTCTTTTGGCTGCAGCACAGACTTGAGGGTTATTTGTGGCGGCCCAATTAGGGATGTAGAGATAGGGCACTTTTGTCTGCAGCACAGACTTGAGGGTTATTTGTGGAGGCCCAAATAGGGACGTAGAGATAGGGCACTTTTGTCTGCAGCGCAGACTTGAGGGTTATTTGTGGAGGCCCAATTAAGAACGTAGAGATAGGGCTGTTTTAGGTGCGCCACAGACTTGAGGGTTATTTGTGGAGGCCCAATTAGGGACATAGAGTGAGGGCTCTTTTGTCTGCAACACAGACTTGAGGGTTATTTGTGGAGGCCAAATTACGAACATAGAGAGTGGGCACTTTTGTCTGTAGCACAGACTTGAGGGTTATTTGTGGAGGCCCAATTAGGGACAAAGAGAGAAGGCTCTTTTGCCTCCAGCACAGACTTGAGGGTTATTTGTGGAGGCCAAATTACGAACATAGAGAGTGGGCACTTTTGTCTGTAGCACAGGCTTGAGGGTTATTTGTGGAGGCCCAATTAAGAACGTAGAGATAGGGCTGTTTTAGGTGCGCCACAGACTTGAGGGTTATTTGTGGAGGCCCAATTACGGATGTAGAGAGAGGGATCTCTTGCCTGCGCCACAGACTTGAGGGTTATTTCTGGAGGCCCAATTATGGAGGTAGAGAGAGGGCTCTTTTCCCTGTGCCACAGACCTAAGGGTTATTTGTGGAGATCGAATTAGAGACTTAGAGATAGGGCTCTTTTGTCTGCAGCACAGACTTGAGGGTTATTTGTGGAGGCCCAATTTCAAACATAGAGAGAGGGCACTTTTGTATGCAGCACAGACTTGAGGGTTATTTGTGGAGGCCCAATTAGAGACATAGAGAGAGGGATCTCTTGCCTGAGCAACAGACTTGAGGGTTATTAGTGGAGGCCCAATTACGGATGTAGAGAGAGGGATCTCTTGCCTGCGCCACAGACTTGAGGGTTATTTGTGGAGGCCCAATTAGGGACATAGAGTGTGGGCTCTTTTGTCTGCAACACACACTTTAGGGCTGTTTGTGGAGGCCCAATTAGGGACATAGAAAGAGGGCACTTTTGTCTACAGCACATACTTGAGGGTTATTTGTGGAGGCCCAATTAGGGACATAGAGTGAGGGCTCTTTTCCCTGTGCCACAGACTTGAGGGTTATTTGTTGAGGCCCAAGTAGTGATATAGAGATAGGGCTCTTTTGTCTGCAGCACAGACTTCAGGGCTATTTGTGGAGGCCCAAATAGGGACGTAGAGATAGGGCTGTTTTAGGTGCGCCACAGACTTGAGGGTTACAGTGGGGCAAAAAAGTATTTAGTCAGCCACCAGTTGTGCAAGTTCTCCCACTTAAAAAGATGAGAGAGGCCTGTAATTGACATCATAGGTAGACCTCAACTATGAGAGACAAAATGAGAAAACAAATCCAGACAATCACATCTTTTTAAGTGGGAGAACTTGCACAATTGGTGGCTGACCAAATACTTTTTTGCCCCACTGTATTTGTGGAGGCCCAATTAGGGACATAGAGAGAGGGCTCTTTTGTCTGCAACACACACTTTAGGGCTGTTTGTGGAGGCCCAATTAGGGACATAGAGATAGGGCTCTTTTGGCTGCAGCACAGACTTGAGGGTTATTTGTGGCGGCCCAATTAGGGATGTAGAGATAGGGCACTTTTGTCTGCAGCACAGACTTGAGGGTTATTTGTGGAGGCCCAAATAGGGACGTAGAGATAGGGCACTTTTGTCTGCAGCGCAGACTTGAGGGTTATTTGTGGAGGCCCAATTAAGAACGTAGAGATAGGGCTGTTTAAGGTGCGCCACAGACTTGAGGGTTATTTGTGGAGGCCCAATTAGGGACATAGAGTGAGGGCTTTTTTGTCTGCAACACAGACTTGAGGGTTATTTGTGGAGGCCCAATTACGGATGTAGAGAGAGGGATCTCTTGCCTGCGCCACAGACTTGAGGGTTATTTCTGGAGGCCCAATTATGGAGGTAGAGAGAGGGCTCTTTTCCCTGTGCCACAGACCTAAGGGTTATTTGTGGAGATCGAATTAGAGACTTAGAGATAGGGCTCTTTTGTCTGCAGCACAGACTTGAGGGTTATTTCTGGAGGCCCAATTTCAAACATAGAGAGAGGGCACTTTTGTCTGCAGCACAGACTTGAGGGTTATTTGTGGAGGCCCAATTAGAGGCATAGAGAGAGGGATCTCTTGCCTGAGCAACAGACTTGAGGGTTATTAGTGGAGGCCCAATTACGGATGTAGAGAGAGGGATCTCTTGCCTGCGCCACAGACTTGAGGGTTATTTGTGGAGGCCCAAATAGGGACGTAGAGATAGGGCTGTTTTAGTTGCACCACAGACTTGAGGGTTATTTGTGGAGGCCCAATTAGGGACATAGAGTGTGGGCTCTTTTGTCTGCAACACACACTTTAGGGCTGTTTGTGGAGGCCCAATTAGGGACATAGAAAGAGGGCACTTTTGTCTACAGCACATACTTGAGGGTTATTTGTGGAGGCCCAATTAGGGACATAGAGTGAGGGCTCTTTTCCCTGTGCCACAGACTTGAGGGTTATTTGTTGAGGCCCAAGTAGTGATATAGAGATAGGGCTCTTTTGTCTGCAGCACAGACTTGAGGGCTATTTGTGGAGGCCCAAATAGGGACGTAGAGATAGGGCTGTTTTAGGTGCGCCACAGACTTGAGGGTTACAGTGGGGCAAAAAAGTATTTAGTCAGCCACCAATTGTGCAAGTTCTCCCACTTAAAAAGATGAGAGAGGCCTGTAATTGACATCATAGGTAGACCTCAACTATGAGAGACAAAATGAGAAAACAAATCCAGACAATCACATCTTTTTAAGTGGGAGAACTTGCACAATTGGTGGCTGACCAAATACTTTTTTGCCCCACTGTATTTGTGGAGGCCCAATTAGGGACATAGAGAGAGGGCTCTTTTGTCTGCAACACACACTTTAGGGCTGTTTGTGGAGGCCCAATTAGGGACATAGAGATAGGGCTCTTTTGTCTGCAGCACAGACTTGAGGGTTATTTGTGGCGGCCCAATTACGGATGTAGAGAGAGGGATCTCTTGCCTGCGCCACAGACTTGAGGGTTATTTCTGGAGGCCCAATTATGGAGGTAGAGAGAGGGCTCTTTTCCCTGTGCCACAGACCTAAGGGTTATTTGTGGAGATCGAATTAGAGACTTAGAGATAGGGCTCTTTTGTCTGCAGCACAGACTTGAGGGTTATTTCTGGAGGCCCAATTTCAAACATAGAGAGAGGGCACTTTTGTCTGCAGCACAGACTTGAGGGTTATTTGTGGAGGCCCAATTAGAGGCATAGAGAGAGGGATCTCTTGCCTGAGCAACAGACTTGAGGGTTATTAGTGGAGGCCCAATTACGGATGTAGAGAGAGGGATCTCTTGCCTGCGCCACAGACTTGAGGGTTATTTGTGGAGGCCCAAATAGGGACGTAGAGATAGGGCTGTTTTAGTTGCACCACAGACTTGAGGGTTATTTGTGGAGGCCCAATTAGGGACATAGAGTGTGGGCTCTTTTGTCTGCAACACACACTTTAGGGCTGTTTGTGGAGGCCCAATTAGGGACATAGAAAGAGGGCACTTTTGTCTACAGCACATACTTGAGGGTTATTTGTGGAGGCCCAATTAGGGACATAGAGTGAGGGCTCTTTTCCCTGTGCCACAGACTTGAGGGTTATTTGTTGAGGCCCAAGTAGTGATATAGAGATAGGGCTCTTTTGTCTGCAGCACAGACTTGAGGGCTATTTGTGGAGGCCCAAATAGGGACGTAGAGATAGGGCTGTTTTAGGTGCGCCACAGACTTGAGGGTTACAGTGGGGCAAAAAAGTATTTAGTCAGCCACCAATTGTGCAAGTTCTCCCACTTAAAAAGATGAGAGAGGCCTGTAATTGACATCATAGGTAGACCTCAACTATGAGAGACAAAATGAGAAAACAAATCCAGACAATCACATCTTTTTAAGTGGGAGAACTTGCACAATTGGTGGCTGACCAAATACTTTTTTGCCCCACTGTATTTGTGGAGGCCCAATTAGGGACATAGAGAGAGGGCTCTTTTGTCTGCAACACACACTTTAGGGCTGTTTGTGGAGGCCCAATTAGGGACATAGAGATAGGGCTCTTTTGTCTGCAGCACAGACTTGAGGGTTATTTGTGGCGGCCCAATTAGGGACGTAGAGATAGGGCACTTTTGTCTGCAGCGCAGACTTGAGGGTTATTTGTGGCGGCCCAATTAGGGACGTAGAGATAGGGCACTTTTGTCTGCAGCGCAGACTTGAGGGTTATTTGTGGAGGCCCAATTAAGAACGTAGAGATAGGGCTGTTTTAGGTGCGCCACAGACTTGAGGGTTATTTGTGGAGGCCCAATTAGGGACATAGAGTGAGGGCTCTTTTGTCTGCAACACAGACTTGAGGGTTATTTGTGGAGGCCAAATTACGAACATAGAGAGTGGGCACTTTTGTCTGTAGCACAGACTTGAGGGTTATTTGTGGAGGCCCAATTAGGGACAAAGAGAGAAGGCTCTTTTGCCTCCAGCACAGACTTGAGGGTTATTTGTGGAGGCCAAATTACGAACATAGAGAGTGGGCACTTTTGTCTGTAGCACAGGCTTGAGGGTTATTTGTGGAGGCCCAATTAAGAACGTAGAGATAGGGCTGTTTTAGGTGCGCCACAGACTTGAGGGTTATTTGTGGAGGCCCAATTACGGATGTAGAGAGAGGGATCTCTTGCCTGCGCCACAGACTTGAGGGTTATTTCTGGAGGCCCAATTATGGAGGTAGAGAGAGGGCTCTTTTCCCTGTGCCACAGACCTAAGGGTTATTTGTGGAGATCGAATTAGAGACTTAGAGATAGGGCTCTTTTGTCTGCAGCACAGACTTGAGGGTTATTTGTGGAGGCCCAATTTCAAACATAGAGAGAGGGCACTTTTGTATGCAGCACAGACTTGAGGGTTATTTGTGGAGGCCCAATTAGAGACATAGAGAGAGGGATCTCTTGCCTGAGCAACAGACTTGAGGGTTATTAGTGGAGGCCCAATTACGGATGTAGAGAGAGGGATCTCTTGCCTGCGCCACAGACTTGAGGTTTATTTGTGGAGGCCCAATTAGGGACATAGAGTGTGGGCTCTTTTGTCTGCAACACACACTTTAGGGCTGTTTGTGGAGGCCCAATTAGGGACATAGAAAGAGGGCACTTTTGTCTACAGCACATACTTGAGGGTTATTTGTGGAGGCCCAATTAGGGACATAGAGTGAGGGCTCTTTTCCCTGTGCCACAGACTTGAGGGTTATTTGTTGAGGCCCAAGTAGTGATATAGAGATAGGGCTCTTTTGTCTGCAGCACAGACTTGAGGGCTATTTGTGGAGGCCCAAAAATAGGGACGTAGAGATAGGGCTGTTTAAGGTGCGCCACAGACTTGAGGGTTATTTGTGGAGGCCCAATTAGGGACATAGAGTGAGGGCTTTTTTGTCTGCAACACAGACTTGAGGGTTATTTGTGGAGGCCCAATTACAGATGTAGAGAGAGGGATCTCTTGCCTGCGCCACAGACTTGAGGGTTATTTCTGGAGGCCCAATTATGGAGGTAGAGAGAGGGCTCTTTTCCCTGTGCCACAGACCTAAGGGTTATTTGTGGAGATCGAATTAGAGACTTAGAGATAGGGCTCTTTTGTCTGCAGCACAGACTTGAGGGTTATTTCTGGAGGCCCAATTTCAAACATAGAGAGAGGGCACTTTTGTCTGCAGCACAGACTTGAGGGTTATTTGTGGAGGCCCAATTAGAGACATAGAGAGAGGGATCTCTTGCCTGAGCAACAGACTTGAGGGTTATTAGTGGAGGCCCAATTACGGATGTAGAGAGAGGGATCTCTTGCCTGCGCCACAGACTTGAGGGTTATTTGTGGAGGCCCAAATAGGGACGTAGAGATAGGGCTGTTTTAGTTGCACCACAGACTTGAGGGTTATTTGTGGAGGCCCAATTAGGGACATAGAGTGTGGGCTCTTTTGTCTGCAACACACACTTTAGGGCTGTTTGTGGAGGCCCAATTAGGGACATAGAAAGAGGGCACTTTTGTCTACAGCACATACTTGAGGGTTATTTGTGGAGGCCCAATTAGGGACATAGAGTGAGGGCTCTTTTCCCTGTGCCACAGACTTGAGGGTTATTTGTTGAGGCCCAAGTAGTGATATAGAGATAGGGCTCTTTTGTCTGCAGCACAGACTTCAGGGCTATTTGTGGAGGCCCAAATAGGGACGTAGAGATAGGGCTGTTTTAGGTGCGCCACAGACTTGAGGGTTACAGTGGGGCAAAAAAGTATTTAGTCAGCCACCAATTGTGCAAGTTCTCCCACTTAAAAAGATGAGAGAGGCCTGTAATTGACATCATAGGTAGACCTCAACTATGAGAGACAAAATGAGAAAACAAATCCAGACAATCAAATCTTTTTAAGTGGGAGAACTTGCACAATTGGTGGCTGACCAAATACTTTTTTGCCCCACTGTATTTGTGGAGGCCCAATTAGGGACATAGAGAGAGGGCTCTTTTGTCTGCAACACACACTTTAGGGCTGTTTGTGGAGGCCCAATTAGGGACATAGAGATAGGGCTCTTTTGGCTGCAGCACAGACTTGAGGGTTATTTGTGGCGGCCCAATTAGGGATGTAGAGATAGGGCACTTTTGTCTGCAGCACAGACTTGAGGGTTATTTGTGGAGGCCCAAATAGGGACGTAGAGATAGGGCACTTTTGTCTGCAGCGCAGACTTGAGGGTTATTTGTGGAGGCCCAATTAAGAACGTAGAGATAGGGCTGTTTAAGGTGCGCCACAGACTTGAGGGTTATTTGTGGAGGCCCAATTAGGGACATAGAGTGAGGGCTTTTTTGTCTGCAACACAGACTTGAGGGTTATTTGTGGAGGCCCAATTACGGATGTAGAGAGAGGGATCTCTTGCCTGCGCCACAGACTTGAGGGTTATTTCTGGAGGCCCAATTATGGAGGTAGAGAGAGGGCTCTTTTCCCTGTGCCACAGACCTAAGGGTTATTTGTGGAGATTGAATTAGAGACTTAGAGATAGGGCTCTTTTGTCTGCAGCACAGACTTGAGGGTTATTTGTGGAGGCCCAATTTCAAACATAGAGAGAGGGCACTTTTGTCTGCAGCACAGACTTGAGGGTTATTTGTGGAGGCCCAATTAGAGACATTGAGAGAGGGATCTCTTGCCTGAGCAACAGACTTGAGGGTTATTAGTGGAGGCCCAATTACGGATGTAGAGAGAGGGATCTCTTGCCTGCGCCACAGACTTGAGGGTTATTTGTGGAGGCCCAAATAGGGACGTAGAGATAGGGCTGTTTTAGTTGCACCACAGACTTGAGGGTTATTTGTGGAGGCCCAATTAGGGACATAGAGTGTGGGCTCTTTTGTCTGCAACACACACTTTAGGGCTGTTTGTGGAGGCCCAATTAGGGACATAGAAAGAGGGCACTTTTGTCTACAGCACATACTTGAGGGTTATTTGTGGAGGCCCAATTAGGGACATAGAGTGAGGGCTCTTTTCCCTGTGCCACAGACTTGAGGGTTATTTGTTGAGGCCCAAGTAGTGATATAGAGATAGGGCTCTTTTGTCTGCAGCACAGACTTGAGGGCTATTTGTGGAGGCCCAAATAGGGACGTAGAGATAGGGCTGTTTTAGGTGCGCCACAGACTTGAGGGTTACAGTGGGGCAAAAAAGTATTTAGTCAGCCACCAATTGTGCAAGTTCTCCCACTTAAAAAGATGAGAGAGGCCTGTAATTGACATCATAGGTAGACCTCAACTATGAGAGACAAAATGAGAAAACAAATCCAGACAATCACATCTTTTTAAGAGGGAGAACTTGCACAATTGGTGGCTGACCAAATACTTTTTTGCCCCACTGTATTTGTGGAGGCGCAATTAGGGACATAGAGAGAGGGCTCTTTTGTCTGCAACACACACTTTAGGGCTGTTTGTGGAGGCCCAATTAGGGACATAGAGATAGGGCTCTTTTGTCTGCAGCACAGACTTGAGGGTTATTTGTGGCGGCCCAATTAGGGACGTAGATATAGGGCACTTTTGTCTGCAGCGCAGACTTGAGGGTTATTTGTGGAGGCCCAATTAGGGACGTAGAGATAGGGCACTTTTGTCTGCAGCGCAGAGTTGAGGGTTATTTGTGGAGGCCCAATTAAGAACGTAGAGATAGGGCTGTTTTAGGTGCGCCACAGACTTGAGGGTTATTTGTGGAGGCCCAATTAGGGACATAGAGTGAGGGCTCTTTTGTCTGCAACACAGACTTGAGGGTTATTTGTGGAGGCCAAATTACGAACATAGAGAGTGGGCACTTTTGTCTGTAGCACAGACTTGAGGGTTATTTGTGGAGGCCCAATTAGGGACAAAGAGAGAAGGCTCTTTTGCCTCCAGCACAGACTTGAGGGTTATTTGTGGAGGCCAAATTACGAACATAGAGAGTGGGCACTTTTGTCTGTAGCACAGGCTTGAGGGTTATTTGTGGAGGCCCAATTAAGAACGTAGAGATAGGGCTGTTTTAGGTGCGCCACAGACTTGAGGGTTATTTGTGGAGGCCCAATTACGGATGTAGAGAGAGGGATATCTTGCCTGCGCCACAGACTTGAGGGTTATTTCTGGAGGCCCAATTATGGAGGTAGAGAGAGGGCTCTTTTCCCTGTGCCACAGACCTAAGGGTTATTTGTGGAGATCGAATTAGAGACTTAGAGATAGGGCTCTTTTGTCTGCAGCACAGACTTGAGGGTTATTTGTGGAGGCCGAATTTCAAACATAGAGAGAGGGCACTTTTGTATGCAGCACAGACTTGAGGGTTATTTGTGGAGGCCCAATTAGAGACATAGAGAGAGGGATCTCTTGCCTGAGCAACAGACTTGAGGGTTATTAGTGGAGGCCCAATTACGGATGTAGAGAGAGGGATCTCTTGCCTGCGGCACAGACTTGAGGTTTATTTGTGGAGGCCCAATTAGGGACATAGAGTGTGGGCTCTTTTGTCTGCAACACACACTTTAGGGCTGTTTGTGGAGGCCCAATTAGGGACATAGAAAGAGGGCACTTTTGTCTACAGCACATACTTGAGGGTTATTTGTGGAGGCCCAATTAGGGACATAGAGTGAGGGCTCTTTTCCCTGTGCCACAGACTTGAGGGTTATTTGTTGAGGCCCAAGTAGTGATATAGAGATAGGGCTCTTTTGTCTGCAGCACAGACTTGAGGGCTATTTGTGGAGGCCCAAATAGGGACGTAGAGATAGGGCTGTTTTAGGTGCGCCACAGACTTGAGGGTTACAGTGGGGCAAAAAAGTATTTAGTCAGCCACCAATTGTGCAAGTTCTCCCACTTAAAAAGATGAGAGAGGCCTGTAATTGACATCATAGGTAGACCTCAACTATGAGAGACAAAATAAGAAAACAAATCCAGACAATCACATCTTTTTAAGTGGGAGAACTTGCACAATTGGTGGCTGACCAAATACTTTTTTGCCCCACTGTATTTGTGGAGGCCCAATTAGGGACATAGAGAGAGGGCTCTTTTGTCTGCAACACACACTTTAGGGCTGTTTGTGGAGGCCCAATTAGGGACATAGAGATAGGGCTCTTTTGTCTGCAGCACAGACTTGAGGGTTATTTGTGGCGGCCCAATTAGGGACGTAGATATAGGGCACTTTTGTCTGCAGCACAGACTTGAGGGTTATTTGTGGAGGCCCAAATAGGGACGTAGAGATAGGGCACTTTTGTCTGTAGCACAGGCTTGAGGGTTATTTGTGGCGGCCCAATTAGGGACGTAGAGATAGGGCACTTTTGTCTGCAGCGCAGACTTGAGGGTTATTTGTGGAGGCCCAATTAAGAACGTAGAGATAGGGCTGTTTTAGGTGCGCCACAGACTTGAGGGTTATTTGTGGAGGCCCAATTAGGGACATAGAGTGAGGGCTCTTTTGTCTGCAACACAGACTTGAGGGTTATTTGTGGAGGCCAAATTACGAACATAGAGAGTGGGCACTTTTGTCTGTAGCACAGACTTGAGGGTTATTTGTGGAGGCCCAATTAGGGACAAAGAGAGAAGGCTCTTTTGCCTCCAGCACAGACTTGAGGGTTATTTGTGGAGGCCCAATTAAGAACATAGAGAGAGGGATCTTTTGCCTGCTCCACAGACTTGAGGGTTATTTGTGGAGGCCCAATTAGAGACATAGAGATAGGGCTGTTTTGCCTGCGCCACAGACTTGAGGGTTATTTGTGGAAGCTCAATTAGGGAAATAGAGATAGGGGTCTTTTGTCTGCAGCACAGACTTGAGGGTTATTTGTGGAGGCCCAATTAGGGACGTAGAGATAGGGCACATTTGTCTGCAGCACAGACTTGAGGGTTATTTGTGGAGGCCCAATTAGGGACATAGAGAGAGGGCTATTTTGCCTGCAGCACACATTTGAGGGTTGTTTGTGGAGGCCCAATTAGGGACATAGAAAGAGGGCACTTTTGTCTGCAGCACAGACTTGAGGGTTATTTGTGGAGGCCCAATTACGGATGTAGAGAGAGGGATCTCTTGCCTGCGCCACAGACTTGAGGGTTATTTGTGGAGGCCCAATTAGGGACATAGAGATAGGGATCTCTTGCCTGCGCCACATACAGTTATTTGTGGAGGCCCAAGTATTGACATAGAGATAGGGCTGTTTTAGTTGCGCCACAGACTTGAGGGTTATTTGTGGAGGCCCAATTAGGGACGTAGAGATAGGGCACATTTGTCTGCAGCACAGACTTGAGGGTTATTTGTGGAGGCCCAATTAGGGACATAGAGAGAGGGCTATTTTGCCTGCAGCACACATTTGAGGGTTGTTTGTGGAGGCCCAATTAGGGACATAGAAAGAGGGCACTTTTGTCTGCAGCACAGACTTGAGGGTTATTTGTGGAGGCCCAATTACGGATGTAGAGAGAGGGATCTCTTGCCTGCGCCACAGACTTGAGGGTTATTTGTGGAGGCCCAATTAGGGACATAGAGATAGGGATCTCTTGCCTGCGCCACAGACAGTTATTTGTGGAGGCCCAAGTATTGACATAGAGATAGGGCTGTTTTAGTTGCGCCACAGACTTGAGGGTTATTTGTGGAGGCCCAATTAGGGACATAGAGTGTGGGCTCTTTTGTCTGCAACACACACTTTAGGGCTGTTCGTGGAGGCCCAATAAGGGACGTAGAGAGAGGGCTCTTTTCTCTGTGCCACAGACTTGAGGGTTATTTGTGGAGGCCCAAGTAGTGACATAGAGATAGGGCTCTTTTGTCTGCAGCATAGATTGAGGGTTATTTGTGGAGGCCCAATTAAGAACATAGAGAGAGGGATCTTTTGCCTGAGCCACAGACTTGAGGGTTATTTGTGGAGGCCCAATTAAGAACATAGAGAGAGGGATCTTTTGCCTGCTCCACAGACTTGAGGGTTATTTGTGGAGGCCCAATTAGGGACATAGAGATAGGGCTGTTTTGCGTGCGCCACAGACTTGACGGTTATTTGTGGAGGCCCAATTAGGGACATAGAGTGTGGACTCTTTTGTCTGCAACACACACTTTAGGGCTGTTTGTGGAGGCCCAATTAGGGACATAGAAAGAGGGCACTTTTGTCTACAGCACATACTTGAGGGTTTTTTGTGGAGGCCCAATTAGGGACATAGAGTGAGGGCTCTTTTCCCTGTGCCACAGACTTGAGGGTTATTTGTTGAGGCCCAAGTAGTGATATAGAGATAGGGCTCTTTTGTCTGCAGCACAGACTTGAGGGCTATTTGTGGAGGCCCAAATAGGGACGTAGAGATAGGGCTGTTTTAGGTGCGCCACAGACTTGAGGGTTACAGTGGGGCAAAAAAGTATTTAGTCAGCCACCAATTGTGCAAGTTCTCCCACTTAAAAAGATGAGAGAGGCCTGTAATTGACATCATAGGTAGACCTCAACTATGAGAGACAAAATGAGAAAACAAATCCAGACAATCACATCTTTTTAAGTGGGAGAACTTGCACAATTGGTGGCTGACCAAATACTTTTTTGCCCCACTGTATTTGTGGAGGCGCAATTAGGGACATAGAGAGAGGGCTCTTTTGTCTGCAACACACACTTTAGGGCTGTTTGTGGAGGCCCAATTAGGGACATAGAGATAGGGCTCTTTTGTCTGCAGCACAGACTTGAGGGTTATTTGTGGCGGCCCAATTAGGGACGTAGATATAGGGCACTTTTGTCTGCAGCACAGACTTGAGGGTTATTTGTGGAGGCCCAAATAGGGACGTAGAGATAGGGCACTTTTGTCTGTAGCACAGGCTTGAGGGTTATTTGTGGCGGCCCAATTAGGGACGTAGAGATAGGGCACTTTTGTCTGCAGCGCAGACTTGAGGGTTATTTGTGGATGCCCAATTAAGAACGTAGAGATAGGGCTGTTTTAGGTGCGCCACAGACTTGAGGGTTATTTGTGGAGGCCCAATTAGGGACATAGAGTGAGGGCTCTTTTGTCTGCAACACAGACTTGAGGGTTATTTGTGGAGGCCAAATTACGAACATAGAGAGTGGGCACTTTTGTCTGTAGCACAGACTTGAGGGTTATTTGTGGAGGCCCAATTAGGGACAAAGAGAGAAGGCTCTTTTGCCTCCAGCACAGACTTGAGGGTTATTTGTGGAGGCCCAATTAAGAACATAGAGAGAGGGATCTTTTGCCTGCTCCACAGACTTGAGGGTTATTTGTGGAGGCCCAATTAGGGACATAGAGATAGGGCTGTTTTGCCTGCGCCACAGACTTGAGGGTTATTTGTGGAAGCTCAATTAGGGAAATAGAGATAGGGGTCTTTTGTCTGCAGCACAGACTTGAGGGTTATTTGTGGAGGCCCAATTAGGGACGTAGAGATAGGGCACATTTGTCTGCAGCACAGACTTGAGGGTTATTTGTGGAGGCCCAATTAGGGACATAGAGAGAGGGCTATTTTGCCTGCAGCACACATTTGAGGGTTGTTTGTGGAGGCCCAATTAGGGACATAGAAAGAGGGCACTTTTGTCTGCAGCACAGACTTGAGGGTTATTTGTGGAGGCCCAATTACGGATGTAGAGAGAGGGATCTCTTGCCTGCGCCACAGACTTGAGGGTTATTTGTGGAGGCCCAATTAGGGACATAGAGATAGGGATCTCTTGCCTGCGCCACAGACAGTTATTTGTGGAGGCCCAAGTATTGACATAGAGATAGGGCTGTTTTAGTTGCGCCACAGACTTGAGGGTTATTTGTGGAGGCCCAATTAGGGACGTAGAGATAGGGCACATTTGTCTGCAGCACAGACTTGAGGGTTATTTGTGGAGGCCCAATTAGGGACATAGAGAGAGGGCTATTTTGCCTGCAGCACACATTTGAGGGTTGTTTGTGGAGGCCCAATTAGGGACATAGAAAGAGGGCACTTTTGTCTGCAGCACAGACTTGAGGGTTATTTGTGGAGGCCCAATTACGGATGTAGAGAGAGGGATCTCTTGCCTGCGCCACAGACTTGAGGGTTATTTGTGGAGGCCCAATTAGGGACATAGAGATAGGGATCTCTTGCCTGCGCCACAGACAGTTATTTGTGGAGGCCCAAGTATTGACATAGAGATAGGGCTGTTTTAGTTGCGCCACAGACTTGAGGGTTATTTGTGGAGGCCCAATTAGGGACATAGAGTGTGGGCTCTTTTGTCTGCAACACACACTTTAGGGCTGTTCGTGGAGGCCCAATAAGGGACGTAGAGAGAGGGCTCTTTTCTCTGTGCCACAGACTTGAGGGTTATTTGTGGAGGCCCAAGTAGTGACATAGAGATAGGGCTCTTTTGTCTGCAGCATAGATTGAGGGTTATTTGTGGAGGCCCAATTAAGAACATAGAGAGAGGGATCTTTTGCCTGAGCCACAGACTTGAGGGTTATTTGTGGAGGCCCAATTAAGAACATAGAGAGAGGGATCTTTTGCCTGCTCCACAGACTTGAGGGTTATTTGTGGAGGCCCAATTAGGGACATAGAGATAGGGCTGTTTTGCGTGCGCCACAGACTTGACGGTTATTTGTGGAGGCCCAATTAGGGACATAGAGTGTGGACTCTTTTGTCTGCAACACACACTTTAGGGCTGTTTGTGGAGGCCCAATTAGGGACATAGAAAGAGGGCACTTTTGTCTACAGCACATACTTGAGGGTTTTTTGTGGAGGCCCAATTAGGGACATAGAGTGAGGGCTCTTTTCCCTGTGCCACAGACTTGAGGGTTATTTGTTGAGGCCCAAGTAGTGATATAGAGATAGGGCTCTTTTGTCTGCAGCACAGACTTGAGGGCTATTTGTGGAGGCCCAATTAGGGACGTAGAGATAGGGCACTTTTGTCTGCAGCGCAGACTTGAGGGTTATTTGTGGAGGCCCAATTAGGGACGTAGAGATAGGGCACTTTTGTCTGCAGCGCAGACTTGAGGGTTATTTGTGGAGGCCCAATTAAGAACGTAGAGATAGGGCTGTTTTAGGTGCGCCACAGACTTGAGGGTTATTTGTGGAGGCCCAATTAGGGACATAGAGTGAGGGCTCTTTTGTCTGCAACACAGACTTGAGGGTTATTTGTGGAGGCCAAATTACGAACATAGAGAGTGGGCACTTTTGTCTGTAGCACAGACTTGAGGGTTATTTGTGGAGGCCGAATTAGGGACAAAGAGAGAAGGCTCTTTTGCCTCCAGCACAGACTTGAGGGTTATTTGTGGAGGCCAAATTACGAACATAGAGAGTGGGCACTTTTGTCTGTAGCACAGGCTTGAGGGTTATTTGTGGAGGCCCAATTAAGAACGTAGAGATAGGGCTGTTTTAGGTGCGCCACAGACTTGAGGGTTATTTGTGGAGGCCCAATTACGGATGTAGAGAGAGGGATCTCTTGCCTGCGCCACAGACTTGAGGGTTATTTCTGGAGGCCCAATTATGGAGGTAGAGAGAGGGCTCTTTTCCCTGTGCCACAGACCTAAGGGTTATTTGTGGAGATCGAATTAGAGACTTAGAGATAGGGCTCTTTTGTCTGCAGCACAGACTTGAGGGTTATTTGTGGAGGCCCAATTTCAAACATAGAGAGAGGGCACTTTTGTATGCAGCACAGACTTGAGGGTTATTTGTGGAGGCCCAATTAGAGACATAGAGAGAGGGATCTCTTGCCTGAGCAACAGACTTGAGGGTTATTAGTGGAGGCCCAATTACGGATGTAGAGAGAGGGATCTCTTGCCTGCGCCACAGACTTGAGGTTTATTTGTGGAGGCCCAATTAGGGACATAGAGTGTGGGCTCTTTTGTCTGCAACACACACTTTAGGGCTGTTTGTGGAGGCCCAATTAGGGACATAGAAAGAGGGCACTTTTGTCTACAGCACATACTTGAGGGTTATTTGTGGAGGCCCAATTAGGGACATAGAGTGAGGGCTCTTTTCCCTGTGCCACAGACTTGAGGGTTATTTGTTGAGGCCCAAGTAGTGATATAGAGATAGGGCTCTTTTGTCTGCAGCACAGACTTGAGGGCTATTTGTGGAGGCCCAAATAGGGACGTAGAGATAGGGCTGTTTTAGGTGCGCCACAGACTTGAGGGTTACAGTGGGGCAAAAAAGTATTTAGTCAGCCACCAATTGTGCAAGTTCTCCCACTTAAAAAGATGAGAGAGGCCTGTAATTGACATCATAGGTAGACCTCAACTATGAGAGACAAAATGAGAAAACAAATCCAGACAATCACTGTTAGGTGATGGTTAACTATGCGGGGTTCCAGGCAATGAAGTAATCCAAACAACGTGTTGTAAGGCTAACAATATCTTTATTGATAGCATAAGGCAATAATGGATGTATAGTGCATTATTGCAAAAAGGTAAAATCAAAGCATAAGCAGAGTTCCATCACCAGAAGTGAGGAAAGAAAAAAAAAACATCATGGTCTGTGCAAAGACCAGGCATGGTTACAGTTCAGATACAAGTACATGCAGATAGCAGCCTACATAAAGAACAGAAGACATATATGTGTAGAACATAAGTATAAAGGACTACCCATGGTTCATAGCTCACATGTGATTGGTTTAAACATGAGCATCTCTTTCAGTATAGCATTTCTGGTAGTAATTGTACTTACTATAAAGCATCACACGATGGCAGTGTTGTGTATTGGCCTTTTTTTTTTTGAGCTATAGTTGTTTTGAGAACAGTCCTGATTACGGGTTTATTTTGTCTAGCTAGAGATATCTCAGCACCTGCCATCTACGTCTCAGATGTTTTGAGAACCAAACTTACAATGCGGAAAACAATGTAGATTGTTTTCACTTGTATTTTTCCACTCTCTGGCCAGACACAGTGGAAGAAAATGCCATGCGTTTAATTCTGCATAGAATGCTTTAACCAAATAACCTTAACACCCCTTCCGCATGGATTTTTTGAAACACTGTGGGGGAAAACTGTTATTTCAAAAGCACACAGAGACACAAATGATTTTATTTCAGACACATTTGTTCCAATCCCAATCTGGTTACCATGGTTATATGTTTTGTAGGAGAAAGTGCTTTCGTGAGAACGTCTGCGATATTTAGTTCAGATGGACAATACTCTAATTGTATAAATTTTTCCTGAATTGCATGCCTCACATTTTGGTATTTTACATGGATGTATTTCGTGCGATTATTGACATTTTCCGAAGCAGCTAGAGATAGACAGGATTGGGAATCTTCATACATTGTTATTGGTGTATTTATATTTACAGATAAATCTGTAAACAATTGTTTTAACCAATACGTTTCATTGATTGCCTCACTGAGGGCCGAGAATTCGGCTTCGCAGGTAGAAACGGCAATTAATGTTTGTTTTCTTGCTCTCCAGGCAATGGGTGTATTTGCAAACAAACAAACAAAACCACTCACAGACTTTCTGTCTCTCTCTTCTGCAAAAGAGCTGTCAGCATAAATCACAGGCATTTCAGCCTTGGTGGCTGATATTTTGAGACAAAGATCAGCTGTGCCTTTAAGATAGCGTAGGACCCTCTTTAAACCTGTCCAATCCCGCATGGATGGTTTGGCAACCTTACGACTAAGCACTCCAACTGAGTAAGCTAAGTCAGGGCGTGTCCATTGTGTTAAGTGTAGCAAACTTCCTACAGCTGAGTGATACAATGCAGGTTGAGGACAAGGTTCCTCACATGCATCACCCTTTAGGAAATCAAGAGTCATTGGTGTTTTGGTTGGTTTTGCATTTGACATTTCAAGTTGACTCAACAATTGGTCAATTTTTCTTTTCTGACTCAGATAGAACTCACCACTCTGAGCTCTAGTGACTTCAACACCTAGATAGTATTTCAGCTCACCTAGGTCTTTCAATTGAAAGTACTGTCTCAATTGTGTTGCAAACTCTTGTACAAGGTGCAAAGAACCAGTTGCTAGGCAAAAATCATCAACATACGTTAGCAACACTGTGTAATCACTTCCAGAACCTCTTACATACACACAAGGATCAGCAACAGACTTCTTAAACTTTAGCTCTAACAAAGCCTTATCTAAACATTGATGCCAACAACGTCCGGCCTGCTTCAGTCCGTACAGCGCCTTGCGCAGTCTGTACACCTTCTGAGAATTGTCACAAGCATAGCCAGGAGCCTGCTTCATGTACACAGTTTCAGGGAGCTCTGCATTCAAATATGCTGTGTCAACATCAAAATGATGGACAACAAGTCCACGCTGTGCAGCCAGAGAAAGTACCATACGTAAAGACTCTGGTCTAGCTGTGGGTGCATATGTGAGATCATAGTTCAAAAACCTCTCCTGTGCAAATCCCTGAGCAACAAGCCTGGCTTTGTACTGCACTGTATTATCAGGAAGAAGCTTCTTTCTGAAAACCCATCTGGAACCAACAGCTTTCTGGGATGGGGGCAAATCAGTGACCTCAAACACCTTTTGACTCACTAATGCCTCAAACTCCTTATCCATCGCTGTGTTCCACTTCTCTTGCTCTTCAACAGGCAGATGCAACATCTCCTGGAAAGACTGAGGTTCACAGGTAATCTGACACACTCTCACCTGCTGAATCACAAATCTGTCAGGCTTCACACCCTTTGTGGAGCGTGCAGACCTACGAGGAATTACCACTGCCTCTTCCTCATTGCTGTCCTCTGCCTTTTCACTACCTGAATCCCCCTTCAGATCCTGAACCTGCTCAGGTGAAATTTCCTCTTCCTTCACCTGAGGGGATCCTCTCACCACACTAGGAGACTGGGAACCAGAAGGCAGCTGAACTGGTTGTTGTCCAGCCACAGGAGCATGGACAGTTGGCTGTACACTAGATTGCAACAATACTTCTGAACTAGCATTCAACCTATCCCAACCAGTAGGGTGCTCAAAATTAGCACTTCTAGAGATTACCACACGACCATAGCCTGCAGAAAAACGGTAACCCTTAGATCTAGATGAATAACCAACAAACCTTAAGCGTTGTGCTTTTGGCTGGTTCTTCCTTCGCTGAGACTTAGGAATATGCACATATGCAAATGTTCCAAAAACACGCAGATGCTTCAGCGAAGGGCGCTTGCCAAACAAAAGGAAATAAGGAACTTCATTTACAGCTGAATTCCACACCCTGTTAGTCAGATACACTGCAGTCATGGTAGCCTCACCCCAAAAATGGGCTGGCACCTGGGCATCTAACATCAGGCTATTTCTAATGGTATTAACAACACCAATCTTCCTTTCAGCTATTCCGTTCTCAGCAGGAACACCAACATTGGCAAGTCTATGGGAGATTCCTTTTCTACGAAGCCAATTCTGAAACTCATGGCCTAGAAACTCTCCTCCACAATCCGATTGAAATTGACCTACTTGATAGCCATAATTTCTTTCCACCATTGCAACAAACTCCTTAAAGCGAGCAAAAGCCTCCGCTTTAGATTTGAGCAAATAACAAAACGTATAGCGAGTATGGTCATCCACCAAAAGGAACATGAAACGCGCCCCCCCCTCACTAGGAGCATTGGGGCCGGCTAAGTCTCCATGAACCAACTGAAAAGGCCTAGTTGACACTCTGTCACTTTTTCTAGCAATAGGAGCAGCCTTAATTTTCGATTGTTTGCACACAGTACAATCAAGAAAGTCATCACACTTTTTGGATCCTAACTCAGGATACACCTTGGCCAGTTGGGACAAACTTCCCCACCCGGGATGTCCCAGAACTCTGTGATAATAGTGAATGCATTTGTTATGTGGGGGAACATTGGAAATACAATTTCCTGACACAATCCCCTGCTTAGGAAGCATTTCATACAATTGATTCACTAACTTCCCCCTAGCACATTCTATCCCATCTTTTTCAATAGAACATCCAGTACCCTTGAACACAACAGTATAACCAGACTTTACCAGGGCTGGAACGCTAAGGAGGGAAAAGTCAAGTGTAGGTACACACAACACATTTTGCATATTTATCCCCAAACAAGGAATGTATACTTCACCCTGAAAGGACACATCAGCCATAGATCCATCAGCCAGAGCAACCTGTTGGACTTTAGGCTTGCTTTTTGATAACAACAACTGTTCATTGTTGACAATGATTTGACTACAGGCTGAGTCCAAAAGCCAAGTCTCTGGGGAACGTCTACTCACAGCCGTGAGCAAAGCAGACACCTGGGTACGTTGTCTAGGCGCTTGTTTCCCCTTCTTTCGTACGAACCTCTTTCCACTGGCTCCACCGGCTGGGCGAGGTGGCTGGGGACAGTCTCTCATGAAGTGTTGGGTCGAGTTGCACCGGAAACATCTCCTCACAGCACACGCAGCCTCTGTTCCAACTGGAAAACGCTGAGCTGAAGCCTCAGGAACAGCAACAGATGACTTACTCTGCATCTTCTCCAAATCACGAGCTTGCTGGATTTCTTGCAGGCGATTTGTAAGATAATCCACAGTTAGGTCTTGGGGCCTCAACGTCTGAGTTGCCTCGATGAGCATGTCAAAGCTCTTGTCCAAGCTTGACAGGATGATACAAGCTCTCTGGGTATCAGGGATCACAACATCCCGGTCCTCAAGTTCAAGAAACAAAGTCTTGACTTTATGGAGGTGGGTCATCACGTTTCCACCGGGCTGCAGCTTCAAGTTGTAAAGCTGACGTGATATACCAACAATGGCAGCAGAGGTTTGCTTGGAATAAAGGGCTTTAAGAGCTTCCCAACAGGCATGTGCGGTCTCCAAATTACTGATATGCAGTAGCTGTGATGATTCTAGTCCCAGAATCAAGTTGCCATAAGCACGATCCAAACACAACTGCACTTCTTCAGTAATAGCACCGGTTGGAGGTGCGTCTTTCACATACTTCCACAAACCTTCTTTTAGGAAGAAAGACTTGATCTTCACACACCAGGTCCGATAGTTTGTGCCATTCAAACGCTCAAAGGGCAGACTGGTTAGCCCTGCAGCAGCAGCCATGCTGACCACTCAAAGAAAAACACGTTTACTTCAAAATGCAGCCTTAAAAACAAACCCCGTTGTTACAGCTAGATCCAGCGCAGCAAAGAAAAACACAAAATTCTCTCTGGGCCACCATAACCTGTTAGGTGATGGTTAACTATGCGGGGTTCCAGGCAATGAAGTAATCCAAACAACGTGTTGTAAGGCTAACAATATCTTTATTGATAGCATAAGGCAATAATGGATGTATAGTGCATTATTGCAAAAAGGTAAAATCAAAGCATAAGCAGAGTTCCATCACCAGAAGTGAGGAAAGAAAAAAAAACATCATGGTCTGTGCAAAGACCAGGCATGGTTACAGTTCAGATACAAGTACATGCAGATAGCAGCCTACATAAAGAACAGAAGACATATATGTGTAGAACATAAGTATAAAGGACTACCCATGGTTCATAGCTCACATGTGATTGGTTTAAACATGAGCATCTCTTTCAGTATAGCATTTCTGGTAGTAATTGTACTTACTATAAAGCATCACACGATGGCAGTGTTGTGTATTGGCCTTTTTTTTTTTGAGCTATAGTTGTTTTGAGAACAGTCCTGATTACGGGTTTATTTTGTCTAGCTAGAGATATCTCAGCACCTGCCATCTACGTCTCAGATGTTTTGAGAACCAAACTTACAATGCGGAAAACAATGTAGATTGTTTTCACTTGTATTTTTCCACTCTCTGGCCAGACACAGTGGAAGAAAATGCCATGCGTTTAATTCTGCATAGAATGCTTTAACCAAATAACCTTAACAATCACATCTTTTTAAGTGGGAGAACTTGCACAATTGGTGGCTGACCAAATACTTTTTTGCCCCACTGTATTTGTGGAGGCGCAATTAGGGACATAGAGAGAGGGCTCTTTTGTCTGCAACACACACTTTAGGGCTGTTTGTGGAGGCCCAATTAGGGACATAGAGATAGGGCTCTTTTGTCTGCAGCACAGACTTGAGGGTTATTTGTGGCGGCCCAATTAGGGACGTAGAGATAGGGCACTTTTGTCTGCAGCGCAGACTTGAGGGTTATTTGTGGAGGCCCAATTAGGGACGTAGAGATAGGGCACTTTTGTCTGCAGCGCAGACTTGAGGGTTATTTGTGGAGGCCCAATTAAGAACGTAGAGATAGGGCTGTTTTAGGTGCGCCACAGACTTGAGGGTTATTTGTGGAGGCCCAATTAGGGACATAGAGTGAGGGCTCTTTTGTCTGCAACACAGACTTGAGGGTTATTTGTGGAGGCCAAATTACGAACATAGAGAGTGGGCATTTTGTCTGTAGCACAGACTTGAGGGTTATTTGTGGAGGCCCAATTAGGGACAAAGAGAGAAGGCTCTTTTGCCTCCAGCACAGACTTGAGGGTTATTTGTGGAGGCCAAATTACGAACATAGAGAGTGGGCACTTTTGTCTGTAGCACAGGCTTGAGGGTTATTTGTGGAGGCCCAATTAAGAACGTAGAGATAGGGCTGTTTTAGGTGCGCCACAGACTTGAGGGTTATTTGTGGAGGCCCAATTAGGGACAAAGATGTAGAGAGAGGGATCTCTTGCCTGCGCCACAGACTTGAGGGTTATTTCTGGAGGCCCAATTATGGAGGTAGAGAGAGGGCTCTTTTCCCTGTGCCACAGACCTAAGGGTTATTTGTGGAGATCGAATTAGAGACTTAGAGATAGGGCTCTTTTGTCTGCAGCACAGACTTGAGGGTTATTTGTGGAGGCCGAATTTCAAACATAGAGAGAGGGCACTTTTGTATGCAGCACAGACTTGAGGGTTATTTGTGGAGGCCCAATTAGAGACATAGAGAGAGGGATCTCTTGCCTGAGCAACAGACTTGAGGGTTATTAGTGGAGGCCCAATTACGGATGTAGAGAGAGGGATCTCTTGGCTGCGCCACAGACTTGAGGTTTATTTGTGGAGGCCCAATTAGGGACATAGAAAGAGGGCACTTTTGTCTACAGCACATACTTGAGGGTTTTTTGTGGAGGCCCAATTAGGGACATAGAGTGAGGGCTCTTTTCCCTGTGCCACAGACTTGAGGGTTATTTGTTGAGGCCCAAGTAGTGATATAGAGATAGGGCTCTTTTGTCTGCAGCACAGACTTGAGGGCTATTTGTGGAGGCCCAAATAGGGACGTAGAGATAGGGCTGTTTTAGGTGCGCCACAGACTTGAGGGTTACAGTGGGGCAAAAAAGTATTTAGTCAGCCACCAATTGTGCAAGTTCTCCCACTTAAAAAGATGAGAGAGGCCTGTAATTGACATCATAGGTAGACCTCAACTATGAGAGACAAAATGAGAAAACAAATCCAGACAATCACATCTTTTTAAGTGGGAGAACTTGCACAATTGGTGGCTGACCAAATACTTTTTTGCCCCACTGTATTTGTGGAGGCCCAATTAGGGACATAGAGAGAGGGCTCTTTTGTCTGCAACACACACTTTAGGGCTGTTTGTGGAGGCCCAATTAGGGACATAGAGATAGGGCTCTTTTGTCTGCAGCACAGACTTGAGGGTTATTTGTGGCGGCCCAATTAGGGACGTAGATATAGGGCACTTTTGTCTGCAGCACAGACTTGAGGGTTATTTGTGGAGGCCCAAATAGGGACGTAGAGATAGGGCACTTTTGTCTGTAGCACAGGCTTGAGGGTTATTTGTGGCGGCCCAATTAGGGACGTAGAGATAGGGCACTTTTGTCTGCAGCGCAGACTTGAGGGTTATTTGTGGAGGCCCAATTAAGAACGTAGAGATAGGGCTGTTTTAGGAGCGCCACAGACTTGAGGGTTATTTGTGGAGGCCCAATTAGGGACATAGAGTGAGGGCTCTTTTGTCTGCAACACAGACTTGAGGGTTATTTGTGGAGGCCAAATTACGAACATAGAGAGTGGGCACTTTTGTCTGTAGCACAGACTTGAGGGTTATTTGTGGAGGCCCAATTAGGGACAAAGAGAGAAGGCTCTTTTGCCTCCAGCACAGACTTGAGGGTTATTTGTGGAGGCCCAATTAAGAACATAGAGAGAGGGATCTTTTGCCTGCTCCACAGACTTGAGGGTTATTTGTGGAGGCCCAATTAGGGACATAGAGATAGGGCTGTTTTGCCTGCGCCACAGACTTGAGGGTTATTTGTGGAAGCTCAATTACTGAAATAGAGATAGGGGTCTTTTGTCTGCAGCACAGACTTGAGGGTTATTTGTGGAGGCCCAATTAGGGACGTAGAGATAGGGCACATTTGTCTGCAGCACAGACTTGAGGGTTATTTGTGGAGGCCCAATTAGGGACATAGAGAGAGGGCTATTTTGCCTGCAGCACACATTTGAGGGTTGTTTGTGGAGGCCCAATTAGGGACATAGAAAGAGGGCACTTTTGTCTGCAGCACAGACTTGAGGGTTATTTGTGGAGGCCCAATTACGGATGTAGAGAGAGGGATCTCTTGCCTGCGCCACAGACTTGAGGGTTATTTGTGGAGGCCCAATTAGGGACATAGAGATAGGGATCTCTTGCCTGCGCCACAGACAGTTATTTGTGGAGGCCCAAGTATTGACATAGAGATAGGGCTGTTTTAGTTGCGCCACAGACTTGAGGGTTATTTGTGGAGGCCCAATTAGGGACGTAGAGATAGGGCACATTTGTCTGCAGCACAGACTTGAGGGTTATTTGTGGAGGCCCAATTAGGGACATAGAGAGAGGGCTATTTTGCCTGCAGCACACATTTGAGGGTTGTTTGTGGAGGCCCAATTAGGGACATAGAAAGAGGGCACTTTTGTCTGCAGCACAGACTTGAGGGTTATTTGTGGAGGCCCAATTACGGATGTAGAGAGAGGGATCTCTTGCCTGCGCCACAGACTTGAGGGTTATTTGTGGAGGCCCAATTAGGGACATAGAGATAGGGATCTCTTGCCTGCGCCACAGACAGTTATTTGTGGAGGCCCAAGTATTGACATAGAGATAGGGCTGTTTTAGTTGCGCCACAGACTTGAGGGTTATTTGTGGAGGCCCAATTAGGGACATAGAGTGTGGGCTCTTTTGTCTGCAACACACACTTTAGGGCTGTTCGTGGAGGCCCAATAAGGGACGTAGAGAGAGGGCTCTTTTCTCTGTGCCACAGACTTGAGGGTTATTTGTGGAGGCCCAAGTAGTGACATAGAGATAGGGCTCTTTTGTCTGCAGCATAGATTGAGGGTTATTTGTGGAGGCCCAATTAAGAACATAGAGAGAGGGATCTTTTGCCTGAGCCACAGACTTGAGGGTTATTTGTGGAGGCCCAATTAAGAACATAGAGAGAGGGATCTTTTGCCTGCTCCACAGACTTGAGGGTTATTTGTGGAGGCCCAATTAGGGACATAGAGTGTGGACTCTTTTGTCTGCAACACACACTTTAGGGCTGTTTGTGGAGGCCCAATTAGGGACATAGAAAGAGGGCACTTTTGTCTACAGCACATACTTGAGGGTTTTTTGTGGAGGCCCAATTAGGGACATAGAGTGAGGGCTCTTTTCCCTGTGCCACAGACTTGAGGGTTATTTGTTGAGGCCCAAGTAGTGATATAGAGATAGGGCTCTTTTGTCTGCAGCACAGACTTGAGGGCTATTTGTGGAGGCCCAAATAGGGACGTAGAGATAGGGCTGTTTTAGGTGCGCCACAGACTTGAGGGTTACAGTGGGGCAAAAAAGTATTTAGTCAGCCACCAATTGTGCAAGTTCTCCCACTTAAAAAGATGAGAGAGGCCTGTAATTGACATCATAGGTAGACCTCAACTATGAGAGACAAAATGAGAAAACAAATCCAGACAATCACATCTTTTTAAGTGGGAGAACTTGCACAATTGGTGGCTGACCAAATACTTTTTTGCCCCACTGTATTTGTGGAGGCCCAATTAGGGACATAGAGAGAGGGCTCTTTTGTCTGCAACACACACTTTAGGGCTGTTTGTGGAGGCCCAATTAGGGACATAGAGATAGGGCTCTTTTGTCTGCAGCACAGACTTGAGGGTTATTTGTGGCGGCCCAATTAGGGACGTAGAGATAGGGCACTTTTGTCTGCAGCGCAGACTTGAGGGTTATTTGTGGAGGCCCAAATAGGGACGTAGAGATAGGGCACTTTTGTCTGCAGCACAGGCTTGAGGGTTATTTGTGGCGGCCCAATTAGGGACGTAGAGATAGGGCACTTTTGTCTGCAGCGCAGACTTGAGGGTTATTTGTGGAGGCCCAATTAAGAACGTAGAGATAGGGCTGTTTTAGGTGCGCCACAGACTTGAGGGTTATTTGTGGAGGCCCAATTAGGGACATAGAGTGAGGGCTCTTTTGTCTGCAACACAGACTTGAGGGTTATTTGTGGAGGCCCAATTAGGGACAAAGAGAGAAGGCTCTTTTGCCTCCAGCACAGACTTGAGGGTTATTTGTGGAGGCCCAATTAAGAACATAGAGAGAGGGATCTCTTGCCTGTGCAACAGACTTGAGGGTTATTTGTGGAGGCCCAAATAGGGACGTAGAGATAGGGCACTTTTGTCTGCAGCACAGGCTTGAGGGTTATTTGTGGCGGCCCAATTAGGGACGTAGAGATAGGGCACTTTTGTCTGCAGCGCAGACTTGAGGGTTATTTGTGGAGGCCCAATTAAGAACGTAGAGATAGGGCTGTTTTAGGTGCGCCACAGACTTGAGGGTTATTTGTGGAGGCCCAATTAGGGACATAGAGTGAGGGCTCTTTTGTCTGCAACACAGACTTGAGGGTTATTTGTGGAGGCCCAATTAGGGACAAAGAGAGAAGGCTCTTTTGCCTCCAGCACAGACTTGAGGGTTATTTGTGGAGGCCCAATTAAGAACATAGAGAGAAGGCTCTTTTGCCTCCAGCACAGACTTGAGGGTTATTTGTGGAGGCCCAATTAAGAACATAGAGAGAGGGATCTCTTGCCTGAGCAACAGACTTGAGGGTTATTTGTGGAGGCCCAATTACGGATGTAGAGAGAGGGATCTCTTGCCTGCGCCACAGACAGTTATTTGTGGAGGCCCAAGTAGTGACATAGAGATAGGGCTGTTTTAGTTGCGCCACAGACTTGAGGGTTATTTGTGGAGGCCCAATTAGGGACATAGAGTGTGGGCTCTTTTGTCTGCAACACACACTTTAGGGCTGTTCGTGGAGGCCCAATAAGGGACGTAGAGAGAGGGCTCTTTTCTCTGTGCCACAGACTTGAGGGTTATTTGTGGAGGCCCAAGTAGTGACATAGAGATAGGGCTCTTTTGTCTGCAGCATAGATTGAGGGTTATTTGTGGAGGCCCAATTAAGAACATAGAGAGAGGGATCTTTTGCCTGAGCCACAGACTTGAGGGTTATTTGTGGAGGCCCAATTAAGAACATAGAGAGAGGGATCTTTTGCCTGCTCCACAGACTTGAGGGTTATTTGTGGAGGCCCAATTAGGGACATAGAGATAGGGCTGTTTTGCGTGCGCCACAGACTTGACGGTTATTTGTGGAGGCCCAATTAGGGACATAGAGTGTGGGCTCTTTTGTCTGCAACACACACTTTAGGGCTGTTTGTGGAGGCCCAATTAGGGACATAGAAAGAGGGCACTTTTGTCTACAGCACATACTTGAGGGTTATTTGTGGAGGCCCAATTAGGGACATAGAGTGAGGGCTCTTTTCCCTGTGCCACAGACTTGAGGGTTATTTGTTGAGGCCCAAGTAGTGATATAGAGATAGGGCTTTTTTGTCTGCAGCACAGACTTGAGGGCTATTTGTGGAGGCCCAAATAGGGACGTAGAGATAGGGCTGTTTTAGGTGCGCCACAGACTTGAGGGTTACAGTGGGGCAAAAAAGTATTTAGTCAGCCACCAATTGTGCAAGTTCTCCCACTTAAAAAGATGAGAGAGGCCTGTAATTGACATCATAGGTAGACCTCAACTATGAGAGACAAAATGAGAAAACAAATCCAGACAATCACATCTTTTTAAGTGGGAGAACTTGCACAATTGGTGGCTGACCAAATACTTTTTTGCCCCACTGTATTTGTGGAGGCCCAATTAGGGACATAGAGAGAGGGCTCTTTTGTCTGCAACACACACTTTAGGGCTGTTTGTGGAGGCCCAATTAGGGACATAGAGATAGGGCTCTTTTGTCTGCAGCACAGACTTGAGGGTTATTTGTGGCGGCCCAATTAGGGACGTAGATATAGGGCACTTTTGTCTGCAGCACAGACTTGAGGGTTATTTGTGGAGGCCCAATTAAGAACGTAGAGATAGGGCTGTTTTAGGTGCGCCACAGACTTGAGGGTTATTTGTGGAGGCCCAATTAGGGACATAGAGTGAGGGTTCTTTTGTCTGCAACACAGACTTGAGGGTTATTTGTGGAGGCCAAATTACGAACATAGAGAGTGGGCACTTTTGTCTGTAGCACAGACTTGAGGGTTATTTGTGGAGGCCCAATTAGGGACAAAGAGAGAAGGCTCTTTTGCCTCCAGCACAGACTTGAGGGTTATTTGTGGAGGCCCAATTAAGAACATAGAGAGAGGGATCTTTTGCCTGCTCCACAGACTTGAGGGTTATTTGTGGAGGCCGAATTAGGGACATAGAGATAGGGCTGTTTTGCCTGCGCCACAGACTTGAGGGTTATTTGTGGAAGCTCAATTAGGGAAATAGAGATAGGGCTCTTTTGTCTGCAGCACAGACTTGAGGGTTATTTGTGGAGGCCCAATTAGGGACGTAGAGATAGGGCACATTTGTCTGCACCACAGACTTGAGGGTTATTTGTGGAGGCCCAATTAGGGACATAGAGAGAGGGCTATTTTGCCTGCAGCACACATTTGAGGGTTGTTTGTGGAGGCCCAATTAGGGACATAGAAAGAGGGCACTTTTGTCTGCAGCACAGACTTGAGGGTTATTTGTGGAGGCCCAATTACGGATGTAGAGAGAGGGATCTCTTGCCTGCGCCACAGACTTGAGGGTTATTTGTGGAGGCCCAATTAGGGACATAGAGATAGGGATCTCTTGCCTGCGCCACAGACAGTTATTTGTGGAGGCCCAAGTAGTGACATAGAGATAGGGCTGTTTTAGTTGCGCCACAGACTTGAGGGTTATTTGTGGAGGCCCAATTAGGGACATAGAGTGTGGGCTCTTTTGTCTGCAACACACACTTTAGGGCTGTTCGTGGAGGCCCAATAAGGGACGTAGAGAGAGGGCTCTTTTCTCTGTGCCACAGACTTGAGGGTTATTTGTGGAGGCCCAAGTAGTGACATAGAGATAGGGCTCTTTTGTCTGCAGCATAGATTGAGGGTTATTTGTGGAGGCCCAATTAAGAACATAGAGAGAGGGATCTTTTGCCTGAGCCACAGACTTGAGGGTTATTTGTGGAGGCCCAATTAAGAACATAGAGAGAGGGATCTTTTGCCTGCTCCACAGACTTGAGGGTTATTTGTGGAGGCCCAATTAGGGACATAGAGATAGGGCTGTTTTGTCTGCAGCACAGACTTGAGGGCTATTTGTGGAGGCCCAAATAGGGACGTAGAGATAGGGCACTTTTGTCTGCAGCACAGGCTTGAGGGTTATTTGTGGCGGCCCAATTAGGGACATAGAGATAGGGCTGTTTTGCGTGCGCCACAGACTTGACGGTTATTTGTGGAGGCCCAATTAGGGACATAGAGTGTGGGCTCTTTTGTCTGCAACACACACTTTAGGGCTGTTTGTGGAGGCCCAATTAGGGACATAGAAAGAGGGCACTTTTGTCTACAGCACATACTTGAGGGTTATTTGTGGAGGCCCAATTAGGGACATAGAGTGAGGGCTCTTTTCCCTGTGCCACAGACTTGAGGGTTATTTGTTGAGGCCCAAGTAGTGATATAGAGATAGGGCTCTTTTGTCTGCAGCACAGACTTGAGGGCTATTTGTGGAGGCCCAAATAGGGACGTAGAGATAGGGCTGTTTTAGGTGCGCCACAGACTTGAGGGTTACAGTGGGGCAAAAAAGTATTTAGTCAGCCACCAATTGTGCAAGTTCTCCCACTTAAAAAGATGAGAGAGGCCTGTAATTGACATCATAGGTAGACCTCAACTATGAGAGACAAAATGAGAAAACAAATCCAGACAATCACATCTTTTTAAGTGGGAGAACTTGCACAATTGGTGGCTGACCAAATACTTTTTTGCCCCACTGTATTTGTGGAGGCCCAATTAGGGACATAGAGAGAGGGCTCTTTTGTCTGCAACACACACTTTAGGGATGTTTGTGGAGGCCCAATTAGGGACATAGAGATAGGGCTCTTTTGTCTGCAGCACAGACTTGAGGGTTATTTGTGGCGGCCCAATTAGGGACGTAGAGATAGGGCACTTTTGTCTGCAGCGCAGACTTGAGGGTTATTTGTGGAGGCCCAAATAGGGACGTAGAGATAGGGCACTTTTGTCTGCAGCACAGGCTTGAGGGTTATTTGTGGCGGCCCAATTAGGGACGTAGAGATAGGGCACTTTTGTCTGCAGCGCAGACTTGAGGGTTATTTGTGGAGGCCCAATTAAGAACGTAGAGATAGGGCTGTTTTAGGTGCGCCACAGACTTGAGGGTTATTTGTGGAGGCCCAATTAGGGACATAGAGTGAGGGCTCTTTTGTCTGCAACACAGACTTGAGGGTTATTTGTGGAGGCCCAATTAGGGACATAGAGTGAGGGCTCTTTTGTCTGCAACACAGACTTGAGGGTTATTTGTGGAGGCCCAATTAGGGACAAAGATGTAGAGAGAGGGATCTCTTGCCTGCGCCACAGACTTGAGGGTTATTTCTGGAGGCCCAATTATGGAGGTAGAGAGAGGGCTCTTTTCCCTGTGCCACAGACCTAAGGGTTATTTGTGGAGATCAAATTAGAGACTTAGAGATAGGGCTCTTTTGCCTCCAGCACAGACTTGAGGGTTATTTCTGGAGGCCCAATTTCAAACATAGAGAGAGGGCACTTTTGTCTGCAGCACAGACTTGAGGGTTATTTGTGGAGGCCCAATTAGAGACATAGAGAGAGGGATCTCTTGCCTGAGCAACAGACTTGAGGGTTATTAGTGGAGGCCCAATTACTGATGTAGAGAGAGGGATCTCTTGCCTGCGCCACAGACTTGAGGGTTATTTGTGGAGGCCCAAATAGGGACGTAGAGATAGGGCTGTTTTAGTTGCACCACAGACTTGAGGGTTATTTGTGGAGGCCCAATTAGGGACATAGAGTGTGGGCTCTTTTGTCTGCAACACACACTTTAGGGCTGTTTGTGGAGGCCCAATTAGGGACATAGAAAGAGGGCACTTTTGTCTACAGCACATACTTGAGGGTTATTTGTGGAGGCCCAATTAGGGACATAGAGTGAGGACTCTTTTCCCTGTGCCACAGACTTGAGGGTTATTTGTTGAGGCCCAAGTAGTGATATAGAGATAGGGCTCTTTTGTCTGCAGCACAGACTTGAGGGCTATTTGTGGAGGCCCAAATAGGAACGTAGAGATAGGGCTGTTTTAGGTGTGCCACAGACTTGAGGGTTACAGTGGGGCAAAAAAGTATTTAGTCAGCCACCAGTTGTGCAAGTTCTCCCACTTAAAAAGATGAGAGAGGCCTGTAATTGACATCATAGGTAGACCTCAACTATGAGAGACAAAATGAGAAAACAAATCCAGACAATCACATCTTTTTAAGTGGGAGAACTTGCACAATTGGTGGCTGACCAAATACTTTTTTGCCCCACTGTATTTGTGGAGGCCCAATTAGGGACATAGAGAGAGGGCTCTTTTGTCTGCAACACACACTTTAGGGCTGTTTGTGGAGGCCCAATTAGGGACATAGAGATAGGCCTCTTTTGTCTGCAGCACAGACTTGAGGGTTATTTGTGGCGGCCCAATTAGGGACGTAGAGATAGGGCACTTTTGTCTGCAGCGCAGACTTGAGGGTTATTTGTGGAGGCCCAAATAGGGACGTAGAGATAGGGCACTTTTGTCTGCAGCACAGGCTTGAGGGTTATTTGTGGCGGCCCAATTAGGGACGTAGAGATAGGGCACTTTTGTCTGCAGCGCAGACTTGAGGGTTATTTGTGGAGGCCCAATTAAGAACGTAGAGATAGGGCTGTTTTAGGTGCGCCACAGACTTGAGGGTTATTTGTGGAGGCCCAATTAGGGACATAGAGTGAGGGCTCTTTTGTCTGCAACACAGACTTGAGGGTTATTTGTGGAGGCCCAATTAGAGACATAGAGAGAGGGCTGTTTTAGGTGCGCCACAGACTTGAGGGTTACAGTGGGGCAAAAAAGTATTTAGTCAGCCACCAATTGTGCAAGTTCTCCCACTTAAAAAGATGAGAGAGGCCTGTAATTGACATCATAGGTAGACCTCAACTATGAGAGACAAAATGAGAAAACAAATCCAGACAATCACATCTTTTTAAGTGGGAGAACTTGCACAATTGGTGGCTGACCAAATACTTTTTTGCCCCACTGTATTTGTGGAGGCCCAATTAGGGACATAGAGAGAGGGCTCTTTTGTCTGCAACACACACTTTAGGGCTGTTTGTGGAGGCCCAATTAGGGACATAGAGATAGGGCTCTTTTGTCTGCAGCACAGACTTGTGGGTTATTTGTGGCGGCCCAATTAGGGACGTAGAGATAGGGCACTTTTGTCTGCAGCGCAGACTTGAGGGTTATTTGTGGAGGCCCAAATAGGGACGTAGAGATAGGGCACTTTTGTCTGCAGCACAGGCTTGAGGGTTATTTGTGGCGGCCCAATTAGGGACGTAGAGATAGGGCACTTTTGTCTGCAGCGCAGACTTGAGGGTTATTTGTGGAGGCCCAATTAAGAACGTAGAGATAGGGCTGTTTTAGGTGCGCCACAGACTTGAGGGTTATTTGTGGAGGCCCAATTACGGATGTAGAGAGAGGGATCTCTTGCCTGCGCCACAGACTTGAGGGTTATTTCTGGAGGCCCAATTATGGAGGTAGAGAGAGGGCTCTTTTCCCTGTGCCACAGACCTAAGGGTTATTTGTGGAGATCGAATTAGAGACTTAGAGATAGGGCTCTTTTGCCTCCAGCACAGACTTGAGGGTTATTTCTGGAGGCACAATTTCAAACATAGAGAGAGGGCACTTTTGTCTGCAGCACAGACTTGAGGGTTATTTGTGGAGGCCCAATTAGAGACATAGAGAGAGGGATCTCTTGCCTGAGCAACAGACTTGAGGGTTATTTGTTGAGGCCCAAGTAGTGATATAGAGATAGGGCTCTTTTGTCTGCAGCACAGACTTGAGGGCTATTTGTGGAGGCCCAAATAGGGACGTAGAGATAGGGCTGTTTTAGGTGTGCCACAGACTTGAGGGTTACAGTGGGGCAAAAAAGTATTTAGTCAGCCACCAATTGTGCAAGTTCTCCCACTTAAAAAGATGAGAGAGGCCTGTAATTGACATCATAGGTAGACCTCAACTATGAGAGACAAAATGAGAAAACAAATCCAGACAATCACATCTTTTTAAGTGGGAGAACTTGCACAATTGGTGGCTGACCAAATACTTTTTTGCCCCACTGTATTTGTGGAGGCCCAATTAGGGACATAGAGAGAGGGCTCTTTTGTCTGCAACACACACTTTAGGGCTGTTTGTGGAGGCCCAATTAGGGACATAGAGATAGGGCTCTTTTGTCTGCAGCACAGACTTGAGGGTTATTTGTGGCGGCCCAATTAGGGACGTAGAGATAGGGCACTTTTGTCTGCAGCACAGGCTTGAGGGTTATTTGTGGAGGCCCAAATAGGGACGTAGAGATAGGGCACTTTTGTCTGCAGCACAGGCTTGAGGGTTATTTGTGGCGGCCCAATTAGGGACGTAGAGATAGGGCACTTTTGTCTGCAGCGCAGACTTGAGGGTTATTTGTGGAGGCCCAATTAAGAACGTAGAGATAGGGCTGTTTTAGGTGCGCCACAGACTTGAGGGTTATTTGTGGAGGCCCAATTAAGAACATAGAGAGAGGGATCTTTTGCCTGCTCCACAGACTTGAGGGTTATTTGTGGAGGCCCAATTAGGGACATAGAGATAGGGCTGTTTTGCGTGCGCCACAGACTTGACGGTTATTTGTGGAGGCCCAATTAGGGACATAGAGTGTGGGCTCTTTTGTCTGAAACACACACTTTAGGGCTGTTTGTGGAGGCCCAATTAGGGACATAGAAAGAGGGCACTTTTCCCTGTGCCACAGACTTGAGGGTTATTTGTTGAGGCCCAAGTAGTGATATAGAGATAGGGCTCTTTTGTCTGCAGCACAGACTTGAGGGCTATTTGTGGAGGCCCAATTAGGGACATAGAGTGAGGGCTCTTTTCCCTGTGCCACAGACTTGAGGGTTATTTGTTGAGGCCCAAGTAGTGATATAGAGATAGGGCTCTTTTGTCTGCAGCACAGACTTGAGGGCTATTTGTGGAGGCCCAAATAGGGACGTAGAGATAGGGCTGTTTTAGGTGCGCCACAGACTTGAAGGTTACAGTGGGGCAAAAAAGTATTTAGTCAGCCACCAATTGTGCAAGTTCTCCCACTTAAAAAGATGAGAGAGGCCTGTAATTGACATCATAGGTAGACCTCAACTATGAGAGACAAAATGAGAAAACAAATCCAGACAATCACATCTTTTTAAGTGGGAGAACTTGCACAATTGGTGGCTGACCAAATACTTTTTTGCCCCACTGTATTTGTGGAGGCCCAATTAGGGACATAGAGTGAGGGCTCTTTTCCCTGTGCCACAGACTTGAGGGTTATTTGTTGAGGCCCAAGTAGTGATATAGAGATAGGGCTCTTTTGTCTGCAGCACAGACTTGAGGGCTATTTGTGGAGGCCCAAATAGGGACGTAGAGATAGGGCTGTTTTAGGTGCGCCACAGACTTGAGGGTTACAGTGGGGCAAAAAAGTATTTAGTCAGCCACCAATTGTGCAAGTTCTCCCACTTAAAAAGATGAGAGAGGCCTGTAATTGACATCATAGGTAGACCTCAACTATGAGAGACAAAATGAGAAAACAAATCCAGACAATCACATCTTTTTAAGTGGGAGAACTTGCACAATTGGTGGCTGACCAAATACTTTTTTGCCCCACTGTATTTGTGGAGGCCCAATTAGGGACATAGAGAGAGGGCTCTTTTGTCTGCAACACACACTTTAGGGCTGTTTGTGGAGGCCCAATAAGGGACATAGAGATAGGGCTCTTTTGTCTGCAGCACAGACTTGAGGGTTATTTGTGGCGGCCCAATTAGGGACGTAGAGATAGGGCACTTTTGTCTGCAGCGCAGACTTGAGGGTTATTTGTGGAGGCCCAAATAGGGACGTAGAGATAGGGCACTTTTGTCTGCAGCACAGGCTTGAGGGTTATTTGTGGCGGCCCAATTAGGGACGTAGAGATAGGGCACTTTTGTCTGCAGCGCAGACTTGAGGGTTATTTGTGGAGGCCCAATTAAGAACGTAGATATAGGGCTGTTTTAGGTGCGCCACAGACTTGAGGGTTATTTGTGGAGGCCCAATTAGGGACAAAGAGAGAAGGCTCTTTTGCCTCCAGCACAGACTTGAGGGTTATTTGTGGAGGCCCAATTAAGAACATAGAGAGAGGGATCTCTTGCCTGAGCAACAGACTTGAGGGTTATTTGTGGAGGCCCATATAGGGACGTAGAGAGTGGGCACTTTTGTCTGCAGCACAGGCTTGAGGGTTATTTGTGGCGGCCCAATTAGGGACGTAGAGATAGGGCACTTTTGTCTGCAGCGCAGACTTGAGGGTTATTTGTGGAGGCCCAATTAAGAACGTAGAGATAGGGCTGTTTTAGGTGCGCCACAGACTTGATGGTTATTTGTGGAGGCCCAATTACGGATGTAGAGAGAGGGATCTCTTGCCTGCGCCACAGACTTGAGGGTTATTTCTGGAGGCCCAATTATGGAGGTAGAGAGAGGGATCTCTTGCCTGCGCCACAGACTTGAGGGTTATTTGTGGAGGCCCAATTAGGGACATAGAGATAGGGATCTCTTGCCTGCGCCACAGACAGTTATTTGTGGAGGCCCAAGTATTGACATAGAGATAGGGCTGTTTTAGTTGCGCCACAGACTTGAGGGTTATTTGTGGAGGCCCAATTAGGGACATAGAGTGTGGGCTCTTTTGTCTGCAACACACACTTTAGGGCTGTTCGTGGAGGCCCAATAAGGGACGTAGAGAGAGGGCTCTTTTCTCTGTGCCACAGACTTGAGGGTTATTTGTGGAGGCCCAAGTAGTGACATAGAGATAGGGCTCTTTTGTCTGCAGCATAGATTGAGGGTTATTTGTGGAGGCCCAATTAAGAACATAGAGAGAGGGATCTTTTGCCTGAGCCACAGACTTGAGGGTTATTTGTGGAGGCCCAATTAAGAACATAGAGAGAGGGATCTTTTGCCTGCTCCACAGACTTGAGGGTTATTTGTGGAGGCCCAATTAGGGACATAGAGTGTGGACTCTTTTGTCTGCAACACACACTTTAGGGCTGTTTGTGGAGGCCCAATTAGGGACATAGAAAGAGGGCACTTTTGTCTACAGCACATACTTGAGGGTTTTTTGTGGAGGCCCAATTAGGGACATAGAGTGAGGGCTCTTTTCCCTGTGCCACAGACTTGAGGGTTATTTGTTGAGGCCCAAGTAGTGATATAGAGATAGGGCTCTTTTGTCTGCAGCACAGACTTGAGGGCTATTTGTGGAGGCCCAAATAGGGACGTAGAGATAGGGCTGTTTTAGGTGCGCCACAGACTTGAGGGTTACAGTGGGGCAAAAAAGTATTTAGTCAGCCACCAATTGTGCAAGTTCTCCCACTTAAAAAGATGAGAGAGGCCTGTAATTGACATCATAGGTAGACCTCAACTATGAGAGACAAAATGAGAAAACAAATCCAGACAATCACATCTTTTTAAGTGGGAGAACTTGCACAATTGGTGGCTGACCAAATACTTTTTTGCCCCACTGTATTTGTGGAGGCCCAATTAGGGACATAGAGAGAGGGCTCTTTTGTCTGCAACACACACTTTAGGGCTGTTTGTGGAGGCCCAATTAGGGACATAGAGATAGGGCTCTTTTGTCTGCAGCACAGACTTGAGGGTTATTTGTGGCGGCCCAATTAGGGACGTAGAGATAGGGCACTTTTGTCTGCAGCGCAGACTTGAGGGTTATTTGTGGAGGCCCAAATAGGGACGTAGAGATAGGGCACTTTTGTCTGCAGCACAGGCTTGAGGGTTATTTGTGGCGGCCCAATTAGGGACGTAGAGATAGGGCACTTTTGTCTGCAGCGCAGACTTGAGGGTTATTTGTGGAGGCCCAATTAAGAACGTAGAGATAGGGCTGTTTTAGGTGCGCCACAGACTTGAGGGTTATTTGTGGAGGCCCAATTAGGGACATAGAGTGAGGGCTCTTTTGTCTGCAACACAGACTTGAGGGTTATTTGTGGAGGCCCAATTAGGGACAAAGAGAGAAGGCTCTTTTGCCTCCAGCACAGACTTGAGGGTTATTTGTGGAGGCCCAATTAAGAACATAGAGAGAGGGATCTCTTGCCTGTGCAACAGACTTGAGGGTTATTTGTGGAGGCCCAAATAGGGACGTAGAGATAGGGCACTTTTGTCTGCAGCACAGGCTTGAGGGTTATTTGTGGCGGCCCAATTAGGGACGTAGAGATAGGGCACTTTTGTCTGCAGCGCAGACTTGAGGGTTATTTGTGGAGGCCCAATTAAGAACGTAGAGATAGGGCTGTTTTAGGTGCGCCACAGACTTGAGGGTTATTTGTGGAGGCCCAATTAGGGACATAGAGTGAGGGCTCTTTTGTCTGCAACACAGACTTGAGGGTTATTTGTGGAGGCCCAATTAGGGACAAAGAGAGAAGGCTCTTTTGCCTCCAGCACAGACTTGAGGGTTATTTGTGGAGGCCCAATTAAGAACATAGAGAGAAGGCTCTTTTGCCTCCAGCACAGACTTGAGGGTTATTTGTGGAGGCCCAATTAAGAACATAGAGAGAGGGATCTCTTGCCTGAGCAACAGACTTGAGGGTTATTTGTGGAGGCCCAATTACGGATGTAGAGAGAGGGATCTCTTGCCTGCGCCACAGACAGTTATTTGTGGAGGCCCAAGTAGTGACATAGAGATAGGGCTGTTTTAGTTGCGCCACAGACTTGAGGGTTATTTGTGGAGGCCCAATTAGGGACATAGAGTGTGGGCTCTTTTGTCTGCAACACACACTTTAGGGCTGTTCGTGGAGGCCCAATAAGGGACGTAGAGAGAGGGCTCTTTTCTCTGTGCCACAGACTTGAGGGTTATTTGTGGAGGCCCAAGTAGTGACATAGAGATAGGGCTCTTTTGTCTGCAGCATAGATTGAGGGTTATTTGTGGAGGCCCAATTAAGAACATAGAGAGAGGGATCTTTTGCCTGAGCCACAGACTTGAGGGTTATTTGTGGAGGCCCAATTAAGAACATAGAGAGAGGGATCTTTTGCCTGCTCCACAGACTTGAGGGTTATTTGTGGAGGCCCAATTAGGGACATAGAGATAGGGCTGTTTTGCGTGCGCCACAGACTTGACGGTTATTTGTGGAGGCCCAATTAGGGACATAGAGTGTGGGCTCTTTTGTCTGCAACACACACTTTAGGGCTGTTTGTGGAGGCCCAATTAGGGACATAGAAAGAGGGCACTTTTGTCTACAGCACATACTTGAGGGTTATTTGTGGAGGCCCAATTAGGGACATAGAGTGAGGGCTCTTTTCCCTGTGCCACAGACTTGAGGGTTATTTGTTGAGGCCCAAGTAGTGATATAGAGATAGGGCTTTTTTGTCTGCAGCACAGACTTGAGGGCTATTTGTGGAGGCCCAAATAGGGACGTAGAGATAGGGCTGTTTTAGGTGCGCCACAGACTTGAGGGTTACAGTGGGGCAAAAAAGTATTTAGTCAGCCACCAATTGTGCAAGTTCTCCCACTTAAAAAGATGAGAGAGGCCTGTAATTGACATCATAGGTAGACCTCAACTATGAGAGACAAAATGAGAAAACAAATCCAGACAATCACATCTTTTTAAGTGGGAGAACTTGCACAATTGGTGGCTGACCAAATACTTTTTTGCCCCACTGTATTTGTGGAGGCCCAATTAGGGACATAGAGAGAGGGCTCTTTTGTCTGCAACACACACTTTAGGGCTGTTTGTGGAGGCCCAATTAGGGACATAGAGATAGGGCTCTTTTGTCTGCAGCACAGACTTGAGGGTTATTTGTGGCGGCCCAATTAGGGACGTAGATATAGGGCACTTTTGTCTGCAGCACAGACTTGAGGGTTATTTGTGGAGGCCCAATTAAGAACGTAGAGATAGGGCTGTTTTAGGTGCGCCACAGACTTGAGGGTTATTTGTGGAGGCCCAATTAGGGACATAGAGTGAGGGTTCTTTTGTCTGCAACACAGACTTGAGGGTTATTTGTGGAGGCCAAATTACGAACATAGAGAGTGGGCACTTTTGTCTGTAGCACAGACTTGAGGGTTATTTGTGGAGGCCCAATTAGGGACAAAGAGAGAAGGCTCTTTTGCCTCCAGCACAGACTTGAGGGTTATTTGTGGAGGCCCAATTAAGAACATAGAGAGAGGGATCTTTTGCCTGCTCCACAGACTTGAGGGTTATTTGTGGAGGCCGAATTAGGGACATAGAGATAGGGCTGTTTTGCCTGCGCCACAGACTTGAGGGTTATTTGTGGAAGCTCAATTAGGGAAATAGAGATAGGGCTCTTTTGTCTGCAGCACAGACTTGAGGGTTATTTGTGGAGGCCCAATTAGGGACGTAGAGATAGGGCACATTTGTCTGCACCACAGACTTGAGGGTTATTTGTGGAGGCCCAATTAGGGACATAGAGAGAGGGCTATTTTGCCTGCAGCACACATTTGAGGGTTGTTTGTGGAGGCCCAATTAGGGACATAGAAAGAGGGCACTTTTGTCTGCAGCACAGACTTGAGGGTTATTTGTGGAGGCCCAATTACGGATGTAGAGAGAGGGATCTCTTGCCTGCGCCACAGACTTGAGGGTTATTTGTGGAGGCCCAATTAGGGACATAGAGATAGGGATCTCTTGCCTGCGCCACAGACAGTTATTTGTGGAGGCCCAAGTAGTGACATAGAGATAGGGCTGTTTTAGTTGCGCCACAGACTTGAGGGTTATTTGTGGAGGCCCAATTAGGGACATAGAGTGTGGGCTCTTTTGTCTGCAACACACACTTTAGGGCTGTTCGTGGAGGCCCAATAAGGGACGTAGAGAGAGGGCTCTTTTCTCTGTGCCACAGACTTGAGGGTTATTTGTGGAGGCCCAAGTAGTGACATAGAGATAGGGCTCTTTTGTCTGCAGCATAGATTGAGGGTTATTTGTGGAGGCCCAATTAAGAACATAGAGAGAGGGATCTTTTGCCTGAGCCACAGACTTGAGGGTTATTTGTGGAGGCCCAATTAAGAACATAGAGAGAGGGATCTTTTGCCTGCTCCACAGACTTGAGGGTTATTTGTGGAGGCCCAATTAGGGACATAGAGATAGGGCTGTTTTGTCTGCAGCACAGACTTGAGGGCTATTTGTGGAGGCCCAAATAGGGACGTAGAGATAGGGCACTTTTGTCTGCAGCACAGGCTTGAGGGTTATTTGTGGCGGCCCAATTAGGGACATAGAGATAGGGCTGTTTTGCGTGCGCCACAGACTTGACGGTTATTTGTGGAGGCCCAATTAGGGACATAGAGTGTGGGCTCTTTTGTCTGCAACACACACTTTAGGGCTGTTTGTGGAGGCCCAATTAGGGACATAGAAAGAGGGCACTTTTGTCTACAGCACATACTTGAGGGTTATTTGTGGAGGCCCAATTAGGGACATAGAGTGAGGGCTCTTTTCCCTGTGCCACAGACTTGAGGGTTATTTGTTGAGGCCCAAGTAGTGATATAGAGATAGGGCTCTTTTGTCTGCAGCACAGACTTGAGGGCTATTTGTGGAGGCCCAAATAGGGACGTAGAGATAGGGCTGTTTTAGGTGCGCCACAGACTTGAGGGTTACAGTGGGGCAAAAAAGTATTTAGTCAGCCACCAATTGTGCAAGTTCTCCCACTTAAAAAGATGAGAGAGGCCTGTAATTGACATCATAGGTAGACCTCAACTATGAGAGACAAAATGAGAAAACAAATCCAGACAATCACATCTTTTTAAGTGGGAGAACTTGCACAATTGGTGGCTGACCAAATACTTTTTTGCCCCACTGTATTTGTGGAGGCCCAATTAGGGACATAGAGAGAGGGCTCTTTTGTCTGCAACACACACTTTAGGGATGTTTGTGGAGGCCCAATTAGGGACATAGAGATAGGGCTCTTTTGTCTGCAGCACAGACTTGAGGGTTATTTGTGGCGGCCCAATTAGGGACGTAGAGATAGGGCACTTTTGTCTGCAGCGCAGACTTGAGGGTTATTTGTGGAGGCCCAAATAGGGACGTAGAGATAGGGCACTTTTGTCTGCAGCACAGGCTTGAGGGTTATTTGTGGCGGCCCAATTAGGGACGTAGAGATAGGGCACTTTTGTCTGCAGCGCAGACTTGAGGGTTATTTGTGGAGGCCCAATTAAGAACGTAGAGATAGGGCTGTTTTAGGTGCGCCACAGACTTGAGGGTTATTTGTGGAGGCCCAATTAGGGACATAGAGTGAGGGCTCTTTTGTCTGCAACACAGACTTGAGGGTTATTTGTGGAGGCCCAATTAGGGACATAGAGTGAGGGCTCTTTTGTCTGCAACACAGACTTGAGGGTTATTTGTGGAGGCCCAATTAGGGACAAAGATGTAGAGAGAGGGATCTCTTGCCTGCGCCACAGACTTGAGGGTTATTTCTGGAGGCCCAATTATGGAGGTAGAGAGAGGGCTCTTTTCCCTGTGCCACAGACCTAAGGGTTATTTGTGGAGATCAAATTAGAGACTTAGAGATAGGGCTCTTTTGCCTCCAGCACAGACTTGAGGGTTATTTCTGGAGGCCCAATTTCAAACATAGAGAGAGGGCACTTTTGTCTGCAGCACAGACTTGAGGGTTATTTGTGGAGGCCCAATTAGAGACATAGAGAGAGGGATCTCTTGCCTGAGCAACAGACTTGAGGGTTATTAGTGGAGGCCCAATTACTGATGTAGAGAGAGGGATCTCTTGCCTGCGCCACAGACTTGAGGGTTATTTGTGGAGGCCCAAATAGGGACGTAGAGATAGGGCTGTTTTAGTTGCACCACAGACTTGAGGGTTATTTGTGGAGGCCCAATTAGGGACATAGAGTGTGGGCTCTTTTGTCTGCAACACACACTTTAGGGCTGTTTGTGGAGGCCCAATTAGGGACATAGAAAGAGGGCACTTTTGTCTACAGCACATACTTGAGGGTTATTTGTGGAGGCCCAATTAGGGACATAGAGTGAGGACTCTTTTCCCTGTGCCACAGACTTGAGGGTTATTTGTTGAGGCCCAAGTAGTGATATAGAGATAGGGCTCTTTTGTCTGCAGCACAGACTTGAGGGCTATTTGTGGAGGCCCAAATAGGAACGTAGAGATAGGGCTGTTTTAGGTGTGCCACAGACTTGAGGGTTACAGTGGGGCAAAAAAGTATTTAGTCAGCCACCAGTTGTGCAAGTTCTCCCACTTAAAAAGATGAGAGAGGCCTGTAATTGACATCATAGGTAGACCTCAACTATGAGAGACAAAATGAGAAAACAAATCCAGACAATCACATCTTTTTAAGTGGGAGAACTTGCACAATTGGTGGCTGACCAAATACTTTTTTGCCCCACTGTATTTGTGGAGGCCCAATTAGGGACATAGAGAGAGGGCTCTTTTGTCTGCAACACACACTTTAGGGCTGTTTGTGGAGGCCCAATTAGGGACATAGAGATAGGCCTCTTTTGTCTGCAGCACAGACTTGAGGGTTATTTGTGGCGGCCCAATTAGGGACGTAGAGATAGGGCACTTTTGTCTGCAGCGCAGACTTGAGGGTTATTTGTGGAGGCCCAAATAGGGACGTAGAGATAGGGCACTTTTGTCTGCAGCACAGGCTTGAGGGTTATTTGTGGCGGCCCAATTAGGGACGTAGAGATAGGGCACTTTTGTCTGCAGCGCAGACTTGAGGGTTATTTGTGGAGGCCCAATTAAGAACGTAGAGATAGGGCTGTTTTAGGTGCGCCACAGACTTGAGGGTTATTTGTGGAGGCCCAATTAGGGACATAGAGTGAGGGCTCTTTTGTCTGCAACACAGACTTGAGGGTTATTTGTGGAGGCCCAATTAGAGACATAGAGAGAGGGCTGTTTTAGGTGCGCCACAGACTTGAGGGTTACAGTGGGGCAAAAAAGTATTTAGTCAGCCACCAATTGTGCAAGTTCTCCCACTTAAAAAGATGAGAGAGGCCTGTAATTGACATCATAGGTAGACCTCAACTATGAGAGACAAAATGAGAAAACAAATCCAGACAATCACATCTTTTTAAGTGGGAGAACTTGCACAATTGGTGGCTGACCAAATACTTTTTTGCCCCACTGTATTTGTGGAGGCCCAATTAGGGACATAGAGAGAGGGCTCTTTTGTCTGCAACACACACTTTAGGGCTGTTTGTGGAGGCCCAATTAGGGACATAGAGATAGGGCTCTTTTGTCTGCAGCACAGACTTGTGGGTTATTTGTGGCGGCCCAATTAGGGACGTAGAGATAGGGCACTTTTGTCTGCAGCGCAGACTTGAGGGTTATTTGTGGAGGCCCAAATAGGGACGTAGAGATAGGGCACTTTTGTCTGCAGCACAGGCTTGAGGGTTATTTGTGGCGGCCCAATTAGGGACGTAGAGATAGGGCACTTTTGTCTGCAGCGCAGACTTGAGGGTTATTTGTGGAGGCCCAATTAAGAACGTAGAGATAGGGCTGTTTTAGGTGCGCCACAGACTTGAGGGTTATTTGTGGAGGCCCAATTACGGATGTAGAGAGAGGGATCTCTTGCCTGCGCCACAGACTTGAGGGTTATTTCTGGAGGCCCAATTATGGAGGTAGAGAGAGGGCTCTTTTCCCTGTGCCACAGACCTAAGGGTTATTTGTGGAGATCGAATTAGAGACTTAGAGATAGGGCTCTTTTGCCTCCAGCACAGACTTGAGGGTTATTTCTGGAGGCACAATTTCAAACATAGAGAGAGGGCACTTTTGTCTGCAGCACAGACTTGAGGGTTATTTGTGGAGGCCCAATTAGAGACATAGAGAGAGGGATCTCTTGCCTGAGCAACAGACTTGAGGGTTATTTGTTGAGGCCCAAGTAGTGATATAGAGATAGGGCTCTTTTGTCTGCAGCACAGACTTGAGGGCTATTTGTGGAGGCCCAAATAGGGACGTAGAGATAGGGCTGTTTTAGGTGTGCCACAGACTTGAGGGTTACAGTGGGGCAAAAAAGTATTTAGTCAGCCACCAATTGTGCAAGTTCTCCCACTTAAAAAGATGAGAGAGGCCTGTAATTGACATCATAGGTAGACCTCAACTATGAGAGACAAAATGAGAAAACAAATCCAGACAATCACATCTTTTTAAGTGGGAGAACTTGCACAATTGGTGGCTGACCAAATACTTTTTTGCCCCACTGTATTTGTGGAGGCCCAATTAGGGACATAGAGAGAGGGCTCTTTTGTCTGCAACACACACTTTAGGGCTGTTTGTGGAGGCCCAATTAGGGACATAGAGATAGGGCTCTTTTGTCTGCAGCACAGACTTGAGGGTTATTTGTGGCGGCCCAATTAGGGACGTAGAGATAGGGCACTTTTGTCTGCAGCACAGGCTTGAGGGTTATTTGTGGAGGCCCAAATAGGGACGTAGAGATAGGGCACTTTTGTCTGCAGCACAGGCTTGAGGGTTATTTGTGGCGGCCCAATTAGGGACGTAGAGATAGGGCACTTTTGTCTGCAGCGCAGACTTGAGGGTTATTTGTGGAGGCCCAATTAAGAACGTAGAGATAGGGCTGTTTTAGGTGCGCCACAGACTTGAGGGTTATTTGTGGAGGCCCAATTAAGAACATAGAGAGAGGGATCTTTTGCCTGCTCCACAGACTTGAGGGTTATTTGTGGAGGCCCAATTAGGGACATAGAGATAGGGCTGTTTTGCGTGCGCCACAGACTTGACGGTTATTTGTGGAGGCCCAATTAGGGACATAGAGTGTGGGCTCTTTTGTCTGAAACACACACTTTAGGGCTGTTTGTGGAGGCCCAATTAGGGACATAGAAAGAGGGCACTTTTCCCTGTGCCACAGACTTGAGGGTTATTTGTTGAGGCCCAAGTAGTGATATAGAGATAGGGCTCTTTTGTCTGCAGCACAGACTTGAGGGCTATTTGTGGAGGCCCAATTAGGGACATAGAGTGAGGGCTCTTTTCCCTGTGCCACAGACTTGAGGGTTATTTGTTGAGGCCCAAGTAGTGATATAGAGATAGGGCTCTTTTGTCTGCAGCACAGACTTGAGGGCTATTTGTGGAGGCCCAAATAGGGACGTAGAGATAGGGCTGTTTTAGGTGCGCCACAGACTTGAAGGTTACAGTGGGGCAAAAAAGTATTTAGTCAGCCACCAATTGTGCAAGTTCTCCCACTTAAAAAGATGAGAGAGGCCTGTAATTGACATCATAGGTAGACCTCAACTATGAGAGACAAAATGAGAAAACAAATCCAGACAATCACATCTTTTTAAGTGGGAGAACTTGCACAATTGGTGGCTGACCAAATACTTTTTTGCCCCACTGTATTTGTGGAGGCCCAATTAGGGACATAGAGTGAGGGCTCTTTTCCCTGTGCCACAGACTTGAGGGTTATTTGTTGAGGCCCAAGTAGTGATATAGAGATAGGGCTCTTTTGTCTGCAGCACAGACTTGAGGGCTATTTGTGGAGGCCCAAATAGGGACGTAGAGATAGGGCTGTTTTAGGTGCGCCACAGACTTGAGGGTTACAGTGGGGCAAAAAAGTATTTAGTCAGCCACCAATTGTGCAAGTTCTCCCACTTAAAAAGATGAGAGAGGCCTGTAATTGACATCATAGGTAGACCTCAACTATGAGAGACAAAATGAGAAAACAAATCCAGACAATCACATCTTTTTAAGTGGGAGAACTTGCACAATTGGTGGCTGACCAAATACTTTTTTGCCCCACTGTATTTGTGGAGGCCCAATTAGGGACATAGAGAGAGGGCTCTTTTGTCTGCAACACACACTTTAGGGCTGTTTGTGGAGGCCCAATAAGGGACATAGAGATAGGGCTCTTTTGTCTGCAGCACAGACTTGAGGGTTATTTGTGGCGGCCCAATTAGGGACGTAGAGATAGGGCACTTTTGTCTGCAGCGCAGACTTGAGGGTTATTTGTGGAGGCCCAAATAGGGACGTAGAGATAGGGCACTTTTGTCTGCAGCACAGGCTTGAGGGTTATTTGTGGCGGCCCAATTAGGGACGTAGAGATAGGGCACTTTTGTCTGCAGCGCAGACTTGAGGGTTATTTGTGGAGGCCCAATTAAGAACGTAGATATAGGGCTGTTTTAGGTGCGCCACAGACTTGAGGGTTATTTGTGGAGGCCCAATTAGGGACAAAGAGAGAAGGCTCTTTTGCCTCCAGCACAGACTTGAGGGTTATTTGTGGAGGCCCAATTAAGAACATAGAGAGAGGGATCTCTTGCCTGAGCAACAGACTTGAGGGTTATTTGTGGAGGCCCATATAGGGACGTAGAGAGTGGGCACTTTTGTCTGCAGCACAGGCTTGAGGGTTATTTGTGGCGGCCCAATTAGGGACGTAGAGATAGGGCACTTTTGTCTGCAGCGCAGACTTGAGGGTTATTTGTGGAGGCCCAATTAAGAACGTAGAGATAGGGCTGTTTTAGGTGCGCCACAGACTTGATGGTTATTTGTGGAGGCCCAATTACGGATGTAGAGAGAGGGATCTCTTGCCTGCGCCACAGACTTGAGGGTTATTTCTGGAGGCCCAATTATGGAGGTAGAGAGAGGGCTCTTTTCCCTGTGCCACAGACCTAAGGGTTATTTGTTGAGATCGAATTAGAGACTTAGAGATAGGGCTCTTTTGTCTGCAGCACAGACTTGAGGGTTATTTCTGGAGGCGCAATTTCAAACATAGAGAGAGGGCACTTTTGTCTGCAGCACAGACTTGAGGGTTATTTGTGGAGGCCCGGTTAGAGGGTTAGGGTTAGGGTTAGGGTTAGGGTTAGGGTTAGGGTTAGGGTTAGGGTTAGGGTTAGGGTTAGGGTTAGGGTTAGGGTTAGGGTTAGGGTTAGGGTTAGGGTTAGGGTTAGGGTTAGGGTTAGGGTTAGGGTTAGGGTTAGGGTTAGGGTTAGGGTTAGGGTTAGGGTTAGGGTTAGGGTTAGGGTTAGGGTTAGGGTTAGGGTTAGGGTTAGGGTTAGGGTTAGGGTTAGGGTTAGGGTTAGGGTTAGGGTTAGGGTTAGGGTTAGGGTTAGGGTTAGGGTTAGGGTTAGGGTTAGGGTTAGGGTTAGGGTTAGGGTTAGGGTTAGGGTTAGGGTTAGGGTTAGGGTTAGGGTTAGGGTTAGGGTTAGGGTTAGGGTTAGGGTTAGGGTTAGGGTTAGGGTTAGGGTTAGGGTTAGGGTTAGGGTTAGGGTTAGGGTTAGGGTTAGGGTTAGGGTTAGGGTTAGGGTTAGGGTTAGGGTTAGGGTTAGGGTTAGGGTTAGGGTTAGGGTTAGGGTTAGGGTTAGGGTTAGGGTTAGGGTTAGGGTTAGGGTTAGGGTTAGGGTTAGGGTTAGGGTTAGGGTTAGGGTTAGGGTTAGGGTTAGGGTTAGGGTTAGGGTTAGGGTTAGGGTTAGGGTTAGGGTTAGGGTTAGGGTTAGGGTTAGGGTTAGGGTTAGGGTTAGGGTTAGGGTTAGGGTTAGGGTTAGGGTTAGGGTTAGGGTTAGGGTTAGGGTTAGGGTTAGGGTTAGGGTTAGGGTTAGGGTTAGGGTTAGGGTTAGGGTTAGGGTTAGGGTTAGGGTTAGGGTTAGGGTTAGGGTTAGGGTTAGGGTTAGGGTTAGGGTTAGGGTTAGGGTTAGGGTTAGGGTTAGGGTTAGGGTTAGGGTTAGGGTTAGGGTTAGGGTTAGGGTTAGGGTTAGGGTTAGGGTTAGGGTTAGGGTTAGGGTTAGGGTTAGGGTTAGGGTTAGGGTTAGGGTTAGGGTTAGGGTTAGGGTTAGGGTTAGGGTTAGGGTTAGGGTTAGGGTTAGGGTTAGGGTTAGGGTTAGGGTTAGGGTTAGGGTTAGGGTTAGGGTTAGGGTTAGGGTTAGGGTTAGGGTTAGGGTTAGGGTTAGGGTTAGGGTTAGGGTTAGGGTTAGGGTTAGGGTTAGGGTTAGGGTTAGGGTTAGGGTTAGGGTTAGGGTTAGGGTTAGGGTTAGGGTTAGGGTTAGGGTTAGGGTTAGGGTTAGGGTTAGGGTTAGGGTTAGGGTTAGGGTTAGGGTTAGGGTTAGGGTTAGGGTTAGGGTTAGGGTTAGGGTTAGGGTTAGGGTTAGGGTTAGGGTTAGGGTTAGGGTTAGGGTTAGGGTTAGGGTTAGGGTTAGGGTTAGGGTTAGGGTTAGGGTTAGGGTTAGGGTTAGGGTTAGGGTTAGGGTTAGGGTTAGGGTTAGGGTTAGGGTTAGGGTTAGGGTTAGGGTTAGGGTTAGGGTTAGGGTTAGGGTTAGGGTTAGGGTTAGGGTTAGGGTTAGGGTTAGGGTTAGGGTTAGGGTTAGGGTTAGGGTTAGGGTTAGGGTTAGGGTTAGGGTTAGGGTTAGGGTTAGGGTTAGGGTTAGGGTTAGGGTTAGGGTTAGGGTTAGGGTTAGGGTTAGGGTTAGGGTTAGGGTTAGGGTTAGGGTTAGGGTTAGGGTTAGGGTTAGGGTTAGGGTTAGGGTTAGGGTTAGGGTTAGGGTTAGGGTTAGGGTTAGGGTTAGGGTTAGGGTTAGGGTTAGGGTTAGGGTTAGGGTTAGGGTTAGGGTTAGGGTTAGGGTTAGGGTTAGGGTTAGGGTTAGGGTTAGGGTTAGGGTTAGGGTTAGGGTTAGGGTTAGGGTTAGGGTTAGGGTTAGGGTTAGGGTTAGGGTTAGGGTTAGGGTTAGGGTTAGGGTTAGGGTTAGGGTTAGGGTTAGGGTTAGGGTTAGGGTTAGGGTTAGGGTTAGGGTTAGGGTTAGGGTTAGGGTTAGGGTTAGGGTTAGGGTTAGGGTTAGGGTTAGGGTTAGGGTTAGGGTTAGGGTTAGGGTTAGGGTTAGGGTTAGGGTTAGGGTTAGGGTTAGGGTTAGGGTTAGGGTTAGGGTTAGGGTTAGGGTTAGGGTTAGGGTTAGGGTTAGGGTTAGGGTTAGGGTTAGGGTTAGGGTTAGGGTTAGGGTTAGGGTTAGGGTTAGGGTTAGGGTTAGGGTTAGGGTTAGGGTTAGGGTTAGGGTTAGGGTTAGGGTTAGGGTTAGGGTTAGGGTTAGGGTTAGGGTTAGGGTTAGGGTTAGGGTTAGGGTTAGGGTTAGGGTTAGGGTTAGGGTTAGGGTTAGGGTTAGGGTTAGGGTTAGGGTTAGGGTTAGGGTTAGGGTTAGGGTTAGGGTTAGGGTTAGGGTTAGGGTTAGGGTTAGGGTTAGGGTTAGGGTTAGGGTTAGGGTTAGGGTTAGGGTTAGGGTTAGGGTTAGGGTTAGGGTTAGGGTTAGGGTTAGGGTTAGGGTTAGGGTTAGGGTTAGGGTTAGGGTTAGGGTTAGGGTTAGGGTTAGGGTTAGGGTTAGGGTTAGGGTTAGGGTTAGGGTTAGGGTTAGGGTTAGGGTTAGGGTTAGGGTTAGGGTTAGGGTTAGGGTTAGGGTTAGGGTTAGGGTTAGGGTTAGGGTTAGGGTTAGGGTTAGGGTTAGGGTTAGGGTTAGGGTTAGGGTTAGGGTTAGGGTTAGGGTTAGGGTTAGGGTTAGGGTTAGGGTTAGGGTTAGGGTTAGGGTTAGGGTTAGGGTTAGGGTTAGGGTTAGGGTTAGGGTTAGGGTTAGGGTTAGGGTTAGGGTTAGGGTTAGGGTTAGGGTTAGGGTTAGGGTTAGGGTTAGGGTTAGGGTTAGGGTTAGGGTTAGGGTTAGGGTTAGGGTTAGGGTTAGGGTTAGGGTTAGGGTTAGGGTTAGGGTTAGGGTTAGGGTTAGGGTTAGGGTTAGGGTTAGGGTTAGGGTTAGGGTTAGGGTTAGGGTTAGGGTTAGGGTTAGGGTTAGGGTTAGGGTTAGGGTTAGGGTTAGGGTTAGGGTTAGGGTTAGGGTTAGGGTTAGGGTTAGGGTTAGGGTTAGGGTTAGGGTTAGGGTTAGGGTTAGGGTTAGGGTTAGGGTTAGGGTTAGGGTTAGGGTTAGGGTTAGGGTTAGGGTTAGGGTTAGGGTTAGGGTTAGGGTTAGGGTTAGGGTTAGGGTTAGGGTTAGGGTTAGGGTTAGGGTTAGGGTTAGGGTTAGGGTTAGGGTTAGGGTTAGGGTTAGGGTTAGGGTTAGGGTTAGGGTTAGGGTTAGGGTTAGGGTTAGGGTTAGGGTTAGGGTTAGGGTTAGGGTTAGGGTTAGGGTTAGGGTTAGGGTTAGGGTTAGGGTTAGGGTTAGGGTTAGGGTTAGGGTTAGGGTTAGGGTTAGGGTTAGGGTTAGGGTTAGGGTTAGGGTTAGGGTTAGGGTTAGGGTTAGGGTTAGGGTTAGGGTTAGGGTTAGGGTTAGGGTTAGGGTTAGGGTTAGGGTTAGGGTTAGGGTTAGGGTTAGGGTTAGGGTTAGGGTTAGGGTTAGGGTTAGGGTTAGGGTTAGGGTTAGGGTTAGGGTTAGGGTTAGGGTTAGGGTTAGGGTTAGGGTTAGGGTTAGGGTTAGGGTTAGGGTTAGGGTTAGGGTTAGGGTTAGGGTTAGGGTTAGGGTTAGGGTTAGGGTTAGGGTTAGGGTTAGGGTTAGGGTTAGGGTTAGGGTTAGGGTTAGGGTTAGGGTTAGGGTTAGGGTTAGGGTTAGGGTTAGGGTTAGGGTTAGGGTTAGGGTTAGGGTTAGGGTTAGGGTTAGGGTTAGGGTTAGGGTTAGGGTTAGGGTTAGGGTTAGGGTTAGGGTTAGGGTTAGGGTTAGGGTTAGGGTTAGGGTTAGGGTTAGGGTTAGGGTTAGGGTTAGGGTTAGGGTTAGGGTTAGGGTTAGGGTTAGGGTTAGGGTTAGGGTTAGGGTTAGGGTTAGGGTTAGGGTTAGGGTTAGGGTTAGGGTTAGGGTTAGGGTTAGGGTTAGGGTTAGGGTTAGGGTTAGGGTTAGGGTTAGGGTTAGGGTTAGGGTTAGGGTTAGGGTTAGGGTTAGGGTTAGGGTTAGGGTTAGGGTTAGGGTTAGGGTTAGGGTTAGGGTTAGGGTTAGGGTTAGGGTTAGGGTTAGGGTTAGGGTTAGGGTTAGGGTTAGGGTTAGGGTTAGGGTTAGGGTTAGGGTTAGGGTTAGGGTTAGGGTTAGGGTTAGGGTTAGGGTTAGGGTTAGGGTTAGGGTTAGGGTTAGGGTTAGGGTTAGGGTTAGGGTTAGGGTTAGGGTTAGGGTTAGGGTTAGGGTTAGGGTTAGGGTTAGGGTTAGGGTTAGGGTTAGGGTTAGGGTTAGGGTTAGGGTTAGGGTTAGGGTTAGGGTTAGGGTTAGGGTTAGGGTTAGGGTTAGGGTTAGGGTTAGGGTTAGGGTTAGGGTTAGGGTTAGGGTTAGGGTTAGGGTTAGGGTTAGGGTTAGGGTTAGGGTTAGGGTTAGGGTTAGGGTTAGGGTTAGGGTTAGGGTTAGGGTTAGGGTTAGGGTTAGGGTTAGGGTTAGGGTTAGGGTTAGGGTTAGGGTTAGGGTTAGGGTTAGGGTTAGGGTTAGGGTTAGGGTTAGGGTTAGGGTTAGGGTTAGGGTTAGGGTTAGGGTTAGGGTTAGGGTTAGGGTTAGGGTTAGGGTTAGGGTTAGGGTTAGGGTTAGGGTTAGGGTTAGGGTTAGGGTTAGGGTTAGGGTTAGGGTTAGGGTTAGGGTTAGGGTTAGGGTTAGGGTTAGGGTTAGGGTTAGGGTTAGGGTTAGGGTTAGGGTTAGGGTTAGGGTTAGGGTTAGGGTTAGGGTTAGGGTTAGGGTTAGGGTTAGGGTTAGGGTTAGGGTTAGGGTTAGGGTTAGGGTTAGGGTTAGGGTTAGGGTTAGGGTTAGGGTTAGGGTTAGGGTTAGGGTTAGGGTTAGGGTTAGGGTTAGGGTTAGGGTTAGGGTTAGGGTTAGGGTTAGGGTTAGGGTTAGGGTTAGGGTTAGGGTTAGGGTTAGGGTTAGGGTTAGGGTTAGGGTTAGGGTTAGGGTTAGGGTTAGGGTTAGGGTTAGGGTTAGGGTTAGGGTTAGGGTTAGGGTTAGGGTTAGGGTTAGGGTTAGGGTTAGGGTTAGGGTTAGGGTTAGGGTTAGGGTTAGGGTTAGGGTTAGGGTTAGGGTTAGGGTTAGGGTTAGGGTTAGGGTTAGGGTTAGGGTTAGGGTTAGGGTTAGGGTTAGGGTTAGGGTTAGGGTTAGGGTTAGGGTTAGGGTTAGGGTTAGGGTTAGGGTTAGGGTTAGGGTTAGGGTTAGGGTTAGGGTTAGGGTTAGGGTTAGGGTTAGGGTTAGGGTTAGGGTTAGGGTTAGGGTTAGGGTTAGGGTTAGGGTTAGGGTTAGGGTTAGGGTTAGGGTTAGGGTTAGGGTTAGGGTTAGGGTTAGGGTTAGGGTTAGGGTTAGGGTTAGGGTTAGGGTTAGGGTTAGGGTTAGGGTTAGGGTTAGGGTTAGGGTTAGGGTTAGGGTTAGGGTTAGGGTTAGGGTTAGGGTTAGGGTTAGGGTTAGGGTTAGGGTTAGGGTTAGGGTTAGGGTTAGGGTTAGGGTTAGGGTTAGGGTTAGGGTTAGGGTTAGGGTTAGGGTTAGGGTTAGGGTTAGGGTTAGGGTTAGGGTTAGGGTTAGGGTTAGGGTTAGGGTTAGGGTTAGGGTTAGGGTTAGGGTTAGGGTTAGGGTTAGGGTTAGGGTTAGGGTTAGGGTTAGGGTTAGGGTTAGGGTTAGGGTTAGGGTTAGGGTTAGGGTTAGGGTTAGGGTTAGGGTTAGGGTTAGGGTTAGGGTTAGGGTTAGGGTTAGGGTTAGGGTTAGGGTTAGGGTTAGGGTTAGGGTTAGGGTTAGGGTTAGGGTTAGGGTTAGGGTTAGGGTTAGGGTTAGGGTTAGGGTTAGGGTTAGGGTTAGGGTTAGGGTTAGGGTTAGGGTTAGGGTTAGGGTTAGGGTTAGGGTTAGGGTTAGGGTTAGGGTTAGGGTTAGGGTTAGGGTTAGGGTTAGGGTTAGGGTTAGGGTTAGGGTTAGGGTTAGGGTTAGGGTTAGGGTTAGGGTTAGGGTTAGGGTTAGGGTTAGGGTTAGGGTTAGGGTTAGGGTTAGGGTTAGGGTTAGGGTTAGGGTTAGGGTTAGGGTTAGGGTTAGGGTTAGGGTTAGGGT